>OY728147.1:1358512484-1360912484 GCA_963277665.1 Viscum album | reverse complement strand
AATTCCCCCTATAGTCTCGTATCATACTAAAGGATATCATGGGAAGTACTCAACATCTCATTCCACCTGTGACCCGTATCGAGGAACTACAAACACTCTGAGCAAGCACTCCACGTCAATTCCCCCTGTGGTCTCACATCGTAAATTAAAGACACTATGGAGAACCACTTTTGTCCATTCTCCCTCAGGTCTACTACACTAGGTTCCCATAGCCCAATGTAAAGGCAGCAAGTATCACATCTTGTAACAGAGAATGTAACCTCATTTACTACTTGTCTATCATTCTAAAACATCTCATCACAGAAGAACAACAGTCACACCATCCTAAAAACTCGACATGGAACTGGCAATATCCTAATAGGAAAAACTAGATCAAATTGTCATAAATAGGAAAAACATGCATTGGAAAACCATCCAAAGCACAGTAAATTACCCTATTCACAAACAATATCCTCTACTAAGGAATATAAGCAATTCAGGAAACCAACACGGGAAAAATAAGAAACACACAATACCACATTCAAGGGTATTGGTGGAATTTTCAGAAAATGCTCAAATACTTTCTACAGAAAGGTTCAAACCACCTACATTGATGTTAGAAGATTGATATACTTGAACCACTGGGCTTGAATCACATTAAAACATCAAATATCTACAAAAGCATCTAAAAATTTCAACCCACGATAACCTAGAAAAGTGAAGGAATAGGTAAATGTGGTTCCAGCAGAAGAGAGAACTCACCGATATAGTTCCAACACAATCGATGGAGTTTGATGCGGAGGACCGATGATCGCTCGAGGGGTTCGTCAAAGATTTTCTGCCATTCGATATCTCTTGGCTGAATGATATATAAATGGAGACATTTCTGGGGAGTAGACAAGATCCATGTGTGTTTAATGAAAAATAATAAAGTACTTGGTGAGTACATTTGCAGTACATGGCATGTACTCGCCTTTTACATACTCCTCATTAGGCATCATCCATTCACCCTTACACGGCCATGTGTGTGACCCCTACACGTCCAGTACACGGCCATCAGTGGCAAGGAAGTACATGATGTGTACTCATAAAGAACAAATCGTGTACTTCCAAAATGCCCAGAAACTCCTATTTTCTCAAAAACATCCGAAAATGGAAAAACATACCAAAAAAGAAGGTTCAGGTTCTTACAAACTTCCCCTCTTAATGAAATTCATCGACTAATTTCCCTAGGAAAGCGTAAAAGAAGAAACAACGAATAGATCTTGCGACTACGATCGTACATCGGCCTCCCTCTCCCAAGTCTCTTCCTGTACATTTCCATGCTGCCATAACACTCGTACCAGTGGAACAGACCGGCCACGGAGAACCATTGTACTGATTCATCCGCTTTGAGCTCAACCTCCTTAGCTTGAAAGACATGAGATGGGTCTAAAAAGTAACATCAGATTTGAGAAACATGGAAGATATCATGCATAGCATGATACATCTTAGGTTACTTCAACCTATAGGCAACCGGACCAACTCTCTCCAACACCTCAAACGGCCCGACGTACCTCAGTGAAAGCTTACCCTGTCTCTAAATCCTATTGTGTCCCAACATTAGTGAGACATGTAGAAAAACTTGATCCCCGACCTAGAATTCAAGAGGTCGTCTCTACTGATCAGCATAATACTTCTACCGAGACTATACAGTAGCCATCCTCTTCCGAATCAACTCTATCTACTCTGTGGTCTCCTGAACAAGATGAGGTTCCAACAAAGCTGTCTCTCCTACCTCCAACCAATATAAGGGTGATCGGCATGGCCTACCATACAAAGCCTCAAAGGGTTCCATCTGAATAGTTTCATGAAAACTATTATTGTAGGAAAATTTCACAAGAGGTATATGCTTCTCCCAAGAACCTCCAATGTCCAGGATGCATGCTCAGAGCATATCCTTAAGCACCGAAATCGTACGCTCGGACTAGCCATCTGTTTCGGGATGGTTTGATGTACTCAAAAGTACATGTGTACCCAAAGACTTATGAAGCCCCTGCCAAACCCGAGAAGTAAAATGTCCATCTCTATCTGAAAAAATGGAGTGTGGAACTCCATGTAAATGTACAAACTTTTAGATGTACAACCTCCCCAGTTCATCAACATTAATGGTCCCGTTGATTGGAAAGAAGTAAGAAACCTTTGTGAGTCTGTCGATGAAAACCCACACTATGTCGTTCCCTTGATAATACATTGGAAAACCGGCCACGAAGTCCATCATGAGATCATTCCAATTCCACTCAGGAATGGATAAATACTGCAAAAGACCGGTTGGTCGCTGATGCTCCACTTTCACCTGCTGAGAAGTGGAACACCTCATGACAAAACCATCAACCTCTCTCTTTATACCTAGCCAACAATTCTTGTTGTGTTGATCACGATACATCTTGGTGATGATAGGATGAACTACCCAAAATGAGAAATGAATGTCTCGCATTAGCTCCTCACGTATGTCTACTGGAACCCATACGCGTCCTTGGAAATGCAAGATATCATCCTCACCTACTGTCTATCCAAGAATAGGGCCCTCTCCTAACATGCATTCCTTTAGAACTAGGCCTTCAGATTCTGATAGTTTCATCATTCGTTCCGAATAAACAAGTGCAGAGGTAACAACTACAGAAGATATAATTTTCTACCCCTTCCAATCGTGCACCTCCAAATGCATCTCAAAGAACAGAGCCATATTCTTCCACTCACTACTTGCCTCATGAAATAACTATATCCGAGTCCTCCAACTCAATGCATCATCCACTTCATTTCCCTTTCTCAGTTTATAGGAAGGCATAATGTTAAAGGACTGTAGGTACTCAACCCACCTGCGCTATCTCAATTTCAGATCACACTGGGTGAAGAAGTACTTGAGACTCTTGTGGTTGGTGAAAACCACAAAGTACTATCCAAGAATATAATGTCTCCAATAGTGAAAGGCATGAACAACAACTACCAATTCCGGATCATGGGTCGGGTAGTTCCTCTAATGTGGCCTCAACTGCCGAGAGTCGAATGCAACATCCCCATATCTCTACATAAGCATAGCTCCTAGCTCGATACCTAAAGAATCATAGTAAACAATTTCTATCTTTCCCAGTAATGGAATGACTAGTATCGGTGCTGAAGTTAACCTCCATTTCAGCTCTTCAAAGGATGACTCACAAGAATTTGATTATAAGAACATCACACCCTGCTTGGTTAGACCAGTCAGTGGTGCTGCTAAGCGTGAAAAGTCATGTATGAAGCATCTATAGTACACAACCTACCATAGATTACTCGGGACCTCAAAGACATTCTTCAGATGCTCCTAGGAAACTACTGCCCTCACATTCTCTAGGTCCATTGACATTCTTGTCTCCGAGATAATGTGTCCCAAAAGGTGAATCTGGTCCATCAAAAAGTGGCATTTTGATAGTTTATCATATAACTGATTCTCTCTCATTTTACACAAAACAATCTCAAGATGGGTAGCATGGTCATGTCTAGTGAGAGAGTACACCAAGATATCGTCCATGCAGACCACCACGAAAGAGTCCAAGAATGGATGGAACACTCTATTCATCAGTGCCATGAAAACTTTTGTCTCGTTTGTGAGGCCGAATGGCATAACCATATACTCGTATAGGCCATACCTACTCTGGAAGGCTGTGAGAGATATATTAGTTGGTATAACACGCAAATGATGATAACAAGACCTAAAATAGAACTTAGAGGACATTCGGGGTCCTCGAAGCAGATCAAAGAGGTCATCAATCCTAGGCATGGGATATCGGTTATTTAACATCATCTGTTTCATCTTCCAATAATACACACAAAGCCTAATCATGTCGTCTTCATTCTTTACAAATAGGACAAGCGAACTCCAAGGAGAAGTACTGGGTCGGATAAAACCCTTTTCCTGAAACTCCCCCAACTTCTTCTTGAGCTTTTGCAACTCAGGTGTAACCTTCATATTATAGGAATAGACACTGATTCCTCTCCTGGTACGAGCTCAATAGAAAAGTCTACCTTATGCTCTAGAGGCAACCCTGAAAAGTCTTCTAGAAAGACATCCCTGAAATGATCCACCACCAGAGGAATGTCTATATGTGAATTCCCCAAGACATTAGGCTATAGAATAGAAATCCGGGTTGTAACTACTCCCAACCCATGATGCTCTGGGCCCGCTCTGCTCGCTCGTACATCCGACTCGCCCTTATAAAGAAAATAATCACCCTATGTTGATATGAAACTCACCCTGCGGTGATAACAATCAACGATTGCCTAGAAGAGAACTAGCCAGTCCATTCCGAGAATGACATCATATCCTGTCATCTATAGGACATAGAGATTCTATAGAAAGTGATACCCAACCAACTCTAGAGGGGACTCCTTGCAATGACATAGATGAGTCATCCTAGTCCCAAATAGTGTGTCTAGAGTCAATGTATCTATAAGTGAGAAGATGTAGAGACCATGGATTTCCACACAAACAACGATGATAAAGCTATGGGAATCAAATATGTTGAAAAGAGAAGATGATAAAACTAAGTCTACTAAGATCATACCTCGAACTATGAAAAGTTCAGGATCCTACTCCTGTTGGGTCTGCTCCATCGAAAAAGTCTGCCTTGCTCCAAGGCCCTGTGACCCTGCATGTTCACTCTGAGCTGATCTGACCTACTGTCACTGATAGACTGGGGACTGACCACCCAACCATGACCTCCACCTCGGCCAAAACAGCTGGAATATCACATGTTCCCAGACTAGTGGGAAACCGATGGTGCTGCTCCTAAACGAGGAGTCATGCATAAACCCATGTCACCAACTGCTGGGGACAAAACCTGACAGAAGCGGTGAAGGTGACCCATCTGGCTGCAAGATCGGCACTCCACTTGGTCTCTTTGGCACTACAAACTCATATTACTAGCCCTTCCACACTGGTAGAATACTACCTGGATACCTAAAGATGTGTCTTGCTATCTCGGATAACTGCCCGTAGCCTCTCTACGGCGTTTCTTGCGGTCAGCTACTGAAGCACTAACTCTGGAAGCGGAACCGTCCTGGCCCTCAGCTCCGAAATCTCTCATATTGCGCTCTGTAATCAATACCTGGTTGACAATGGAAGTGATGGAAGTCAGCCTGAAGATATTCACCTATGATAAGAAATCTGGATTGAGACCATCTTCAAAATTCATTTCCACGAACAACCCATCTCTGCCCCGGAGGGGTGTGAAATGCTGTTACTTACTGAAATGAGATGAATAATCCATTAGAAAAAGTGTACCATACTCTAGGTTCTTGAACCCCCAGGCTCGGTCAGCCCATAGGGTCTTTGAATAGAAGTAGTCATAAATGACACGCTGAAACTCCTCCCACGCAAAACTTTCTGATGACCCAACTATGAGATCATGTCCACCCCCCTTTTCATGGAGTCCCGTAGCCTGTAGGTAGTGAGATTGACCCGCCTCTCTAGAGGTGTCTCTAGATGCTCGATGATTGTCATCATGGCTTCTATCCATGACTTTGCAGCCTGATGTCCTCCTTCCATTGAGAAGGTGGGAGGATGACGTTGCTGGAAAAACCATTTCAAGTCTTCCATAGTTGAGGCAGGATACAGAGCTCCCTAGAAGGTCTGCGTCATCCTCAAAAATCTTTCCCTAAACTGCGCAATGGCGCCTATTACCAGTATCACTACTAGTGCCAAGGCTGGCATAACAGGATGATCTGCGGGAATTCCCTGATCATCCATATCCAGCATCTGATCACCACCGGGCAACTAGCTATCAACAAGAATACATCTCAGTTCCATGACTCTGCACGGTCAAATGCACACATTAGATCACATTATCTGGGACTGAAAACAAAGATCATAAGAAGGGAACATGGGAAATAAAGCATTCAAAATTTACAAAACAATCCTACACGGTGTGTATAATGACTACATGGTGTGTTCCCTTATTTCATTTACATGGGCCTGTAATCATTCCAAAACTGGACGTATAACACCCCAAACACATGGCATGTTATCCTATAACATGTCAAGTACTTCAATCCTCATCCCCTGCTTGAGTCCTTCTACACGGTCAAGCCACACGGCTCTCCTAAGACAAAACTACAAGGCGTGTTCAAGGTAGACACAACGTGTACTCAACAAGCTTCACCTAGTCCGTTTTGTTAGTGACACGACATTTGTACCTAGGTCACACTACACAGCGTGTTCCAAATGAATATGGAGTGTACATTGAAGGCTCAACTGATGCATGTTGTTAGCTTCAGGGCCGACTACACGGCTAACACTACATGGCGTGTTCTAGGCTGACACGATGTGTATGAGAAAGGATGACACTGACCCGTTTTGTTCATGACATTGCTGGGTACCTAGGACAGACTACATGGAATGTTCGAGGTGAACACGACTTCTATAAGAAGAGACTCTACCGACCGTGTTGTTAACTACACAGCCAGACATTTAGGATTACACTACACGACGTGCACTACCGGTACACAGCATGTTCCCACATGGTTTTCCCTATCCCTTGTCTCTACCCACACATCATGTGACACAGTTAGAGAATACACAGCGTGTACATGAAGTACACGACGTGTACTTAAGAAAAAATGTTTCTTCCCGAAAAGAAGAACACATGGCATGTTGTGAAAACCACACGACATGTATTCTGGGATTTCATGAAATGTAAGCCTCAGAAACTACTCCAAAGCCCAGAAAACACTGAAACAAGCACTAAAAGTGCCAAATTCCGATATGTGAGGGGCCGCACACCCTACGAATCAAATTTTGGAATCTTATACAAGTTTCCAACAAGGTAAACTAGTCAATGAACCACCAAATTCTGGTCCATGAGGGCCCATAACACCTCAAGAACCAATGTTTGGCATCCATCTAAGTGAAGCACTATACAAAAAATTCCCTATAAAACAGCAGAGATTTTATCAATGCATCTATCACAACAACATTAATAATCTATACAACGTCTATCACAAAAACATGAAATCCCTGATGCATCCTAGATGGCGTGGAAAGTATGCAAGCCATGTGATTTCTAAAATGTTCCAATATGATGCATGAGATGGCATACCCTCATCTCATAGGGTTACGACAAAAATAGAACCACAATAACAATAATCACAATAACATAGAGCATGCTAATCACCAAATGGTGAAATAAAACCAATTATAAAATTTCAAACCAGTAAAATTTCAATAAACAAGGTAGTATGGATTTTCTTGGTACAAGGGTTAGCTAATCCTGGGCACAGATTATTACCAAATTCATATTCCGTCCTATCCCTGAATATAGGCTCTAAACAGTAAGTCAAGAGAAAATAAATTCCTCTGATACCACTTTGTAACGACCCAGTTCCGAAATCCATACAAAGGCAGCCTGTACCTGGTAGGTCACATGGCCTCAAGTGCATTTCCCCAAATGCCAGAGGCTACTGACTAGCAGCGATGGCCTTGGTTGTGATAGTGGAGAAAAAATGACCTCATTGGAAGTGTACACAACTGAAGTACTCAATTACATACAATTGAGAATGTAGTAAATATCCAACAATAGTCAACAATGGAAGACTGATAAATAAAAAACTGGAGAAAAATATATAAATGATGCATTATACAAGTGCATCTCGAAAAGGAGCCAAGCAAGTCACAATGCTGAATACTGTACTAAACCAAAGTGCAAAACGAAAATTGATAAAAAAATCCTCAGCATTTCATGCATAAGCTTGGTCACATGATATCCAGCTCCAGTGCAATCATGAACCTGAAGTAGAAGGGTGCTTGCCCTAATCTATACATGTAACAATATAATCTGTTTGGGCCCAAAAGCATGAACCAAATAGGGTGTTAGAAAAAATCATAGTGGGAAACCACTCGAAGATATCTTCCTAACAGTCAGTGAGTATATGGAAAGAAAAATGTATAGAAAGCCATAAAAAGTAAAGTACTCAGCAGAAAAAAATCTACAGTTCCTAGCATATGATTTACAAACAAATAAGTAGTCACTTAAGAAAGTAGAAAACATAGGTAACCATTGGGTATTTCTCACAGCCTAACCCCTATGGTTCAATCTACAATTACTATCAAACCTTTGGGAGGCACACAAAGTCTCACCCCTCTGGTTCATCTAAAGAATGGACTCTCTGGGGAAGCACTCATAGTCAATTCCCCCTATAGGCTCATATCACACTAAAGGCGCTCTGGGGAAGAACTCAACGTCTCATTCCCTCTTTGGCCCACATCGAGGAACTAGAGACACTCTGAGGAAGCACTCAACGTCAATTCCCCCTGTAGTCTCAGATCGTAAATTAAAGACACTCTACAGAAGCCCTTATGTCCATTCTTTCGATGGTCTACTCCACTAGGTTCCCATAACCCTGTGTAATGTCAGCAAGTATCACATCACATAATGGACAAGGTAACCTCAATAGATACTTGGCTTGAATTCTACCACATCCCAGCATGGAAGAACAACAGTCACACCATAATACAAATTAGTCATGGAACTGGAAATAGCCTAATAGGAAAATCTAGACCAAACGGTTATAAACAGGAAAAACATGCATGGGAAAAAACATCCAAAGAATAGTAAATTACCATATTAACAAACAATATCCTCTACTCAGGCATATACGCAAAGCATGGAAACAAAAATGGAAAAATAAGAAACATGCAACACCCCATTCAATGGTACTGGTTGAATTTGCACAGAAAACTCAACGAATTTCTACAGAAAGGAACAAACCACCTACCTTGATGTTAGCAAATCAATATACTTGAGCCACCTGGCTTGAATTGTCATATAACAATTTAAATCTACAAAATTGTCTAAAAAGTTCATCCAACAATACCCTGTAAAAGAAAAGGAATTGGGAAACGAGGTTCTAGAAGAAGAGAGAAATCACTAATGTGGTTCCAACATAATTGACAGAGTTTGATTCAGAGGACATATTTTTTCTTCGGGGTTCATCGAAGATCAACTACCATTCATGAGATCTCGATCAAATGAGATCTAAAATGAGATTTTTCTGGCGATTAGCTGTGACCCTGGTGGATTTAATAAAAAAACAAAGTATATGGAATGTACTTTTGTAGTACACTACATGTACTTGGCTTTTCTGTACTCCGCTTTAGGCGGCCTTCAAACACCCTTACACTTTCGTGTCTATGGCCCCTACACGGCCTGCACACGGCCTTCTATGGAAAGGATGTATACGACATATACTCATAAAGTACACGACATGTACTTTAAAAATTTCAAGAGACTCCCATTTTCTCAAAAAAACATAGAAAAAGAAACACATACCTGAAAAGAAGGTCCGGGTTCTTACAAGTTAATATGAATAGTAACCATGGTAAAATGTATCACCTCAGTAAATGGTAAATCATGTTAATCATTGTTAGCACAAATTTATAGGGAATAATTATTCATAATAATTGTTATTGGATGAATTAAATAATATCCATAACACCCATGGTTTCAAATTGAGTTATTTAATGTACACTTTTCAATGTAAATGACTTATATAATATTAAAACCATAGGTTGTTACAAAATTCAAGTCCTATACTTGGAAATACAATTTATATGATAACATAGGGTCAATAATTAGTTATGTATAAATAATAATATTAATTTCAATCATAATGAAATTATATTCATGATGGTAATTTATTAATAATTTTTACAAATTTTATAAATACATTCAATACTTATACAACGGTAATGTCATAATTATTCAATTAACATAAAATTCAATTAAAATATATAAAAAAATTTAAATGTAAAATCATTAATGATATTTAAGGTGATCCATGAAATATATATATATATTTATATGAAATTTTTAGTATAAAATAAAATAGTTATTTTGAATTTTACATATTTTCTTGATATTTTGTTGTCAATGTAATGAATAGTTTCAAAATTGTAAATAATGATATTTTATGGGATAAATATTTTATTAAATTATATGAATATCCAAGAAATGTTAAATATGAAAAAAGATAAATATTATGTGGTGAAATTTGTAATACGATATTAATTTAATGGTTATCTTGTAGAATTTTTCTGTAGAATAATATTTTTATATTTTAATCTTTTAAGAAATTCCATAAGTTTCCATCACCTAAATTATAAAATAGAACATCCTCCATCGCTTAATTATATAATTGTGATACCTTTACCAATAAAATAATATAAAAACCTAACTTATCCACTTTAAAATCCTCATTATAGAGGTTATGGTCTTTCCCAACGGTCAATCATAGTTACTTTTAAGGGATATCTAAAAGAGCTGTTTCAAATAAGTGGCAATTGCTCTGAACAATATCATTATTTTTATACTCTAATGTACCTCCTATAAATCTTTTATGTTCATAATAATATATATTTTTATATATCTTTAATATAATTAAATGTTATTATGATTATTATTTCACAATCATACAAGCTACTTCCGACCAAATATGATGTGTTTGTATTACTCGTGTATTTGTATGGCTTACTGTATCCACATAGCGATACAATTCATTTTTCATCACCATCATTTATAGATTTAAATTATAATGGTTTTAATTTTTATATATGATATTTATGACATTATTATTCTTCCAGAATTTCAAAAATTATGACTACCTTCTTTTAATACAATATTTTGAAAAATGATAACGTTGCTCGTGCATTTCTGTGGTCCGTCATCTCCACGATACGATGTGATTCGTTTTAAATTTATATTCATCATGTATGGTGATAGGGATGTGTATTATGATTATACATGATATATAAATCATTATAATTATTCTTTTATGTGGTATTATTAATTACATATATTTAATTCTATCTGATGAAAAATGGATACTTTGTCCATGTGTATATATGGCCAATCATCTGTATGAGCATTGTAATTAAATTTATTGTCTATAATTTTCAAGAGTGAATATAAATATTTATATAAGTAATATATATAATTGTTATGAAAGGATTAAATTTTCCTAAACTACGGTGTCATGATAAATTTTCAAGTATCGAGAGTACTGAACCAATACATTCGTGGAAAACGAAGCGGTTTTCACCGATAATAATGATTTTAAAAGTAAATTAGTTATAAATGGTTTATAATATGATAAAAAATCATGACCTATATAATAGATATATATTTTTTTAAAAAAAATATAATGAATCCATATATTTTATAATTAAGGTTATAATGTGAACATGTAAATGATAGAATTGAGGAAAGGGTTTTATTTCAATATCTCTCCAACATTCGGAATTGATTTTTTTCTCTTTTTGGGAATGTTTATATTCAATATCCATGTTTTATAAAATAAATTTCAAAAATGTTTTTAATATTATCTGATGATTTTTAAATTAATTTTACCTATCATATACTTTTAACTAAATGGTTTGAATAAAATATTTTTTTCAATTATTAAATATGAAAGTTTGTGATTTTCACAAAAATATTATTGAAGGAATGTTTTTTAACCTTTATGGATGAACAGATTTTCCTCCATCATGACACCTTAATTATTTGAAATATTATTCAAAATCATTCATGGTTCATTTTAATGATTGTTTTCCTTTATAATTTCATGAAATTATTTAAAACATATAAACCGAAAAGATATTTTCAACACAATTTATTTAATGTGATATTTAAAAATAATTTTCCATAAAAGATTACTTTTTTGATGATAATTTTTTTACATGGGATATGAGTCGTGGATACAATCCTTATTCCTTATTTGGTTGGTTTATGATTATGATGGAATAATTTTTATAACACTTATTACTCGTACACTGGTTATTCTATGATAAAATGTTTATAAATCCCAATTCATTTCATGGGATGTGACATGATGAAGGATTTATATTATTTTATCACACTTATGTATTATTTTTTATATTTGATGGTTGGAACCTACATCTCCCTCCAATGAATTTGGTAATGAATTATATCTCATGAGACAAAAATTAATGGAATAATGAATGATGAATGTTCAGTAAGAGGGATTTTCTACTATGACACTCTTAAGAGTGAACATTGACTAATATGGTGGTTTGTGGAGTGAACTCGTTCCATTGTGATATTTTTTTAAATGATCCATGACTACCATGTAAATGTTTTTCTTTTATTATGTTTATGCATAAATTTTAACCCTTATGCAAAATTTATTCTCTCATGGATCATGTTCCTCTATGACTCATGTTTTATGAACTACTGTGATTTATTCCCTGCCTCAAGATTATGATTTTTTAAAAGAAGAGTATATTTTAAAATATTATGTTCATGTTTTTTTGTTCTTATTCTCATATTATACTTATATAATAATTGATACCTCTCTATTCTATCCATAATGTTTATCTGAGCTCACATCTTCTTGTATTTCCAACCACTAAGACGTGAAAAATGATATTTAGTACGGTATATCAAAATGGTTGGTAGATATGAAGATATAAGTTAAAAATAACTTTGATATTTTTTAAACCAATTTCTTATGTTCCTGGGATTCCATTGGTATTATACCATTATGATCCTCATGTGAGTGTTTGTGTAATATAATGAATATCCAGAAAAAATATTTAATGTATATATAAGAAATTGTTAGGTCACTATAATACTTCTCTTAATTGGTGATTCCAATATTTTGTCAACGTATATTTTGTAAAAAAAATATCATTATAAATGATTATGAATAATCACAATATCCCATTCCCCAATTAGGATCCCATTTTGTTTCTAATCAATGAATAGTCTATCTCATTCAATGTTATCTCAATTACTTATGGTACCCTCTGTTGACTAAAACTAAAAAGAATTGTTTGAACAACAATAATAACATTGAGAAACCTCATTATCATAAAAAATCATTTAAAAATTTTCTATATAATGAAACATTATATTCATTAAATAAAGACTTTGGATAAACCTTGGTCATTCATGGTTTTTATTTAAATCTAGTTCAACAATTCATAATGAGTTTTTGAATATCCAAAACATATCCCCCACGAGTGTAAACCCACATGTGTAGTAATACCAACTGTGGTGCACCATTGGATGATCATTTCTATATAAATTATCCATTTATGGAGTTATTTCATATAGGTACCTATTTTTCAGATCTACATCCATTTATAGTAACCAATATGGATATTGTTTCCTGGGAATCTCTCTCTCTATCCTTTACAAAAGAAATCAATTACATTATTTTATAAGTTGTATATCCCCCATTTTTTACACCTAGTCATATCCCAAGACCATTCCTTATACAAATGCCTAGGGGTATCACGAATGTATTGACATCAATGTATCTAAATGTAAACAAATAATTTTCTTCCATACCAACTATATAGACTAAATATTTTCATATATAGATATTATATGTTTTAGATGAATATTAACTACATTACACAAATTCATGATAATGTATTATAATAGTTTAGTTCTTTTGGATACTATTTTCAATATATTATTATTCTTGGAATGATCATTAATATCTAACATAATGAAATTCTACTTTTTAAACATTAAAAAATCACCCTATATAAAACCTTGCTTCATAACTTATGAGTGAAAAAATAATAACGGGTGATCTCAAATGATCAGTAATGCTAAACATGGTTAATACAAATACATGATGTGAGAGTAAATGTAAGAGATCAATAGCATAAATTAGGAAAACCATACACTGTATATCAAAGATCAAAATCATGTGTGATTTCATGATTATTCTAATTTTATAAGATATACATCATATTGGAATTAGATAACGTGATCTATGAGAATATATTGTTGACATAAGATAAAGATTTGTGTAATAAACATAATCATATACCATTAGGAAAAAGTATAAATATACAAAGGTTCACTAATTATGTTAAGGATATTAAAACAGGCCCCGCATAAACTTATTTACATGAATCAGTTTCCATGAATAACCTTATTAACATGAAAACCAGTTCCTTGTATAACATTGTGAAAATATAGTCTAGTTAATACTTAAAATTGTAATCACTTAATCAGTTCATTGTATAAAATTATAAACATTTCATTAAGTTAACATCTAACATTCTCAACATTTAATCATGATAACTCATAACATATTTAATCATTAGTTATACATCATGAATATAACACCGTTACTTTTTGTACATAATTATCAAATCATTTAAATATAAACAACATAAGTTATGTTAAAAGTCCATGATACAGTAGTTTACTGTCTTGGGAAAATAAGGGACATAAAAAATTTAAAAAATAAAAAATAAACATTTATTTAATACCTTTTTATCATACTTCTTAGTGGCCCCCATTTTCTTCATAGTATAAGAATTCACCTAAGGATATATATCAGAATATTCGGTGAGAAAAAAATCCATGTAGAAGGATGAACAAGAGACCTAAAATATGGGTGGGAATAATTATTATCAAATTTAAAGGATCATCATTAAAATAATTAGAGGAAACATTAGATAAATACATGGAATTTGGCTATGCATAACAATGAAACATCAAGTCTTAGTGGTCAACTACCACACATAGTTTTGAATAAATATAGCATCATTATCATACATATTTCAATTAATCTCATCGGATTCATCACATTACCCAATGAATAGGAGTGATATATAATTTTAGGTGCACCAATCACATCATAATAGTTACATGCACTATATAATTTTAGGCACACCCATCACATCACAACATTTATATTATCATGGATGCCACATCGAAAAAATATGAATCTTGGACACATAAAACACATATAAAAGAAGGGTTTTTATTTCAGTAATAAAATATCCATGCATAAAATTTGGGTTTACAAACAGAAAGAGGGTATAATATACATGGTATGAGAATCATTAAGATCTAATGACATCACCATAAGTAAAAGATGTATTTCTGGAAAGGAGGGTTATTTTAGAAAAATGTTTTCATTCTAGGAAATCAGATTGGATACATGTATATCCGAGAAATTAAAATTTAAAGACAATGAGATGATATTTAAGTCAAAATAAAGGAATATCTACATTAAAAATGGGGTGAAATATAGAAAACCGATGGGTTTGAGAATCCCCTTACCTTATGTATCGGTTCTTTATTAACTTAAATATCCTAGAAAATAAAATAAAATAAATTAATTATCAAATCATTATCATCATATAAATAAATTTAATTTATTATTAATTTTTTTTAATTACATTTATATCCTTTTATATGTGTTATATAGTTGAATTATATCTTTCATGAGTGTTCATTTTCTTGAAATTCATGATCGGTTTACTTGAATATGATTATAGAAGTGTATATAGAATAGGTATAATTGTACATGAATTAAATTATATATTTTGAATGAGATAAAGTTGATTAAATGCTCATATATATCATTTGGTTAAATTTTAGTATGATAAATTTTTAGTTAAATGGTTTGTGATAATAATTTAGGTATTTTGTTTGATTTTCAAACATCACAACCTAGTTTTGTTCTTCAATTATTATTATTTATAAAAGATATTTCAAAAACACAAAAAGAGTTATTAAATAAATAATATGGTATTAAAAAATCATTATTTTTGTTTTTTGATAAATCTTGTTGGAATTAAATAAAAATTAAAATGCATCATCCATGATGTTAGTAAATTGACACATCACGAAGAATTATTTCATTTTTAGAATAAAAAGAGAGAGATAGAGAAAAAAGTGTGATGATGGATCTTCTATTAACATGGTATAATTAAAATATATAAGAAATACTGGAGTTATCGTGAACATTTTTATAGAGGAGGTGATTATAGAATAAGAAAACAAAATTAAATTAAATGAAATTAAAAGGAATGGAAAGAGGATTTCACCTCTGAAATTTTCCCTCATCAAGAACCACCTTAATGCGATGATTTTCGTATTTTAATGAGATGAAGGTATCCTGAATGTGAGGGAGGTTATGGGGATGATATTTAAGAAGATTTTTGACTATGATCAATGTTTTGAAGGTGTGAGGAGAATAGGTGGTGATGCGTGGTATTTACAGTGGAAGAGAGGACTCTTTTCACAACATTACTTTTCATTGGTTTATTATTTTGGATGAGGACTACGAATAGTTTGAGTGTTATCACAAAATATATTAAAATAATGAAAGAGATTTATATATTTTTGGCTTATAGTATCCATACATAATCTATGACTCAATAATTTTAGCATTTTGTTTTTATCATAAATTATCATATTTTACTTTCAATAAAAACTATTGTACTTTTTAACAAACATTAGAATTCATCCTATCCATTTTTTGAAATTTATAATTCAAAAATGTAATAAATTTTATGAAAATAATTTTCTAAATATAAGAAATTTAATTTTTAGTTAATAACATAATAGATTAAAAAAATTCTGGTTTTAAAATTATAACTGATTTTATAACACATTAAAAAAATTAATTATTGTCTTATAAAATTATAATAAAATAATATTACAATAGAATTATAATTTATGGATACATTTTATGAAAATAATTTTTCGTTTTAATTAATAATTTTATCATAAAATTTTAATTATATATTTATGAGTCACAAAAAACATAACAATTAATTTTTTTCATTTTTAAAACATTTATATACATATTTTTAAAACAAAATACATCATATATTCCTTCATATGCTACATAAATTTTATTTATACATTCACAGTTGTAGTTACTATTCTACAGCCCTACATACTATTACTAATGGTGACATTTTCATTCCAAATTTCATGTTATTATTCCATTATTATAGGTTTCATTACATCTAAGAATACCTTTTATTCCATTCATTATTTGTTTTAAATGTTTATATTGTGTTCTATATGTCATTTTTTGTGATTAATATTTTATGACATAATTAATAGGAAGGAATTTCCATTGATATAATTTTCATTTTTTACATTCTTCCACCTTTTGAAATTTGTCCCCCGATAATCTGTTTTACATTCTATGGTGAAAAAAATTGAGGTTACTTATCATACTTTTCATCCACCAGTTATAATGTTTTCACTTCATAATTATGGTTTCTCTATAGTAATTTAACCATGTGAGTAGTCTTTTGTGTAAAAAATTATCTCTATTGTCTAGGATCTTCACTAGACTCTCCTCATAAGAGAGAACATTTTCCAAATGTTCCACTAATGGATTTATTATATCTGAGAGATACATAGAATATACCTAGTACTTTAGAAATTTTTGGGGGAAGTTCTATTTTACGGGCAACAGTCCGGACTTGATTAATAATATCGAAGGGGTCAATATACCAAATACCCAATTTTCATTTCTTCCCAAGTCTCATAACAATCTTAAAAAAATATATATGGAGGAATAACATATCCTTAACGTTGAACTCGATTCATTTTTGATGATTTTCTTCATAACTCTCCTATTTAATTTGTGCTGACTTTGATGTGATGTTGAATGGTTTTCAATTTTTCCACAATTTCATCAACCATTTCATGTACTAAAAGGTTAAGTTCACCTATTTAAGCCCACCACGATATGGTTATTCATGTTTCGTAATAAATGGATTCCTATGAATCCATTTTGACGCTCAAGTGGAAAATATTATTGAAATAGATCTTGGCCAGAGGAAAATTTTGTCTCCATTATTGTAGAACCCCTCAATTTATATAATTAACCATTAATTTTTGTATTTTAAGTATATAATGTTATTCAGTTATTTTTGGGGATTTTGGAGATCTTTTGTAATTTTTTATGGATTTTCTATAGGTTCATGGTTGTATCATGGTTTGGGAAACTATGAAACACCTCTAAGAAACCATGAACAATAAACCAAGGCTAATGGGATGGTGCACAGGCAGTGCACAATATTCCCAAACCATGTTAAAGACTATTATAAACTCTTTTTTAATGCATATATATTGGAAATTGAGCATTAGAAAAATTTCTTCATAATTTTTTAATTGTGAAATTAAATCATTTTTTGTATCCCTTAAGGTGAAGGATGGATCCCAGTTAGCGCACAGTTTTCATAAATGTACGACTAAACCATGTCTGGGTCAAAACATAGATCCTTAAATTATGGATATAATTATTTTTAACATATAAAGGCATATTTTTACCCAAAAAATTCTTTTACTGTGTATTTTTCTTCCTCAAAAGTGACATAATCTCTCCCTATCGAATTGGATGTGATCTGGAGTAGTTCCTTGCTGAGTTGAAGCTTTATTCTTATGATAATCCATTGTTCTTTTTAATTAATAATGTGTTTTCATAGACCTACTTCTACCTTTATATCAATTTCTCATACATACACTATATGTGGGTAGATCTAGAGATTTTGATTCCAAATATTCTTATAGTTGGACTTTTGTTTGATAGGGTAACTGATATAAAGAAGATTCATGGTGGTTTATTCCATATTTGTGGATGATTGAGTGTCGTTCTTAATTTGCTCGAAAACACTCAAGGCAGTTTGCTTCAATGTTGACTCCTATAGATAGATATTTAAGGATAAGTTTAAATTTGGTTTAATTTAATGATTTTTTGTATAATTCTGAATCAAAGATTATTATAAAACCTATGTATTGATGATTTATGGGTTTTCTGGGAAATTGTGGAATCGTGGTAATTGGTTGTCAAAGGTGCTATGGTTTTTTTATTTTAAAATGAATATATTAAAATATAAATTTGATGGATATTTTGTATTTCTTGTGGGAAATTATTTCAATAAAAATGATATTTTAATGAAATGGTTAGAAATGGTTTGGATGAAATTGGTTTGGCACACATGGTTTTTGTGTGAGTTCATGTTCTATGTTCCCCTGAATAAGGGACATGTACGAGTTGGGTGCTAGGGATGTGATCGGGGGCGTGTGTTAGTGGTACACAATGTTATCTAATGAGATACCATACATGAGTATGTAACTATCAAACAATCATGCATGTGTGGGTGTGTTGTGAACCATGGAATGGATATTCTAAATAGAATGTGAAATTATTTGATGACTTTTTATGTACATTCCTTGGAAAACTTTTTATTTTGACTTTGGATTGTATATTTAAATAAACGATACTAGAAATTATTTTTTATAAATTTTACTAACATGTTCATTCCTAGAGGAATGAGTAGAGAATTCCTTGGGGAAATTTTAATAAGTTTCATTACTCAATCCTGCTTTGGCACTTTGGTTCATTTCTAGATATCATCTATTGGGATACGAGAAAAGGTAATGAATCAAACTTCTTTAATAATACTTTGTAATACATTGGATTTTTGTTGGAGTAGTATGATAAATCATATAGAGCTTTGGATTCATTTGGTTGTCTTGAGTTGTAATATATTTTCTTCCACTATTTAATTTTACAATTGTTGGCCTTATATTGTGGTACTCTTTGGTTGGATTGATATAAATGGAATGTTTGACTTGTCTTTAATTTTTATAACACATCATGCAGTCTTTTATTTAGTTGTGTTGTGTTGGTTGGTTTTTTATCTTTAAAGGTAAAATAGTCCCCCAAATTTTAAATTAATCCCATATTATTTATTTCCATCCATTGGCATCTTGGGGATGTTTCTTAAGTACAAGTAACATCTCAATTCCAACTATATACAATGGGAAGGGGAATAATGTTATAATTAGTCCCAGCTTGTTATTTCCAGGGTGGAATAAGTTCTATAAGACTTTGTTGTACTTTTACATTGTATTGGTTGTAGGTCATTGAGTTTTAATTTGTTTTATTATATTTGTTGAGTTGGGGTCATAGAAAGGAGTAGGATTATCAAGACACAAAATTTAGAGTATAAAAATATATATCTATCCTTTTTATGTTAATCATCAAGTTACCCATGAGTTGAATTTATAAGTGTTTTGGATACACTAATAATATTTTTAATCTTATTGTCAAGTGTCTAGCCAATGAGATGAGAATTACATGATTTTGAGGAAAGAATTCACTCTAGGAGTCCATATTTGATTTTATGTAATGATTAATGATTTGGGTCAATGAGTTGATTATTTAAAAATGATGCAATTTTTTTCTTATAAAATATTTAAAAAAAGAT
Organism: Viscum album; assembly: GCA_963277665.1. Classification (NCBI taxonomy): domain Eukaryota; kingdom Viridiplantae; phylum Streptophyta; class Magnoliopsida; order Santalales; family Viscaceae; genus Viscum; species Viscum album. The sequence continues at coordinate 1,360,892,419 of OY728147.1, read as the reverse complement.
CATGGTTGTAGTATTTTGAAATAGATTGATTTTCAACATTAAGATGGAAGTTTTCAAAAATATTTGTACTTGGACAATGTTTATTTTTGAATGAATTATTGGGATTACATGATGTGATTTAATTTTAAATGCAAAGACTTCTTTTAATAGACAGTGAGACTTATGTCATTTGATGATTATATAAAAAATAGTAATCTATAGGCATCACTGAAACCAATGGGAGGAAGCTATTAAATATGTGGTTGCACCTAAGACACAGGTAATCCAACCACGGGTTCAGTGTATAGAGAAATCTTTTCATGTTGTGGATATGTAGAACAAGTGGGATGGGCTAAGGAAAGAGGATCATTATGAACAATTATAGAAGTAGGATCCACCCATATTTCAGGGTGATTATGAACTTGAGAAGGTAGAGGTGTGGCTGAATATGATGAATGATATCTTCGATTTCATTAACACAACAATAGAGTTGATATTCAAGTTGGCGACATACATGCTGGATGATCATGCATATCAGTGGTGGGATTTAAAAGATTAGGATAAATCAGGATAAGGACATGCATGGGAGGATTTTGAATAATTGTTGGAGATAAAATCATGGCTTCATACTTTTAGAATTCAAATAATGACATACTTCTCCATCTTGATGTAGGAAAATCTTTCTATCACTGAGTATACAGGTAAATTCTAGAAATTATTGTGCTTTTCACCAAAGGTTGCTTCCAGTACATCCTTGAAGGCATGAATTTTTTAAATGAGGAGGATATATGGGATATTCAAGAATATTTCTATCCTTTATAATATAGATTATAAATATATGGTTAATATAGACACAATAGCTAAAATGAATATATTAAGAGCTATGGGGGGAGGAAGTATGTTGATGCCAATATGAAATGGTGGTAACTCTAATGGTTGGAGAAAGAATAAGAGGGAAACTGATTTACATGGTTGGTGAAAAAATCAAAATCAGACGACTACATCAGTACACCTTCATCTATGACCCAAGGAAAATGAAGGATACTTCTAATGTGGTTCGCTTGACCACATAAAGAGATATTTTACAAAACAGTATAGAGAATAACATAACTAAATATAGATGGGGAATATCGGGTGATATTTTCATAGTGCTCTGAGTTCAGGTGCTCAGGAAACTTCTCAGGTATAACAAACATCATATTCCATGGTGGGGAGATGTAAATAGAATAAATCTCATTAGTTGAATAGATCTAGCGAGGGTGATTATTGGAATACTCTGACTCCTCAGGTAGGGAAATCTAAATATGAAAAATAAGGAGCAGAGTTCTGTGAGCAAACAATTATATGGATTTGTGTAGGTTATGGTGGATGATCAGTAAAGACCATATATTGTTAGAAGTGAGATTCTGTAGAATTTTACACTTATGAAAGATCACTTAGATTTTAGTTCATCTCATTCCCTTATTAATTATCATTTTTTTATTTAATATGTTTAAAATTTGAGAGGATACCTTCTGTGATAAAACATCAAACTCCACTTTGAAAAAGAGAATGTCTAACATTCATATATATTGAATGTTCTATAACTATTGATGGAGGTTCGATGAAATGGGATTTTTCTATCCTAAAGATGAATTCCAGTGATGTAATCCTAGGAATGGATTTGTGGATGATGTTCAAGGATCACATCTATTGTTATACCAGATGGGTCAGTTTCTCAAATGATGATAGTGTCAAGCATCCCTTTCTACGAGACCAGATGATAATGGTAAGTACAACTAGCTTATAGAAACCAGTAGTTTGAATGATATCAAAATAGTTTGAATCATTTTCTTTAGAATAAATATATTATATTAGGAAGAATTTTTTTCCATTAGTGGTGGAACAATTTCATGATGTGTTTTCTACAAATTTCTCTATATTTACACCTATAAGATAAGTGCATTTTATAGGTTATCATTTTATTAGGGACATTAGATTCTCACTTCAATATTATTGAATTTAACTAACATAATTATGGGATTTGAATGTACAGTTGGAATAACTGGCATGAAAAGGGTTCATTTGACCGAGCACAACTCTATGGGCAGTATCTGTCAAGATATTGGAAAAGGTGGATGGAACTATAAGGTTGTGTATGGATTGTCAAAAGTTTAACCAAGTAATGATAAAATTCAGTTTCGACTTCCTTGAATTGATGACTTGGTTGATCAATTGGGATAAGCTCAATGGTTCTCTATGATTGTCTTTTGATCAAGATATCACCAACTGTGAGTCCGGAAGGAAAATATTATGAATATAGCATTCATAATCAGATATGGACATTATGATTATATGGTAAGGACTTTAAATTTGAATAATGCACCAATAGTTTTTTTGAATTTATTAATCATTTATTTCAGTGATATATGGATTCTTTTGTGGTGGATTTTGTTGATAAAATATTTGTGTATTCAAGGACAGGGGATGAGCATGAAGAACCCCTAAAAACAGTTCATGGAATCTTGTGGGATCATGGTTTGTATAACGAACCATCAATGTGTGATTTTTGGATACATGATGTATGCTTTATTATCTATAAAAATTTTGAGTGTGGTGTTTCAGTGGATCGAGAGAAAATAGATGTTTTTACCTCTTATCAACTACAATAGAATATCATTGAGATACTGAATTTCTTGGTCTAGATAGTATTTATTAATGCTCTGTTCATTAATTATCATAACTAGATTCTTCAATGGAAACATTTAAAAATAATAAAATTCTATTCCAATGGAGCGAGTAATTCCATAAATATTTTCAAGAGTTAAAGATTCACATTACATCCTCGTTGATCTTTATATACTTGGAATCAAGAAAATGGTACGTGGTGTATTTTGATTCGTTGGTATTGGGGTTCTATAGTGTTCACATACAAGGAGACCATGTTGTTTCCTATGGTTCAAGGTAGTTTCATGTGTATGAGGAGAAATACTCAACACATGATTTCATGGTAACTACAGTCATCCATTCTTTAAATACATTGTTTAATTACCTCTTTGGTGAGAAATTTACTATGTTTATGGGTCATTAGAGCTTGAAACATATTTTATAACTATTATATTAGAACTTGAGACAATGAATATGCATTGAGTATCTCCAAATATTAAACATTATATTGATATATACACAAAGTAAAGGTAATTCAGTGGCTGGTGCACTTAGATGAAAATTATATGTTTTGTTTGAAAAAGAGGAATCAGTTGAGTGGTTGGTGGTGATGATGTGTTAGGACGATTTAAGAACACAATGGTGAGGACACCATTGAGGGATGGATGATAAACGAGAGTTAATTGTTGTGGTTCAAAAAATCAGATATTTGTATAGAGGGATTGTGAGGAAACCCGAGTTTGTTTTATGATGAATAACATCTCAATTTGTTAATGTATATAATCATCAACATAGAGGATTGTTACTATCTTTCCCTATCCCTGGTTGTAAATGGTAGTATATAGAAATGGGTTTTGTAATCTGTATCTCAATAATGGTTCAGAAACATGATAACTTATGGGTGAGAGTGGATCAGCTCACAAAGTCATCTTATTTCATTATTAGGCATGAATCTCATACGGTGGAGGACTTGTCAAAAATATATATCTGGGATGTAGTAAATAAGAATGGAATATCAGTTTCAATTATATCAGACAGATATCCATGTTTCACATCTCATTTTTGGAAATCCTTATTGAAATCCCTTATGACTCATCTCACCAAGAGTATTCTGTATCATATTCATTTAGATGAGAAATCTGAAAGGATGATACAAGTGATTGACGACATGATTCAGGCTTGTGAAATGTATTTAGGTGGCTCATGGAAAGATCATGTCCATTATTTCAGTTCTCGTATAACAATATCTATAAGGCCTCAATACATATTGGTCCCTTTGAATCATTGTATGGGTGTCCTTTTCATTCTCTACATTATTAGGAGGAAGAAGGTCAAGCTTTACTAGTTGGGGGAATCCTTTTCCAACAAAGAATAAAGATGATTTAGTTTATTAGGAAACAGATGGAAACATCACATATTAAACATAAATCATATATGGATCATCATCTAATGCCTTTTTCATTCGTAGTGAGTGATCATGTGCTCTTGAAGATCTCTCCCAGACGTGTACATTGTGCTTTTTGGGAAATTGGGAAAGTTATTTTCTCAATAAATAGGTCGTTTTGAAATTCTAGAATGGTTTGGTGAGGTGTAATATCAATTGGAATATCCACGATGGTTCGATTTCATACATCATTTGTTACATTTATCTCAAATTAAAATGTATAAAACTAATCTTGACAATGTGACCAAATGAGATCACATTGACATATTGTCAAATACATCAATGATGCACATGCTGGTGTAGATTATGATTATGAATGAGAAAGTATAGAATGGTAAAAGCATCATTCTAGTATTTATTTTGTGGAAACATTGTCAAATATATAAATGGGCTTGGGTACATGAAACGTAAATGAAGGATAAATGGAAATAGATTTTTATGGGAAACAACGGTTTTCTACATTACAAAGATGGAAAGACCAATGGCGGGGATAATTTAGCACCTTTTTCGTGAGATAAATAACCCTTATTTTATGTATTTTATTTATATAATGTGTTGGGGCAATGTTTGGTAGTTTTCGAGGAACTTTTGGAGTGTTTTGGGGATTTTCTATATCATAGTTAGTGCAATGTTTGTGAAAACCACGAATGACCTGAATGAAACCATGAAAAATACAATAGGGGAAAAAGGGAAGGCACACAGTTAGCATACGGTTTACCAAAACCATGTGAAATACATGTATAAAGTGTAGTGTGTAGACACTATGTTGGATAATAAGCTTTAGAGTGGTTAGAACATGGTTTTGTAACCATGTAATCCAACTATGCGAGGTCACCATTATGAAACAGGTAGGATCATGAATAACACATTGTTTTCCTAACCACGCGACAAAAACATGCATAGGTAAAAATTTAAATCCTTAAATTTTGGATCTAATGTTCATTCAACTAAAACGCTTCATTTTATCTCCAAAGCTGCCCTATCTCATGAATTTTATCTCTCTATGGTTATAGAAGCTCTACTCATCTAATTGGAAGTGATATGGGTCCATTCCATGGTCTGTTGGAGAATGATTCTTATGATACGTCATCATTCTTGTTCATTATTTTGTGAGTTTTCTTAGATCTACTTCTTGTTTTCTCTTAGTTTCACATATCTATGCCCATTGGAGGTAGATATAAGGTTGTGGATTCCAAATATGTTTAGATTTTTCATTTTTTTAATAAGGGAAGATATCTAAGGATGATTCGTGGAGTTTTAGTTACGTATCAGGGACATATGAGTGTCATTCATCATTTCTGCAAAAAAAACTATCAAAGAATGTGGCTTCACTCTCAATTCTTCAATTTAGAACATGAAGGATTACTTTCAAATTGGTTTAACATATTTATTTTGATGGTGAAATTATGTTGAAAAGTATGTTATAAATATTATTTACTGACGATTTATGGTTTTTGGTGACATTATGGAATCCGGGTAATGGGTTGAGAAATGTACTTTGGTTTATTGATTTGAAAATTATTTTTTTAAAATATCACATTGCTGGATTTTTGAAATGGATTTATTATAATGATTTAAATAAGAAAGATTTTTTATTGAAATTGTATGAAATGGTTTGGTTGAAATGGTTTTGGTGTATATAGTTTTTGTTTGATTTTGAGATTGATGTACCCCTGATTAAGGATGTGTACCAGTGGGGGACTCAAGATGTGTCTCTAGATTGGGGGAATGTGTCTGTAGTACACAAGGTGATTGGATGAGATATCTCTCATGAGTATGGAAGTGTCAAACAATCAATCATGTTTGGATGTGTTGTAAACTATGGAATCGGTATGCCAAAATAGAATGTTAAATTTTTAAAAGAATTGTTTATGCATTATCAATGGAAAATAGTTTATTGTTGTTTATTTAATATTTTGAAATAAACATTTCAAGAATTTTTATAAATAAATTTCTCTATCATGTCTTATCATAGTGTCATGATTATGGATGTTGTTGGGTGAAATCTATAGAGTTTCATTACACATCCTCCTTTGGAACTTCGGTGGTTCTGTAGATATCATCTATTGGTATATAGGTAAAGGTAATGAATCAGACAACTTTTTTACAACTACATGATATTTGGATTGTTTGGTATTGTTATATCATAAATCATGTAGAGATTTGGGTTTATGTGGTAGTCTTGTGTTTTGATAATTTATCTTCCACTATTTAATTTGCTAATAGTTTGTCTTCTATTGTGGTACTCATGCGTTGGTTTGATATAAATGAAATTTTTGATATGTCTTTCATTTTACCATGCATCAAGTAGTGTTATATATTGTTATGTTTTTCTGGTTATATGATTATATTCAAAGGTAAAATAATCTCATAAATTATTAAGGATTCCCTCACAATTTATTTCAAGCCTTTGGAATCTTGGCGATGTCTCTTAGGTCCATGTAACATCTTAATACCCACTCAAGACAATTAGAATGGTATGGATGATACAATCCTTTTTTAAGTCCATATAACATTCCATAAACTTTAATTCTAGTTTCTGAATTTTTCAATCCGTATGGAAATCATTTTTGGGGTGATATTCCATATTGATGTTCAACTCAATGTTTAGAGCATGTTGGATACTTTTCCTGAACATCAAGTTGAATCTTGTATATCTATCATTTATAATCGATTGTGGTACCCAATAAAGCATTATCACTTCTCTAATATATATCAATTCATGTTGGTCCAATTATAAGTCTTATAAAATTGTAATAAATTTTTATAACTATGTATAGTGATCCATAGTAACCCATATAGAATTGTTTCCTTTGGATGAATTCAAGTGTCCAGTTAAAATGTCCATGGGGATTTTTCACACTTCGATGATAGCATGGGTAGTGATTTTATCAGGCCCATATAATTTTTTCTTTCAGTCTTAACTTTATGACATACTTGGAACATTGATGTATATTCAGAAATCTCTTTCATCTTATTAGTCCATCAATTGCTTTTTTGGAGATCTCGATACATATTTGTGCTCCCTAGATGAATAGTGAAGGTTGAGCTATGTGAATCATTCATAAGATCCTTTTTTACATACAAATCATATGTTACAAATTTTCATGACCCAAATCATATAATTATTTCCTAATCAATGTTGATCTCTAAGGACTTACCTTTTTCGACAACTTCCACCTTCTTCTGAATTTCCACATCATTTCATTGAGAAATCATTATTTTCTCTATGAGGGATGGTTTCACAATAATTGGAGAATGTAATGGTGATGTTATATACTTAATTATTCCCTTTTCCATACATTATAAATCTTAGAATATTGGATCCTTCTAAATTCTATTCATTTATAATGATTCAGGAGCCTTTCTACATAGAGCATCAGCAAAAATATTCTCTATTTTCGGATAAGAGTGGATGGAGTAGTCAAAATCATTGATTAGATCAAACCATATTATATAGTTCATATTAATCTCTTTTTGTGTGAATACATATTTTAGTATCTTATTAAAACTATTTATTTCACACTTCTCCCTATAGATATAATGTCACTACATTTTCAATGTAATGATCATAAATTCCAACTCTGTATCATGTATGGGATGATTTTTCACAATAATTTTCAACATCCTTAAAAAAATACCCTATTACTTTACCATTTTTATTCAGTATTCAGCCTAATATATTTATTGAAGAATTTATGTATACCATAATGAGTTCCAAACATAATGAAAGTGTGAGCATTGGTGTAGTAATAAGCCTCTTTTTCAACTCATTGAAGTAGTCTACACCATCAATGGCCAAAAAAATTACTCCCTTATGATTAATATAGATTAGTGTCTTAGAAACTCATGAGATATTCTTCACAAATAGCTGGTAATACCTATCTATGACAAGGAAACTACAGATCTCTTTTAAAAATGTAGTCTTAGGCCACTCTTTTATTGCCTCTTTTTAGAAGGGTTCACAGATATTCCCATACAGGTGATAACATGTCCCAATAATTATACTTCCTTTATCCATAACATGCATTCAATTCAGTTTTCATATAGATTATCCCATTGAAATTCATTATAATATTATTTATATGATCCACATAAAATTAGTTACAAATCCATGATCAAGTGGATTAGTGTCTTGTGAAAATTATGTCCATACATAATGTTTAAAAAATAAAACATAATCATTTATCTAATTCCTTCATTTCTAGATTCACAGTAGCCCTCATGTTCTCCTTTGTACAACTAATCAGTTTATTATATACATAAAAATAATGTGTGAGATAAAATCCCAGTAAAAGGATGAATAAAAGACATCAAACATGGTTGATCATCATTATTATTATAAATAAAGTATCATCATAAAAATCATGATAGGAAACCATAGATAATAGCGTGGAAGGTGGAAATGCATTACAATGAAACATCATTCCTTAGTGGTCAACTACCACACATCGCTGTGAAAAAATATGGCATCATGTTCATGAATATTTAACTTAATATAATTATATACATCACATTACCCAAGGAATTGGAGCACAATATAATTTTGTGAGAACCTGTCAAATTATAAAATTTAAATGTGATATATAATTCAGACCACATCCATAACATCAAAACATTTACATTATTGTGCATGTCACATAGAACATATATTAATATTGGACCTAAAACCCATAGAAAGGAATGGGATTTATTTAATAATTAAAAAATCCCTGAATAAAAATTTGGGGTCCAAAAATAACTATGGAATATCAAACATTTTATAAGAATCATTTTTATGAAATAATCTCATGAGAGGTCAAATATGTATTTTTGGAAAGAAGATTTTTTTTGAAAAAAAATTGAATTTTTTTATAAAATAAAATTGGAAATATGTATATATTATAAAATTAAAAAATAACGATAAATAGATGGAATTCAAGGAACACTAATGGTACATCCCTTATGAAAATGGAGTGAAAGGGGGAAAGCCCAATGAAATGGAGCTGGGTTCGAGAAACCCCTTACCTTATCTTCGACTGTTTTGATCACATTAATATCCTGTATAATAAATTAAATTAATTAATTAACACATAAAAAACCAATTATATATGTATTTAATTTATTATAGTATTATTAAGTTCATTTATTGTTTTTTTTGAATAGTTATATTGTTTAATTCCATCGTTTGGGAGTGTTCATTTTCATGGTATTCAAGATCGAATCATTTGAATATGGGTATAATAGTTTAAGTTGAATGGGTATAATTCTCCATAATTTAAATTATATATTATTAATGATAAAAAAGTGATTTTAATTGTTATATATATAATTTGGTTAAATGGATTTATTATTAATCATTTTATAAAATGTTAGTGGTAATCATTTATATTTTTTGGTGGTTTTTTGAACATTACTAACTAATATTGTTATATTATTTATTATTATATATATAAGTTAGTTAATGAAAAAAATGGTTATTAAATACAATTTATAGTGTTTACCTACCATTATAGTGGTTTTATGACCATTTTTGATGTAATTAAAGTAAAATGAAAATTCATCATCTACAATGCCGGTAAATTTACCCATCACAGGCGATGATTTCATTTTTAGAATAAGAGAGAGAGAGAGAGAAAGGATTTTGATTATGGATCATAAATTATCATGATATAATTTCATTATATAAAATATATTCTAGTTATCATTAAAATTTGTATATATGATGTGATGAGATAATAATAAAATAAAAAGAAATTAAAATAAATTAATAGTAAAAGAAATATGATATTACATCTTGAATTTCTCCTCCTTGAGAACCCCCTTAGGGAAAAGGTCTTGGTATTTTGATGATACCAAGGGATCCAAGATGTTTTGTATATGATTAAGAAGAAATTTGGGTAGAGTTTTCAATAGTTTCAATGATTTGAAGTTTTGAGTAGAATAGGTGGCGAAGCGTGGTATATATCGTGGAGGAGAGGGGTGTTTTCTCACTATTTTATTAATTTGTTTTTCTATCTCAAGACAAGGAATAGTGTTATAATTTTCAGTAAATATAATAATATAATTAGTTATAGTTTTATATTTTTGAATCACATCAACTATACATCATATTTTAATCAATAATTCATATATATTGTTTTTATAGTAAATTTTTATTTTTTACTCTTCACAAAAAGTTCAGGTACTTTAGAAAAATCCCAAAAAATAAAATTAACCATTTTTTAACATGTATAATTCAAAAATGAAATCCATTTTTTGAATGTAAATTTTTAGATATGATTAATTTAATTTTTAATTAAATTCTTAATTTACTCAAAAAATACAAGTTTTAAAATGATATTTAATTTTATAACACATTGAGGAAAATAATAATGGTCTCATAAAAATATTTTATAATAATAAGAAAATAAAATAATAATTTATTAATACATTTTGGGAAAATATTTTTCTTTTTTATTATTATATTAATCATAAAATCATAATTTAATATTTGTTTCTCACAAAAAATTTAACACTAATTTTTTTAATTTATAAAACTTTTATTTACTTATTCTATGAAATATATAAATCATATTTTCATTAAAAAGATATGGATATTTTATTTATACTTCAATATGTGATGTTTACTTTCCATGGTCAAACTTATTATTCCTGATAGTCATATTACTATTCGAAAGGTCAAATTACTATTACATTTGTTCAGGTGGGTAATCATATAAAAGTATATCTTATTCCATTCATTCACTGTTTACAAAATTTATATTGTGCCCTGTATGTTATTTTCTGTGGTTTATACTATATGAAATAATTATAAGAAGAGAATTTTAATTGATAAAATTTGGGGTTGTTACATTTATCTGATGCAATAGAAGTAGATATAGGCCCAACCCATTATATAAGAAAAATCTTAGATATGGGTGCCACAATATCATAACACATTAATCATATAAAACCCCACAAAAACAAATGGTCTTCATACGAATTAAATCATACCATAAACTGTGATAAATAAATTGGTTTTGTTTCAATTTTTTTTATTAAAACCCAATAGAAAAGAAATAGGTTTCATAAGTATCTCTTCATCATATTCATGAACCATAGAACGAAATAATAAATAAGGTATCATTAGATCACATTCACAAAAAATTTATGTACCATCAATGTTTGTCATCCTAGACAGAAAATTATTTATAAATAAAAATTACATAGATCATTTCTTGGGGAAAATAAAATTTATTTTAAAATAACCTTTTTAATATAATAAATTCATAAAATAATTCATAAATACATTTCTTTCAAAATTCCGATTAAAAAATATAATTAAAAATTTACAATTATTTAAGACGTTTATTGAAGAAAATATATTTTCCACTTTTTTAAAAAACATTCATAAACCATAAAAAATTTTGTAAATAATTTTCAAAGAAAATTAGCTTTAAACATATAAATTATTCTTTAAAACATTGTGTTTTTTTTATGGAAGGGAATTTTATTCACATAAAAACAATGATTACGTTAACATTTTAAGTAATTTTAAAATCGGCCTTGTTTTGAAAATATAATAAAAATTCTTGTTAAAACAAAATGTAAGAAAAGTAAAAATTGGGAAAATATTATTTAACATGTAATTTTTGGAATGTTAAAATAATTTCACAAACATTTTAAGAAAACATGCATATTGAAAAAAAATTATTTTCATATGAAAAGGGAGATAACATGTGTTTTATTTAAAACAATTTTTCTTGAATATTAATTATGTAATTAGAATATTATGAAAGGAAAATATGTATGATCACTAAATAACCATATGGGATGAAAATTAATTAATAAATTTATTAATATATAACATGATTTCATCCTCAAAATCGTAGTTATAAACAATCTAAGTAAAAAATGGGATTGTATTGTCAAACCTTTACTATTTTGTGAAATTTTAATAATTGGACCCATAAAATAATAATAAACAATAATAGAATAATTATATTCATGATATAACATGTAAAATTTTTAGTTTATACACCTCATAGAAAAAAATATGTTCATCACAAGACATATATCTAAAAGAAGATAATTTGAGATAAAAAGCATTACCGCTTTGGTAAATGTTAAACCATAAACCCCATGAAAGCTTGATCCTAAAAAGAATATATAAATCCACATATTTTTATGTTTATGATTCGTAAAATATATTCATGTATATTATATTTACTATTTAAAATAATCACTTGGTGAATATGTCATGTGTCTCAAAAAAAACGAAAATTTAGATGAAATTCTCTTACCCTAAAACACAAATTATTTCATACACATTTAAACCTCATGTATAATAAATATAATTTTATTATTAATATATTTAAATACCATTATAATATTTCACATAGAATATATTATTTACTTCGGACCTTTTATATCCTTTTTTAATTGTTCCTTATTAAAAAACATTTTGGAATATAACTTGTATTTTTCGAAGATGTTTGAATATTTTATTTTCGGCCCCTCTACATTGATTCCTTATCTATATGCTCAATAATATTAATAATTATTTATATTAATATATATTTTATATATATTAATTTACTATAATTCCAAAATGTTATAGGTATACATTGAAATGTACGGTTCCTATAGTGAGTTGGCTGTATGTATGTGTTAGTGTTGATTTCATTTTCTAGATGGACGAAATGACTGAATAGTAATTAATATATAATATTTAATTTATAATTTTTATGTCATATATATAACATATATTCATTAAAAATACCTAATTTACCTTCCATTTAATTTTTTATTAACAAAAATCACATCAATTCATAATGTAGTGGTACGCTGTACATAGGGGAAACATTATCATATCCCCTATAAAATGGAAAGAAATAAGGTATATGTGATATAATAATTATATAATTATAATTATTTTACATAGGTTATATATATTATTTTTATCAATATTTATTACTTTAATGACCCCTGTGTCTGTAGCCCAGATCTGGTGCCTTACATTATTACATTAGCATAAGATACACAAAATCAAATCCCAAAGAACCAAATATTATAATAGTCTTGGTAATATAGATTCAAATATGAAACTCAGAATACATTGTAGACATAAAATTAAAAATTTATTTCTTTTAGAACACCATTAATCACATTAGAGAAACCATTCATCTCAATCACAATAAATATCTTAGAAACTTGAGGGAAAATAAAAAATAATAAAGGGGTGAGATCAAATGCGCATTAAGGTTTAATTATAGTGGAAGTAATAAATAATCAGTGGAAAAAACTAATATGGAATGATAAATAACTGAACACACATTCTATTTAATCAATAAACTAGAATTAAAATGAACCCATATATTTTTTTCATACACAAAATCTATTGTATAATAATAGCTGAATACAAAAATGGGGAATGATTAATTATTTGACATCATGTGTATATCACATGATACCACTATCATCAAGACCTTTACCAATACAGTTTAATCTTCAGGTAAAAACCCCATAAACATTTTCCATACGTAATTCCTTACATGAGATAACCAATGCATGAAGGGGCTATAATATGTTGAGCCCCACTCATCACAGCAATTACAAAACACTGTTCATATATCTAATAGTCGATTTAATTAGATATTTCTAAATCAAAGTGTCCCATAAAAACGTCAATCATTTGAATAAACATAAACCATTTAATAAATTATCGATAAAGGAATATGAGATAATACATAATGAATAACATGATTCAGTAAATATTTTTACATACAGGAAAACACATTAAATGATAAAATTTAAAAATTCTTGAGGAAATTAATATTTAAACATTTCAAAGTGTCGCATACCACCTAAAAATTATAATTATAACCTCCATGAAGGAATAACATTAAATAACAAAAATTGTTATAAAAATAAGGATATTCATAATATAACATGCAAATGGATCAGTACATACACAACACTAAAAAAATAAGTGGTGAATAAGGAATAAATCTCACAGAAATAAATGTGAGTTTACAATCCCATAACCTCACACTTCCCTTAAGTGTATCATTATTTAAACTCATGTAAAATGGTTTAAATAAATTTATTAACTCATTAAATAACCTAATTAATATTTATAATACATTATGTGACAATGTTCATAACATAATATGACTCATTAATTAATAATATTTTATTATTTTTCTTGTTCTTGGGATCATTCACTTCATAGTTTCATGATCCCTTTCTTTGTGTAAAATTATCGTCATTTTTTTAAAATGGGATTAAAACAGAAGATATGAAATGGAGTATTAATAATAAATATTAATAATTATTAATGGTCCCATATTTCATTTATATTTCTTCTAGGAGGATGATTTATCAGATAAAAGCTTAATGTTAAATTTTTTATTTATTTTGGTGTTTTTTTCAAAAATCATTAGTTAGTTTTATCTTATTTATAATTATGAGTATATATTAGTTTCAAAAAAGGATATAATTTAATTATTTAAATATTATTAACAAGAATAATAGTTTTATGACTATATATTTTGGAGGTAATGGAAAACAAACAAAAACATTATTCATGGAGTCAATTAACAGAATATACATGGACAACAGTTTGGTTTCTTCGAATAAGAGGAGGTAAGAAAATAGATGGATATAAGATATTACATTAAAAATAAAAAAGTATAAATCATGTAAATTATTTTGAAATTATTATTCATTGATTTATGAAATATTTGATAACAAATTATATGAAGAAAATAAAATAAAAGATACTTTTTAAGAAAATTACATATTGAATATCACCTCTTTGAGTGACACATTAGGAACATGGATTTGGAATTTAGGAGAGACGAGCATCATTTGGATGTGGGAAGAGTGAGGAAGAGATTTTTTATTGTATATTGTATTATGTTAATGGTTTTATGGTATGAAATGGGGTGGTGAGGTGTGGTATTTATACTTGAGGAGAGTTGGGTTTAAGTGATTAAATAATGACAATTTCATAATTAAATCTAACCATATTGAGGTGGAAATAATTTAAAAGAACTAGATTGTTAATTAATGTTGTAGAGGATGATTAATGTATCTAAATACCTAAAATTACATTATATATTTTCATTTTTTGGTATATTATTCTCTTATCTTTTATCATTATCCCTGGTCTCTATCTTACCTATATTGTGATAAATAATTTTTTACCACATTATAATTTTTATATATAAATATTAATTTGACCATAAAATATAATTTGGTCCCAATTATTCCAAATAAAGAATAAATGTTACAATTTTCAAATAAAATAAATCATAACAAAAATATTTAAAATCAATCCCATTGATAAAACGAATAAGCGGAGTTTTAATGTTAAACGTTCCAATGTTTAAAAATAATTTATATGATATTTCAATGTAAAATTGATTAAAAATACCCAAATTTTTTTTATTGACATATATTTGAACTATTCATTATGTTAAAAAACAAAAATATAACTTAAAAATATAAATAAATTATATAAAAAAATAGTTTTCAATTAAAATTCCATAATTTTCACTATTATCCAAAAAATGAATCTTCTCCGAAAAATATCAAAAATTCACAGTAATAAAATTATGATATTATAATTTCGAAACTGAAATTTATTTTTCCAAATAAAACATTTAAACTTTTAAAATTTATATTTAAAATTGTTTCACTCTCAATATGTGGTGAAATTACCTCTTACAAAAATATAGTTTTTTATATTTGAAACTATATTTATTATTCTATTAAGACTATAAAAAAATTGAATGAATTTAAAAACATTTTAATGAATATATAACATATAAATTTCATTGATATCTCTCACTCATAGTGATTAATTTAATTTTTTAAATTAAAATTCTATTGTGGGCATAAAAATAGTTGTTTTATAAAAACACATCTGTCATGTTAAATTTGATTTTATTTTCATTTATAATTTATTTTTCATGAATTATTTAATTTTATTGACATATTTGAAATATATTCTCATAAATTTTTTAATATCATTTATCCATTAGAATGGTTACATGTAAACTATGATACTTAACTTATAATATATTAATAGTTTTTTAAGCATGTTGTTTTGTATAATGTTGGCAATTGAAAATATTGAATTTCAAATGAGACATACCAAAAAATATTGTGGAGTTAAATTATACTCTCCTTTATTAATATGTGTCTTCAAAATTTAAAATTCGACTTTGAAAATAAAAGGATTATAATTGAATGTTCCTTTTTGGGAAATCTACATCAGAAATAGGGTTAACAATACATCCACTTAATAATATGGAAAGGGAAATATAAAGGTTACTACAAAATTAGGATATATAATAAGATAACATTAGTGAGAAGTGAAAACATGGACATGGAATAAAAAAAAACTCTCAAGTTATGATGGAAAATGATAGAATAAATATATATTATATGGTTAATGAACACAAAACCATAGACCAAATAGCTCTGAAAAGGCAATTGATATCATAAAAAATGATGGTAGTAGGATAATATTTTATTTAAAAATAATTTTTAATATATTATTACATGAATTATTCCCATAAGTACAATATCTATCTATTTTTTATCTACTTTCACTTCATCAATTATACTAGAAAATGAATTTTCAGGATGGATTTTGATATTCATAAATCACATTGATGGATCATAAGATAAACAAGTCATTCTTTCAACCATTATATGTTTACTAAAACCAAAACTATTAGTACATTATATCTAATATGATAAATATTAATTTTACAACAAATAATATTATCCAAGGTTAATATCAATCTATTCCACATGTAGTTATCATTAAGATTCATCCAATAACATTAATGAAAATTCACAATGAAAAAATTTAGATAGAAGGTATCAAGATTTCCAAATACCAAATTAGACTCCCCAAAAAATATAATGTATCTCTTATTTTAATTTTCCAAATATATTAATACCATGATCACCATAAAACCATAAAGAAAACATTCATACTCCAAAAAATAAGTTCTCAAGTTGTTTAATATATCACTTAAATCCAAGCATGTAATAAATCCCACCAAGATAATATTAACCATTAAATCACTAACAACTTTCATGTTCATTAATACTATCGCATAAATATATATTTATCATTATCATATCAACATCAATTATATATTTAGGGATCTCTTCCCTTAATCAAATGTTTTCCAAAATATCAACTTTCCAATGAATCACTATCTTGATTATTCACAACATTCAACATATTCCTTCAAATCCATAAAGAATAAGTACTGTTGTATAATCCTTATATATATTTTGATTTTTATAACCAAATAATCATTGATAAATTAATTATTGAATCCATATACAAAAAAACATTAATCATTCCATTTAATTCTTAAACCCTGGAATATGCATTATCATTTTGTTCTTTAATAAATCCTTTCATTAATTTTCCATTTGTAGTCTCTTCATTAGTAGTATAATTATTAATTTTATAAACATTATAATTATCTTTATAATTTTCTCCCATATGAAATAGGATTTCATAACTCTCATATTTTACACATTTCAGGAATTCCACAATCAATAATACATTAGGGAAACTATTATTCAAAAGTCATCATTTTTCCTCAAAAATAATTTTCATTGTATCATTATTTTTAAACCCAAAACATCTTCTTTTTTATATTATCATCATATAAAATACATAATATTATTTTCTCATTGATCTTTACCTCTCAATATCTCAGTAAATATATATCGTTCTCTTATTTTGTGAGTCCAATAGTTGGTTATTGTACATGTTTTTAATCATATAGTGTGATAACAGATTAGGCATAAAAACACTATTCATTACTCTAGTTATCATCCCATTTTCTTCTCAACCATAAAATGTCTATAAAATTAAATTTTAACCTAGATCATGTTTGTTCCCACCTATAACAAAAACCAAAGTGTAATGTGTAAACATCAATATAAAATAATCACAGTCAGATAATATTATGAAAATATTGTCTAAAGAATAACATGTTATTATCCATAAATGGTCCTTTAGGTTCAACATTGGTTATCCCTGGTCATTAAAAAAATTTACAATATTATCATATATATGGAATTATCTAAAAATTAATTCATATAATTATATTTCTTAATATATTTTTTGATAAATATAGTTCCCATGGATTTTAAAAAACATGAACTAATACCAACTGTAAAACCCCTGAACATAGTAGCCTAGATATGATTCCTTAATTAATTACATTGGTGTAAGATACAGTTAATTGCATCACAATGTACTTGATAGTTTAGTAGGCATGGAAAAGTATATACAAATTTGAAATTAAAAATTAATATTTGGACATAAAATTAAAAAAAAAAGTATTTTATTTGAGAACTCCACTACTCAATATAGTTTAATCATTCGTATTATTCATAGTAAACATTTTGTTGACCAAGGTGGAAATAAAACAAAAGAATGAGGTGATCTCACTTTTTCGGTAAGGGTAAAGTATAACTAAATAAAAACAATCAAGGAGTATAATCAATGTATCAATGTAATTAACTAATCAAAAATTCTATATAATCATTAATCTTAGAATGAAAATGAATCCATATATATTTTTATAGTGAAAATATCCTAGAAAATTATATTTGAATACCAAAATGGGGGAATGCTAAATAATTTGATTTAATGAATCTAGGACACGATACCACTACTATCAAGACCTTTCATAAGATAGTTTAATCTATAGTTAAAAACTCATTCACCACTTGATTAACTGATTCCTGTAATGATACTACCTTTCCATCAAGGGGATATATGATTTCATAACCCACCCATCATTTCAAGTCTAAATCATTCTTCATATATCGAAAAATTTAATATAATTTTATATTTTAAAATCAATGTGTCCCGTAACACTTTGAAACATTTAAATAACATAAACAATTTACTAATATATGGAAGATTATATAAGATATGAATCTATATTAAATTTAGGATTCAAAAAATTATGTCTACATAGATGAAAATTATTTTAATGAGATGATTGAAAAAATCTTGAAGAAAATAATCATTAATCATTTCAACGTGTCCCATACCACATTGAAATATTTGAATTGTAATACACATGAAGTAATATCATTAAATGAAACTTATAATATCATTAGTATAAGGATATTAATGATTTAAAAAATAAAATGAGTAGTATATACGTCACAAACAAAAAATAAGTGTGGAATAAATCCTACATCTAACAGAAGTAAAATTGAGATGAGGAATGCCTTAGATAATACATCTCGTAAGTGTATTGTTCTTCAAGATGACGTATAACATTATAATGAATGTTATAAAATAATTAAATAAATATATTAATATTTTTAATACCTTATTTTATGATTTTATAACATATTATGTCCTAATTATTAATCATATTTCATTATTTTCATGCTCTTGGGAGTGTTCATTTCAAGGTTTCAGGATCATTCATTTTTTTAAAATTATGGATACTATTGTAAAATGAGATTAAAATATCTAAAATTTTAGTTATTAAAATAAGTGAATACAAGAATTATTAATGATCCCATATATCATTTTTCTTTCTTACATGATGACGATTCATCATATAAAACCCCAATGATAAATATTTAATTTATTTTGGATATTTTTCGAAAAATCCAAAACATGGTTCATATTATTTACAATTATGACTATATGTTTGATATAAAAAATTAAATTGGATATAATATAATTTTTTTAATATTATTTAACTACAATAATATTTTAATCACCATCCATTAATGATTTAATGAAAAATGAAAAAAATAAAATTCATGAATGTGATTAAACGACATAACATGGAAAACAGTTCAATTTGATTTAATAAGAGGATGTAATAGAAGGGGTGGATATAATATACTCCAGTAGAAACATAATATTCATGTATGAAAGTCATTCTAGAGGTATTATACCTTTAAAGATGAAATATATTGTGAGGATTTATTTGAATATAAAAAACAAGATAGATGTTTTAAGAAAATTACCTTTTTATTATCACCCCTATGAGAGAGAATTGAGGGACTTGGATGAGGTATTTTGGTCATACCAGAAGAAATTGTCCATGGGGAGAATCATGGGGACTGTTTTGGGAATATATTTTACGAGATACAAGTATTGTGGGTCTATATGGGGTTTTGAGGGTTGGTATTGAAACTTGAGGACAGATAGGATTAAGGGATTAAATAATGAATATTTTATAATTAAAGA
Source organism: Viscum album (assembly GCA_963277665.1). Lineage (NCBI taxonomy): Eukaryota > Viridiplantae > Streptophyta > Magnoliopsida > Santalales > Viscaceae > Viscum > Viscum album. The sequence goes on along the minus strand of OY728147.1, from coordinate 1,360,872,113 downwards.
CAACATCATTGAGAAGGAATTAATTTAAATAAATTATATTGTTAATTAGTTTTGTTTAGTATAGATATGTTAAAAATTACTCAACAACCCATTACTTGTTGTAATTTTTGGGATGTTATTGTTTTATCATTTAACTTTATCCATTGACACTATTCCACCAATATTATGGTAAATAAGTTTTTTCTCACATTTATTTTTATTCCAAAAAATGAAATTGTCCTTAAAAATAAAATTTTAACTTATTATTATAAATTTATAATATATATTACCTAATTAATTTCACATAATTGGTAAAATTATATTTAAAATTAATCCCAATGATAAATCAAAAATATAGGTATCTAAAGTGAAAAGTTTAATGTTTCAAAGGACTATATATCCTACTTCAATGTAAAATTGATTTAAATGACACAAATTGGTTTTGTTGAAGTATATTTAAACAAATTATAATTTAAAACTAATTTATAACATAATTTACCTCTACAAATGAATTTGATGAAAAATCTATTTTAAATTAAAATTCAATATTTTCATTATTAATCAAAAAAATGAAACTTCACAAGAAAATACTAAACTTTTACCTTTCCCTATTTTTAGTATTATTATTTCAAAATATAAGTTTATTTTTTCAAATAAATCACACAAAAGTTTCAAAATTTATATCTAAAATTGGTGCTCTATCGAATGGTGGAAAAATTGCCTTTTAGAAAAATATAGCTTTTTATTCTTAAAACACAATTTATTATTATATTAAAAATATAAATAATAATGAATGAATATTAAAAAAAATTGATATATAATTGATAAATTCTAATAATATCTCTATATATTAGTGATTAATTTAATTTAATAATATAAAATTCTATTTTGGGAATAAAAATTTCAGTTTTTTAAAACACTCTCTTTATGTTTTCTTTGATTTTATTTTCATTAATAATTAATTTTTAATCAATGACGTCATTTGATAAACAAATTTAAGAAATATTTTCATAATTTAGTTAATCTCATCAATGCTCGCCTTTCCAACAGTTTGGTGAAAACTGTCTTAATTATGTAATAATATTTTAAAAGTTTTTTATGCTAAGTTTCTTAGTAACATAAGCTATACAAAAGTTTTAATTTAATTAGATAAATTCCATAACTTATTAGGTGTGTTAAAATTGTCGTCAAATTAAAAACGATATGAATAAGAAATCACATCAATTCATGAGGTGGTAGTCCATCTTACACATGAATGGTGTTATGATATTCTAATGGTTTAGAGAGTAATAATTAATACTGTAAATTATAATTCTACAATAATAATAATATAATAAATATTTTCTATAAAAATTAAATCCATAGTTATATCATACTGTGATAGGTGATCATGGAAAAAAATAACATCAGTTCATCAGGTGGTATTTTTCCATACTTGTTAATTAAGATTATGTATTACATTTGATTGAAGTGGAGACTTATAAATGTTATTATACTCAGATAAATAAGTTAAATTATATAGTATATACTTGTGTTATTATTTTATGATATTTGAAAATATTAGAAATAATTGTAAGAAGAAGTCAAAAAAATTATTAATTAAAAACATTACTTATTCTAAATAAAACCTATTTAGGTTTTACATATATCCTTCTTATATTGGAATTTTGATATAAGAAAGGACTATAAGATATTGATTTAGAATTAGGGAATGATTTTGGTAAGGTATTTTCGGAAAACAATGTGTTTAAAGTGAGAATAGTATAGGAGATGGGGTGATGATTTTTAAGTGAGGTGACTGGAACACATTTAATTTTTGATATGAAAGAGGTATGCCCACATTTTTTACATGAAACAACAAAACAAATGGGACATTATAGAACCTTATAGGTTTTAATTTATAAAAAATTCAATAAAATGGGTGATGAATAGGTTTCTAGTTCATATTCCCCTTATCTTTTCAGTTTAACCCCCAGTAAATCAATTTTAACCTTAACAATAATAATTACTTATTATCATTTTCATAATTAATTATGGAAAATAATTATTGAACGGAATTGAAAATATATATAATTATTATTAAAAAAATTAATCCATATTTATAAATTAATTCATAGAATTGAAATTTTTTATTTTAATATTAATTTCTCATACATGGTAAAAATTGTTTTCAAAGAGAACTGATTGAAATGTTTAAAAGCTTATTATGTGAAAATTAAATACAAAATTGATTTTAAATATATAAATTGACTAATACATATTTAATTGAATAAGTTTTACTTTTAAATAAATATGAAAATATGTTTAATGTTTCAAAATTATATTAAGGAAATGAAAATTCTTAACAAAAACTAATATTATCACTATTTTTTAAGAATGTTATCTTTCATGAAAATTCATAAAAATTCGCACCAACATAATTTTAACATGATGATTTCAAACATGGTGTCTTTTTTTAAAATTAAATTTATAAATGTGATGTAATTCTGAAATATGTGTGAAAAATATGAAAAAACTATATTTTTGAAAAATAATATATATAAGTATAAAATTAGATTTTTTGGTCTGTTATTTAGAAAAAGATTTTAATGAAAATAATTATATTGAATATAAAATATATAAATTTAATTAAAATTATAAAAAATTTAATTTATTGAGTTAAAAAAATTTCAATGCATAAATATATATCTTCATAAAAAATATCATATATTTTTAAATAGTTATTATTTTTATTTCTAATTAATTTAATGAAAAATATCACATTATATACATGTGTAAACCAACGACTATCATAATATATTTAATAATACTTATATACTCTATTTTAGTATCATGGTTATTATTACCATATTAAATAATAATATTTCAATTTTATGTTGTGTTTCGTTAGAACATGGTGCTTTTTGTAACACATTCTATCGAAGAAAAATAATTTTTTTTTGAAAAAATAATAATAAAATATCATGGTGTTATATGTTGATAAATGAAATTTAATAATGATGAAGTGCTAATTATAAATATTTTAAGAACCATTTAAAATTATCCCTTAATGCAATATAATAGGGATGATTAATTAAAAACATTGTAAAAAATCCATACAATATATTAGATAAGTGAATAATAATTACGTTTTTATAGTATATTATTAATTAAAAAACATATTTATACATTTAAAATACTAGAATAAATATTTAGTAATTAAATTCCCCCAAAATATTATTTATTTATTCCATTAAAAATCCAATGACATGTACACTCGAACCTACTCTGGAGGTGGAAACCCTAACCATAGAATGATGTGTTAGTTTATAATTTATATAGAATAAAAATTCAATATTTGATATTTATAAAAAAATCATAGTATATTACATGAGTAAATTATTATGATAACTCCATTTAAGACTCTTTTTATAAATACCAATTAAAAAAAGCGAATGCAAGAAATTAAATAATAATCAATGGATAAATTATGGTATAGGAAAATATATATATACATATATATATATCATATGAAATATATGCTAACTAATAATCTCAATACTCTATAAATACAGACCCACATGGAATCATTTTAAATACGTGTTACACTTTTCCATTGTAACTATTTACATCACATTCAAATATTTTGATGAAAAATGAAATACCACGTTAAAAAAATATTTTAAAAAAAAAATAATTTTCAAATAATATATATTTTGAATGCCAAAATAATACATAAAAAATTAAGACATAAATCCAAACCAACCCATAAATGTACATATTATTCATGGGGGCATTATTTTTCCATTATCAAATACTACTAACTTCTACAACTCCTACAAAATTGAACTTGTTGTCTACTAGCCACATTTTCTACCTATACATCCTGGTTACTTATGGAAAACTATAAAAAGGGTAATTCTGAATATCATAGCTATATAATCATTTTCAACTCAACATGTCTATATGAATAACACCATCAAAAACCAACATGTGTAAAAAATTATTTACCAAATCGGAATTTTTTTTGTTGGTTATAAATATCTGATGAGAAAAGTAGAATAAATGAACTAGTACATCAATTATATTATAACTAACATAAAAATTAATTAGATTGATTTATCACATCCATTATTTTATAACTGATTTGATAAATCATCTATATAGATTTTCCATGTTGGTTATTTTATAACTTACATGGTAAATTCAATTTATTACCGTGGTTATTATATAACAGATGTGATAAAGAAGACATATGTGCTTTATCATGTCAGTTATAAAATTACAGATGTGATAAATGTAGAAAAACTCTCTATCACATCAGCTATTAAATAACTGACATGATAAATTTTTTAAAAAATTTATAATATCCCATTTCATGTTGTTTTAATGTTTCTATTTTAGGTGATAGAAACTCGGTCTCTCTCACATTGAAACCCTACATTCGATTCTTCGATCTTGTGGCCTCAAAACTCATTTTGAAATCTTCATTCATCGTGTTCTTCATCAGTGCATGTATCTTCTCGACATGCAACTCTCAAGAAGATTCCTATGGTAAATCTACATTTTCATCTTTTTCATCATCTATAATCTTCTATATACCCATTCATTCATTTTATGTGTATCCCTATAAATCATAGTCTCATTGTTTTTGAGAATTGGGTTTAGGTATGGTTCTTATTTGGTGGTTTTTTTTGCTGTTTTGGAATTATAGTGTGCTCTTATTTGATTTATTGAGCCTCATCATTATAGAATATTTTCTATATCATTATTTCTATATGATATAATTTGGGGTTTTTGTATAATTCATTTAATTTAAATATCGTGTATTTATATTTATTTAATAATTACATGTTTGTAAAATTAAAACTATATGTGATAGTCCAGATGCATTTAATCATATTTTACAGTTTAATCACGTGGTATAATCTAATTTTACGGATTTTATAGTTTCTATATAGATGTTTCAAATGGAAAGTGTTTGAAAAATTGATAATTTTTTTTTCTAAATGAAATTAATGTTTTGAATAGTTTAAAATAATTTTGGTCATTGGAATATAAAATGTGTGGTTTTCATGGATTTTTTTGGAAAAGAAGAAAATTTATGGATTTTAAAAATTAATTAATATTAATTAGGTGTGCAATTTAAATGGTTTGTTATTTGGTTTTCCATGTCTCCATATTAGCGGAAAATTTAAAATAGGGATTTTAAATGGTAGGAATGACTTGAAATCATGATTTCATTGTGGTAAAGGATCATTTTGAACTTTATAAGAGTGTTTTCATATTAAAGACAGAACCCTTAGCTAGAATTCATAATTGTTTATACTTGATATGGATTGTGGTCCCCATGCGGTGTAGTTTATTATAAATTGTGATGTGGTTGATTTGAAAAGGGGTTATCAATGTCATTATCAATGACATGATAATTATGTATATAACATTATTTTTAGTTGATATTCTAGTTTAATGATTCATTATTTTCTGATATCCACATTTTTTACAATCATGGGAACCCTAGAGACTTTGATAGATGTAAATATTTATTCTATAGTAGTTCTGTATGGAGATGATCATGTACCCCTAGTTATGGGATACACTAGGGCTGGGGGGACAGATTATGATACAATGTACTAGATGGATAGTTTGTGTTTCGGTTCAGACGCAAAATAGGAATCAATTTGTCTACATTATTTATACGTTCTATGATAATCTCACATTAGATACTATTTAGTTCCTCCTAATACCTAATTATGTTTGAGGAAATTATAGGGGATTACCATCATTCATTTTATCAAATTCCCTGGTTTTATTGTCTTGTGTGTAACCATGGTATGTTGATTTATTCTATTAATACATTGATTATTTGGTACCTTTTAGTGTTTTGTTTTTATTCTTTTAATTTGATTTCATTTTTCGTAAATAAATTTGAAGGTCAATTTTGAAAATCTGTGTTTTTTAAAAGGAAATAATTGGTCTTTTTTCTATATTGGTGTATTTAAGAAAGGATGGATTTTAAAATGGATATTTATGCTTAAGGGATATATACTACACCTTCCCAATACAATCTCTATTCCTGTAAAGGCCGGTATACAATAACGTTTTCCACAATAACATTTTCAACAATGAACTCAAAAAGAATGTCAAAACCCATAATAGTGGCAATCAAAATTACCTGAAATAATGGAAATATTTCAATTGAATATAATCCTAATATTTGTTATGTTAATATTTTAGATAATTAGTATAAGAAATTATGTAAAAAATGTCAGGCTATGATGGGTTAATAATACATCACAATAGGGGATAGTGTTGTCATTTAATTTTGTGGATTTCTATCTTATTTATAAAAAAATGTATCATTATAACATTCAAATAAGAAAATTTCTATTATATATTTCAAATGTTTTGTTAATTATAAATTATGGAATATTCATGTAAATATAAAACTAAATTATCTAACTATAATTTCTTTTATAAATTATTTACATGATTTTATTTTTATTATTATTATTTATCTTTAAACTTATCTTCCCTTATTGTTTAGAATTTGTATATATATTTTGCAAATATGCATATATTTGTTTTATATTTAAAAATTCTATAATGTTCAAATTATGACATATTTTTTTTATAAATATAAAATTATATTATCTTAACAAGATGTATAATTTTTATATTTGTTTTATGTGATAATGAGTCAATGGTGGATTATGGCACATTGAGTGAGTGATGATTGTGAAGAAGGTGTTGATTCTTTTTTGTAATTTTCTAAATGAAATGTTTCAAAAATGACACATTATTCTTCTCATGTTAGAAAATTTTAAATATGAAGATGTTTAATGGAATAGAGATAAAAGATCATTTAATTTTTCATGTTTTTAATCTGAGATATATACATTTTATTAAGAATAGTGAATCTTAGTAGAATTCCAGAACTACTCATGGTGATGTTTTGCAAGATGGTAACTCTGATGAAATTGAAGAAAAGATTGGTGTTACTTAATAATCCGGAATTGATAAACAACCTACAATTGAGCATTTATATGGTGATACTGAAAAATCATCCTATATTGGTTATATGGATTTTACAATTTTATCAACTATGTTAACATTGATTAACCTGAAGGCGAATCATGGATGGAGTGATAAGGGTTTCACAGAGCTCCTATAATTTTTGAAAGACATTCTTCTTAAAGACAAAAATCTACCAGATTCACATTATAGGGCCAATAAAATATTATTCCTGATTTTATTGGGAGAAAAGAAAATACATGAATGTTCGAATCATAATGTGATATTTAGGAAATAATATGGATTTTTATTAGAGTGTCCTAAATATGGGACATAATGGTATAAGTTAAAAGAAAATTCACATGTTTATGTAGAGATTCTAAAGATCTCGTCCAAGGTATTTTGATGTATTCCTATAATTCCACATTTGATATTTTTATTCGATAATTCACATGATTAAAAAAGGTTAATATGGTATGTGGATGAGAGGATATGTGATGAAAAAATATGTCATCCAACATATTGTCCATAGTAGAAGGAAATTGTTGAGCAGTATACAACATTTATATATGAAGTTAGAAATATTATACTTTTTTTGTTCATAGATGGAATGAATCCATCTCAAATATTCAATAGAACATATAGTTCATGGCTTGTTTTATGGTAATTCACATCCCATCTCCCAAATTTTGTTTGAAGATTAAATATGTCATATTTAGTTTAATGATATCTAGGCCCAAGAAACCATAAAATGGTATTGATGTTTTATTATCACCAGTAATTGATGATTCTAAAATCTTATTGGTGGTTTGTATAAGTGTTTATGATTCTCATAAAATAGAATATTTTAAAATGCATGTAGTGATTGTGTTCACTATAAAAGAATTCCCATCGATCGAAATTTGTTTGGATATAGTGTTAAGAGGAATAAAGCATGTCCAATTTGTGAACAATAGACTTTATATTATCAATTACATAATGGTAGGAAAACAATATACATGGTTCATCAAATTTTTTTTCCTATGGATCACTATTATAGATGATTAATACAATAATTCAATGGCTCGCAAGAATTTAAAATTACCCTAAAATATTTATCCACTAATTTGTATTTTTATAGGGTGAAAAAACATGTTGTGACATTTGTAATGACACATATATCTGGTATTTATAGTCATATTTGGAAGAAATAGTCAATATTTTTTGATCTACCATATTAGAGATATCATAATGTGAAACATAACATTGATGTCATGCATGTGGAGAATAATATATGTGACAGTTTTTTTGGAACATTGTTAGATATTAAAAAAATTTATAAATATGTTTTGAATAAAATATTATACTTAATATCAATGGGAATACTTTAGTAGTTATCCCCCACACTGGATGGAAGATGAAAATTATTTCCCTCATCTTTTCATACATTATTCAAGAGGGGAAAATAGGATTTTTTTACAGTTTATTCATTATATCAATGAAATGGAGGGTTATTATTCAAAAGTAAATAATATATATTTGAATGATTTTTAGTTAATAGGTATGAAATACAATGATTATAATGTCATGATTAAACAAATTGTACCAGTTTCATTTCATGGAATATTTTCAATCTATGTTAGAAAGACTATCATAAAGTTTTGTTGTTTTTTCAATTCAATTTATAATAAGGTGTTTGATCTATATGCTTCAAAAATTTTTCGAAACATAGAATTTTCTATACTTTTTAAATACGAGATGTATTTTACTCCATCAATTTTCGATACAGTGGTGCATTTAATAGTTTTTTTGGTTTGAGAAATAATTCTTTATGGACCTGTGTATCTATATTGGATTTATCATATTGAAATGTATATGAAGATAATGAAGGCGTATGTTAAGAATCCATATCAACCGGAGGCCTCCATTGTTGAAAATTTTATTTCTAAGGAGGTTTCATCATTTTTTATGAGCCAGTTTTTTAAAGCATACCACATTGGTTTTCCTCCATCTCTTTATAAACGAGTTAATAATAAAGCAAAGGGGATTTATGGTTTTAATTTCATGTTGTTTTCAGGTGAATAGATGATGAAGGTAAATTTATACTTATTGAATAACATTGTTCATGCTCAATCATATATAACTATTTAATTAAAGGAGGTAAAACAATGTCATCCATGGGGGAATGAATTGTGGATTTTGAATGAGAATAACAATTTTTTGGCATGTTTTAAAAAGACCATTCTTGGTTGATCAGATTCATTAGAGAAATTAATATGGATAATGGGTGGTCCATGATTAAATATGATAACATGGTTCGGGTATGAAATTAAAGGATATACATTTTATATGAAAGCTTAGGGCAACCAAAGTGCTGTTTTGAATAGTGATGTATTGGTGTTCACTGAAGTAATGCATTTTTCATGTTCAAAAGACAAAAACCCAATTTCTGCACCAAGTGCATTTTATGGAGTCGTTGAAGAAATATGGGAGGTTGATTACATTTTTATTAAGGTTACTATGTTTATCTAAAAATGGTTTATCAGTAACAAATGTGTCAGACACAATGAATTTGGAAGGACAATTGGTAACATGAATAGATTGGAAGTCATAGTTGATTATTTTATAATGGAAAGAATGCAAATAAAATTCTACGTTCTTGATCAATCTGATATTTTTTCTTCTTTTGTTTTACAAGGAAACAAGTATGTTGGAAATTATCATCTTTATGAAGATACAAATTTGTGTGGGATCTCGACATACATGGAAATATTAACAGATAATAATGATGAGTATGTTGAAGACATTGTTTATTCTATAAGGAATGATCATGGTGACGTAGTTTAGGAAAGAAATCCTTTTGTAAATTAATAATATTATAGGTAACACATGATTATTTCTCATTTAATTTTATTAATTTCATAAAATGTTAGATATTGTATTTTTTCCTTATTAAAATGTGTACTAAAATGAATAAATAGAAATGGTTGTTTATGTTTCTTTAGTTTTGTTTAGTTTACAATGTTTACCATTATGTAACATTTATATTTATTGATTTTGTTTAATGAAAATTATTTAAAACTTATATGTTAAAAATATAATATTTTGAGTAAGAATTTATTAATTTTGTTAGACCATTTTCTATATTCCTACACCAATTTTCGATTAATTTTCATTCCTTTACATTACATTCCATATATAATTATTATTGTTAGCATTTTATTTTAATATATTAAATATGAATAAAAATTAGTGAATTTTTAGTTTATTTTGGTGCTTCATAACATTTATTTGGTTGTTTACATTAGTGTTGTAATATGTCGTTTTGTGTATTCTATGTACTAAATGTTTATTTCTTTGATTTGAAGGATTATGAATGATCAATCTGTTGATCAATAGAAAACTTCTAGAGATGATAATCATGATCATACCTCTTGGGAAGAACATCCTCATGCTTCTTTTGATGTTCCCAAATATTTTTCATGTGATACCACAATAGAAAAGTAGTTTTTGAGTGTTGGAAAACATGGCAACACACGTTTACCAAAATTATCACTTACTAATAGCCCAGAACAGAGGTTAGTTATAGAATTTGATGATAATGATGTTCCTAGGTGTCTTATTGCAAAATATTTTAGGTGTTTTTTATCAATACAATGTAAAACCAAAATTAGTATTTTGTTTCATAATTCGATAATTGTTGACAAAACAAAACTATCTTAGTTGAGGGAGACCATTTTAGTAAGATATTTTCTTATTATTTGACTAATATTGAAATGTTTTTATAATAATAAGTTTTCCAACTTCTTTATCAGATGACATTTGATATACCGCACACTGGAGGAGTTAAGAAGAAATGTTTATCAATGGATGCTAGGTGATGGAGGGATTTCAAATAAACCCTCACATCTGATTTCATTTTTGATGATATGTAATATGATAGTCCGTGTAATATATATCATTTTATAGAAAAAAACACATGGGAACAATTATTTTTAAGTAGAAGACAAGAAAAATTATTAGTAAGGTAAATTTAATGTTTTAAATGTTTTCTTATATTAATGATTTTATTAATGACTTCATAATGATTTATTATTCTTAATTTATAGTAATTAATGAGAGATCAGCTTGAGATACAATTTATAAATGTATACCCTCATAGTTTATCATAGAGAGGGTATACATTATTGGAATAACAAATTATAGATGATGATTTTAAAAACTTTTCATTGAGTCTACTAGCTCTGGAGAGGTTTCCTTATATCACCTCCATTAGACATGAAAAATGGAAAAGGGGTTAGATAGGAAAAAAGGGGCAATATATTATAGGATAATTGAGGGTCACAGCTTAGGGGACTGTATGTTTTTTATTTTAATTATTTAAGTAAATAAATTATTTATATACTTTGAATCATTAAATAATTTTTCAAATAATTCATACAGGAATCTCTCAAGGAGTATAGAACAAAGGGGGTATTTAAATAATGAGAGGGATGATATTTTATTTGTTGTATTGGGAAATCTTGAACACATGGGTTATGTAAAGAAGATAAGAAACAAGTGTATCAATAGGAAACGTTTTACCAAGTAATTCAGCTTCTTCAATAGAGGGTTTATTTCAAAAAAGAATCTTTGGAGGATGAAGTTTACAATATTAATGTGAAGGTGGAGGAAAATATCATAGAACATTACAATCTATGTTTGTAGACATGAAAAGAAAATTTCAGATTCCATCTCTTAATACACCTTCGCTAGTATCTCTATTCCTCCACCTCCACCTATATAACTCATTATTTATAACCCACCTCTGCATACAGACCCGATTATTTAACCTCCTCCTTCGCCTGCAGACCCCATTTTTTATCCAACTCTTACACACCCTCCTGAAAATGTTCTTATTTATTTTGAGTTGTATATTGATGATCCTCTCTATCTTATAGTTACATATGGGATAATATATTATAATAGAGTTACAATTCATCATAAACAGTTACAATTATAGAGGTAAAGGGTCATTGTACATGATATAATTGATATTTTAGATGTATTACCATTAACAACAAAGGAGGTGACGACCGTTATAAAAATAATTATCCAATTTTTAGTTTGCAATTCTAAACTTATTCGCCCCATTTCCATTTATGTATGTGTTAGTTATATCGTTTTTTTTATTTTTGAATCAAATTTGATTTAAAATTTGAATGTTAATATATTTATCTATTTATTTACAAGAATTTTTTAATGTTAAAGATATATTATATATCTAATAAAAAAGATAAAGGGTTATGACATCATATTAATATTCTAGTAGTCTTGATAGATTTTCAAAATATTCAAAAAACTTTGTGGGTAGTAATATGTTTCCAATGAAAGATCATTATTTTGATGTGAAATATATGTGTGGACTATAAAATATGATATCATGGATCTTTTTAATTGATATAAGTTGGGCATTAATGTGGTATATGTTTTTTCCATGTATGTATTAACACAAATCTTTCCCTGGGTTAAATTTATTAATAATTCATATTGATGTCTATTTGGTATTTGGTGTCTTTATAAAATGTGTTATACAAATGATCAAACATATGAATATGGTTTGATGGTCCCACGGATGATTTCACCTAATGGGCATGAATTGTATGAAGAATAAAAAGAAATTCAGATTGAAGAAATATTTCAATATAATATAATTACGTTGTGTTGGATGTTTCCTTATATTGAAAGGTATGAAACATATGCTTCACAATTTTCTATTTATATATTCAATTAATAACCACTAATATTAAATAATATTTTATATCACTGACCGTTTAATTTTAGTTGTTTTTTTCTAAGGGGGAAAAATTCTATTGGACATGCTCTATCCATGGTGATGTGTGAGGAAATTGTAAGAACATGTTGTAAAAGTATGTTTTAATTTATTAATAGTTGTTTATATTATAAATAATTCAATATTTCATTCATTCATATTATTTACTAATAGGTGATGTTATTTCTTTTGAATATTCATGAATAAAAAGTGTACCACAATAAAATATGTAAAAGTAAATTTGAATATCGATTTATAATTAGTAAATTTTAGATGTATTACCTAAAAATTATATTTCGAATTGAAAAAATAATTTAAACATAACTTTCATAAGAAAAAAGGAATCATCGAATGTGAATATTTTAAGTTATGATTTATGTATCAAATACTTACAACTATAAAAGTTAGGAAGGTCGACCAAGTTTTATTTCCGTATAAATAAAAAATTCAAATTTATTTATTTTTATTCATTACACATATTAACAGCCTTATTTTAAATTTTTATGTATTTGATTATTCTTAACCTTATATTGAATAATATTTCAACCTCTAAAAAGAGTAATGGTCAAATTATTTTAAATGTTTGATATGATTTTATTTTTTTAGTAAATATTGTAATTTTTAATGTTTTAATAATAAATGTGTATTTGGTAGTTGTGTTGGTTGGATTTATGTAGGTTTTAGTTAATATTTTAATTTTTTAATGTTGTAAATGTGAATATGTAATTTTTCTACTAGTTTTGTTTGTTTTTGGTCTGTTTGTGCTTGTTTCTGCTCTAGTTTCTGGCCTGGTTTTGGTTGTTTCATGTCTAGTTCTGATGTGGATACAAATGATTTCATAATTTATTTTAAAAAAATTATATTTTACATCGTTTATTTTATAACCAATGCTAAAAATAAATTTACCCAGTTTTTTACATCGGTTATAAAATAACGGGCGTAAAGAATATGTGGTATCGTGGTTTTGCACATTGATATTTTTATAACACATGTGTTATAGAGTTCCTGACATCTTTTATTTAATAATTGAAATGAAGAACAATCATTAAAACGAATTTTTAAAGTCAGTTATTAAATAACCGACCTAAAAAAATTCCTTGGGATTAGAGTTTTCCTCGTCGTTTATATAAAAACAAACCTGATAGAAATATTTTTACATTATTTATTTGGTAATAAAATTAAAAAACCTTCAAGAGGTGTCTTTAATGATTTTTATTAAATAACCTATATAAAAAAACCTGCAAAAAAATATTTTTTATGTTGACTGCAACAACAGCACCATAAAAATGATGTGAAAATCCAAAAAAATAGAGGTAGAAAATGATTTTTCACTAGTGAAAAATGATTCCATATATTAGCATCATGAGTGGGTCTATCATCCCTTATCCTCATCTATTTCAAACAACAAAACTTCTTTTCAGGTTTATCTCCATGACAACTAATGAATTAAAATCAATGCCTAGGGATTATAAAATATCATTTTATAAAATTTATACTTAATTTACCCAAATTCTTAATTCCATAGTCCTTGGGAAAAATTTAATGTGATTTCAGTATATTAGATACCCAAAAAAACCCATACAATATTAGAAAAATATAAAAGGGTAGATAACATAATATGAAATAAGAAAAAAAATTAATAACCTTTAAAAAAAATAAATTTTGCAATCCAAATCCATAATGTGAGATTATTATATACATAATATTATAATTGTTCTTAAGTAAATCTATAAGGACCCGTCCTTAAAACATTACTTAATCATGAATTAAATAGAATAAGTCACATTGAGGATATTTTCAGGTTTAGATATTAGGGAATTAGTACATAACTATTACATCTCAAAGATTACAAAGTAGAAAAATCTACTCAATTTCCATTTTTTCACAAAATAAAAAATCTTGAACAAAAGATTCATGTCTAGTTCTTGTTTTAGAAAGCATGACTATTCCATGATCCCATCCTTGACCCTATTCCACTTTATGTCCTATGAAAAACATTTCAAAAAACATAAAATGAGCATAAAAGATCAGTAAGGGTTATAACAATACAAAAAGAAAACATTAGTCAATGTATACATAAGAATCAATGAAATCATAATTTACTCATAAAACATAAGAAACTTAACATACCTCATGAAATCATATGATTTATGCATAAATCAATAGAAATCATAAGGAAAAATGGTAACATGAGGAATTCATAACAGTCTTATGTATGGAGTAACCCTCATGGTTACATTTGGAATACCCATCATAGTATATTACCTAAATCTCTTCGGAGAATCCTTAGAATTTAACTCCTTCGCATTACCCAATGCATTGGAGAGCTATATCGGGCTCACCCACCCATAGTTTATCACGGAACAACCCATCATCATAAAAAATGCCAAGAACCATAACATAATCATAGAACATAACTTATGCACAAAGGAAAGTTAACATTCCCACATTGAAATAACAATACAACATTTTAAGATATTGAAATAATGAATCCATTCTAAAAACCATTTTCAAAACCATTTATAAAATTTAATAAAGAGATTTGAGATTCAAAGTGTCCATTACCACTTTGGAGATTTTATCATTTTAAACCATTAATATCCATATAAATAAATCCATAAAACCATTTTGAAAACATGGATATTAATGAGAACTATTTATAAGATTAAATCATTTAAACATTTAAAATGATATTTTAGTTAATGGGTTTTTAAGAAAATGAGAGACACTTGAATATAATAATTGAGGAATAAGATTTAATCAGAACTTTATAATATCATTAAAATAAAGGTATTCATGATATTTTATTCCAATGGACAGTATATACACCATATAAGAGTGAATTGGTGCATAACAACAATGAAGTCTTAATAGAATTGTAAAATGAGATGAAATCCCTTATAAAGAAGGTATCCTTAAATTAAAGTTAAATCAATCTCATAATTATGTGTGAAAAAAATAAATACACCCAATATAAGTGGATATTAAGTGTATAACATCCAGAGGTCATTCACACATATTCATATGATTACATAGTCAATAACTACAAGTTGAACCCAATGAAATCGAAATTGGGTTATGAAGTTCCCTTGGTAAAATATGACAGCCTAACGACATCTCATTAAAATTCATAAAATTAGTTGATGATAGATAATAAGGGTATCCCATCAATTGTACATAACATTTACAGAAATAAGAATATATAAGAACATATCCCAACATAAGAATATGTAAATTAAAAGACCTAACAAAAGAAGTCTTTTAAAAAGAGGAGGGTGAATGGTTTCTTTAACGATTTGGGAAACTTTCGAAACGTACACCCCATGAAAGAAGAACTATAAAACATTGATGTAAATACTCATAAACTAAATTATATTAAAAAAATAGTATAATAATGCGTATTAAATACACCACTCAAAGAAAATGGTGGCAAATGTAGCATAAATCTCATGGGAAGAAAAGTGAGATGAAAAATCCCTTACGAAAACTCGGCAGCCAAACGGCGCCACTTAAAACTTCCAAAAATGGATTTATGAGATCCAATAGGGTCTCTCATAATATGAAAATAAAAATTACAGAATGTTGAATATAAAATAACATACCTTAACATAAGAAAGAGAAGAATAAAGTAAGTTACAAAAATAGAGTACATAAAAAGAAAGAGAGAGGTAGAATCTCTTTCTTCAAGTCCGACTTGTCTTCTTCATTTCATTATATTCCTGAATAATGAACATTTTTAAATTTATAATTTATTATGGACCTAATTTATATATTATTATTCAGTTCATATCACATATTATAATGTTATAATAATTGGTTAATAATATGATTTCATATCAGACTTTTTTGTCGACGTTTTGTACATGAGCCAAAAATGAACTTGTTTGAAAATTATTGTCCATGTAGTTATAATTAAATAATATCCATAATAGTATTAATTATTTAGATATCATATATATCCATTACATATTCATTTTCTATTATTCCATAACATTTGGAGATAAAAAGAAATGAAATGCATCGTTCACGGAGTCGTACGTACGCATGAACGCTGCTTTCATTTCATTATCATATTAAGGAATTAAAAATAAATGAGAGATATATATATATTATAATTTAAGTATAATATATATGTTATATAGGTCAAATATTTCTATTAATATCATTCTTTATACATTCCATGTATTGCATGAACGAGCCACATCACTTTAGGGGGCGGTAGTCCACACTTCCTCGTATGAAATAATTGCATTTGCACAACAAGAAAAGCATAAAGGTATGTTTTAAATATAAAATAATGAAGAATAGAGAGGAAATAAATATAATATATATCATATAAAAATAGTTCCATCATAATGGAAACCATGAGAGGTGGTAGGAGAAGATAGAACAACCATCATTTCGTGAGGCAGTAATTTGACATCCAGAGAAACAGTATGTTCATTAACCATTAGACAGTGGTGTGTGTAAGTGTAGGTAGAATATTTCTCATAAAAACATCTAGTATAATGAATATACTGGTTTTTTTACAAAATAAAGGCATAAAAATAGTTTAGGGGGTTGGAGAATCAAAATAAAGCAAAAGAACTTTAGGGAATACTTTACCTTTATATCATGTAACTCCCCTTGGTTTGAACAGAAAGGGTTTTTTGAAGTGCTTTATGCCTAAGGGAAGGCGTATAAGATGAGGAGAAGGACATAGAGAGAAAACATGGGCAGATCTTGACTGAGAAAATGGCTTGAGAGGTGTGGGTAAGGTGGTAGAGTTGGGGGCCTTTTATAAGAGAAGAGGAGGGATGCTCTTGGAAAGTTATAAAATAGTACATTATTATAAAATTATCATCAGATTTTAAAGGTCCCAAAAGGATATATTTTGAGGCTAAGGTGATAAGGTTTCGAAATACACCCATCCAATAGGTATTTGAAATGTGTAAGGCTTATATTTTACAATATCATCTCATTTTATTTAAATCGTTCATTAATGAGATAATCACTGTATCATCACAGAGTCATAAATAATTTAAATTATATAATGCATAAAAATTATTAAAAAAAATATCATGATGTTGGAAAACTTTTTATCTTCCTAATGAATATTTATAGTCCAAAATATTACTTGTATAACATTATGTAAAAATTGTTTTAGTAAAATCATACATGTTTGTAACATTTTAATTATAACATTAAATAAAAAGTTATTAATGGAATTTTCATACCAAAGTGGCTCCATGGGGTCCCCAAGTTGGCCCATGGTTTTTCTTGGTCGGCCATGACTCATCCAATAAGGTTAGGACACTTTTCAAGGTCATTTCATATTATTATATCATTATCTTTACCATAAATTACACTAATTACCTTTAATTGTGATTAATAAAACTTCAAAGTTACTATTCACCAAAAAATTATTTTAATCCCATTGAACCACATTTTACATCCTAATGGCTACCATGTATGTCGGATTTTTGAAATTCAAATCACAGAAGTGGTAAAGTTTCATTTAAATGAAAAATCAGTTTTTTTACTACCACTTAGTGGTTTTACTATTCATCAAAATTTGATGTTTTTCAGAAAAATACCAAAAATTCACCATAAGATATATTTGATAATTTGAATTCAAAAATTATGTCTATTTTAAAAAATTCAAAACAAATAATATTCATTAATTAATTTAATAATTAATTCCCATTGTTAGAATAAATTGTGTGTTTTTATAAAACAATATATATCAAAAGATTGACACCAGTTTAACTCCAATTTCAATGTGAAATTAATTCCAATGACCAATATTGGATTAAATGGTAAAAATATATTATAATTTTATTTTAAAACCAATTCAAATGTTAATATAATAATATAATTAAATTAGATTAAGAAGAGGTTTTGAATTAAAATACATAATTTTCCACTATTCATTAAAAAATAAACTTTATCGGAAAAATACCAAAAATTTACACAATAAATGTTGATGTCCTGATTCTAAAGAAGAATTTTATTTGGTCCAATATAATGTATAAGAGTGACCAAAACTATATTAAAGAGGGTTCACCATCAAAAGGCGATAAATCGACCTTTTAGTAAATATTAGAGTATTTATGCTTAAAATTGATTTCTTTTCTTATTTTAATACTCTTTCTTTTATTGGATAAATGTAAAAACACTTAACAAACATATAAAATCATATTTTACTTATTTCTATTCATTCCCACCAATATAACGGCTAGGCATTAACTACCATTTAAAATAAAATTTTTTTATTATTAAAGTGCAACGTAAGATTTCAATGAAACTCACTGTTGCGTATTTGGTACGCCATCGAGCATAGAATTCCTTTTAAAGTAATATTAATATTCTATTAATAAATATTAATATGTAAAGACCCGAAAAAATCAAGGAAATTGTTTTTTAATTTTCTTGGGAATTTTTACAAGAACGCAGCTTCTGACGGCACCAGATTCCGAGGCCCGGTGTGCCCGGAATCATTTTCCAAAGTTTAGCTCGGGTACATTCAATGAACGAACGAGCAGGTTTTACTAACTTTTGAACCGGTGCTTGGAATCAAATTCTGAGGGCACCAATGAAATTGCAGAACCGGTAATTGCTTAGAAACACCTTTTTCGGAGTTGCGTTTTCTCAGGTGTGGTTTTTAATTTTTGGGGTTATGTTAAGGAATAAATTAATGTGGTGCGACAATTTATTTTATTTAACTTAAACGGGCTTAACCTATGTTAAGCGGATATGTGGGACCCAAAATATCCTACCAATATTGTAGGATATTTGTGTGGTGGGGCCCACACGAGACCCACCGTTTCATTCCTTCTAAGTAACGCACCCGCACCCCCTATTAATGAAGCCAACCCGTGTGTTTATTCTAGTTAAGAAACACATTATTAATTTGGGTGGTTAAATCATTACAATTAATTCATTGAAATAATTGTTCGTTTGTTTTCTTTGAATTTCAAATACTTATGTTATGATAATAAAATAAGGGAGGGTATTTTTTTTATTGTTGGGTTTTTTTTGTGTTAAGAATTTGGGAGAAAAGGATAGGTCTTGATGATTCTTCGTTCTACAACGAACAACGCGAAGAACGAACCACTGCCGATGAAGAACGCCGACCTCTGAAGGTGGATGACGGCGAGGGACGCCTTCCTCGAAGATCACCTAACGCCAACGACATTCCTTCCGTGATGTTTTCCTCCTTGGAGATCCTCTTCTTCCGCGACGGTTGATTCCGCGACGAACTCTCATACGACGACAACGTTGAGGTAGGGGATATGTGTTTTTAATTGTGAATTCTTCCGTCATCTATCGTCGTTAATTTGGACCGCATAATATCGTTTAATGGGAGGAGGCCAGACCGAAAAAACACGACCGACCCTCCTCCCTTTTTATTTTTGTTGTAGTTGTTGTTGTTGTAGTTCGATGGAAAGTGACGTGGTGCCGTCGCACCGCATGGGAACGAGCGGCAAAGATGTGTGGTGCCGTCACGCCACACATTTGGAAATTGAACCAAGCCGCGACACCATTGCGCCGTGGCAGAAAAAACATGAGTACACCACGGCCGGAGCGGGGCCACGGCGGAGGGGCGCGGCGCCATCGCGCCGCGCCGGATGGACCAAGGTCGCGGCTTAAGCCACAGCGGAGCAGGGGATGCAGGGGCCGAAATCGGGCCTCCATCGTTGGAGTAGGGGGGACCGAACTTTCCGGTCCCGTGGCGTCAAAAGCCTACCGACCAGAGCGGGCCGGCTGGACAGGGAAGAGCCGGGGGTTCAAACCCCAGGCTGGCCGGATGTGAGCGGCCCCATTATGGGGCCGCGGTTACTACACACGGGGGGCAGTGCCCCCTGCGCATTTTCCAAAAGGCTCAGCCGTTCGGCCGAGCCACCTGGCCAGCACGCTGGAACGCCAGCGCGCTGGGCCGCTGTGCCGGGCAGCGCCCGAATGGGCTGGACCCGGACCTGGTTCGGGCCGACCCTGGGGGAATTGGGTCGGGTCGGACCGGGCCCGAACCCCCTAATACGGAGCCTCTTTCGGTATGTTGCCCATAACATGAGTTGTGGACCTCCGATCGACGCACCGTCAGCTGAGATGCGATCCTTGGATCGAGACATTCGTTTTGGTATATTGCACTCAACATTTCAGAGTACTTTATGTTCGGCCGGGTTGGTTCGTACACGAAACCAACTGGGCCCTCGGAGTGGAAACGATTATAATTTGAGCTCTGGACATCCGATTGATGTGTTGTTGGCTTTGATGGATTCTTCTTAGTGAGACAGACCTTTTGGATTACTCCACACGAGGTTTGGATGCAGGTAGAGTATGGTCAGGTTGGTTTTGACTGAGAAACCAACCGTGCCCTTGGGACGAAAAAGCCAATAACTTTCAGACCGGGCGTCCGATTGACACGCCGTCTGTGACGTTGAGTTCCTGTTGATGATACAGAACATTTTGATAAATCAACTCCGGACTATGTGTCAGTTGATGTATCATCCCCTCAGCTCGTGGAGCGGACCCTCCCGAACGAGCTTGTTGTGTGCGGGAACCCTAGAGCTGGCTGCGACTGCGACGACGACGACGACTGTACATAGATCCTCAGTGGATTCAATGACAACGACTACATCACTCATCGATCCTATGTGGATTCGTGCTACCAATCATGTGTGGGTCAGATCCTGTGTGGGTCAGCGCTCAGTGGTCCTGTGTGGGCCAACGCCTACAGATCCTGGGTGGGTCCGATCATGTGTGTGTCATTGCGGGGGTTAGTTACCTATCGATCCTGTGTGGGTCAGATTGTTTGTGGTTCATTGTGGGGGTTAGTTACCTATCAATCCTGTGTGGTTCAGATCCTGTGTGGGTTATTGCAGGGGTTAGTACCTATCAATCCTTTGTGGGTCCGACGACTTAGATTAATCAGCGGTAATATCTGATCATTTCTATCGTCATACGAATATGTATACCTGTGTGAGCTGAATCGTGACATTCATTCCTATGTGGATTACGGTATGATTTCTTGTGTGGATTGGGTTGTGGTTTCCTGTGTGGATTGGGTTGTACATGGGCTCAGATGTTGGAGTCGAACGAGAATTTAAGACTTAGGTGTTTGTATGGTCATATACCTAAGTAGTGTTAGATGTTTGTTCGTGATTGTATCTTTCCCTTGTGGTTTATCTTTTTTGGATTCGAGGAGACATTTGGGGGACTCAGGGTCCCTACTGAGTAGCATACACTCTCCCCTGCATGGGCTATTCCCAAACTACGTTTTGTTGTTTTCATACGACGGACAACGCTGATCGTGGTTGAGGCTTGCGGAGCAGGACGGTACCTGGAGGTAGACCACTGGGCGGGACATTCTCAGAGCGGACGACTAGACTCGTGGAGCTGTGGAGGCTATCTGTACTCACCCTTCAGGTGGGACTTCTAGTGGATGGCTCAACGTTGCGGCTTTACATTCAGTTGTTGTTTTCCCTTTCTAGTTGTACTTTACTTTCATTTTGGGTTTGTATTCTGGCCCACATACTATTCTCCACTTACCGTTGTACCCAGTTTTTACATAGTTTTTACTTCTACTGCTTTCATGCTCTGTGGTGTTTGTTTACTTTACAATGGAAATTACTTCCCTTTTTACCGGGATTTACACCTTAGTGCTAGTCGCCATCACCTGGCCTATGGAAGGGGGGCTTGGGGTAGTCACGACATGGGCCCCGAGGAAGGGTTGTGACAAATTGGTATCAGAGGAGTTCGGTTCTATCGCAGAACTTTGGACTCTGATCTATTTCTATATGAAATAATAGTGTTAAGTGTATTGGGTGTGGTTATCAGTACAGGGAGTCCAGTGTTGGTGTGGTGGCCGACGTATCCGTACACCAGGACCCTAACTTCTGATTTCCGACTTAATGCACGAAAACATTGATTGCATGTCTGTTTCAAGTTTTCATTGTAATTACATTGTGTCATCTCACCACGTATACTGTTCTAACTGTCGTGAACCTGTATCTTTTCAGGATGGCCCCATGACAGCAGCCGACAAGGGTTCCGAGAGTTGTGCATGACGACATCCCATTGAGAGACGAGGCCTCGGTACAGGGCCCTTTGACAGCTGAGTCACCGGGTGTACCTATACATGACGAGCCACCAATGCTACCAGCCCCAGCCGTTGACGATGAACGTCACCATAGTACACTACATGAGATTTAGAACCAGCTACCGCCCAGGTTCCGCAGGGAGATAGACCCCCAGGCAGCCAAGGATTGGCTGGAGGCAGTTGTATGAGTTTTCAGGTTAGTGAGGACACCAGCAGACCTCATGGTGATCCTTGCAGCGAGCCTACATCACGCAGCAGCAGGAAGATGGTAGAGCCTGATGCTTCAGGTGCGCGATGAGACATCTCTCCTCTGGATGGACTTTGAGAGAATCTTCCTCTTGGTGTTTGTCCCAGCCACCCTCTGTGCGATGCGCATCCAGGAGCATCTACACCTGCGGTAGGGCAGCATGACGGTCGCCCAATACTCGGTGAGATTTACGGATCTCTCACGCTACTCGACAGACATGGTACGGTACCCATTCTTCCGAGCTCGGTCCTTTGAACAGGGATTGAGGTATGAGATCAGAGCATCGCTGATCTCCCTCAGCATTACGACTTAGGCAGGAGTGCTGGAGCGATCCCTTTTGATCGAGAGCTTCCATGTCGAGCCTTCATCAGCTGCAAGACCTACTGCGGGGCGGCACGTAGCATAGTCTTCTGAAGCAGGCAGTCGAAAGATGAATCATGGGTCCAGGCAGACCAGACCCTCAGGCAGAAGACCTCTGGACACTGGCTCAGCAGTGCGGGGCACACAGCATAAAGCCAGTATTTCGAGAGGAAGACAGTGCTACACATGCGGCGGGCAGGGCCACATGG
Source organism: Viscum album (assembly GCA_963277665.1). Classification (NCBI taxonomy): domain Eukaryota; kingdom Viridiplantae; phylum Streptophyta; class Magnoliopsida; order Santalales; family Viscaceae; genus Viscum; species Viscum album. The sequence continues at coordinate 1,360,848,453 of OY728147.1, read as the reverse complement.
CTCGTGACTGCCCGACCCACCGTGCCAAGCAGCAGCAGTCGGTTGAGGGGCCACCAAGGCAGAAGCAGAGGGTCAACCGCGGCAGTCCTCAGGGAGTAGGAAGACGAGGTAGAGGAGCTGGCCGAGCAGCAGTTGGTGGGTGATGCTTTGAGGCTCTACCACCCCCACCACCAGGAGGTCCACCCCGACCAGTGGGAGCTGGCGGGCAGAGACAGGCACAACTCCAAGCAGTAGAGAACTACGACCACGACCTGCCCAAGATGATTGAAGGTACTATCTATGTCTATTCCGCCATTGTTGCAGTTCTTTTAGAAACAGGAGAGAGTCATTCTTACATAGCCGTTACCCTTGTTCGGGGCTCAGAGATTCTGACAGAGCCATTGGCTCGATCCTTACGGCTAGAGACTCCTACGGGAGCAGACTCGATGATTACGCACTATTGCCTGCAGTGTGAGATTACTCTAGTAGGCGATATCTTCAGCTGGGATCTTCTTGTAGCGGCATCAAGGCCTTACGACATCATCTTGGGCATGGATTGGTTATCTACAGTCAATGCTCAGATTGACTGTATTAGGCGCAAGGTGCGATGTGTACGCACCGACGGGAGCAAGTTCACCTTCATCGCCGATAAGGGAGCCTTCGCAGCACTGGATGGACTCTCACCGAGGAGAGGACAACCCATCGCTCATCAGTTGGATAGCCTCATCCTAGTAGAATTTGATGTATAGAGTCCTAGTTTTCCTGCAGTGGTGGATCAGTATGCGGGCGTTTTCTCCGAAGACATTCCAAGATTTCCTCCTCGCAGAGAGGTATAATTTTATATTGATCTGTACCCCGGTACATCCCCAATATCCACCCCAGCATATCGGATGGCTCCCGCCGTGCTTCAAGAGCTATGGGTACAGTTGGAGGACTTGGAGGGAAAGGGATTCATCCGACCCAGTGCTTCACCTTGGGATTCCCTGAAATTGTTCGCCAAGAAGTTGGGCGGGAACTTGCGACTTTGTGTCGACTATTGTCGCCTGAACTAGGTGACAGTGAGGAACGAGTTTCCGCTACCGAGGATTGATGACCTCTTCGATCAGCTCAAGGGAGCATGATGGTTCTCAAAGATAGACCTCAGGTCAGGCTATCATCAGCTCAGAGTTCGGGACGAGGACATGCATAAGGCGGCCTTCAAATGTTGGTATGGACACTATGAGTTCTTGGATATGCCATTCAGCATAACCAATGCTCTAGAAATGTTCATGGGCCTCATGAACAGGATCTTTCAGCCATACCTCGATCGATTTGACGTAGTCTTCATCGACGACATTTTGATTTACTCGACGACTGAGGAGGAGCACGCCTACCACTTGCGGGAAATACTTGACACACACTGAGAGCACCAGACTTATGGCATGCTATCGAAGTGTCAGTTCTGGATACGTGAGGTCCACTTTTTGGTACACATCATCTCTAAGGTGGGAGTTGCGGTGGATCATTCGAAGATCGAGGCAGTGCTAGCTTTTGAGCCACCGAGGAACGTGATGGAGTTGCGGAGTTTCTTGGGAATAGCTGGATACTATCGGAGATTTGTGCCATACTTCTCCTGAGTTTTGACACCTCTCTCAGCTCTGATGAAGATGGGGAAACCCTTTGTGTGGTCAGGAAGATGTCAGAAGAGCTTCCAGGAGCTGAGACAGAGATTGAAAAGGGCACATATCTTGACGTTTCCTGAGGAGGGAGTAGGGTACGTAGTCTACTGCGATGCATCAGGGATCGGACTCCTATGTGTCCTAATGAAGGAGCAGGCAGTGATCGCCTATGGATCACGTCAGTTGAGGCCGCATTAGCAGAACTGAGCTACCCATGACATGGAGTTAGCAGCAGTGGTCTTCTCTCTGAAGATGTGGCATCACTATCTGATGGGCGAGCGCTTTACAGTCTATTCTGACCATCAGAGTCTCATGTACATATTCACTCCGAAGGACCTGAACCTGAGACATCGAAGATGGCTCGAGTTCCTCGAGGACTATGACTTTGAGATAGTCTATACTCTTGGGAAGTGGAATGTTGTAGCCGATGCTCTCAGCAGGAGGACGGGCATTCAGTTACATGGGGAGGCAATAGAGAAGCTAGCCACTTTGCAGATATCCTTCGTAGATAGAGATGGAGCAGCCTTCCTTTAGTCACTCACAGTCACTCCTCCACTACTGCAGCGGGTGAGAGAGGCACAACGTGGGGATGCGGACTGTGAGACGCGTCGTGCACAGATATCCTCAAGACAAGCACCTGATGGATTCTCCATGGGAGGAGAGCACGACGTCCTCTTCAGAGGATGTAACTTGGTACCAGTTTCTTTACGAGAGGAGGTGCTGAGAGCGTTTCACACTTCCCCTTTGGTGGTACATCCTAGAGTGGTGAAGATGTACCGGGATCTCAGATGACAGCACTGGTGGCCATGCATGAAGAAGGCTCTGGCAGAGTTCATTTCTCGATGCCTCACCTGCCAGCAGGTGAAGGCAGAGCACCAGGTACCAGTAGGCTTGGTGCAACCCTTGGTGGTCCTGGAGCGGAAGTTGGACGAGATATATATGGACTTCGTGACTGGACTTCCACACACTTCTAGAGGTCATGCCTCTATTTTGGTGATTGTCAACGGGCTCACCAAGTCGGCTCACTTCTTACCCATCAGAGAGCAGGGCTCAGTGGAGAGCATGGGATGTCTCTATGTTCAAGAGATTGTACAGCTTCATGGTGTGCCATCATCTATCTTCTCCGATTGAGATGCTCGCTTTACTTCCCAGATTTGGAAGGGGATGCAGGAGGCGTTCGAGACGCAACTACGTCTGAGCACCGCCTTTCACCCTCAGACGGATGGTCAGACAAAGAGGATGATTCAGAGACTCGAGGACATGCTCCGTGCATGTGTCCTCAACTTTGGTCACAGCTGGGAGGACTACCTCCCCTGGTGGAGTTCGCGTACCACAACAGCTACCACTCCACCATCGAGATGGAACCATACGAGGCGTTGTACGACCAACCTTGCAGATCTTCTCTGTGCCGGACAGACCCTGGGGAGTCAGCACTTGTGGGACCGGAGATGGTCCAGGCCATGACAGAGAAGGTCCAGGTCATCCAGGAGTGGATGAGGACGGCTTAGAGCCGGCATAAGTCTTATGCTGACAGGAGGTGGAGGCCACTAGAGTTCAAGGATGGCGATCATGTCTTCTTGAGGGTCTCACCTCGACGTGGATTATGGAGATTTGGTCGGGGCGGCAAGTTGTCTCCACGCTTCATCTGACCATTCAAGGTCATCAGCAGGATTGGCGAGGTGGCTTATCGCCTGGCTCTACCACCTCAGTTGCACCGGGTGCACGACATCTTCCACGTATCCCAGCTGAGGAGATAAATGCACGACCTGACGCATATCATTGGCCATGAGGAGATGGATGTGGATGATGGGGTGACTTTTGCGGAGGTCCCGGTGGATATTGAAGATTGAAAGGAGCGGGTCCTACATGGATGGTCAATTCCTCTAGTGCACATCAAATGGCAGCACGGGAACCTCCAGGAGAGCAGTTGGGAGAGAGAGGCTAAGATGAGTGCTCAGTACCCACTTTTGTTTTCCTAGATTATGATGTATCTTTACGGGGACGTAAAGCCCTGAGGTGGGAGTGATGTAAAGACCCGAAAAATTCAAGATTTTTTTTTATTTTTCATGGGAATTTTTACAATAACGCAGTTTCTGACGGCCCCTTATTCCGAGGCCCGGTGTGCTCGGAATCATTTTCTGAAGTTTAGCTCAGGTACGTTCTGTGAACGAACGAGCGGGTTTTAATAACTTTTCAACTGGTGCTCGGAATCGAATTTAAGGTCACCAATGGAATCGTTGCGCCAATAATTTCATAGAAACACTTTTTCTAGAGTTGTGTTTGCTCGGGTGTGATTTTTAATTTTTGGGGTTATGTTAAGAAATAAAATAAAGGGTTGGACAATTTATTTTATTTTAATTAAAGCGGCTTAACCTAAGTTAAGCAGATTAGGTGGGACCCACAATATCCTACCCACTTGGTATGATATTTGTGAGGTGGGGCCCACACGAGCCCCACCATTTCATTCCTTCTATGTAACGCACCTGCACCCCCCTTTTAATGAAGTCAAACCGTGCGTTTATTCTGGTTAGAAAATGCCTCATTAATTTGGGCAGTTAAATCGTTACAATTAATTCATTGAATTAATTGTTAGTTTCATTTCTTTTGAATTTCAAATAGTTATGTTATGATAATAAAATAAGGGAAGGACTTATTTTATTATGGTTGGGTTTTTGTTGTGTTAAGTCTTTGGGAGAAAAGGATAGGTCTTGAGGATTCTTCGTTCTTCGATGAAGAACGCGAAGAATGCACACCCACCAACGAAGAACGCCAACCTCCGACGACAGACGACTGCGAGAGACGCCTTCCTCAGAGATCACCAAAAGACAACGACATTCCTTCCGTGATGCTTTCTTTCACCATGATCATGTTCTTCCATGATGGTTAATTTGGCGATGAACTCTCGTTCGATGACAACGTTGAGGTAGGGGTTATGTGTTTTTAATTGTGAATTCTTCTGTCATATATCCTTGTTAATTTGAGCCGCTTGATATCGTTTAACGGGAGGGGTCCGAACTGCACAAACTCGGCCGAACCTCCTCCCTTATTATTTGTTGTTGTTGTTGTTGTTGTAGCGGTTTGAAGGAAAGTGATGTGGTGTCATCGCACCGCGCAGGAACGAGCGACAAGGATGTGTGGTGTCGTCGCGCAGCGCATTTGGAAATTGATCCAAGCCACGACATCGTTGCGTCATGCCATAAAAACACGAAGACACCGCGACCAGAGCGGGGATGCGGTGGAGGGATGTGGCACCGTCACGCCGCGCCGGACGGACCTAGGGCACGGCTTATGCCATGGCAGAGCAAGGGAACTGGTGGCCGGAATTGGGCCGCCGACGTCGGAGTAGGGGGGACCGGCCTTGCCGGTCCCGTGGCGGTAGAAGCCGACCGACCGGAGCGTGCCGGTCGGACAGGGAAGAGCTGGGGGTTCAAACCCCTAGCTGGCCTGAAGTGAACGGCCCCATTAAGGGGCTACTATTACTACACGCGGGGGGCAGTGCCCCCTCCGCATTTTCCAAACGGCTTGGTCGTTCGGTCGAGCCACCTGGCCAGCACGCCAGACCGCCACTACGTCGGGCCACTAAGCCAGGTCGCGCCCAGGTGGGGCCGGGCCGTGCCATTTGGGCCGGGCTACGCCCATATAAGCCGGAACCGGACCCGGTTCGGGTCTCCCGGTTCGGGCCGACCCTGGGGGTATCAGGCCGGGTCGGACCGGGCCCGAACCCCCTAATACCGAGACTCTTTTGGTCTTTTGCCCTTAACAAGAGCTTCGGACCTCCGATCGATGCACCGTCTGCTATGATTTTATCCTTGGATCGAGACAGTCATTTCGGTATATTACACCTAATGTTTCAGAGTACTTTGTGTTCGACCAGTTTGGTTCGTACACGAAGCCAACCAGGCCCTCGGAGAGGAAACACTTTTAACTTGAGCTTCGGACGTCCGATTGACGTGTCGTTGGCTTTGATGGATTCCTCATAGTGAGACAGACCTTTTGTCTTACTCCGCACGAGGTTTGGATGCAGGTGGAGTACAGTCGGGTTGGTTTTGACTTAAAAACCAACCGGGCCCCTGGGACGAAAAAGCCTATATCATTCAGACCAGGCGTCCGATTGACGTGCCATCTGTGATGTTGAGTTCCTGTTGACGATACTGAACATTTGGACACATAAACTCAAGAATATGTGTCAGATGATGTATCAGCCCCTCAGATCGTGGAGCAAACCCTCCCTAATGAGCTTGCGGTGTGCGGAAACCCTAGAGCTGGCTATGACTGCGACGACGATGATTACTGTACAGAGATCCTCAGTGGATTCGACGACAACTACAACACTCAACAATCCTACGTGGATCAGTGCTACCGATCCTGTGTGGGTTAGATCCTGTGTGGGTCACCGCTCATCGGTCCTGTGTGGGCCAACACCTACATATCTTGTTTGGGTCCGATCCTGTGTGGGTCATTACGGGGGTCAGATACCTATCGATCTGGTGTGGGTCAGATCCTTTGTGGGTCATTGCGGGGGTTAGTTACCTATCAATCCTCTGAGGGACAAATCATTTGTGGGTCATTTAGGGGGTTAGTACCTATCGATCCTTTGTGGGTCCGACGACTTAGATGAATCAGTGGCAATATCTGATCATCTCTATCGTCATACGAAGAAGTATACCTGTGTGAGCAGAATCTTGACTTGCTTTCCTATGTGGATTACGTTATTCTTTCCTATGAGAATTGGGTTGTGGTTTCCTATGTGGAATTGGTTGTACTTGGGCTCAGATTTTGGATCCGAACCAGAATTGATGACTTAAGAGTATGTATGGGCATATACATAAGTAGTGTTGGATGTTTCTTTGAGATTGTATCTTTCCATTGTGGTTTTTTCCTTTGTGGATTCTGGGAGACCTTTGGGGGTCTTGCAGTCCCTACTGAGTAGCTTATACTCACCCCTGCACCGGCTATGCCCACACTACGTTGTGTTGGTTATAGACGACGGACATCGCTAATCATGGTTGAGGCTTGCGGAGCAGGACGGTACCTGGAGGTGGACCACTTGGCGGGACATTCTCGGAGGAGACGGCTGGAACCGTGGAGCTGTGGAGGTTATTTGTACTCACCCTTCAGGTGGGTCATCCAGTGGATGGCTCGACATTGTGGCTTTACTTTCATTTGTTGTTTTCCCTTTCTAGTTGTAGTTTACTTTCAGTTTGGTTTTGTATTCTGGCCCACTTACTTTTCCACACTTACTGTTGTACCCAGTTTTTACGTAGTGTTTACTTCTACTTCTTGCTTGCTCTGTGGTGTTTTTTTTACTTTACAAAGGCAATGCCTTTCATTTTTACTGGGAATTACGCCTTGGTGCTAGTCGCCAACCCTTGTCCTATGGAAGACGGGCTTGGGGTAGTCACAACACAGACCCCGAGGACGGGTTGTGACATAATAAATATGAAAAATTAATATTCTTTATTTACCTGGGATGTTATATCCTTCTCCCCTTTTGGGAATTTCATCCTCTCTATTTTAAAATTTGGCTTGGAAACATCATTGAAATCCATACATCGGGAAATGAGTAAATTAAACTATCTCTTAAAAAGAACGAAAGGGTAGTACAAAGGTCACTAGGGTTAACCCATACTAGGATTCCTTTTAGGAAAACATGGAGATGGATGAGAAAAACAAAGGGTCATGTTCTGATGGAGAGTGATAGAAAACATGATTAAGAGAATGTTAACCACAAAAAAATCACAAACTTGTGATGGGTTAAAAGGTGTTTGATTCCCCAGTAGGAAATGTTAACAGAAAACATTTTTTTTTGAAGTTACTTTTCATTTAGTAATTTATTTATCAGTTTAAATAAATTATAAGGGAACATTCTTATTGGTCATGTAGACTTTCATCTTTTATTATATTTATTACACAAACTCATACTTTCTCCAAATGATGAGTATTTATGATGACTTGTTCACATTAAGAGTGCTATAATCAACATCTAGAGAATCACTTAATCCACAAAAGAGAACTATATATTTATCATGTCTTTAGAGAAAAACCAAAACCAAAATTGTTAGTACGAGATCAGATAATACCCAAAAAGGATAATCCTTTATAAAAAGAAAATCTATTCTTAATCTCCCAAATATATCCAACAAAACCAAAAGTTCAATGAAGACCATTCGATAAACAATTTTTCCATTAAATTCATCAATGTAAACCAAACTAAGATTGAAACCCAAATATTTGAAGGATTTAATAACACAGTCTTCCAAGGTAAAATTAACATTTATCTCAAAATAAAATTAGTTTCTCTTAAAGTCTCATATTGAAAAGTAATTAACCTAATCATATATCCTCCATGATAGATCAATATTTTCCTAGATAAACCAAAATAAACTTATTCTTGATTCATAAAATTATATAACTAAAAACATAATAAGTCATACTAACCAGGGACTTCATGTAGTCCGGTGGTAGGCGATGTGCCCTTGTCACCATTCAGTTATGGGTTTGATTTCATCACTCTTACCAGATGCGACGGGTTGTCACCCATCCTACGGGTTGTCCTTTTTATAAAACACCAAAAATAACCCTAACATGTTTTAACCTCAATGGTTTCCTTAAACCTCCCATTTTTACCCAAATTCATTTTGATCTCAACATCTTAATCCATGAAGTCTTATTTCACCACCATAAGATAAAATAAAACGATTCACAAAAAAGAAGAACATCATACCTTGATCTTGGTGTCCATTTGGTTTCAATGTCATCTTGATCACGTAGGTAGAAGGTCCGGGCATCACAACAATGATTTAGAGATCCTTCAAAATAATTTTCTTCCTCTATCCAAATACACCTTTTACAACATGGGTCATATGGGTATTCATAGAAAAACAATTTTCGAAAATAATCATGTATGACATATAATTTTAAGACATCTGATAAGACATGATTTCTATAAAATAGTTTGACTGAATTTGAGTTGAAATATTTAATTAATGTTCCTTTTAAAATAACATAGTTATGTTCTGAGAGACTATATTTGAAAAGCAAATATAAATAGGTTGGAAAAGGGTCTCCGTCTACAATACCTTCTTCATAATCATAATATTCTTCAAAATATTATGATAAGGAAAAATATTTTAAAATGCCTTGATAATATCAACCTTTCTTGAAAATATGAGAATATTGTGAAAGTAGGATTTGGATAAATACAACCCATGATCTACAATGATAACGAGGTATAGTGGAGGGGTTTGATACCTCAAACAGCTGCTTGGATGTGAGTTGTATGCTAGAAAAAGTATCACAATTATCAGAACATGAATTTGCAATAATTATTTCAAGCAAGTCATCAGGAAGAGGTAAGAATGACGTTTGAGATCCTTTTCCTTCCATTTCCTTGATCTGAAAATGTTATAAAACAAGGATATAACTAAGATAATAAACATAGGGACTAATCACGTGTTTATCGAAAACTCCAAATCCCTAATGTTTTCTAAACCAACCTCTGATACCAACTATAAGGACTCATCCTTATAGCATTACATAATCATGAATTAAATTGAATAATTCACATTGAGGATCCTTTCAGGTTTAGAGTTTTAGAGAATTAGGACATAACTATTACATCTCAAAGATTACAAAGTAGACGCATCTACTCAGTTTCGATTTTTTTCACAAAATAAAAACTCTTGAACAAAATACTCATGTCTAGTTCTTGTTTTAGATAGCATGACATTTCCTTGATCTTATCCTTGACCTTATTTCACATTATTTCCTATGAAAAACATTTCAAAGAACTTTTGATGAGCATTAAAAGCTCAGTAAGGGTTGTAACAATACGGAATGAAAACATTAGTCAATGTACACATACGAATCAATGAAATCATACATTACTCATAAAACATAGGCAATTTAACATACCTCATGAAATCATAAGATTTATGCATAACTCAATAGAAATCATAAGACATAAATCTATCATGAGGCATTAATAAAATTATCAAGGAGGGAGTAACACTCATGATTGTGTTTGGAATACCCATCATAATATATTCCCTAAATTACATCAGAGAAACCTTAGCGTTTAACTCCTTCACATTACTCAATGCATTGGAGAGATATATCAGGCTCACCCACCCTTAGTTTATCACGGAACCACCCGACTTCATAAACAATACCCAAGAACCATAACATAATCATAGCACATAACATAAGCATAAAGAAAAGATAACATTCCCACATTGCAATAACAATACAACATTTTAAGATATTGAAATAATGAATCCATTCTAAAAACCATTTTCAAAACCATTTAAAACATTTAATAACGAGATTTTTGAATCAAAGTGTCCATTACCAATTTGAAGCTTTTATCATTTTAAACCATTAATATCCATATAAATAAATCCATAAAACCATTTTTAAAACATGGATATTAATGAGAAATATTTATAAGAATAAATCATTAAAACATTAAAAATGATATTTTAGTTAAATGGGTTTTAACAAAATGAGAGACACTTGAATACAATAATTGAGGAATAACATTTAATAAGAACTTTATAATATTATGAGAATAAATGAATTCTTTATATATTATTCCAAAAGACAATATATACACCAAAAAAGAGTGAATTTGTGCATAACAACAATGAAGTCTCAATAGAATTGTAAAATTAGAAGAAATCCCTTATAAAGAAGGTATCATTAAATTATGGATAAATCAATCTCATAATTATGTGTGACAAATATAAATAAACCCAATATAACTGGATATTATGTGTAAAACAACCACAGGTCATTTACACATATTCATAGGATGACATATTCAATAACTAAAAGTTGAACCCAAAGAAATCGAAATTGGGTTAAGAAGTTCCCTTGGTAAAATTTGACAGCCTAACGACGTCAAATTAAAATTCCTAAAATTATTTGACGAGAGATGTGAAGTGTATCTCATCAATTGTACATAACATTTACAGTAATAATGATATATAAGAACATATCCCAACATAAGAAGATGAATATTAAAAGACTAACAAAAGAAGTCTTTTAAAAAGAGGAGGGTGAAAGTTTCCCTTACCGATTTGGGAAACATTCGAAACGTACACCCCATGAACGAAGGACTATAAAACATTGATGTAAATACTAAAAAAATAATGTAAATTACACAAAGAGTATAATAATGGGAAGAATATACACCACTCAATGGAAATGGTGGCAAATGTTGCATAAATCTCACAGGAATAAAAGTGAGATGAAAAATCCCTTACAAAAACCCGGCAGCCCAACGACGCCACTTAAAACATCCAATAATGGATTTATGAGATAAAATAGGTTCTCTCATAATATTAATATAATATGTACAGAAAGAGGAATATAAAATAACATCCCTCAACATAATAAATAGGAGCTTAAAGTATGTTACAACAAAAAGAGTACTTAAAAAGAAAGAGAGAGATATGATCCCTTACATCAAGTCCGACTTCTCTTGTTCATTTCATTATATTACTAAATAATAAACTTTTGTCAATTTATAATTGTTTAAGGACCTCCTATAAATACTATTATTTTGTTAATATAACATTTTATAATGTTATAATAATTGGTTAATAATATGAGTTCATATCAGATGTTTTTTTTCTATGTTTGGTACAAGAGTAAAAAAATGAACTTGTTTGAAAATTATTGTCCATGTAGTTATAAGTAAATTAACTCCAGAACAGTATTAATGATTTAAATATCAAATATATCTAGTACATATTCATTTTATACTATTCCATAACATTTTCAGATAAAAAGAAATGAAATGCAACGTTCATGGAGACGGTAGGTCGTACGTACGCATGAACGCAACTTTAATTTCTTTGTCATATTAATTGAATTAAAAATAAATGATAGATATATATATATATATTCTAATTACAGAATAATATATATGTTATATAGGCTACATATGTTCATTAATCTCAATCTTTATACATTACATGTATTGTATGAATGAGTCACATCACTTTAGGGGGCGGTAGTCCACACTTCCTCGTATGAAATTATCGCATTTTCTCAACATGCAAAGAATAAAGGTATGTTTTAAATATATAATATAGAATAATATAGAGGAAATAAACATAATATATATCATATAAAAATAGTTCCATCATAATGGCCACCATGAGAGGTGGTAGGAGAATATAGAACAATCATCGTTTTCTGAGGCAGTAGTTCGCCATCCACAGAAACAGTATATTCTTTAACCATTAAAAAGAGGTGTGTGTATGTGTAGCTAGAATATTTTTCATATCAAAATACTAGTATATTTAATATACTGGTTTTGTTTCAAAAAAAAGTAATAAATATAGTTTAGGGGGTTGGAGAAGGAAAATAAAACAAAAGAACATTGTGGAAGACTTTACCTTTAAATCGGGTAACTCCCCTTTGTTTGAACCAATAGGGTTTCTTGAAGAGATTTCTGCATAAAGGAAGGCTTCTACGATGATTAATGGGATGTGGAGAGAGAAAATGTTCAGATCTTGGCTGAGCCAATCGCTTGAGAGGTGTGGGTAAGGTGGTAGAGGTGGGGGCCATTTATAAGAGAAGAGGAGGGGAACTCTTGAAATGTTATAAAATATTACTTTATTATAAAATTCTTTTCAGATTTTAAAGGACCCAAAATGTTATATTTAGATGATAAGGTGATAAGGTTTCTAAATAAACCCATTAAATAGTTATGTGACAAGATTAAGACTTATATTTTACCCTATATTCTCATTTTATTTATATCGTTCATTTCTGAGGTAATCAAAAGTATCATCACAGTGTCATAAAGAAATTAATTTATTTAATCTATAAAAATTATAAAAAAATATCCTGATGTAGGAAATATTTTTAGCTTTATAATTAATATTTATAGTAAAAAATATGACTTGTATGACCCCATGTAAAAATTGTTTTAGTAAAATAATACATTTTGTGACATTTTAATTTTAACATTAAATAAAAAGTTATTAATGTCATTTTCCTACCATAGCGGCTCCTTGGGGTCCCCAAGTTGACCCATGGATTTTATTGGTTGGAAATGACTCATCAAATAAGGGTAAGACACGTGTCAATGTCATTTCATATTATTATAAAATTATCTTTACCTTAAATTACAGTAATTACCTTTACTTGCGATTAATACAACTTAAAAGTTATTATTCACCAAAAAATTATTTTCATCCCTTTGAACCACATTTTACATCCTAATGACAACCATGTATGTCGGATTTTTGAAATTCAAATCACAGAAGTGGTAAAGTATCATTTAAACAAAAAATAAGTTTTTTAACCACCACTTAGTGGTTTCACTATTCATCAAAAATTGAAGTTTTTCAGAAAAATACCAAAAATTCACCCTAAGATATATTAGTTATTCCGAATTCAAAAATGATATATACTTTTCAAAATTCAAAAAATATATGTTTCATTAATTAATTTAATAATTAATTCTTGTTGTTAGACCAAATAGAGTGTTTTTATGAAACAATATATATCAAAAGATTGACAGTAGTTTAAGTCAAATTTCAAAGTGAAATTAATTCCAATGACCACTATTGGATTATATGGTAAAAATATATTATAATTGTACATTAAAATAAATTAAAAAGATAATACAATCATATAAATAATTTAGATTAAAAAGGGGTTTTGAATTAAAATACAACATTTTTCAGTATTCATTAAAAAAATGAACTTTATCGGAAAAATACCAAAAAATTACACAGAAAATTTTGATATCCCGATTCTAAAGAAAAATTTAATTTGGTCCAATAGAATGTATAATAGTGGCCAAAACTATATTAAAGAGGGTTCACCATCAAAAGGCGATAAATTGACCTTTTAGATAATTTTAGATTATTTATGCTTAAAATTGAATTGTTTTCTTATTTTAAGCCTTTATCTTTTATTGGATAAATGTAAAAACACCTAACAAAAATATAAAATCCGATTTTAGTTATTTATATTCATTCCCGCCAATACAACAGCTTGGCGTTAACTACCATTTAAAATAATATTATTTTATTATTAGAGTGCAACGTAAGATTTCAAGGAAACTCATTTTTGCGTATTGGGTACACCATCGACAATAAAGATCCCTTTAAATTAATATTAATATTTTATTCACAAATATTAATAAATATGAAAAATAAATATTCTTTATTTACCAAGAATGTTACTAAATCATGAGAAACCCTAAATAGGGAGCACTTGAAAATCTCATCCATGTCTCCTAGAAAATGAACTTCCAAACAACCACTACTAACTACATATCTATTATGGTGGAACAAAAATTACTAAAACGACCAAAAGAGCATTATACTTAAAATTTATCGGTCTATAATGTGGTGTAGGTTGGTCGTTAGTATATGACATAGTAGGTTATCCCCATGACATCTAATAAACCCAATGAATATAATAATAATAAATTTATTAAATTTGATATATAAAACACTTACCAAAAAATTGAATTTTTATAAAACCATTGATAATTATTTCATATATCCATAATAAACATGTTTTTAAATAATAAAACCTACCCACCACCTATTTTAATTATAAAAAACACATCTGAATCATTTGTCCATATGAAAACCCATAGTTACCTTTTCCACTTATGTAGACTAAATACCTGACCTTATTCAATCATCCATATTAAATATAACAAGTCACCAACACATAAGAACATATTATTTCTTCCTTTTCAATGTAGTCCAGTATATCATTAAAATTATGGAATTCAAAATCATGGATAAAATCACACAAAACCCATCCCACTAATAATACTATAAATGATGATATAAATACGACATAAATATTTTTATGTTATGATTAATTTCGATCCATATATATCATTTAAAAAAATCAAAATTATATGTAAACTAAAAAATAAACATCATACGTTATAGTCTAGTATATGTGAACAAATAATTCATTTACAATGATTGCATAACTACTACAATTAAATCATTTCAATAGAATAAAATATATTCCTTTAAACCAATATCAATAATCATGATATTTGTCTTAATAAATAGAAATATGAAACTGATATACCTAAACCCCATGGAAAAGTGAAATCAATGCACCAATCTAAAAGGCATAAATCCCAATAATATTATCTGATATGAATTATAAAATTCATGGATTATCATTACACAAAAACATCTATTTTAATATATCTCACAATCATTATGGATTCATAAAGGAATGATTAAAAAAATATACTAGTGGACATTGATTTTAAAATTTTTATCTCTGATAAAAATATACAATGATAAATTATTGATGTAAATATTGGTTCTAGAGAAGAAATTTTCAAAAAAACAAAAAAAACACCATAGATTGTGAGATAAATCATGTAATGAGATAAGCTTCCAATAAGTGTCTATAAGATATACAATTAGAAGTGTCTTGAAATATATTATGTTAATGTGTGAACTACGAGTACGGTCCATATTACTATGAGAAAAACTATGAGTTTCTTAGTAGAGGATAATTTCATCCATTGTGGTAGAAATTAATTTTTCTAGTCACCATGAATCTTATTCTACATTTCTCCAAATACAAATTATAGAAAAATATATGGTCTATATCAAAAAATTTATGGTCCCTTGATTAATTTCCAATAAAGTTATCCTTGTAAGCACCACTAAAACTACCCAAAATTATAACTAAATCACTTAAAATTATATGCATATAAAATATAATGATTATAAACATAATATTAAATCTTAAAATTATCAAATATATCTTATAAAAGATATATACACAAGGTATGATCATATAATATAGTTTTTTTCTAATTTATATATATAAATATCACATAAAATATATTCAGTAGCAAATAAAAATATAAAACTCTTGATATGATGATATTGTTAATAACAAGATCATGTTCTAGAGTTATTATTTTTGGTCTACAATCAGAGGATAAAATCCAAAATCAATATTATGAAATAATCAATTCAATGAATCTCACTCCACTAAATTTTTTTATTGATTTTATATATTATCATCAATGTGACAATATGAGATTTAATGAGTAACATAATATTCTTAAACAAAATATATGGAATTTAACTTTATGTAAGAAAGATATTTTTCCTCTAATCATTATTTTAAAAATGTATTTTTCTCTTCACAATAATTTTCATCATGGAATAGTCTAACAATCAATGATTTTTTGGAATACGATTAAGATTAATTCATTTCAAAAACATCATAAATTATGTTTGCAAAATTCCATGTATTTTTGTTTTGATATAGAAATTATGTTTCATAATATACTTCATTATTTGATAAATAATATGGTTTAAAATTTATTCCATTCCCCAATAAAATAATAAAAAATAATTTCTATAATAATGATGTTCATGTATAGAATTTTCTAAACATGTGGTAAAGTGTTTTAGTTTAATTTTATGTGTTTCTATATACATTTATGGTTTCTATGATATGTGATGTCGGTTTTTAGTTATTTTATTTCTATTATATGTATTGTAAATTGTTACCAATTCATTTATACCCTCAATTAACAATTATCGTTACATATAAAAATATTTTTTAGAACAATTCATGTTTTATTATTTCATCTTGGTGTTCAATTTGTTAAACAAAAAACTAAAAATTCTAGAAAAAATATACTCGTGAACTATATAGTGACCAAGAACCATTTTTCATATTTTTGTGAATTAGAAAGAATAATAAAACATAACAACCATGAGTGATTTAGTTTCAGTACGGTAGAATTGAAGTAGCTAATATAGTAGAGGGGTTTATATTTTTTGAATATGGTGGTCTTCTAGTGGTTTCTTTTAACGTTCATTTATTATTCTGTTAAAGACCTCAATTTAAATGTTATGTATGATGTGTCTTGATATTTTAGTCTTATGATCATTACAACCACTCTTGTAAGAGGAAAAAATTATCTAATGTTATTTTATGGATTAAAGTGTTATATATTGTCAAGTTTCTAGAGTAGAAAATTATTTTTAAGATTAAATATATGATTATAAATTGGAAAATAAAAAATAAATGATAAGAAGTATGTTAGAGAATTTTATAGTGTGTTCCAACAATTTATGTTCATGATACTGAGTAGTGTGGAGAACTATCCATGGATAGTGATGATTTGTAGTGGATATTGATAATTTTTAGTCATTTGGGTAGAACATATATGTCAAAATATTGAATACTAAAAAGACATCAATGATACTTATTTAGAATTTATTTTTTTATTTTTTTATTAATGATCTATTGATAAAAATTGTATTGATATTTATAAATTACATATTGAAGAATAATTTAAAATTTCATGGATATATTTTAGTCACTCTTCTATTAATAATTTTTTTAAGTGAAAATTTCATATTGAAGTGGTATATATATATACAATATTGGAGTTTCATCCTGGGGATTGAATAAAATTATAATTTTATCTAAAAAATAAAATCATATTTATTAAGTAGGAGCATGAAACATTAGTCATTAGGTATATGAGTGTAAAATGAGTTCATGTATAAACACTACTACTTTTATCTATAATAACTAGAGTGGATAAATTGATTGTGATTATCTAAAGACCATTCATTATATGTTTCATGTCATTTTGGGTAGTAATAATCTATAAATTTACTTCACACTATGATGTATAGTATTTTTATACTAATTTAATTTATTTATTTTTTCCACATTTCTTTTATGGATATTGTGATATAAAAATTAAATTTATTTTGTTCCTCTTCAATGGTCAAAATTAATGTTTTCTTTGAAAATTGAATATCATTATGATTCATTAATTAATCTAAACCTGATTGTGGGTCCTTGAGGATCATAATAACTTTTTCAATTATGGATATCCTTATTTTTTATTTTACATTTTTTAGGTTTCCTAGGAATTCGTCATATTTATTTTTGTTAAAATTGAATTGTATTTTATGTTATCAAGATCATCTTATGTCTAGAATTTTTATTGAAAATTGATTATTTTAATTTAGGTGAAATATAAAGGGTTTCATATATTTTATAGAAATTAATATAACATTAAGAATAATTGGATATCATGATAAATATTTTATTTTAAGGTTTAATGATGTTACCAACAATTGATATATTGAATAACAAATAAGAATTAACATCCATTATTAAACCAGGAAAATACAAATTATAGAAAAAATAAGTTATTCTGTAATTCCACGATTGATCCTGAAAAAATATGGATATGGGAGTGAATCAGTGTACATAAAATTAACTTCTTTTTCGATTATTTTCTATTTTCCCCTATTACTATCAATCCTCATCCCTTGTTAAATGGAATGGATCTTGTTGGGTGCGCTCTATGTTTGCATACACCTAAAAAGAAGATAATAAAATAGACAATATGATACAATGATTTTTAAAAGGTTCGATACAAAGACCTACTCCTTTACGAGATCAACCTATGGATATTTCACACATTTTATTATCATTATAAATTTCTAGTGATTAAATGTACCTATAATTTATAGATAATTGTAACAAATGAACTGATTAATTTTTATTGATTTTATGTCATTATTTATATTGGTATCACCAACCATCAATGGTATTTTTTATATTTGAAATTACATTACATAAATGATATTGATGTTTAATCTAATTTTGGATGATTCTATGATCGTCATCCACATGATTGATAAATCAAACTTTCCTATGTACTTCCACAAGAACATCAGCAAAACTGGTCTTAAAATTTCTCTTCAAATTCTTAGGATCATTTGATAACCATCTTGAATAATTTCACATATTTTTTTCCTTCTCTAATAAATAAAATATCATATTGGTATCTAAAAAATATAATTTAAAGGTTTATATTTTTTTATCACCTGTATATACATAATTATACATAATAGTATAGGTGTATGTGGATCTAAATTTATTAAATGATTAAAATTCATCATTTAAATCATTATATAAATGTTTATTGAATCACATTTATTATATTTCATCAAATATAAATACATGAATCATTATTATATATTTATGTTACTCATTTTGAATAAAATAATGACCATGTGTATTATAATCCATCCATATCACACGATAATACCTAAATTGGTTGTGTATTTACATATTCTTGATGTTTCGTATCTCCTTAAACAAATAAAGGATCTAGGTTTCCTTATTCTTCACAAGAGTGATCCTCTATAGCTAATAGTATACATTTATACATCTCTATTTCAATCTTCATAAGAGTTCATGTATTTCTTTCCTATCCTATCATGGCATGGTTAGTCATGTTTCACTCGATTTATCATGCATGCATAAATCTCATAGCATGTAACTAAAATATTTTAGGATTATATACTCTAAGAAAATTATTTATGTGGTGAAAATACCTATAGATATTTTAAATCCCATAAAGGATCTAGATGTTTATTTTTATTTTCATCACATGGTGTATTCATTTTAGAGTACTCACGGCCTCTCATCAGGCATTATATTCTCCACTCAATGCATGAAAGTGTAATAGCATGAATTTTTCATTTTCATTATACATATAAAATAATATTGACATTTTTACTTTTCAATTTCTCCACATCATCATTCGATGGAGAAAATATGGATATTTGATTCCTAATTAACAGTTTTCATGGAATTAGTATGGAACATTTATTTCATACATGCATAGATTATAGGATTTTAAATCAGCCTACATAAATATTGTAAAGGCCATATGTTTAATCCATTTAAGCTCAACCATGTGTTCCATAGCTCATCAATGGAATAATTACTGCACATAGAAGATCCTTCAAATAATGTATGAGGATGATGCATCTTCCTCGATTGTATGAATGAGATGAATTAGATTGTGTAATGCGTGTTATCTCTATGAATTAATGGACATATGAACAGTTATAATTGGATTACATCCCACATAATTTTCACATTCTTATGGGATTTGGTATATCAATATAATGCTACCATTAATAATCCAAAAGTGATTACCAAGGTCAACTCTCGTACCCCCATGGGCACTACCTCGTTCCAGCTTTCTTCACCTCAGTGCTTCCCTACAAAGTGATTCTTCCACAACTCCAATGTCTAATTTCCTACTGTACATAGACACATTCGCCTATCCCATCCATTTAATCATTTTTAGGAGTTTCCCCCATTTGTATTGACCTTACGGTCCCCATATGTGTGGTTGAGGGATATCCCACGGGGGGTTCAATGGTCGGCCATATTTTTTATTGTAAACTCTAAAAGAGTTATCCAAATATAAAAATTTAATTATCCCTATAAAATTACTAATAAATAAAAAACATTTTATCATAAATTCATTCTCAATAATTATTATGAAAAAATGTAAATATAATTTTCATCAAATAAAATTACACGGTCTTTAAAAACTTTTCATGGAATTTTAAATACAACATCATGGAAAATGATATTTTTGTGCTCTTCAAATTCCCTATGAAAATATTTAATTCCATTTAATTCTTACCATATTTAGGAAATAAAATGATACTGAATGGCCTTCTTTCAATCCTTTATATCCATAAATTGTACAAAAAAATGATTCCTCCATGATTCTTTTATTTAATATTATGATCTGAAAATGGTTATCACGTATAACTCAAAGAATTTTCCATGCACGATATCCAATATCATTAAATAAATCCTTAACAATTATACAAATATTGTAATATATTACAGATAATTTTCATATAAAATAAAAACTGATAACCCAAAAGAATTATCCCAATATACTCGCCAATCATGGATAATTCCTTTATCCAATTACAACTAATGAGTCTATAACAATTCTCTAATCATCATTACAATATTAATAGATAATTTTCATAAAAAATATTATCCATGTAATCTAAAAATAATCTCTAAACCACATCACATCCATCATGAATATTTCTCAACAACATTACATCTTTACCTTTCTCTTATTAATAACTAATAGTAAATTAATTTATCAAAACATTGATGTTAGATTCATTTTTATATTTTTATGAAACTACAACCATACTCCCAACCATCCATATAGGATTTTTATATTGCAATTCGTTTTAAACAGGTTTGCAACATTGACATCAAACATTGATTGATGGATTAAATCCTCCATTAGTAGAGACTAGTAATGATATTCTCTAATTCCTTGTTAGAATTACATTTCAATCTATGTGTTTGTAGTAATATTTATAAGGATATAGATGGAATAATTTATGGTAATGGAGTTAGAGAACCCTCTAGATGAGGTAAACATGGGATAACCCACTAATATGGAATACCATATATCAATATGAATCAAGTTTTGTTTCTATAGATGTAATGAAGTATAAAAACATCTTTTATCTATTTTTAGAGTGATGGGAATTCAATAACCAACAAGGAATTTATATTCATAGACAACCATAGGTGTTGTAATGAATGGCCTATAATGGAAAATTAGAGCACTAAATAACCAATAAATGTGTATTTTTCGATGTGTCGACATCAAATAGAAGTATCCATAGCCTAAATTAACTAAGGTTACATAAATTGCACATATAAATCAATCCATGTGGTTTAAATTATACAGGGTAATCAATATATAATTTTCCCAATTAAATTTAAAGGATTAATTAGTTGTATATTTGTACATGTGATCTAATACACATATATAGTATCATGTAATCACAACACAATATTATGATTTTTGGTCTCAAATAACTTTTTAAAATATATATTCATGGTAGTTTTTCCACATAATGTTCAATATAAAAATTATTAATAGAGGATAATTAATGATTTTTCAAATATAATACATGGTAATATAGGTATGTAAGAAATCAAAAACTGGATAATTTTACATAACCAAAACTAATAGTCACTAACATTACATAAATCCATTCACCCATGTATCTAATTATACTAGAACCAAAGGGACATTCTTATGGAAAATGATTAATGAGATTGTTTGGGGATCTACATAACATCTTGTTTTTTTAGGTACTACATAACCACTATTTTGATAATTCTTTCAATGAAATTCATCATGGGTTGTTTAAGGATGATATGTTAAAATTTTGGAAGGAACATAGGATGTGTAGGGTTGGTGTATGGTTTTCCAAAAATATGAACCTTACTAGTGAAAATCATTCAAATATATGTTGTGAGGGTTTACATGGTTCGGCATGGTTTGATAAACCATTTTCCCACCAAGTAAAAACTATGAAACTCTTTATAGGGGATAACTATTAAGACATGTGATATGTTAAACTGTGCGACCCTTCCTAGTTAACAGCCTGCACAAAATTCATTTATTCTATTAACTGTTAAATAATTCTCGACCCCCCCATTTTACCTCATGATCGACCCCAACTCATCTTGTCTCGATACATATTGGTTATAAGAATCTTAATGAAACTTCTTGGATCCTCCATAGCCCTTTATATTTGGATTAAATCCCATCAAAATGTGTTTTATCTCCTATAGGTATGTGAATCTACTCTTATTGGTCTCTCGTGATGTTTTCTTATTTCCGCATTAGGTTTTGATAAATATTCATGTTATTATTGGATATAATCTCCATTTTTTAGATCATCAACACAATTTTGATTCCTTGATCATATTTTTGATCATTATTTATTTGTGTTTCATGTTTCTTGTGATGTGATAGATGATCTCATTTTTTATGTTAGTGGTTATTTTTTATGTTTGGGATTTAGATTAAACCAAATTTTCATGATATAAATTAAATTTATTTCAATGGTATTATTAAATACACAATTAAAATAATATTGTTATTTGAATTAATTTGGCATGTAATTTCTAAAAACCCCTAATTCCCCTGAATTGGGGTATAATTTGGAATTGGTGTAATTGTAAAATTTAGTTATGAAAGTAAATTTTGAATTTTATTTGTGAAATTTTATTGAGAAAATGGATAAAATTTTGTTGATAATAACCTGTTATTTTTACCCTAGAAAGGAATATATTCATTAATAATTGATGATTGGTTATTCAAGAGAATCTAGTATGTTCAATTAGGAAATGTGATAAGAATATTTCAAACAGATTTAAAATAAATTTTACATTTTTAATTATTGATTGAGAACATGAATGTATAGGTAGTTAGTGAGTTATATAATACAAACACAATAGGTTGGAATTTCCCTTATAGTAGATTGGTACTCAAAAAATCTAACCTAAATTTATTGTCAAATATTATCCTTAGTAGGATGTTGTTCAATTCTCTTAGACTAGTGTCATAGGATCATGTGTTCACAATAAAAGTGTAATTATATAAGTTTGTGAGGATCTAATAAATTGGAACTGTCTTATATCTTAGAAGATGACCATATTGCTAATTTTTTATTATATTGATATATATTTATTTTTTTTGTAAAATACCTTCACAAAAGCCTTGTGAATATATGTAAATTGTTATATATAAAATATTTACTGAGACACTATTTTGAAATGTTTCTATCAATTGAATTGATTAAATTTTTTAATACGAAATAGTATTTTCTTGCCTATTTTATATAAAATTGTAATCTTGTATTTGTTTATTTTGTTGGAACATTTTTGTGGAATCCCGGTTGATTTCCTAATGGGATTTTATCTCACATAGTAACTATACCTTTGGGTGTTTATATATTTCATTTTATCAGGATCAAGAATGATATAAGCACCACATAGAGGTGGTGGTTGAAGATCTTTAGGCATTGTGTCCTATGTCTATTGGTATATGGGTTATTTATCTATTATTTTTTTTGGTAATTTGTGGGTGTACATTGGGTTTATAAAACTTTATGACTTCTGGTACTATTATCCTTGTAGATTTTTCTTTGATCATACTAACTTGAATATTTTTAATTCAATGTTTATATGTAAAACAATTCCCAAATTTTTAATATATGATTACATGTACTACACTCCAACCTATAGGGATTGGTATTTTCCATCAGGCTATGATTAGATATTCATGGTTATTAGGGTTCCTCGGTGTCTGGGAAGGTTCAAAAAAATCCATAATATTATCCACTATTGTAACAGAGAAAAAAATTAATATATTGAAAAAATAATTATCTCATGAATGAGATGAAATTGAAGAGTATTATATTTTACAATTTTTAGAGACCAAGTTTCCATAGCATATGACACTATATAGTTGTGTTATAAAAGAGTAAACTCTGTTTCATGATGCCCAAAATTAACCTTAGTAGCATAATAAGATCATTCATCAGAAAATATATTTCAAAAAAATAAAATAATTATATATATTATATTTATAATATTGAATATTAACTTATTGAATAAAATAATATTTTATATCATACCATTGTTCCATTGAGAATATATTTCAATTTTATGTGATATCTAGTATAATATTTCTATCTTTTAAAACTATAATCATGTTAACCTTTTATAATAAGATCCTCATTAACACTAAAGTATAAAAATACATATTTAAATTTTCACATGTAGTTATAAATATTAATCCATGTTTTATAATTAAATTCTATATGATTTGATTTGTAATGGCTCTATTGAGTAAATATATTATCCTTAAAAACGATTTTTTAAAAGAAAAATATAGACATGTTACGCTGTTAATATAATACTTACAGTTTGAAATTTATTTTTTAGAATTTCTGCTACTGTTGATTGTATGGTAAGATGAC
The DNA here is from genome assembly GCA_963277665.1 of Viscum album. Classification (NCBI taxonomy): domain Eukaryota; kingdom Viridiplantae; phylum Streptophyta; class Magnoliopsida; order Santalales; family Viscaceae; genus Viscum; species Viscum album. The sequence continues at coordinate 1,360,824,119 of OY728147.1, read as the reverse complement.
ATGATAATTTCTATTAGTAAATTTACCAAAAAAACATGAAATAAATTGTTTCCAATGGATGATGAAATTTTTTTATGGATTTTTACTCATTAGATTATAGTAGTCGAGCTGGATATATCTAATTATAGAGTACAATTTCTGATGTTTCTCCAACTGATGTCAATAAGCAAGGAATTGGACCATGGGAATTATTTATATATAAATTTATAAGTATTTCTCATGGGTTTGGATATTATAGGTGTACTAAAAATTAGAAAAAAATGATTTCCATTGAATCCATAAATTCATAAATTTCTTCTATGATCATTCCTAATGTAATATTTTTTCTACTGTGCTATGTTCTATAGTCAGTGGGGATTGATTTTATAACTTTTCATATCTATTTATTAAATGTTTCGTGTATCATAATAAAATATTTATGTTCTTATAGGGTTCTATTATGATCAATTTATTTGTTGATATTGAGAAATTCAAAGGTAAAGAAGACATATCCCATTTTAAAGGGATACATTCAATGATTCTCACAATACTTAATGAAGTTGTGTCTTTTATCGTTGACAAATGGATTTTGATGCATTCATGACTTTGGGTCTACGGAAAGTAAAATTATATAATTGGGAAAATTAATTTTATGGATTTATTTTATTATAATGTAGATTCCTAGAATCTAGATAAATATTATCCTTAAATATTAGATAATGTAGAATATGTCAATTGATTGGATCTATTTTTCTAAATAATATCTATTAATCAGTATTTGTTTTGTTAGTCAATATTCTTTGAATTTTTTTAAATTAAATTATATAATTAATTTTCAGTAAACCATTTTTACATTTCAAACTATATTTTATCTAACAAATTATTTTTATTGTACTAAAATTATATTTAGTTTTAATTTGATCTGATTAAAATATTATTTCATCTGATCAACATAATGATTGAGTTGAACACAGTACTTAGTTTTATTTTAATCTAAAATTAAACTCCTTATTTAATATATATATTGATAGATTTTTTGACATATAGTTTTTATTATATAGAGTATCTGGATATATAATAATAACTTCGATCACCAGTTAGTCTGTTATGAATTCAATATCTTATATTTTAGAAACAAATTTTTTCCCCACATTGATTTATAAACATAAAAATATATTTTTTTGACTATATGACATTGTTAATTAATGGTTGATGTCTTGATAATATTATTCCCAAAAGACAATTAATTTATAACGATGGAGGCTATGAGTATTATAAATATTATATGGAATAATATATATGGAAAACTATGATTTAATAATATATTATGTTAATTGGAGTTATATGATTCGATAGATATTAGTTTCAATATTTTCTCATTATGGCTAGATAGACTTAATAATCAAAATCTTTGTGAAAAAAAACTTTTATGTGAATTTCAAGGAATCATTTATCATAAAGATTCAAATTTTCCTTTTTTAATGGTTTTTGAAAAAAATGAGGCTATATATTTATAAGTTTAATGGTTCATTAAACTATATGTGTTATGATTGTGTAAGATTTTCAATGTATGATTTTATTATCTTTTGAAATATTTTTCTAAAATTCAATAAATGTTTGTGATAAATTAAAATAGTATTTAGTCATTAAAGATAATGAAATATTTGTTGATGAATTTATTGAGACATCCATCAATATCTTATTAATGGAATTATGATCTCAATAAAAATTGTTAAATGAATTTAATCACAACTTAAAGATGAATCATAATGATTTAATTATAACATTAATACAATACGAATGTTTCTTATGTGGCTTGTTAAAAAAGAATAAAAGAAAAAAAATGAGTTACATTTACATCAACATCCATACTATTAAATTCTAAAATAAAAACATAAAAACAAAATATATCATAATAAAATGTAAAAATAATATAGACTTTATAAATAGGGATCCTATTTTTGGTAAATATAAAAATTTATCATTATAGAAGATTAAGTATTAAAATTATTGGAGAGATTTCTAGATTTTGGAAAAATTAAAAAATGTCTCTTTAGAAATGATTTTATATAAATTCAATAATTAAGATCATAATCAACATGAAAATATATAACTAAAGTGATGGTAAATAATATATTTAAAAAATATTTCTTGAACTAATGAAAATTATTGTTTAAATAAATTTTATCATGATGTGGTTAGAGAGGTACCTTCTCCCTTTGATAGATCATTGTAGGATAGTTATTTGAATATAAGGATATATTGTTTTTATGATAATTCCTATAAATATTTACCATTGTGTGGAAACTATATCATGGGAATTATAATTGTTGGCACTCCTTCAGAAATTTCCTTACAACCTAATTTTCTATAGTCATCAAAAAATTAATCTCATTTAGATGATGTGGACGAGGTTACTCATCCTAATGATGAGTTGAGAAATTATGTTGTGAAATTTGAATATATGTATCATAACACTTATAAGGATTATTTATATAATGTTAATTATCTTTCTATTCGCAATGAAAAACATGAAAAATTTGCAGGTCAATTAACTAATGATAAAAATGATATTATTTGGATCTTATCAGAATATGATAAGAAAGAATGTAATGTATAATGTTTTTATTCTATGAAAAAATTTCAATTATTTGACATCTACGAATAAATTATTTATTAACCTATCATTAATGTATATAATAAAGACATGATAATTTTTTACATGGATAATGAGAATAGTAAACTCATCCATGTTTCAACTAAATATAAGAGAGAAAATTATGATCTTCTAATAGATAATAAATTAAAAGTTACTCATTTATACCATTGGAATTTTTGGAGACAGAGATTAGTATAATTTAAAAAGTATAATTATTTAAGATTATATTAACTATTTTTTCTAATGAATTTTTTTCGTCTGAGAATATGTATGTGCTGTTAATACCAAAATGAAATATTTTAATATAGGAATGTTTTTCCATTTGATGAAAATATTCTTTCAATAATTAATTTATTCTTAATAGATATCAATTCAATATAATATATCTGAGTGGAATTTCATGAAAAAATGTTCATTGAACAGATTCAAAGAAATATAAAATCTTTGATAATATATTTTAAAATATTTGGACACTAAAAAAAATAGAACATAACAATTTTCTATAATATATATACTATTCTAAAGTACATCCAATAACCATAATTTTTGTAATAGTTAAATATAAAATCAGATCAATTTATGTCACTATGAACTATAATGTAAATTTTTATCTGGAGTACAAGGTATCTTTTTTATGTTGTCCAAAAAATTAATTTATGTAATTACGATTAATTTGTTTTTTAGAATTATTTCTTTTATATGTGAAATAACATTATGATGGGTTGTTAATTTTATTTTAATAAATTTTATGTTTGTTTTATTTTTTTATTCCTATTATATTTAAAAAATATTAAGAGTTTTTTTAATTTTTTTTTAATATTCATCATAATAATAAAAACAAGCCAATAATATGGTCTATAAGATCTTGATGGACTATTTACCTAATAATTTTCCTTGGTAGTTTATTTTAAAAAAATATTAATTTTCAATCACTTCATATACATTTTCAATGTTATTAAATGTTTTTAGTTTTTTATATTAACTTTTCAATTCATTAGAAGATATATGATATTATTTGAGTCATAATTGAATTTTGTAACACATTGTGTGCTTTGAATGTGATCTTATATGACATAAATGGATCCATAAAGTTATATTACTGAAAATAATAAACTTGAATAATTAATAATATATATACCCCTTATGTATCAAATTATACAATTTTGTATTCATTTGAAAGAACATTTATTTTTTTGTATCTAATTTCAGATATTTTTTTAATTTTTGAAATTTTTGTCGATTAACCTGAATAAATTCTACTAAGAGAAATATCTAGATATAGTATTTCTAAACATTTATAGTGTGATCTAGATCATTATTTATTAAATAATATCATAAAATTTTGTGGTTTTTATAAAACATTGATAATTAAAGGATTTTATCGAAATTTATACAATCTTACAAACTCTATGTTTCATTTTTATATAATTTTTATAATGTATATTATGTGAAGAAGATTAATTTTTTTTAATGAATATATTATTTTTGATAATATGTAGAATAGAAATTTTAAATTTACCTATGAAAGATCAATCATTTTCCATTTTCAAATAAGAATCTATATATTTATGGAAACCTCAACCAAAATCATGTTTAGGATATCCTGATCCATATTAATGAAAAAGATCACATGATTATCAATAGTCATATGAAAAGAAGATTTATATTTTTATAGATAAAGAATTTATTAATTATGTGGAATGTTTATAGGGATATGTTAGTGATCCATTATTTCTATTTTTATTATTAATTATGTAATGAGAATGTTCATTTCAGTGAAATAATTATTGGATTGCATTGGAGATAAATTTCTATGTTCTATGAAGTTAAATATTTTTCCTCATAAAAGAACCCTTTTTAGATTTTTTTCAATATCGGTTGAAAATAAATCAATTTCCAATTTCAATATTTGTAAAGGTGTTTATTAAAATTCTATATACATATAAATCATTTCTCAAACAATGTTAGTGTATATTCAATATGAAAAACTATTTTTTTAAAATGGATCATAAGTTAACTCTTCAACATATACAAATAATTAATAGAAGAACTATAAAAATAATTATACATGGAATAAATAAAGTAGTAGGAATAAATCAATTTTTTCTATGCCTTCACGTAATAAAAGTTTAACAAATGAAGGTATTGAGTACCAATATAAAAATTAAGGGGAATCATGGTGGAGATATTTTAATAAAGTTATAATTTTACTTAATAAATAAAATATAGGGAAATTCACCTCTTGGTAATACAAAAGAATATTCTATATTGATATTAACTGAAGGTATTGAAAATTATAAATAGGGTTATAAGAAGAAAAATTGGTTTTATATAAGGATTAATAATTCTAAATCCTCAGATCATCTATTTATATTTATCATGGAATCATAACCAACTATGTTTAATTTTATAATTAAAATAGACTTAGTAAAAGATAAATCAATTAATGGAAATAAAACTTTTAGAGGATAGAGAAATTCTTTTTGAAATTATTCATATATTACTACAAGAATCCCTTGAATAATTATAATATAAACTATTTCTCTAATGTATTGGGAATAATTTCCTTGAGATAATATAGCGCACTATTTTTTTGTATCAGGAAAAGGATACTTTTTCTATACAATCCATGTATTATATGTTTATTAGTTCATCAAGTAAGGAAACTATTTTTTTATGATAGAGATGCGAAATAAATAGTATTATATAAATATGATATTATTAATTAATACTGACCCAATGTAATAGTACTAAAATAGATGAATGTTAAAGTATAAGATGTTGCAAAATCATTATGGAATTTTGATTTTGGTAATATTTAGCCAATGAACTGTGGTTAATGACTAAAATATATGACAAAAAATTAAATTGAATATAGAGATTCCACAGAATCCATTTGAGATTGTTCCTCATGAATATAGTTCTTGATGAGAATGATATAAAAAATTGAAAAACTTTATTGGTGAATGATTATAATGTATATTTAATTTCATTATAATCCTTCCATGTCATGATACCTAGAAAAACTAGTTAACTGAAAAAAAAATTAGATCTCAACGCTTTATAGAAATTACCACATGTACATTAATTGATGACCGAGTTAAAATCATGTCATGTTGTCTCTATGGATCAATTTAGTGATATTTTTCAAAATGTTGAAATGTTTTTCAAATCTAATAAATTTTAGTGAGAAAACATAAAATATAGGATGGATATTCATATTATAAAATGGATGGATATTTAATATAAAATCCTCAATTTAGTTCATAATAATCAAGTCATAAAATATCATAAATAAAGGTCAAGATAATATGAATAGAAAATTATGGATATGAAATTAGTGCTAATCACCATGATTGAGGATATTGAGATGAATAAATTTAAAATAAAATATTTGAATAATTATTTGGCGAATATTTATCTGATATTAATTTTTTTTGAAAATGTAATTTCTAAAAATGCATAAAAAATATATTTTTTCATTTTCTATTTTATAGTACCTGAAATATTATGTATTTTTTTCTCATATTTTATCCATCTTCAGATTTCTCATATAATTTTTATTATTATTATACCCTTGTTAAGATGAAATTACTCGATCATAATTTTCTCAAATATATTATATGTGTTAAACATAAGTTATTTTGATTGATTTAATATATTTTTGATATTATTTTCCATCAAATTATAGAGAAATATATTATCATGGGGGAGTTAATTTAAAATCAAAATGGTGGAATTTATTAATTCTCTTTATTTTTATTAAAAAAATTAATATATAAAGTGGGTATAAGTTTAGGAGAAAATTTATTTTATATAATAATTCACATATGTTTTCACTCACATTAGTAATGGGAGATAATATTAAAAAGGTATTTAATTGATTTTTATATCATGAATGGCCCAAAGTCCTTCTTTTTTAATGATTTTCTAATAAATCCACTATCAAGGGATGAGGGGGAACCCTTACAAGGCTCATAGGTTTATATATTACATTTCCCATAGTATTAGAGATATTTCTAGACCCTTAGGTCTTAAGTAAATCATAAATACTATGACTACTGGATACCACCCCTTCCCAACTTCTTTATCGTGCTCAGCCCTCCACCTTTTCAAGGCTATTTGGCTAGCATGTCCATGTGCAGAGGTGAACAAGAGTGGTACCAATGGAAAATGACATACCCTCTCATTCTTCCAAATCCATTTAGCCCTGATATTGTGAATGTGTCTTGCTCTTTCTTCATCTAGATCGGTTGCTTGTAGAATTTGTTTGTTCAACTTCAAATCAGGTGCCACTAAAGGCCTTAAAGAGGGATGAAGGCCATGAGGTGTCCCGAACACCGTACTGGCCAAAAGACCTAGGTGGCCCAAAGGCCTTAAGGACTCTATGCCCAAACCAATGGCCCAAGGTGAATAGTTTCGGCAGCTACAGTTCTAAATAGTACATGCTAGAGTACTTTCTAGAGAAAATGATACAGTACCAGCTACAATGATGTTTAGATTACTAATTGTATGTTATTTGGAGTTCTATTTTAAATTATGTTGAATATAATTTTTGTTATTCTTGGTTGTGGTTTTAAAATGAAATAAATATTTTCATAAATGAATCATCTATGAAAATGGTTTTTGAAATCCCCATGAACTAATTTTGCATTTATAATTCAAATATAAGTATTTTTAATATTATTGGTTGTGTATTTTATTCTGAAAATTTAGATTTATGACTATAGGATCAACTATACTAAGATTTTTCCTATTACATATGAAATAAATTAATTACAATTCATAAATGAAATGTTTTGATGGCATCGACTACATAGTATGATTTATACTGATCTAGATACAATAAATGATAGTGTAAAATATTTGATAATGTTGAATCAAAACATAATTAAGGCATAATAAGAAAAAAATATTCAATTAGATATAACTAAATATAATTTAAGTATTTAAGTATATTATGTGTTTTTATGTGTGATGAAAATATTATTTCTAATGAATCATTGAAAATTATCATTTTTTATATGTGAATTTCAGTTATAAACGATTTAGGATTGCGTTAAAATCTGTAGTCAGTGAGTTTCGTTTTTAAAGACTATATTTTTCATTATCATATTCTTTGTTAGTCCAATAATTAAATAATAATAATAATTCAGGTTTAAAAGAGTAACTTTATATTATTCTAATTGATGGATTAATATTATTGGGAAGATAACACCCTATTGATTGGGTTTCTATGAAAAAATTTAAATGTGCAATATATTATTATGTGTCTTCTAATCTATAGATGGATTTCATGGAAAAATGATATCTTTTTATGAATATGACACTGATATAATAGTTGAGTTTTAGTGTTGGACATTATGGGTTTTTAACAAGGATTCAATGGACTGGGGTAATGACCCTGACACCATATTAGATATATGGTATTAATTACATTTATCAGATTTTTTTGGTAAATAATTACATTTTATATTTATATGGGTTGTCAGTCAACAATTATTTAATTATTTTACACTACATTTTATATTTAATATATGATGACTATTTTTTATTTTTCTAAAAAAATATTTCTGAACTAGTGAAAAAATTTTATTTCACTATAGTTAAATTCAATATTATAAATATCAAATAATATGTTTATAATATATGGAAAAAATAATATTTTAGTGGGATACAAAGATTTGTTTTTTGCACTGTAATTTACCTCCTCTTGAATTTTTATATTCATACCTCTTATGCCTTACATATTAGAATATATAATTCATAAGATATATCATGATTAATACACAATATAAGATTAATGATTGATCCAACTATATAGAAATATAGAATCTTTATCATGTTATAATATTCATTAATAGGTAATGGAAACTATATTTGTAATATACTCTCTCCATTAATCAATTGTAATGAATTTTTCATGATAATATATTTTAAGAATTTAATAATATTTTCATTGAATATAGATAATAATTAATTAAGATCCACATTTATAGATATTCATGTATAAAATTGATAATTTTTAATGATAATCCATAGAGAATAATTATCAAACACAATTATCCACTGATTATATCAATGTGATTTCATTTCTAATGATAAGTATGCTAAAATCAGACAATACATGAAATACCACAATGCCAGTATTAACATATTTAAATCCAAAAGGGCCATTGTTATTTTGGATAAATTCAAATTATTTTGTAGGTTTATTAAAATAAATATTATAAAACCTCAAAGAATTATCCAATATATAAATATAATAATATTATTTAAAAATTATAGAAAACTTTCACGGATCCATAAATAATTTAGGGTGTATTATACCTACATCTTTGAGCATATTCCCACAAAGGAATTATTTTTTGGCATATATCTGATATATTTATATATCATTATTATTATATTCTACTATGGATAAATAAATTTCAATGTATTTGATCATAGAAGCTTCAGAAAATATATCTTGATAGTCAATACCATTAATTTCCTTGAATATACTTGTATCCAAATACTATTTATAGATATAAACACCACTATCAATTCATTTCTTCATATGAAATACCCATATACCCTATATATTTTACAATATCATGTGGAGTATTATGCTACCAACCAGAATACTCTAGGTGGATTCCATTATATATTCTGAGGTCTTTCAAAAAATTTCTATATGAAAACTCTTTATTACCACTAGTTTAGATTTTAAGTAATTATCAATTGAAACTGTATAATAATAATTTGAAATTATAAATCTATATCTCTAAGGTTCTTGAGAAAATATTCTATAGATTCTTAGGTATTGAGTATACATATAAAGTTCATTTTCTATAAACCATGGTGTCCTTAAATCATCCATATCTATAGAAATATCATTTTATATTCTTGATTCTTATAAAATTTAATATCTACCTATAATAAATATTTTTAAAAATAATTCCATTATTTTAATTTTATTACATTGAGAAAAAATAGTTCTTTCTTTAATGATGTTACTATCCATTCCATGAACCTTCATTAATGTCCCGAATAGAGTTCCAAAAGTCCTATAGGATTCCTCCATATACCTGAAATGCTACAAACTAGTGTAAAGGGCCTAAATAATAAGATTGGGAGATAGTTACATTGAATCATAATAAGGGACAATATTGAAACAACCAAAAAACATATTAAACAGTTCATTAGTGTATACCTAAAAAAATAATACAATAATGAAATAAAAATTGTACATTGTCGAAGCCATATGGTTATATATCTCTTAATTTCATACTAGTTAAAAAAATACTAAAAAATTCATCTCAAAACTCATGTGGTGCAATTTTCCCCCATGTCATTCCATCATTCATATTTCTATTTCTAGATGAGATTCCCAAACACATAATACTACACATCCTATGTTTTAACCTATAAAAGTCCGAAATAATAATTCAAAACTAATGTTAATATTCTAAGATTGAGAAATAATTATCTATATCATTTAAACATGTTAACCTAATATAATCAATTCTATGAATGCACACATGAGGAAAGTATATTACAAAAATTATCTTATATTTTAGGTAATCATGTAAAAATTTTAACATCATAACACCTAGTCATCCCTATATCTTAAAATGATTGAAATTAGTCAAATTTAGTAAAAAGTAAAATATATTTAAATATGTATGGTAGTTTTTCGTACATTTCATTTACATATAATCAAGTCCTCATGATAGGGTCCATGTTAGGAACTTAGTCCAATCTAGTAAGGTAAGGTTATATAAAATAATCTTATTTATTTCCCCATTAGTTTGATATGAATAAATTTTTATATATACATCACTACTTACTCATGAGATGTTAAAAATTAGTACCCTAATTATCTAATTCATTCCGGACATATCAAAATAAAAGTAAAAAACCCATGTCCTTAAAATGGTGGGTACACTGAATAATATCCCACATAATGCCTCTAATGAAAATCTACTCTTAATTTTACCCTACCCAATCACTCATGGGGATGATATTAGAGAATTTTTCCCTTTTACATTTTACATAAAGTTGGTATTAATAAATAGTTCCTTGTTCCCTACCACCAAGGTAAGGCTGTAAATTATTTTATCCCAATCCATTATCTTAATAGAATCTAACATTGATATTTAACTCATCCATTATACTTATGTAATCGAACATTAATAGTACCTAACCCATTCCTTCATTGTATATGGGAACTTTGTGTCTCTATCATTCCCCCTTTCTATATGGGATGCCATCCATCAAAATTTGGTATCACACACATGAAATGGAAAATTTTGTGCACAACCCTTCAACCAGGAGCTCCAATTCTCTCTATGGTTATAGTTAGTCATGAAATATTCCAACATATAATTGTTTTCCATAATATCTATTTATAAGAAATAAAAAAATCCTTAATGGATTACTTGTCCCACAATAATCACAAGTTTAACCCATTTCTCATAGCATCTTCCTAACGAGCACATCAACTAGGGTCCTCACACTTTTCAAAATATTTTATCTTTGTAATGAATCTATAACCACCACCCCATTGTGTTCACAAATCACATATATCTAACCATTCCTATCCAATAAAGGTAGGTCCAATTCACTTCCTTGTCAATATCAAAACATTGACCCACTAAACAGAGACAATCTCAAGCTATCTCACACAGTTCCCACTTAAATCTTTATGAAATGTCATCTAAGCAATCCTCACAGCAATCATTAGGTCCATCTAACATCTCCATAAATAGATGTATCTAAAAAATCTATCATATAAATTCAATCTACATCAAAATAATGATTTCCTAGATAACCCATCCGACTCATGGTAAACACCAAGTAATATATTCAACAAGATGATTTTGTCTCACATAACAAATAAAACATCTTGAATATTTATATACACTCCATTGGTCTAATAAAATCATGGTAGTAAAAATATCCCAATAAAGTATAGTTTTCACACAACCAATAAAATTTTTCTACCCTTAGTCACCCTAAAACCACTCATATCCCAAACTATCACATTACACACAAAGAGAAATAGTTTTCAGGTTATCTAAAATTATCTAAATATCTATGGACTACTTATTAAATATATAGGATTATTATCTAAAACTAATAACTTTTATCTAGGTAACTCTTATAATAATTCATTTTACTAGACCTCATTAATTCATACATACATTAAAAACCTGTACAAAAGTGAATATATTATAATATATGTTAGATACCTAAAATTAAAATATAGTCACAATACTTTTCATTCCCCTCATGTCCTCATTATAATCATTCCATTCCTCATCCAAAATTTTACAAACACCCATGCTCCCATATTAATATAAAACACCAAAATAATTTATCTTGACCATTTTTAATATATTTTTTATTTAATATAATTAATTATAATAACTGAAAAATCATTGGAAAACATCTCATCATTTAAACAACACATAACCTAGTGCATTCATCCTTCAATGAATCATCAAGTTATTACACCCCATAAACACATCATTCATTCTCTATATAACTATTATTTTAGGTAATTTCGAGTAAATTTATTTTTGTATAACCATAAATCATTATCATGTTATATGGAAGGATGTAAAATGATTTATAGTTCTGAAAACAATATAAACTCCTGTATATTTACCCTAAGAACACCCATCATAATTGAAAATAAATTAATATATTAGAAAGGGGAGGTTCTGCCAAAATGGACCACTATTTATGTCCATAATGATATTATTCTTAAGTAGAAAACTAAAAAATTATTGACCATCACCTATTTTAAAAATATTCTATTCTTCTTGAAATGATGGGACCATGATGGCCAGTCAATATCACCACATATATAGAAAACATTGTTGTATGCCTTTTCTAGATAAGAAAAAACTAGCCCCCAAATATTAGTGGTGTCGATCACATGATAACTACCCTTGTGGTGTTGCCCCCTGGTCCTCATCATGGTTCATTATTATTAGTTCCATGTTGTAGTATGGCTACTAGGTTTTCATATAACAATTATAAAAGAGAATGGGGCATATCCTCTATTATCTGCTTCCTATGATGGTCCATATGAGACAATTCAAAAGATATTCACTATTTTATTCTCCCAAGAATTAGTATACCATCATTTCATTATAGACTCACCATGTTATGTTTATTCATTCCACAACCCCCCACCCAACACACAAATTAACACACGCACTCTCTATTCCATAATAGACATCAGTATATGATTTACCCACTCCAATATTAGTTAGAATGAAAATGGTTCCACAAGTACCTTCTCTAAATCATATAATAGCCTAAATATTTTTCCAAGCCGTAAAACTAATAAATGAACATTTTAATTAGATAAATTAATCCTAAAAATTCATATCTTAATTCTAGATTATTAAACAATCCCATCAGTGAAATTTAAAAATTAAATTTACACAATAAAATAATATCCTAAAATTCCATGGTCCCATAAAAACACCCCAACATAAATATTCTAATACATGAAAAGACTAAGTGGTCATTCTTGACACACCTCAGTCATAAATATACCACTAAATCGCTACATTCTATTCATGAATGTTTAACAATCATATTATGTGAAACTATAAATACAATGGTTTTGAATTCAATAAATATTTTGCTACCTTCTTTCCACCATTACTCACATTGACACAAATCTCAACTACATCAATCAATATTGTGACACTAAAGGGTATTTTTCTATTTTATTCAGAAGAACAACATCCTCCACACCATACTACACCAACTAAAAATAATGATTTCAAATCATGATTCACTCAATCATGGGAATATAAAATGAAAAATGGACATCTAAAAGTCCATTGACAATAATTTTGTGATTTCTAACTCCCCATATGAAATTCCCTATAAAAATAAGTCATTACTCTATAGAATATCATTGCATTAACATTTTTAGTTTTACTAGTCATATATTATCTAATTACCATGTCATGATATTTCAATTCCTAAAGGAATTAAATATTTATCCAAATGTAATATTAATGTAAAAACCATAAACATGAATTAATTTATGGGTTGGGTTGAAAATGAACCATCCCATCAATAATTATCTATCCAGATTCTCTAAGAAACTTCTAATACAAGTCATTCATATATCATTTCTACCCCATTCATAGAATAATTCCAGCTTTCAAACTCAATATGACACAATATTTGATTATGAAATCTGATGTTTACCAAATAATATGGTAAATTTGGTATACCCACTAATCAAAATTTTATTATTATGTCAAACATATACTAAATAGCCTCATATAATCCACAATACTAGAAACATGAGAGTAGTTCCACCCTATGTTATCTAATTCTCCCCACCATTGTATTATCCTTATAATTTCCCGACTAACCATATTTCCTAAACTAAATGGACTATTTTCGTTCCTTTAATTCATGTAATGTTGATATGTGTTCTTCCCTATCATACCTAGGTGATTAAAGAAATCAATAGTATCTACCCATTCCCATGTTTATAGAAATGTAATTCATGGATATCAACTGATGTTCCATCCAGAATAAGGGATACACCTTCTAATTGATAATGGTGTCCTCCCCACCATTTATCTTATATTACACTGCTCTTCAATAATAATGCTTCACGTATTCCCTCATTATACATATGTTACTCCCCATTAACCATTATCACAATCCATATAACCCCCTATTAAGGTAAAATAATTGATCAACCATAAAACATAACTCAAATCCATCCATGATGACCAATATAATACAGGAAAACCCTTATTCTAATTAAAACACATGTAAACCATTCCCATAATAAATAAATTTAATCACTAGTTTCTCTACCATATAATTGTCATTTAATGATATAAACACAAAATTAGAAACGTATAATACCATCAAAAAAATTTCATCATGCATAAATGATTTTCTAAAAATCTATGCCAACCCCACTCCCTTATATGTTGTTAAAGTTATCATTTAAATAATATTGTTATATTTTCTTACCCAGTATCAATCATCACCTCATACAAACCACATGGGTTTATGTTTCACTAGAACCCCATACCACAACCTAACTCATACTCATAATAGATATTTCTCATTAACCCTTGCCTCACATGACTAAAAAGAATACCAATATCATATCAATTGTATAAAGCATATAGATTAATGAATAAAATATGTTTTCCTTTTAATGATACTAAAGAATCTAAATCCTTACAAATCCACCCTATTGTTCACCATCCAACCAAAATTGTACAAAAATTCTAAATGGATTTATTCCCAATTCTTTTTCACCGACCAAGTGTGCACCCAATGTCAATATTCTTACCCCTCTAACCAAGCATGCACTTTTAAAAACTGACTTATTTATTTATTATGGGGTATCCACATCCTCCATGATATCTATTTATGTGTTAATATTATTAAAAAGGTATTCAATAGCTATGTTGGCCTACCAAGGTTAACTATATAACCATTACCTATATTGACAGTATATCAAAAATCAGAAAACATCTCACCATATAATCTATATACATTACTATTATAATAAAATACATTTCTTTAGATATGAATAATTAAACCAAAATTTTATATATAAAATTCATCAAATTTTATGTTAACAAAATTAACAAATAGTCCCCTTATTTGGGTGAAATAAATTACAAGAAAAAAATTGAGTTACTTGTGAACCCCATATGAAAAATATTACGAATAACTGTATATCACATTCAATTTGTGGTCTATGATAAAAAACCATTAGTATATACCCACATATAATGTAACCTATATTAAAAAAATCTATACCATAACATAAAAATCCAAGAACAAATGTTCCTTGAAAGTAGTATCCTCAACATCATAGAAAAATAGTTCTTCTAAAATAGTAGTATGAGGCTTATATGTATCTATGAAACATTCATTTTCTCTATCTGCTATATCTCATAGAAAGTGTCAATGAAAAATAATTTTAGATATTAATTTTTGATTCCCTAGATAAATACCACTCATAGTATTCATTTTAAAAGTCCCACAATTCCTTATAATCCCCATAATCATAGGTTGGATGCTTGGAACTAGTGATGGGTATAAAAATAATTGATCTATGATTTCATTCCCTTGAATAAAAGTAAATAACACTTTCAATAACCAACCATAACATATTAGTTTCCTTCAATATCTACTTAATCTAATAAAATTACAATTATAAATAAAATCTACCATGAATATGTGGTATAGTATTGCATAAATTGATCACCTACTAGGTTATTAAAATATAAATAATAAACAATGAAATATAAAATACCAGAAGAATTACAATCATCTCATAGAATCACCCTAACATACATCTCTAATACCCAACTAGATTCCTTTTCATATTTATATTCTTATCCATATTCCCAACCAATAAAACATATTGATGATTCCACCCAAACTATAGGTTTGATACATGGTGTGGGAAATAAATCATAGTAGGGTCACACCCGGTTCCCCTAATATTTTCCATCATGTGATTTTTTATCAAAAAAATAATTAAAAAATAAATATGCATATTTGGTCATTGAGTGTGAACAACACCAATAACATGGATCCATAATTTATTTGGCCAATACCATAATTTTTTCATGTAATTACATTATCATTGAACCACACCCAATAATTTTTAGTAGGGTTCTATTAGATTTCTCATCCTCTACCATCACCTTAATATTGTTTCATGTTAATTACCCAATAAGAAACTATAAAATTATAGAAAATATAATACAATTATATATCCCTCTCATGAATGAAAATTCAAATAGTACATGGTTCATCCCTTCCTAGTCAATAGATGTTGAAACTATAGTTTCATACTCTTGTATACTCACTCCATTTATTCCAATACATAGATCCAAACTTACTCCCATGTATAGGGAAGTAAAATTTAATTGTACTTTCACTATATACTCATTGTGTAGAGAAGATAAATTATTAAATTTATAATTCCCCCTGTAAGAATAGTTCAATATATTATATTCTAGTCTATTCCCCATAAATGATGAATACACTAGTTATTCCCATCTGGGATGGATACAAGAAATTATATCCTAGTGTATTTATTTAATGGATGGATAAAAATATAGTACCCTAGTGTATTTCCCTTATAGACGGTCACACTAATAGTACCAATCACAATTCTTCCCACTAAAGGGTACAAATTATGTCTAGGTTTATCCAATTAT
The DNA here is from genome assembly GCA_963277665.1 of Viscum album. Taxonomy (NCBI): domain Eukaryota; kingdom Viridiplantae; phylum Streptophyta; class Magnoliopsida; order Santalales; family Viscaceae; genus Viscum; species Viscum album. The sequence continues at coordinate 1,360,807,247 of OY728147.1, read as the reverse complement.
TTAAATATGTATCGATAAATCATCATATACTACCACAAAAATGGAATTGATACCTATGAATATAGGTAATCCCAAAATCTAACTAGTTTACCCTGTTAGTATAACATACTAAGGACCTATCCCAACATCTCATTTAATTAATCATTATTTATGTATCCTCACAATTTAACCTCCTTAAGACTATATTGGATATATAATAATCACATGAAAAACCCCTCATCCTTTATATCTCAGCTTTATGGGTATCCACTAAGATCCTCAATCCCATATCTACATCTCATTATATAATGAATGTTATTCCAAATATCCCATAGTTTACCATATACTCATAAGCACTACCAATTATTATCCTAATGAAAATGATATAATTATATCCTTATTCCACATTGAAACCAATTCCTACAAATAAGGAAAATCCTCATCTCTCTGGAACAAAACCCCTTGGCATCATTATGGTATGTCCTACAAAAATATCTCGTGGCCCACTATGGGTCCATATTTGATATTTGAGAGTATATCTCTCAAGATCATCAATAAGGGAAATCCACACTCTATTACACCATGTTTATTCCAAGAATACTTATCTCTGTCATGGAATACACCAACACCCAACTCTTCCAATAAGAGGGATTCCATAAACATACATGATATTTTCTACTATATCATATTTCATAATTATTCTTATGCCACCTAGGCCTATAAAACAATCCATAAGAGATCCAACATAGGTTTCCCATATATCATACATTCTCTAATTATCACCTCTACCACGCATAAACCCAAATCATACTGTCAACACTTGGATACTTAGTTTTTTGACTACCTAAAATTACCTATGTTCTAGGGAGAACATATATTTTCACTCTGAGGATAAATGTCATCCTATTAATTTATCTGTGGGACACTATGTCACTTTCCCATTACAATATTTCATGAATTTCTGAATTCATTCAAACTCATAGATAAAAAATATATTTTTTATATAAAAAGGACTTTTTAAACATGGACATACCATTCTAATTATTCACCATGCAGAAATTTGCTTCCCCATCTATTCATCACCTAATCTCATACTAGAACATGAGAAAACTTCTACATCCACACAAAAATAATTAATTATTACAATATATAATTAATTATATATTTTAAACCAATGTGGAATAACATATGAATACTCAATATGAACTATTTTTAAAAGGAACCAATATATTCCAAAAAACATTTGCCTTTATAGGATTTCATCTAACTATTCCATGAAAAAAAACATATCATTATTAATTGATTACTGATGTGATAGTGTTTTTATACTCTTTTCCACAACCTTTTTGTATTTTCTATTCATTTTTTATATTAAAATGTTTATTTTTTATTAAACAATTGATAATTATTGTGTTTTTGAATCTTCTGTGTAAAATAATCATTTTTTTTGTTTCAAACATGTGTTTTAATGTGAATTAGTGTCATTTTAAATAATTCTTAAATTAACATAGTCTTGGAAATTTGACTTTTATTTATTTATTCTTTTTTTTATAATTTTTCATTCTACTTATTTTACTAATCCATTAATTAAAATAATTAATTCTTTATTATTTATTTTGAAAATAAATAAGTCATTTTATTTTTTTAGTATTTTAATAATTAAATTAATTTTAACAATTTAGTTCTATTTAATTAATATTTTTATTCTTCAATTTAATTAATTCTTCAATTAATTTGTAAAATAATTTAATCAAGTAACAATTGTTTTTTTAATTTGTTTTAAATTATTTTATTAAACCGAAATAAATTCATTCATTTGAAAACACAATTAATTATAATATTTATCTTTGTTATTTTTATTTTTTTAATTCAATTCTATTTAATTTAATTTATTAATTTTTTTAGTTTCATGAAATTATTTTATTTATTTGATTTTTTTTGTTGTGTTTGTTTGCAGGTGTTTTTGTCGCATGGTCATGTTCCTTTAACAGTGCTTGTGAAACTGTTTCCAGCCTAACTGTCTCTCCGTGAACACCACTCACGGTGCCACTATTTAGCACATGTATCAACGTAACTACACTCTCACCACTTCACTAGGCCACCGTCTCACAACTTCTCAAAGATGTTTTCCCACCGCTTCCACCCCACTCACAGTGGCACACCTAATTCTAGCCACTGTTTCTCATTCACTGTCTCACTATTTCACATATGGTGAGACAATGAAAAATATTCACAGTGCCTCCTTCCTGATTCAAGCTGCACACTGTCACCCCATTACACCTCTACTCCCTCCTCATCACGGCAACCACAACACATCACCTGCAGAATACCTCACACGGTAGTAACTGAATTGTCCCAACAACAAATTGAAAATCCCATCTAACACCAGAGGAACACAAATTTCAATCGAAACAAAAGAATAATTCAACCCTAAACCTTTGAATCTCAGCAATCCTCATTTACCCTACAATTTAGCGAACCCTAACGTCACTCGAAAAACCGCCTTCCATCTCCATCACCACCGGACCCAACCCCAATTCACAAGCTCCTAATTCGGCCTTGCCTTCAATCTGCACCTCCTCCTTCCTGCCGGTGGACACCCTTTTCCATCTCTCCAACCCCCTCAAGCTGAGTCACCGCCCGAATCTGGCCTCCCCCTTTCTCCCCTCTCATCCATGCCACGGACTACAACAGCAGCATAGTGGATCCACTTCATGCCATGACACTACCTCCAAGCCATCTCTCCCAAAGCCTGAAAACCCACTCCCCCTTCGCCAGACCCGATTCCCCCTTATCATTTCATTTTTTTTATTTTTTTAGTTGTTATTTTATTTTATAATGACATATAATATATCATAATATATTATAATATATATATCATATACTATACCATAATAATTATAGTAATATTAGTAATTGTATATAAGCTTATATATAATATTAGTATATCATATTAATAAATATAATTACATGTAATAGTAATAATAATATTAGGTTATATATATAAGTATTTTTATTTAAGTAATAATATTAATATATAGAATATAATGGTTTCATTTTATTTTTTATTTGACTCACATGCGTTTGTTGTTGTTTCATTGCAGGGGGCATGATGCACTTACATAGAGTTCACATAAAATATGGTGATGTGCACATAATAACACGCCACATGGATCAGCTGTTTCTAGGGAAGAAATTAGCTCATTGCACGTGCGTATTTTTCATTCGGGTAAGATCAATTTCTCCAATGACCAGTGCGGGAGGGGCAGTGTTGTGAAAGATCCATGTGGAGGCCAGGGAGCTCCTCGGGAGAGAATCGAGACACTTTGACTTACTGATGAAGGCGCAGGAGGTGGGAGAGGCATTGATGTATCTAATGGAGCATGAGCATTCAAGAGGAAAAGAACATTCAGAATCGAAGGACATGAGACAGGCAGTTGGGCATTGATCGAGATAAGGCATCAGAGCAAGAGGGACATTTAGCTTCTACCATCAAGAACAGATTGGAAGACCGAGAGTTGTAGATAATTGCATTTTCACACCTCTATTCCTTGGGTGGGATATCAAGCAAATTACAGAATTGCATCTACCATCAAGCTAGAGGAGTTGGATTTTCTGAGAGCTCGATCAGGGAGATGAGCATCCTTATTTTTCTTGTTCTCTTTTTTCTGCAACACAATTTAATATGAACTCTATTATTTATTACACTATTGTTTCATAAAAATCATCCAAAATGTCCAGCAAAATTCATGTGGGGGGAATTTGTTGGATGATTTGATTTGTTTAGTCTTATTCATGTGTTGCATCATTTTATTGGATTGCCTCTCACATTGATTACAAATTATTTTATTTTCAAAACAAATGGATCGAGTGAAAACCAGTATTGTTTTAACTATAATAAAAACTTTTTCAATTTTCGGAACTCACTGACAAGTGAGTTATGCTCAAATGAGAGAGAGACATAGAAATAAACTGACAAGTTGATCCCATTGATATCCGAACTTCTTCACCATTGGATGGAATCACTTTTTTAGTCAAAGGACTGTAAGAGATATTTCATCACAAACCGATAAGATGACAAATCTGGCATGTAAATTTTAGTCAGATCCATATTTCTTAACATTAGTGCATGAACAAGGCTCATAAATATCAAATCGGCCAGTGGATATTCCCCCTACTCATCTATTGTTTTTTATACCACAATTTCTCATGTTCCTCTGTCTACTCCCCTTACACTCTCTAGAATACACTCACATCTTCACAAACTAAATCTCAAACACTCCACTTCACAACAAACAATTGTTATTTCTAGTTTTTGCATGTCTGTTTTTTTAGTTTAATTTTTAATATTCCCAAACACCACATGAGGCCTTCCTAGAGTTCGACCCGGTCTTTCAACTGTCCTAAGTATTAAGTAGGTTATAGATTTTAGCTTTATCGCACGTTCCCAATGATGCATGAGATTATAAATTTTGTCACAATTATTGGGGAGGCTAGGTGAATTTTAAAAAAAACTAAACAAAAATTCATATATACAAAAAATAAAAAATAAAATCACAAAAAAATTAGAAATTAAAATACATTGTGATCTTTCTGCATGAAAACCAGGTCTATGTTTGAATACATAGTACCTGGTAACCATGAAATTGATAAGCATCTTAAGTAAGTGAAAAAGAACAAAGACAAGGTCAAAATGGAAGATAACGGAAATGAAAACTTGAACAACCCAATTCTTGAGATTTTTAACCAACCTGGAATGATGAACCCACCTGGGAATGAGATAGCTGAGAGGCACAGTTTGAGAGAATTCTTATTACCTTCAGTGTATAGTAACCCTTCATGCATTAGACTCTCTCTTAGGTCCAAGAATTACGATATCAAGAAATATATGCTTAGTCAGCTGCCCACCTTTAATGGAATTCCTAGTGATGACTCTCTTGACTTCATTAGAGCCTTCTATTGTAGTTTCCAGCAGCTACCACTTAGGGTCTCACTCAGGAAGAGATTAAACTGAGACTGTTCCACTTCTTCCTCATGGGAAATTCTAGTTCTTGGTTACAATAGTTAGATGGAGAAATCATTGCCAACTAGGATCATGTTTACAATGCCTTCACAATGAAGTTCTATCCTAGGAGGCTGACATCTGTAATTCGTCATAAAATCACTGGATTCCTTTAGGATGAAGAATAACCTTTTTCATGAAGCATGGGATATGTTTAGAGTTTTTCATAGTCAGTGTCAAAACCATCATTGTACACCTCAATTCTTCATGGAATCCTTTTACAATAGTCTCACCCCTTACCACCAAACATTGGTGGATCAGTCTATTGGAGGATACTTTAGTGATAGGACTACTAAGGAGCTCAAACAGATCTTTAACACATTAGCTCAAAATTCCCAGCACAAATGCTCTAACAGGAGAACCATTGTGAGAAAAGAAACCACCCCTGCTCCTCAAGATGAAGCCCAAGCTAGTGAGTTCATTAATGGTAACCCACATCAAATCCATAAAGAACAGTTCCACCACTGTGGCATGTATGTACATTCTCAAACTTGTTGTCCAAAAATTGATATACCTATCAAGCCTCATGAGAGTGTTAGCTATGCTGGCTATGGACCTCAAATGCATCCTAAAGATGATCCTTTTTCTAACACCTACAATCGAGGTTATGGGAACCATCCAAACCTGTCATTAAGGGAGTAGGGAGTCCTTCGACCTACTACCCCTACTGGATTCCACCAGCCTCTTAGGCAGCAATTCCATCCTCAATCCTTACCTAAGGATGAGTCATTGAAATCAAAAGATAATGTGAGAGACATGTTCCCTGAATTTATAGGGAGGTTTAATGAACAACCGACAATAAAATGATTTTGATATAGTTCAAATATATTCTATAATGAAGAACATAGAAATTCCAATGGGGCAGTTGGCTAGGGATTCTTGTAATAGAGAAAAGGGTAGGTTGTCTAGAACCACTGAAGTAAATCCTAGGGATAATTCCATGGCTGTGACCACTAGAAGTGGTCTCCAAACTCACCAAGATCCAAGGAATGAACCCCAAAATAATGAAAATGGGAAACTGAATCAAACTAGAAACTCGATTCTGAAAGAACCTGAATGTAGAAAACATGACATCACCACTGGAAGCCCTCCAGTCCCCACTGTTCCAACTCAAAAACGCATTGAAAATGTCTTGAAAAACCAATAAATTAAAGGGAAGAAATTTTTTGAAGAAAAAATTGTAGGTATTTCACCAATTTTGAGGAATTTCACCCCTTCAATCCCCTTCCCAAAAATATTTAAGAAACCAATTCCCAATTATGAACTGTTGATATTTTTAAAACTTGTTTAAATGCTGAACATTGATATCTCATTCATGGAGGCATTTATTCAAATCCCATCATATTTGAAATTACTCATGTAAATTTGTTCAAACAAAAATACATTATAGGGATTTTCCCTCTTTAGCTTAACAAATGAGTGCAGTGCAGTCTTGCTGGATAGGATACCTCCTATGCTTCTGGACCTAGCAAGATTTTTCATCCCTTACACATTTGGGATAGATATGGTAAGTTCAATTTTTTGTGTGATATGTGTGCTAGTATTAATCTGATTGCACTGTCACATTTTCAGAAACTGAGATTAGGAGTTCCCCATCGAACCACTATTGTGTTCAATCTTGCTGTTAGGTCCATTACTCATCCAGTGGGAAGGGTCTATTATCTCTTATTGGGAGTATGAAAACTCTTTTTTCCTAGTGACTTTCTTATCCTTGATATGGATGGTGACCAGGAGGTTCCTATCATTCTTGGTAGGCCCTTCATGGCCACAGGGGGAGCTGTGATATATGTGTTTAATGGGAAACTAATTTTTAATTTGGGTGAACAGAATGAAGAATTCAATATGTTTAATAAAAACCAAGATCCCACCAATGCCTTTGTCCCAAAAGATGAGATGTTAGTTGTGGAGAGTAGTATTGATAATGTGGAAGTGGATTTTCATAGAATGATAATTGAAATCAATAGTGAACCTGAAATCCTTACTTCCTCTTGCATGTGTATTACCACATGTAAGGGGAGAGAATTTTTTGATGAGTATGATGGGGAATTCACGGAGAACCAAGATGAGTTTGTTTTGGAGCACATTCTAACCTCAAGAGAAGAGTTTGATTTTGAGGAGATATTTGTTGGATGCTCTTACACTGAGGAAAAAGCCTTGTCTACTACCTTCTTCAAGAGGTAGCATGAAGAACTAGGGCCACTCATGCCTAAGTGTCTTTCATCAAGCTAGTCACCACCCATCCTTGAACTAAAGCCCCTCCCTGCCCATTCAAATATTTCATTTTAAGAGACAATTCCACCCTTCATGTGACCATTTCATCCAACCTGGAAGTGGGTAAAGAGAAATGTATTCTTATTGTTTTGAAGAAGTACAATTCTATCATAGGTTGGTCAATGGTTGATATCAAAGGGATAAGTCCAGCCTTCTGTGTGAGTACAATTCCAATGGAACCAATGTGTAAGCCCAGAATAGAATCCCAAAAAAGAACGAACCCCAACATGTAGGAACATGTGAGAGAAGAAGTGATTATGTTGCTTAAGGGTGGAATAATTTTTCGTATTTATGACATCACCTGTGTTAGTCCTGTCTAGGTGGTACCCAAAAAATGATGAGTGACAGTGGTCACTAAGGAAAATAATGAGCAAATCCAGACAAGAGCAGTGAATAAATGGAGAGTCTGTATAGACTACAAAAAATTGAATGCTTCCACGAGAAAGGATAACTTCCCAATGCCATTTTGGATCAAATTTTATAGATATTGGAAGGCAATGAATTATTTTTCCTTCTTGATGTTTATTCTGGTTACAAACAAACTACCATTGCACCTGAGGACCAAAAGAAAAACACCTTCACCTGTCCATTTGAGACATTTTCCTTTGAGAGAATTTCCTTTGGCTTGTGTGGTGCTCCTGCCACTTTTTAGAGGTGGGTGATTGTAATTTTATCAGACATGATTAAAAGGATAATTGATGTTTTCATGGATGATTTTTCTATTGTGGGAGATAACATTGAGAACTGTTTGAAAAACCAGGAACTAGTGTTAAAAAGATACCAAGAGATCAACATAGTCTTAAACTGGGAAATGTGCCAATTCATGGCCACTGAAGGCATAGTTTTGGGACACAAAGTTTATAAGAATAGGATAGAGGTCGATAATTCTAAATATATGGTCATACATAAATTACCCCCACCTAAAAATGTCAATGGAAATATAGGATTTTTGGGTCATGTTGGGTTCTACAATAAGATTATCAAGGACTTTTCTAAGATTACTAGACCCATGTACGACCTTCTAGTTAAGGACACACCCTTTGTCTTCAATGAGGCTTGTCTAGAGTCCTTTAATTTGCTCAAGGAGAAGGTGACTACTTCACCAGTAATCACTGCTCCTGACAGGAAGCTTCACTTTGAGGTTATGTGTGATGCTAGTGACATTGCAGTAGGAGCTGTGTTAGGATAGAGGAAGGATAGGAAACTATATGTTATTTAGTATGAAATAAAGATTCTAGATGATGCCAAGAAGAATTATTCTACCACTAAAATGGAGTTGGCCGCTGTGATGTTTTCATTGGAAAAGCTCTGGAAGTATTTAATAGGATCAAGGATAATACATTTCAAAGATCATTCAGCCCTTAAGTATTTTCTTGCTAAAAAGGACTCAAAACCCAGACTCATGAGGTGGACCTTGTAGCTAAAAAAGTTTGAATTAGTGATCAAGGATAAGAAAGGGGCTGAGAATGTAGTTTCTGATCACTTGTCTCGATTACCCAATTCCCCACGTAAAATACCAAAAGAAATCAATACTTTATTCCCTAATGAACATATTTTTTCTGCCCTTGTTCAACAGTATGCTTGGTTTGCAGACTATGCAAACTTTATGGTAGTTGGAGTCATTCCCAAGGATCTCTCACACAACTAGAGGATGAGGATTATATCTTAAATGAAATATTATTCTTGGGATGACCCTCTTCTCTTTAGGAGGTGTGGTGATGGGATTTTGAGAAGATTTGCGGTTGAGTATGAGATTTTTCCCATTCATGGGAGTTTCCATTCATCACCTTGGGTTGGCCATCATGGTGGATAAAGGACTGCTCAAAAGGTCATACATGCTTGTTTCTACAAGCCATCACTGTTTAAATATTCTAGGAGTCTGGTTATTGGCTGTGAGAAATGTCAAATGTTGGGAAATGTTGGAAGAAGGCCAGAACTACCCCAAAAAGGTATTCTGGAGGTGGAAATCATTAATGTGTGGGGCATGGATGTAATGAGACCATTCCCATCCTCTTATGGGAATGAGTACATTTTAGTTACTGTGGACTATGTGTCCATGTAGGTTGAGGTAGTAGCCTTGCCCAAAAATTCAGCTGCTAGTGTAGTGAAATTCATTAAGAAAAACATCTTTTTCAGATTTGGTGTGCCTCAAGCATTCATCAATGATAACAGGACTCACTTCAAGAATTATATTTTCAATGGATTGATGGAGAATTATTGGTGCTCACATAGAAAAGTCACTACTTATCACACACAGTCCTGTGGGCAAGCTGAAGTTTCAAATAGAGAGCTCAAACAGACTTTATAAAAAATAGTTTTTAGCTCTCGGAATGGCTGGTCAAAGAAATTGGATGATGCCATTTGGCCCTATAGATCTTCTTAAAAGACTCATATAGGGATGTCATCATATAAAATACTCTTTGGGAAATCATGTCATCTACATATTGAGTTACAGTAGAGATCTTATTGGGCAGTAAAGTCCCTTAACTGTGATTTTAAGTCTGCTGGGGAGAGGAGATAGCTAGAGCTGAGTGAGATGGATGAGATTTGAAGAGATTCCTATGAGAATGATGAAATTTAAAAAGAATTAAAAAGGTTTATCATGACTCAATCATTAAAAATAAGAATTTCAAGGATTATGAGAGGGTCCTGCATTTCAATTCTAGATTGAAGCTGTTTCTAGGAAAGATGAAGTCCTAGTGGTTAGTATCCTTTACAATTATTAGAGTTTTGGTTAATGGAGCGGTTGATCTGGTTGGAGAAGAGAATCGACATTTCTTAGTCAATGGTAAATGAATAAATCACTTCTTTGATGGGTAGCCATAGGTCATGGCTACCATATCACTATTGGAATAATGAGCTGATTCAAGTCTAAATGAAGACTATAAATTCAGTGTTTCATGGGAACTAACCCATGGTATATTCGTTGTTTTCCTTTTATTTTTGTTCATAAAATATAATTAACCCCTACTTCTTGTTCTCTGGTTCAATGGCTTAATGTATTGATGGTTCTTCATGATTTTTTGTTGTTTTAGAGTGAGCTGTTACAACCAGAATGTTGTCCTATAAAACCCAAGGGAGAAATCCACTGCATTTTATCGATACCATTTCATTATACTCACTATCTTGGGTTACTTATCTTTAACTTCAAACTCTGAAATCTTATTTTACTAATTTAAACATCTAGGTTAATTAAGAGTAGTAACAACCCAATTATTTTGAAGGGGATATGTTGATGAAATCCACTATTAAAGGACCAATAATTTAGGGAAGTGTTATTCTACCTTTTTCACATTCAATTAATTTCATATTCTTTAATATGAATTAAATGTGGGGGAGTCCCCTGATTTTCTGTAAAATTAAATTGTTCTTCATGATTGGGTGTTATCTTTCTATATCTACTTAGTTGAAAATGTATTTTTTGTTTCATTTTAAAACATGCTAAACCCACTACTTTCAACTTCATTATACTGTTGTTGCACCTCACGGTTAATCATGCTACGATTTGAAGTAAATTTCTTAAATCCTTTATCTGCTCTTTAAACATTAAAATCCTGATTTTTTAGGATTAAAACAGAGCTTATTGTTGGTGAAGTTGTTGGTGTTGGGTTCTTTTGTTTTTTTTGTTTTCTTTCACTTTTTGTGTGGAAAAAGAATTTTTTGAACATCATTGAAACCCATCCATATCCTTTTTCATCTAAAATGTCCATCTGTTTTGAACATAACCAATATCCCACCTTATAATACAACATTGGGGATAATATTGGGTTTTAAGTGTGGGGGAGAGGGGTCAATCTAGTGTCATTTTGATTTCCCCTTTCTTGAACCTAAGTTTGTGGTTGTTTAAAAAATGGTCAAATTTTTTCATTTTTTTTAAAAATGGTTCAAAATTCTTTTAACATTTTTCAAATTCATTCATAACATTATGGTAATTGGAGGATCAATGGTAATTTATTCTTGTCATGTATTGTGGATAAATGCTGACTAGTTGTTGATAGTGTTGCTTAGTCAAAAACTGTTATGTTTGAATGACTGTTGAGTGAAATTGTTAACTATCTATATGGATCTATCTGTTTAGGAACTGAGGATGAGAGTATGACAAGATAGGTTTTGTGTGATTTTGATCATCACTTATGGTAACATGATTTTCTCACTGGAACCTATGAGACTCACATTTTTATAAAATAAGATTAAATCGCTTTAGGAAGTAAATTCGAATGATTATTAATTATGTCCTTTGTAACTTGAGTAAAATGGGAAAATAGGATCCCATGGTGACAAGGTTCATTAGGTGCATTTATGTGAATAAATAAAGCCAAATTCATTCTTAATAAGTGCTATACACAGTTCTATGCACATGGAATATGGATGGGAAAATGTAAAATAATGTACCCTTGCCAAAAAAGAACTCATTAATGTGACGGGAATTTTGAACCCAAATAAAGAAGGGAGCAATTGACGTGATCAATTTTAATTTGATTTGAGTAAATAAAGTGATCAAATTAATGGAAATTATTTTTTTGAACATGGGGGATGGTGAGAATGGAAGGACCCCTTGGGTTTGTTTTAAATTCTACTTCATCTAACCTCTCAACACTCCTTGAATTAAAACATGAATTAGAAGGTCAAGTCGGATAGTTAATGAATACACATATCAGGCATCACATAATTGATAATGTATGAATTTGTGAGGATTTTGACTTCCTGTGAGTATTTGAAGCTATACATGACAAATATTTTTTGACACTTTGAAAAACCTGACTCATTGTTTGGTCCTACTCATCTGGATATTAAAGTTTAACCATGAACCATTTGAGCTGGAACTCATTCATCATATGTCTGTTTTAAAATCAAATACATGCATTTGTTTAAGGACAAAAAAAGATTTAAGTGTGGGAGTGTTCGATGTGGCAGTGTTTTAATACTCTTTACCACATCCTATTTGTATTTTCTAATGACTTTTTTTATATCAAAATGATGTTTTTTATTATATAATTGATAATTATTGTGTTTTTGAACCTGCAGTGTAAAATAATCAGTATTTAGTTTAAAAAATGTGTTTTAATGTGAATTAATTTCATTTTAAATAATTCCTAAATTAACATAGTTATGCGAGTTAGACTTTTATTTATTTTTTCTTTTATATTTATAATTTTTCATTCTAGTTATTTTATTAATCCATTAATTAAATTAATTAATTATGTATTCATTAAATTGTATATATATAACTCATTTTAGTTTTTTAGTCTTCTATTAATAAAATTAATTTTATCAATTTAGTTTTAATCAATAAATATTCTTATTCTTCAATTCAATTAATTCTTTAATTAATTGGTTAAATAATTTAAGCAAGTAACAATTTTTATTTTAATTTGATTAAAATTATTTTATTAAACCCAAATAAATTTATTCATTTGATAAAACAATAAATTTTATTATTTATCATTTTGGTTTTTAGTATTAAATTCCATTCTATTTAATTTAATTTATAAATTGATTTTTTAGTTTAATTAAATTTTATTAGTTATTTTATTTTTTTGTTGTGTTTGTTTGCAGTTGTTGTGGTCACACGGTCATGTTCCTTTAATGGTGTTTGTGCCATAATTTCCAGCCTAACTGTCTCACTGTCAACACCACTCATGGTTCCACCGTTTGGCACCTATATCATTGTAACCACACTCTCACCGCTTCACTCGACCACTGTCTCACAAATTCACACAGTCGATGTACCACCACTTCAACCCCACTCACAGCGGCACAACTAATTCCAACCACTATTTCTCTTTCAGTATATCACTGTTTCACTCAAAGTGAGACTGTGAAAAATATTAATGGTTCCTCCTTCCCGATTCACTCTGCCCACTGTCACCCCATTACTCCTCTTCTTCCTCCACACCATGGTAACTACAAAACAACACCCGCACAATACCTCACATAACTGCAACCAAATTGTCCCAAAAATAAATTGAAAATCACATCTAACACCAGTGGAACCAAAATTTCAATAAAAAAAATAAACCCTAAATCTTAAAATATTAACATCCCTCGTTTACCCTACAATTTAGAGAACCCACAGATCCCTAACTTCACTGAAACTGCTACCTTCCATCTCAATCACCACCGGACCCGAGCCCAATTCACCAGTGCCTACATTGGACTTCCCTCTTGTCTGTGCCTCATCCTTCCTTCCATTGTACACCATTTTCTGTCTTGACTTCCCCCTCAAGCCGAGTCACCCCCCCGAAGATGGCCTCCCACATTCTCCCCTCTCATCCATTCTGCAGAGCACAACAGCTGCACAGGGGAGCCACCTCATGTTGCGGCACCGCCTCCAAGCCACTCCACCCAAAGCCTCTAAACCCTCTCCCCCTTTGCCAGACCCGATTCCCCCCTTCATTTCATTTTTATTCATTTTTTTAATTTTTATTTTATTCTATTATAACATATAATATATCATAATATATTATAATTTATATATCATATATTATACAATAATAATTATAGTTATATAAATAATTTTATATAAGCTTATATAAAATATTTTTATATCATATTAATAAATATAATTTCATATAATAGTTATAATAATTTATATATTATATATATATAAGTATTTTTATATAAATAATACTATTAATATATAGAATATAATTGTTTCATTTTATTTTTTATTTGACTCACGTGCATTTATTGTTGTTTCATTACAGGGGCAAGTTACAATTATATAGAGTTCAATTAAAATATTGTGACGTTCCCATAAAATCACACCACATGGATCGGCTATTTCCAGGGATGAAATTTTCTTTTCGCGCACACATATTTTTCATTCGGTTAAGAGGAATTGCTTTGGTGACTAGCACGGGAGGTGCAGCGTGGTGAAAGCTCCACCTGGAGGCCAGGGAGCTCCTCAAGAGATATTCCAGAGACTTCGACTAGGTGATGAAGGCGCAAGAGGCGGGAGATGCATTGATCTATCTGGCGGAGCTGGATCATTAGAGAAGAAAAGAACATTCGTGATACAAGGAAAAGAGATAGGGAACATGGCTTTGATCGAGAAGAGGCAACAGAGCAAGAGGGACATTGATCATCTTCAATAACGAGTTGATTGGAAGACCGAGAGTTGAAAAACCGAGAATTTTCATACCTCGATTCCCATGGTGGGATATCGAGTGGATTCGAGAATTGCATCTACAATAATGAAGCAGGAGTGGGAATTTCTGAGAGCTCAATCAGGGAGATGAGAATCCTTATTTGTCTTATACTATTTTTTTCTGCAAATCAATTTAATTGAACTCCATTATTTCTTACTCTATTATTTCATTAAGACCAACCACAATTTCTAGCTAAATTCATTCGGGGGGAATAAGATGGTTGATTTTACTTGTTTAGTCATATTCATGCATTGCATCATTTTATTGGATTTCCCTCTCATTGATTACAGATGATTATATTTTCATAACAACAAGATTGAGTGAAAACCGATCTTGTTTTCACCATAATGAAAAGTGTTTTAATTTGAGGAACTCAAAGTCAAGTGAGTTATCCTAAAATGAGAGAGACACACTGATCTCGACTAACAAGTTGATCCCAGTGAAATCTGACCATCATCACCATTGGATGGAATTAAATTTACAGTCGAAATACTTTAAGAGATCTTTCATCCCAAAATTACCAGATGAAAAATCTGGCCAGTTAATTTTAGTCAAATCCATATTTCTTATCTTTAGTGCATGAAGAAGGCTAATAAATATCGAATCAGCTAGTGGGAATTCCCCTACTAATCTATTGGTTATTTACACCACAATTTCTCTTGCTAATCTATCTACTCCCTTTGCACTCACTTGCATTCCCTCACTTATTCATATAGAAAATCTCATTTACTCAAGTTCACAACCACCAATTGTTTTTTTCATGGATTTGCATTTTTGTTTTTGTTTAGTTCATTTTTTTAGATCGACAAACACAACCTGATGCCTCCCTGTGGTTCGACCCGTTCTTGCCACTATCCAAAGTAGTATGTAGGTTATAAATTATAGTTTGTCACCCATGCCCAATGACGCGCGAGCATTCAAATATAGCTTTCCATAATGTAACAATGATTAATACCATTTTCTATATTGAAAAAAACTAGGAGCCTGAAATGTTAGAGTAAAAAATGAAATAATGAAAGGTGCTATTTTTATTCATTTTTTAATTCCAAAAAGAACAACCTTCATCAAAGTGGGTGGAATTAAAAAATAGTTACAGTGACATTGGTGGATATACATTGTCTTATTACCCCACTCAACCAAAATTTAATTAGTGGTTGAGATGTTTTTGACATTACCCAATACTAAATTACTAATACATTTTGAAAATTCTTTTCTATGTTTATCACATAACCATTCATTTTCATGCATAGTAGGGTGTCCCTCCAATATGTGGTGCATATAGTATCCAAATCAATGTGGTATAAATGTTTTATAGATGGATATATTTATAGGGACCCTTTGGGACACATTATGATCATCTACATGTAGGTAAAAATTGATTTTTGTCTCTTTCATTAATATGTAGTCACTTGTAAATGGAATATTTCCCATCCTTAATGTCATCCTTTATAGAGTGTTTGATATGAATTATGTCATGAAGCACACACCCTATGGATACCCCTCAGTGTAGCCTTCATGAATTATGTTGTGCCCTCACTACATAATTTTTTTACCTTATCCAAAAACCCTCATACCTTTTCATGATTGTATGAAACCCACTATAATCTATGTGAGCAGCCATTTGAGAGAAATTTCAACAAAGAGATCACCCCAAACCTTCTCAAACATTCAACTGAGAACCCATATCATATCTCAATCCACAAAACAGATGAAAATAAACTTTTTATGTAGATAATCAAAAAATATATATCTCAATCATTTTTATAGAAACACACATTGGTTTTGGAAAAATAATTATTATTTACTTTAATATATTATAATATGAAAATTTAAAATTCACTAATGATGGATGATATTAATAACAACAAATAAATTCTTCACGGATACTAAAAAACCAATTACCAAATTTTTATTCATTTTTACTTGAGTTAAAAAATATTTTATATTCTTCACTAATATAAATCACTATTAGAGTAAATCGTTGATGCTTTGTAGTTCATATATCCCATATATTCCGTTAAATATGATTTATGGAACATATTTTATTGGAAATGTATCATTTCTAACAGAATAATCCGAAATTAAAATAAGAATACAAAAATAACACTTCATTACCATAGAACTCTATAAAAGATAATTATTTTATCAATTTAGATGCATTATTTAACTGTGTTGTACCATGTGGAGTGAGTTATGATAGTATAAAATAATCACAAATATATTAATTAAATGTTATCTCAAATATTATCATCCTTGATGAAAAACAATAATTATAATGAATTTAACATATTGATGATATTTGATTTTTTAACATAGTAAATATTTCTAGGGATTCATATTTATGTCTCATTATATATAGATACCCATAATTATGAAAGTAAATCATAATAAAAAAGAATTAATGAAATCTACCATATTCCAAATTACTTATTCAAAAAATACTACATTATGTATGAGACTTAGAATATCATAATCCTTTTCCCATTACATATAAAATAATATGTCATCATTTTCCCCTATAAAAAACATTCACATTCATGTAATTATCTATTATTATTTGAATTAAAAAACATATCATTTTAAAATCATTCCAATAAAATATTTTTTATGTGATATACTAGGAAAATACAACGATAAGTGGAATCCAAATAATTAATAATAAACTGATTATTTTATACATTATGGATTTCATTTCCATGACCCAATACATAAATTACATTATACATGTTAATAATAACATAAAATATTTTATTAATATAAATTAAATACTGATGTTTATTTATTACAAAATTAAACCATTCCCTATGATGTAAATATAATAAAATAAAATTTCTTTTTTACTTATGGTGAAGGATAAAATGTTATACTAATAATGGAAACACACTATGAAGAAATAGATTCAGTATCCTTGTATATAATGTAGAAACTCTTTCTATATTCAATAATCATAAGTAAACATCACCCATAATTTTCATCTACCATTATATAATTTTTTGAATATATAAATGTATTTTATGTGTATCTAAAATTTAATGCCCATGAAATAGATTTATGGATATTTATCTCTATAATATATATTTCCTTACACTTACATATTTATTAATTTTTCTCTATATAATATAGAACATTGCATGATTATTTATCTCAATATAGCTTCTAGATAATGTAAATAATATTTTATATTACAAGATATCATATTTCATATGAATCAATATTGGAAAAATTATAAGAATAATTTTTCACTTTTCTGGTAGATGATAATAAATCATGCAATGTGGGTTTTTATTGAATAAATAATTTCATATCTTATTTGAGAACTATTTCAATATTATAATATATTTTGATTTTATTATAAAACATTAACATTTAATTATCATGGAATGATCAAATTGATAAATATATTTACTTGTTTATTACCATTAATATCTAAAATATTATAATTTTCATTGTTTGTATCATTTTGTTTATTCAATATGGTTGTTTTTTATTATTCTAAAAATAAAATAAAAAAATACTATAATAATTTTCATTGAAAAATATCTATATTTCATAATTTATTATCTAAAACAATATAATCAATTATGTCATGTATTTATATAAACCAATATTCTTAGTTGTATCATGTATAATTATTTGATTTTCTTAATGTAATATATTACTCAATTCATCATAATAATATTACAAATGTAATGGTTTTATGTGACAATCAGATTTGGTTACGATGTTTATTGTTACCCAATATTTAATTTGAGATAATATATACCATTTTCATAACAGGAGATAGATCATTGATTTCAGGGTATGAATTCGACATAAATCAAATCGATATCAGTCTTGAAGAATGTAATTATTATTTAAAATAATTATACATGTTAATATATAATTATTCATAATCTATTTAATATAATTTTAAACATTTTATGTATTACATATATCCCCTATATGATTATTTTAACAATTCATCAAAAATGTGTATCCTATATAAATATAAATATTATTATTCAAATTCGATATATAATTAATTTCACATTGTATCACATTTTTATAACTTCAATCATGTTAAGAAGAATAATTATATTTCTCAATATAAATTTTATGAATATATAATATCCAAAATGTTATAGGGGTGTTGTGCTATAGTAAAGGTATTGTGATATTTCATATTGTAATAGAGTGGAAAATCACTACACAACATTACAATTAGATTTGATGATGAAATCAATAAAAATAATATAAATTATTCACATGGGTTGTAGATGAGTTTTTATATGTGGTGATTGAATAAGTATTATTTTAGTTATTCTAATTTTTAATAGATGATTTATTTAATTTATCAAGTGTAGTTGTAAAACCAAAATAGAATTATTGAGATCATATCTCTAAAATGATAATGCTATTTTTTACATCCACATTAACATAATAGGGAATTAGATTTCACTAACTATATGGGTTATGAAAATATTTTCATTCACAATTGAAATCTTAGTGGGGGAGTAATACATTGTCTTTTTTTTTCAAGAGTGAGTGTTTCGTGGAAGATGATAATCCAAATCCATTGTTTAATAGTTATGATGGTTTAGCAGGATCAAATTCTTCTTGAAAATTATTTCATCATTAATTCTATATAATCCTATTAAATAACTATATAGACCCTGAAACCTTTACTATGGATTAATTTTCCTAAAAAATGGACCTCTTAGGTGGACATACAAAAATAATCACATGTTCATTCTTATGGTCAATTGGATAACTAAAATACAAAATACGAATCTTGTATCCAAAACCATCATTGAATTTCTAGTAGTGAGCATCAAAATGTATCGAATCTAGTAGTGGTGGGGCTTGTATAACATCACTCTAGTGGTTTATGAATATTACACATGTAATGGGATTTGGAAACCCGTTACATAAAGACCAATCCCAAATACCTTTTTATATTTTCTTTTTCCTCCTATATATGTATTAATAATATAATTAAATAAATAAATATTATTTGAAAACAAAATATTTTTTTAATTAAGTAAAAATATTAAAGTTAAATATTTCAAATATAAAAAACCTAAATTAAATTTTTTTTATTGTGAACATAATCATTTTAGACATAGTCTAATAACATTAGGTAAAAAATATCAGTTAAAATTATATTACATATGAAATTATGGACCCTTATAATATTTTATAATGATCAAGAATTTGAACTTAGCGGTGCATCTAGAAAGATATTACAATAATTCAAATGAATTCGATATTCATAATGATCTAATAAACCATAAGACTATTTTATTTGATCCATTTTATTCGAGATATAGATTAATAATGAATCATACATAATGTCAATATCATATATATAATAACATTTTTATCCATTTTTTAATTTTATAAAACATATACATCTATATAAAATATTATTATCATGAAATGGAAATGAAAAAATATTATAAAAACACAATTACTGGAAATGATTACAATATATATCATATAGGAAAAAAATCATATCTTGGTTAATAAAATCCATCTATATGATTAGAGTAATAATAAATTACTATATATTTTAATAAATTGGAAAATTTATTTATATAACTGTAAGTGTATCATGTGTCACTATTTGTAAAAAAATTAATAACCTCAATGTCCTGACCTGGCCCACTGTTAGCCCAACTGGGAGAGCAGTGAGCAGTAAATACCACTTAAATCCCACATCTAACACAAAAAACTAGTGAATATAACAAATAAAGAAAAAAATATATATTGGAGGACTTATTTAATAATAATATTTAGTCAAATGAATATTTAACACATTATGAAATTCATAATCATTAGTATTTTATATGTTATAGATAAAACTATGTATAGATCAAGAGTGACACAAACTATTTTATGTAAAAAACTAAAGATTCATATCCAAAAAATGAAACTTGATTTAATATACTAAACCATGATGTGTTATTTACTATTTCAAAGGGACACCACTGCTTTTGTATATGATCTCCTACAATTACCTCTACATGTGTTGTCACACACAATATACCCCCTTCATCTATGAATCATCATTTTCAAAATAAACTATAACTCCATATCTTTGAAGGCCATTTCAGAAAGGTGTAAAATATTTAAAGACACAACATGTATAGAAACATAGTCCATGAATAGGAGAGTATAAATATATCTTATAAGATCATATCACATAATATCCCAAAGATACATGTTGTATGAAATGTCTCACAACACCTAATTCCAGAATACCAATAATATGATGATTTTAATATTATCCATAATAGATTGTTATGTTTATTTTATCAAAAATTCGTCAAAATGTGTAGATATTTCATTATAAATGTGAATCATGATATAATAGACCTTTATAGTATCCTTGTAACCTCATTGATACTTTTTTGGGGGACAACACCTCATTGGGGACTGTGAATATTAATTTGAGGATTAATGGAACCATGTAGAGGATTCTGCACCAATATATATGGAAATAAAAATTTTATTAACATTGGACTGGTCCTAAAAATTGGGGCAAAGTATAGTCTTCATAGATAGAGGAACTATCCCTTTATTTTAGATAACTAATTTAACTATATCTATGTTATAATGTATTATAACCAGTCATGTATATGTTTACAGTGGACTGCATGATCACCATATTATGCCAACTAAAAACATAATAACTAGTGATTATCTAATGATGAAAATGATCTAAAATTATTGAACTATATTATATGATATACATTAATTCTTATCCAATAATATACCTAAGATACACATCACAGATTCCTATATCACAGTTTATGACAGGCCATTAATTATTATGTATTATTGGTTTCAACAACACTTATCTAGTGGAATTTAATAGTTTTTTAATTAAAAAAACATTTAAATTAATGGTATACAATCATGTATTAATTATTTATGTGTTAAATGATTAATAAAGCCCAATAAACGTTTTTATTATAATATATTTTAGCTTACATATAATGGAAACTGAGGTTGAACTCCCTTCATTGATTAATATGATCCTTATAGAAAAAAATTGGATCATATTGGTAGGGGTATGTAATTGTATAACTAGGTTATTCCATCATCGATTATCTATTTGGTTGGATTCTCCATTATCATAATGATGATGCTGGTGAAAATAATTTGATGTTTAAAGGTCCTCATTGATTATATGAGTTTTTAATTGGTCAATGTACTCCCTCTATATGTGATATTCCCCAAGCTATTTCATAGTGATCTCTATCAAGAGAAATATTATATGTTTAAAAAATATAGATCATAAAGAATTTATAGAATTACTTTTTATATAAATATTCATAATATTAATTGATTTGGTGATGATATGTGATAATTATTTATAGTTATCATCCAAGAGAAGATCATGTGATGAAACTTTAAACCCCATATGTAGTATTTGTGTCAAAATCAACATAACATGAATATGTTACCATTCTAATTTGGTGAAGAACAATTATATATTATCATGTAATTGGATATATCATAATGGATGATATGATGTAGTTCTGTATTACCTATTATATTGTTGAACCGAAATTTTGTAAATTGGATATTGTAATGAAGGAATCTATTTTCTCTTATATATATAGTATGAATTGTGTGTAGTATAAGTAATAATATAGTGAAATATTATGATTGTGTTCTATATCATTAGATATTATTTATGTGATATCATAATCTATTTCTAAATTATTTAATATGAAAAAACAAATTATTTATTAGATCATATGGGGGATATAATGTATTCATGGTATTTTGAATTTCTAAATTGTGATAGTAATTTTTCCCACATGTAAGATTCTATGAAGAAAAAGAAAAATTGTTGATTGGCCCATGTGTGAGTTTTTTTTCATTTTGTAGAAGGAAAAGGGTTATTGGTATGGTTTCCTCTACTATATATGTAGATATTTTACTGAATATGTAAGCGATGTTATTTTATAATAACAATTATCATATGTTTATATTCTAGTATTTTTTTATTAATTACTATTACCATATATATCATTAAAACTATTCTTGAAAATAAATAATTTAATTTTATATTTTCGATAAAAATCACTTTTATATTATAAATTATTTAAAAAATATTGGTTTTATCAATTGAAATTAGAGGATTTTCATAGATAAATTAAATATAAAATGTTAAGAGTCATATCGAATGATTTGAAAATAAATAAATAAAATTATATATTTATTTATTCCGTTCATATATTCATATATAATAATTTTTTACGAGGTTTGAAAATTGTCTCTAGATTAATATATTAGATAATATAATATTTATATTCAAGCATATGGGAATAAATCATGAGAAAATAATGATTTTCCTAACATGAATCAATAATTCTAACATCCTGAGTTTTATTAATTATAATATTTTCACTTTTAAATAAATTTGATTGAGTATAATGATAATTAATTTAATTTTTTCCAATTAAATATTATTATTTATTAATTAGTGTGATAAAATATATATTTTTATATATATATCATGTGGCTCGTAAAATAGTATCTAGGTGCATGTATTTAGACATATATATTATACCATGAATATATAAATTAGTAAATTACCGTAAACCTATAAAATAATTATCCAATATATCATTTTTAATTTTTATTCATGTTTTGATTTTATTTTTATAAAATAAATATTTATTTAATGTGTATATATGTGTGTTTTCCACCCAAATAAAATAAATAAATAAATGATTATTCAAATATTTATACAATTTAATAGGATTTTTATTATTAATATTTGTATTAAATTTGATGATCTAAATTAATATTTATATAATTAAATATTTATATTTTAAAGAGTTATATTTTTTCATATGTGATAGATTTTTAGTCAGCTAAAAATTAATTTTATTTTTTTTAAATGATAATTTATAAAAAAATTAATTATTTAATTTTTTGTTAAAATTTTATTTTAAATACAAATCATTTTTTTTACAATTAATTTATTTTTCATGTTAAATAATATGACAATATATGTCTATAGAAATCATATGTTTTGACAAAAATATTTGAATTTATTTCATATAAAAATCCTATAATTAAAATATATGATATTGTGTATAATATTCAAATATATATTTAAATATGTCTCCAAATAGAGAGTTGTGAGTGTTATTATTATTATATTTTTAATTTCTATAACTAAATCATTGTTTTGACAAATCATCAAGATTAGGATAGTAAAATATTGAATATATATATATTATTATGAAATTAATTGTTATACAAATATATATAATAATTGTGTTAAATAAAAAATTTAATTATATATATAACATATTTAAAAGAAATGTATATTTTTTATTCTCAACTGAATGAGTCTTTTAATAAAATAAATTTAGAAATATGGTGAAAATTCTAAAAAAATCATATTTACACAGAAATTCATTAAATGATAAATAATTATAATAAATAATTATAATTATAATGTAATACATATAAATAGTAGAATAAATTAGGTGGATTCCCATTTTTGATGAAGCTGATTTACCAAAAATATATTTTCCTTCCTTGATGCTTCCTCCATAGGTCAACCTATCTCCCATAGTCACACCCTAAGAATTGTGACACATCCATTCCATTAATGATCGATGGGTTTCATCATACATATGGTATGATCCTCT
Organism: Viscum album; assembly: GCA_963277665.1. Lineage (NCBI taxonomy): Eukaryota > Viridiplantae > Streptophyta > Magnoliopsida > Santalales > Viscaceae > Viscum > Viscum album. The sequence continues at coordinate 1,360,783,122 of OY728147.1, read as the reverse complement.
TTGGGATCTTTTGATTATATGGATACTCAAGTCATGTGTGTATAGTGAAGTAGAAATATTTTTGTGTATATTGAAATGATGGAAATGGCCTCTAAGGGTGCCCTTATTTGCGTTACATGTGGCCCTAGTATTGAAGGATTCTTTTATGGGGAAAACCCAAATTTTGTGTCAATATACAATCAACACATTGACACAGTGTGAATATATATATGTATACAATGATAAATATGATACCTTTCCCAGAAAGTCATTACTATTTTATTATAAAAATAAAACAATGTCACAAATTCCAAAACATGGAATATTTTCAATGATCCCTCTGAAGTAATTTAATTAGATCATTAGGGATCTAATCTAACCATAACAAATCAATTTCATCAACACCATTTTAAACAAGGCCATACACCACCAAATTAGCCTCCTTTTAGACATGTGTTAGAATATGATCAATAGATGAAAGAAATTCCAATAAATTAATCTACTTATTGGTAAACTTCCAATAAAGATGAAAAGATCCTGCTCTGATGGAAAGACCAATTATAGTACAATCACATTCCATCAAAAGATTTCTACTGCTTTGTTTTTTAGCTTGCTCAACTGTAGTTATAACAATAAGAATTTCATCTTTAAGAGAATATACAACACCCCAAAAATCATGAAGACAACCATTGAAAGCACCATAATGATCTCTAAAAATAGCAAAAAATCATGATGGATAGGTTGCCTCTTCAATATCCATAGGTATTAATAATGATCCAACCAAAAAACGAAGTTTCCAAAATACATCAATTTTATCAAAAGGAAGACAAAAATTACCTCTAACATCAATATGTTTGAGAACATATAGATCAGGGATTGAATTTTTAAAATAATACCTTTGAGGTAGATTGGAAATTCAAATAGCAATATGAAAATTTTCCAAACAGCATAGGAATTTTAAAAGCATTATCATGGATCAATTTTTTATGAGCCTTCAAGATAATATAAATCAACTCCGTATCTATAACCTATAAAAGACTCCTAATGTGAGGTGATAGTGGGAGATCAAGCCATCCTCTGATGAAGTCTTAGATGAAGATAGATCGATGAAAATAAACATCAAAAAAATATAAAAGTGACTTCCACAACGAGGATGTAGTGAGAAAAAATAGAAAAATATGATAAATATCATCTCTGTTTTAATGGAAGAGAAAAACATTAGAAAACATAGATATACCAAAGGCTCTATGATAATCATTTTTTGGAATTTTCTTGTACATAATCCTTTATACGAGGATGGATCAATATGGACAGAAAAATATCCTATTAAATTTTCCAAGTGGCTAATAATACGAATTATAGAAGGTGATATTTCTAAAAATAACCATAGAGGTGAGAACACCATTTGGAATAGTGTCACATTTCCAAATATCTTCTCTGAGTGAGAAAAAATAATTGTAAAATGTGTTCTTTATGTGATCTTGAAGATCTTCCATGATTTAAATTTGATCCTTAATTGAGATGTATAGATCTAAAATTATGTCATCATCTATGAAAGAATAAAGTAAAGGGATGGTAGTCAAATTATCAGTTAGAAAAGAAAGATATAGATCTCTAGATGCTAACCACTTTGAGTTAAAATCAATAATTTACAAAAAGAAATTAATGGCATGCCAAATTGAGGAATCAATGAGTTTATGATTTCCATTGTTTATCCTATTCATAAATATTTCTCATATAATTCATGAGCCCTATATATTTTAATTACTGACTCTCCACATAAAAATAACTTTCAAGGAATCATTAAAATGTATACTATTTTTAATTCCTATACCCACAACAATATAAAGTTGGTTTCAAGTTTTCCTGGAAACTGTAGTTGACATCCACTCAATAATTATACCACTACAAATGATGTTATTAAATGATATATTGATATTATTGATGAGTTATTTAGCCCATTTTTATACCATAAATTAATAAACAAATTTGTAAATTGTGACATATTTCACCATGAATACACGACCAACCATAGATAGATACTTACCTTTCCAGGATGAAAGATTCATTTTTATTTGACAAATAATAATATAAATAAAGATATATATATTATAATGATGATATAGGTATATATTTGTGTGAGTGTGTGTGTTTGTTTATAATTTCAATGATTTATATGGAATTATAGGTGTTGGAGGGTTTCTAAGGTATTAATACCATTCCGAACTATATCAACCCATTTTTTGATTATTTATTTGGTTGGGTAATATTTTTTAATAAGACCCAATATTCTGGAGAAATGTTTTACAACAATGGTTCTAATATAAGAGAAAATTTTTGAGAAAATATTTTTTTAATGGATCAAATGGTTTATTCACTAAATTCATATATGAATAAAATATTTTAATCCCATGAGATGTATTTTAAATAAATTTCAATTATTCCTTTGGGAAGGGAGATGATTTTGATAATATTTCAAAGTTATTTATTATTTTGTAAAAGTTTATCATATTCATATAATAATATATTCATACATGTGAATATATTAATATATATCTACTCATGTCAAAAAATATTTTTCCATAAATAAATAAATATATATATATATATATGAAACTACTTCCATTTTAACCTATAAATATGTATATATTTCATTATATATATTTATATATCATATCATGTGAAATTGTTTTGTAAGGACACAATAATTACATCCTCCATTGTACCTCCTTATATATTATTATATATGGAGTGTATAAATCATCTCAATTATCTTTAAATGTTTGTTAGGAGTTATTTTAATTATTTTACTTCTAAAATCATCTATATTATAAAGAGTTCCAATGCAGAAGAATTTTTTTTGATATAATCTTTATTTTTAAAACCCTCATTCTATATAAAGGTATATATCCAATATGAATATATATTTTTTTTCTTTTTATGAAAATTTATTTTTGTGAATATTTTTTTTTGGGAAATGTATTTTGACACATTTCCTTTGAATTAATGGGATTTTATAAAATTTTAAAAAATATTATTAAGGTAAAAGTGATTTATTTTCAAATAAGTTCATATATATATATATCGGAACATATATATATATATATATCATTCCAATGGAAACCCTTTTCACAATTTTATCTATATATATATATATATATCATTTTCGGTAGAACTATTTTTTATTATGTTATATTTATATATTTATATAGATAAATATGTATAAATATGTATTATATTATGTTAAGTAATTTCTTTCTGATATCTATGTATATATGTATTAATATATATGTGTATAAATTAATGTTATCTTTTTAATTATCATATCTTCATATATGTAAATTAGTGTAAAAATGTATGTATTAGTTTATTAAAAAACAATTTTTATTCACTAATATATACATGGTATATAAATGTATCATTTTCTGAAAATATATTTTTATTATCATAACAATATGTATGTAAATAAATTTATATAAATATATATTTAGTTTTATGAAAATTTTTTCTATCCTTTTACCTATAGATATATATCATAAAAAACTATTCTTTTACTTACATCTTTTTTAAGGATTAAAAAATTATGTTGATATTTCAAATAAGTGTTCACCCTTTTCAAAACCCTTATATATGTTCTAAATATAAGAATTTTTAATTGCCTTTTAAAATTTTCACTCATGTGTTTTTTATAAATAATTAAATATATATATACATGTAATTCCTCTTCTATGAAATATATATTGATTATCATTGTTTATAATGATGGTCTTAGTTTTTATGAAGTAAATAAAGTAGTTAATTTTTAATTCCTAAGAATTATTCTTTAGTATATTATTAATAATTTTAGTGAATATGGAGAAATCTTAAACTATTTTGAATATTTGTAAGAAGTATATGGGATTAGTCCATTATCCTAATCTATTATGTGAATTTGTTTGCAATGTTATAATGCATGGGTAATAATATAAGATCTTTTTTTGTGATCTATTATTCCTTTGCGAATTATTTATAATTAATTATGTGGTTTAAAGATAAATCATTATGATCTTATTAATTATTTAAATAAATATAATAAAGTATTAATATGTTGAAATCTATTTATAATTTTTTTCTATGTACTCAATATTTCTATATAAGGTTTACATGTTGTAATTTTAAAGCATGATTTTATATTATATTTTATTTTGAAACCCTAAAGGGTTTCCTCATGTTTTCAAAAACCACATATAGGTATTTTTTATTACACATCATATATTTTTTGAAACATATTTTCATTGTTAATAATGATGTGTAGATGTGTGTGACTGATTGGGGTGTCTTTTTGTATTTTAACTGTTATAATGAAGATGAAAAGTTTTCTAGTAATTTCTATAATGGGTGTTGTAATTAGAATGATCCAATGTATACAAACTATTCAAAATAATAAAGAATTTTTATCTCAGATATTTATATATATATATAAATGATAAATAATAAATTAAAATCCTGGAACATGTTCTGGGTTATTCGTAGTTGGTATCAGTGCAATGTTTTTGACAACATTAGTGTTCCGGACAAGGATAAACTCTATAATAATTAATGGATTTCAAGAACATTTCTATCTTATTACATTAATGATACATCTTTTGATCCATGTTTTTTAAATTTTCAAATGTGAAATTCATATTTTCCCTATGTTATATGAATGGGTAGTGAGGGAAACATTATTTTAATGGGGATATAATGTAAAATTCTGACTTTTAGTAAATATAAATTTTTAACATTTAAATAAAATATTTTGAGTAAAATGTTATTTAATTTATTTCCATTTTGGATGAATATTAATATTTAATAATATGTGAAATGATATATAAATATATATATATATATATATATATATAAACTATAGTTTTTTTAATTATAAATTGTTATATGTATTTCTCTATATATAATACCGTGTTGAAAAAAATATTGAATTAAAATAATTAAATAGATCATATAGTTAATATGAATGTTTTTTTATTCATGTTTTGAAATTATGAATGTTAAATAAATAATTATATAAAAAGGATTTTTGCGTATTTCCCACAATTCCCATATAAATTGATATATTTAAATAAATATATGTAATTATTAATATTTCATGCATTATTTGTATTAATATAAATTTAATGACCAATATTGACATTTATTAAACTAAAAAAATCCTTTTTTTAATTTTAAAAAGTTTTTAAACGTGATGGATTTTTTGTTACATGAAATTTTTTTATAATCCATGTAAAAGAGAATAGTTTAATTATAAAAAATTATCTATTTTTAGAAAAATAATGTTTTAAATACAAAACTATTTCATTTTATGTAATACCTTTTCTTTCTCAGTAATTAAAAATGTAAATAAATTTTTATAGAAAAATAAAATTATACCAACCTTGATATTATTTATTTCATAAAAAATTATATATTTAAAATATATGACATGATGAATATTATTAAAATATATGTGTGTGTGAGTGGGTTTCAAGAATATAATATGGCGTATTATAAAAACTTCATTTATTATTTATATAACAAAATCAATGTTGGAAAAATTATCATGATGATGACTGTAAAAAATTTAATAGATTAATTGGTATACAATTAATTTTTATGCTAATATTTATATATAATAAATGTGTTAAATTATATATATATAACTTATTTAAAATATATGTAATATAATTTCCAAATTTAATGATTATATAAATAAAATAAATCTGCATATATGGTTAAAATTCAAAAATTACATTCTGTTTTACACACACACACATATATAAATATATCAGTAACAAAAAATATAAATTATAAATAATAAACATAAATTATGATAATAATAATAATTTAATATATTAAAAAAGTATAATAATAAGGGGGATTTTTTAATGAAGCTGACACACTGGCATCATCTTTGTCTTCCTCGATTCTTCCTCGATAGGAAGACCTATCACTCATAGTTGCACCCTAAAAACTATGACTCCTCAATCTCATTGAATATCAGTGAGTGTCGTCTTTATTTTTGGAAAATCCTCTTAGGAATATTTTAATGCTATGGTGACTTAGGTTGAATGATTCCAAATGAATCCAATGGTTTCAATATATATATAAATGGTGATTATGGAATCTAAAATTGGCCTTACATGCTTTAGAAATTAGCCAGGTAGTGTGTGATAATTTTTAAAGGGAAAATGCAAATTTTTTAATAGAGGGAATCACATTGTTCACACGCTGTATATATATATATATTCAATTAATGATATTGGTGTATAAATATATATTTGTGTTTTCATAGCATTAAAGAGCTTAAGGGGGTAGAGGGGTTTCTAGTGTATTACAGCTATACTTCCCTCCAACATACCACTGTTGTGTTTTTTTGTTGGAAATAATTAATCTTGAGACCCATGATTTTAGAGAAATGGTTTACACTGTAGTTTAATGGTAAGGTATTTGTTTAAACATCTTTAATGGTTTAATTAGAAACTATATTGAAAACATATATTAAAAAATTATTTTCATCCCATTAAATTTTTTTATAATATTTTAAATAATTCATTTGGGAAGGATGATTAATTTATAACATTTTTAATATAATTTATTAAGCTACAAAATTGGTTCATTTCTAATATATGAATATATGTATACATGTGTGTGTGTGTTTTTTTATCAACACAGGCATACATTTTTATATCCTTAAACATTTATATATAAGTATATATATGTATATATCATAACATGAAAAATTAATTAATTTTGAAATGTACATATATCATATTTATTAAAAAAAATTCATTCTGACCAATTTATATATACATAAATATACATAATTTCATGTGAATTATTTTTCCACTGAAAAAAAGAAAATACTTCCACCAATGATAATCCTTTCATAAAAATGTATTATAGTTTTTAAAATAATATTAATTCTCCCTCCATGTATATATGGGGGTTATTTTATGAATTTTATTTTCAAAACTATGTTTACACTAATGAATTCAGAAGATAAGAAACAATTTATGACCTTATATTTATTTATAAAACCCTCATTCTATTTAATGGGTACTAGCATGTCTTATTTGAAAATATTTTTTTAATTACAATATATTATTATTTTTATAAAAATATTTTTTTAATTTGCATGTTTGAAGCCTTATCATGTGATTATAAGAGAAGCTATAAAATTTTTAAAATTAGTATTTGATGATAAAATTGTTTCATTTTAGAGTAAGTGTATTTATATATACACACACATATATATAGACATATATATTTCACTCCGTAAAATCTATTTTTATGTAGATATCTATATTTATATGTTTATATATATATATATATATATATCTATGTGTGTGTGTGTGTATCGTTCTAGGTAAAACTGATTTTATTTTGAAATTTATATATATGTTTGTAGATAAATGTGTATAAATATATATCATTTTATTTAAAACTCATTTGACTATGATATCTTGGTATATATATATGTGTGTTTGTGTGTGTATGGATCAGTTTATGTAAAATTGTTTTACTCGTAAGATTTATATATTTTTACATAAATGTATACATGTATATTTTAATTTATGTAAAACTATTAATATTCTATAATATATTAATATGTATATAAATGTATCATTTTATGCAAAACGTTTTTTTATTACAATGACAACATTACGTAAATAAATGTTAATATATATATATATACCATTTCTAGTTAAAAAATTATTATGTTTCCTATATATATATATCATATGAAATTTTATATGTTATGACATATTTCATTTTGAATTTTCGAAAAAATATAGGGATATTTCAAAGAAGTATTCTTAATTACCATAACCATTTCTATATTTTCGTAATTATAGAATTTTTCATTTAATTTTTAAATTATAACACATATTTTTTTCCTACTGAATTAAAAATATAAATATATATATCAATGTAATTCCTCTTTTATAAATTGGGTATAAGTGCTCATGGTTTTAAGAGATTGTCATGGTTTTTATGATGTAAAATAGAAGCTACTTTGTTTCAATTCAAATAAATAATACATTGATATTTTTTGAATGATTCTATGGTATGTGAAGTAAATCCAATACCTTATGGGATGTTTTTTAACTATGTGATGGGTGGGGCTGGAATTATCCCTCTTATGCATGGGTTAATATTATAATATCAAGAGATTCCATGTCTATTGTGTGGGTGGTTTTCCTATGAAAATTATGAAATTGTGTATTTCACATAATCGGTAAAGGGACTATGTCCACCATGTTATGATTCCTAATATGTAATTTGAAACCATAGTTTTTTATCCAGGATACATTTTAGTTTTATTTTAAAATTATTTTGAGTTTTAGAGGTGAAATATTTACAATTTTATGAATATGTGAAAGGGATTTTCAATGATTCAATATGATGAAATCTATTTATAATTTTACTCTCAATTATCTATGAACTCGTGAAATATATATAAGTTTTACGTTATTGAATTTTAAATTATATCTTAAAATTATATTTCATTTGAAAAAAAACTAGTTTATTTATTTTTTTAAACATATTAGATTTTCCTTTCACTAACCCTATACTTTTTCAAAATCACTTTTTAATGTGAATAATGGAATGTAGAAGTGGGTGAGTGGTCAAGTTCACTCTATAGTATTTATCTCTCGAAAAGATGATAAATAGTTTTCTTTTATTTTTTGTTAATTATGTCCTAATTAGAATTCTCTAGTGTATCGTGACTATTTAAGACTCTAAACCATTGTGATATTGTGTTTTTATTCAAAAATAAATGATAAATAAAATAAAAATACAGAATAAGTTTTGTGTTTTCTTGGTAAAGACCCAAAAATTTATTAATTAAAATTCTTCTTAATCCAATTAAATATCTTATTATTTAAAATTTTATATAAAAAATATGCACTTCCTTATATTTCTTGTTTTGGATTATAAAATATAGTTAATAATTACGACCATTCCTAATATAGACATTAAACAGAGATCACATGATTAGAATAAATATATGGATTTAATAAATCCAATTAACTCAGAAAAAGGAAGTGATGGCCTCATCTAGTAGAATTGGCTCGTATGAAGCCCATATATCGAAGCTCGAGAAGGAGGTGGCATTATTGGGCTTTTCTCTTGACCAAGCCCAATCTGAGTTTCAGCATGTTATGCTCGAATAGAACCGCCAACAAGGGAAGTGGATGTTGATAGAGATTACAACTCGATAAATTTTATCTGTGCCACCCCGAGATTCAGTCATCATCTTACACATTACCCTTCAATCTTATGAGGGTTTTATAATGGGTTATGTAACAAGACCTTAGCACTTTGATTATTTTCATAGTGTTTTGTATATAATAATGAATATACATTCATTTTATTGTTCATAACTTGTAAATGTTTTTTTATAAAGAAAATATATTATTTTTAATTAATATCCAATTAAGAAAGCTAATTTTAAAAATTAAAGGTTTTTCAATTTAAATAACATTTTAATAAAATTTTACTTCTAAATTAATTTTTATATAATATAAAGGACCCTATAATTGTTAGGTATAAGATAGTGATTGTTATTATGGTTTTTAAGCTATTTTTTTTCAAAACCCAAGTATTTTCGATAAATGTTGGTTTTTATTTTAAAAGTAAAAATTAAAGTATATAAAAACATAATTATATAAAATGAATATTATTTTTGAAATCAGGTTGTCGAAATTATCCAATGGTGAATTTTTCAAAATTTTCTAAGTAGAATTTTTTGTTAAAAATTAAATACCGATTAAATAATAATTTGTTTTATGATATCATAATGATTATATATTGATTTAATATAATTCATTAAACATGTTTTCCAGCCAATATATGTTTTATCATTAAAACAATTTGATTTTTGGTTTGTTTTATTTATTTTACATTGCTTTAGTGGACACCTCAAGACTTATAAATCATTTAAACTTTTTAAATTGTTTTCCTTGATAGTGTGACTCACCTCCACATATGAAAACCTATTATTTTAAGAATTTTTGCCAATAGGCTGATAAAAAAATTTCTTCCACTCCCATTTGAAAGAACCATTGCAAAAAAATGGGTTGGTTTATGGTTTTGATTAGTTTCATGTGCGGTGTCCCAAACAAAAAAAATAAACAATTACCTCTCCTATCCTATATAAACCAACCCATGATCCAACATTCTATTCAATAAAAGCCATTGTAGAATGTCCCACCTCTTCCCACTTCTCTCTATAATCCTCCTAAGGTACCTTATGCTCCCAAGAAGCCTCTCACAATCCTCTCCAAAGCCTTTGGGATCACACTTCAATGTATGGGATTCCTTCCTTTCTCATTTTGTCTAAGTGTCTTAATATTGTTATGCCCTTTTATTTTCAGTTATAAATGTTGGGGTATAATTTCTCACCTCCCCCATATTTCCCTCTTTAAGTTTTAATGATGGGAAACCCCTTTCTATCTCATTAATTTCTCCCACGTACACCTGTTACCGTGCATAAATTTTGTTAGGAATTTCTCTCATATCATTTATATTCATGAAATTATTTTGTATTATGAATATTCATTTCATTAAATTTATTGGGAAATGTATCTATATTACCAGCTTACTGTCCATTCCTTTATTATATGATGATACACCCATTTCTCTCTCAGCAACCATTTTTATTTATCCTTATGTCATGTTGTTATGCTGCTGAAATTACAGTGCAATTTTCCAAGCCAAAGACATTGTGTCAAGAATACCATGCTAATTTCTCTATCAATGGTATTAACCGTTATGCACATTAACATATTGGTAATATAGTTTCAGTTATTAATTCCACATTCCATAATCATGGAATAAATGATGAATTTTTTTTGATTTTATGTTGAATGATCCATGTCGCACACTTATGCATGAAATGAATAGTTTTAGAAGGGTGATCCATGTTAGAACTCCAATGCATTGGGTAATAATTAATATCATGATACCTCATGTTCAATGAGGGTTTACTCATTATAAATCAAGTGAAATGAGGGTTTACTCATTATCCATGTGAAATAATCCTTTTCTCATGCTAATCACATGTTAAGTGTTTTTGCCACATTTCCATGTTAGGATAATCATGTTATACATTTCATTTATGTTAATGTTTTTTATGCTCCATTGATATGAATTTTTGTTAAAATGTATTTTATTCTTCTTTTTATGACTTGTTTACTCCCTTAATTGTCTTTATAGCTTACCCTTTTCTTATTAATGTCCTTAGAATATCCAATGAAATGCTATGTACAGGGAAATGTAGTGGTCATGTAAAAGAATTTTTCAATAATGATGTTGTGTTTCAGGATTTAAGTCATTTTGTAATGTTCCTATCCCCAAAGACACCAGAAATATTGATCTTCCATGTTGTATCAAGTTAATAGATTATGTAATAAGTAATTTTTAAGTGTGTAATAAAGAGTAGTGTTGTTATAGTTAGTATGAGAGGATACGTTTAATTATTTTTGGGATTATGATTTGAAAACCCTACTGAAATACATAAGGTTAAGACTTAGTATAATAAAAACAACCTTATGTTTTGGTGAGTATTGATTAAGTGGTTAATCAAGAAAATACATCCCTAACTAGACACGAGCTGGTAGAGGAAACTCTGGCACAAATTTACATAGGAGTTGTAACCCCGACAAGGAGTTTCAGGATTGACACGGGGTATCTTGGTACATGAAAATGGGCCTTGCTACACATTTGGTTATGGCACTCCTGGGGGATTTGATTTGGTAAATTCTTAAGACTAGTATAATCCATTGTTAATGGAATAACAAATTCCCCAAAGAATAAATTTTGGGAAGTATATAATGGATAACATAGATTGAATCCTATAGATTCATATCTTAATGAAATAAAAGTTATTTATAAATAATCCATTTTTTCCTTGGATTACACATTATATTTTGACCCTAACATTCCTTTTATTCCATCTGATGGCCGATAATAGGAGGACTCTGGCTACCAACCGATGTGAAGATCAATGTGATTACTGTTCTAAAGAGATGCCCAATTTAATGAGAGCAGAAATCAAACACTCTTCCATGATACTCTCTCAATTAAATCAAGATTAGAATAGAACCATGGTTCAATATGAAGTTTCACCCCCCACCCCCTAGAAAGAACAAGTCGCAATCAAGAGCTTCAGGAGACAAAGTACTCCTACTTTTAATGGGTCATATGATATGTCAATCGATGTGTAATGGATCAACTCTATTTAAAAGATCTTTATCATCCTTCAATGTTCCGAACAAGAGAATGTTAGTTTTACTGATTATCATATGGAAGGTGAAGCCGATAAATGGTTGAAATTGATCAGAAATAAAAAGCCTGAGGAGTAGATCAAGGTGTTGGAATAGAATGATTTCTAGAAAACATTTTTCGATAAAAAAATTTCGCACACAATCCAACATAAGATGGAAAGGGACTTCCATTCCCTAAAGAAAAAAGATGATGAATCCATAGATGCATACAAGGAAAACATCACAAGGATTGCACGATACACCTCTGGCTTTGTCATTACCCTAAAATACAAGGTATACTGCTTCATTGGTGGGCTGAATCATAGCCTATGGAATGCTCTTGTGATCAATCACTTCGATTGGAATGAGGAAATTGTCTGATGTTCCCTCATTATCAAAATGAGGATCGAAGAATCTCAAGGGTATCATGGGGATACAAAGAGTAAGGTGGACTTAAATAATGGTGGTCCAAGGGGTAAATCCAATGGTTATAGTAAAATATAGAGCCCCACATTCCAAAGGTGCAGAAAGAATATCCCCATAAATTGCAGGAAGGGTATGGAGAAATGATTTAGTTTTGAAAGAGAAGGACACTTAGACATTAACTGCCGACAATAAAAACCTACGGCTATGATGGAGGAGAGTAACACTCTGTTTGACTCTCAATGCATTTTTCATTGCTTCAAATTCAATGAACTAGGGCTCTTTGAAAATAATTTCCATAATCCAAATATTTGCAGAGGTAACCAAAAACCTCCAAGGCCGCAAGGGAGAGATTTTTCCATCACTACCACAGAAGTGAACCCTGATAACAAAATGGTGATAGGTATTCTAGTTATTCATTCAAAAATAATGAAAATAATTTTTGATATTGGGTCCATGCATTATTTTATATCACAAAAGATTAGTAGAACAATCCCAACACCCCTAAAATCCTAGATTTAAATATGTCACCAAGTACAACAAATGGGGAAATCATTGCATCTCGTGAATATAAATCATTCTCCTATCATAATTTGTAAACTGAACTTCCCATGAAAACCTTTTCATACTCCCTCTGGTGAAATTTGTCACAATTTATAGCATGTATTGGATTTCCATATATAAGGCCAACATAAATTTCCATGAGAGGGAAATCACTCTTCATATGGCCAATCGTCCCATGATTCTATAAAAGTGCTAGGATGAAGATGAAACTTATTTTGTACCATCATCTCAATCATGGATATCATTTTCCTATGACCACTCGTATCCGGCTCAGATGATTGATTCCAATGAAGAAACCATCCTTGAAGACATGACTATTGTGAGGGAATTTTCTGAAGTGTCTCCCAATGAATTGGCTGGTCTTCCTCCTAGAAGAGATGATGAATTCTCAGTTGACCTTATACCTGGGTCATTTCATATATCAAGACTCTATATAGAATGGTTGGTGTGGAGTTTGAGGTGCTGATGAAACAACTATAGTATAATCTGGATTAAGGGTTTATATGTCCATGTGGCTCACCATAGGGTGATTCAGTCCTCTTCATCGAGAAAAATTATGGGTCAATGCACCTTTGCATTTATTATCATGTGGTCAAAAAAATCACAATAAATAAAAATTATCTGCATCCCCGAATTGATGACTTGTTCGATCAGCTATATAGAGCACAATAATTTTTCAAGGTGGATTTTCGGTCAGAATATTACTACATAAGGTTGAAGAAGGATGATATCCCCAAGACGACTTTTCATACAAGGTACTGGCACTATGAATTCATAGTAATGCATTTTGGACTAACCAATGCTCCCAAAATCATCATAGACATGATGAATAGAGTCGTTCGAGATTTCCTAGACAAATTTTTGGTAGAATTAATAGATGATATTCTAATATACTCCAAATTCAAGGATGAGAATGAGAAGCCTCTAAGAACTGTACTAGAGACCCTGCAAAAGGAAAATATATATGCAATGTACAGTAAGTGTGAGTTCTGGTTAAAGGAGATCTCATTCATGGGGCATATCATAACATGCATTGGGATATCTATGGATCCCTCTAAGATAGTTGCAATAGAGGGATGATCACACCCATCGTCAGTAATGGATATCTATAGCTTCTTTTGGAAATCTAGATATTATTGCTGATCTGTGAGAAATTTCTCACGATTTTCAATCCCTCTTACCCAGAAAACTGGGAAGAGCATAAAGCTTTCATAGAGTGATGAATTTGAAGAAAGCTTAATAGAGTTGAAAAGGAGGCCTATCACTACATATGTTCTCACATTACCCACAAGTGGAATGATTATTGTGGTATTTAGTGATGATCCGAAGGAAGGCTTGGGTTGTGTGTTGATGCATAATGATAAAGTCATTGCTTATTATTGAAATCAATTGAAGGTTAATTAGTAGAAAAATCCAACACATGATCAGTAGTAATCTACGGGGATCATTGCTTTAAATATTTGGTGCAATTACCTCTTTTGGGAGAAGTGTAAAATATATATGGACTGAAAAATACTCATGTATATATTCACTCATAAAGAGTTGTTCAATGACTATGACTACACAATCTTTTACCACACTGGGAAAGTGAACAAGGTGGTAGATGCTCTAAGTAGAAATGACCTAGCAATTCTATCATTGATGAGAATTGTAAGGGATTAAATCTTATTAGATTTGATAAAGATAGACATGTGTATCATAAAAAGGGAACATCATCAATCCTTTCAAAAATGATTGATCAACCGTCTGTTTTGGAAAGGATAAAGGATGCTCAAAAGGATTCTGTGGGAATTCAGAAGAAGGTGGAAACTATTAGAAAAGAGAAATCCTCGAAGTTCAATGCCAATGAATAAGGAATTGTAAAATTTGTGAATATACTATGTGTTCTATCAAGTCTGGATTTGAAGAATGAACTTTTGGATGATGCACATAGTTCAAATTTCTCCATTCACCTAGGAATCACAAAGATGTATCATGATATTCGAGAGTGTTATTGGTGGGATAACCTAATGAAGGAGATCGATGAGTATACATCAATGTTCCTGGTGTTTCAACAAGTGAAGGCTAAGAGGCAGAAGTATAATGGTACGATACAACCATTACCAATACTACCATTTAAATGGGAGAACATCACCATGGACTTGTCCCTAGACATTTGAATACAACAAAAGGAAACAACTCTATCTAGGTTTTTTTGGATTATTTTGCAATGATTGCACAATTCATTGCAATTTGGGAGGATTTCTCACTAGATTATATGTCACAGATATGCATTAGAAACGTGGTAAGGCTTCATGGAGTACCACAATCTATTGTATCTGATCAACATCCTAAATTCACTTCTATGTTTTGGAAAATTCTTCAATATACTCTGGATACTGAACTGAACCTCAATATGGCTTATCATATTAAAATTGATTGCCAATCTGAGCGGACTGTCCAAACACTTGAGGACATGTCGAGATCATTCTCAATGGTCTTAAAATAAGGATGGGATCAACATATCCCTCTTGTTAAGTTCTCATACAACAATAGTTTCTACTCACGAATCCAAATGGCTCCTTAAGAAGCCCTATATAGGAATAGGTGAAGAACGCAGACATGTTGGGATGAAGATTGGGAGAGAAAACTCCTAGGTCTAGAGATGGTCAATGAAATGGTGGAGAAGGTTAAGACCATCAATTTTCACATTACTACTTCTCAGAGTCAAAAAAAGAAATATGCAGATAATCACCGATGAGACCTATAGTTTGATTTCAGAGACATGGTATTCCTCTTCATATCTCCATGGAAGAGAGTTACGAGATTTGGGAATAAGGGAAAGCTTATTCCAAGGTATGTTTTCCCTTTTGAGATTATTGACCACGTTGGACCAGTTCCCTATCGACTAGCACTCCCACCAAACCTATCTCAAGTACATGATATATTCCATGTATCAATATTGAAGAAGTACATACCTAACCCATCACATGTACTCAATTGAGAGGTGGTACAACTAGAGAATGACCTATTCTGTAAAGAGAAGACATTGAAGATCTTATATCATATGGAAAATTTTCTACAAATTTTGACAATGTGGTTCTTGATGTGCTATGGAGCAACCACAAGTTTGAAAAGTCAACATGGAAATTAGAGGAAGTGATGAAGAAGAGCTAACCACAACTATTTAGTATGGGAAAAATAAATTTCGAGAGCAATGTTTCTTAAGTGCTGAAGATTGTAAAATCCCGAACATTTATTAAATAAAATTCCTCTTCATTCAATTAAATGTCTTATTATGTAAAATGGTTTTATAAAACATATAAACATACTTGGTTTTATGTTTTTGGATTTTAAAATACCGTTAATAATTGTGATAGTTGCTAATATAACCATTAGATAGTGATCACATGATTAGTATAAATATAGGGCTTTAAAAAAATCCAATTTACATAGACAAAGGAAGTGATGGACTAATATCATAGAAATTCACCATACGAAGCACATTTATCAGAGCTCAGAAAAGAGGTGGCGTCATTGGGATTCGCTCTTAACTAAGCACAATATGAGCTTCAAGATGTTAAGCTCGAATAGAACTACATACGAGAGAAGTGGATGTTGATAGAGATTACCACCTGATTCATGTTATCCGAGCCACATCAAGAGTCGGTCACCATCACACACTGTATCCCTCAGACTTATGCTGGTCAAATAGGGGGTTATGTAACAATACCTTAGAACTATGATATTGTGCGTCATTGTTTGTATATAATAATGAATAAACATTCATTTTATTATTGTTACCTTGTAAATATTTAATTATAAATAATATATAGTATTTTTAATTTATATTCAATTAAGAAATCTATATTGATGACTTAATAGATTTTCAAATTAAATAATATTTTAAAATAATATTATTACAAAATTACTTATTATATTATATAAATTATCATATAATTATTATGAATACAATTGTGATTTTATTAGGGTTTGGAAGATATTTTATTCAAACCCCATGAATTTTTGATAAATATTGGTTGTTATTTTAAAATTAAAAATTAAAATATTTATAAAATTATAAAGGTTATATGAATATTATTTTTTGAATCTGGATTTTGAATTTATTCAATGGTGAATTTTTCATAATTTTATGACATAGCTGAATTTTTAGGTAAAAAATAAATACCGCTTAAATATATAATGTGTTTTATGTCAATATAATGACCCAATAATGACATAATAAAATACTATAAATATAATGTTTGGTTAATATATGTTTTACCATTAATATAATGTGATTATAGGATTTTTGGATTTATTTTAAAAAAAATTAGTGGACTCTTCAAGAAGTAAAATCATTTTAACTTTTTAAATTTATTTCCTTGAGAGTGTGACTCACCTCCACATAAGAAACCTATTATTTTATGAAGTTCAGAAATTGTCCTGATAAAATAATTTCTCCCACTCCTCTTTGGAAAAAACAATGGGATAAAACCTCTGGTTTTGTTTGTGGTTTTGATTAGTTTAATGTGTGGTGTCCCAAACGTAAACAATAAATAATATATTCTACTTTCTATATAAACCCACAAAATCACCCAATTAATATTCACTCAATTCCTTTGGAGGTCTTAAAACATCTATCCTCATCTCCATATAACTCTCCCATGACTCCCAAAGCTCCCAATAATCCTCTCCCAATCCTTTGGAGTCACACTTCCATGTTATGGATTCCTTCGTTTCTGATTTTATCCAAGTTTATTAACACTGTTATGCCTTTTTATTTTCAATTATAAATGTTATGGTTTGATTTTACACCTCAACTATTATACCATATTTATGTTTGAAAGTTGATATACCCGTTTCCCTATCAATAATTCATCCCATTTACACCTATTACCATGCCGAGATTCTGTAACGCCCAGACCCCAGTTACCCAGAGTCGGTGCATTATTACATAACATTGGTATGATCACAAGAAAGATCAAATCTCGAAAGACCGATTGTTTTAGTAGTCTTGGAAACACTAGATATATTCATAAGTTTTACATTACATCATAAAATGAAAAACTACTATAACAACATAATGTCTCCATAATCCACACTCATATCCCCACATAACATCCCTGCAGGTCATTCATAATTTACTTCTTCACTTCCTGGGAAAAATAAAACATAGAAAAGGGGTGAGCTCAAATGCCCAGTAAGGATAACAATATAACGGAAACTTTCATAAATAAGAATAAACATTTAAGGCAATGTATAACTAAAAAAAAATCATTTCAAACATGAACTGTAAACATGGTACGGAATAAATAAAATGAAATAATTCCATTTACTTATTCACATGGATATTCTACTAATCGAATAATCACATGCAAAAATCAATAACCACTTTCATAATGTTGGAGTGCATAATGCCAGACTATCATAACCACATAGTCAAGGCCACGTGCCAAGACTACAAATAAGATTTTGTCAAGGCTTGTGCCAAGACACTAGTTTGTCTCATGAGACATACCGATGCATCAAGGAGCTATAGCGGGCTCCACCCGTCACATATTATGTCCAATGCATTCCCATATGAAAAGGTTTAAAAATAACATAAACATTCGTATTAAAACTAGCATACGAAATGTCAATACTTTCACCATAAACTATGAATGGTATAAAAATATCACATCCACAGTCAAACATATCACAAAACCTTCAATACAATATAGAAGTTTTGTATCATAATAAATCAACTTCAAATAATCTTAAAATCCATCAAAGGATGTTTACATAGATGAAATCAAAATTCTTTTTAAAGAAATATCTCCTTTTATTTTGAAATCATTTGAGATCCATATAAAATAAAACATTTCTTTGAAAATATTATTATAATCTTGTAAGGGAATCTTTGAAGATTTTATAACGGCGGAAAATAGCCGCACCCGCCGTATAAGTTAAAAAAAACATTCTTATCTTAATTCTGTCGAAAAGGTTAAAAAGCACCCTGTTTGGAAAACGACGGAAAGATTCCTCTTATAAAAAGTCAAAAAAGGGTATAAATGACTTTAACACATATTCTTGTAAAAAAAATTTGAAATAAATTTTGAGGAAACATGGATGTGGATGATAACAAAATCCCAGTAGATTATTACGTATAAACAACCTCGGATAATGAAGAGATTGTGAAATAACCCTTACCTTGTACTTTTCCTTGGTTGGGGTAGGTTAACCTCCTGTATAATGGTGAAATAATTGTTATTAAATTATACAAGAATCATATATATTAATATGATATCATATATGATCTTTTAATATTGATTTGATAATAATATCTTAGTATTATCGTTGTTTCGGGTGTTAACTTACGTGTTTTCTTTTATATGTTTTGTTACGTAAGACATGTTTGTAAAGGATAGGTTCTATATTATTCAAATCCAGAATGGAATCAAGTCCTTAAACATCATTTTTAAATCATCAAATGATAATTATACTTTAATGGATACGATGGAGAATGAATCTCATCGCGTTCGTGGAGACGGTAGTCCGTACGTACGCACGAACGGTACTTCCATTTAATTTTTATTTTAGAAGAATCGAATCCAAATGATACATAGGTATATTACTATTCCAGTATAATATAATATTTTATATATGTTACTTAAGTTCATTAACACCATCCTTTATACGTTCCATGTGTGGTATGAACGAGTCATATCATTTTAAGGGGGCGGTAGTCCGCACTTCCTCAAATAAAATTATCGTATATATATAAAACATGAAACGAATAATGGTATGAAATAAAATGGAATTACAGAAGTTTATATATAAAATATATATCATTAATATCATATTTAATTACAGTTCCATCATAATGGCCACCATGAGAGGCGGTAAGATGTATTTGAACAATCATCGTTTCGTGAGGCGTTAGTTTGCCATCCACAGAAACATTATGTTCATCATCCATTAGATGGAGTTGTGTGTATGTGTAGTTTGAATCCTTCTTATAACAACATCCTAGTATATTGTGGATACTGGTGTTGTTACAAAAGAATGGAAATAAAAAGAGTTTGGGGGTTGGAGAAGCAAAATAATTGAAAATAATTTAAGAGAAAACGTTACCTTTAATTTAGGTAACTCACTTTGGTTGGAACCAAAGGACTTCTTGAAATGCTTTCTGCCTAAGGGGAAGCTTCAAGGAGGAGGAGAGGGATGTGGGGAGATTAGTTGGGCAGTGTTTGGACGAGCCAAGTGGCTTGAGAGGTGTGAGGAATGAGTAGAAGTGGTTTCCTTTTATAAGGGAGAGGAGGGGCTCTTTAGGAAAGAGTGAAAGTATTACTTTATAATATAATTATATTCGGTTTATAATGGTCCAAAAATCATTGCGGTAGACGATACGATGACTCATATTCTAAATAACATCAACCAATAAGAATTGGACAGGTTTTAGATAATATTTTAATCATTATAATCTTATTTATTTAAATGATTTATTAATGAGGTAAACATTGCATCATTATTGTGTCATTAATAATTTAAATTATTTGATGTCTAAAAATTATAAATAAAATATCATTATGTAGGAAATCTTTTTATATTTCTAATGAATATTTATAATCTAAAATCCAACATATATAACCCTATGTAACAATTGTATTTCTAACAGATATATGCTTGTGTCATTTTTGTATTCATTTTATCTTAATTAAAATAAAGTATCATTATCACTTACAAGTGGATCCATGGGGTCCCAAAATCGACCCAAAGATGCCCATGGTCGACCATGTATCAACCAATAGGTTTAATACACGTTTTAGGGTAATTTATTATTATTATAATATTATTTTTTAACCCTTATTTACCGGATTTACCCTTAACCATGGTAAATAAAATATTTACCGCAGTAATTATTCAAAATGTCTAAAAATAAAAGTTACCTATTTACACAATTTGAACATCCTAATTCCAAATATTGAATCCATTTTTCTAAATTCAAAACACAGAAGTGGCAGAAATTAATTTAAAATTAATTCCCGCTGTCAAAACAAAAAGCGTGTTTTTAAGAGATAATAACTATCAAAAGATTGACACTTGTTTATGTTCGGTTTAATTGTAAAATTATGTCCAATGACCAAAACTATATTAAATGGAAAAAATATATTCTAAATATACTTTAAAACCACTCAAATTCATAATTTATCACTATTAATTATTTTGATTAAAAAAGTTGTTTTTAATTAAAATTTAGTAATTTTCACTATTCATCAAAATATGAAAGTTATCCGAAATGTACCAAAATTTCACCTTATGCTAAATTTGATATTCCGAATCCAAAAATGAAGTCCATTTTAAAATATAAAATATATATAATTTCAAAAAGTAGGTATTACTATTCATAATGGCTAGTTTGATTGGTTATGGTGTGTTAGAACTCGGTGTTGCGTACAACGCACGCTATCACATTATTCAAAAAAAGCGTACCGTGGAAGTTTGGGATGTTTCATTTTAAATTTTTGATGTCCCCATTTAGTCAAAAAGTTTAAAATATTGTATTTAAAAAGGGTTCACTATTAAAAGTTGATAAAAGTGCAATACTGAAAATGAATTTGTTCTTCCATTATATCTAAGAAACTCATAATATGGATTCTAAAATTATAAGGATTATATAAAGTTTAAAATTTCGATAATACTATTCATAACCTATTTTGAATGGTTTTTTTGTAAGTCATGGTGTTATTGAACTCGGTGTTGCGTGTAGTGCAAGTTATTGAATTATTTTGAAGAAATAACACACTATGAAATCTTGGGGTGTTACATTCTCCCCTCCTTCAATAAATTGCGTCCTCGCAATTTGAAATTCTTCTTTGAAATTAAAAGGTTTAAAATAGAAAATATATTTGTGGGAAAACCCACATCGGAAATTGGGTTACTAAAATTTAGTCTTAATATGAGGAAAAGAGAAATGAAAGGGTCACCACCAAATTATGATCTCGATTAGGAGAACATTGGTGGCATTTAGAGACATATAATTGGAGGAAAAACGTAAATATTTATAGGTAGTGATTGAGGTCATCAATCACAAACAAGTATAAAATTGAGGTCCTTAAATTCATCAATCTATGATGATTTGAAATACCATCGGTTCAACAAAACATAGGGTATTAGGATAACACATTTTTGACGTTTCAAAATATCTTAGTTGAAATCCCACATCGAAAAATGAATTCATGAGGCCTCTATTTAAAATAAAGAGTCGAAAGTATGAAGATTACCGAAAATAACACATACTAGTGTTCCATGTAGGAAAATATGGATATGGAAGAAAAATCTAACCATCAATTATCTGATGGAGAGTGGTAGAGAACATGGATATGAAAAGGCCAACAATCCCAAAGCCATAAATTAGTGATGATTTAAGGTACCATCTAGGAAAACATTTTTGTTCTAAGTTTCTTTTCTTAATATTGAGGAATTTATTTATGAGATTGGCTATGATCATAAGGAGATATACTTACTTTATAATTAGAGTTTTATCCATTACTAAATTTCTACCACAAACTCATCTTTCACTCTAAAAGATAATAGAATGTAAAAAAAATTCTATTTACACTATTCGTATAAGGTTCGAAAATAAACGAATTTATAATTCATCTACATGATCTTTTAATAAAAACTACATTATTTAATCCAGGACATATCGTGGGCCAGTGGTAGGTGATACACCCTTGTCGCCCTTCGGTTGCGGGTTCATGTCTCCCAGCCTTGCCGGACGCGACGGGTTGCCGCCCGACCTCCGGGTTGTCCTTTTATGGAAATCCAAAATAATCCAAACTAGAACTATCCAGAATACTTCTGTCCAAACTCACAATCCAACAATTATAAGGAAGGTAAACATAATATATATCCTTTTTACCCCATAATAGCATATGAATACCTTCATCATGTATTACCATATTCCTTATTGATTACATTCATGCTCCCTTATTCCATATAGAATGATGGATATACTTCATTAATCCAAAAATGTTTTAAACCCCAACAATGATGGAATATACAAATCATTAATCAGTTCCATGGTAGTAAAGAATATCTAATATAATTTATCCAAAACAATCACATATTATTCCAAAATCACTACCTCAGTATCAGAACTATATTATGATTTATCATTCGTTCAACCATATATTTTCCAAAAATTTATCCTGCTATTGAGTCACTTTTCTTTGTTCTACACAATCTCAAGTCCTTAATGAAATAGTACTGCAGTACAATCCTTATATACTCCATAATTATTATAACAAGTACATTTTTGATACAACACTCAATTGACATAATCAACATAAGAACTCTAATCATTCCTCTTCATCTGTGGTAGTATCATAACTTTATTATTATCCAATAACATCATTTGTGGCATAGTCTGATGACTGGGACATAGGTTCGCGTAGTGTCCAATCTCCTTGCAAATGAAGCATTGTACATTTAAAACCATCTTCTTACCCTTGCAGTCACGTACTTTGTGCCCTTTTCCTCCACACTTATAACAAACTCCCATTCCTTTCAGGCAAGTTCCAGGGTGTTTCTTTCCACAGTTACCACATATGGGAAAATTATTCTTTTCCCTCTTCCCTTTATCCATATTTCTCTCTTCCATACTTTTCTTCTCTTGCTTCCCTTCAAAGCCATAGGACTCAGTAAACTCTTTACTTATCCTATCAACACATGATATTATTTTTTCATATGATGATAATACATGGGAGACTATTTCTCTTATAAATTCTAGCTTAAGACCATGATAGATATGATCCTTCCTTCTCTTTGGATCATGTGCATTTCTGGAGTTCTCATTCCTTCTACTGGGCGCCATTTCTAAACAATGGCATACACGAGATCAGTTTATGAATCAAAATACATAATCCCATACTTATAAAACACTTAACATAAATTGAACTATTTATGGATATAATCCATAATCATAAAAATGTCTCCTTTGAGGATGTATATACTCATAAACCCTTCATAATGGTTTGTAAAGAAAATGAGAATTATCCTAAGCATATCCCCCGGGAGTGTCGTAACCAAGAGTGCAGCAAGGCCCGTTGTCGTGCACCAGTTCCCGTTCGAGTCTATATCAAAGCGGTGTTTTCGGGTTTTACCCCTAGGTACATCTGTACCAGAGCCGCCTCTACCTGCTCGTATCCAGACAGGAATGTATTGCTCGGAAAACTCACAAAACCCCTACAATACCAAAATTCTAGGAAGTTCTTCTACAATAATCCTCAAATTTCATCTTAGGTCTACGTGCTCTAATCAGAGTTTATCTAAATCTAGCTTCCAAGTTTCGTACTAAACATCCTCTGATACCAACTGTAACGCCCCGACCCCAGTTACCCAGAGTCGGTGCATTATTACATAACATTGGTATGATCACAAGAAAGATCAAATCTCGAAAGACCGATTGGTTTAGTAGTCTTGGAAACACTAGATATATTCATAAGTTTTACATTACATCATAAAATGAAAAACTACTATAACAACATTTTGTCTCCATAATCCACACTCATATCCCCACATAACATCCCTGCAGGTCATTCATAATTTACTTCTTCACTTCCTGGGAAAAATAAAACATAGAAAAGGGGTGAGCTCAAATGCCCAGTAAGGATAACAATATAGCGGAAACTTTCATAAATAAGAATAAACATTTAAGGCAATGTATAACTAAAAAAAATCCTGTCAAACATGAACTTTAAACATGGTATGACAAAAATAAAATGAAATAATGTCATTTACTTATTCACATGGATATTCTACTAATCGAATAATCACATGCAAAAATCAATAACCACTTTCATAATGTTGGAATGCATAATGCCAGACTATCATAACCACATAGTCAAGGCCTCATGCCAAGACTACAAATAAGATTTTTTCAAGGCTTGTTCCAGGACACTAGTTTGTCTCATGAGACCTACCGATGCATCGAGGAGCTATAGAGGGCTCCACCCATCACATATTAAGTCCAATGCATTCCCATATGAAAAGGTTTAAACATAACATAAACATTCGTATTAAAACTAGCATACGAAATGTAAATACTTTCACCATAAACTATGAATGGTATAAAAATATCACATCCACAGTCAAACATATCACAAAACCTTCAATACAATATAGATGTTTTGTATCATAATAAATCAACTTCAAATAATCTTAAAATCCATCAGAGGATGTTGACATAGATGAAATCAAAATTCTTTTTAAAGAAATATCTCCTTTTATTTTGAAATCATTTAAGATCCATATAAAATAAAACATTTTCTTTGAAAATATTCTTATAATCTTGTAAGGGAAGCTTTGAAGATTTTATAATGGCGGAAAATAGCCGCACCCGCCGTATAAGTTAAAAAAACATTCTTATCTTTATTCTGTCGAAAAGGTTAAAAAGCACCTTGTTTGGAAAACGACGAAAAGATTCCTCTTATAAAAAGTCAAAAAAGGGTATAAATGAATTTAACACATATTCTTGTAAAAATGTTTTGAAATAAATTTTGAAGAAACATGGATGTGGATTATAACGAAATCCAAGTAAATTATTACGTATAAACAACCTCGGATAATGAAGAGATTGTGAAATAACCCTTACCTTGTACTTTTCCTTGGATGGGGTAGGTTAACCTCCTGTATAATGGTGAAATAATTGTTATTAAATTATACAAGAATCATATATATTAATATGATATCATATATGATCTTTTAATATTGATTTGATAATAATATCTTAGTATTATCGTTGTTTCGGGTGTTAACTTACTTGTTTTCTTTTATATGTTTTGTTACGTAAGACATGTTTGTAAAGGATAGGTTGTATATTATTCAAATCCAGAATGGTATCAAGTCTTTAAACATCATTTTTAAATCATCAAATGATTATTATACTTGAATGGATACGATGGAGAATGAATCTCATCGCGTTCGTGGAGACGGTAGTCCGTACGTACGCACGAACGCTACTTCCATTTAATTTTTATTTTAAAAGAATCGAATCCAAATGATACATAGGTATATTACAATTCCAGTATAATATAATATTTTATATATGTTACTTAAGTTCATTAACACCATCCTTTATACGTTCCATGTGTGGTATGAACGAGTCATATCATTTTAAGGGGGCGGTAGTCCGCACTTCCTCAAATGAAATTATCGTATGTATATACAACATGAAACGAATAATGGTATGAAATAAAATGGAATTACAGAAGTTTATATATAAAATATATATCATTAATATCATATTTAATTACAGTTCCATCATAATGGCCACCATGAGAGGCGGTAAGATGTATTTGAACAATCATCGTTTCGTGAGGCGTTAGTTTGCCATACACAGAAACATTATGTTAATCATCCATTAGATGGAGTTGCGTATATGTGTAGTTTGAATCCTTCTTATAAAAACATCCTAGTATATTGTGGATACTGGTGTTGTTACAAAAGAAAGGAAATAAAAAGAGTTTGGGGGTTGGAGATGCAAAATAATTGAAAATAATTTAAGAGAAAACGTTACCTTTAATTTAGGTAACTCACTTTGGTTGGAACAAAAGGACTTCTTGAAATGCTTTCTTCCTAAGGGGAAGCTTCAAGGAGGAGGAGATGGATGTGGGGAGCTTATTTGGGCAGAGTTTGGACGAGCCAAGTGGCTTGAGAGTTGTGAGGAATGAGTAGAAGTGGTCTCCTTTTATAAGGGAGAGGAGGGGCTCTTTAGGAAAGAGTGAAAGTATTACATTATAATATAATTATATTCGGTTTATAATGGTCCAAAAATCATTGAGGTCGAATATAAGATGACTAATATTTTAAATAACATCAACCAATAAGAATTGGACAGGTTTTAGAAAATATTTTAATCATTATAATCTTATTTATTTAAATGATTTATTAATGAGGGAAACATTGCATCATTATTGTGTCATTAATAATTTAACTTATTTGATGTCTAAAAATTATAAATAAAATATCATTATGTAGGAAATCTTTTTATCTTTCTAATGAATATTTATAATCTAAAATCCAACATATATAACCCTATTTAACAATTGTTTTTCTAAAAGATATATGCTTGTGTCATTTTTGTATTCATTTTATCTTAATTAAAATAAAGTGTCATTATCACTTACAAGTGGATCCATGGGGTCCCAAAATCGACCCAAAGATGCCCATGGTCGACCATGTATCAACCAATAGGTTTAAGACATGTTTTAGGGTAATTTAGTATTATTATAATATTATTTTTTAACCCTTATTTACCGGATTTACCCTTAACCATGGTAAATAAAATATTTACCGCAGTAATTATTCAAAATGTCTAAAAATAAAAGTTACCTATTTACACAATTTGAACATCCTGATTCCAAATATGGAATCCATTTTTTTAAATTCAAAACACAGAAGTGTCATAAATTAATTTAAAATTAATTCCCGCTGTCAAAACAAAAAGCGTGTTTTTAAGAGATAATAACTATCAAAAGATTGACACTTGTTTATGTTCGGTTTAATTGTAAAATTATGTCCAATGACCAAAAATATATTAAATGGAAAAAATATATTCTAAATATACTTTAAAACCACTCAAATTCATAATTTATCACTATTAATTATTTTGATTAAAAAAGTTGTTTTTAATTAAAATTTAGTAATTTTCACTATTCATCAAAATATGAAAGTTATCCGAAATGTACCAAAATTTCAACTTATGCTAAATTTGATATTCTGAATCCAAAAATGAAGTCCATTTTGAAATATAAAATATAAATAATTTCAAAAAGTAGGTATTACTATTCATAATGGCTAGTTTGATTGGTTATGGTGTGTTAGAACTCGGTGTTGCGTACAACACACGCTATCACATTATTCAAAGAAAGTGTACCGTGGAAGCTTGGGATGTTTCATTTTAAATTTTTGATGTCCCCATTTAGTCAAAAAGTTTAAAATATTGTATTTAAAAAGTTTACACTATTAAAAGTTGATAAAAGTGCAATACTGAAAATGAATTTGTTCTTCCATTATATCTAAGAAACTCATAATATGGATTCTAAAATTATAAGGATTATATAAAGTTTAAAATTTAGATAATACTATTCATAACCTATTTTGAATGGTTTTTTTGTAAGTCATGGTGTGATTGAACTCAGTGTTGCGTGTAGTTCAAGTTATTGAATTATTTTGAAGAAATAACACACTATGAAATCTTGAGGTGTTACAGAATCCATAAGAAATTTCACTCTTCTCATTTACATTCAAGAAATTATTTTGTATTCTGAATCTAAATTTCATTACATTTGTTCGGAAATATATCTATATGGCCCCCTTACTATCCATTTCATTTAAAAATGACGAGACACCCCTTTATATCTCATCAACAATTTTTATGAATCCTAATGTCACACCGTTATGCTGTAGAAATTACACCGTGATTTTCCAAGCCAAAGTCATTGTGTTGTGAATACCATGCTCATTTATCTATCAAGGGTATTCACATTTATGAACATTTACTAATTTATTATAGAGTATATATAATGAATTCCACGTTCCTTTATCAAGGAATAAAT
Source organism: Viscum album (assembly GCA_963277665.1). NCBI lineage: Eukaryota > Viridiplantae > Streptophyta > Magnoliopsida > Santalales > Viscaceae > Viscum > Viscum album. Next base: position 1,360,754,288 of record OY728147.1, on the reverse strand, counting down.
TATGATCTATAATGATTTCATGTAGAATGATCCATGTGGAACACTTATGCATGAAGAGAAATGATTAAGAAGGGTCCTCCCTGATAGCGCTCTAATGCATTGGGTAAATATTAGTATGATGATACACCGTGTGAAATGATTTTTTATTCATTATAATTAAAGTGAAATGAGGATTTACTCATGCTCCATATGGAATGAGCCTTGGCTTATGCTAATACCATGTTATGTTTTGTTTCCACATTTCCATGTTATGATATTCATAATATATTTTTCCTTTATGTTCATGTTTCTTTTATGCTCCATTGATATGCCTTTTTCTTAACATTTATTTTATTCTTCATGTTATTCCTTGTTTACTTCCTTACTGGGCTTTATAGCTCACCTTTTTCTGATTTATGTCCTCAGGTTATTCCATGTAATGCTAAGTACGAGGGAATGTAGTTGTCTTGTAAAGGAAGTTTTCAATAAAGATGTTGTGTTTTATGTTTTAAGTCATTATGTAATGTTCCTAATACCCAATGAAACTAGAAATATCAATATTCCATGTTGCTTCAGCTGATTATTTTATTGAATAAATCTTGTTTAAGTGTGTAATAAATATCAGCGTTTTTATAGTCTTTTTATCAGATCCTTGTTTTAGACGATTACAGAGGTTATGGTATGGTGAAACCCTATAATATTTAGGTGATTTTTTTTATTTTTATAGGGTTTACAATAAATATATTTATTAAGATCCTATTATTTTAAATTATAAAATTTAAATTCATACTTTTTCTATGATAGGTTAATTTATTATGATAATGTAATAATTTTAAGGGGTTCAAAATAGGATATCCCTACTTTTAGTAAATATAAATTTTCACATTTAAATAGAATTTTTGAGTATAATGTTAAATAATTTATTTTGTTTTTTGATAAATATATGTATTTAATAATATGTTGAATAGTATATATATTACTGTGTGTGTGTGGTTGTAAAACTATGGTTTGTGGAATAATATTTTGGTTTGTGAATTTATATTTATATTATACCATATAGAAATTAATTATTGAATTAAAAAAACCATAACATTATTATTTAATATATCCATTTTAATTTTCATTCATGTTTCTCATTAATGATTATTTGGGAATTATTTATTTAAAATTAATATATTTGTGTTTTTCACCCAATGAAATATAATAAATAAAATTTTTCATTTAAATATATATATATCTGTGTTAACATGATTTTAATTATTGATATTTAAGTTAAATTTAATGATCGATATTGACATTTATAAAAGTAAATAATTACATTTCTCAAGGTTATATTTGTTTAAATGGTGACATATCTTCAGTCACAAAAAAATGTAATTTTTCTATTCATATATAAGATAATGGATTAATTTTTTAAATATGATTATATTATTGTGGAAAATATTATTATGAATTCTAAATATTTTTATTTTAAATGCTACTTTTTAATTAACATGAAATAAAAAGATACATTTAATTTTATAGAAAACAAATGTTGTGCTTTTCTTAATAGTATTTCTTTTGTAAAATAGTGATATATTTAAAATACATGTGATTACAAATATTATTAATATATATATATTAATATATTTTTATATGTATGTATATGATTGAGAAATGATAATTTTGAGTATAATTATTATAATTATGCTTATAATTTCCACAACTAAGTACTTGTTTATAAAAATAATCCAATCGATCATAGTAAAACATTGAATTGATTAATTTATATTAAAATAACTTTTTAACTTATATATTAATTTTGTTAAATATATTAAATTAAATATATAAATAATATTCAAAATCTATTTAATATTATTTTTTCAAATGAATTATAATATAAAAAAATTTATCGCAAGGAAATTCTAAAATTTCATTTCGTTTTAATGAGACAAGAATATATATGAGTAATACAATATAACAGATAAATAATAATAAATAATAATAATAATAGCATAATATACTAACAACTTAATAAATAATGGGATTCTAAATTTTTAAGTGATGCCAATGCACTGAAAATAACATGGTCATCCTCAAATCTTCCTATATAGGTCATCATGTCACCCACATTGGCGCCATACAAGTCATGGAACATCCATCCCACTAATGATGGATGTGTGTCTATTAGATTTTGGGATGATCTTCATGTGTTTCTCATGATGCCTGGGTTACAGAGGTCTCATGATTCTAGTGGACTCTAATGGTTTATGGATATATAATAATAGTGATGATGGTCTCCAACATTGTCCTTACTCAAATAACATAGGATACTTTTTGCATAAGATACTTTTTTATTACAAATAGGATGTTTTTATCAAGAAGGAATCATGCCATTCATATGGTGTGTTTATATATATATATATACGTACATACAAATATATATATATTTTTTGTTTTTGATATGGTTATATATGTATATGTATATATATATTTAATTTCATTACTTTAAGGGGACTCACAGGGGTTGGAGGGTTTCCACGGTATTACTACTATTCAAACATCCATCATCCCATTTCAGTATATTTATTTTGGCTTCATAATAATTAGTCACATGGCCTGCTATTTTCGAAGAATAGTTTATAAAATGTTTAAATGGAAAGTAATTTGATTTTAATATTATTTAATGGTCCAAATAATTTTTTCATTATAATCATATATATAGAAAATATTTTCCACCATTTAAATTTAATTAGAATAAAATTCAATTATTTCTTTGGGAAAAAGATCTATTTATTATAATTAAAAAAAATTATTATGGTGTCAATTTTATTTATTTTCGAATAAAAATATATGTATGCATGTCTGTGTGTGTGTATATATCAACTCATGAAAAAATATCTTAAACTGAAATTTATATATCCGTATAAACATGTATATTCCAAAATACTTTAAACTAATTTTTTCTGACATGTGTATATACTATTTTATGTAATACTAAATTCATTATAAATTATATATATGTATATATTTATGAATATATATACCACATTTTTTAGAAAAACTATTTCGTATAGAAAAAAAATCTTAAGTCCATTAATCTCCTTAAATTGAAATACATTTGAAATGTTTAAAGAGTCTTAATTTTTCCTCCTTGTTTGTATGTGGTTAATTTTAACAATTATATTTCAAGAAAATTATCTAATCTTAAGAATAATGATGGAATGCCAAAAACAAGTTTATATATTTAATTCTAAAACCCTCATTTTATGTCATGATAAATATTTTATCTATTTTTGACTCAAAAAATGTTTCGTTCTAAATGGATTTGTTTTTTGTATTTTTTTATGTCAATGATTTTAATTCTTCTTCTACGAATGCATGGGATGCTATTAAAATTTTAAAAATATTTGTTAAAAGTAAAAAAATTTCAATTTCAAATAAGTGTATATATATATATATATGAACATATTTTTACTTATATACATATATATTAATTTCAATGAAAAATTATTTTCACTATTTTCTCTATATGTCTATATGTTTATATATATGTGTGTGTGTGTATCATTTTTCATGAAATAATTTATATTCTGACATGTGTGTGTGTAATTATGTATCATTTTATGTGAGAATGGTTTCATGTTAATATATTGGAATATATGTATATATATGTATCAATTTATGTAAAACCATATTACATTTAATATTTTCATATATGTATTTAAATGTATACATGTTGGTATCATTTTATTTAAAACTATTTTTATTTTTTAATCTATACATATCAATATTAATGTAACATTTTATGAAAACAAATTATTATTATAATAAATATATGAATGTAAATAAATTAATAAATTTATATTGTTCATTTTATGTAAAAATATATTAGTTTTTTACCTCTATATATATAGCACATATGGAACTATTTTTGCTCCGATACATTTCATTTTGAAATATTGACAATGTATAATGATATTTCAATGTTGTACTCTTCATTTCCAAAAACATATTTACATGTTAAAAATTATATAATGTTTAATTTCCCATTTAAATTGTTTATCATAATTTTTTTAATAAATTAAATATTTATATATATGTATATGTATATATCCATGTAATTTATCATTATTGAATAGGATAACGAATATCAGGTTTTCAAAATATGTTCATGTTTTTTATGATGTAAAATGCAATATAATAAGTTTTAAATGAAATTAATTATACTTGGTTATTTAATTAATGAAGGCATGGGATGTGGTGTAATCCTAATCCCTTATGAGCCTCTCTTCAAATATCGGATGGGTGAGACAATAATTATTTATCCCTCAAATGAATTGATAAATGTTTTAATATCATGATATGTCATATATGTTTCACATGTGTTTATATTAAGAAAACTATGGAATTAAGGAGTTACCCAAATACATTTTAAGACAACATTCTCAATGTTATGATTTCACAGTAATAATCCATGACCTTATATTTAGGAAAAATAGTTTAATTTTCAATTTACACATAATTTATATATAAGGATTGAATTTTATTATTTTAAATCATGTTTTTATTTAATATTACTTTTTGATTCCCTAACTAACATCCTCCTATTTTTTATGCACATTAGTGATCCTTTCATTACTCACCCTATTTTTTCAAGACATCTTTTCAGATGGCAGGAAGATTAAGGATAGTGTTCAAGGTCCATTTATGGTTTTTAACTCTTATAAAGTAGATGAAATGCTATCTTTTCATTTGTTTTATTGGTGTTGTAATTAAAATTGGATGGTGTGTCCTGTCACTTTAAAAATAATAAATAATATGTGACATACCGATATAGGTGACATATATGAGTGGCCTAATTTATTTTGTTACATGACCTCGGGAAGGCCTCTATATATGTCATAGGCTACTAACTATAATCAAGGTTTTAATTGTCTTGTAGTGAGACTATACCCTTATAATTAGAGAACGAATACAATATAAATCAATATTAATAATAAACCAAATGATAAAATAATAAAAAATAAAAAATAAAGACCAACGTCACATGATAATCCCAAATAAGTGGTAATGATTGTAAAATAAAGTAGTAAACATGTAATTCCATATATGTGACAAGTTTTAAATGAAAACCCAATATAAAAGCACTATTTACACTCTTAATTGGGTTCTAACATTATTTATAGTACCCCCATCCAGGATTCATTCTAAATTCTTACTCTTCTATCTAATATATGGCTCTATCCATTGTCTTATAAGGAAAACATGAAATCTATTTGGGTACTAATTTCCTACCCAATTAGTGTGTGATTATTAATATGTAAACCACAACATGTGGTGTATAAAAATATATCATTTCTATAACAATTTATGATGATTTATAAATAACAAAATCTGAATAGATAAATTAAAAAACTTTTATAGTTATTATTATTTAGTTACCCACATTAGCCATATGTTCATCATAACACTAAAATCAATCATACCTTCTCTGACCCATGCTAGATTCTGAACCATAAACCAAAGAGATTTGAAAATTATTTATTCATGAGTTTATATTATTCAGATTATTTCTAATTTTAAATTGGTTACATAGAGCATCAATCCATTAACAATTATCAATGATACATTGAGTGTCATTCTAACAACATTATCTCGTACAATTCCATAAGAAATCCAACACCAATATCAATTGTACATAGAGAATCATTCGAACACAAAAATCAATACTACATGGAACATTAGTCTAGCACCAATTCCATGAATGCATAAGTAGCCTAGAGAATCATTATGGAACCCCATGGGTACTCAAAGAACCATTCCATAACCCCTAACTCATTGTTCACATTTCCATATATATATATATATATCGAGTTTTATTATTAGTAAAATTCTTATATATATTTCACAACACAGTGTAGTGTTTAATTTATAAATCATAACCAACATCATTTTAAATTATCATGTAAAACAACATGAGAAATTGCCCCATTAATCCATAATCCATCAATTATTACTCAACTAGTTAACCCTTCATGGTTAATCCAAGAAACCCATTATACTCCCAATATAAAACCATGAAATGTGGATTTATACCAATACTGTAGACCCATTATTTCCATTTTCAATTCACAATTAATAATTTAAAGGATATTAGCACACCCCACGCGTTTCTATCAAACCCAGACTCATAATCTACAAAGTACAACGGGATCTATGAAGGCTCTCTTAATTTAATCCTATGCAATTCACTTCTTAAAATTAAATTCAATTTCAGTATATGGAAATTTGTAAACACTACTTGAAATATAAGATCGTGATCTTGAATCATGTAGTTGGTAATTATGACACCAACTTTTGGATCATCGATGAATGATCTCCAAAAACACAGTCATTGATTTGTGGTATAACGACTGAAGTCACTAAGGCATGGAATATCTAGGATCAAAACATATGATCAAAATCTAATGAAATAAGACACATTAAATCAAATATCTCTACCATAAAAATGTGATTAATTCATCCGTCTCCAAGGGGAAGAAAGAGGGGAGAGATAGGTAACTGAACAAGGTTGATATCACAAAATATAGTGAAGTCAATTTTTCTTCCACCACATCATTAATTAAAAATCATAAGGGTTTAGAATCCATGAAAAACTCTAGGGATATGACATGGAAAAGGGAAAAAATATTGGTACAAGTGGGAGTTATTAGGGAAATAAACCATGGGTTTAAGAATTTTTAATTTATCATTTTGAGTTTTTAATAACCATGTGCACGGTTTACTTAATGGCATGCATGGTTAGAAAAATAATTCACCCTAACCATGATCCCCTATTGTTTAGGGGGAGTGGTCTCTCTTTAATGAATAATATTTGTTAATCTATGTAAAAACCTTGAAAAACCCATTTTCTCATGGGGCATAGTTTTTGGGAGTGGTACAATATTTTTTTAATCCATGTACCCCATATAGTATCTTAAAACGGGTCACACGGTTTGATTGGGAATATTTTAAGGTATTCCGTAACTATTCACTAACCGTGAACCACCCTATGGGATTCCAAAATTTTCTAAATTCACACATAATAAACTTTATGTAAGACCCAAGCATTGTATGGTCAATGCAAGGGTAAAAAATACAATAACATGAGTATAATACATATCATGTATGTTCTGTATTATATAATCTCACACCATCTAATAGCTCATCCTCAAGATGTACTCCCAATAATCATTATTCCTTAGTGGTGATGAGGTTGGGCCACTGGGAAAAAATTTCAACATCCATATTCCATATTTCCTTCAAAACATGACCATATTACCATATGACATGTAAAAATGGAATAATCATTACCAAAAAAACATTCTCACTATGATCTATAACATGAATCAGATTCCCCTTAAAGTATGCATCAACATCAAACTACACATTATCAATTTCTATCACATGATATGGGTTAGGGTAATACTATCGATGTGATGACACATGAAATACCTCATTCATACTGATATACCTCTATGGAAGAGCTAATAGATACACCACCAGTGTTATCCTTTCTATTATCTCAAATAGTTTGATAAAAACCAGTGCCAAGATGCCCTACCTCTAAATCATATGGTGTACCTATCTCAGAGATACCCAATGGAATACATGATTACCCACTTTAAAAATAAGATTTCAACAAACTCAACCCACATATAAATTTTTATGTGATTTTTGTTGCATCCATATTCTTCTGAATCAATTGAACATATTTTTATGTCTCCTATATGAGACTCATTCCAAACAAATCTGACTCTCCTTCCTCCATCCAACATAATTTCAATTTGAATTTCCCATAATAAATTTCATCAAATGGTTCCATCTAAATATTTTCCTGATAAATTTTGTGATAGGTGAACTCAATTAGTACTATGTTATTCTCCCAAGATTTTCCATAGCCTAGGAAACATGCTTAGATCATGTACTCCAAAACCTAAATAATATTCTTCAATATCCCATCTATCTGGGACCCTTAAGTACCAAAAACATTTTTCTGTCCTTTTCAGAAGTGAAAAGTAAAATGAAAATCAAATTCTAAAATTGTACTTCATTGAACCACATGAAAATAGACTGTCTCCTAAACATACATATCTCTTAATTGATCAACCATGAATTCTTACCAGATATAAAAGAAATGGGACACTTTATTCAAATATTACACAACCAACCATATCATGTCGTTATTCTGAGAGATCCTCAAAATATTCTCCAAATAAAAAATATTAAAATTATCACACATCGATTTTGGGAAGGGAAACGTCTATGGAAAAAAACCTAATTAATGATGAATAGCCTTCCCTAGCTGGAATGCGTAACATCTTTACATGAAACCTACAATATCATTCGTTTGTACCTTCCACTAATATTCTCGTGAAGGCCATGGTATATGTTGGTCAATCTAGGGTGCACTACCCACATCAATGAATGAAACTAATGCATCAACTCCTCTCCCATACAAGTATGAAAAACAAAATGTTTACACACAAAGATGATAACATCCTAATATATATTTTATTCATAAGGTATCCCCCCACATTTAAGGGTTTCCCTCATAAAGAAACAATGTGGATCCTCATACTACCACTCCTTGATCCATCAAATAATTTTGGACTCAATTAATAAGGACAAAAATTTCATGTACAAATGGTCCTCTCAAGCATCTATATACATCTCATCTAGTATAGTTATGAACATAAACTCACATATAGAGTCATGAACTAATTGAGTTTATGACTTTAGGTATAAATTGCCCATATCACTTTTTCATTTCATTGGAGTATATAAAATATTATTTACAAACAACTACATATACTAACCCTATCTCTACAAATATAGTTTCAAATATCATTCTGACAATACATGATTCAATAAAATATGGTCTATTTACACAAATAACCTTTCTAACAATAGGTAATTGCTCCAAAATATTAAGGAAAAATCACCACAACCAGCTCTATATCATTCATAGGATAATTCCATTAACGTGGACTTAACATTTATGATAGATATGACATGACTTGATCAATCTGCATCAACACATTCCCAAGTCTACTCCATGGAAAATCACAAAACTAGATATATATCCTCACTTGGTTTGGGTGGTATAACAATTAGTGTGGTAGTAAAACAATTCTTCAACTCTTATAATGAATTGTCACTTTCTCCAAACAATTCAAATTTAATACCCTTTATATTTTGACCCATAATAGGAACTTCTAAGTGAGACAATTCAAGGAAAAATCGTAGATAATATCCCACTAATACCAAAATTCATAGAATATCAAAAAAAAAATTTGGATGCTCCCCTAAATAACTACCTAATAATTATATGGGTCAAATAAAACACCTTTCCCTGAGATGATGTTACCAATGAAATATAACTTGTTTATCTAGTGTTGTCACATATATTGATTAGTTTATTGACTACGATCTCTTATTGTTATTTTAATGATGTTAAGATGTATGGTATGATAATCATGAATTTAGAAGTACGCCAATTTATGTTCTACAAATACAATACAAAAAGAGGTCCAAAAATAGATGTAAGATTCAATTTATTAGGTTTATAAACACATCATGGCTGTTTTTTAATCCTAATTACATCACAAAAGACTCATACCCAGCATACCTAATCCTCTATTTAATATATGGTTTATAAAAAGGTATCACTTTCAACTATTGATACCCTAAACTCAAATTGATCTTCTATAACACATAATCCACCCATAACTATTCAATAAAATCTTTGATACAATGAATAAGATGTTATTTATTAACTTTCATCCTACTAACCATCCAATAATAAATAATCAAGTGTAACATTCAGTCATCCTTCTTGGAAAAAATGATAGGATAACCCTAATGTGACATACATAGATAGATAAATCATTTATCCATCAATTCCTCCAGCATATTAATAAGATATTGAATCATTGTTGTATCCATTTTTTAAGGAGGAATAGAAACCCATTCACCTCCATGGAATTCCACAATTGTGAACTCAACATCTCTCTCAGGTGGAATACCAAAGAAGTATTCAGGAAAAACATCTGGAAACTGATCCACTACTGGTGGAAATAAACTTTGATTCAAACCCCCATCATCCAATATAATACTCACAACCTAGGATGTGAGCTACTCAAAATGTTTGGGAACGTTTCTCACATGTCATGCCCATATATCACATTCTCCATGATGAATATATTGGCCACCCACATGAGATGTGAATATTACACTCCAAATTTCAAAATCAATTTTGGATCAGTACGATACTAACCAAACCATACCGAAGATCATGTCATAACCAAAAATATCATTTATATACATATCCCAAAAGAAACAGTATTAACCATCCTTGAGGGAACACCCCTTATGCTGATAAATTGCATTTGATTGTACACCCAATGGTGTTTTGATCATCATTTCCCCTCTTGAAAACACCATAGTTAGACTCTAACCATTCATGAGAACATAAAACATAAAATAATGTGAGGATCATTTATCAAATATTGTTTTAGTAAGTGTAGTTGCTATAGGACTTGTACCTCTAATAGTCGATGAACCATCCTCGCTATGTCAAACTATATACTGAAATACATGAAACTGAAATGTCTCGTTTTCATCTGTTGTGGATTGGATCATTGTGTTACACTTTTCTACTGATAAGGTAATCCTTTAATCAATTACCCAGTCCCCCACCCCAACAAACTTGACTAGTAGAACTCAAAATTCCCTAAAGGTAAGGGATATAATACCCCTTACAGTACTCTAGATTGCCATAGATCATCTTTCACTACCCATTGATCATGGGTTTCTCTATTACTTATAATATTATCCCATTCGACCATAATATCATCACTCTACTTGTGGTTAGTGACCATAAATATGAACATGTCCCATCCTACCACACCAATGGAAGAACACTCCATTGCCACCATGCGTAACAAGTCCTTCACGCTGGTTACTCAATTATATACTCCACAAGTAAACATTCTCATAATAACATATCCAAATCTCAAAATATATACCATTTAGTCATCTAGAAGAAGCCACCAATCCTACACAAGAATCCTCATTTAGGTTACACTGGGAAATAAGAGCCCGATTCAATACTTAACCAAAATTCATCAACCAGAAGATATAAACCTAGGTCATAATCTCTAATTTAAGTCCATAATAATGAAATCCATATAGAGATACAATATTAATAATAATTTCCTGGGAAATTCTCTTCAATTCAATGAAGAAACTAGGATAGTCCATCAATGACATGATTCATTAAGACAATCGTATAAATTCTGCTTCTATCAGCTTCCTAAGAATCTCTGGGTAAAAGTGTTCTAGGAACATCATGATGATATCCTTCCATATCATGAACTCTACCATCAAATTACAGATTAAATAACACACAAACACATCACTTGAAATCTTATCATATAAGTATCCAACATGAAAAATTTCTCCATATGAGTCTCTAAATTATCAAGTATTTTTGGGATATAATATATCCAGAACACAACTACATCTGGTCCACCATCTTCAATGAACATTATATGGTGTTTTAACTAGAATTAATGGTTCATAAAAGAGGTATTCCATACTATATAACCTTAGTATATTTCCATGAACTGCGTAAAGAGATTAATTTTCATCAGAAACTTCTCTTCTACCCTTCAAATGGAAGTATTAGGGACACTTGTCCAATTACCAGAGGCACATTTATATCAATGTCATTTTATTTTATAAACAACATTTTTCACCATGGCTTCATGTCCCTATAATTCCAATAACACATGTTTAGACACATAACACATAACAAGTATGATAATAAAAGACATGTTCACGCAAGGCCACAAAAAATCACCATTACATTATCCCATGGTCAAAATCGAGGCACTATCACTACCATATCGATCATTACTCTATTCTGTGGTTATAATCAAGTAAGAAATATTCATAAATATATATTATATTTTAAAAAACCATTTATAACCATTTAAAATTTCAACAATAAACATATTTTGAACATTATAAATTCATTATTAATAACCATTTCAATAAATTTATACAAATAATGATTTTTTATTTATTACACAACTCACACTTAAACAATTTTTCCATGAATGCCTAAATTGATGCAAGACACATATATACTTTAGTTCCAAGAATGATTCATGTATAATCAAATCTCATTCCATAACGAGAAATAAGTAAAATCATAGAAAATAGTAACATCACACAACAAGTACATCACCTAATATGAATTGATATAAAAATATAATAGAAATAATTAAGAACAACAATCTAGCTCTAGGAAAATGGGTCAAAAAAATCCATAACCGAATTCATAAACATGGTCGGACTCATCCTAGTCTCTTTAATACCTATCTCAAGTAATAATATAATTTAAAATAAGAGAAAAAAAATTCTTTTAATACCATTTTTTAATGTCCTAGTGTAGGATCCACATAGTGGTTCCTTAAGCCAGGTCATTACATGACATAAGGCATGTCACCCCTACACTAGAGGCTATTGACTATTAGAAATGGTATCTTTTGTCATGTGAGGAGACTATACCTTATTTATTAGAGGAAGATAATATTGATAATCACTATGAACAATATCCCTAATTATTAAATTATAAATAATATCCAGTACATACCAATATCACTTGATAATCCCAAAATAAAGGAAATGAATATTAAAAAAATTTAGATCTTTCATTCGATATATGTGTCAAGTGACAAATTAAAAAACAAAATAAAGACACTCTCAACACCCCTAATTTTTTCCTAACATCAGTTATGGTACCCTCAATGATACTCCATCCTATATACATAGACATCCATCTAAAATTAGGATCTTGGACTTGTCATGTCCTACAAGAATGATTTTTATTCAATTACCAATCTGTTTCCCATGTAGTGTGTGAGTAAAACTCAGTAGGACACTACCCCATGGTGTCTAAACAAATAACCATTTTGTATTAGTGTATGAAGTTTTATAATGAATGAATGAAAAATGATGTAATTAAACATGTTTCATATTTATTGTTATATAGTTACATTAGCATCAGGTTCATGATGAAACCTAAATCAATCATACCATATTTGGACCATGTCAGAGTGTAAACAACAATCCATATGGATTTAAACATTATTCATTTATGTGTTTTTATAATTTAAATGAATTCAAATTTTACTTGGTTAACATGGTGCGTGGGTATGGGTACCATTATCATGGTTACATAGATAGTTACTATAGTATCATTGTCTTGAGTACATGAAGAGTAAATAAATTTTCCATATAATTGTTATATAAAGAATCAGTATAGATCCAAAATTTCAGGTACATGGATAATTAGTTGAGTACTAGTTCGCATGCATGCCTCGAGGTACAATATCAACAGTTTGGCACCACATGGGTAATTTGAGCATTAATCTATCACCCAAAACTAATCATTCACATTTTAAAATATATATATATATAAATCATCTTTCATCATATGTGACCTTTATATAAATCATTCATAATATGATGTACCTTTTCATTTATCAAACAAAACCATGGTTATTTACATTGATCATAAGGAAGAACATTATCAATTCCATGATTAATCCATTTATCATCAATTATTAGAAACTCATTAAACATTAAAGGTTAAGACAAACAACCCTTTAAAATACCAATGTTAAAAAATTATTCGTGAATTTAGTTCCTTTACCAAAACCAAAATTTACCATTTTTATTTCCATTAGACATCAGTTCTAGTATATTAGCACACCCCATGGGTTTCAATCAAAATCAGTCTCATAATCTCTAATGGGGTCAATGGTATCACTGAAGGGTACCTCAATTTCATAGGATTCACTTCACTTCTTAATTATAAAGGTGTCCAATCGAGGTGGAAATGAAACAATGCAGCTTAAAACACAAGATCATGATCATTATTATGGGAATTAACAATTCGACCACCTTCCTTAGAATCATTGATGAATGATATTCCAAACGTAGTACATTATTCTAGGTAGAACTACCGAATTCAAAACACAAGGATGATGTTGGATCAAAACCTATAAAAAATATCCAAAAAAACTAGATCTATGGAAACATTGATCGTAACCATATAAAAGGGGAGGAATTCATCCCTCTCCATCGGGAATAAATATGGGAAATATTGGAACCTGAACGAAGAAGAAACCACATATTTGATTGGAGTCAAAATCCATCCAACATATATTAAATTCGCAAGAAGAAGGGTTTGAGAGGCCAAAGAAACCCTCTACAGATAATTAAAGAGTAAGGGAATACATATAGGTTGAGAAGGGTTTATTTGGGAAATAAAGAATCCATTCATGAATTTTTAATCTAATTTTTGGATCTTTAACTAAAAATGTGAACCATTTCCTTGATGAGAATAATGGTTAGATAAAACATTACCCTGATCCTTATGCCACTATATTCCAGGTGGTGAAATATTTATCATTATGTCACACAGATTGTTAAACCATGCACAAATAGTGAAAACCCCTCTGCCCTTAGGTGTTTTATTTGCGGGTGGGGGGGAAAACGGCTTGTAAAACTCTGTGCTTCCATCCAATGTCTTAAAATGGTTTACGATGATTGATGGGGAAACCAACACTGTTTTACCTAATAGTGCACCATCGATGCAAAGCCCCATGGGATTCCAAAATACTCTAAATTCATTAGAAACAACCCTAAAGAATGTCCCAGACAAAATATGATAAAAAAGTGTAGAATAATACTTATAAATAAGTATGATATGTGTCATGAATACTCAGAATCATACACATTTTGATATCATATTTTTTATAGAAATAAATTATAAATAGAATAAAAAATAAGAAATAAATGGAACATGTTTTGGGTCACCTTAGCTATAAATTTAATGTTTACATCGTTTATTTTAAATTTAGAAAACTTGTATTGCAGGAATTATATATTAGACAAAACATATATTATATAAATTATACCTGTGATTTATAAAGTGATAATAAATTAAAAAATAGGGAGAACATAAAAAAGGGGTTATAATTAAAATGATTAATTTATATTAATTATTTATTATAATTATTCAAATTAATGGTATTATTGTGGGGAAACAATTTAAAAATATGAAACTTAGTTTTGATGATTTATTTTATAAGTGACTTAATTCATAATTTATATATGATAATTGGATTCTAAAAATAAAATATATGATATAAATTGAAAAATATATCTTTTATAATTCATAGATTATAAAATAATTAGTTTTTATTAAAAATAATAAATAATATAAAATAGTTCCTAATATAAAGTAGATATAATGTGTTTCAGATAATAATTATGGATTATCCAAAATTCAGATATATTATAAACTATTTGTTAATTGAATATAAAAACTTTTATCATGTTTAAATATGTCAATGTTTTTTCTATTTAAATGTTATTCCCCAGTTTAATCCTTGAAATAGTTGTTAAATTATTTATTAATATGTATGTATAAGTTGAAATTTGTCGAACATAATCTATATGATATCATCGACATATCTAAGGGGTTACATGCTCGATATGAGAATAGAATTAGTTTTATATTTCATTAACATGGGCTTGTGTTGTGTTAAAAAGTTTATATATATTAGTTAAATTTTATATATACATATTTGGTGTCTAAATAAATGAATGAAATGAGATCTCTCTTCACAATTAAATCCCTTAATATAGGGATGTTGTTTCGTATGAACAAAAATTACTAACCACAAAAATAACCACAGTATACCATGAATATAAATAGAATACAGATAACATATTTCTAATAGAAGTATACAATACACTACATTCTATTAATAAGTTTTGAACAATGGAGATCTCGTCGAATTAAAAGCGTGATAAGAATCCCTCACCACGTTGTAATCCATAGAGTCATTTGACCAAAAGGTAATAACCACCAAATGATTCATAGAATAACATGAATATATATATAATAATGACAATATATAAATAATTTCATTAAAAATACACCACGTGAAAGAAATTCGTGGCAAACAATAGAAATCCCACAGAATGAAATTTGAGATAGGAAACCCCTTACCTCATCAACTGACTTGACTCAGTTGTATGTTCCTTGTTTTCCCTGAATTATAATCATAAGTTAATTTATACTTAATTATTAATATTTTTCATGTATATTTTTCATTTTATATTACTTATTTCATTGCTATAACTATTAGTTAATTATTTGAGCTCATATTAGACATTTTGTCAATATCCGGAACTTGAGTCAAAAATGAACTTGTTATAATTATAAATTGTCCATGTGGTCAAAATTCCATCATCTCCATAATGATATTAATCATTTAGATGTAATATATATGATATATATCCAGTATATATATGTATTTATAATCATACATAACATTTGGAGACAATAAATGAAATGCACCGTTCATGGAGACGGTAAGCCTTACGTACGAATGAACACTACTTTCATTTTTATTTCATATTTTAATGAAATGGAAAAATAGTGATTAATAGGTATATTATGATTTCAATATAATATTTATGTCATATATGGTACATAAATTCTTAAATTTCATCCTTTATATGTTCCATGTATGGCATGAACCATTCATATCACTTTGAGGGGCAGTAGTCCGCACTTCCTCTAATGAAATTGTCACTTTTTCCCATTATGGTAACCATAATGGTATTCTATAAGAGGAAAAATACATAAGCAAAAATAAATCATAAATATAATTTATATCATATATAGATAATGTTCCATCATTATGGAAACAATGTGAGGCAGTAGGAGATAATTGAACAATCATCGTTTCATGAGGTAGTCGTTCGTCGTCCACTGAAACAGTATGTTCTTTACCCATTAGATGCAGTTGTGTGTAAGTGTATCTTGAATAATTCTCATAAAAAAATTCCTTTATATTTAGGATACTATTTTTTTATAAAATTAACGAAAAAAAGATTTTTGGGGGTTGGATAAGTAAAATAAAACCAAATAACTTAAGAGAAGTCGTTAACATTAAATCGGGTAACTCACTTTGGTTTGAACCAAAATGGTTACTTGAAGTGCTTTCGGCCTAATGTAAGGCATATAAGATGAATATAAGGATATTGGGAGCTTATTGGTGTAGAGTTTGGATGAGACAAGGGCTTGAGAAGTTTGAGAAATAGGAAAGAAGTGATAGCTTTTATAAGGGAGATAAGGGCTCTTTTGGAATGTTTGAAAATTTTATTTTATTATATAATGATTTCCTATTTCAGAAGGTCAAAAAATCATTAAATTATAAGATTTGGTGGAACATGATAGATATAAAATAATCCAAGAATAATTGGACAAGGTTTGGATATTTTCTATTATTTTTATCTTCTTATTTATTTAAATAATACTTTAATGACGTAAACACTACATCATCATTGTGTCATAAATTATTTTATTTATTTGATGTAGAAAAATTATAAGAAAAATACTGTGGTTTAGGAAATCATTTTATCTTTCCAATGAATATTTAGAGTAGAAAATATTACTTATATATCCCCTTGTAAAAATTGTTTTAATAAAACAATACTTGTTTATGACATTTTTTATTTTTACCTTAAACATAAAGTTGTTAAGGACATGATCAGACCCATGTGGCTCCATGGGGTCCCAAAATTGACACATGGATTCTCTTGGTCGCCCATTACTCATCCACTAATGATAGAACAAGTTTCAATGTAATTTTGTATTATTATAACATTATTTGTACCTTAAATTACCCTAATAACCTTTAATCCATGTAAATAAAAGTCAAAAGTTACTATTCACCAAATATTATTTTCTTCCCATTGAACCAAAATTTACATAATAAAGACTACCATATATGTCGTATAATAGAAATTCAATTTACAAAAGTGGTAAAATATAATTTAAATGAAAAAGTCAGTTTTTTAACTACAACTTAGTGTTTTCACTATTCATCAAAATTGGATGGTTTTTAGAAATATTTAAAAAATTAACTCTATGATAAATTTGATATTACTAATTCACAAATGATATCTATTTTAGAAAATTCTAAAAATATAAGCTACATTAATTAAATTTTTAAATGATTCTTGTCCTCCAAACAAAAAGTGTGATTTTAAGAAATAATAACCATCAAAAGATTGATACGTGTTAATGTCTAATTTCAAAGTAAAATTACATCCAATAGCCAAAATTGGGTTAAATGGTGAAAATATAATATATTTAAACTTAAAAACAAATTAAAAAGATAATATATCCATATAAATAATTGAGATTAAAAGACAGCTTTGAATTTAAATACAACATTTTTTATTATTCATTAAAAATTAACATTATCAGAAAAATATCAAAATTTCATCCAATGTAAATTTTGATGACCCGATTCTAAAGATGAAATTTTTTTTTAAAAAAATAATATGTAAAAGTGAAAAAAAAACTATATTTAAAAATGGTTCTCCTTCAAATGGTGGTAAATCTCCATTTTAATGTAAATTATGCATAAAATTAGATTGATTTACATTTTAAGTATCTGACTTTTATTAGATGAATTTAAAAACACATAACAAACATATATTATCATATTTTAGTTAGTTATATTAATTACCTCCAATACAGTTGTTTGGTCTTAACTACCATTTAAAATAATAATATTATATTATTAGTGTGCAATGTATGATTTCAAAGAAACCCATTGTTGCGTGTCACGTATGCCATTGAATATAGAATCACCATTAAAATAAAATTAATATTTTATGAAAAAATATTTATAAATACAAAAGTATCATAGTTTTTATTTTCCTAGGATGTAACTTTCATCCCCCCATTTGGAAATTTTGTCCTCACAATTTTAAAATTACGCTTGGAAATGTATTGAATGTCCCACATAGAAAATATAGTCAGTAAAACTATCACTTTAAAAGAAAGAAATAGAAGTACAAATGTCACCCGAATAAACCCATACTAGGATTCCATGTAGCCAAATATGGATATTGAAGTGAAAATAAGCCGTCACATTCTAATGGAGGGGGAATGAATACATGATTAGCATAAAGTTAACCACCAGAAAATAACAAACTTATGATTTGTTAAACGGTCTTTGATTACCCAGTAGGAAATGTAAACCAACAATGATTTTTTTACGTTCATTTTCAAAATTTTGAGGAATTAATTTAGTATAAAGAATAAAATCATAAAGAAATATACATAACTTTTAGTAGAGTTTCATCCTTTAATATGTTTCTACCAAAAACTAATCTGTTCTCCAAACAATAAGCATTCAAAAAGACTTGGTCACATCAAAAGCATTAGAATAATCTTGAAGAGAATCACATAATCCAAAAAAGAAGAACTGTATATTTCCTTTGTCGGTAGAAAACAACTAAAATGAAAATGGTTAGTAAGAGATCATATAGTCGCCCCAAATGGATATTCCTTTATAAAATGATATATTACTATTAATATCTAAAATTCAACGAAAGTAGCCCATGTTCAAGAAATACCATTCAATACACAATCATCCTTAAAATTCTTCTAAATAAATAAAACTATGATTGAAACCCAAATCTCAGAAAAATTTAATAACATAGTCTTCCATAACAAATCATAAAATTTATCTCTAAATAACATAGACTACTCATAACGTCTCATACTAAAGTGCAATTAACCAAATCACATATTATCTATCACAGGTTAATCATTTTTCAGAAATAACCCAAATCACAATATTTCCACAATAAAATCATAGATTCATACTAAAAAAATGTCAACTATTACTCCACAAATGGAATCCGGTAGTATTTTATTTTCTTTAGACAAATAGTATTCAAAAATAGAAAATATATTCAAAAGAACTTTTATCATTTAATCACCAAATCATTTTTCTATACTCTGGATATCTATTTGATAAAACATAAGTTCCCAAAATAAACTTATTCTTATGTCATAAAGTCATTTAACTAAAAATAATAAGTCATACTAACCAAGGACATCATGTAGTCTAGTGTTAGGAAATAAAACCCAATTTCACATTGGTTAGGGGTTCGTTTCCCATAGCTTTGACCAACACGATGGGTTTCCACACAGTCTTTTTGCTGTCCTTTTTATATAACGAAAAAATAACACTAACATGTTTTAATATTAATGCTTTTCTTATACCTTTTAGTATTATCCCAACACATTAATATAGTTCTGCTCTTATCTAGACATGGATGTATTTTCTTGATAAACCACTTACTACATACTATGCAAAATACCAAGAAGTTTTCCTATATTTAATCTTTTATATAGGGTTATTCATAAAGTATCCAAATCCTAATTTACATAAATAACTAAACAATCCTTTGATACAAACTATAGAATCCCACCATTTTATTTCATAACTTTTGATTACATTTTACAAACAATGTATCTATAAAGTCTTGTATTGGAAATCAAGAATAAAAACATGAAAACTAAAACATTCCATTAAATCCCCATGAAATTCTTCTTGAAAAGTTCATCCTTTGTAAAATTACTGCATCTCATAACATGGATACATACAACCAAAGGAAAGGGTGAGCCAAAGGCCCAGTAAGTAAATTAATGGGATTAGTTTAAATGTGATATCAATAAGAACATGATGAAAAACATAAAGACATGAGCAATGGTAAAATAGGCATATCATAATAAAAATAAAATTAATCATAACTTGAATATGTAGAAACAACATATCATTTAGACATTCAGAAACATGTCAGCAATGTCCATCCCCAAGTTGTCATAAAAATTACCAAGGTTATTCACAAAGGTATCATAAAACTTGTCATCTCTAGAGATTAATTCTTTAACCAATGCATTATAGAGCTATCAATTTTCACCCATAATATGTCTTCAAATTAATGTGAATCACACTAATCATAAACATAAATTTCATAAATAACCCATTTATATTAATAGAAATGGGTTCATTTCAAAATTGTGACGTTTTAAAAGTTCGTAAAAATAAGATCATTATGTAATTTATAACCCATGGAAAGGGAGTAAAGGTTATAATTATGTCTATTCCAGAATCAAAGATATCATTTTTTATAACTATTAACACCCATTAAAAAAATAGGTATGTGTATTCAAATATATAAAACAAGAGAATTTCTTGAGAGAAAGAGAGAGAAATTTTGAGATGAAGTTTTTACAGCATAACAACAATATAACTTGGTTTTAGAAAATATTAATAGAGCAAGGACAAGGTTCTACCATCCATAAATGGATCATTTTCTTCAGTAGAGGGACATAATAAAAAGAAATAATATCATGGTGTGGATATTTGAATGACACACCCCATGAAAAAGAAAACTTGAAAAGAAAGAGAAACTCTGATTTCTCTTAAGAAAATTCGACAGCCTAACGGTGTCACATAAGAATTCAGAAAATCAATTGATGAGAGAGGAATGGGTCACTTGTTATTTTGAAATGAAATGGATAGCAGTAAATATATATAAGAACAATTCCCTCATAATAAAATTGAACTATAAGACATAACATAAAGGAAGTCATGAATTAAAAGAGGAGGGTGAAAGGTTCCCTTACTGATTTGGTAACTCTTGAAATGTACACCCCATGAAAGAAATATCACATAATATATATGTAAATACCCATAAATTAATGTATATTACACAAATAGTATAATCATGGGTTGAGCATACACCACACAAAAGAAAATATTGGTAAATATACTATGAATCTCACAGGAATAAAAAGTGAGATGAAAATCCCTTACCACGTTGTATTCAATCGAATCATGTGACCATCAATTAATAACCACCAAAATAATCACATAATACCATGAATATAAAGAGAATACAAATAATATATATCAAATTTAAGTACAAAATACACCATATGTTATAAATAAGTGGCGAACAATGGAAATATTATAGAATTAAAAGTGTGATAAGAATCCCTTACCACTTTGTAATAGATCGAGTAGTATGACAAAATGTTCATAACCACCAAATGATTCATAGAATAACATGAATATAAATAGAATAATGATAATATATATCAAATGGAATTAAAAAATACACAACATGAAATAAATTGGTGGTAAAAAATGGAAATCTTACAGAATTAAATGTGAGATAAGAAACCCCTTACCTCGTTGTCTGACTTGACTCGCTTGAATGGTCCTTGTTCTTCCTGAATAATAAACATAAGTTTTTTTATAATTTCATAAGAACATTTTTTGTGCTTATTATTCCTTTTATATTACTTATTACCTTTCTATAACAATTAGTTAATTATTTGAGCTCAAATCAGACATTTTTTCATTGTTCGGAACTTGAGTCCAAAATGAACTTGTTATAATTATAAATTGTCCATGTGGTAAACATTCCATTATCTCCATGTAACACCCCGAGATTTTATGAAAAATATTCTTTTTAATTTCATTAATGTCTTGTGTTGTACACTACAAAAAAATCTGCTTGCACAACATGCATACCTGACATGCCTTGCATTACACGCAATTGCGACCTTCCGCGATAGCGTGTGTAGTACGCAATACCGAGTTTCACTAAACGAGATATTATTATAATATTATTATGAACTTGCCATTATGAATAGTAATTCCCACTTTATGAAATTTTATAAATTTTATCATTCAAAATAGACTTCATTTTTGGAATCGGAATATCGAAATTATCTTAGGGTGAAATTTTGGTACTTTTCGGATAACTTTCATATTTTGATGAATAGTGAAAATTACTAAATTTTAATTAAAAACAAATTTTTTAATTGAAATAATTGACAATGATAAATTATTAATTTGACTGGTTATAAAGTATATTTAGAATATATTTTTACAATTTAATACAATGTTGGTCATTTGATGTATTTGCACATTTATACCAGACATAAACAAGTGTCAATCTTTTGATAGTTATTATCTCTTAAGAACACGCTATTTGTTTTGACGATGGGAAATAATTTTAAAATTAATTAATGAAACTGATATGTTTTGAATTTTTTAAAATAGACATCATTTTTGAATTCATAATATCAAATATAGCTTAGGCCTAATTTTTGGTATTTTTCTGGAAACTTTTATTTTTTGATTAATAGTAAAACCACTAAGTGGTAGTTAAAAAACTGAATTTTTCATAAAACATAATTTTACCACTTCTGTGAGTGGAATTTCAAAAATCCGAGAGACACGGTTAATATCAAGTACTAAAATGTTGTTCAATGAGATGAAATGTTTTTTTGGGGAACAGTAACTTTTTACTTTTTTAACAACGGTTGAAAGTAAATAGGGTAATTAAGGGAAATAAGCTATTATTATTACCCTAGAACATGTCATACTTCTATTGGACAAGTGTAATTCGACCATAATAAACCTTAGGAATAAAATATGATCATTTAGGCCCACTTGGATTAGATTAGGAGATTAATTATTAATTTATTTAAAGAAGGGTTAAAATAGTCAAATCAAAGTTTAATAACTAAATAATTATTAATATAGGGTTATACATAAGATAAATTCAAATATAAATATTAATTAGAAATAAAATTAGATTTCCTACATAATCGTATTTTATTTGTAATTTTTAGACTTTAAATAATTTAATTTATTTCTGACACAATGATGATGCAGTAATTATATTATTAATGAAATGTTGACATAATTGATGTTATAAATACCCAAATAAATGTAATTTGAGACTTTTTATGAATTAAAATAATTTTCAATGTTAATATGACATGTTAGTATTGATTTAATTTTCTTTTGTCGAACTAATCTTTCTGTTATGATTTTCACAAAAATCAATTACCAAATAGTGTCAAAATTTACATAAAATAGTTTTTTAAAAAATATTATATTATTAATTGTGATTTTATTTATAAAAATATAAGGATCGGCCAAATTACTTAGGGATGGTTATATATATTAATAATAAACAACTTGGGGTTATTCTGGCTTGTTATGGCACGTTTATTAAACTTATTGTGTAAGAAAACAAGAAGACACAGTAAAAGTTATATTTCTACCTTAAAGTTAAATATAAATGATAGGGTTTAAATAGTTACCTAAACATGACTAAATTCTATTGGATGAAATTATATAGATCCATCCCCACCTTATCTTCTATATAAATCAATTTTAAGCTATTAAAAACCGAATATGACTTTATAATAAAATAATATTTTTAGTTTTTCCAAAGGTGCCCCTCTCCTCCCTTATTAAAGGGCACATCCTCCCTCTCTTCCTCACACCACTTTGAGCCATCATGCTAAGCCAAACCCTTCCAAATTCTCTTCTCCTCTTCCCTAGAAACATCCAAGATATCTTGGTCTTCTTCAAAGACCAATTTCAGTGCCCTAAAAGGAGTTCTCAAAGAGGCTCTTCAAAGAAGAGGTAATGTATGTTACCGATTCATTCAACTTTATTTCTTATTCCACACATTCATCTTTAGTTGTTTCATTATGAAGTAATAACATCAGTATCACTCATATACCGATATGTTATTATATGTATGAAACAACCCTATTTCACCATCTATCCATCCTATGGAAAAAAATCACTGCGCTTGCGTACGTACGGAATACTGTCTCCACGCCGTGGTGTAAGCTATTTTACACAACCACCTTACTCGGATGGGTATAATGGTGTAAATAATAACTATATATGATTATTGTAAAGTGATATTGATTCTAAAATAGTATACATACACTGCAAAACAATTCCACGATCATGGGAACAATATATTCGCTCGTGCATACGTACGGAATACCGTCTCCACGACGCGATGAGATTCACTCTCCATGATAACCATTCAAGAATGATTATAAGGTATATATAATAAGTAATAATTAAATATAAGACATAATAATGCTACTGGATTTATGTCATCTAATTAGTTCCATTCAATTCAATAAGGAAATGTAAACAGCGTTCATGCGTGCGTACGGCCTACCGTCTCCATGAACGGTGTATTTCTTTCCATTTATCGATCCATTATATATATGTATATTCTTAATATATATTATATATAAATCATGTTTTAAATTCTGGATGTAATTAATCATGATCTATGTAATCATATGAATAATTACAAGTTAAAACATGAACGACAAATGAAACGATTTTACCAAAAACGATACTTTAACATGAAAACGGGTAATATAAAGTCATAAGTGAACCATATATGATATAATAACCATTAATATGATTCTGTAATAATTCAATTTCATTATTTAAATAATTATATAGGAGGTTTGGATACGTACGAAGCATATTAGACCTATGGTAAGGGATAATTTAGAGATCTCATTTTTATCTGAGATTGCTTATTCGTAAGTATTTACTGGGGTTATTTTTATCATCCATGTCCTTATTTCCTAAAAATCGGTTCATGTTTGTTTAAAGTCATTTTTACCCATTTTGAGTTTTACCCCATGGTATGGAATGAATCTCTCTTTTATTTATCCTACAAGATACTTTTTGACTTTTTTGGCAAAAGTACGAGAAGAATGATTTTTTTAAACTTATCCAGCATGAAAGAATTTTTTTACAGTTTTATAATGACTTATTTTCATGAAGCTTCCTCGAAAATATTTCATGACTATTTTCAACCAAATCATATTCTTTTAAAATTGCATGAAATTTTTTGAAAAGAAAATTATTTAGAAGAAGAAAGGATATTTTCCTCAAGAATTAATTTCAAGTGTTTTATCAAAACCATTTTTCATCTAAGATGACATTATTTCATATGTGTATGTTTTAAGTTTAATGTCTCTATGATATACATGGTTTCACTATTTTTATGATGAAATTTCCATTTATTCTATATTGATTATGAGATGATGGGATGATATTTATGAAACCCATTTTATTGTTTAGGTTAGGATGGATGTTTTATGTTTATTTTGTGGCACAAGTAAGAATGATTTCGTTATGAGATTGGTGGGAGCTATATCTCCCTCAAATTCATTGGTTAAAGATTTATATCTCATGATATAGACATGTCTGGAAAGGTAAGTTAATCCGGTTCAGTGTTACAGGACTGAAACAAGGAGTGAACTCGATTCAGAAAGGGACTTTGTCCACTAAGATGGTCTGGGCAGCAATTCCTTGGCTACTATAGAAGTCATGGCATGTACTGAATGGTTGCCACAATTACATGTTTTATTCCAAATATATTTTATCATGGTTGATGGTCCATTATGATATATTCCTTAAGTACTTCCACTATTTATGTCTATGTTCATGATTTTGATGATTAAATTTCATGTTCAAGTTTTTTCTTTCAAATGTTTATGGATTGGTTTATGTTCTCTATGTTTTCCCTTACTGAGCATTTGAGCTCACCCTTTTTATTTCTTCTTTTCCCCCAGGATTAAAAGAAAGATTTTATGTAAGGAAACAAAAAGGGGAAGATATTTATGGGAGATGTTGAAGATCTTTCACCATGATTAGAAGATTATTTTTCCATGTTTCCATGGGCACTAAACTATTACGGTCCTTGTGTGTCTGTTTTTTGTTATGTATTAATAATTCCTAAAAATTAATTTAATGTCTTTGTACGTCAAGATTTGGGTCTCTAAAGTTGGTATCAGAGGAAAGGATTAGTCAATATTTGGAAACCCGGATGCGATAACTTTAGTGAGATCCCTAGAGATATTTCTATGGTATGTCTAGGGATGTCCTTAAGGTTAAGTATAAGTATTGGTTATCATCCTAGAATTACGGTAACAATCCTAGAATTAAACCTAAGATGTTAGATATTGAAGGTATTCCCCCTTTATTATGTTTCTTTCCCTAACATGATTTTTTCCTCTCACACTATTATTTTTGGGTTTTAGAAGATGGCTAGAACCCGAAGGAACCATGTAGATCAAGGAAATGGACAATGCAATGATTGTCCTCCGGAACAAAAAAATGTTATGGGAGATGGATTTCAAAATCTTATTGCTATACTTACACAAGCTATGAAACATTCTGGACTTCCAAATGAGCAGAGAAAGTAAAAATATTCTATTGTGTTTTTCATGAGGCAACGTCCACATTCTTTCAGTGGGTCTTCTGATCCACTTGTTGCTGAACAATGGATCAGTACCACTGAAAAGATATTTTCAGTTCTTCATTGTTCTGAACATGATAAAATCATATTCACAGTATATCGTTTAGAAGTTGAAGCTGATCAATGTTTGAATATTATCAAGAATACGAGGCCAAGAGATGAAATTGAGTCCATGGAATGGGACGAGTTCAAGAACTTAATTTTCAATAAGTACTTCCCTAGTATTCTTCGAACAAATATGGAGAAAGAGTTTCTTGATCTAAAACAAAAGGATGATGAATCTGTTGGTATATACGAAGCAAATTTTACAAGGCTTGCAAGGTATGCATCTGGCATTATCATCCAGCCTGAAAGTAAAGTTGATTGATTCTTTAGTGGTTTAAAACCAAATCTTCGAAAGGAAGTAGCTATAAGAGACATCAGTAGCTGTGATGAAATTGTGCGTTGTGAAATCAAGGTAGAAATGGAAGTTGGTGTTACATATCTATCTCATGATTTTGACAAGAAACGAAAGATGGAGATCAAGGAGAAATCTGAGAACAATGGTGAAAAGAAGTTGAATGTTTCTTTATGATCAATGTGTGGAAAGAAGCATGGTGGAGATTGTCTTAAAGGGACTAGAAAATGTTTTAAGTGTGGAAAAGAAGGTCATCGAGCAGTTGAGTGTCAAAGTAATGGAAAAATATTTGCTAATGATGTGAATAATGAAAAGACTACTGAGAACACACCACCAAAACATCAATGCTTCAAGTGCAAGGAAATGGGGCATTATGCCAATAAATGCCCTAATACAAGGGTTTGTGATGATCGATATGAGCAACCAATTAAGGAAAAAGACAATGGAAAGTCACCAGCGATCACTATTGGCAATGTTGAATATGAAAATGATGTCGTGGAATGATTATGTGTTTATGTAATGGGATTCCAAAATAATGTTGTATATAGTATCTTGGAATATTGGATTATTTATGTATTGGCCTATTGTGGTTTTCAAAAAATTTATAGTACCGGTAACCATGTAATGTGATTGATATATTTTTGGAAAAATGTTGATATGCGCATAGTGAACGGATAAGGAGAAAATGAAATGTTTGGCAGTATTCATGAGCTCATGACTAATATAAGGAAATAGTTATAAGATGGTTTCAGTATATAGAATTTTGGGGTTTTGGTATGTGGAAAGATTTAACTTTTGATAGAACTCATGTTTTCACTATGATTCAATGGGTATTCATTCATCAAGAGAATACATGATTAAGTAATTCATATTATTGGAATGTGATCAACACGATATATCGAGGATTAATTATGGTATTCACATGCTCGGTAGATGACATTTCTAATAATTTTTTCCTTTATACTATAATCTTGGACATAAGTATTTTTGATAAGCCTAGAGATTTGAAATGGATTATGTTGAACATAAGTTAGTTTAAGGCTAGAACTATTTTCAATATTATCCATGGAATGTCATAATGATGTAATTTTAGAAAAAGGACAACCTGCAAGACGGGCGACAACCTGTCGCATCGGACAAGGCTGTGGGAATCGAACCCACAACCAAAATACGACTGGCATTTTATCACATTCCACCAGCCTATAGGAAGTCCCTGGTTTGTAAGAACTAGTTTTATTTTATTAAGCGGTATGATATATGAATTATAAGTTCATTTTTGGAATCGTATATGATTAACCACACCATTGATTGACTTATGTATATTTGATAACTTTTTCTAACCTTTTGATTGAAATAGATGGAATGACCCATCATTCTATCAGATGATCTATTAACACTTCACGAATAACAAATTAAACTTCATTTCATTAAGAGATGAAGTAGAAATTGTTCAAAGCACGAACAAAAGGGAGATTGTACCAAAATCAAGCAAGTATTTCTTTTAATTCAAAACTTTCAACTTTAGGGAAATGATATTGAAAACCAAAAATGTTGTCTTAGTGCTCTTATATCTGATGAATCAGATGTTACCATAGATCATCAAAAATCTATGGCTTTGTGATTTTTGGATTTTTCATAGCCATGTTCTCTACCACACTTCATCAGAACTTGATGGTTAGATTTTTCTTCCATATCCATATTTTCACCTATGTTCACCTATGTGGAAACCCCGTGATAAGTTAATTTGGATAACCATTACGTTTCATATATTAGTTTTTAAAGACATGATTTGGTATTCTTTTTTACGATTTGGGTTTCTATTAAAGATTCCTTCAAGTAGTAAACAATTTATAACCTCGACGAATTTTGAGGGCGAAATTCATTTTAAAGGTGGTAGAATGTAACAACCCGAGATTCTATGAAAAATATTCTTTTTAATTTCATTAATTTCTTCTGTTGTACGTTACACAAAAAGGAGATTGGACAACATGCATCCTTGACTTGCCTTGCACTACACGCAATCACGACCTTCTTTGATAGCGTGTGTAGTACACAATACTGAGTTTCACTAAACGTGATATTATTATAATATTATTATGAACTTGCCGTTATGAATAGTAATACCCAGTTTTTGAAATTTTATAAATTTTGTCATTCAAAATGGACTTCATTTTTGGATTCATAATATCAAAATTATCTTAGGGTGATATTTTGGTACTTTTCGGATAACATTCATATTTTGATGAATACTAAAAATTACTAAATTTTAATTAAAAACAGATTCTTTAATCAAAATAATTAATAGTGATAAATTTTTAATTTTAGTGGTTTTAAATTATATTTAGAATATATTTTTACAATTTAATACAATTTTGGTCATTGGATGTAATTTCACATTTAAACCAGAGATAAACACGTGTCAATCTTTTGATAGTTATTATCTCTTAAGACCACGCTATTTGTTTTGACGACGGAAATTAATTTTTAAATTAATTAATGTAACTGATATGTTTTTAATTTAGTAAAATAGACATCATTTTTGAATTCATAATATCAAATATAGCTTAGGCCTAATTTTTTGTATTTTTCTGGAAACATTCATTTTTTTATGAATAGTGAAACCACTTAGTGGTAGTTAAAAAACTAAATTTTTCATAAAACATAATTTTACCACTTCTATGAGTGGAATTTCAAAAATCCAAGAGACACGGTTAATATCTAGGACTAAAATGTGGTTCAATGAGATGGAAATAATTTTTGGTAAATAGTAACTTTTTACTTTTTTACCACGGTTAAAAGTAAATAGGTTAATTACGGGTAAAAATGATATTATTATTACCATAAAACATGTCCTAATTCTATTGGAAAATTTTAATTAGACCAAAAAAACCTTAGTAATAAAATAATACCATTTAGGACCAATTGGATTAGATTAGGACTTTTATTATTAATTTATTTAAAGAAGGGTTAAAATAGTCAAAATCAAAGTTTAATAACTAAATCACTTTTAATATAGGGTTATACATACGATAAATTCGACTATAAATATTTATTAGAAAGCTAAAAATATTTCCTACATAATGGAATTTTATTTTTAATTTTTAGACTTTAAATAATTTAATTTATTTCTGACACAATGATGATGCAGTAATTATATTATTAATGAAATATTGACATAATTGATGTTATAAATACCCAAATATATTTAATTTGGGAGTTTTTATGAATTAAAATAATATTATATGTTCATATGACATTTTAGTATTAATTTAATTAACATTTTTTGAACTAATCGTTCGGTTATGATTTTCACAAAAATCAATTACCATATTGTGTCAAAATTGAAATAAAATTGTTTGAAAACAAATATTATATTATTAATTGTTATTTTATTCCTAAATATCTATGGTTCAGCCAAATGACTTAGACAATGTTATATATATTAATAATAAACAACTTGGGGTCCTTTGTTCTTGTTATAGTATGTTTATTAACCTTATAGTGTAAGAAAACAATAAGGCACGGTAAAAGTTAAATTATCTAACTTAATGTTAAATCTTAATGATAAGGCAAAAATAGATACCTAAACTTTTATAATTTCTAATGGATTAGAGTCTTTTAACCCATACCCACCTCATCTTCGAAATAAATCAATTTGGAGCTATTAAAAACTGAATATGACTTTATAATAAAATAATATTTTTAGTTTTTCCAAAGGTGCCCCTCTCCTCCCTATAAAAGGGCACATCCTCCCCCTCTTCCTCACACCACATTGAGCCTTCAATCTCAGCCAAACCCTGCCGAATTCTCTTCTACATTCCGTAGAAACATCCTAGAGGTCTTGGTCTTCATGAATGATAAATTTTAGTGCCCTAAAAGGAGTTCTCAAAGAGGCGCTTCAAAGAAGAGGTAATGTCCGTTACCGATTCATTCAACTTTTTTTCTTCTTCCACTCCTTCTTATTTAGTTCTTTCATTATGAAGTAATAAAATTAGTATCACTCATATACGGATATGTTATTATAATAATGAAAGAACCCTATTTCACCATCTATCAATCCTACAAAAAATGAAATCACCGCGCGTGCGTACGTACGGAATACCGTCTCCACGCCGTGGTGTAATCTATTTTCCACCACCACCTTACTTTCATGGGTATAATGGTGTAAATAATAACTATATATGATTATTGTAAAGTGATATTGATTCTGAAATAGTATACATACAGTCCAATACAATTCCACGATCCTGGGAACGATATCTTCGCTCGTGCGTACGTACGGAATACCATCTCCACGACGCGATGAGATTAACTCTCCATGATAACCATTCAAGACTGATTATAAAGTATATATAATAATTAATCATGAAATATATGACATAATAATGCTACTTGATTTATGTATATATTTATTTATGTTATCTACTTAGTTCCATTCAATTCAACAAGGAAACGAAAACAGCGTTCATGCATACGTACGTCCTACCGTCTCCATGAATGATGTATTTATTTCCATTTATCGATCCAATATATATGTGTATATTCTGAATATATATTATATATAAATCATGTTTTAAATTCTGTATTTAATTAATAATGATCTATGTAATCATATAAATAATTACACTTTAAAACATGAACGACAAATGAAATGATTTTACACAAAATGTTACTTTAACATGAAAACGGGTAATATAAAGTCATAAGTGACCCATACACGATATAATAACAATGAATATAATTCTGTAATAAGTCAATGACATTATTTTAATAATTACACAGGATGTTTGGATACGTACGAACCATATCGGACCTAAGGTAAGGGATAATTTTTCAAATCTCATTTTTATCCGAGATTGCTTATTCGTATGTATTTACTGGGGTTATTGTTATCATCCATGTACATGATTCCTAAAAATGGTTTCTTGTATTTTTAATGTCCTTTTTACTCATTTTTACTTTTACCCCATTTTATGGAAGGAATATTTCTTTTATTTACCCTACAAGGTACTTTTTTTCTTTTTCGGAAAAAGTACAAGAAGAATGTTTTTTTAACTTATACGGCATGAAAATATTTTTTTACGGTTTTATAAAGCCTTATTTTCATGAAGCTTCCTTGAAAATATTTCATGAATATTTTCAAAAAAATCCTTTTCTTTTAAAATTTAATGACATTTTCGGAATATAAAATTATTTTGAAGAAGAAAGGATATTTTCCTCAAGAATTCATTTCAAGTGTTTTATCAAAACCATTTTTCATCTAAGATGACATTATTTCATGTGTGTATGTTTCAAGTTTAATGTCTCTATGATTTACATGGTTTCACTTTTTTTATGATGAAATGTCTATTTATTTTGTATTGATTATGAGATTATGGGATGATGTTTATGAAACCCATTTTATTCTTGGGTTTATGATGAATGTTTTATGTTTATTTTGTGGCACAAGTAAGACTGATTTCATTATGAGATGGGTGGAACCTATATCTCCCTCCAATGCATTGGGTAAAGATTTAAATCTCACGAGATAGACATGGATGGAATGGTATGTTAATCTGGTTCAGTGTTATAGGACTGAAATGAGGAGTGAACTCGATTCAGAAAGGGACTTTGTCCACTAAGATGGTCTCGGCAGCAATGCCTTGGCTACTATGGAAATCATGACTTGTGCTGAATGGTTTCCACAATTACATGTTTTATTCCCTTATATATTATCATGGTTGATGTTCCATTATGATATATTCCTTATGCACTTCCATGATTTAGGTCTTTGTTGTAAAGACCTGTAAAATTCAAGGAAATTTTTTTCTTAATTTTCTTTGGAATTTTACATGAACGCAGTTTCTGACGGCACCTGATTCTGAGGCCCGGTGTGCCCGAAATCATTTTCTGATGTTTGGAACGGGTACGTTCAGTGAATGAATGATCAGGTTTTTCTAACTTTTGAACTGGTGTTCCGAATCGAAATACGATGGCAATGATGGAATCGTAGTGCCGATATTTGCTTAGAAACGCCTCTTCCGGAGTTGCGTATTCTCGAGTGTGGTTTTTTAATTTTTGGGGTTAAGTTAAGAAATAAAATAAAGTGGTGTAATAACTATATTTTATTTCACTTAAGAGACTTAAAGCCACTTAAGATAAGTTGATGTGGATAGGGTGAAACCCAAAATATCCTACCGTCTTTGTAGGATATTTGTGAGGTGGGGCCCGCACGAGCCCCACCGTTTCATTCCCCCTAAGTAACGCACCCTTGAAAACTCCTCTTTAATGAAAGTCAACTTGTGTGATTCTTAAACTCTTAACGCTCCTATTAATTGTACAGTTAAGACATTACCATTAATTAACCAAATTAATGGCTCGTTTCTTAACTTGTTTTTCAAATTGAGGGCATGGAATGAAATAAGACCAACACGTGTCTTTCATGAGGATTTCTCATTGAGAGGATTTGGAGAAAACTATAAGGCATGGGATCTTCATCCTCCTTCATGAATAACGCGAAGAATGAAATGAACACGAAGAACGCTGAACCCTCAGAGATCGACGACATGACGCCGTGTTCCAAGATGCAGACGATTCTCCTCCCGTGACACTTCTTCCGTGATGCTTCTTCTGCGACGTTTCTTCCCCGCAACAATCACTGATCTTCAACTCCATGAGGTAGGGGATTACAGTTCTCTTTTTTTTGTGGATTTTATTCTCAACATGGGTTTAAGCGTGAAATTAAATCTGTGTGTTTTCTTTAACCCTCGGAGATCGCTGACGCGACGCCGTGTACCGCGACGACGCGACGCCCCCTTCTGCGACGCGACGATCCTCTTCTTCTACTACGGTCAATCCCGCGAAGAACTCACGTCCAACGACAACGGTGAGGTCGAGGTTTTGATTAATTAAATCTTTGTGATTTATACCCACGGCGTTGATTAAAAATTATTGGGAGAATTTTAAAACTGCTAACGTGGTGGGTGCGGACTAACGAACAAGTCTGAACCCACCGCCCCCTTTCGTTCTTGGTGTGCGAAACGGCGGATGTCGACAAAATCAACCGCACAGGCGATGTAAGGTTCTCGCAGTGAAGGACTGACCCCGAGAGGGTTTTTTTCAAAGACTAATAGGATTTTCGACCACCGGAACATGTCCGGTGGTCCGCGGAGCAGCCCGCCGGCGGCAGATGGCAGCGGCGCCCAGCACGCTGCTAGAAGGAGCCGCCATGGCTAAAGCCACGGAGGTGGAACGCGGTTCCAAGACCGCGTGGGACCAGAGGAGCACAAGACGCGGTCGTCTTCCGCATCCGCTGCCAAGGGCGGCCCCACGCGGGGTTGTGGCTTCTTCATGAGGGGGCAGCGCGCCCCCCGCCTGCGGCTAGACAGTAACAGTCGAGCCGACCTGCCGGCCGGGCTGGGTCGCGCCTAGGCTGGGCCGGGTCGTGCCCTTGCTAGTCCGGTCCACGTGGGATGGGTCAGACCCAGTTCGGGTCGACCCGTTTCGGGCCGACCCAGGGGTGTTGGGCAGGGGGGGTTCGGGCCCAGAACCCCTGTTTTTTGACCTTTTCAGTCTTTTGCTCATATCGTGGGCTACAAGCCTCCGATCGACGTACCGTCAGCGGTGATGTGATCCTTGGACCAAGATGGTCATTTTTCCATATCTCACTCAAGTTTTCGGAGTAATTTGTGTTCGGTTGGGTTGGTTCATACCTGAAACAAACCCAGCCCTCGGAGCGGAAACACTCATATCTTGATCTACGGACGTCCAATTGACGTGCCTTCGACTTTGTTGGATTCCTTTAAGTGAGACGGATCTTTTGGATTACTCCGCCCGAGGTTTGGATGCAGTTGGAGTACGTTTGGGTTTGTTTTGCCTTAAAAACCAACCAGGCCACTGAGACAAAAAAGCCAATAACTCTCTGACCGGGCGTCCGATTGACGTGTCGTCTGCAACGTTGAGTTCTTGTTGACGATACGAAACCTTTGGATACATCAACTCTGGACTATGTGTCAGTTGATGTATCAGAATCTCGTCTCGTGGAGCAGACCCTCCCGATTGAGCTTGCTGTGTGCGGGAACCCTAGAGCTGGATACGACTACGACTGTGATGACGACAACTACAACACTCAGCGATCCTCCATGGATCAGTGCTACCGATCATGTGTGGATCCGATCATGTGTGGGACAGCGCTCAACAGTTCTGTTTGATCCAGCGCCTACAGATCCTGTGTGGGTCAGAACATGTGTGGGTCATTACGGGGGTTAGTACCTATCGATCCTTTGTGGGTCCGACGGCTCAGATGAATCAGTAGTTATATCTGATCATCTCTATCGTCATACGAAGAAGTATACCTGTGTGACCTGAATCAAGTTTTTATTTCCTTTGTGGATTGTGTTGTGCTATCCTTTTTGGATTACGTTTTGCTCTCCTGTGTGGACTGGATTGTGTTTTCCTGTGTGGAATGGGTAGTACTTGGGCACGGATGTTGGAGCCAAACGAGAATTGATGAATTAGGTATATGTATAGGAATATACCTAAGAAGTGTCGAATGTTACATCATGATTGTATCTTTCTTTTATGGTTTATCCTTTGTAGATTCTGGGAGACCTTCGGGGGTTTCAGGTTTCGTACTGAGTAGCTTATACTCACCCCTGCACGGGCTATGCCCGCACTACGTTGTGTTGGTTGCAGAAGACGGACAACACTAATCGTGGTTGGGGCTTGTGGAGCTGAACGGTACCTGGAGGTGGACCACTGGGCGAGATGTACTCAGAGCGGTCGGCTGGACCCGAGGAGCAGTGGAGGCTATCTGTACCCACCCTTCAGGTGGGATTTCCAGTGGAAAGCTCAACGTTGCGGCATTACTTTTCAGTTTTTGTCTTTCCCTTTCCAGTAGTACTTTACTTTCAGTTTGGGTTTGTATACTGACCCACTTACTTTTCCAAACTTACTGTTGTACCCAGTTTTTACATAGTGTTTACTTATACTGCCTGCTTGCTCTGTGGTGTTTTTTTACTTTAAAAAGGCAATGCCTTCCCTTTTTACCGGGAATTACGCATTGGTTCTAGTCGCCTGCCCCTGGCCTATGGAAGGCGGGCTTGGGGTAGTCACGGCACGAGCCCTATGGATGGGTCGTGACAAATTGGTATCAGAGGAGTTCGGTTCTACGGCAGAACTTTGGACTCTGATCTTTTTCTATGTGAAGCAATAGTGTTAAGCGTATTGGGTGTGGTTTTCAGTCCAGGGAGTCCAGTGTTGGTGCGGCGGCCGACGTATCCGTACACCAGGACCCTGACTTCTAATTTCCGACTTAATGCACGAAAACATTGATTGAATGTGTGTTTCATGTTTTCTTTGTGATTACATTTTGTCAGCTCACCAGGTATACTATTTTGACTGTGGCGCGCTTGTTTCTTTTCAGGATGGCCCCACGACGGCAGCCAGCTAGGGTCTCGAGAGTTGAGCGTGATGACTGCCCGCCGAGCGACGAGGCCCCGGTACAGGGCCCTTTGACAGTTGAGGCACCGGCGGTACCTTTACCTGCCGAGCCACCGATGCTTCCAGCCCCAGCCGCTGATGATGAACGTCTCCTTAGTGAACTGCATGAGTTCTTGCGCCAGCGACCACCCAGGTTCCATGGGGAGACGGACCCCTAGGCAGCCGAGGACTGGCTGGAGGCAGTGGTACGAGTTTTCCAGTTAGTGAGGACACCAGCAGACCTCATGGTGATCCTCGCAGCGACCTTGCTGTACGCTGCAGCGGGATGATGGTGGAGCTTGATGCTCCAGGTGAATGATGATGCATCTCTCCTCTCGACGGACTTTAAGAGCCTCTTCCGCTCGAAGTTCGTCCCGGCCACCCTCCATGGGGTGCACATCCAGGAGCTTCTTCAGATGCAGTAGGGAAGCATGACGGTTTCCCAGTACTCAGTGAGATTTACCGATATCTCGCGCTACTCGACATACATGGTAGGAGACCCATTCTTCCGGGCCTGGACCTTTGAGCAGGGATTGAGACATGAGATCAGGGCATCGCTGATCTCCCTCAGTATTCTGACCTAGGAAGGAGTACTGGAGCGAGCCCTTTTGATCGAGATCTTTCTTGCTGAGCCTTCCTTAGCAACGAGACCTACCCCGGGGCGGCACGTAGTAGAGTCTTCTGCACAAGGCAGTCGAAAGATGACTCACAGGACCAGGTAGACCAGACCCTCACGTAGATGACCTCAGGACACTGGCACTAGTGCGGGGCACACAGCGTAGAGCCAGTCTTTCGAGAGGCAGGCAGTGCTACGCATGTGGCGGGCAGGGCCACATGGCTCGTGACTGCCTGACCCGCCATGCCGAGGAGCAGCAGACGGTTGAGGGGCCACCCAGGCAGAGGCAGAGGGTCGACTGTGGCGGTCCGCCGGGAGCAGGCGGATGAGGCAGAGGAGTTGGACAAGTAGTAGGTAGTGGGAGACACTTTGTGGCTCTACAACCACCACAACTTGGAGTTCCACTACGGCCACAGGGAGCTAGCGGGCAGAGACAGGCACAACTCCAGGCAGCGGAGGCCTATGACCACGGCGCGCCCGAGATGATTCGAGGTACTATCTGTGTCTATTCTACCCATGCTGCAGTTCTTATAGACACAAGAGCTCTTCATTCTTTCATAGCCGCTTCCCTTGTTCAGAGCTCGGAGATTCCAACAGAGCTGTTGGCTCGATCCTTACGGCTAGAGACTCCTACGGGAGCAGACTCGACAAAAACGCACTGGTGCCAGTAGTGTGAGCTTACTCTAGGAGGTGAGAGATTTGGCTAGGATCTTTTTGTAGCGGCGTCGAGTCCTTGTGAAGTCATCTTGGGCATGGAATGGTTATATACAACCCATGCTTAGATTGACTGTATTAGGTGCATGGTGCGATGTGTACGCACTGACGGGAGAAAGTTCACCTTCACCGGCGAGAAGGCAGCCTTCGCAGCACAGGATGGACTTCTACATAGGAGAGGACAGCCCATCACTCATCAGTTGGCTAGCCTCATCCTAGGAGCAGTTGACGTGCGGAGTCTTAGTTTTCCTACAGTGGTGGATCAATATACAGAGGTCTTTCCCGACGACGTTCCAGGACTACCTCCTCGCAGAGAGGTAGACTTTTATAATGATATGTACCCCGGGACAGCCCCAATATCCACTCCAGCATATTGGATGGCCCCCGTTGAGCTTCGAGATCTATGGATACAGTTGGAGGACTTGCAGGGCAAGGGATTCATCTGACCCAGTGTTTCACCCTGGGCTTCCCCGATATTATTCGCTAAGAAGGCGGACGAGAGCTTGTGACTTTGTGTCGACTATTGTTACGTGAACCAGGTGATAGTGAGGAACAAGAAACTGCTACCGAGGATTGATGACCTCTTTGATCAGCTAAAGGGAGCACAGTGGTTCTCAAAGATAGACCTCCGGTCAGGCTATCATCAGCTCAGAGTTCGGGACGAGGACCTGCAGAAGACGGCCTTCATATGTCGGTATGGCCACTATGAGTTCTTGGTTATGACATTTGGTGTAACCAATGGTCCAGTGGTTTTCATGGGCCTCATGAACATGATCTTTCAGCCATACCTCGATCGATTTGTCGTCTTCTTCATCGACGAAATTTTGATATACTCGATGACTGAGGAGGAGCATGCCTACCACTTGCGGGTTGTACTGGACACACTCCGAGAGCACCAGCTTTATGGGATGCTCTCAAAGTGTTAGTTCTGGATTAGTGGGGTCCACTTCTTGGGACACATCATCTCTGAGGCAGGAGTTGTGGTGGATCCTGCGAAGATCGAGGCAGTGCTATCTTGGGAGCCACCCAGGAGCGTGACGGAGGTGCGGAGTTTCTTAGGACTAGCTTGATAGTACCGGAGATTTGTGCCAGACCACTCCAGAGTGGCAGAACCACTCTCATCCCTTACGAAGAAGGGGAAACCCTTTGTGTGGTCATACAGATGTCAGTAGAGCTTCCAGGAACTGAGACAGAGGATGACCAGCGCACCAATCATGAGGCTTCCGGAGGACGGAGTAGGGTACGTAGTCTACTGCGATGCATCAGGGACCAGACTCGGATGTGTCCTGATGAAGGAGAGGGTGGTTATTGCCTATGGATCACGTCAGTTGAGGCCACATGAGCATAACTATGCTACCCATGACTTGGAGTTAGCAGCAGTGGTCTTCGCTCTGAAGACATGGCGACACTATCTGATGGGCGAGCGCTTTACAGTATTTTCTGACCATCAGAGTCTCAGATACATCTTCTCTCAAAAGGACCTGAATCTGAGACAGCAGTGATGGCTCAAGTTCCTCCAGGACTATGACTTTGAGATAGTCTATACTTCTGGTAAGGGGAACGTGGTAGCCGATGCTCTCATCAGGAGGACGGGCATTCAGCTACTTGAGGAGGCGACAGAGCAGCTAGCCGCCTTGCAAATATCCTTCGTGGATATAGATAGAGCAGCCTTCCATCATTCTCTCACAGTCTCTCCTGCACTACTACAGCGGGTCAGCGAGGCACAGAGTGGGGACGCCGACTGTGAGACGCGATGTGCGTAGATATCCTCAGGACAGGCACCTGATGGTTTCCCCTTTGGAGCGCGGCACAGGAGGAGGTAATGATAGAGTTTCGCACTTCTCCCTTGGCGGTACATCCTGGAGTGGCGAAGATTTACCAGGACCTCAGACGACATCCCTGGTGGCCGGGCATGAAGAAGGCAGCGACGAAGTTCATTTCTCGATGCCTCACCTGCCAGCAGGTGAAGGCAGAGCACTAGGTACCAGCAGGCTTAGTACAGCCTTTGGAGGTCCCAGAGTGGAAGTGGGATGACATATCTATTGACTTCGTGACTGGACTTCCACACACTTCCAGAGTTCACGACTCCATTTGGGTTATTGTCGACCAACTCACCTAGTCGGCTCACTTCTTACACATCAGAGAGTAGGGATCAGTGGAGATCTTGGGACGACATTATGTTCTGGAGATTGTACGGCTTCACGGTGGGCCATCATCCATCGTCTCTGATCGAGATGATTGCTTTACTTCCCGACATTGGAAGGGGTTGCAGGAGGCATTTGGGACGCAGCTACGTCTGATCACCTCCTTTCACCCTCAGATGGATGGTCAGACAGAAAGGACCATTCAGACTCTCGAGGACATGCTCTGCCCATGTGTTCTCGACTTTGGTCACAGCTGGGAGGACCACCTACCTTTGGTGGAGTTTGCGTACAACAACAGTTACCACTCCACCATCGGGATGGCACCATATGAGGCATTGTATGAACGACCTTGAAGATCTTTTTTGTGCTGGAAAGACCCTGGGGGGTTAGCACTTGTGGGACTGGAGATGGTCCAGGCCACGACAGAGAAGGTCCATGTCATCTAGGAGCGGATGAGAACAGCTCAGAGCCGGTAGAAGTCTTATGCTAACAGAAGGTGGAGGCCACTAGAGTTCGAGGATGGGGACCACTTCTTCTTGCGTGTCTCCCCTCGATGTGGATTACGAGGTTTTGGCTGAGGTGGAAAGTTGTCTCCATGCTTCATCGGACCATTCTAGGACCTCAACAGGATTGGTGAGGTGGCTTATCGCCTGGGTCTACCACCTCAGTTGCACCGGGTGCATGATGTCTTTCACATATCTCACCTGAGGAGATACATGCAAGACCCATTGCAAATCATTGACCATGGAGAGCTGGACGTTGATTATGGGGAGACTTTTATGGAGGTCCTAGTGAAGATCGAGGATCTACATGAGCGGGTCTTACATGGACGGTCGATTCCTCTTGTGCGCATCAGATGATAGCACGTGATCTTCCAGGAGAACACTTGGGAGCGGGAGGATCAGATGCGTGCTCAGTACCCACTTTTGTTCTCCTAGTTCATGATGTATCTTTACGGGTACGTAATTCCCTGAGGTGGGAGTGATGTAAAGCCCCATAAAATTCAAGGGAACATTTTTCTTAATTTTCTCTGATATTTTACAAGAATGCAGTTTCTGACGGCACCTGATTCTGAGGCCCGGTGTGCCCGGAATCATTTTCGGAAGTTTGGCTCAGGTATGTTCAATGAACGAATGAGCGAGTTTTTCTATCATTTGAACTGTTGCTCAGAATCGAATTCTGAGGGCACCGATGGAATCACAGTGCCGGTATTATCATAGAAATGCCTCTTTTGGAGTTGTGTTTGCTCTGGTGTGGTTTATTAATTTTTGGGGTTAAGTTAATAAATAAAATAAAGTGGTGCGACAACTTTATTTTATTTCACTTAAGCCACATAAAGCCACTTATGCTATGTTGAAGCAGATAGGGTGAAACCCAAAATATCCTACCCTCTTGGTAGGATATTTGTGAGGTGGGGCCCGCACGAGCCCCACTGTTTCTTTCCCCCAAAGTAACGCACCCACGAAAACTCCTCTTTAATGAAAGTAAACTGGTGCGTTCTCTAAACTCTTAATGCTTCTATTAATTGGACAGTTAATATGTTACCATTAATTCACTGAAATAATTTTTCGTTTCTTAACTTGTTTTTTAAATTTTTGGCATGGAATGAAATAAGACCAACACGTGTCTTTCTTGAGGATTGCTCATTGAGAGGATTTGGAGAAGACTCTAAGGCTTGGGATCTTCATCCTCCTTCGCGAAGAACGTGAAGAACGTGAAGAACACGAAGAACGCCGAACCCTCAGAGATTGACGACGTGATGCCATGTTCGGCGACGCCGACGATTCTCCTTCCACGAAGCTTCTTCTGCGATGCTTCTTCTGTGACGTTTCTTCCTCGCAACAATCTTCGATATTCAAATGCTTGAGGTAGGGGATTACGGTTATCTTTTTCTTTATGGATTTTATCCTCAACATGGGTTTAAGTGTGAAATTAAATCTGTGTGTTTTCATTAGCCCTCGGAGATCGTCGACGTGATGCCATGTACCACGACGACGCGACGCCCCCTTCGGCGACGCGACGATCCTCTTCTTCCGCGACAGTTAATACCGCGAAGAACTCACGTCTGACGACAACGACGAGGTAGGGGTTTTGATTCTTTAAATCACTGTGATTTATACCCGCGACATTGATTAAAAATTGTTGGGAGACATTTAAAATCACTAACGCAGTGGGTGCGGACTAACGAACAAGTCCGAACCCACCGCCCCTTTCGTTCTTGGTGTGCGAAACGACGGACGTCGACAAAATCAATTGCACGGGCGATGTAAGGTTCTCGCAGTGAAGGAAGGATCCCTGGAGGGCTTTTGGCGAATACCGCAAGGATTTCTAACCACCGGAAATTGTCCGGTGGTCCGCGGAGCAGCCCGCCGGCGCGCCACGCCGGCGGGGCGGCGCTGGCGCCAGATGGAGGCGGCGCCCGACGCTCCATAAGAATGAGCCGCCGCGGCTTCAGCTGCGGCGGTGGAACGTGGTCTCACAACCATGCAGGATGGGAGGATCACAGGACGCGGCCGGCTGCCGCGTCCGCTGGCAAGGGCGGCCCGACGTAGGGCCACGACTTCTTCACGCGGGGGCAGCACGCCCCCCACCCGGGGCTCGGCCGTAACAGCTGAGCCGACCCACCGGCCGAACCGGGTCACGCCCAGGCTGAGCCGGGTCGCGCCCTAGCCGGGTCGGGCCACGCGGACCGGGTCGGACCCGGGTCGGGTCGACTCGGTTCGGCCGACCCAGGGGGTGGTGCCGGTCGGTCCGGGCCCAGACCCCCCGTTTTCGGACCTTTTCGGTATTTTTCTCATATCATGGGCTTCGGGCCTCCGACCGACGTACCGTCAGTGGCGATGTGATCTTTAGACCGATATGATCGTTTTGACATATCGCACTCAAGGTTTCAGAGTACTTTGGGTTCGGCCGGGTTGGTTTGTACACAAAACCAACAGGGCCCTTGGAGTAGAAACACTTTTATCTTGAGCTATGGACGTCCAATTGACATTCCGTCGACTTTTTTGGATTCCTATAAATCAGACGGGTCTTTTGGATTACTTCACATGAGGTTTGGACGCAGGTGGAGTAAGGTCGTGTTGGTTTTGCCTAAAAAACCATCCGGGCCCCTGGGTCGAAAAAGCAAAAAACTCTCAGACCGGGCGTCCGATTGACGCGCCGTCTACGACGTTGAGTTCCAGTTGACAATAAGGAACTTTTAGATACATCAACACTCGACTATGTGTCAGTTGATGTATCAGCCTCTCGGCTCGTGGAGCGGACCCTCATGAAAAATCATGCTGTGTACGGGAACCCTAGAGCTGCCTGCGACTGCAACTGTGATGACGATGACTATACCGAGATCCTTAGTGGATTCGAGGGCGACGACTACAGCACTCAATGATACTCTATGGATCAGTGCTACCAATCCTGTGTGGGTCCGATCCTTTGTGGGTCAGCGCTCAGCAGTTATGTGTGAGCTAGAACCTACAGATCCTGTGTGGGTCAGATCCTATGTGGGTCAGATCCTTTATGGGTCATTGCGGGGGTTAGTACCTATCGATCCTTTGTGGGTCCGACGGCTGAGATGAATCAGTAGTTATATCTGATCATATCTATCATCATATGAAGAAGTATACCTGTGTGAGCTGAATCCTGTTTTTATTTCCTTTATGGATTGTGTTGTGTTATCCTGTGTGGATTACATTTTTCTTTCCTGTGTGGACTAGGTTGTGTTTTCTTGTGTGGACTGGGTTGTACATGGGCTCGGATGGGGGAGCCGAACGAGAATTTATGACTTAGGTATATGTATGGGAATATACCTAAGCAGTGTCGGATGTTAGATTATGATTGTATATTTCCATTGTAGTTTATCCTCTGTGGATTCTGGGAGACCTCGGGGGTCTCGGGGTCCCTACTGAGTAGCTTATACTCACCCCTGCACAGGTTATTCTCGTAATACATTTTGTTGGTTGCAGACAACGGACAACGTTGATCGTGTTTGGGGCTTGCGGAGCAGGATGGTACCTGGAGGTGGACCACTGGGCGAGACGTACTCGGAGTAGTCGGCTGGACCCGAGGAGAAGAGGAGGCTATCTGTACCCACCTTTTAGGTGGGATTTCCAGTGGACAGCTCAGCATTGTGGCTTTACTTTTCAGTTGCTATTTTTCCCTTTCTAGTTGTACTTT
Organism: Viscum album; assembly: GCA_963277665.1. Lineage (NCBI taxonomy): Eukaryota > Viridiplantae > Streptophyta > Magnoliopsida > Santalales > Viscaceae > Viscum > Viscum album. The sequence continues at coordinate 1,360,709,704 of OY728147.1, read as the reverse complement.
ACTTTCAGTTTGGGATTGTATACTGGCCCACTTACTTTTCCGCACTTACTGTTGATCCCAGTTTTTTCTTAGTGCTTACTTCTACTTCTTGTTTTCTATGTGGTGTTTGTTTACTTTAAAAAGACAATGCCTTCTCTTATTACTTGGAATTATGCCATGGTGCTAGTAACCAGCCCCTAGCATATCGAAGGCGGGCTTGGGGTAGTCACGGCACGGGCCCCGAGGATGGGTCGTGACATTTGCTCATGATTTTGCTGTTTAAATTTCAGGTTCACGTTTTTTTCTTTCAAATGTTTATGGATTGTTTTATGTTCTCTATGTTTGTCCTTACTGAGCATTTGAGCTCACCCTTTTTATGTATTCTTTTCCCCCTGGATTGAAAGAAAGATTTTTGGTAATGAAAAAAGGGGATGATATTAATGGGAGATGTTGAAGATCTTTCACAATGAGTAGAAGATTATTTTTCGGAGTTTCGAAAGACACTAAACTATTACGGTCCTTGTGAGTCTGTTTTTGTTATGTATTAAGTATTCCGCAAAAGTAATGTAATATACATGTACGTCACGATTTGGGTCTCTACACTCCCGAATTATATTCATTATTTAGATTTAATATATATCATACATATCCAAATTATATGTGTATTTATAACAGTACATAACATTTTGATATAAGAAATGAAATGCACCGTTAATGTATATGGTAAGCCGTATGTATGCATGAATGCTACTTTCATTTCTATTTCATATGTTAATTAAATGATAACATAGTGATTTATAGGTATATTATAATTGCAGTATAATATTTAGGTCATATATATTTCATATGTTCATAAATTATATCCTTCATACGTTCTATCTATGGCATGAATGAGTAAAATCACTTTCAGGGGTCGGGAGTCCGCGCTTCCTCTAATGAAATTATCGTGTATACCCATTAGGGGAACCATAAAGGTATGATATAAAATGAAAAATATAGAAGGATAAATAAATCATTAAAATAATATATATTATATATATAATGTTCCATCATTATGGCCGTCATCAAAGGCGGTAGGAGATAGTTGATAATCATTGTTTCGTGGTGCAGTAGTTCGTCGTCCACTGAAACAATATGTTCTTTACGCAATAGATGGAGTTGTGTGTAGGTGTAGCCAGAATACTTCTCATAACAACATCCTTGTATTTTTAGGATACTTGTTTTGTTATAAAATAAAGGAATAAAAAGAGTTTAAGGGATTGGAGAAGTAAAATAAAACAAAAGAACATAAAAGAAGATGTAACTTTTAATCAGGTAACTCCCATTGGATGGAACCAAAATGGTTTCTTGAAGTGAATTATGCCTATGGTAAGGCATCTAGGATGAATATAGGAATCTTGGGAGATTATTGGATTAGATTTTGGATGATCCAATGTCTTGATAGGAGTGAGAAATTGGTAGGAAGTGAGGGATTTTTATAAGGAAGAGGAGGGGCTCTTTTGGAATGTTTGAAAATATTATTTTATTATATAATGATTTTATGTTTTTTAAAGGTCTGAAAATCAATAAGGTAGAAGATAAGGTGGCCCATTTTCAAACTAAAATCAACCAATAATAATTGGACAAGTTTTCGATACTGTTTTAATTTTTATCTTTTTATTTATTTATATCATCTATTAATGATGTAAACATTACATCATCATTGTGTCATAAATAATTTTATTTATTTGATGTCAAAATATTTAAAAAAAATGATGTCGGTAATATTTTTAGATTTCAAATGAATATTTATAGTTTAAAATATAACTTAATTAACCCCATGTAAATATTTTTTTAGTAAAACAATACATTTTTATGAAATTTTTTATTTTTACTTTAAATAAAAAGTTAGTAATGTCATTATCTTACCCAGGTAGCTCCATGGGGTCCCAAAATTGACCCATGGATTGAACTGGTCACCCATTAATAATCCAATAAGATTAAGACATGTTTCAAGGTAATTTTTTTTTATTATAACATTATTTTTAGCATAAATTACCATAATTACCTTCAATCGTGGTTAATAAAAGCAAAAAGTTACTATTCACAAAAATTTATTTTCATCCTATTGAACCAAATTTTACTTACTAATGAAAACCATGTATGTCGTATTTTTGAAATTCAATTCACTGAAATGGTAAAATATCAATTGATTCAAAAAGGCAGTTTTTTAACTACTACTTAGTGGTTTTACTATTCATCATAAAATGAAGGTTTTCAGAAAAATTTCAAAAATTCACTCTAAGATAAATTAGAAATTAAGAATTAAAAAATGATGTATATTTTACCAAATTCAAATCATAAATTTTCATTACATAATTATATATTTAATTCCCATCGTCAAAACAAAAAAGCATGCTTTTATGAAATAATAACCGTCAAAAGATTGATACTTGTTAATATCCAATTTCAAAGTGAAATTACATATAATGGCCAACATTGGCTTATAAGGTAAAAATATAATCTATTTACACATTAAAACCAATTAGAAAGATAATATGACAATGTAAATAATTTAGATTAATAGGTGGTTTTGAATTAAAATAAAGCATTTTTCACTATTGATTACAAATGAGCAGTATCAGAAAATTTGTCCCAATTTTATCCAAAGTAAATTTTGATATCCATATTCTAAAGATGAAAATTATTTTGTCAAAAGTAATATTCAATAGTGAAAAAAACTAGATTAAAAAATGGTTCACCGTCAGAATGTAGTAAATTGCCCTTTTAAAGTAAATTACGATTCAAAATTAGATTCATTTACATTTTAAGCCTTTGACTTTTATTGGATGAATTTAAAAACATTTAAAAAACATATATTATCATATTTATGTTAGCTCTATTAATTTCATCCAATAAAATGTCTAGGTGTTAACTACCATTTAAAATAATAATATTATATTATTAGTGTGCAACCTAAGATTTCAAAAAACCTGTTGTAGCGTGTCAGGTACACCATTAAATATAGAATCCACTTTAAAATAAAATTAATATTTAATTAAAAAATATAAATAAATATGAAACTGTCATATTCATTATTTTCCTAGGATGTTACAACTTTCATCCCACCAAATCTAGTATCAAAAACCATATTTTTCCAAACATACAACTCAAATAATACCTAACCCCAAGGGTAATGTATGCGCAATTACACATAGATCAAGAAAGTAAATTTCTATACCTTATTATAAGCCCTATAAATCCTCCTTAAATTTTATTCGTGAAAATTAAAAGAAAAATAAACTAAAAAATAACTTTAATCCACTCCCTCACCTCTTTCCATGCCTCTAACGAACCCAATTCCTTTTTCTAAATCAATTTATAATACATGTAATTCATGAGAACCCGATCCAAAAATGATCAACATGTTTAGACCGGTTGAAGTCAATAATCCCCTTTTAGGTTCCACCAAAAAATTTATAAGTATTAACATTTACATAAAGATTTGTTCACCCATAATCGACATCTTAGGACTATATAGAATGACTCTTGGATCTTATTTATGTAATTATTTACACGTTATTGATGATTCTTCAAAAAAACAAAACATTAAAAAAAGAATGTGTTGTGTATTGGGAGGGTCAAAAATCACTCTTTATCACCCTTGGATCTTGTTAGAACTATTAAAATTAGGGTAATTAAGAGATAATACATGTGATGGGAGATGAGTGTGAGATCATTTTAAAGTAAAACATCAGAAAAAACGTAAAAAAAAAGAAGGTGAAAAAAGAACACTTAAGTTATTAGGAGATGTTTTTCATTTTATAAATATTTTGTCTTCTCATCCCCATCAAATTTTTATCCTCCTTTGTGTCTTTCTTCACACAATAATTCCTTTGTAAATATGTATTTCATGTTCCTTCCATGTTTAATTTCAAATAAAATTGTGCATTGTTTTACCCAAGTTAGTGCTTTACCCATCTTTTCCACTCTTTTGAACATTAAATTTCTACGGTCCCATAGCCACAGAAAAATCCCTTAAAAATAAATATTTATTATTTTTTTCTTTATGATAGGGAATGGAAGTTGAGATCTCTTTTAAACTCTATGATTTTCAATTTTTGTTGCTCAATGTGTAATCCTCCAAAAATAAATTTTATCATCTTGATTGGAGTTAGTTTTGAGTGCCTAAATTTTCCATTTCTAAATTTCATCATGAAAAAAGAATCTTTTTTGTAATATGGTTTGTGTAAAAATATTCTGTAGAATTCAATATGGATGAGTGAAATGGTCTAAACATCCACCTATTGGTGAAAACAAAATTTTATTATTAGTTGGTGAGTGAGAATGATTTTGTTATGTTTTTATATTTGTTGTGCATGAGGACTTGAATAACACTATGTGTGGGGGATTTGATGTTATTAATTTATTCATAGCTATGTTTCTACTCTGTTAGGTAATTTTCATGTAAAATATCATAATTATTGTCCAATATTAATGTTTTATTACTAAATATAATTTTTGAGAATTATTTTAATTAATCCAATCGATTAAGTTTAGTTTTTTAATTATAAACTCACCATAATTATCCAAATCGTATGATAATTGATTTTTAGGGATCCTTATTCAGTTTCATAAAAATCATTAGGAAGGATTTTGTGCCAATTCATCCATTTGATGGGTCATATGACACACACAATAAGGCACCAAGAATCTAGGATGGAAATGGAAAATCCATGATGATTGAATTTATGGGCTCAATCAACAAGCCCAAATTTAATTAAACTTCATAATATATTATTAATTATTCGAAATAATCATGGATAAAAATTTTAATGGCTAACTCCCATAAAAAGGGCCTAAAATATTCTTTTAATTTAATCACATCACTATATAAGGAATTTAAACCAACAAAAAGTTACTAAATTTTCTCCTGATATAGAAATAAATTAGGGAATATGTTTTTCACTGTTATATCAATGATATAGGTAGACAAATCTTTCAAATAAATTGCTCATATTAGATGGCATATTCCATTTCGAAAACCCATTCACATTTTGGCACTAGAAAAACCCAAGATAGAAATTCATGAATTAAAATTGATTCCTAAAACTACAATAACATTGGATCCATAAGTCCAATGGCCACCATGAATTTAGGGTAGACTATAAATATTAATTTCTAATACTTTTAAGAATATTTTTTCTCCATATTCAGATATCTAAATTTTCAAATTGCTGACCCTAGTGGAGGGAAAAAATTGGAAAGAAAACTTCCCACCACCTTGGGCTATAAATAAATCACCTTCTTTTCCTTGAAATGGGTTAGAATGTCAGAAAAAATAAGGATACATTAGCATGAACAAGGCACTATTTTTTTGAGGGTCTTCCAACTCATGTTTTCACTTTATATTCCTTTCCTTCTCTTTTTTTGTCATGTTCTTTTACATTCAATTCATTTGTAGTCACATAAGATGATTTCAATTTTGTTTTAATTTTAATGAAATTTTACTCAAAATATTCTCTTTTAATCATAGTACCACGGTTCTTAAATATTATTGGTTTTAAAATAGTTTAAATCCAGTTAAAACCCCTTAGCTTCTTCCACTTTTACAATCAATCAAAAGTATGTGTTTAATTCTCATCAGTGTTCGTGTGTGTGGTCATTGCACAACTCTATTCTTATCAAATTATTTTTATTAAATTTATATTTAACCACCATAAACATTTATTACCAGATTGATTACCATTTCAATGGATGACTAAATATACCATTGTGGTAAGTAATAATTTAGGGATATGAAGTGATTGAGATATTTTTCTCGATTAATATTCTTTAAGATAACATTTTGTGTGGTGATCTCAAAATGTCATAGATTAATGACATGTTTTGTTTAACATGGTGATTCCATGAAATATTTGGACCATAAATATACAACCATAAACACGTTTTTATTGTGATTAGAACCCTACGTTATATGAATTCTAGGACTAACTTTGCAACACTTGGGAATTATGATAAAATCAATATTGTGAGGTGGGTGTTAATTTATTGCAATAGAAAGAAAAGATCATGGATATAAACTTTTACTAAATGAGTTCACTCCTCACACCATCATGGTAGTCATGGATCAATTGCGACACCATCACAATATATCTCATGAGATATAAAAGATTTATCATTGCATTTTAGGGTTATATAGGACTCACCCATATTGTAATTAAATCATAAATACAAGGTCCAAAAAATCATAAACATTCATATCATAACTCATGAAATTAATTAACTATCATAAAGATGTAATCATATCAAAACTTTTGGAAAATGAGAAATGGTTATAATCATTTCATCAAAGCCTAACCTAAGTAATAACAAGTGTTTCTCAAAAAATATTCCATAATTGCATAATCTAGGGTAAACAATTGGATTTCATAAGTTAGATTAACATAATAAAAAAATTGGAATAATTTATAAATTACTAACTAATTTAATCTTAAATGGGAAATTATATTGATAAAACTCTTGAAATTGATTCTTATGAAAAATATACTTTCTTCTTCAAAAGCATTTTCTTTTCTTAAAACACAATAAAATTTTAAATGAAATGAATTTATTTGCAGATAACCATGAAAACTTGTAAAGAATTCTTCTTGGAAATAATGCATCAGGAAAGTGTAAATATCTAGTTATACTACACAAATTAAAATAAACAATTCTTCTCATATTTATGAAAAAAAATTCAATAGGATCCTTGTTTCGAAAATGAATGAAATATTCTTTTAAAACCATGTAGTCAAAAGTAAAAAATAGGTCAAAAATATATTAAACAACCATATGAGAATAGTAAAAAAATTTAAAAAATTATTTTTTGAAAACATATACATGGATGATAAATAAACCCAAATAAATACTTATGTATAAACAATCCCAGATAATAATTTTATTGAAAAATTATCCATCACTTAAAACCATTAAAAGATTAATTTTTGAAATGATTTTAATAAACATAAAATAAGAAATAATATATTTTAACACACCCTATATATCCATATAAATATTTATGTAAAATAAAATCAACAATATTAAAATGGAGAAATGATTATTTCATTAAAAATTAAAAGTATCCCATGACACCTAAACATATTAACCATAAAAATAGTATAATTAAATGAATTTTTAAATTCCATTAAGATAAATTTATTCATTATAAGAAATTCTCTTACCCTGAGTCTCAAGTCTCATCATAATCGTTCAAACCACCTATATAATGATTATAAATTATATAAATATATTATACATAACCATATAATTTTATATAACACTATAAATGGTTTGATTATGACCTTATATTGCACACTAGTTAACCATCCTATGTTATGGATTCACTCTAGATAATATTGGTTTTGTTTTAAGAATGTGTCTTAATTTGTTATATCATTAGTTATTACAATTATATCATGACTCAGGAAATTAAAACATGATATTAATATAATTTTTATCTGTTATATTTGTATTTTAATAATTTTTAGAATATATAAATCTGAAATAGAATACACCGTTCATGGAGACGGCCATCCATACGTACACATGAACACTATTTCCGTTTAATTATCAGGTTGAAGGAATGAAAATAAAATAAAAATATACATGTATATATGTAAATCATTATTAAAGTATGTTTATTATAAAATATATATCATATATATTCATTACATTCATCTTTCAATACATTTAATGTTGTGTATAAATTAATCACATCGCATTGAGGGGGTAGTATTCCGTACTTTCTCAAATAAGATTATTGTATTAACATGACATTGAAAGCTTGAAAGTATGTTTAATATAAAATTTCTTGGATATTAAATTGGTTATAATAAACATATTTAAATTTTTTTAACCAGAAAATTATTTTAATACAATCCATTATGGTGGTAATGAATAAAATAACAAAAACATTATTCACAGAGGCGATTAAGAAACATAACATTGAACATAATTTCAGTTAATTGATTAAGAGGAGGGGAGAAAGGAAATGGAAATTAGATTTTAAATTATAAAAATAAAACTCTATAATATACATGATTCTTGATTTATCATGAATTTATGGAAGGAGGAGGTTAGGAGAAAGTAGAAACAGAAAAAACCCAAATAGGTACTTTGGGAAAATTACCACTTGAATATCCCCTCATTGAAAGACCCTTTAGGGCCTTGGATGCAGTCTTTTTGTGAGACCAGAAACACTTTTATGTTGGGGGTAAAGAGGAGAGAAATGTGAAGATATTTGAGGAGCTAAAAGGCTTTGTGTATCAGAATTTGGAGGTGAGAGATATTATTTATATTTGAGGAGAGGTGAGTTCAAATGATTAATTTATTGATTTGTTTATATTAAATGCTTAGCATATAGAGGTGGAATTAAATTACATGAATTTGGATTGTAATTAATGTTATATAGTCTGGATAGGGTCTATCCAGACATCCACTACTTTTTAAATGTTTCATTTTTTAGGTATGTTATTCGTTTATCTTTAAACTTTATCCATTGTCATGATATTACCTATACAATGGTAAATATTTTTTTTACCATGGTGATTTTTTATACCTAAAACAAAATTTTACATATAACTTAATTTCGATTGTATGATTAAAAATATGGAATATATTTTACCTAATTCAATTCAAATAATTTGAAATTTTTGATTTAAAATTAACTCCACAGACAAAATGAAAAAAATGGTTTTTAAAGTGAAAGGTTCAAATGATTGAAAATTCATTATACCTAATTTGAAAGTGAAATTGATTCCAATGAAATTTATTTTATTTTATTATAAAAATATTATATAATTAAACACTTAAAGAATTTAAAAATATAATTTAACATGATAAATAAATTATATGAAAATAGAGATTTGAATTAAAATCCTGGATTTTTAACATTTGATTAAAAAACAAAACCTTACATAAAAGTACAAAAAATTATCCTAACGTAATTTGTATTTTTTTTATATAAAATATGATTTTAATTTTTCATATTAAATATATAAATGTGTCAATATTTTAATTTTCAAAGGGTTCACCATTAAAAGGCGGTGGAACTACTTTAATAAAAATATTTGGTTTTAAGTGTTATATCAGTTTTACTCTTATATTAGGCCTATAGAAACTAAGGAATGAATATAAAAAAATTATTTTAATATATAAAATTTATATTACATTAAAATTACTTATAAATTGTAATTAATTTAATTTATTGGGATTAAAATAACATGTGGGAATAATGACAGTTTTTTAATAAAAAATAATTCCTTTACATTAATTTAGTTTATATATTCAATTTTAAATAATTTTTAACTAACAAAATCATTTTATATTTTTTTAAATCTATATATTTATTTATTTTTGTTATTAATATTAATTAAATATAATTTAACATCTATGTTTCATCATATTTTAATAATATATTTTTGCTCAGTAAGCCTTGATCATGAATGTTACACAAGCCATTGAGGAAAGTATTTGGAGGGTGTAATGTAAGCTAACCTCTGTGTTTCATGTAGAGAAAGATAAAATTTTTGTTTTTGGTAGTGCATGTAAATAGAAAATAATGCTTTAATATAAAATAAAATATTTACAATGTTACATGAAATGAGAAATACGAATTAAATTAATTTGGAAAAAAACTCTCAAGGTGTTACATGTACCTTTAATAGCGCTAAAAATGCTGATAAAGGGGGTACCTTTATCAATGATAAAAAAATAACTATAGAAGGGTTGCACTACAAAATCTCGTTTTTGTGGTAGTGTGGGGCTGCTTTTCAATTAACATTGTCACATAATTTTTTTTTATTTTCTTGACTCGTTAATAGTAAAATAATATATTTTGTTTAATAATTAGCAACTGTTGTATTTTTTATATACAATTGTAAAACATGTATTTTTGTATTAAAATTATGTTTCTAACATTTCTTTTTTTCCATTTTTAATAATTTAAAGTTAAATAATTATTTTTGTTTATCATTCATTATTTATTATTTTGTTTTTATTAAAATATCATTATTTATTCATTTAATTATTTCATAATTTCACTATTTTGTGTTTTTCAATTTTATTATTTCATTTATTCTTTTATTTGACTAAATTTTTGTTTAATTAATTATTATTCTATTTAATTAATATTTTTTATTTAACTATTTCATTTATTTCGTTGTTTTTATAATTAGTAATATTTTTTATATATTTTTTTAATTTAAATGATTATTTAAATTTATCGACTATTTTTATTTATTTTTATTTTTATTTTATATCATATTTTTTTTATTATTTTAAATTTTTTATTCATTTATTTTTAAAAAATTAATAATTTTTCTTTGTTTATTATATTTTAATTTTTTGTGTTTATTTTTTTAATTTTAAATTGTTATTTGTTGAATTATTTTTTTTTGGTGTTGGTACACGAGTCACCGCTAAAGAGACCAGTAACCTACCACCAAACCCCCTATCATTGTATCTCACCCAGGTTTTTGATTTCACCCTTTGTTCTGATTTGGTTTTGGTTCTCAATTGTTTTCTCAGAAATAGCTTTTGACAAGTTTGAATTTTTTAGGTCTTTCCTTTGGTTATTATTGGTATAGTTTTTTTCTATGAGTTTTGCATTTAATTTTCAACAAAAATAAATGTTTTTGGTGGATTGTGTGTGGTGAATGGTTAACACTGGGTCCATAGAAACTTTGTGCCAAGCCCAGGATACGATGCAGTGGGTTTGGGGTTTTAGCCATAAGTCTCCAAATAGATACTTCATGGTAAGTCAGGTCATATGGATCAACCATTCGGCAGGAAACTACATTGGAAAATAGGTGTGAACGGTCACTTCCTGGTTGGAAAAATCATGGAAGAAAACTGTGTGGCCTTTCAAGGTCATTTAAAATGTTTCCCCAATTTTTCTGTTTACTTTATTTATACTCAATTTTCCCCTTCTACATGACCCATTCATCCTCCTCCACCCTAGGTAGCTCCTCCCCCTCCCATGTATCTCTCAGATCACCCCCTTTTTGGTGGATTTGTCTTGGAAACTCCAAAGAAACTCCAATGTATGTGGTTTATCCCTTATTTCCACTATCTGTATATGTTTTCTCCTATTACTTATTGGGGTTTCAGTTTTCCAGTAGGAAGGGTGGTAGATTTAGGGATTGATTATGTTAATAGGGTATGAACTTTATATTCTTGGTTGATTTGTTCATGTGAGGGTCTTTTGGTGGTATATATGGAGTTTCACATCATTTTTCAAAAGTAACTATTCGTGAGAAAGTTGGTTCCATAATCTCGTATATCTAGATGATTTTATATTCTTTTTTGGTTATTTCATAGATGTTTAATGTTTTATTTTTTTTGTGAAATGTGTTTTAGACAGAATTGGTATACTTATGTGATGGGAATGTATTTTATAATAAAAAATTGGCTTGTCATTGTGGTTTCATTATTGTAGTGTTTGGTGGATATGTTTTACAGGATATTTCTATGGGTGCTAAGAATGTTTTTCATGTAACATAAGATAAAAATGAGTTTGGAAGTGGGTTTTTAAATGAAAATATAATACAATGGAAATTTTTATTTCATTATGCACTCTAACTTGTGTATTATTAATTGTTTAAATGATGAAAATAATTTTTAAAAAATGATCTTGATTTTTATGTGGATTTAAGGAGGGGATTATCCCATGAAATTGATTGTCCAATTTTGTTCTTTTACTGTGCATGGTCAAATGGGGATTTCTGAATTGTGTATGTGATAGAAAATTTATTTGAATTCAGTTTTTGGTGTATGTAAATGGATTGTGGTTTTGGTTTATTGAAAATGGTGATTTCATAGCATTTTTATGATGCCCGACATGTGTATGTGAGGGGGGGGTTGGTGTGACATGTGACATTATATTGGGAAAAATGGAATCCTAGGTATTTAGGAGGGCTGACTAGTTCTAGTACCCTTGATTATTTGGTAGTGGATTTTACAGATTTCTTCTACAAGATAGATGCTTACAACACTAACTAAACTATAATGATGGTGTGAGGCCACTAGGACATTTGGGTGTCCCCTCCTAGTGTATCGTGCCCAAGAAAGGTATGATTGTGATTTTTATACCACCCTACCCTGATGTACGAGGTTCTAGTGTCCCACTCTATCTAGATTAACCCTAAGGATTTTACCATGGTACTATACCTTGACATGATTCTTAAATGAGGTGGTTCCATCTGTCGGCATTCAGTGGACCCTACGTGTGTCTTTTAAACTTCTTTTTAAAGAAAGTTGTTATGAAATGGTTTTCCTTGAAAGCACTCATTTTGAGAATGTTTTACCAAAAAATGTTTTCATAGAAATGTTTTAAAATAATTACAGACATGTTAAAGTTATGTTGTATTAAAATTTTACACCATGGAATAAATTTATTTGGACGACATCCTATGGGTATTTGGGTCACACCCTATATACATCATTAGGTGTAGGTAGACTTTCTCTATTGACTCAGGTAGAGATAAGGTTTTTGATCATGGTGACTGGGGATTCTATTGGTGTTATCTTCTGGGTCTTGGGGGAAGGGTCTCGAGGATTTTTCACCTCTCATTAAATAGAGGATTGGGATAGAGTTTTTGTCCTATTTCTTTGTTGTATTATTGGATTTTTTGTTCAATGTTGTAGACTTTAGACCATGAAAGTGTTCTTCCATGTTTGGTTGTGAATTTTCAATTTTTTATTATATATTTTTTGTTGTTCATGTATATGTAATAAGTTGAAACCATTCCCAATTTTTATTCGTGATACTTGGACACTTTTTAGATCATTGGGATCAGGATAGCCCTTCGGGCCCTTCCACAAATCGGGTTGGGCGCCGGTTCAGATGACATCTTATAAAAACCCTACTCTTTATTACATATTTAAATTTATTTATGAAATATATTTTCACATAATAAAACCCAGAAGATTGAGCGGTCTAATGTCTTGTGAAATTAGAAATATTACATAACACCTTAAAATAGGAAATGGTAATCTTAATTAAAGACATATTTTACATGACCACAACATTCCTTTATTCATAGCATAGCATGAGATAACCAAAGGACATACATTAGAAATGGGTGAGTTATAATTCCCATTAAGGGAGAAAAGAAGTAATAACATGATAAATAAAACACATGTTAAGAAATAGACATACCAATGCAGAATAAGAGAAACCTGAATATAAGGACATGATATATCATGATTATCATAACCTGGAAATGTGGAAAATACCTAAAACATTATATCAATAACATAAAGGAATCAGGTAACCAACTATCCCAACAAGGTTGAAAAAAGACCTATAAATAAATTAGGTAAATCTTTGTACCATCATGATATATCATGATACTAAACAATACCCTATTCATTGAAGCACTATCAGGGTGAACCCTTTAAAATCATTTCAATCTCATGCTTAAGTGTGCCACATAGATCATATTAAATAGATTCATTAAACATAATCATTTATTCCATGACAAAGGAATGTGGAATTCATACAAGTATGTCACCATTATATAAGAGTGTGTGCTTAAAATTTAATATCATTGACATAGGAATGTGTATGGTATTCACTACATGATGATTTTGCATTGAAAAAATGTGGTGCAATTTCTGTAGCATAACAACGTCATATGGAAATTCATAAATTGGGATTATGAGAGATAATGGAGTATCATATCATTTATACATTGGATGGATAATAAGTTGATCATGGAACATAATATCTCTACTGGTGATATGGAATTTAGTTGCATAATATAATATAAAATGCTTGAATGGAAATGAGATGAGAGAAACGCCTTATGAAATTTTGGCATAGTAATGAGTGGGTTTAAAGGATTATAGGGGGCTAAATTAAAGTGAAATAAAGATCCCATCATTTATACATAATATTTATTGTAATGTGGTTTGGAAGAAAATATCCCAAATCAATAAAATGGAAATTAAAAGGCATGTCATAAAAGAGGTGCTTGAAGAAAAACGAGAGATGGAGGTACCTTACAAGGACGTGTGATCCCAATGGCTTGGGCGACTTCTTGGGATCTTGGGGAATCATAGTGGGACTATGGGGTGTAATTGGAAGATTTTGGTTGTGATTCAAGGATATTTGGTGAAGAGAATTGTGAGCTTATGTGGGTTTATATAGGAAGTGTGGGAGAATTCATTATTCGTTTGGTTTTAGACACTATACAATAAAATATTAAAAACCACCAACCATACAATTATTTTTCTGATGGTTTCATGAAAATGCGAGTGGAATAAATTATTTTATATGTTTAATATCCAATTATAAAAAAATATTACCCGTCCTTTTATTGAGGCGAGTCACACTTTCAAGGAAATTATTTTAAAATCTTAAAATGCTTTTTATTTATTTGGGGATTCACTAAGGCTTTATAAAATATATCAAACAAACATGAAATTTCATTATTTTGATGTAAACCCGTATATTTGGCCGAATATACCTTTTATCATTTTTTATTACATCACTATTGGCTCATTATGATGATGGAATGAATTTTATATATTAATACGATATTTACTATTTACCCCAAAATTTGACGTTCTCATAAAATTATGAAAAATTAATTGTTCTATAATTTAGAGATAATAATTTCGAAAATAATATTCTTTTTATCTAAATAATTTCATACATATTTTAATTTTTTCTTTTAAAATAAAACACCACATTTTTTAAAAGTTGACTGGTTTTGAGAAACATAGTTTTCAATCCTAAATAAAATTTGTATTTGAATTCAAAAAAAGTATATGATCATTTATATGTAATAAAAAAAATTATATTAATATTGTAATTATATATTTTGTAATTCAAAAATACATTAATTCATCAAAAATATATTTCTTAATTGATTTGGAATATTAACAAAAAAATAATATTTGTGATATAAAAATCATTTATAAAGTAACAATAATAGAATGAAATTATATTCATTATTCTATAAAAAAATAATTCACAGAATCATAATTCTAGGGTTTTGTTACCTTTACATTATTACACCTTTATATTCTCTAAGAGTAAGTTGTGCTATGGTGGGGCTTTCATGGGGACGTTAGGTGAACATGGTTTGGGTTGTGATCTTGACAGGCTTGACCTTATCCCATTAATGGTTTCACTCATGATTAAATTGGTGGATCAGGGATTGGGATTAGTCTAGGTAAAATTTCTAAAATGATATCTCCCATGGAATATTTGATAAATGTGCTTCACATGGTACTATCCTATAGGTTAACTCCATCACTTCCTTTGTTTGTGCCAAAAATATTTGTTAAATCCATATAGTTATACTAGTCATCTGATCATGGTTCAATTTCTATATAATCAATGGTAAGGATACATAAAGATCATTTAAATACAATAAGATATACTAAAAAAAGAGTACATGTGTTTTCTATATCCATAATACATTTAATTAAAATAAATGTAAATTTATTCATAAATGTTCAGGTCGTTACAACATTTCCCCTTATACATTTTTCCTTACAAATTTTATATTCACACATTAAAAAAGATGTGGGTTACTCTTGTTCATCACATCCTCTGGCTCCCATTTTTCTTCATAAAACTTGTGGTTTCACCACAACACCTTAACAAGGGAATAATCTTATTTCATCGAACATTATCTCTGTGATCTAGTATCTTCACTGGATTTTTCTCATATGAGAGGTCATTCTCCAATGGTACCACCTTCAAGTTGAGTATATTTGGTGGGTCAGGAATGTAATTCTTCAAGAGTGATACCTGGAATACATCATGGACTTTAGACAATTTGATGAGGGTTATTGTTGATAGGCCACTACTCTGATGTGATCAAGGATCTAAAAATAGACAATCTACCTTGGACTAATCCTTTCCTTCTTCCCAAGTCTCATAAATCTCTTCCATGAAGATATATAGAGGAATACGATGTCTCCAAAATCAATCTCTTGGTCTTTTCTATAATTGTTAGCATAATTCTTTTGTCGACTTTGGGCATCTTTGATCTGTTGTTGGATGGTCGTAACCTTCTCCACCATTTCATCATCCATTTCCAGATCTAGAAGTTTTTGTTCCCCAACATCATCCTAACATGTCTGGGATCTGCACCTATACCCATAAAGGGTTTCATAAAAATCCATTTCGATGCTTGAGTGGAAGATTTTGTTGTGAGAGAACTCCTCCAAAGGAAGACATTGGTCCCATCAGCTTTATAAGTCCATTAATAAACCTCTCAACTTCTCCTTAAGTGTCTGGATCGTTTGATCATATTGGTGATCCGTTTGTGGGTTATAGGCCATGCTGATGTTCAACACGGTGTTCCGAGAATTTTAGAGACTCTTCCAGAACAAAGAGGTGAATATTGGATATTGATCAGACAAAATCGAATGTGGTACTCTTGTACCTTACCACATCTCTGATTTATATTCGTGCTTCTTGATCTAATGGTAAAAACTCTAAAATTTAAATTAATTGTGCATTCATTTAATGAAGATCTAGAAAAACCAAGATAGCAATGTTTCCTTTGGATTTCTTCAAATATCTGGTGACAAAATACATGGTGATGTTTTTCCATTTACATGTATGTTTGGGTAATGGTTGAATCACCCCCTAAGACTTCTACCTCTCAAACATCACTTCCTAACATACCAGGTAATTTGATATATATTTAGTGATCTCATTATTCATATTATTCAATGAATATTTAACCCCATGATCTCAATACATCTTCATATATCTTAGGTGAATTGAGAAATTTGAACTATGTGCATCATCTAAAAGTTCATTCTTTAACACTAGATTTGATTAAACATATAATCTTAACACAAATCTCAAAATTCCTTATTCATTAACATTGAACTCTACCGATTTACCTTTTCTAATAGTTTCCACTTTCTTCTAAATTCACACACCATGTTTTTAGGAATATATTAACCTTTCTAAAAGATATCGTTGATAAATAATTTGTAAAATGGTTAACTATGTTATTTTTTTATTATTCTTTTGTTCATCTTGATAAAATATAAGAAGATTTGATACTTTTCAATTCTTATCAATGGTATAATTGCTAATTCCTTTCTACATAGATTATATTCTAATATGTTTTCTTTCCCATGGTGGTATTAGATTGAAAATTTGTAATCCATGATGATCTCTACTCATCTTCTTGGGCACATATTCAACTCTTTATTTGTGAATATATATTTGAGACTTTAATAATATGTAAATATTTTATACTTCACCCCAAAGAGATCATTCCACCATATTTTCAATGAAAATATCACATTTTCCAACTCGAAGTCATGTGTGGGATAGTTTTTCCCATGAATTTTCAACTACAATAAATCCATAGGCAATTACTTTGTCATTATGCATCAACACACAACCCAAACCCTTCATTAAAGAATCACTGATGATTATGAAAAGATCCCCACTTTTGGGTAGTGTGAGTACAGGTGCAGTGATAAGCATCTTCTTCAACTCCATAAATCTTTCTTCTCATTCACCATTCCATGAAAACATGATTACCTTCCTATAAAACTTGTTAAGAGGGTTTTCAATCGTGATAAATATCTCTCAAATTGATGATAATATTCTGCTATCCCCAGAAATCTATGAATATCTATCATAGATGTTGGCCTCGACCATCGTTAAATTTCTTTCTTTGGAAGGATCTAAAGATATCTCATTAATTGTGATGATATTACCCTTGAATGATACTACCTTCAACCATAACTCATAGTTTATGTACTTCACATATATATTATCCTTTCATATGGTCTCTACCATAGTTTTCAAATGCTCCTAATTCTTCTGATTTCATTTAGAGTATATTAGAATACCATTTATAAAGACAACTAAATATTTATTGAGTAAATCTCTAAAGACTCAATAAATCAATTATATGAAGATTTTAGGAGAATTAGTTAGTCTGAAAGGCAAAAATATGAATTCATAGTGCTAGTACCATGTACAAAAAGCGGTCTTGGGGATATCCTCTTCCTTCACCCTTACATATGAATATCTCGACCTTAGATTCACCTTGGAGAAGTATTTTGATCTATTTATATGATCATACATGTTATCAATTCATGGAGAAGGATTGTTTTTCTTTATCATAATTTTGTTGAGCTCATGATAATCAATGAAAAGGTGCATCGACCCATCCTTTTTCTTGAAGAAGAGGACTAGTGCACCCCATGGTGAAGCACTTGGGCATATAAACCCATTATCCACATTCTCCTATAGTTGCTTCCTTAGATCCTCATGATCAACAACATCTATTCTATATAGATTCTTGGATATTGGAATCTCCCTAGCTATAAATTAATCGAGAATTCAGCATCTCATCTAAAAGGAAGATTATAGTATTCCTCAGGAAACACAATAGCGAATTCCCTCACAATAGTTATGCCTTTGAGGAATTTTATTTCCTTAGAATCATTTATCTGAGAAAGAAATGTTTGGCCATATGGTAGTATTATCCATGCTTGATATGATGGAGATAAATAAGATTCATCCTCCTCTTTTTAATTGTATAGAATCTGAGGTTGATTCACCATATAGAGAGTGATTTCTCTCTTGCAGTACTTAATGTTGCCTCTATATATCTTAAGAAAATCCATGCCAATAATTTCATCAAATTCCAATAAGCGATGTATTATGAGGCTCATTGGGATGTTAAATCAGATAATTTTGATAGGGGAGGATTCATATGCATGGGATTCTATAACTAACCCATTTGAACTTTTCACTAAAAAATCCACTTCCACGCTTTTTCGTGCTAGTTGGATTGTTATACTAAACATTCAGGTTATTAAAGAATTTTTAGAACTATAATCAAAAAAGTAAATTCACTATTCAGGAATAAATAATTCGCGTACCTATCGCTAATACGTTTTATGGATTCACTACTGTGGTAGTGATGGAAATAGATATCACTTTTTACCTTGGTTGATATTTGTTCCCTCTATAGAATCTTTGCTTGGGTCACGGTTTTCCAAATTTCCCATGTTCCATCATTTGTATTAATCAACAATGCATTGAGGATTGAACATAGTGTTCCTTTCATTTGTCGTAGTAGAGGGTTTTGCTTTCTAGAAAGCACTGGCAAGGTTCTCTTCCATCCCAAAACTAAACCATTTCCCCGTCCCCTTTAGACAATTTCTTGGGTGCTTCTTTCCGCACTTTTGACCAAAGATGACTTGAAATTTCATAACACCATTGGATTAATCTATCAGAACAAAAAATTTAAAATCCACTTTTTTTCTTCTTATCCCCATGATACCATTAATATTCACTGATCACCGAATCAAATTTAATGGAATATCAGACAATTTCCTTATAGTTGTCAATGTCGTGGATTTTCAAAGATTTTTGTAGACTATTCATTAGCCCACCAACTAAGCGGTAAACCTTACATATGGGGGTAATGTAAATTTTAGAGGTGTATTGTGTAATCCTTGTGAAATTTTCCTTGTATGCTCCAATGGATTCTTTATCTTTTTGAATGAGGTATAGGAAACATCTTTCCATCTTATGTCAGAGGGTTTGGGGAAAATATTTTTCCAAAAACTTTTTTTTGTAAATCAATCCAATCCATCACCTTAATCTCTTCCTTAGGCTTTTTATTTTTAATAAATTCTTACAATTTATCTGATTTACCCTCCATACAATATGCATCTAGAATAACCTTCTATTCTTTGGATCATTGAACGATGTAGAAGATCTTCTTAATGGAGTTGATCCATTTTTTGGTGATTGAGTAGTCAGATGATCCATTGAAAGTAGGAGGGATTTGTCTCATGAATCTCATGATGGAAACTTTTTCTTTCTTATGGGGGGTTGTAAATTTCCCTTATATATGTTTCTATTAAGAACGTGAGTTAATTGAAAGTTTGTCATGACTGTGTTTTTTATTCCTACTCCTATCGGATTGGGAAACACATTTGAGCAGTCATCACATTAATCTTCACAAATGTTGTTATCCTGATTACTCCTATTACCATATATTGGCTAGAATAAAATGAAAATTATGGATGCGTATATTAAAAATTTAAACACATAAAGGGTAATATAATTACATTAAAGGGATAACATGTAAATTTCATTTATCTCCATGACTTATGAATTTCTGTGCTTTGATATGAGTTATCCATGATCTACATCCTAGTGTATATTATTATGGATGTTTTTGTTCCATTAATAATGGTTTGTTCTAATATAATAAATTTACCAAAGAATATCTCTTGGGAGTTTCAAACTAAGAGTTCGGCAAATCCCTTTGTCGTGCACCACTTTCTGTTTGAGTCCATGTCAAAACAGTGTTTTTGGTTATTACCCCTAGATACATATTTTCCAGAGCCACCTCTACTTGTTCATATCCATCCAGGGAATATATTTTCCTGATAAAACAATTACTCTATACTCACCAAAAAATAGGTATTATTTTCTAATAATTTGTCTTATCCCTAATACTTTCAATAGAGTTTTCTAATCCTAATCCATGATATAACTAAACATATACTTTGATACCGACTATAACAACGCTGGACATTATTACATATTTAAACATGATTATTTACATATATTTTCACTTAATTCGACATTGATGATCAAGATTTATTCTATCTTGGGAAATTAGTAACATTACATAACAACTTAAAACATGAAATACACATTTTATTGACAACTTATTTTACAAAACCACAACATTCGTTTATACATAGCATTGCATGGGATAAACTGAGGACATACATAAGAATGGAGTGAGCTATAATGCCCAGTAAGGGAGTAAAAAAGACATAACATAAAGAATAAAAAACATATTATACAATAGTAATATCAATATAATATATAAGAAACATGATAATTAAGGCATCATAAAGCATGATTATCATAACAAGGAAATGTTGAAACACCATAATACACTACATCATTAACATAAAAGAATCAGGTAAACCCTTGTCCCAACATGGTGGAAAAATTTCCTATAAAGGATTTAGGTAAAAAACTATCCTAACATGATGTATCATAATACTAAACACTAGCCAATGTATTGGTGTGCTATCAGGGAACACCCTTCATAATCATTTCAATCTAATTCTTAAGTGTTCCACATAGATCATATAACATGGATTCATTCAACATCATCATGTATTACATAATCAAGTAATGTTGAATTCATACATGTAAGTCTCCATAAAAAATTTATTTATTCAAAAAGATGAATACCATTGATAGAGGAATTGGTATGGTATTTACTACATGATGATTTTGGAATGGAAAACCATGATGCATTTTTGGGAGCATACTAACATCATATAGAAAATCATAAATTGTGTTGACGAGAGAGAAATTGGTATATTGTAATTTATAAATGTGATGGAAAGTAAGGGGATCACGGAACATAATATCCCAACATGGAAAGTGTAATTTCTATGCATAATATAAAATAAAATTCTTTAAAGTAAATGAGAAGAGAGAAATCCCTTACAGAATTTCAGTACAGTAACAGTTTGTTTTAACGGATCATAGAGGGGATTAGTGGGAGTTAATGGAATATATTTTCATGTATGTATCAAATGGATTGTAATATGTTATGGAAGAAAATATATAAAATCAAGAAAATGGAAATTAAAAATCATGACATAAAAGAGGTGCATGATGAAAAATGAGAGAGAGAGATTACTTACATGGATGTGTGATCCCAAAGTCTTGGGGGAGTAATATTGGAAGATTTGGGGAACCTTGGGAGGACTCTAGGGAGTAATATAAGGAGAGGTTTTGAGCTTAAAATAGCGTGAGAGAGGATAATTGGGAGCATGGATTGGTTTATATTGGGATGGTTGGGGAATTCTTTATTATTGTGGATTTGGACAGTACACACTAAAATATTTAAAACCACTAACAATCCCATCATTTTTCCCATGGTTTCTAGAAAAGGGGAGTAGTATATATTTTTTTATATTGATAAGGGCCTATGATATTAAAACATTTCAGTTTCTTATGTGGATGTGAGTCACACTTTCAAGAAAAATATTCTAAAAACCTATAATATATTATGTTTGGGAGGATTCCCTAAGGCTTTGTAAAATAAATAAAATAAACCAGAAATTAAATTATTTTAAAGTGAAAAAATATATTTGGAAGATGATACATATTATAGTATTTCATTACATTACTATTGGGTCATTTTGATGTCATAAAACACAATATATATTTATATAGTATTTAATTATTATCCTAAAATTTGATTGTCTTGTAAATTTATAAAAAATAAACCATAGGATAATTTAGGCATCCTGATTACAAAATTAATATTCATTATTTAATTAGTTTTCTAAATACTGGAATTTTAATTGTTAAAATAAAAACCGACATTTATTGAAAATTGACTTGTATGGAAAAAACTGTTTTCAAACCTTAAAAACATTTATTTTTGACAACATAAAAAATATGATATCGTTTATAATTAATAAAAATAATTGAATAATTATATTTGATAAAAATTTTATTTAATTAAAAAATCCATTAATTATTCAAAAAAAAATTCTTAAATGAATTTTAATTTTAACCAACATAAATACTATTTGTGCTTTAAAAATCATTTACAAAGTAACAATAATTGAATGAAATTATATTCATTATTATATAACAAAATAATGCATATAATCATAATTCTAGGGTCTAGATACATATCCATTTTTCACACTAGCATACACCCTAAGAGTAAGGTGTGTGATGGTAGGACTTTTATGGGGTCGTTTGGTGAATATTGTTTGGTTTGTGATCACGATGAACTTGAAATTGTCTCATAAATGATTTCCCTCATTCTTATGTTGTTGGATCTTGGATTGTACATGGTCTAGGGAAATGACCAAAATGATATCTCCCTCAAAAGATATAATAAATGGGATTTATAGGGTATAATCATTCTAATTGAGGTCATCACATCTTTTTTCTATGCCAACAGAATTTTTTAAAACCCTATATTAATTCAAGTCTTGTTATCATTTTTCAATGGATATATTATCAGTGGTAAGGATACATATTGGTTATTTAAATCCAATTATATAAAACAAAAAAATGAGTGTATGCGTTTTCTATATCTATAAGACATTTAATTAATGTAAATGTAATTTTATTTATAAATGATCGGGTCTTTGAAAATCCTGACTGGGTTCATGAAAAATGGCAGGCTAGGGTTATTGGGACATGATGTACTGGTTATGAGAATGGTTTTTTGTGAGCACACCTCATGACGGGACTCAAGTCGCCAGGCGAAGTCGATTTGTTTTTGGAACATTTTGTTCTTGGGGTTTTTTGTTGTCTTCAATTTAAATGAGAGTTGGTATAATGGTCTCAGTGAGCACAAAGGGCCTAGAAAGCCGGGTAGAACTAGGGAAATGGTTGTCAAACAATCTCCGTGATGGTGCTGTGGCTAGAATATGGAATCCAACCATATGTTCGGGTCACCCTTCAACACTAGTTTCTTCTTGAATTGTTCGATATCTATTTAGGTTCTAGAAATTGCTTGAAAATAGATTGTTTTGGAATTATGGAAAATTGATTTTAAAATAAAAAGGATTCAGTTTTTTAAAGGTGGAAAATGAGTTTTATGAATAATCTTAAAAAATCCTTTAAATTTTTGATTTCTCTAAAATGGATTTTTGGTAAATGGGGGATTCAATTATCAGTACTAGATTTTTAAAATTCAATCTTGTGGGATAACAAAATTGGGGGTTTGAAAAACATGGATTTGATAAAAAAGGTTTTTGAATTCGATTTTCACTAAAATTCTCTAAACTAATAAGTGGTATTTTGAATTGGTTGAATTGTTTTGAAATTTAAGTGTAAAGATTGAAGATGGGTTTTATTTGAATGTTTGGTGTTTTTTTAGAATTATTAGTGAGATTAAAAATGGTTTTTCAGTTTCACAACTAGCAGTTTTTTAAAATTGGATTCATGGGATTTGAAATAGAAATGTTGGTGGAATTTTTATTCTATGAAGTGGAAATGTTTTTTAATCCTTTGTTTTTTAGTGAGTGACCAAATGCTTGAATATTTGTGAGAAATTGGTTGGGTGGCCAATGTGACAGAAGAATATGCATGTGTGAGAATCCATGGGATACCATTGGTGAGTGTGAAACCCACCAAACTTGTTTTATTTTCAACAATTACTTTAAATGAAATTGTGGTTTTATGATAACTAGTGATTATATAGTGTGTCCTCTTGTAATTTTGGAAATGTTGTTTTCATGATGTTTTAGTTTGATAGTCCTTGTTTGAATGGTGTTTTCCAGATTTTGTTCTTGTCGATGAATAAACATTGAAATAGTAGTTTGTGGATTCTTCTGAAAAAAATTTCGGGAAGCCTTTGTGGTGGTTCCATTTTCATGTTCAAAGTTATATGTGGCATGTCTCTACCAGTGGGATATTTTTTGGATTCTAGGTTTATTTTTTGGATAGTTTTACGACCCATATATAATTAATTCACATTCATTGTGCGGCCACATGTGATTTTCCATTGGGAGAACCTCCAGTTGATCAATGTGATGACTTTCTTCTTGAGCTTCATAAATTGAATCCAACTCTTCCCTTTCTGATAAGTGGGTCCTATCAATGTGGTATATTATATGTTAATGAAATTTAATGAAACATTAGTTTCTTGAGTAACATGAGTCATTGAAGGTGAAATTTGACTCATTTGTGCCTGAAGGTCCTACCTAGAAGTTGTGAAGGGAATTATAGGGGGAGAGTGGCAAACAACGTGAGTTGTTGGTGATGGAATCTATATTAATGGTTTTTTTATATTTAATTAGTTTCTTCTATGAAATGGATCATTCTAGGCCACTAGTGTGGAAAATTTGGTAATAGGAGGCGATTATGGACACTTGAAGAAATTGTGTGCTACTCGGGACTCAGTTTAAAGTCCCTTTCCTTATAAGGCCCCTTAGGTTGTAATGGTCATTTTAGACGGTGTCTTGTAGTGTCTTATTCTCTTTAAAATGAAAGGGGATGTTTTGTGAAACCTTTATAGTTGTTTCTTGTTTGAGGATAAGGGGATGATGTGTGTGCATCTTCTATGTCCCTGTGAGAGTGAAGTATCAGGTTGAGGTAAAGTTAGTCTAGGGGTGTGTTATGATTTGTTACTATTGTCTAGTATTCCATGTGGCTAGTTCTGGCATTAAAAAGTGGGTTTATATTCAGGACATTTAATTTATGGCAATGAGGCAGGTGATATTTCAATCATCAGATCTATATCCAATGGCCATGGTGTGAGGATCGCGCGTAGCTAAAAATCCCCAGGGGTGTAAATTATTGTGGTCTAGTATATATCTTCAGTATGGAAAATAGAGATAGTTTAATCCTTCTATGTATATGTTTGTCTCTGAAGAACCCATTTGGTGGAAAGTGACATGGGGACATCATCTCTATGTTTTGACCCATATGCCTGGAAGAGTTCCTCCTCGGTTATGAGGAGGTTTGGTCATCTCATATTCTTAAAAACCCAATGGTTATGCCTTATTTGGTGTGAGTATCCATTTCATGTTCCACACATTACCAATGTTTTTAATCAATCTTTGTTTTGGTTTTAGGACTATCTAAAGATGATATTGTCCCATGAGATCAGTGAACTGCATAGTATTCTCCATTTGGTTTGGAGATTCCTTTATTGGGTCACTTATGGTATGTGATTTGGTCTATGAAGAATGTTACCAACTAGCCCATGTTGGGCTCCTTGTGCCAGTCTATACAAGTTGGTTATGCTGGTTATTTCTAATGGTAGAGAGACCCATGATGAGAGTCATTGAATTCCTCTAGATTAAATCATATTTAGCTTGTTCCTTATAATGAGGAGTTCGTTCGGGCCTCCCGGTGCTGAGAATCTGGTTGAGTTCATGGTGTTTTCTATGTAGTAGACAGTCTTATTTAGAGCTATCTAATCCCAAACACCTTTCATGAGTGAACATTGGTATTGGAGAACACCCAATGGTTTTTTCGATGTAATATTATTAAAGTATTCATGGAAATGTGGTTTGGGTTCATTACCTCTTCATAGGTAAGTGGAATGAGTTTCTTTTGGTAATGTCTGGGGTGTTTTGGCTCAAGAGGATGCATTGTGCATTATTAGATATCCATTTCCATGGTCGATCAACTCGAGGAGTTATAACTTTCAGGGGTGGGTGTCTTGTAGTGGGGAGTACATTATGGTCTCTAAAGTACATAATGGGAACCTGTTTTCCTATCCACAATGTTCTTCTTCCTCATCATTTGAACTTGTGGGTAATATCCTTGATCTATAAAAGTGTATTGGTTTTTGTTTTTAGATCAGGCCTTTTTATGTATATTTAGGGACAAAAATTATAATGGTGGGTAGAATTGGAACACCCATGTTTTTTATTTCACCCTTTTTTCCAGTTCGGGTTTGTTTCTCGTTTATTTTCTTAAGAATATGGTGTGACAGGTTTGAAATATTTGATCTCTTTCCTTTGATTATTCATAGCCAAGTTTTCATTCCTTTATGTTCAGTCTAGTTCATTACTACTGGTTTCCCCATTTTCTCTCTCACCCTAACTTTAACGCCATTTCCCCCATTTACATGACCCATTCAGCCTCCTCTACCCAAGGCATCCCTCCCCCTCAATGGCTCCCTCAAATATCCGTTTTTGTGGTAGATTTGGCCATGAAACTCCAATAAAACTTCATTATCAGTGGTTTTAACCTTGTTTCATCTGTTTTATTAGGGTTTCTCCTTTTCCTTCAGGGGGTTTTCAGTTTTATAGTGGGTAAGGTCATCAATTAAGGGGGTTTTATTATTAAATATGGTTTTATCTTGATTTTAATGGTCGGATATCACCTTTCCAAGGTCATGTGTTTCTATGGATGGGGTTTCACATCATTTTTCATATGTTTCATCTCATGAGGTTGGAGGTTCCATGCTCTAGAATTTTTAGATTTTTTTGATTTCCATGTTTGGTTAATTCCTACATGTTTAATGTTTTATTTGAGTGGTGTGAAATGTGTTTTATAAGGACTTGGTATGACCATATAATGGTAATGGATTTTATAAAAATATGGATATGTTTCTTGGGTGTTTTAATGTAGTATTTTATGTAAATGTATTATGACTTGTTAGAAGGGTGTGTAGCATGTTTTCAAACCCACGTAGGGAGAAAATGGGATTTGTAGTCGGTTTTTATAGTCGAATGTAATACTTTGTCATGTTGGATTTTATTATGCACTATTAAATGTGAAGTGTAACTTTATTAAATGATAAAAATCATTTTTTAAAAACAAAATTTATTAATGTGTAAATTTAGAGAGGGGTTGGCCAATGAAATTGGTTGATCAACTCTGTGATTTTCTTATTCATTGTCAAATGTTGATTTATGAATAGTGTAAATGATGGTAAATGTATATGGAAGAATTTGTTTGTGTGTGTAAAATAGAACGTGGGTTTGGTTTATTGAAAATGTTGATTTCACATTATGCTTATGATGTTCATCATGTTTATATTAAAATGGGGGTTTGATGTGACATGTGTCATGGAATTGAGCACAATGCAATCTTGGGTATCTATGTGGGATGAGTAGTTCATGTATTCTTGATGATTTGAATTTGGTTTATCCCAATTTCACCTTATAGTGTTGAGACATATAACACTATCTAAACTATGATGATGATGGGGGACCACTAGGACGTTGGGGTGTGCCCTCCTAGTAGATCGTGCATCAGAAAGCTGTGATTGTGGTTTCTATACCATCCTACACCAAGGTATGAGGTTCCAGAGTCTCACTCAATCTAGATTATACCTATGGATTTAACCATGGTGATCTACCATGACATTATTCTTATATGTTGTGGTTACATCCATCAGCTTATAGTGTACACCACATGTGTTTTTAAAAATTCTTTTTTAAAGCATGTTTTTTGAAACGGTTTTCCATGAATGCATTCCTTTTGAGAATTTTTTCCCATAAAATTTTTTCTTATAAATATTTTAAAATCCTTATGTACATTTGCATGTTCATTTTTGTTTAATTTTCCTAGAATGGAATCCTTTTAGTCGGTTGGGATCCAACTAGGATTACTGTCCCAACCAACATACACCATTAGGTGTAAGTAGACTTTTTTTATGACTCCTGTAAAGGAAAGGGGTATGATGATGGTGATTGGGGTTTCTAGTTTTCTTCACTTGTGGGTCTTGGTGGGGAAGACATGATGATGTTGCTACTCTTGTTACATGTTGGATTGGGAGGGAGTTTTAGTCACCTTTTATTGTATTATAATTCAGATTTTTGTTGAAAGTTATAGTCTTTAAACATTGAATGGGATATTCCATGTTTGTTTGTGCATATTCAGTATTGGATTATTTATTTTTTGGTGTTAATATTTATGTAATTTGGTGAAATCATTCTTTGGTTGTATTTTTGATACTCGTGCACTTGTTGCTCATCGCTTGGGATCCAGAACCCCATTCGGGGCATGCCATAGACTAATTCGGGTGCTGATTCTGATGAAGTCTCATCTTGGTTCGTGACACTCCGGAATTCTCCCTCTACTACAATACACCATCCATTATAATTTTCCAATGGTGACTCATGCACCCACTATTGGAAATGAAAACAGAAAATCATCGCCATGGACACCCACTGCAATATTCACATCCCAAAATTGACTCCTCACCATTGTCATTCCCACCAACCCCCTCAACCAAATGATGGATCGCCATTGCATCTCGAAAAAACAATTTATTCTTTACTACCTCACTCACCACCACCTCCCCTCCATCATCAACCCTCCACCATATCAAATCAACAACAACATCTAAAAAATCAATGAGCATCACAGAAACAAAACTCAAAATTTCTAAATATAAAGAACTTAAACAAGAACAAGATCAAAAAAAGAAAACCCAAAGTTAAAAAAATATATTTAAGCCATAGTCCTCTGCTTTTGAGGAAGATGAAGCCGAACCAAGCCACTATAGAATCTGGCCAAGCCACATCTCATATCTCGAAGGAAATAGAGGATGTACTTCCACAATAAGGAAGAAGTGATTCTAATCGCTATGAGGAATAATACTGAACCACCTGCTATCCATGTCACTGTGAGGATGAAGAGTCGTTGATCGATTGGAACTAGATCTGAAAAATCAACAGAATAATCCAATCTAGTGAAACCGCTAAGCTCGAGCCATTATGAACTGAACCCATAATGTTAAGGTTGTGGAATCACCACCCCAAGCCCCATGCCTCCTCTCTCCCAAAGTTGTTGTGTCCCCTATCTTCCCCTCTTTATTTTGTTCTTTTATTTGTATATTTTTATTATATATTATAATATAAAATATATATAATAAACTATATATATTAAATAAGTAAATATAATAACTATAATGTACATTTATAAAGATAAAATATAATAGTAATATATATAAATTCATATATTTTAATAATACAAAAAAAATATATATTTTCATGTAATTATTTATATCTCTATTAATATTTAATTATAATAAATATTACATTAACATCAACATACATTTATTAATTTATTTATTTATTTATATAATTTTTATATTAGTATACATTTTAATTTATGTACATATGTTGTTTTATATTTTATTATACATATATATATTTATTTATTTGTTACATACTTTGATTTAATACTATTATAATTATGTAATATATCTAATATATACATATCTATATATATATATATATATATTAAAATTAAAAAATTTCTCAGATGTCAGTAAACGACGTATGATCCCAAAAAATAGACATTAAATTCATACTTGTTTCCTATAATTCATTGCATTTTTCTGTGGAAGGATTAGGAGGGGAACATGAGGGAGTGATCTTAGAATATGATCGTGGGAAATTTTGGGGGAAAGTGAGTTTTTTTAGAGATTTTCTGTTTTCAATTGGCCTTCACCTAAAATAGATAGTGAGAGCATCAATTGACGCCAAATGGATTTCTTTCAGTTCATTTTCATCACATCATTTCATTTTGGTTTTTTGTATAAGGAGAGGTATTCATCTTCTCTCAATCAAGAAAACCCTATCACACATGAATCATCTCTCAACTGGGAGGCAATTACCCTTCTTTATATTCTTCTACCGTATTTCATTAATTTCATTTATGTTTTATGATTTGTAAAAATATCAACTCTGTTAATTTTTTTTTGAATATTTTTGTGGTGTTTGTTTAAATTGTGTTGTTTTTTTCCTCTGTCTGTGTAATGATCTCAAATCTCAAGTAATGGATAACGAATTTTATGTCTAGATTATAAAATTGAATCTTGAAAGTTCCAAGAGATCAGCACTCCTGAAAATCATCACCTCTTCATCACACTAAGGATGTCATGATGGTGAATTGGGTGTGGTTTCATCTATTTTCCACTTGATATTTACCCCC
Organism: Viscum album; assembly: GCA_963277665.1. Classification (NCBI taxonomy): domain Eukaryota; kingdom Viridiplantae; phylum Streptophyta; class Magnoliopsida; order Santalales; family Viscaceae; genus Viscum; species Viscum album. The sequence continues at coordinate 1,360,679,274 of OY728147.1, read as the reverse complement.
ATCCTCCCCCAACAGGCTTGACCAAGTGGTTTGGTGATGTTGTGTGATATTTTATAATTTTATCATCACATTATTTTGGAATAGATTATTGGATGTAATGATTTGATTTGGAGATTTCTTCATGTTAGGAGAGTTCTTGTGTGTGGGATGTTATTTTTCAGAGGAGTTGTCAATGTTTTGGTTATGAATAGTGTTTTCATCGATACATTTTTCATGTACTAAGTGATTTGTGATTTTTATATAAAATCATTATAATTATCTATTATAGCGATTTAAGGGTGGATGAACCTGGTTATTGACTTTTTCTTTCTGATTTTTTTCTCTATCTTTTTGTATTGTCTTGTTATTCATTTAATTTTAATTCCACTATGATTATTCGGTTAATTTACTATATTATTTATCTCTTATTTTATTTTCATCACCATTTCTTACTTTTTTTATTTTCATTTTTCATAATATAATAACACAATTAAATTTGAAGTGACTACTAGACATTCGACACTACTTCCTTGAGTGGGATCCCAAGGTTAACCAATGTGTTATATCATGGGTATTATAAATGTGTCATTCACCATACTCATGATAAAGATGCCATCAAATGTGGACATAGTTTTTGTGGAAATAAAATTGGTTTTTTTAGTGTTCTCAATTTATCTTTTAAAAAACAAAAATAATAAAACACAGGAAAAAAACGATTAAAATGGACACAATTGTTTCTTTTTCTGATGATATGCTTGATTTATATCCTATGAAACCAAGTTTTGAGGATGTAGCATTAATAAGAATTTGTTTAAAACCCCAACCAACATGAGAGCTCTCATATGATAAAAATTTTTTATCTCATAAAACTAAACAATAGTATGCATAGATATTCAAACAAATAAAAATTGGATAATAGGGGAAGGAACCTACAAAGAAGGATTTAATATATTTATATAGAATCATGGACTTCCATAGACATACATACCTGGCACAAAAGGACCAAAATATCATGTTAGTACTTCAATACCCCACTGATGTTGCACTATCTGTAAAAAAATATAAGATCGAAAAAAAGAAAATATGAAAGAAGAAGATGGAGTTGAAAATATTTGAGTATGATATACCCTTTATCATGCTGCTAGAAATTCAAGAGTTACATTCAGAAGTCTAATTCAAGGATTGACATGATATAGGTGATAAATACATTGAAGAATCTAGGTAAAATCTAGAAGATCAGTTTTTTCATCACATCATTTGATGATATTATGTGTTCTGAACTATTAATTGAGTATTTAATGTTTCAACTATATAAGCCCTCACAAAACATCCTCTCTTTTTTCATTGGAGGACACCACATGGAAAGTCAATTTCATGAAGAGAAGATGGAGGATTTTTATTACCACACTCCTGCCATATACATACTCCTAGGAGGATTGATTACTCTTAGAGACGAGAAAGATGACCAAAATTCGAGAGAATTTCACATTATCTAACATGTTTTTTCTTCTATATGATTCTACTTTTTATGTTTTTGTTGATAATTTTGACTTTCCCTATATGGGTTCTGAATATTCAGTTGAAAAACATTTTTTCCTAGAGAGTCTTGAGGAGAAAAACTATGTGGAAGAACAAGATGGGTGTTTTTAGTTGTTCACAATGGACATAGAGGGTGCGGATACATTTCCCGCAGTCATTGTGAAGCTATGAGTTGGGCTAAACTAAAAGGCTGGTCTCACCCTACAATTGATTCATTATTTCCTTCATACACTCAACCCCAATATTCATAAGAGGGGAAATACCCCTACATTTTTATTTACCCTCCATCAATTCACAATAAGTTATTGACCATTAAGGAGAGGGAATTGGTAAAAGCTGACGAAGGGGTACTCCCCTAGTTCCAAATCACTATTGCTATAATGAATCACATCTGGTGGTTCTTAGGCAAGAAGCATCATCCTCCATTAGATTCAGGTTGGTTCACTGACTATCCAGCTATGAACAATCAAAATATAGCACCCCTTGCTGGGTTATCCCAATATCATCACATTTAGTTTCATGTTTTTGTTTTTCTATTCTTGTTATTTAATTGTGTGATTTTTATTTGTAGGATAATAATCTGGTAGTAAATTCCATCTGGCAATCAATTAAGGCCAACAAGAAGCTAGACACTAGAGATCAGAAGAGTTAACTCCCTAACTCAATTTTGTGTTGATTTAATTTTGTGCTTAATCTGAATAATTTTAATTTTAAATTATTTACATCATCTACGTACTTGAAAGAAGAAGTTTGAGACCATGCAAAATGTAAATAAAACAATTATGTGGATGAACTCTAAGCATTCGAAGCATCTGCACCAACAGAGTCACTTATTTAATTCTTCCATTTTAATTCATTCATAATACATGCTTCTTGGGATTAACTGTGGTGAAATTACTATTTTAAGGTAAAACATCAATATGTTTCTTGTTGGGTGTTACCTTGGAAAATTATATAGAGTTTAAAATTTGGTTGACCTTCATTTTGAAACCTACTTTCACCCAATACTTCCATTTTCATTCAACTTCTACTTTGCAACTTAGATAATCATGGTACTATTTTAAATACACCAGCCAAATAATTTTTTCTTTTTATTACAATTAAAATCATTAACATTTCAAAAAAATAATTGCTCCTGATTGTTTGCTGGTGGATGGTGGGGGAATTTGTTTTTTTCTTTTCTTTTCAGTGTGAAAAAAACATCTTGGACATTCTTGACACCCCTTACTTTATTTTTTTTCAGAATTGCAAATTTATTTTGATTGAAGCTATCATCTACTAGGATCCTCAAAATTGGGGACAATGTTGTGAATTAAGTGTGGTGGAGGAGTCATCACTCATCTTTGATGTGCTTCATGGATAACATATTAAACTATTATTTTTTTCAAAATTTCCCCCGGATCTTAATTTTTGTGTTTTCATAAATTTATTAACCAAAAATAGAAAAAAAAAATCAACAAAAAAAATATTCACATAGAAAAAAACAAAAAAAATAATATAATAACAAAAAAAACTATGAAATTAAAAAATTGTCAAAAAACAAACAAAAAAAGAATAAAAATAAAAAAATTAAGAACACAATGTGTACTTCTTAGGAAAAATGTCATGCTTGTTTAAACGGATTTTATTTGTTCTGATATTTTCAGAATTGAGTTATTGAAAAGTTTTTTCATTTTTTGTTTTTATGGAAACAATGTTTGAGAACTAGAAAAGGATGTGTGCTAAGTTTGATTTTTGGGGAATTAGAAGTATAAATTGAGGAAACTTGAATATTAAACATATAATTAGTGTATTATCCTTGATTAAATGGAACACTTTATGGATCTAATTCATGTGAGAGTGATATAAATATTTTGAATTTGGAGTAAAATGGGTAACTGAGATCCAATAAGGAGACTTTGAGACAAGTAACATGGGTGAGTTTTTGTTAATAAATAAATCTAAACTCAATAAGTGTTATGTAGAGTGCTTTGCAAAATATTTTTTTATAATAATTATTAAAAAAAGGGCCTTTTAAAAAATGACCTCATTTATATGAGATGAATTTTGAACCATAATTAAGAAGGAAACAATTAATTGATATGAATTTTTGAGTTATATAAATGATGTGGGAAGATAAACCTTGGTTTGAGGGACTTGAGAGAGAGTGAAAATTTGAAGTTCATTATGTTATATTTCTTTTAATTTCACATAAATCTCTAAGGCTTTCATTACTATAACTGGAATTAAAATTCGTACTGATATAGGGTAGTGAGTGTTTATCAAAAACGAGGCCAAAAAATTGAAAAAAAATGATGGATTCATGAAATTCTCTAATTTTGGCAGGGTAATTGAACTTGGGTAGAAAAATCATATGAGTTTTTGAAAGATTTTGTAAATAAATAAAACACATTGAATTGTCTTGGAGTAAAATTTATTAATTTTGAGGGATTTTGATGTAACTATTTTTCAATGCACTTTTCCACATCAATTTTTTTTTGTATTTTGTTGAATTTGTTTAGTAAAATAATATTTTTTTTACTAATTAAGAATTGTTTTCTTTTTTATATTAATTTTTTTTAAAAATGTGTTTCTGTGTTAAAATTAGTTTTTTTGGTGTTTTTTTCATTTTGAATAATTTAAAAATAATTACTTAATTCACATTAACATTCAAATTTGTTATTTTGTTTTTATTTAAATTAAACTTTTATCATTCTATTATTTATTCCATTACTTCATTGTTTCCTGTTTCTCAAATTTATTACTTTATTTGAATATTTTTTATTAATTAGTTATTTTATCTTTAATTAATATTTTATTTAATTTTTTAATTTTCTCCATTTTTTTGTGATTAATAATCTTTCATATGTTTTAATTTTATTAAAATTTAATATATTCTTTCAATTTATTCATTCTTTTATTTAATTTTGTATTTCTATTGTATTTAAAATATTTTTTTTTCTTCTAATGGTTCTATTGGAATAAGCTGATCTAGTCAACAAGGGTCTGAGATATGGAGAAATATCCATTCATTTAAGGAGGGAAGCAAGATCCACAATGCTAGCATATGCCTCGAACTGTGATGACCTTATATGAAGACGAAGTTCCTCGCATTTCAGATGCACCAACACCTGGTGACTAGTAGGATGGTCCTTGCATTCTCTTACATGGTCTTTGACAAGACACCTAGATTCCAATGCTGGAGAAAACCATAAATGGAGGAACACCGGATCTCCATGCAAGTGAACATGCCCACACCAATTTTAATTGAAAAAACCTAATCCCCAACAAAAAAACAAGCAAAATAATGATTCTTCATCCATGTGGTTAAAAAAAGGCTTTGACGTGATGTGAATCCATTGATGTTGAATGGAATCATCCGTCGACACAAAATTACTACAAATTCACCATGAATGAAATTTGTATTTGTTCGGGATCTCCATGTATGGGAGTTGTTCTACCCAGATATCCATAATGTTATTAGCATGCATGATACATTCGCAAGGTTCGTTTGGAAAAAACCCTCGAGGGTGATCCTATGAAAAAAAACCTACCATGATCAGAATTCATTGTAATGATACTAATGTTCTACCACTGAACATTATTATGTATAGCCTGAATTATGTCTGGGTAGCTGTTAGCTTTCTTGAAAGATATGTTCGGCATGGGACATCATGGAAAACCACAGATTACAAATAACACACATCTCTCTTCTTTATACAACAACACACATATATTGAAGCAGATGCAGAGGAGAAAACAAAGGTTTCAGCATGTTCTCTCTGGGTGGTAACCAACTCCTGTGGGATATTTCTTCTTGAGTGGCCACCAACTGCTAAAGCAGGTTTCTAACAGCTGGCTATTAAACTCTATCAATCACTCCCGTTGTGGTCTTCTTCGGTGTCCACTAACCATGAGGTGGTGATATTATTGTTAAAACACAAAAATCATCACCTTCACTAAAAATATCACCTTGTTTCCACTCAAACAAATCATTATATAACTGAAACAAATTTTCATGCTGCTACTGTAAAAAAGTTTGATTTCTGATACTGCCTTCTCAATGCCCGTATGTAACTCATGCTTGAGTCATATTGATCATGTCCAAACTATGTTGGAAATTTATCCCAATAGAAATTTTCATGTCCTTCAGTGGAGGAAAAAGATCTCATATCATATTCTGAGGCAGTGAATTCAGGTCTTCTTCCATAAAAGACTTCCACTGGTTGATTTCTTTGTTATCAAAAATATTTCGAAAGAAATCTGGAACAACATATTCAAACATTAAAAGAGCATACCTAACATATTTTTCATACCTGGAAGGTCTTCATATAATCCTTTATGTTCTACTATGGGTGATACTCTTATATGATGTCACAGCTTCACTTGTAACAGTTTCAACATTTAAATAATACAAATAAACTTTTTTAATATCTTTCATCACAAGAAGTGCACCACATATAACTTTTATGAATCCATCTTCAATGGTTATCTAGTAAAGATTCATATCCAAAAGTCCAAGCAATATGAGGTTATTCTCCAATTCAGGTACATATCTCACAACTCTAAGTAATAATGTTCTACCATCACGCATCTTTAATCGTATTGTTCTAATACCTCTCACATAACAAGGGTGGTTATTTCCAATAAGCACCACACCTTCATCTGAATCATTAAGGTTTGAAAACCAATCCTGATTCATGAACATGTTTAATGAATAACCTGAATCAAGAATCCAACCATAAAAATGGATGACCATCGAGAATATGAGTATAGTATCTTTAATATCCCTTGTTCATTGGACAAAAACTTCATTTGATTTCCCAATTTTGGGAAAATCAATTTTCTAGCACCCTTTTTCATTACAGTAGGAACACTCATCTTTCACTGTGGGTCTATAGTAGGAATCGCCATTCGACCTCGATAGTGATTCATCTCTTTTGAATTTCACAGATTTCATGTAGATGAACTACCATTAATTATCATCAATACCTCTAATGTTGAATGCCAGTGGTCATCTTTCACCATCTGAATTAACTAATTATTAATTAAGACATTTGAAACAAAAAAAAATTCACCTCATATTTACCATATAAAAATGTTGTAGTAAGGATATCATAAATCTCTAGTATAGAGTTCAAAAAAAACAATGCCTTATCATCAAATCCAATTGAAACCTCCCATGTTTCTAAATCTACCATGATTTTATTAGATGAATCATGGTTCTCAGTCATAGACATACCTTGCTAGGACTAAAATATGATCATTTTTTTTCAAGTATAGTTGATTTTCAATTCATATTTCCACATAATTATTCTAAAAAATACTCCACAAACATTTTGCTGATGATTCTCTCATCACACATAATTTAGATCTTTCTCCAAAAAATTCTAGATAGTACCGTAGGATTGAAGATTTAGTCTATTCTAATCTCCATCAAAGATGTTTGCAGGCTTTTCTTCCAAGGTAATATCTACCTCTTATTGAGTTAAAATATCAAAAAATTCACATTTCCGCATGATGAAGTTTTTTGTCATGTCGAATTTATCGATAGGTAAGGTAGAAGATTCATATAATTCAAATAGGACACAGATTACAAATCACACCCATCTCTCGTGTTCATTCAACAATACACATATATAGTAGCAGATGTATAGGAGAAAACAATGGTTCCTTCATGTTTTCTCTTAGTGGTAAACAACTCTTATAGGATATTTATTCCAGAGTGGCCACCAATACCTAATGAAGGTTTCTAGAAGATGGTAGTACAAGGTGGTAACTCACTCCTATTGTGGTATTTTTTGGCATCCACCAACCATGAGGTGATTATACTATTGTCAAAACTGAACACATACAAGCCTTGCATGAGAATTATTTATGGAATACTTCATGCACCTGAGACTGATTGCTCCCTCATTATTTAGATTATCCAACCAAGCCCATGATTCCCTATGACAACATCATTCAATATGAGAGACCCAAATAATTGAAAATAATTATTCTTCAATCTCTTTGATAACATTTTTCACTGGGTCTTCACCGGATGTTGATGGGGAGATCGTCAAGGGACGTTGGGTGAATTTCATGCCTATTAATTAGTTTCATCCTAAAATTTCTTTTTTGTAATAAGGGGAGCACTGTAGAAACCTGTTTTTTTCTTGTAGACCATTCAAATATTTCAATTTTTATTTTCAGATCTACACGTTGAGACGATGTGCAATTCAAAGGTCTGGTGTTCCCAGAATTAACTTTATAAAAATAAGAAAAATATTTTATATTACACATGTATGGTTCTTAAAAAAATTAGATAAATCTTAAACAAAATCTCATATTAGATATTCAAGACCGCAATTGAGTCTACATTGTAGTTTTTACACTAGGCACAACCAATAATGGGTCAGTTTGAGGCCTTTAAACATCTCACTCATTGGATTTATGTTTTGTGGAAAAATTAATTTACTAAATTAATTTATTAGATATTTTTAAGCTAAATTAATTTTTTATAAAAATACTTCCATGGTGATTCACCTATGTTTATCCTTATTACCATGGGATTGTTGAGATATTATAATTCCTCCTTCAGTGGATAATCACATTAGAAGAAAATGAAACATATATCAGAGTATATTAGAGTGCAGTAAAAATAATAGTGTCTTTCAATCATTGGAAAGCATGTTCTTCAATGATGAATGATCTAATATGTAGTTAAGACTCAAAAATTAATTATTTATGCCCTTTTGATTAATTAAATTGAGATGATCGATCCATTTTCATGGATCTATGCTAATATTTAATTGAGTATACATCAGTTTATTGAAATTCTACTTTATTATTCAATGTTTTCTGAAACCAGATTTTTGATCTTGGTCATGGGCAAAAAAATATTGAAAAAGAATAATTAAAATTTTGTTATTGTGACGTTATCCTCTTTATTCTTTGCGTTGATCACTGGTTGGATCCTATGATCCCGGTTCGAAATTACTAGGTGGTACTGAGCCTGATTGGACCCCCTAAATGACAAAAATATCATCAATGATGGAAGTATCAATTAATTCATCACAAATAAAGGATGATTGAGGGTTTTGGAGGACGTGTTTAATGATTGTAGGTGATATCATCAAAGGTAGAAGGATATGGGCATTCATAATATGAAAGGTGCGTATGAGTTCACCCATATTTGCAACTGCATTTGAGTGTCCAGCCATTAGAGGTCTGAAATCCATCATCCGACATCAGATACCATAATCATGGGTGGATATAGATTTGGAATCGAAGGGATACATCATATATTAGATGAGGAAATAGGATGAATATTTCTGGAAAAATAACCTGACTACACACCATGTAGAAGGATTCCCACAGGGTGTGTAGCCCCTTATGTGTGGAAGATAGTGTTTTGAGAAATCAGAAGGATGAAATGACGGGTATCACCCCTATGTGTCATATACCTCGTCCTGAAGAGGATGAGTTGTGTTATGGTTCACATGGTCAAGATCATACATGGGAGTATATGACTAGGCACACAACTGTGCGTAAAAGTACACAAACACAATCATATAACATTAACTACACCCTGTATGAAGGTATATGTTGTGTACCAAAGTACATGGACACAAGGTCAATACATGGACATGGTTATAATGACATTAAATAACCCCTAGTATCATGGACACACCATGTAGTCCACCTGCATGATGTGTTCCCCAAAATGTCATGGGATCTACGTGCTAGCCCGAGACATAAATGAGAGGTGCAGTGACACCACACACTATGTGGGTCCTCTCACATGTCATGTATCCCTTAGTTCCTTTTTATGGGACTTCAAATTTTCTTACCTCCTTTGTTTGAACTTATATTATGGCCCTTCTAGTATCCTACTCCGAGTTCTTTCCCGTAGAATGTGATGGTGCCCCTAGTCATATCTTTTGAGATATGATGTGGAACGTTCAGAGTATGGGTCATAGTTAGACGGTGCACTATGAAGACAATGATTACACAACATCACAAGATACTACTGATTTGACCCTCTAGTAAAGCTAATATGTGGAGTAGTCAATGAATATCAAGGTAACCCTCAAGTAGATATGGGCAGTAAAGTCCTTGATGACTATCGAGTTAACCCTCTAGTTTAGGTATGCTGTGAATTCTTCAATGAAAACCGAGTTAACCCTCCAGTAGATTCGGCCAGTGGAGCCCCTGAGGACTACCGAGTTGACCCTACAGTAGATCTGAGAAGTGTATTCCTCATGGACTACCAATTTGACACTTCAGTAGAGATGGGAAGTGGTTTCCCTGAAGACTAGCAAGTTGACCCCTTTTAGAGATGAGCAGTGGAGTCCTTGATGACTCCCATGTTGAACCTCCAGTAGATACGGGCAGTCGAGTCCTTAATGAAAATCAGGTTGTACCATTCTGTATAGTTGGGCAGTGGAGTCATAAATGGATACAGAGTGGTACCCTTCATTAGATCTATGTAGTGGGTCCTCAAAGGCTACCATATAGGATTCCTCCTATTTTTTAAGGCATGGGTCATATACATTGATTTTGTGGCCCCACGATACTATGACACTATGATAAGGCATGGTTAGACTTGAATGGTTACTTTTGGGATGAGGCATGATATTTTGGGCATCATTGATGAACTTTTATAAATATTGGTTTCTCTTCTTCTTGTGATGAACTGTGAGATGATGATCTTGTTATCGTCTCATTTGAACTTCATTTTACTTATCATATATATAAACATATATATATATATATATATATATTATTCTGTATATGTACCCTTGTATTTGGTTACTCTCCATCCCTGAGAGGTGAAGACATGTAGGGTATGTTAGTTGCATTCCATGTTTAGCTTCCCATTGTTAGATGAGTTTACTCTCCTACTATAGGTGTAGGAGAAACAACAAGTAGTTCATATATTCAATGTGTCAATCCCATTATGCATAGACGAGGTTACTTTCATTCTTTCTTTCGGTTGAGATGTTCTCTTTTACAACATCTTGTATCTTCTTTATATCTATTCCTATTGAATATTTTACTACTCCCCTTTATCTCTAATGTCATCCTACTGGGTAGGTATATAATCCCCACTACATGGGATTTTCCCATAATGTTGGGTCATATGTAGATGACAAACAAGTTGGATGTGATTTCAGAGGAGCTTAGGGATTCCTCATATTTTGTACTACATACGATTTTTGCAGCTTGGGATTCAAAAGGTGGACTCTCTCAGCAGTTTAGTTATATAGTTTTTTTAGGTTTTGAAATATTTTCGGTTGCTGGTATATTATTTTCCTTTAATTTTCAGCTTTCACTATCATACTCTGGTACACCCTAGAGGTTATTCATTCTTTGTTTACTTTCTTCTTGTGTTTCATCTTTTAGACATTCTCTATATACTTATACATTGGGATGGATGTGGGTTTGTGTTTAGGTACTTAAGAAAATGCCTCTCTATGTTGGATATGTCTTTGGTTCTGGTTTCCACCCCCTGGCCTATGGAAGTGGTCATTGGGTATTTAATGCTCGATCTCTATGTTTGGTCAGTTTGTGAATGATTTGTATCTGAGTTGGTTTGATCATTGGGACATTTTTAATAATAATCCCCTTACAAGGATTTGGTTAGGTTTAGGAAAAAAATTCAATGTGTCATGAGTGTGTCTCTGAATATGGGAAATGCAGTTATGGTGCAGGCAACCAACATATCCAATCACTAGGACCTTGATTTCCTACTTGTCGACTCAGCACACCGAGACATTTGTTCCTTTGATCAATGATGCATACACCATATTGGACTGATTCATTGTTTTTCCTTCTTGATTTATCTCTCCATTATTGATATATATATATATATCTAAATATATATATGTTATCATTTGACCGTGGTATGTTTGGATGAATCTCAGGATTCCTCCACGACGATAGCCAGTAAGGATACCAGTTCCAAATTGTGATGAAGATCTGATGAGGAACGAAGCCTTATTTAAAGGTATATCCCATGAGTTTCTCATTCCATGTTGGTAGGAAGAAGCACCTTTGTGAACCAAGCAGAAGATCATCTTAGAAGAGTAGGCTGAGGGTGTGTGCATGATTAGCGTGCTTCGGGAGTTCCAGTTCCAGAGTTCAGCAATGTTCCAAAGTGATACAGGTCCTCACGCAGCAGAGGATTGGCTCGGGGTGGTGGTTCATGTATTAAGGTTCATCTGGAAATTGACAGATCAAGTGATTGTGTTGGAATCTATCCTCTTCCATGGAGTAGTTGGGCACTGTAAAAGTCTTGTTAAACAAATGCACAATGAGTCGACACTGTCGTGGATAATCATCAAATTGTTTTTCCATGAGGAATATTACCCCTCATTCTTGCACAAAGTCTTGACACTAGACGTCTAGAGCTGCATCAGGGAGGGATGAGGGTGGATTATTATGCAACAAGGATCAGAGACTTTATGTGATATTGCGTTGAAATCACCCAAGAGGGATACTTCCATGCATGAACGTTTGAGTAGTGGCTTCGCAGATAGATCTATGCTAGTGTGGTACCCTTTTTCATCCCCACCAATGTCAGGGATCTGGAGAGGAAACTATTGATGGAGATATTTATATTATATAGACTCTAGATACCTAGATCTAGAAGTGTTTGTCATTAAGTGGATTCATCTGCAACAACAAGCAGACTCTATGTGCTAGGACCTCAATGCAGGAAACCTCCTGGTGATTAGTCTCAGGCGCTAAGTCCTATAGTGAAACGACATCGCATAGCACTATGGAATCCTTGAAAGGGTCAATGGAATGATTTTGATGGTCGAGGTCACATATCACGTAACTATAGGACAAGAGGTGCTGAAGAGCACATGCAGATAGAAGATGGGACGACATTGCGGTTGAAACATCATGATCAAGGTGGTCCCTAGAGAGGCGGAGATGAAAAAGGAGTAAGAGGAGCTGTGGGTGGTGGACGATTCTATGAGATCCTTCAAGCACCACCACTAGGTAGCCCACTCTAGGCTTAGGGAGTTTGCAGTCGGGGCCACAAATAGTTACATGATTTGGAGGCTTATGACCTCGCAACATGCCTGATTATTAGAGGCTCTATATGTGTTTATTTTACACTTTTTTTAGAATTAGTAGAAAAAGATTTCAATAATTTATTCATCTCTTTACTCCTACTGTAAGATATGTAGCTCCTATTTGAGATACTAGCCCCTCATCATCATCTTGAGGTTCCTACAGGGACAAATTATTTTGTATCTTTTATCTTCAAATAGTGCGAGCTGTTGATTTATAAAGAGAGGTTCATGTGGGACATTTTAGTCAACAATATGGAATCATATGATGTCATCCTGGGTATGGATTGGTTGTTTATGGTCAGTGCCCAAGTTGACTGTCACCACAGACTAATTAGATGTTGATGCACTGATGGGATGAGATTCACATTTATACTTGGGAGAGATATAATGAATTGTCATGAGGGTTTTGAATGTAGGAGGATAAATCCCATCACCCATCAGTTGAATATTGTCACTCTATGTGAAACATGCTATCGAGGAATCTAAATTCCTTCATTTGTGGAGGATTATATGGATTTATTCACCGTTGATGTTCTTAGACTACCTCAGAAGCTGGAGATGGAGTTTTTCATCGACTTATATCCCAACACTTCTTTGATATCTTCTGTGGCATATCAGATGACCCATATCGAGCTCAGGTTTCTACTGGTGTAGTTGGATGACCTTTGAGAAAAGGGTTTCATCAGGCTTAGTGCTTCCCCCTATGTAGCTATAGTGTTATTCTTGAAAAAGGTCGATGGGTGTTTTTAAAAATACACGGATTATCATCACCTAAACCAAGCCATGATAAAATACAATTACCCATTGCCAAGGATTGATGATGTCTTTTACTATTTTAAATGAGTGATATGGTTCTCAAAGGTCAATCTCAGACTTCAATACCACTAGTTTATGGTTCAAAAGGAAGATATTTCAATGTCGGCATTCTGATGTCTCTATGGACATTGTGAGCTCTTAGTGCTCCCTTTGGTGTGATGAATTCCCCAGCCGTGATTATGGATTTGATGAACCATGTATTCAAGCAATACATAGATTTTTTTATTGTCTTCATCGACAAAATACTCATATACACTACATCAGAGGAGGAATGTGAAATGAACATTAATTTAGTTCTAGTTTTTCTTCAAGAGCACCAGATTTATGGGAGACTCTTGAACTTTACGTTTTAGATTCATGAGGTTCATTATCTCGGGATTGTCATTTTTGAGCATGAATTATCCATAGAATAATCATAGATTGATGTTGTTCTTTCTTGAAAACCACTGAAGATCATGTCATAGGTGCATATATTTCATGGATTAATGGTGTATTATAAGAGGTTAATGGTAGAATTCTCCATAATTACAACACCATTTACCACCTTGATGTAGAAAGGGAATCCATTAACCTGATATGAGTATTGATGGAGGGACTTCAAGGATTTGAGGCTGAGACAAATGAGTGATCATGTGTTGTGACTTCTGAATAAATTCGTGGAGGTCATAGTTTATTGTGTTGTCTTAGGAGCTAAGCTAGGCTATGTGGTGATGCAACGATAAATAGTTATTTCATTCAGGTTGAGTATTTTGAGTCTCTATGAACATAACTACCTATATTATGACTCAATACTAGTAGTGGTAGTATTTTATTTGTAGTTGTGGAGGCACTATCTTCTAGGTGAGTTATTTTTGGTTTACTCAGACCACCAGAGTCTCATTTACATCTTCACACAGAGAGACTTGAACCTAAGACAGTGACTTTGGTTGGAGTTCTAACAAGAATATTACTTTGAGATAGTATGTACTTTTATAAAGGGAAATATATTATCATATTCCTTTATCAGGATGTCCCATGCTTTCTTAGTGCAAGATAAATCAATGTAGTTAGATTCCTTAAAGTTGACATTGGTGTAGGAGGAGGGTGCTACTTTTATATAGTCGATGGTGTAAACTCATCTAATTCTCGAGTGTGTGTGAGAGTATCAGAAGATAGAGACATCTATTGTGATGTATTACATGATCAGATATCCATAGTGGAATCATCAGATGGATATTCTAAAGGAGGGAATCAAGTCATCTTATTCCAGGGGTGGATGGTGGATTCAATAATTATGAGGGAGGAGGTGATTTGATGTTTCCACACTTCTCCCTGAACTATATATACTAGTTTCTGGAAGTTAAAAAACACCTTTAGTGTAATTTTAGGTTGTCCAAAAAGAGACAAAGCATAACTGATTTCATATCTCGATGCCTACCTTGTCAGCAGGTGAAGGATGAACACCATTTTTTCGTAATTTTTTGGAAACCCCTTCAGATCATAGAGTGGATGTGGGACAAAATATCCAAGAACATTGTGACAGTTCTTCCATGCACAAAAAAGGGAAATGATACCATATAAGTGATAGTAGACTGACTCAAAAAGATTCCACACATCATTTCCACCATGGAGTAGTGCTCGGTGGATAGTTTGATATTGTTATACATATGAAACATCATTATCATTCATGGGGTTCCCTTCAGACATTCTCAGATCATGATATGGGATTTACATCATGATTGTGGAGAGGCCTGCCTGTGGCATTTAGGACACAAATGAGGATAAGTAAAATAATTCACCTCCATACTTATTGGTGGAATGAGTGAACTATCTCAGTATTGGAAAAAATTATATGAGAGTGTGTGTTAGAATTTCATGTAAGTTAGGAGGATCACTTTCCCTTGGAAGAGTTTTCATACAACAAAAACTAAAACACTACCCTCGACAAGAAAACTTTTGAGGCCTTTTATAGGAGACCTTTCATATCAACATTGTGCTAGATAAATATCAGTGAGACATCTCGAGTGGACCTAGAGATGGCGCAGGTGATGTCAAACAATTCCTTGATCATCCATGCGCATATGAGGATGGCCAAAATTAGATAGAAATATTACGTAGATAACCATCATTGGCCTTCAATGTTTGATTGTGGAGACCTAATTTTCTCAATTGTCTACTCAATATAATGATTTTGGAGGCTCACCTGGTGAGGAAAGATATCCAAAATGATCATTGGGACTTTCTAGATCATGAAAAGTGTTGACGAGGTTTCGTACCTCCTCTCCCTACCCCCATAGCTAGAGCGGGTCCATGAGGCCTTCTATTAGTTACATCAGATAGGATACATTCCTTACCCTATGCATGTCATCAACTAGGGATAGATGTACATCAATGATGGATCAACATCTATGGTGAAATAGATGACTATCATGGATCGAGATGAGAGGAACCTATATAGAGGTAACATCCCCTTGGTTTACATGTTGTGGCAACACATGAATGTGCATGAGAGTTACTGGGAGTGGGAGAGGGAATTACGAGCTTTGTATCTTGAGTTATTTTCTTAGTTTTTCTTACCAGGGATGGAAATATTGATGGAGGTAATGATGTGGAGACATTATTTTTTCCTTGTATGAATTGGAAATATTTCTATTTTTATTTTCATATTTATCTACCGAGATGATGTCCTATTATGGGGCATGGTGTGGTTGAGTTTATATTTATAAAAATATTAAAAATATTTTATATTACAACAACATGGTTCTTCATGAAAATAATATAACTATTAAATGAATGATTGGATTATAAATCTGAGACCATGATTTAGTCTGGATCATAGTTTTTACCCAGAGGGTACCTAAAAAAATGTTGGTGCATGATGTTTAGACATCTCACTCATTTTCAGTATGTTCATTGGATTAATTAATGTGTTAAATTAATTAACGAATTAATTTTAAAATAAATCAAATGTTTATAAATATATTTCCATGTTGATTCACCCAAGGTTATCATCAAAACCCTAGGACCAGAGAGAGCTTCTCATTCCACCATCACTGGAAAATCACCTCATACGACAAAAAAACACCATATCAGAGTAGATTATAGTGTAGAGAACACAAGAAAATAATTCAATCATTAGAGATTATGTTTTGTAATAACAAATTATCCGAACTCTAGGGAGGACTCTTGAATTGGTGATTTATGAACTTTTTATTAAATATATTGAAAATATCGATCAATGTTCTTGGATATATTCCAATTATGAATTGATCCTGCACCCATGTATTGAAATCATAATTGATTATTCAATGTTTTCTTATCATCTATGACGATTATTGATCATTGACAAAGAGCACTTGGTAATGATCAATGAAATTTTTTTATTCTACTAATCTCCCTCATTTTATTCACATTAACTACTGGTAGGATCTCGCAATCATGGTTCAACATTTCCATGAGGTATTGAGTGAGAATGGACTACTAAAATCACAACGATTTCATGAACAAGGGATAGATTGATTAATCTTACATATAACTATGATGATTGTGAGTTTTGGATGATCATTGCAATGATTGGAGTTGCTATCTTTAAAGGTGAAAGGATTTGATGATGCATGGTATGGAAGGAGCTTATGATTTCACAAGTATTTTCAATTTAATTTGAGTTTTTGTCCACCAGTGGGTTAGAATCCATCGACCGACACCAGATCTTCTACTATTGAGATGAGATAAGGTTGAAATAAAATGGAATGACCAGATTTTTTCCATAGAAATCTGAACTGAATTTCTAAGAAATACCATACAAGACGTTGTGTACAATGATGAAAAAATAATATATATCCCCTTAAGTGAGGTGGCATGGAATTTTCATAAATCATAAGGATGACACGATGTTTATCCCTTCTACATGCCGTGTATCTCATCCCCAATTTAATGAGCCTTTTGATGGATCACATGGTTGGTATCCTTTGTAGGAGTACATAACCAGGAAAAGAAAAGTGTACTGAAGTACTGATACATGACCAGATAACATGGAAGACACCCCATGTGAAGCAACATGATGTGTACCAAAGTAGAAAAACATGGGGTCAATAAAAGAACACGACCAGGACATAGCCTAATCCCAAGTATCTTAGACTCTCCATGTAGTCCCCCTACACGATGTGTACCCCTACATGATATTGGAGCCATGTGCTGGCTTGGAACACTACTAGGTGGTGGAGCGGGACCACACATCTCCATTGTCTCCTCACTGGTTGTGAATCCCTTGGTTCCTTTTTATGAAACTTCAATGCTCTGTACCTCCATTTGAACTCATAGTTTGGATCATGAGTAGCCTACCCAATGTGTTTTCCCAAGTAGAATGTGATTGTTCCCCTTATTATGGGATTTGAGATACAGTGTGATATGTTTTGGGCACAACAATTTCATAAGGAGATGATTGATGATGGTAGTGATCACACAAGATCACCAGAGACCACCATGTGGACCCTCCAGAAGAGTTAGGTTGTAGAGTCATTGATGACTATCGATTTGAACCTCTAGAAGATCTAGGTTTTGGAGTCCTTGATGAATACTGAATTGACCATCACATAGAGATGAGCAGTGGATTTCTTGACAATTACTAAGTTGACTCAGTATTAGAGCTTGGCAGTGGAGTCCTAGACAACTACCGAGTTGACCCTCCAATAGAGCCGGGATGTGGATTCCTTGATGACTACTGAGTTGTACCATCCAATAAAGGTGGGTAGTGGAGTCCTCATAAAATATTGAGTGTTACCCTCTAGTAGAGTTGGGAAGTGGGTCCATGATGAATATTATAGTGGATCCATCCTATTATAATAGGACATGGGTACTTTACTTCGATTTTGTTTCCCCTCAACTGTGCTGAATAATGAAGAGGTGTGGTTTGACTTATACAATTACATTTGGGCAGACACATGAGATGATGTTCATCATTGATATACATATTTAACTATTGGTTACAATTCTTCTTGGCATGAACTGTGAGTTGGATATCCCCTTACTCTCTCATTATAGATTCTTTTGATCAAGTATATATATTCTTTTCTATATCCATACATTTTTATTTGTTTATTTCTTTCAAATTGAGGTGAATATGCAAGGGGTATGCAATGTATTTTATGTTTTCAGCTTCTTGTGGTTGGATGATTACACTATCCCACTATAGGTGGAGATGACTCAATGTGATGTTCATATAATAACTATGTTAAGCCCCTAGTTCTTGGATGAGGATACTTTCACTCTTTGTTTTGGTTGAGCTATTCCCTCTGAATGTATCTTGAATATACTATCTTTATATTTCTATTATATCTCTCATTTATAGCCCCTTTATCTTTTGGGGAATCTTAATTATTATGTATATAGTCACCCATTTATGGGCTTTTCCCAAATATGTTGGGTAATATGTACATAACAGATATGTAGGTGGTGACTTCTATTGAGCTTAGGGATTTTAGATATTCTAGACCATGTATAGTGGTCACATCTTGAGATTCTGGAGTTGGCCTCTCTTATAAGTTTTCCTTTCTAGTTGTTTATGTTTGGGACATATTTATGATTGTGTGTGCATTTTTTCCTTTACTTTTAATTTTTCATTGTCACACTCTAGTAATAACTTCTAGTTATACATGATTGGTTTACTTTAGATCTATATTTTATATTTTACTCTTTCCCTCTGCACTTATGTATGAAGATGATTTTTGTGTGTTCGTATAGGTACTTAGTAAAATGCCTCCCTATGTTAGATATTTATTCAGCTCTATTCACAACCCCTATACATTTCATATGGGATTGGGGTAGTTACGGTTCTTTCCCTGATTTGGGTTAGGTCATGGAAAGCTCTTTCTCTTCTCTCATTCAAAAAAATCCCAATTCATGGGAACAATCTCTCTACTAGGAGATGGGTACCCCTATGCTTCTTCTTCATTTCCCTTTTTATTTATTTTAATTTTTGTTTTCTAATATGTAAATATTTCTGGTTTATTAATTTTTTGTGAATATATTTACAATTTTCTTAATTGGGATGTTTTTTCCCTCTATCAGTTTCATGATATCAAATCTCTTGTAATAGAGAACTAATTTGTGAGTCCTGATTCCAGAAGTGAATCTCGATGCTTCGGGGACATTGGAACACATGACAAATGTTACCTCTTCATAACTCTTCGGAGGTCGTGTTGTGAATTAGGGTGTGTAAGAGTCTGTTGTTGCGTGTGATCAAGTATCTTCTCTTTTCCCCTTTATAATATTCAACTTCATATACTAACCTGATCGTACGCGATGTAAGGTGAGGTTTTATTATTTTGGATCCTTTGACAATCACATCATCCAGGATGAAATTCATGGATTGAGTTATTTGATTCGTATATTTCTCCACTTCGGGATAGTGGTCATGTGTTTTATGTGATTCTGCACACTAGTGCTCAATTTTCTAGTGAGGAGAGGTGTGTAGATCAATCCATCAACCATGAACCGAGAGAGTTATGAGTTTTTGATTTTATCATTAAGAGGATCTATGATAGGGAGTTATGGGTGTCTCGACCTGGGTCTAGACCTTTTCTTACAGACTTTTTTCTCTGTTATTCTATATTTTATGGTTCTTCCAGTTTCTTAGCTTCCTCTATGCTTCTTCGATTAATTCACTATTTTGTTTCTCCTTTATGTTATTTTAATTTCTAGTTATTGATGTTTTTATTTTATATTTACAAAATATGAAAACATAAAAATGATTTTCGAAAAGTCCAATAGGAATTAAACACTAGTTTCATAAGGTTTATTACGCCATAACAATAATTTGGAACAATAAGACATTCTCACAAGGACTATAAATTCTATATGATCCAATCTATCATCAACCATTGTCACTTAAAACACTAGTAAATACCCCCAAAAATTACTATCTTAGAGAAAATACTTCTCTATAGGTCATATGAAATGTAAATCACCATTTCTCTCTCACCACACCAATAGTAACCCAAAAAGGGTATTTGATCCCTTGTATCATTAAAAACACATTCAATATCTACATGAATATGGACATCATAGGTCTACCACACATAAAACTACATCGAGTGACCACTAAAAGAATTATATGAAATCTAAAAAAGACTAAGAAGTAAAAATAATTATACATAAACACAAACCATACACATCCCACATATAATCTCACCCAAAGATAACAAAATTACTATTATCCACTTGGATTCACCATGACTATCAATTATTCAACAACTACCTAAGGAAATCACGAGAAAATATCTAATTCCATTTTGAAATTAATGTCTCAATCATAAAAATTTAACAAAACTACAACTCTACCCATAGAAATATTGATACATGTTTTATTTATGTATAAATACCATTTCATTCAATTATTATTGTACTTAACCCACTGGAACCCCAAACTAAAGCCTTAAGAACCAAATAAACCATTAAACCAGTTAAATTAACTAATCAATGAAAATTTACCGCAAACAATATGATTCAAAAAAACTAAATGGATAATTTGATAAGAATAGACTAAATTCCACAAGAGAAATAGGAATTTTAACCCTCAATGGAAACAAAACAATACATTAAATACAAAATTTATAATAAGAAGGATTTATCCTAGCCTATCATGTATCTCAATACTCACACAAACCCTTTCATTAATCCCTACACTATGAACAGGAGTCACACACATGAAGTAAAAAAATTGAATAAAGTGAAATATGAATATAAAAATACGTATTATGCTTATAGTATATTACTATCTATTATCACATCATAGTTTGAACATCATAAAATAAAATCACGATTATTTACAAATATTCCAAATTATTCGTTCACCACAAAAAAATTGATCAAATAAATCAAGTGACATAAAATATTCAATACCTTAGAATCACTGAGAGAAGTCCATTTTATTCAATGAGAACTTGAATAAATTGAGTGATGGTGATGAAAGATATCCTTGGAGAGGAAAAAGTGAGAGGGAATCAATAGAGGATGGGGTTGGGGATCCAAGGATTATGTGGCTCATGTGGTGTGATGTATTTTAATATTAAACCCATGATTTGTATTATAAAAAAATATAAAATCCCACAAATTCTTCCATAGAGTAAACCGATATATCAAAAAAGGGAAAATGATGGAACCCCTTGAGAAAAACGATATCTATAGGTCACACTGTGTACCCAGTGTACCATGATAAGAAATCCAGCTACACTAATATTTAAATAATTTCGCACAAAACCCATTAACCCGAGTTTAATCCCCCTGAACAACATTTAAACATCCAAACATGTTTGAAAAATCAATAAGAGAAGTCCAAACTCATTCCATAAAAATATAAATCCCAAGTAAAAAAATATCATCGATGGTAGAACTTAAAATTTAAATTCCCCTTAATTCTATGACCCTTGAAAACATGTATCATTATAAACATACTACCATGGTAATTTTAAACACAAATAATCTTAAAGGGTGACATAATAACACTAAATATATCACAAATAAAATAATTTCACATCATATTTAATACTCTTAAAAAGATTCAATAAAATCAAAAATTAAACCATTCTAACAGCATATAAGTTTCCTTTGAAGCTCTTAATACGATCTACAATATGCCTCAACTATATTCAAAATATATAACCAAAAAATATATCAGATATATCTACTCTAAAAAAATAAAATGAATAATATTTTTTATTTTCTTATACAATGAGTTTTATAGAAATCACACTGATCCATCCGATTATCAACTCCTAGACTAAAAACAGGTCCTCAACAATGAAAAATAATAAAAAATAGTCAAAGGAACCTATAGAAACCATTCAATAAAATATATTTTTTAGAATTTTGGAATAAATATGTCTAATAGTTGTCAAATAACTCAATTTACATTTTATTAAAAGATACATTATATTCACTCTACAGTACCACAATATTCAATTCCTATCAAAAACTCAAATTTCTACTTTATTTTAGTATCATAATGAAATGATTATGGTGACATCATGTTATAAATTTCTAATTATAATACACCCCTGAAAAATGAAAAGTCCTACCCTTTTATATTCCTTAAAAATCAATAGTCACTTAAAACACATCATCTACATGAGAATAATGTCATGGAAATAATATATATTTAGAAACCATTGGTGGATCCCCACTATGTGGTAGTTCATACTATAACTAAATTAATACTATTATTCCTAAAATATTTAATTTCATAATTTTCTCTGAAATAAGACATACACATGAAAATTTGAATACAATGACACATGAATCTTGATTTCAGGTCCTATAATATCTGGTTTTGATACAACACTTTTTAAATCCTTCAGACACTTTATTTTAATTGCGAACAATTAACACATAGTGATCCCAATACACACATGAATGTTTTTTTATATAACCAATTTGAGCTCCACTCATTGGCCTTGTTCAACTATATCTAAACATTAATCATACCTAGTGTAATAACACAATCCTACGAAGGTGAAATAAAGAATATCATTCCATGTCACTATGAAATCCATCTGAAATGTTTCATTTTTTCTATTTTATAATGGGTTTAATCTATTATATATTATCATCCAATTTCATTAATTACTATTCCATGTTATCATTAGTGGAAAACCCTCATACACTATGAAAAAACACCCAAAAATTAGAGTAATCCAAAATAATTCAATATACATTGAAGAGTATAACACATTTAAGTTTTAGAATATTTTTTCCCTCTAAATTAATTCCATGTTTAAATGGTTGTATCATACAAGACACTGAACAGAAACATGTCACATCATATATAATGGAAATTTTTAATTTTTATTAATAATAATAAATCAAATAAAAAATAAAATTATACAAACATGAAAATGATTACATATTGATATTATATAATTTATATGATATAATATATTAATTAATTTGTCATTATAAAATTCAAATTTAATGTATTTATAACTTAAATCAACCCATTAAAAATATTATTTTTAAAATTAATAATATTTAAATATATGAATTAATATATTATCATTATTTAAATGATGAATGAAAATGAAATAATACAGAGTAAACAAATTTTTTTGAAAGGCCTTTTCTCATTAACATATGTTTTTCATTAACTTTTTATTTTTCATTTAAAGATAATTTTATGAATTCATAAAATATTATTTTAAAAAAATAAACTTTTTTTGTTTACCATATCAGTATTATCATATGTTTTATATTCTATATTCATCTGAAAATACAAAATTTTATGTGAATAATACAAATTACCGTTTTTATAAACCCACATATTTTTTTTTGGAAATTACCAAAACTAATGTACGTATAAAAAACATATAAAAATATTTTTAAATAACATATTTATTTATTTTCGTAAAGGATATATTTCAAAATACTTGTTTGGATATTGAATATTAAAGTTTTATATTTTCAAAATTATACAATATTTTTATAGTAAAATCGTTTATAGTATTTCTTTTAATAAATATTACAATACATGAAATTAATTTTTAAATAAACTTTATGGTCACAAAACTGTCATTTTATTAATAATATCGAAAATTTATTTAAATAAAATAAATAAAAACAATTAAATTTTGTAAAAGAAAAATATATCTTCTTAAAAAATATCATTTTCTAAAAAGGTTGTTTTCACTTTACATCCGCTAATGATGAATTTAAATTTTATTATTAATAGAAATATTATTTTTATAAATTAAAATAATATTGGGATTTATTATGTAAAAATTTGGAATATGAATTATTCAAATTTTTTCCATTATATGTAAATTACATAGTTAAAACATAATTACAATGTTAAAAACAAAAAATGGTCAACATGATAAATCTTTGAGTAAATGGATTAAAAAATGTTTAAAATATCTTTTATTATGAATAATTATGGTATGGGTATCTATATATAACCCCCATGCTATTATCCACATTGGATCCACTTGACGTGTGAAATACATTTCCACTTAATATTATGAATTTTAAATTAAAAAAATATTTTACATTCCCCTGTAAATAGATATCAATTATAGAAAAATTATAAAATTATTATAAATAATTATTTGTGCCAAAACTCACCCTTAGACTCTATTATAGTCTCTCACCACTTTCTGTTGTTGACCAACCAAGATCTATGCATCACTGAGAGGGGACCTAAGTGATTCAGTGAATAGTTATTATTTTAGGTTTCCTTTCTTTTGAAACAAAATTTTCATCCTATTAAAAAGTTATCACTTTGTTGAAAAAAAACTAATCAAGAAACTACAAGAATACAAGAATTTATAATGATCAATACTCAACAATAGTAGCTACATCCTTGGTATGGTTTGAAAACAAATCAATACAACAAAATCCACTAGAAAACAAATCCTTTTGTGCAGATACATCTAGTAGGATATTCCCTTACACTTTTGTAGAACTATGATCAATACAATAGTTCATATAATGTATGTAGAATGAAATGACGTAATACAAGTTTCTGTAAAAAGTTAATCGAATTTCACCATTTTCATCAAACTAAGTTACTGTGATTCCTTGTTAAATTTATCAAATATGATCTTCAAAATAATTTTTCACTTTCCAACACAAAAGTAGTTATAAATGTCTATATACCTTGTAATGATACTCAGTTTGATTCCCTAGTTTGATTCCTCAATATTATTCCTTAGTCCAAAAATATAAGTCTATTACAGTAATTTTGAAAAAAATATGAACTAATTATACCTTAGTCTAGAAAATCATGTTCAATTGATCAGTCTAATCCAATAACCACTGAATATGATATTCATTATTCTTCTCCACTTGAGAAAACATCCTCAAGAATTCTCAATATAAAAACAACTTATTTTTCTAAAAACATTCAGCTCTCCACCTAAACTATTTTTTAGTGAATATTACATGTTTGGTTAAGTATAATATACTTACTACTATTTATAAGAATTCCAAAGGTGGATTAGGTGGAAATTTGAAAATATTTCATTATTAACCCAATATCATGAATCTTAAATTTAACATTCATTTCAGATACATCATTGAATTCTATAGTACTTCTCAACTCTTCATAATTCTTATAGAACCTTCTTGAATATTATCACAACTTCATCTCACTATAGAATTTCTAACAGTTTTTATTAAAATTCTTATTTTCATTCATACTTCTTTAATACCATGAATACATTAGGATACTCTGATTTTATGACCCACTTGCTTAAACTTTTTAACTAAAGGCTTCACATTATGATGAACACTTGCAAATATTAGAACTATTTTTCCATAATCATTATTGATACTCTGTTTGACTTTAGATTACTTTATATTTCCATAAACATAATGATAACTTCTAAAGACACATTCTCTTCCTCGACCACACTTCATAATCATCTTCATCCATATTTGAAAAAAAACGTTTTCAATTACTAAAACAAATCATCTTTTCTTCTCTTATTCATACTAATGATCCTATATCTAATAAATTATATATTTTGAAGAATTTTATCAGTGATGGACCATTGCTAGTGGATTCTTCTTTTTCTGACTCTAATGATCAGTATCTCCTCCAATCCAATGAAAATTGATCCATTTAATAAAGACACTCAATACATTTGTTTAATTTATCTTGACACAATTGAAAACATATTATAGTTCTTTGTTAAATCATGACCCACTTGAAACAAACAATTCATCCTGATGAAAATGGTTGACTATATTATTGATTATCCTCTGATTATATTTTGCATCTGTTCAAAAAAAATTCTTTCTTGTCTCTCTCAATAACTTCCACTCATTGAACTTATTCTATAAATTTTTCTTCCTCCAATTCCCATATGTAACCTTTACAGCATCTGATGATCAGTGTTATGAATATTCCAATGAATAGTGTAAGAGTTCATCCGATGGATCGACATCAATAACATTGAATTCAGCAACTTATTTTCTTTCTTGATAGTGGTAAACTACATGAATTCATAAACATATTTCTTAATGGTTTGTATCTTGTGACATATTGTTTTGAATAAAAACAAACATCTTCAACATCCCAGATTCGAAAAAAACGATATACCCTTCAAATATTTATGCATTTGGTGATCTCACACTGATTAACTGAGACTGGAATGGTTTTCCTTCACTCACTTCCTTCTTCCACAAACATCACCTTGTATCATGAATTTCATGATTTTGAGGATATTTATGATTGGGATAGAACTGTACGAATTAAATTAGGAAGTACAATAACTTCTTATCCTTAAGATGACATCTTTCTTACCAATTGAGCCTTAATAAAATTCTAAACACGTGTTCCCCACCTTTCCTTCATAATGATTCCATCATAAGTTTTCCAAAAAAATTATCATTTATGAGAACCCCATGATTAGAAAACCAAATTTAGATTTTCATCGGTTCTATTCAGACTCCATGACACTTCATCATTATAATTCAACCATTCATTCTAGACCCAAGTTGAGTCCAATGAACCTTTTATCCAAGAAAAGTTTTTCTTAAAAATATGGACTTTCATTAGAATTATGAGGTTGATCACGTAAATTTATAAATTATGGTTATTCATTTTCTTTGACAACCAAATAAAATTAATTCGGTACAACTAACATCCAACTTCAAAAAACAACATAATGTCAACATAGTCCCAATAATTCCTTGGGGACCCGGTTTTTCCAAAACACCACTCTAAGAAGCCTTAATATATTACCCAATAATGAACATGAAAAGGTAGATGTAATGTTCTTAACTGAGGTATCCTATTTTTTTATTTTAAAACTATGATATAATATGTCATTTAATGTATGATAAATTCATAATTAATTATATTTGAAAATTTTATTATATGAATAAAAAATTTATTTTCTACCTTCTACCAAATCCATTTTAAAAAGGAAGGAATTATCATGCTTATTAACAAATTACCACCCCCATGAATAACATGCCTAATTTTTCACCACCACCACACACAACCAATTATAAATGTTTATTTAAATGATGGAAATGATACATATAATATTCTTAAAATTATGAAATTCAAAACCATAACTTATATTCATCACAATATTTTAAAAATAATCCCATCACCCATGAGTATATGCAGACTACTTCATCTAAAAAGGTGATGTGTTTTTAATACAATATAGTCATTAATTATTAATCCAAATATGATATAACCTTACTATACACCTTAAAAAATAAAATATATGTCATTATTATTGTATAATTATGATATTATTCAAAAATAATTATATTATTATTCATACTCACCCATGGATTTTAGCTTGTTCTTATTTTGGTCTGTTTAACCAACAACATAAAAAAACACATATTATCTATCATTTATTATCGTATAAAATTAACTAATAATATTATTATATATTTCGGAAATTTTTTATCACTTTGTAATGTTTGTATAAATTTTTAACTTATTATTATTTTTACTCCTTTTTAGTGTTAAATAAGGAAACATGATCCTCAGAGACATTGTCTTCATGAATTAAAAACAAATTCATAAGAAGTGAAATCAGTACATTATAAATAAATTTGAATCATTGAAATTTCTTATTGATCTTCAAAAAATATAAATTGAATTCATAAAATAGAATCAAACCCATTATTATGAAACTAGTACTAATCAAATGATCAATGCTAATGGCATATGATGATGAAATAGAAATAAAAAAATCAATTATATTTTTGAAAATAAATAAGAAATTTTCATTGTAAAAGGATATAAAAAAGAATATGGTTTTAAATTTGGATATTTGAATAGTTATTTTAATATATCTATCTCTTGAGTTTTTAAAATAACTAGAAATAATGTTAAGGGGTTTTCACCTTAGTTTTTACTCAACGATATATGAAACATATTCCCTTCATGTTTCATTTTTTTATGTCAATACTAGAAAAGGAAATCTATTATCATTATTTTCAATTAATTCTATAGGATTTATAAATACATCACTTGTTCTATATTTTATGGGTTTTCGAATTCAAAATATAACAAAAATAAAAGGGCTTTAATAACCAAATTTAATTTCATTGAGTAATAAGAATTATTCCATAATCATGTTATTATAAGTCTATTTATTTAATCCATTGATCATATAAAATTTTAATTCAATGTTATATTTTATAGATTTAAAATTATTTCTCAAAAAATACATTTTGATGGATTATTACATCAATGATTATGATATTCATATGTTTTTTTCATGACTGAACAATTTTTTAGAGTCTTAATGATTATTTTTATACGATGGTTTTATATGATGGTTTTCTAATAATATATTATGATATAATAATTACATTTCAATTTGGGGAATTTTAAAATTTTAAGTTAAATATTTTAACATCTTTAATTTTTTTCTCAAAAACTATATCGTAGTTATGATTGAGTTACACCATGTCATAATAATCTCTTTCTCTTCCATGTCTATATTTCCTCCTAATATTAATTTCATCATATATATTTTGAGTAATATTTATTTATAATCTAATTTCTTCATCATATTTTAATTCAACTATTTAAAAAATGATGAATTATTATCACACTATACTATTTGGGGTTTTAAAAAGGATATCATAAAATATTTTAAAGGGTTTTCATTAATGATCATATGTTTTACCTTTAACTTGATATACCCTCATGAATAATATTCTATAATTTTAAATGAACTATAATTTTTGAATATTTTTAGAATTATTGGATTTCATTATATTTTCTCATAAAAGTTTTATATCTTTTTGTTATTTTTAATGGAATCATTTTTATATTTCCAAAAATATTGATTTTGAAATAACTTCTCCTCATTTTCTCAATTCATATCCTTCCAAAAGTGAGGCATAATGCCTTATTTTTATGTAATTTATATGGAATAATATATATGTACCTTTTATGATTCTATTTAATATTAAAACTTCAGTTAATGTATTTTACCTCAATGGGAGTTACGATTCATGAATTTCCATTTATTTGGATTTATGAAAATTTATTTTTGGGAAATTAAAATTTTTGGTGTCATTTTATCTAATCTAGTACCCAAATTAGTTATAAAATTTATGGAAAATTTTTGAAATATATTTTCTCTCCATGTATCCATTTTGATAAGAAGAATTTTTTTACCAGTGGAAAACGTATCTATTGAAGATGGTGTTTTGAGTCATATATATTTATCCAATGAATTTTCTAAAGATTTATATCTCATGATATAATAATTTTATTCATATACATTTTATTTATTTATAACATGAATCATAAAATTTTGTTTTTTCCAAAACATGATGCATATAAATTTTCTTTTTTCAAAATGGGAAGCTTGTATATTCTTTTTTCATTATATTATTTGTGGATGCATTTTTGTTCAAAATATTAATCATGTACATTTTGATTTTTCATAATTTTTTAGTTTCTCTATGATAGTGTTTGTTCCGCTATTAATTATTCTGAAATTCGTCACGGGCCACTTATATTTCTAGTCCATAAAATTCTGATTATTCCCCCAGGACATGAATTATTATTTAATGATTCATCACTCATTATAAGTGGTATATGTTGGTTAATATGAGATTACATGTCCTTATATCATGAATCATATAAAAATTTTATTCTCCCATGTATAATTTAATAAGTTATTTTTACCATTTTCATATATTCTAAATTAATAAGGATGTTACTCATAACAGAATGTTGACATATTTATTCAATACTAGTAATTTGAGCTCACCAAATTCTTATCTTTCCCTTCCCCAAGTTATGAAATTAATTATAAAAAATTAGATGTTTATAATAGTAGTCCATAGTTGCTCAATTAGAGTGTAATGTTCACAAGTTTTCTAAATGAAGGTTATTATATTGATAATATTCAATGAAAATAATCATTATCTTCTTGGTAATGTGTAACTATTTGTGGGATTTTGAGATTATGTTAATCATGTGATATAAATAATGATATATTTTTCTTGGTTTGAATCAATTAATGTGTTTAATGAAAGATACTTTTTACCAGATCTGATAGTGTGGGTCTAGGATTCCATTGAAATTTAAACCACAAATAATGAAACATTATCCAATATTCCTCTCTTATAGAAATTTACCACATTGAAACCCTACATATATGAATGGACCATTATTGTAACGCCCCAACCCTAGTTACCCAGATTCGGTGCATTATTACATAACATTGGCATGATCACAAGAAAGATCAAATCTCGAAAGACCGATTGGTTTAGTAGCCTTGGAAACACTATATATATTCATAAGTTTTACATTACATCATAAAATAAAAAACTACTACAACAACATAATATCTCCATAATCCACACTCATATCCCTACATAATATCCCTGCAGGTCATTCCTAATTTACTTCTTCACTTCCTGGGAAAAATAAAACATAGGAAAGGGGTGAGCTCAAATGCCCAGTAAGGTTAACAATATAGTGGAAACATTCATAAATAAGAATAAACATTTAAGGCAATGTATAACTAAAACAAAAGCCTTTCAAACATGAACTTTCAACATGGTATGGCATAAATTAAATGAAATAATGCCATTTACTTATTCACATGGATATTCTACTAATCGAATAATCACATGCAAAAACCAATAACCACTTTCATAATGTTGGAATGCATAATGCCAGACTGTCATAACCACATAGTCAAGGCCTCGTGCCAAGACTACAAATAAGATTTTGTCAAGGCCTTGTGCCAAGACACTAGTTTGTCTCATGAGACCTACCGATGCATCAAGGAGCTATAGCGGGCTCCACCCGTCACATATTAAGTCCAATGCATTCCCATATGAAAAGGTTTAAACATAACATAAACATTCGTATTGAAACTAGCATACGAAATGTCAATACTTTCACCATAAACTATGAATGGTATAAAAATAGCACATCCACAGTCAAACATATCACAAAACCTTCAATACAATATAGAAGTTTTGTATCATAATAAATCATCTTCAAATAAGCTTAAAATCCATCAAAAGATGTTTACATAGATGAAATCAAAACTATTTGAGAGAAATATCTCTTTTTTGAAATCATTTAAAAGTCACACATTTATAAAGGAAGTAATTAAAAAGAGATTTTTGAATCAAAGTGTCACATACCACTTTGAAACTTTTGAAAGAAATTAACATTTTTAAAAACATTCATGTGCATATAAATAAATCCTTAAAAACCATTTTGAAGACATTAATTAAAAATATTTATAAAGATAAATCTTTAAAACATTTAAAATTCTGATTTTGATAAAGAGTACCTTTCTGAAATTCTTAAA
The DNA here is from genome assembly GCA_963277665.1 of Viscum album. Classification (NCBI taxonomy): domain Eukaryota; kingdom Viridiplantae; phylum Streptophyta; class Magnoliopsida; order Santalales; family Viscaceae; genus Viscum; species Viscum album. Next base: position 1,360,647,590 of record OY728147.1, on the reverse strand, counting down.
TTATTCATTTTGAAATCATTTAAAAGTCACATAATTATAAAATAAAACATTTACTTTGAAAATATCCTTGTAAGCTTGTAAGGGAAGCTTTGACGATTTTATAACGGCGGTAAATAGCTACACCTGCCGTATAAGTTTAAAAAAAACATTCTTACCTTAAATTTGTCAAAAGGTAAAAAGTTCCTTATTTGGAAAACGATGGAAATATTCCTCTAAAAACACATAAGGGTATAAATGACCATAACCCATATTCTTTTTAAATAGTAAAAATGTTTTGAAATACATTTCAAAGTAACATGGATGTGGATGATAAAGAAATCCCAGTAGATTATTACGTATAAACAACCTCGAATAATGAAGAGATTGCGAAATAAACCCTTACCTTGCACTTTTACTTGGATGGGGTAGGTTAACCTCCTGTATAATGGTGAAATAATTGTTATTAAATTATTCAATAATCATATACATTAATATGATATCATATTTGATCTTTTAAAATTGCTTTGTTAATAATATCTTAGAATTATCGTCGTTTCGGGTGTTAACTTACTCGTTTTCTTTTATATGTTTTGTTACGTAAGACATGTTTGTAATGGATAGGTTGTATATTATACATATCCAAAATGATATCAAGTCCTTAAACATCATTTTTAAATCATCAAATGATAATTATACTTGAATGGATACGATGGAGATGAATCTTATCGCGTTCGTGGAGACGGTAGTCCGTACGTACGCACGAGCGACAATATCATTCTTTTGTTATTAAAATAATATATAAATGGTTTTTATATCATATATACAGAATCATTAACATGTTATATTTATTATTTACATGAGTTACATATCATTATTATACCCATCCAAATAATAATATATTGAATAACAATTACACCACGACGTGGAGACGGTAAGCTGTACGTACGCACGTATGGTGACATGTTTTTCAAAGGGTGGATAGAATACTGAATATTGTTTTACCATATTTATAATAAAATCACAGAATATATATGATACTGGAGTTATTATTTTATAATGGTAACAACAATGGAAGAAGAAGTGGAAGAAGAAATGAACTTGGAAAAGGGTTGTGAAATCATTACCTCTTCTTCGGGTTCTTCCTTTTGATTTGATCAAAAGGGATCTTTGGATGGCTTTATGATCGAACTAAGTCCCCTAGGTTTTAGTGAGGGATGTTGGGAGAGTATTTGGGCAGAGTTTGGCCGAACCAAAAGGCTTTTATGGTGTGATGAAATGAGAAGGATGAGTGCCCTTTTATAAGAGGGGTGAGGGGCAGCTTTGGAAATGCTAGAAATATTAATTTATAATAAATTTATATTCGGTTTCTAATGTCTCCAAAGTTGACTATTCAGAGGTTAAGGTGGGGATGGGTCGAAAACAACTCAACCAATAGAATTTAGACAGGTTTGGGTACTTATATTAACCTTATCATTAAGTATTAACTCTAAGTTAATTAGTTTCACTTTTACAATGTCTCTTTGTATTTTTATATAATATGGTTAATAAACTTACTATGTACATCCAAGCGACCCCCAAGTGGTCCATTAATTATGAAACTATCATGATATAAGTCTCTTGGACTAACTATAGATTTTTAGGAATTTAAAATCAATTAATAATATAATATTTGTTTTAAGAACACTTTTATGTCAATTTTGACACTATTCAATTGTTGATTTTTGTGAAACTCATAACAGATTGATTAGTTCGAAAAAAGTCAATTAAATCAATACTAATATATAATAATATCCTGGAAAATTAGTTTAATTCATTAAAAGTTTCATATTATATTTATTTGGGTATTTATAATATCAATTATTTTAATTTTTCACTATTATAGTAATTACTGCATCATCATTGTGTCATAAATAAAATAAATTATTTAATGTCTAAAAATTATAAATAAAATATCATTATGTAGGAAATCCTTTTATCTTTCTAATGAATATTTATAATCGAAAATCCAACATATATAACCCTATGTAAAAATTGTTTTTCTAAAATATATATGCTTGTGTCATTTTTGTATTCATTTTAACTTAATTAAAATAAAGTGTCATTATCACTTACAAGTGGATCCATGGGGTCACACAATCGACCCAAATATGCCTATGGTCGACCATGTATCAACCAATAGGGTTAAGACACGTTTTAGGGTAATTTATTATTATTATAATATTATTTTTTAACCCTTATTTACCGGATTTACCCTTAACCATGGTAAATAAAATATTTACCGCAGTTTTTATTCAAAATGTCTAAAAATAAAAGTTACCTATTTACACAATTTTAACATCCTGATTTCAAATATGGAATCCATTTTCCTATGTTTAAAACACATAAGTGGCAGAAATTAATTTAAAATTAATTCCCGCTGTAAAAAAAAAGCGTGTTTTTAAGAGATAATAACTATCAAAAGATTGACACTTGTTTATGTTTGGTTTAATTGTAAAATTATGTCCAATGACCAACATTATATTAAATGGTGAAAATATATTCTAAATATACTTTAAAACCACTCAAATTCATAATTTATCACTATTAATTATTTTGATTAAAAAAGTTGTTTTTAATTAAAATTTAGTAATTTTCACTATTCATCAAAATATGAAAGTTATCCAAAAAGTACCAAAATTTCACCTTAGGCTAAATTTGATATTCCGAATCCAAAAACGAATTCCATTTTAAAATATAAAATATATATTACTTCAAAAAGTAGGTATTATTGTTCATAACAGCTAGTTTGATTGGTTACGGTGTGTTAGAACTCGGTGTTGCGTACAACACACGCTAGCGTACCGTGGAAGCTTGGGATGTTTCATTTTAAATTTTTGATGTCCCCATTCAGTCAAAATGTTTTAAATATAGCATCTAAAAAGGGTTCACTATTAAAATTTGGTAAAAGTGCAATACTGAAAATGAATTTTTTCTTACATTATGTCTAAGAAACTCATAATATGGATTCTAAAATTATAAGGATTATATAAAGTTTAAAATTAAGTTAACACTATTCATAACCTCTTTTTAACAGCTTGTTTGGTAAGTAATGGTGCGATTGAACTTCGTGTTGCGTGTAGTGAAAGTTATTGAATTATTTTGAAGAAATAACACACTATAAAATCTTGGGGTGTTACATTCTCCCCTCCTTCAATAAATTGCGTCCTCGCAATTTGAAATTGTTCTTTGAAAATAAAAGGTTGAAAATAGAAAATATCTTTGTGGGAAAACCCACATCGTAAATTGGGTTACTAAAATTTAGTCTTAATATGAGGAAAAGAGAAATTAAAGGATCACCACCAAATTATGATCTCTATTAGAAGAACATTGGTGGCAATTAGAGACATATAATTGGATGAAAACGTAAATATTTATAGGTAGTGATTGAGGTCATCAATCACAAAAAGTATAAAATTGAGGTCCTTAAAATCATCAATCTATGATGATTTGAAATACCATCGGTTCAACAAAACATAGGGTATTGGGATAACACATTTTTGACGTTTCAAAATATCTTAGTTGAAATCCCACATCGAAAAATGAATTAATGAGGCCTCTATTTTAAATAAAGAGTGGAAAGTATGAAGATTACCGAAAATAACACATACTAGGGTTCCATGTAGGAAAATATGGATATGGAAGAAAAATATAACCATAAATTTTCTGATGGAGAGTGGTAGAGAACATGTCTATGAAAAGGCCAACAATCCCAAAGCCATAAATTAGTGATGATTTAAGGTACCATCTAGGAAAACATTTTTGTTCTAAGTTCCTTTTCTTAATGATGATGAATTTATTTATGAGATTGGCTAAGATCATAAGGAGATATACTTACTTTAAAATTAGAGTTTTATCCCTTAATAAATTTCTACCAAAAACTCATCATTCACTCGTAAAAAAAATCTATTTATACTATTCATAGAGGGTTCCAAAATAAACAAATTTATAATTCATCTACCAGATCTTTTAAAAAACTACTTTATTTAATCCAGGACATCTCGTGGGATAGTGGTAGGTGATACACCCTTGTCGCCCTTCGGTTGCGGGTTCAAGTCTTGCGGCCTTGCCGGACGCAACGGGTTGCCGCCCGACCTCTGGGTTGTCCTTTTATGGAAATCCAAAATAATAAAAACTAGAACTATCCAAAATACTTATATCCAAACTCACAGTCCAACATTTATAAGAAAGGTAAACATAATGTAGATCCTTTTTACCCCGTAATATCATATGAATACCTTTATCTTGTATTCTTCTAATACACTGAAACATCCTGAATTACCATATTCCTTATTGATTACATTCATTCTCCCTTATTCCATATAGAATGCTAGATATACTTCATCAATCAAAAAAAATGTTTTAAACCCCAAAAATGATGGAATATACAAATCATTAATCGGTTTCAAGGTAGTCAAGAATATCCAATATAATTTATCCAAATCAATCATGTATTATTCTAAAGTCACTACCTCGGTATCAGAACCATATTATGGTTTATCTTTCTCTCAACCATATATTTTCCAAAAATTTAACCTGCTATTGAGTCACTTTTCTTTTTTCCACACAATCTCAAGTCCTTAATGAAATAGTACTGCAGTATAATCCTTATATACTCCATAATTATTATAACAAGTACATTGTTGATACAACACTCAATTGACATAATCAACATAAGAACCCTAATCATTCCTCTTCATCTGTGGTAGTATCATAACTTGATTATTATCCAATAGCATCATTTGTGTCATAGTCTGATGACTGGGACATAGGTTCGCGTAGTGTCCAAACTCCTTGCAAATGAAGCATTGTACATTTGAAACCATTTTCTTACCCTTGTAGTCACATACTTTGTGCCCTTTTCCTCCACACTTATAACAATCTCCCATTCCTTTCAGGAAAGTTCCAGGGTGTTTCATTCCACAGTTACCACATATGGGAAAATTCTTCTTTTCCCTCTTCCCTTTATCCATATTTCTCTCTTCCATCCTTTTCTTCTCTTGCTTCCCTTCAAAGCCATAGGACTCAGTAAACTCTTTACTTATCTTATCAACACATGATATTATTTCTTCATATGATGATAATACATGGGAGACTATTTCTCTTATAAATTATAGCTTAAGACCATGAAAGATATGATCCTTCCTTCTCTTTGGATCATGTGCATTTATGGAGTTCTCATTCCTTCTACTGGGCGCCATTTCTAAACAATGGCATACACTAGATCAGTTTATGAATCAAAATACATAATCCCATACTTATAAAACACTCTATATAAATTGAACTATTTATGGATATAATCCATAATCATAAGAATGTTTTCTTTTAGGAAGTATATACTCATAATCCCTTCAAAATGATTTGTAAAGAAAATGAGAGTTATCCTAAGCATATCCCCCGGGAGTGTCGTAACCAAGAGTGCAGCAAGGCTCGTTGTCGTGCACCAGTTCCCGTTCGAGTCTAGCTCAAAGCGGTGTTTTCGGGTTTTACCCCTAGGTACATCTGTGCCAGAGCCGCCTCTACCTGCTCGTATCCAGACAGGGATGTATTTCTCGGAAAACTCACAGAATCTCTACAATACTAAAATTCTAGGAAGTTATTATATACTAATACTCAAAGTTCATCTTAGGTCTACGTTCTCTAATCAGAGTTTATCTAAATCTAGCTTCCAAGGTTTGTACTAAACTTCCTCTGATACCAACTGTAACGCCCCAACCCTAGTTACCCAGAGTCGGTGCATTATTACATAACATTGGCATGATCACAAGAAAGATCAAATCTCGAAAGACCGATTGGTTTAGTAGCCTTGGAAACATTATATATATTCATATGTTTTACATTACATCATAAAATAAAAAACTACTAAAACAACATAATATCTCCATAATCCACACTCATATCCCCGCATAATATCCCTGCAGGTCATTCCTAATTTACTTCTTCACTTCCTGGGAAAAATAAAACATAGGAAAGGGGTGAGCTCAAATTCCCAGTAAGGTTAACAATATAGTGGAAACTTTCATAAATAAGAATAAACATTTAAGGAAATGTATAACTAAAACAAAAGCCTTTCAAACATGAACTTTCAACATGGTATGGCATAAATTAAATGAAATAATGCCATTTACTTATTCACATGGATATTCTACTAATCGAATAATCACATGCAAAAATCAATAACCACTTTCATAATGTTGGAATACATAATGCCAGACTATCATAACCACATAGTCAAGGCCTCATTCCAAGACTACAAATAAGATTTTGTCAAGGCCTTGTGCCAAGACACTAGTTTGTCTCATGAGACCTACCGATGCATCGAGGAGCTATAGCGGGCTCCACCCGTCACATATTAAGTGCAATGCATTCCCATATGAAAAGGTTTAAACATAACATAAACATTCATATTAAAACTAGCATACGAAATGTCAATACATTCACCATAAACTATGAATGGTATAAAAATAGCACATCCACATTCAAACATATCACAAAACCTTCAATACAATATAGAAGATTTGTATCATAATAAATCATCTTCAAATAAGCTTAAAATCCATCAAAGGATGTTGACATAGATGAAATCAAAACTATTTGAGAGAAATATCTCTTTTTTGAAATCATTTAAAAGTCACACATTTATAAAGGAAGTAATTAAAAAGAGATTTTTGAATCAAAGTGTCCCATACCACTTTGAAACTTTTGAAAGGAATTAACATTTTTAAAAACATTCAGGTCCATATAAATAAATCCTTAAAAACCATTTTGAAGACATTAATTAAAAAGATTTATAAAGATAAATCTTTAAAACATTTAAAATTCTGATTTTGATAAAGAGTACCTTTCTGAAATTCTTAAATTATTCATTTTGAAATCATTTAAAAGTCACATAATTATAAAATAAAACATTTACGTTGAAAATATCCTTGTAAGCTTGTAAGGGAAGCTTTGACGATTTTATAATGGCGGTAAATAGCTACACCTGCCATATAAGTTTAAAAAAAAAATTCTTACCTTAAATTTGTCAAAAGGTAAAAACTGCCTTGTTTGGAAAACGATGGAAATATTCCTTTAAAAACACATAAGGGTATAAATGACTATAACCCATATTCTTTTTAAATAGTAAAAATGTTTTGAAATACATTTCGAAGTAACATGGATGTGGATGATAAAGAAATCCCAGTAGATTATTACGTATAAACAACCTCGAATAATGAAGAGATTGCGAAATAAACCCTTACCTTGCACTTTTACTTGGATGGGGTAGGTTAAACTCCTGTATAATGGTGAAATAATTGTTATTAAATTATTCAATAATCATATACATTAATATGATATCATATTTGATCTTTTAAAATTGCTTTGTTAATAATATCTTAGAATTATCGTCGTTTCGGGTGTTAACTTACTCGTTTTCTTTTATATGTTTTGTTACGTAAGACATGTTTGTAATGGATAGGTTGTATATTATAAATATCCAGAATGATATCAAGTCCTTAAACATCATTTTTAAATCATCAAATGATAATTATACTTGAATGGATACGATGGAGATGAATCTTATCGCGTTCATGGAGACGGTAGTCCGTACGTACGCACGAGCTACAATATCATTCTTTTGTTATTAAAATAATATATAAATGGTTGTTATATCATATATACAGAATCATTAACATTTTATATTTATTATTTACATGAGTTACATATCATTATTATACCCATCCAAATAATAATATATTGAATAACAATTACACCACGACGTGGAGACGGTAAGCCGTACGTACGCACGTATGGTGACATGTTATTCAAAGGGTGGATAGAATACTGAATATGGTTGTACAATATTTATAATAACATCACAGAATATATATGATACTGTAGTTATTATTTTATAATGGTAACAACAATGGAAGAAGAAGTGGAAGAAGAAATGAACTTGGAAAAGGGTTGTGAAATCATTACCTCTTCTTCGGGTTCTTCCTTTTGATTTGATCAAAAGGGCTCCGTAGGTTGGCTTTCTGATCGAAATAAGGCCCCTAGGTTGTAGTGAGGGATGTTGGGAGAGTATTTGGGCAGAGTTTGGCCGAACCAAAAGGCTTTTATGGTGTGATGAAATGAGAAGGAGGAGTGCCCTTTTATAAGAGGGGTGAAGGGAACCTTTGGAAAAGCTAGAAATATTAATTTATAATAAATTCATATTCGGTTTCTAATGGCTCCAAAGTTGACTATTAAAAGGTAAAGGTGTGGATGGGTCGAAAACAACTCAACCAATAGAATTTAGTCAGGTTTGGGTACTTATATTAACCTTATCTTTAAGTATTAACTCTAAGTTAATTAGTTTCACTTTTACAATGTCTCTTTGTATTTTTATATAATATGGTTAATAAACTTACTATATACATCCAAGAGACCCCCAAGTGGTCCATTAATTATGAACCTATCATGATATAAGTCTCTTGGACGAACCATAGATTTTTAGGAATTTAATATCAATTAATAATATAATATTTGTTTTAAGAACTCTTTTATGTCAATTTTGACACTATTCAATTGTTGATTTTTGTGAAACTCATAACAGATTGATTAGTTCGAACAAAGTCAATTAAATCAATCCTAATATATCATATTATCCTGGAAAATTAGTTTAATTCATTAAAAGTTTCATATTATATTTATTTGGGTATTTATAATATCAATTATTTTAATTTTGCACTATTATAGTAATTACTGCATCATCATTGTGTAATAAATAAAATAAATTATTTAATGTCTAAAAATTATAAATAAAATATCCTTATGTAGGAAATATTTTTATATTTCTAATGAATATTTATAATCGAAAATCCAACATATATAACTCTATGTAAAAATTGTTTTTCTAAAATATATATGCTTGTGTCATTTTTGTATTCATTTTAACTTAATTAAAATAATGTGTCATTATCACTTACAAGTGGATCCATGGGGTCAAAAAATCGACCCAAAGATGCCTATGGTCGACCATGTATCAACCAATAGAGTTAAGACACGTTTTAGGGTAATTTAGTATTATTATAATATTATTTTTAACCCTTATTTACCGGATTAACCCTAACCATGGTAAATAAAATATTTACCGCAGTTTTTATTCAAAATGTCTAAAAATAAAAGTTACCTATTTACACAATTTGAACATCCTGATTCCAAATATGGAATCCATTTTCCTAAATTCAAAACACAGAAGTGGCAGAAATTAATTTAAAATTAATTCCCGCTGTCAAAAAAAAGCGTGTTTTTAAAAGATAATGACTATCATAAGATTGACACTTGTTTATGTTTGGTTTAATTGTAAAATTATGTCCAATGACCAACATTATATTAAATGGTAAAAATATATTATAAATATACTTTAAAACCATTAAAATTCATAATTTATCACTATTAATTATTTTGATTAAAAAATTTGTTTTTAATTAAAATTTAGTAATTTTCACTATTCATCAAAATATGAAAGTTATCCGAAAAGTACAAAAATTTCACCTTAGGCTAAATTTGATATTCCGAATCCAAAAATGAAGTCCATTTTAAAATATAAAATATATATTACTTCAAAAAGTAGGTATTACTATTCATAACAGCTAGTTTGATTGGTTACGTTGTGTTAGAACTCAGTGTTGCGTACAACACACGCTAGCGTACCGTGGAAGGTTGGGATGTTTCATTTTAAATTTTTGATGCCCCCATTCAGTCAAAATGTTTTAAATATAGTATCTAAAAAGGGTTCACTATTAAAATTTGGTAAAAGTGCAATACTGAAAATGAATTTTTTCTTACATTATGTCTAAGAAACTCATAATATGGATTCTAAAATTATAAGGATTAAATAAAGTTTAAAATTTAGTTAACACTATTCATAACCTCTTTTTAACAGCTTGTTTGGTAAGTAATGGTGCGATTGAACTTGGTGTTGCATGTAGTGAAAGTTATTGAATTATTTTGAAGAAATAACACACTATAAAATCTTGGGGTGTTACAATTTTACGTGTAGTTTACTAAAGAACTACCAATAAGAAACATTATATGAGTGTGTATCCCTCAACATCGTTTTTTATAAGCAACTACTAATAGAATGGTTACAACTTAATGACCAATAATTTCCTCTAGATTCATCAAAACATCATAAAATATTTTAAATCATATTCAAAATATTCCACACTTTAATAAAACATCAGAAGACTCCTCATAATAATCATGGATCACCTTAATTATATATTAAATGAGAAAATAGTAGCAATTATCAATCCACGAATCAATGTGGGATTCAAAGATGAAACCAAAATCCAAAACAAAAACCTCACTAAAATATCTAACATTTATTACCACTCCAATGTTTTATTATCCCATTCCACTACCTCTATTATCAAAATCAATAACATTACCTTGGAAAATATTGAAAACCCAACTATGATTTCCCTATACTACAAATTTTCGAATTAATATCCCACTTACCAAACAATCTAATTAAATGATGTCTATAAGAATAAATATAAATTTTATGATATTACATACCAAACTCCCTTACAAAACGAAATATATAAACATATTACAAAATCTTACAATGTAGACAAACCTAGTCAAGACACCCCATCAATAATAACACCCTAAATGATTCACAAGAATGGTGTTCACTCCTATCTCAATATCTCACAACAAAGAATAATAACACACATAACTATTTCACAATCTATTCCACTCACTATACATGTCACCTCACATATAAAATAAATTTTCCCTTTAGTACCCAAGGACCTGTCAAATCATTATATAAATATCCACGCCTCAATTATAAGTTAATATCAAATGGTACCATTACCCTTTCAAGGGTCTCCCATCAACAAAAATATCCCAGGACAAAAAACCACTTGTAATTAATTTACTACCTATCCATCCAGACAAAGCAACCACTGCACACACAAACCCACAATGTAGAAATAACAAATTATTACACTATTTTTGGGTTATGTAGTGAACAAAAAATATGGAATCTAATGTGTTTATTTCAATCATTAAATGTGAAAATAAGAAATTAATTGATAAAGCATTGAATATGTTACCCATGAAAATTTAATTATTAAATATATTTTCAAATTAGTTTTTGAAAAAACATATTAATAGAATCTAATTTCACAAAATGATTTTCCATAATCCAATTTGCATCATATAAATTTTTATTTATGATAAACATCAAAGAAATATGAAAAGGTTTCAAAATAACTTGTATGATGCATGATCATTTGCAACATTTATATCATAGAACAAGGGTTATATAATTATAATAAACCAAAAAAGGAATCTAATAAAAAATCAACAATCAGTGTAACACCCCAACCCCAGTTACCCAGAGTCGGTGCATTATTACGTAATATTGACATGATCACAAAAGATCATGTCTCGAAAGACCGATTAGTTTAGTAGCCCTGGAAATAGTAGATACATTCATAAATTTTACATTACATAATAAAGTGAAAAATCACAATAACATAGTCTCCATAGTTGTAACACCCGAGACTTTTATGTTATATAAATCATCAAAGGAATCTTTTTCTACACAACATTTGCTTGGCTTTCTTTACACGCAATCACGACCTTCCTCGATAGCTTGCGTCGTACGCAATACCGAGTTTCACTAAACAACAATATGCTATTAAAACTAGCCGTTATGAATAGTAATAACCACTTTTTGAAATTTTATAAATTTTATTTTTCAAAATGGACTTCATTTTTTGGACTCAGAATATCGAAATTATCCTATGGTGAAATTTTGGTATTTTTCTGAAAACTTTCAATTTTTGATGAATAGTGAAACCACTAAGTGGTAGGTTAAAAACTGAATTTTTCATAAAACTTAATTTTACCGCTTCTATGAATGGAATTTCGAAAATCCGACAGACACGGTTGATATCAGTATGTAAAATGTGGTTCAATGAGATAAAAATAATTTTTTTGGTGAATAGTAACTTTTTACTTCTTTTATCGCGATTAATAGTAAATAGGGTAACTAAGGGTAAATATGATATTAAAATTACCCTAACACATGTTATAATTCTATTGGACAAGTGTAATTCGACCAAAAACAAACTTAGGAATAAAATATGACCATTTAGGCCCACTTGGATTAGATTAGGACATTTATTATTAATTTATTTAAAGAAGGGTTAAAATAGTTAAAATCAAAGTTTAATAAGTAAATAATTTTTAATATGGGGTTATACATAAGATAAATTCGATTTTAAATATTTATTAGAAAGCTAAAAAGATTTCCTACATGATGGTATTTTATTTGTAATTTTTAGACATCAAATAATTTAATTTATTTATGACACAAAGATGATGCAGTAATTATCTTAGTAATGAAATATTGACATAATTGATAATATAAATACCAAAATAAATGTAATTTAAGACTTTTTATGAATTACACTAATTTTATAGGTTACTATCATATATTATTGTTGATTTAATCAACTTTGTTCGAACATATAATTCTTTTATGACTTTCACAAAAATCATATATCAAATAGTGTCAAAATTGACACAAAATAGTTTTTAAAACAAATATTATATTATTAATTGTTATTTTATTCCTAAAAATCTAAGGTTCGGCCAAATGACTTATGCTAAGGATATATATATTAATAATAAACAATTTTGTGTTCGTTTGGCATGTTATATTAAGTGTATTAACCATATAGTGAAAGAAAACAAAAAGACATGGTAAAAGTTAAATTATTTAACTTAGAGTTAAATCTAATTGATAAGGTTAAAATAATACCCTAAACTTGTCTAAATCATATTGGTTGATAGTATTGCGACCCATCCCCACTTTAGCTTCGAAATAAGACCCTTTGGAACCATTATAAACCGATTTTGACTTTAATATAAAATAATATTTTGAGATATTCCTAAGGTTCCCCTCTCCTCCCTTATAAAAGGGCACCTCCTCCCCCTCCTCCTCACACCAATTTGAGCACTCAAGCTCGGCCAATCCCTGCAATTTTTACCTCTACACTTCCCTAGAATAATCGTAGAGGTCCTGGTCCTCTTCAAAGACCAATCTTAGTTCCCTAAGTGGAGGATTCAAAGAGGCGTTCTAAAGAAGAGGTAATATCCATTACTGATCTTTTCAATTTCTTTCATCTTCAACTTCTTCTTCTTTAGTTGTCTCATGATAAAGTAATAACATCAGTATTACTTACATACTGATATGTTATTATAAATATGAAACAATCCTAATTCACCTTCTATCCATCCTACGGAAAAATGAAATCACCGCGCGTGCGTACGTACGGAATACCGTCTCCACGCCGTGGTGTAATCTATTTTTCCACCATCACTTTACAAGGATGGGTATAATGGTTTAATGAGTAACTATTTATGATTATTATAAAGTAATATTGATACTGAAATAATATATATATACTCCAATATAGTTCCACGATCATAGGAACGATATCATCACTCGTGCGTACGTACGGAATACCGTCTCCACGATGTGATGTGACTCATTCTACATGATCATCATTACATAGTAATTATATAAATGAATTTAATGAATAAATATGATATATGTTACACTAATACCATTCTGGATATAAGGTATCTATAACCTTAAAAGAAGAATAAGAATGTATTCGGCAAAACACGCATAAGAACAAAAGGTAATAAAGACCCGAGTAACAAGTAACAATGAAATATTACTAACAAGAAGCTATGAATATGACCATATATGATATCATATCAATATGTATGATTCTGGAATAAGTCAATAACATTATTTAAACCATTATACAGGAGATTCGGACACGTACAAAGCAAATCGGACCTAAGGTAAGGGAAAATATCACAATCTCACTTTTATCCGAGATTGTTTTTACTTTGATAATTACTGGGGTGTATTTTATCATCCACATCCATGTTTACTCAATATGTAATATTATTTCCATCCACCTACAATTGTTTAAATCCAATTTTACCCTTTGGTGAGTTTTTAGTAAAGGATATGAAAGGAATCTTTTGTCGTTTTTCGTACGAGGTACTTTTTGTCTTTTCCCACAAAAGTACAAAGAATGTTTTTTTAACTTATACGGCATGAATGGATTTTTAAAACATTATTTCCAAGAAGCTTCCTTTACAAGTTTTCAAGTTTATTTTAAATCAACTTCTTTTAGTTTATAATTGTATGACATGTTAAGAAAAGAAAAGTGTTTTTGAAGAAGAAAGGATATTTTCCTCAAGAATGGAGTTCAAGTGTTTTATCAAAATTATTTTCCATCTAAGATAATAAAGGGTTCTGTTTTTATCCCTATTATTACATTGATTTGATTATGTTGTGAGGGAATTATTTTTATGGAGTCATTTACCTTATATGATTTGTTTTATGATGTCATGATGTTTCAAGAATCCCATTTTTGTTACATGTGTTATGCGATGATGTATGATTTATGATTATGTGGCACACATAAGAAAGGATTCATTATAAGATGGGTGGGACCTATATCTCCCTCCAATGCATTGGGTAAAGATTTTATATCTCCTGAGATAGACATGGCTGGAATGGTAGGTTATACCGGTTCAGTGAAACAGGACTGAAACGAGGGTTACTCGATTCAGAAAGGGACTTTGTCCACTAAGATAGTCTTGGCAATGAGTCATGACTAACAAGAAATGATTTTCCATGATTATGTGTGCATGCCACAAAGTTTCAAGTTTTATGTTATGATTATGGGGATCTCATTTTCACTTCTGTGATTTATTCCATGTTAAGATATTATGATCTCTTTTGCAGGTTTTGATTTTTAAAAAGATATGATATGATTTTTATTTCCTTTATTTTCCCTTGCTGAGCATTTGAGCTCACCCTTTTATGTTTTCTTTTCCCCAGGTCAGGAATATGGATATTAAGTAGAATATGCTAAAAGGGACCCTAGATATGATGAAATAAATGGGAGACACTGTAGAAGATTTATGAACCAGTTGTTTATGTTTCCCAGTTTCTAAAGACACTATACCTATATGGTCCTTTGTGGTTTTGTCATATGTTGTAATAAGTGTGCTTCAATTTTGAAGTATTAACAATGTATGTAAAGTGTGGGTCATTATAGTTGGTATCAGAGGAAAGGTATAGTCAACCTTTGGAAACTAGGATGTGAAAGCCTTAGTAAGAACCCTAAGGATAAGTCTAAGCATAGAACACAATATTAGTGTTTTAGAAATGGCCATGAATACCCTAGGAAAAAAACTTAAGTGTGAAATTTTATCCTTGATTATGTGGTTTTCCTATTATAATTAGTGTTTCTCACACTATTCTTCTTGGTTTTAGTCAATGGCTTGAACCCGAAGGAACCGTGTTAATGCGGAATGCGATGGGCAATGCAATGATTGTCCCCCTGAGCAACCAAACGATATGGGAGATGGAATTCAAAATCTTATAGCCATGCTCACACAAATTTCTCAAGCTATGAATCATGCATGACTTCCAAACAAGCAAAGGAAGGAGCAACATTCTGTTGAATCCTTCATGAGGCAGCGTCCACCTTCTTTCAGCGGGTCTAATGATCCATTAGTTGCTGAACAATGGATTAGTACTACTGAAAAGATATTTTCAGTTCTTCAATGTTCTGAACATGATAAAGTCATCCTAGCAGTGTATCGTTTGGAAAGAGATGCTGATCAATGGTGGAATATTATTAAGAATACGAGGCAAAGGGATGAAATTGAGTCTATGGAATGGGACGAGTTCAAGAACATATTTTTCAATAAGTACTTCCCTCGTATTCTCCGAACAAAGATGGAGAAAGAGTTTCTTGAACTGATGCAAGGGGATGATGAATCTGTTGGTACCTATGACGCAAATTTTACAAGACTTGCAAGGTACGCTTCTGGTATTATTATCCAACCTGAGAGTAAGATCGATCGATTCTTTAGTGGCTTAAAACCAAGTCTTCGAAGGGCGTTAGCCATAAGGGACTTCAATAGCTACGAGGAAATCGTTCGATGTGCTCTCAAAGTCGAGATGGAGATTGGAGTAACCCATCAGTCACATGGGTTTGATAAGAAGAGGAAGATGGAATTCAATGAAAAATCTAAAGAGCACACGGAAAAGAAGATGATCTTTTCTTTATGCTCAAAGTGTGGAAAGAAACATGGAGGGAGTTGTCTTAAAGGGACAAGTAAATGTTTTAAATGTGGAAAGGAAGGTCATCGGGAATTTGAATGCCGTGATAATGGGAAGAAGATGTCTAATGATGCAAACAAAGGAAGGGATACACAAAATGAACCTACTACACTTCAATGTTTCAAGTGCAAGGACATGGGGAATTATGCCAATCAATTCCCAAATCCAAAGGTTGATGATGATGGTCGACGTCAACAAACTCTTAAGGCTAAAGAAAAAGGAAAGTCACATTCAATTTCTATCAGCGATGTGGGGTACGATTACGATGTGGTGAAAGGTACACTTACCATCCACTCAAAAGTAGAAAATGTTTTATTTGATTCTGGATCCACCCACTCTTTTATTTATGAAGACTTTTCTAAGGGTATCACCGTATTACCTCAACAATTAGATGTTGAGTTAGCTGTGACCACACCTAATGGCACATCAATCGCATCAAAAGTTTACAATTCTTCTCTGATCGAAGTTTGTGAGAAAGTGATTCCTGCAAATCTTGTGATCCTTCATATAGTGGAATTCGATGTGATTCTTGGCATGGATTGGCTTTCTTTATACGGAGCTCATATCAATTGCCAAAGAAGGGAAGTCACATTTCATATTCCAGATCAATCTACGATCGTCTATCGATGCAAGGATGAATATAACCTTCCAGTGGAAATTTCTTCCATCTTATGGGTCTTGATTCCACTAAATGAAGGTTATTTATCTCAAATGGTTGGTGAGAAACTCACGATTAAGAATATTCCCATTGTACGGGAGTTTGATGATGTCTTTCCGGAGGAATTACCGGGTCTTCCACCAAATCGTGAAGTTGAATTTTCAATAGAACTCGTACCGGGTGCTTTGCCTATTTCAAAGACACCTTATAGAATGGACCCAATTGAGTTGCAGGAATTGAAGAAGCAACTCCAAGAGAATCTTGATAAGGGATTCATACGCCCTAGTGCGTCACCTTGGGGAGCACCTGTTCTATTTGTTAAGAAGAAAGATGGATCAATGAGACTCTGCATTGATTATCGAGAACTTAACAAGATCACTATCAAGAACAAATATCCTCTCCCACGCATTGATGACTTATTTGACCAACTACGCGGAGCTCAATACTTTTACAAGATTGATCTTTGTTTAGGGTATCATCAATTAAGGGTCAAAAGGGAGGATATACCAAAGACGGCTTTCCGTACAAGGTATGGACACTATGAATTTATAGTGATGCCATTTGGTCTTACTAATGCCCCTGCTATCTTCATGGATC
Source organism: Viscum album (assembly GCA_963277665.1). Classification (NCBI taxonomy): domain Eukaryota; kingdom Viridiplantae; phylum Streptophyta; class Magnoliopsida; order Santalales; family Viscaceae; genus Viscum; species Viscum album. The sequence goes on along the minus strand of OY728147.1, from coordinate 1,360,630,107 downwards.
TAATGAATAGATTCTTTAGAGACTATCTTGATCAATTTGTGGTAGTCTTTATAGACGATATTCTTGTCTATTCAAAGAGCAAGGAAGAGCATGAAGATCACTTGAGAATTATATTGAAGACCCTGAGAAAGGAGAAGCTTTATGCCAAATTTACCAAGTGTGAATTTTGGCATCAAAATGTTGCATTTTTGGGTCACATAATCTCAAAAGAGGGGATATCTGTGGATCCAGCTAAAATTGAGGTTATAGAAAGATGGTCAAGACCAACAACAGTAACTGAGATCCGAAGTTTTCTTGGTTTGGCTGGATATTATCGACGTTTTGTAAATGATTTTTCACTATTATCTAATCCAATCACCAAGTTGACTCGGAAAGGAGTTAAGTTTGTCTGGACAGAGGAATGTGAAGAGAATTTCAAGGAGTTGAAAAGAAGGTTATCCAGTGCACCTGTGCTCACACTGCCTTGTAGTGGAGAAAGGTTTGTGATCTTCAGTGATGCATCCAAGAAGGGATTGGGGTGTGTTCTTATGAAAAATGATATGGTGATAGCTTATGCCTCACGACAGTTGAAAATCCATGAGAAAAATTACCCAACACATGATTTGGAGTTGGATGCGGTAATCTTTGCATTAAAGATTTGGAGGCATTACCTTTATGGTGAAAGGTGTGATATTTATACTGATCATAAAAGTTTAAAGTATATTTTCACACAAAAGGAGTTGAATATGCGTCAAAGAAGATGGTTGGAGCTGATTAAGGATTATGACTGCTCAATCCATTACCACCCTGGGAAAGCAAACAAGGTGGTAGATGCATTAAGTCGACAAGACCATGCTAGTTTATCCATGATGAGGATCACAAAAGATCCAATATTTATGGATTTACAAAGGATGGATCTTGGAATTATAATGGAAGGGGAAAAATATTATCTTTCTCAAATGAATGTTCAACCATCTTTACATGTGAAGATTAAAGAGGCACAGAAAGAAGATGTCGAGTTACAAAAGATGGTGAGAAATGTTCCTGAATTCAACCTTGATTGTGATGGGATAATAAAGTTCAGGAATCGGGTTTGTGTTCCTCCCATCCCCGAATTAAAGAAGGAGCTGCTGGATGAGGCTCATAGTTCATCATTCTCTATTCATCCTGGAAGCACGAAGATGTATAGGGACCTGAAAGAGTACTTCTGGTGGGATGGCATGAAAAGAGATGTTGTTGAATATGTCTCTCGATGCATGGTTTGTCAACAAGTTAAAGCTGAGAGACAGAAGTCTAAGGGGATGTTACAACCATTACCCATACCCGAATGGAAATGGGAAAACATCACTATGGACTTTGTCACAGGACTTCCTAAAACATCCAAAGGCAATAATGCTATTTGGGTCATAGTTGATCGTCTTACAAAGTCTGCACACTTCATTGCTATTAGAGAGGATTTCTCTTTAGATCAGCTTGCCAGGATATATGTAAAGGAAGTGGTAAGATTTCATGGAGTGCCACTTTCTATTGTATCTGATCGGGATCCAAGATTTACCTCGAAGTTCTGGAAAAGTCTTTAGTATACTCTGGATACATAGTTGAGTTTCAGCACTGCTTATCATCCCCAGACAGACGGTCAGTCTGAGAGAACAATTCAAACCCTAGAAGATATGTTGAGAGCTAGCTCTATGGATTTTAAAGGAAGTTGGGATCAACACCTACCTTTGGTGGAATTTTCTTATAATAATAGCTTTCACTCCAGTATTCAGATGGCTCCATATGAAGCTCTCTATGGAAAGAAATGCAGGACTCCAACTTGCTGGGATGAAGTTGGGGAAAGAAAGCTGTTAGGACATGATCTCGTTGATGAAATGGCAGAAAAGGTTAGATCTATTCAACAACACATAAGAGAAGATCAGAGTCGACAGAAAAGTTATGCCGACAACCGAAGAAAATATCTAGAGTTTGAATTGGGTGATAAAGTGTTCTTACGAATATCTCCCTGGAAGAGGGTTATGAGATTTGGAAAGAAGGGGAAGTTGAGCCCTAGATATATCGGTCCTTTCGAAATACTGGATCGTGTTGGAAAGGTAGCTTACCGATTGGCACTTCCACCGAATCTCTCTCAAGTTCACGATGTGTTCCATGTATCTCTCCTGAGAAAGTACATACTAGATCCTTCACATGTACTCAGCTCAGAAGTTGTACCGCTGGAGAAAGATCATTCTTATGAAGAACAGCCGATAGAGATTCTGGATCGTAACAAAAAAGTCCTACGAAACAAGACCACTCGCTTGGTGAAAGTTTTATGGAGGAACAACCAACTTGAAGAAGCTACCTGGGAGCTTGAGGATATGATGAGGGAGAAGTATCCTCATCTGTTTGTTACAAAGTGACGAATTTCGAGGGAGAAATTCTTTTTAAGGGGGGTAGAATGTAACACCCGAGACTTTTATGTTATATAAATCCTCAAAGGAATATTTTTCTACACAACACTTGCTTGGCTTGCTTTACACGCAATCACGACCTTCCTCGATAGCTTGCACCGTACGCAATACCGAGTTTCACTAAACAACAATATGCTATTAAAACTAGCCGTTATGAATAGTAATAACCACTTTTTGAAACTTTATAAATTTTATTTTTCAAAATGGACTTCATTTTTGGACTCAGAATATCGAAATTATCCTAGGGTGAAATTTTGGTATTTTTCTGAAAACTTTCAATTTTTGATGAATAGTGAAACCACTAAGTGGTAGGTTAAAAACTGAATTTTGCATAAAACTTAATTTTACCGCTTCTGTGAATGGAATTTCGAAAATCCGACAGACACGGTTGATATCAGTAAGTAAAATGTGGTTCAATGAGATAAAAATAATTTTTTGGTGAATAGTAACTTTTTACTTTTTTTACCGCAGTTAATAGTAAATAGGGTAACTAAGGGTAAATATGATATTAATATTACCCTAACACATGTCCTAATTCTATTGAACAAGTGTAATTCGACCAAAAACAAACTTAGGAATAAAATATGACCATTTAGGCCCACTTGGATTAGATTAGGACATTTATTATTAATTTATTTAAAGAAGGGTTAAAATAGTTAAAATCAAAGTTTAGTAAGTAAATCATTTTTAATATGGGGTTATACATAAGATAAATTCGATTTTAAATATTCATTAGAAAGCTAAAAATATTTCCTACATGATGGTATTTTATTTGTAATTTTTAGACATCAAATAATTTAATTTATTTATGACACAAAGATGATGCAGTAATTATCTTACTAATGAAATATTGACATAATTGATAATATAAATACCAAAATAAATGTAATTTAAGACTTTTTATGAATTAAACTAATTTTATAGGTTACTATAATATATTAGTGTTGATTTAATCAACTTGGTTCGAACATATAATTCTGTTATGACTTTCACAAAATCATATATCAAATAGTGTCAAAATTAACACAAAATAGTATTTAAAACAAATATTATATTATTAATTGTTATTTTATTCCTAAAAATCTAAGGTTCGGCCAAATGACTTAAGATAAGGATATATATATTAATAATAAACAATTTGGGGTTCGTTTGGAATGTTATAGTAAGTGTATTAACCTTATAGTGAAAGAAAACAAAAAGACACGGTAAAAGTTAAATTATTTAACTTAGAGTTAAATCTAATTGATAAGGTTAAAATAATACCCTAAAATTGTCTAAATCCTATTGGTTGATAGGATTTCGACCCATCCCCACTTTATCTTCGAAATAAGACCCTTTGGAACCATTATAAACTGATTTTGACTTTAATATAAAATAATATTTTGAGATATTCCTAAGGTGCCCCTCTCCTCCCTTATAAAAGGGCACCTCCTCCCCTCCTCCTCACACCAATTGGAGCACTCAAGCTCGGCCAACCCCTGCCATTTTCACCTCTACACTTCCCTAGAATAATCCTAGAGGTCCTGGTCTTCTTCAATGACCAATCTTAGTTCCCTAAGTGGATGATTCACAGAGGCGTTCCAAAGAAGAGGTAATATCCATTACCGATCTTTTCAATTTCTTTCTTCTTCAACTTCTTCTTCTTTAGTTGTTTCATGATAAAGTAATAACATAAGTATTACATACATACTGATATGTTATTATAAATATGAAACAACCCTAATTCACCTTCTATCCATCGTACGGAAAAATGAAATCACCGCGCGTGCGTACGTACGGAATACCGTCTCCACGCCGTGGTGTAATCTATTTTTCCACCATCACATTACAAGGATGGGTATAATGGTGTAATGAGTAACTATTTATGATTATTATAAATTAATATTGATACTGAAATAATATATATATACTCCAATATAGTTCCACGATCATAGGAACGATATCATCACTCGTGCGTACGTACGGAATACCGTCTCCACGATGTGATGTGACTCGTTCTACATGATCATCATTACATAGTAATTATATAAATGAATTGAATGAATAAATATGATATATGTTACACTAATACCATTCTGGATATAAGTTATCTATAACCTTAAAAGAAGAATAAGAATGAATTCGGCAAAACACGCATAAGAACAAAAGGCAATAAAGACCCGAGTAACAAGTAACAATGAAATATTACTAACAAGAAGCTAAGAATATTACCATATATGATATCATATCAATATGTATGATTCTGGAATAAGTCAATAACATTATTTAAACCATTATACAGGAGCTTCGGACACGTACAAATCAAATCGAACCTAAGGTAAGGGAAAATATCACAATCTCACTTTTATCTGAGATTGTTTTTACTTTGGTAATTACTGGGGTGTATTTTATCATCCACATACATGTTTACTCAATATGTAATATTATTTCCATCCACCTACAATTGTTTAAATCCAATTTTACCCTTTGGTGAGTTTTTAGTAAAGGATATGAAAGGAATCTTTTGTCGTTTTTCGTACGAGGTACTTTTTGTCTTTTCTGAAAAAAGTACAAAGAATGTTTTTTTAACTTATACGGCATGAATGGATTTTTAAAACATTATTTCCAAGAATCTTCCATTACAAGTTTTCAAGTTTATATTTAATCAACTTCTTTTAGTTTATAATTGTATGACATGTTAAGAAAAGAAAAGTGTTTTTGAAGAAGAAATGATATTTTCCTCAAGAATGGAGTTCAAGTGTTTTATCAAAATTATTTTCCATCTAAGATAATAAATGGTTCTGTTTTTATCCCTATTATTACATTGATTTGATTATGTTGTGAGGGAATTATTTTTATGAAGTCATTTACCTTATATGATTTGTTTTATGATGTCATGATGTTTCAAGAATCCCATTTTTGTTACATGTGTTATGCGATGATGTATGATTTATGATAATGTGGCACTCATAAGAAAGGATTCATTATAAGATGGGTGGGACCTATATCTCCCTCCAATGCATTGGGTAAAGATTTTATATCTCATGAGATAGACATGGCTGGAATGGTAGGTTATACCGGTTCAGTGAAACAGGACTGAAACGAGGGTTACTCGATTCAGAAAGGGACTTTGTCCACTAAGATAGTCTTGGCAATGAGTCATGACTAACAAGAAATGATTTTCCATGATTATTTGTGCATGCCACAAAGTTTCAAGTTTTATGTTATGATTATGGGGATCTCATTTTCACTTCTGTGATTTATTCCATGTTAAGATATTATGATCTCTTTTGCAGGTTTTGATTTTCAAAAAGATATGGTATGATTTTTATTTCCTTTATTTGCCCTTTCTGAGCATTTGAGATCACCCTTTTATGTTTTCTTTTCCCCAGGTCAGGAAGATGGATATTAAGTAGAATATGCTAAAAGGGACCCTAGATATGATGAAATAAATGGGAGACACTGTAGAAGATTTATGAACCAGTTGTTTATGTTTCCCAGTTTCTAAAGACACTATACCTATACGGTCCTTTGTGGTTTTGTCATATGTTGTAATAAGTGTGCTTCAATTTTGAAGTATTAACAATGTATGTAAAGTGTGGGTCGTTATAATAGTCCACACTCATATCACCTTCAAACTATCCCTATAGGTCAGTCATAAAATATTTCTTCACATCCTTGGAAAAATAAAACATAGAAAGGGGTGAGCTCAGATGCTCAGTATGGATAACAATATAGTGGAATCATTCAAAATTAAACATAAACATTTAGGGAAATGTATAAATAAAAAAATCCATTAAAACATGAAATTAAGTATAATATGGAAACAATAAAATGAAATAATGCCATTTACTTATTCACATGGTTATTCAATGAGTCAAATAATCACATGCAATATCAAAAAACACATTCATAATGATGGAATGCATAATGTCAAACTATAATAACAACATATCCAAGGCGTTGTGCCAATACTACAAATAAGATTTTGTCAAGGGCTCATGCCAAGATATTAGTTTGACTCATCAGACCTACCGATGTATCAAGGAGCTATAGAGGGATCCACCGGTCACTTATTAAGTCCAATGCATTCCTTAAATGAAAGGTTTAAACATATCATAAACCATAACATAATCGTATCACATAAAACATACATAAAGGAAACATAACATTTCCAAATTTCAATCACAAGATATCAATAAATCACATTGATATAATTAAAACATTATCAAAACCATTTTAAAAGAAAAGTAAAACTTGGTATTTTATTTTTAAAAATTTTATGGCTTGTAGATGAAGCTGAAACTCAAATAATGGTCACGACTACGGAGAATTCGTTGTCGCCGCATACGTACGACAAAAAAAACATTCCCTTTTGTCATTTAGTAATCTTCTTAATATAAAATATATTCCTTTTGAATAAAAATAAAAGTCAAAGGGGTTTATACACCGTATAAAAGAATGTTGTCTGTAAAATAAAATATGCCTCAATGAAAAGAGATTGAGATGAAGTCCCTTACCTCGTGTCCGACATGACTCGATCGTTCTTTAATCTCCTAAATAATAAACTATAGTTAATATCTACTTTCTTAAGAACCTTTTTTCAATTTCATTATTCCTTTTTTATCACTTATTACCATGTTATTAACATTATTAAATTATTTAAGATAATAACGGTTGTTTTGTCGATCTTTGGAACCTGAGTCAAAAATAAACTTCTTATAATTACAAATTGTTAATGTGGTAAAATATCCATTATATACAAAATTATATTCATGATGCAGATATCATATATATAATATATATCCAGTATATACATTAATTTATAATATTACATAACATTTAGAGGAATGAAATGAAATGCACCGTTCATGGAGACGGTAAGCCGTACGTACGCATGAACGCTACTTTAATTTTATTTCAAATTTAATGGAATGAAATCATAATGATATAAAGGTATATTATAATTCCAATATAATATAATATATAATATCAATTACTCCATCCTTTATACATCCATGATATGGCATTAATGATTAAAATCACATTGAGGGGTCGGTAGTCTGCACTTCCTAAAATGAAATTATCACGTTTACCTATAATAGAAATCATAATGGTATGCCATAAATGAAAACTACAGAAGCATAAGAAAAAAATAAACATAATATATATCATATATTAATATAGTGACATCTTAATGTACACCATGAGAGGTGTTAAAGGAAGATTGAACAATCATCATTTCGCGAGGTAGTAATTCGCCACCCACAGAAACAGTATGTTCTTTAAACATTAGACGAAGGTGTGTTTAATTGTAAATCAAATACTTCTCATAAAAAATCATAGTATATTGAAGATTCTGGTGTTTTTACCAATGAATGGAATTAAAATAGTTTAAGGGTTTGGAGAAGAAAAATAAAACAAAAGAACATAAGAGAAGAAATTACCTTAAAATTGCGTAACTCTTTTTGATTTGAGACAAAGGCTTCCTTGGGAAGACTTCCGCCAAAAGTGAGGCTTCTAGGAGCAATAGAGGGAAGTTGAGAGAGTATTTGGGCAGAGGTTGGCTGATCCAAATGGCTTTTATGGCATGAATAATGTGGTAGAGGTGGGTGCCTTCTATAAGAGGAGAGGAGGCGCACTCTTGGAATGTCATGAAATATTACATTATTATATAATGAGTTTCATATTTTAAAGGTCCCACATTTATATATTCCAAGAATAATGTGATAAGGGTTCTAAATATACCCATACAATAGGTTTTTGACAAGTTTATGTCTTATATTTTATATTGTAATTTCATTTTATTTAAATCATTAATTAATGAGGTAATCCATGCATCATACTGTCGTCAAAAAGAATATAATTTATTTAATGTCTAAAAATTATAAATAAAATATCATGATGTGGGAAATATTTTTATCTTTCCAATTAATATTTATAGTCTAAAATTTAACTTATATAACCCCATCTAATAATTGTTTTAGTAAAACAACACATGTTAATGATAATTTAATTTTTACTTTAAATAAAAAGTTATTAATGTCATTTTCTTACCCAAGTGGCTTCATGGGGTACCCAAGTTGACCCATATATTTTCTTGGTCTCCCATGACTCATCCAATAAGGGTTGGACAAGTTTACATATAATTTCATATTATTATAACTTTATATTTACCTTAAATTGCACAAATTACCTTTAATCATGATTAATAAAATTTAAAAGTTACTATTCACCAAACATTATTTTCATCTTATTGAACCACATTTTACTTACTAATGACAACCATGTATGTCGGATTTTTGAAATTAAATTCAAAAAAGTGGTAAAGTTACATTTAAATGAAAAATTAATATTTATAACTACCACATAGTGGTTTCACTATTCATCAAAAATTGAAGTTTCTTAGATCAATACCAAAAATTCACCCTAAGCTCTAATTGATATTCCGAATTCAATAATGATGTATATTTTAAAAAATTCCAAACATATAAGTTGAATTAATTAATTTTATAAATAATTCCCGTTGTCATTACAAATAGCGTGTTTTTAAAAAACAATATCAATCGAAAGATTGACAATTGTTTATGTCCAATTTCAAAGTAAAATTAATTCTAATGGACACCATTGGATAAAATGGTTAAAATTATATTCTAATTATAAATTAAAACCACTCAGTATTATAATTATTCATTCAAAATTATTTTGATTAAAAATTTTGTTTTTAAGTATTTTTCACTATTCATCGAAAATTGGATGTTCTCGGAAAAATACCAAAAATTCAACATAGGATAATTTAGATATTATGAATCCAAAAATGAAGACCATTTTGAAGTATAAAATTTATATAATTTCAAAAGGTGGGTATTACTATTCGTAACGACTAATTTGATTGGTCTCGGTGTGTTAGAACTCGAGGTTGCGTACTACACATGCTACTGTATTATTCAAAGTGAAGCGTACCATGAAATCTTGGGGTGTTACATTCTACCCTCATTCAATAAATTGCATCCTCGAAATTTGAAATTATTCTTCAAAAATAAAAGGTTGAAAATAGAAAATATCTTTGTGGAAAATCCACATTGGAAATAAAGTTAATAAAATTTAGCCTTAATAAGAGGGAAAGGGAAATGAAAAAGTCACCACCAAATTATGATCTCGATTAGGAGAACATTGGTGGAAATTGGAGACCTATAATTGGAGGAAAATCATAAATATTTGTAGGGAGTGATTGAGGTCATCAATCACAAAAAAGTGTAAAAATGAGGGCCCCAAAGCAATGAATCTAGGTTGATTTACAATATTATCAGTTCAACAAACCATAATGTATTAGGATAACACATTTTTTTTGTTTTATTATCTCTTTTCTAATGTTTACAAATTAATTTATTTATAGAATAGGAGATAGGTATACATATATATATGCTTGACATGTATCGTTTCAACCTTCAACTAATTTCTACCACAAACTCATCTTTCACTCAAAAAGATAATATAACTCAAAAATAATACATTTATCCTAATAATACAAGGTTCAAAATATTAACACATACCATTTAAATTAGGAAAACTATTTTGTAATAACCACAGACTTCTTGTAGGCTAGAGGTAGGTAATAAAGGCTTGTCGCACTTTGGTTGTGCGTTCGATTCCTGCAGCTTTGTCTGACGTGACGAGTTATCCCCCAACCTGCCGGTTGTCCGTTTCTTAAAACTATAGTATTATAATATTCCAAAAATAATATTCAGAAAAGTTTTAACCTTAAACAATACTATCCAAAGTTCTTCTTAATCCATTCCAACCATTATAGTTATCCAAAATACCTCTATCCAGACTTTCTCAAAATGATCTCTATATTCCAAAATCAATTGTAACAATAGATTCCCTAAACAACATAAAGTTTCTCTTATTGTCACATACTAAAAATATGATTACCTTCATTATATTAAATCCATAATGAAAAAAACAAGTACTCCTGTAGAATCATTATTTATATCACATTATTCTTATAACTAAGAATATAATCCTAGAGTCCAAAAGAACCAATACATTAATTATATCACTTCAACTATAGTAACAACATAAGATTGGCCTTGGTCACTTGTCATTTTCTAAGGTATGTTTCTTTGATGCTTAGGACATTATTTTGAATAATTCCCCATTTACCTACAATTGTAGCATTCAGCATTGATAGCCTCTTTCTTTCCCCTTCAATCACGATCCTGGTGACCTTTTTCTCCACATTTATAATAAACTCCCATTACTTTAGGCAAGTACTTGGGCGATTCTTCCCATAATTATCTCATAATGGAAAATCCTTCTTTCCCTTTTTACCCTTATATGTCTCTTGTTCCACCGTTCTCTTCTTCTTTTTCTTTACTTAATTGTCATGAGATTTAGATTAGTCCTTTTCTGTCTTGATAGCACAATAGACAATATCTTCATATGAAGAGTATGATTTTGAGACTAAGACTCGACGAAGAAACAGTTTTAACCCATCAAGGAAACGATAAATATTACTTCTTGGGTTACATATATAATCTGTTGCATGCCTCACTAACCATGTAAAGATAGCCTCATACTTTGTGACATTCTCATCCTCCTTTTGTCTCAGACTCATAAATTGCTTTCCCATATCTGCTCGGTGGCCATGAGGGAAGTATTTTTCTAATAAAAGCTCTTTGAACTCCCTCAATTCCTTATTTGATACTTCATTATCTTCCTTCGTGTTTTTTATCAATGACCACCGTTGATCATCATCTCCAGTGAGGCGGTAAACTGCCATGATAACCATATCCCTTTCACTACTCCCCAAGGTATATAATATTTTCCCTAAGGAATTTATCCATTGCTCATCTACTTAGAGATTTGTACTCCCATTGAATGTTGTTGGTTGTTGCCTCATGAAGCGGTCTAACATTGATCCTCCACGTTGCGGATCCGGGTGCTCCATACGAGTAAGATAATTATTCATAACCTAAGTGAGTTGTCCCAGTATGTTGATAAGCTGATCAATGGTAGTTGTATCACCACCTGCATTATAATTATCTTGAGCATGAGGTAAAACCCTAAATGGAGTGTGTGCATTGATAAAGTTTCCATTCCTTTCACAAGGTTCCATTTCTAAACAATGTCATAAACTAGATTAGTTTATGAATCGAAATACATAATAACAAACTTTCAAAACACTTAACATAAATTGAACTATTTATGGATGTAATCCATAATCATAAAAATGTTTTCTTTGAGGAAGTATATACACAGAATCCCTTCATAATGGTTTGTAAAGAAAATGGGAATTTTCCTAAGCATATCCCTCGGGAGTGTCATAACCAAAAGTGCAGCAAGGCCCGTTGTCGTGCACCAGTTCCCGTTCGAGTCTTGGTCAAAGTGGTGTTTTTAGGTTTTACCCCTAGGTACATCTGTGCCAGATCCACCTCTACCTGCTCATATCCATACATGGATTTATTTCTAGGAAAACTCACAAAATCTCTATAATACCAACCTTCTAGGAAGTACTTCTATAATAATCCTCAAATTCATTCTTAGGGCTATGTGCTCTAATCAGATTTTATCTAAATATGGCATCCAAGGTTAGAAATAAACTGGATTTGATACCAACTATAATTCCCTGACTCCAGTTACTCAGAGTCGATGCATTATTACATAAAATTGGCATGATCACAAAAGATCATGTCTCCAATGACTGATTAGTTTAGTAGCCTTGGAAACACTAGATACATTCATAAATGATACATTACATCATAAAGTGAAAAATAACAATAACATATTCTCCATAGTCCACAATCATATCCCCTTTAGACTATCCCTGTAGGTCAGTCATAAAATATTTCTTCACATCCCGGGAAAAATAAACCATAGAAGTGCGTGATCTTAGATGCTCAGTAAGGATAAAAATATAGCGGAAACATTCATAAATAAACATAAACATTTAAGGAATTGTATATCTAAAATATGATTTTTAAACTTTAACTTCATCATAATATCGCACTAATAAAATGAAATAATTCCATTTACTTATTCACATGGATATTAAACTAGTCGAATAATCATTTGCAATATCAAAATCCACTTTCATAATGATGGAACGCATAATGCCAGACTATCATAACCATGTAGCCAAGACCTCGTGCCAAACTACAAATAATATTTTTTCAAGGCCTCGTTCCAAGACACTAGTCTGTCTCATGTGTCCTACCAATTCATCGAGGAGCTATAGCAGGCACCACCCATCACTTATTAAGTTTATGCAGTCCTTATTTCAAAAGGTTTAAACATGTCATTACCGTAACATTATCGTATCACATAAAACATGCATAAAGGAAACATAATATTTCCTCATTTAAATCACAAGATATAAATACATCACATTGATATAATAAAAACATTATCAAAACCATTTTAAAAGAAAAGTAAAAATTGGTATTTATTTTTTTAAAAAGTTATGGCCTGTAGATGAAGCCGAAACTCAAATAATGGTCACGGCAGCAGAGAAGTCGTTTTCACCACATACGTATGACAAAAAAAACATTCCCTTTTGTTGTTTAGTAAAATTATTCTTATAAAAATGATTCCTTTTGAATTAACGTAAAATTCAATGGGGTTATACACAGTATAAAATAAATTTGTTTATAAAATAAAATATGCCTCAATTAAAGGAGATTGAGACGAAGTCCCTTATCTCGTGACCCACTTCACTCGATCGTTGTTTAATCTCCTGAATAAAGAACTATAGTTAATTTCTAATTGATTATAACCTTTTTCAAGTTCATTATTCCTTTTATATAACTTATTACCATGTTATTAACATTATGTAATTATTTAAGTTAATAACAGTCATTTTGTCGATCTTTGGTACTTGAGTCAAAAATAAAATTCTTATTATTACAATTTTTTCATGTGGTAAAATATCTATTATATCTAGAATTATATTTATTATGTAGATATCATATATATAATATATATCCTGTATATACATTCATTTATAATATTACATAACATTTATAGGTAAGAAATGAAAGGCACCGTTCATGAAGACGGTAAGCCGTACGTACGCATTAACGCTACTTTAATTTCTATTTCATATTTAATAGAATGAAATAATTATGATATAAAGGTATATTATAATTCTAGTATAATATAATATATAATATCATTTACTCCATCCTTTATACATCCCTCATATGGCATTAATGATTCGAATCACATTGAGGGGGTCGTAGTTCGCACTTCCTAAAATGAAATTATCACGTTTACCCAAAATGGAAATTATAAAGGTATGCCATAAATGAAAAATAAAGAAGCATAAGGAAAACATAAACATAATATATATCATATATAAATATAGTTACATCTTAATGGCCACCATGAGAGGTGTTAAAAGATGATTGAACAATCATCATTTTTGAGGCAGTAATTCACCACCAACAGAAACAGTATGTTCTTTAACCATTAGACCAAGGTGTGTGTAAGTGTAAATAAAATACTTCTCATGAAAACATCCTAGTATATTGATGATACTTTTGTTGTTCTAAAAAAAGAATTTAAATAGTTTAAGGGGTTTGATAAGAAAAATAAAACAAAAGAACATAAGAGAAGACATTACCTTAAAATCGGTAACTCTTTTTTATTTTAGCCAAAGGCTTCCTAGGGAAGACTTTTTCCCAATGTTAGGCTCCTAGAAGTAAGATATAGAAGTTGAGAGAGTATTTGTGCATAGTTTGGATGAGCCAAATGACTTCTATTGTGTGAATAAGGTGGTAGAGGTGGGGGCCTTTTATAAGAGGAGAGGAGGGGCACTCTTGGAAATTCATTAAATGTTACATAATTATAAAATGCGTTTCGGATTTAAAAGGTCCCACAATTATATATTTAAAGGATAAGATGATAAGGGTTCTAAAGATACCCATAAAATAGGTTTTTTAGATGTTTATGTCTTAGATTTTACATTATCGTTTCATTTTATTTAAATTGTTAATTAATGAGTTAATCCCTACATCAGCATGGTGCCATAAAAAATTTAATTTATTTATTGTCTAAAAATCATAAAAAAATATGATTATGTAGGAAATATTTTTAAATTTAAAATTAATATATATAGTGAAATGTAAACTTTTATGACCCCATGTAATAATTGTTTTAGTAAAACAACACATGTTTTTGACAATATTGTTTTTACTTTAAATAAAAATTTATTAATGTCAGTTTCTTACCCAAGTGGCTCCATGGGGTCCCCAGCTTGACCCATGGATTTTCTTGGTCATCCATGACTCATCCAATAAGGGTTGGACAAGGGTAATGCTAATTTCATTTTATTATAACATTATATTTACCTTAAATTGCATTAATTACCTTTAATCGTGATTTATAAAACTTAAAAGTTACTATTCATAAAAAATTATTTTCATCTCATTGAACCAAATTTTACTTACTAATGAAAACCATATATGTCATATTTTTTAAATTGAATTCACAGATGTGGTAATGTTTCATTTAAACTAAAAATTAGTTTTTTTAACTACCACTTAGTGGTTTCACTATTCATCAAAAATTAATGTTTCTCAGAATAATACCAAAAATTCATTCTAAGATATAAATGATATTACAAATTCAAAAATTATGTATATTTTAAAAAATTACAAACATATAAGTTTAATTAATTAATTTTATAATTAATTCCTGTTGCCATAACAAATGGCGTGTTTTTAAGAAGCAATATCAATCAAAAGATTGACAATTGTTTTTGTCTAATTTCAAATTGAAATCAATTCTAATGACCACAATTAGATAAAATGGTAAAATTATATTCTAATCATACTATGAAACCACTCAATAGTATAATTTATCACTATAAATTAATTTGATTAAAAATTTTGTTTTTAAGTATTTTTCACTATTCATCAAAAATTGGAAGTTCTTAGAAAAATTCCAAAAATTCAACATAGGCTAATTTCGATATTCCAAATCCAAAAATGAAGTCCATTTTGAAATATAAAATATATAAAATTTCAAAAGGTGGGTATTACTATTCATAATGGATACATTGATTTTTCGTGGTGTGTTAGAACTCGAGGTTACGTACTACACACACTATTATATTATTCAAAGTGGAGCATACCATGGAAGCTTGTGGTGTTACCATCAAAATATAAAAAATATTTGAAAATTAATATTGTACTATTGGGGCCATTTGCAACTATTTTTCTGAAAAACATCAATTTTTTTGATGAATAGTGAAACCACAAAATGGTGGTTAAAAAATTTGATTTTTCATTTAAATGGGACTTTACCACTTCTTTGATTTTAATTTCAAAAATCCAATTTAAATTATTTTAATTGTTATGTAAAATTCCATTCAATGGGTTGAATTTTTTTTTTGAAAAGTAACTTTTATGTTTTATTAATCGCAATTAAAGGAAATTAGTGTGATTTAAGGTAAAAATGATATTATAATAAAATGAAAATATCTTTACACATGTCCTAACCCTATTGGATGAGTTATGGCCGACCAAGAAAACCCATGGGTATATTTTTGGTACCCCATGGAGCCACTTGTGGTTTATAATGACATTTATGCCTTTTATTTAAAGTTAAAATAAAAATGTCACAAATATGATTTGTTTTTACAAAAACAATTTTTTCATGTGGTTATACAAATCAGAATTTTGACTATAAATAGTAATTGGAAAGATAAAAATATTTCCTAAATAATAGTATTTTTTTTATAATTTTTAGATATTATATAAATTAAATTCTTTATGACATCATGATGATGCAGCGATGACCTCATTATTTAATGATTTTAATAAAATGGAATGATAATGCAGCATCTAGGGCATACACATGTCAAAAACATATTGGATGGGTGGATTTATAACCCTTATCGCCTTATCCTCAAAACACATCAATGTGGGACCATTAAAATCCGAAAACCATTTGAAAATAAAGTAACATTTTATACTTTACCAAGAGTGCCCCTCCTCTCCTCTTATAAAAGGCCCCCACCTCTACCACCATACCCACACATATCAAGACTTTGGTTCGGCTAATATCTGATCATTGTGTCTCTAAACATCCCTCTCCTCATCATAGAAGCCTTAACATAGGCAGGATGCTCTTCAAGAAACCCTTTTGGTTCAAACCAAAGAGAGTTATCCGATTTTAAGGTAACATCTTCACTTGTGCTCTTTTGTTTTATTTTTCTTCTCCAGCCCCCTAAATTATTTTTATTAATTCCTTTTGTAAAAAATCCAGTATATTAATTATAATTGGATGTTGTTATAAAAAGGATTCGAGCTACACTTACACACACCTTCATCTAATGGTTAAAGAACAAACTATTTCTTTGGATGGCGAATTTCTGCATCACGAAACGATGATTTTTCAACACTCGTATAACACCTTCAAAGGTGGCCATTAAGATTTCATTATATTTTTATATGATATATAATATTTTTATGTTTTACTTAAACTTATTTATTTTTCATTTGTGGCACACCTTTATGGATTCCATTATGGGTATACGTGATATCTTCATTTCAGGAAGTGCGGACTATCGCCCCCTCAAAGTGATTTGATTCTGTAATGCCATATGTGGGACCTATAAAGGATGGATTTAAATTTATTATATATGATTTTATACTGGAATTATAAAATACCTTTATATCATTATTGTTTTCTTTCCATTAAAGTATGAGATAGAAATTAAAGTAGCGTTCATGTGTACGTACGGCTAACCGTCTCCATGAACAATGCATTTCATTTCTTATCCCCAAATGTATTGTACTATTATAAGTACATCTAATAAATGGATATATATGATGAATGATACATCTAAATGATGAATATAATTCTGGATTTAAAATATACATACCTCTCATTTAGTTTTAATTCCATTAATATGACAATGAAAAGAAAGTAGTGTTCATCCCTACGTACGGCTTACCGTCTCCATTAACAGTGCATTTCATTTCATACCTCTAAATGATTATGTAATATTATAAATACATGTATATGATGGATATATATGATATATATGATATCCAAATCAGGATTGTCATTCTGGATATAAATAACCTTTGACCACACGAACAACATGTAATTGTAAGAAGTCCACTTTTAACTTAAGAACCAAATATCGACAAAACAAACATTATTAACTTAAATGATTACATAATGTTTATAACATGTCAATAATTGATATAAAAAGAATAATGAAATTGAAAAAGGTTCTTAATAAAGTATAAATTAACTCAAGTTTATTATTCTGGACGTTAAAGAACGATCGAGTCAAGTCAGACCCAAGGTAAGGGATCCTACTCCTCTCTTTCTTTTTAAGTACACTCTTTTATGTCATTCCTTTTAAGCACATCTTTCTTATGATTGGGATTTTTTCTTATATTACTCATACTGTACTTTTTATGTTCATATGATGAGAGACCCTATTTACTCTCATAAATCCATTTTGGATGTTTTGAGTGGCGCCGTTAGGCTGCCGAATTTTCGTAAGAGATCTAACCTCTCTCTTTCTTTTTAAGTACTATCCATTATGTCACTTCTTTTAATAATATCTTTGTTATGTTGGGGGATGTTATTTTATATTACTCTTTCTATAAATATTATATTAATATGATGTGAGACCCTATTTGATCTCATCAATCCATTTTCGAAGTTTTAAGTGGCGCCATTAGGCTGCCGAGTTTTCGTAAGGGATTTTTCATCTCACTTTTATTCTCATGAGATTTATGCTACATTTCCCACAATTGCCTTTTAGTGGTGTATGTACTGCCCATTATTTTACTCATTGTGTAATATACTTTCATTTATCAGTATTTACATCAATGTTTTATTGTCCTTCTTTCACAGGGTGTATGTTTCGAAAGATACCCATGTCGGTAAGGGAACCTTTCACCCTCCTCTTTTTAAAATACTTCTTTTGTTTTGTCTTTTAATTCACATACTATTATGTTGGGATATGTTATTATATATCCTTATTGATTTAATTTCTATTTCCATGTTATGAGATACCCTTTTTATCTCTCATGGACTCATTTTCTGAATTTTGTAGTGACGCCATTAGGCTGTCAAATTTTTGCAAGGGAACTTCTTAACCAAAATTTGATTCTTTCGGATAAACTTATACTCCTTGAATATGTTGTTCTATGAATATGTGTGAATAACCTCTGATTATTTTACACTTAATATCCACGTATATTTTGTGTATTCGTTTGTCACACATAATTATGTAATTGATTTATCCTTAAACCAAGGATATCGTCTTTGTAAGGGACTTCGTCTCAATCATCTTTCATTGAGGCATATTTCCATTTATATACAACTTTCTTTTATACAGTGTATAAACCCATTTGAAATTTAATTTTATACAAATTGAATCTTTTTCTACAAAGCGTTTTACTAAATGACAAAAAAAATGTTTCTTTTAACGTACGTGGTGACAACGACCATTTATGCCGCTGCGAGTATTATTTGATCATTGGCTTCCTCAACAAGCCGTAATGTTTTTAAATTAAAATAATTACCATAAACTCTTTTATGTATTTTGGTATTGAAAATAGTTTTGATAAATGATTCTATTATGTCAACATATTTAAATGATATATTGTGACTGAAATGTGGAAATGTTATCATTCCTTCATATTGGTTTTATGTGTTATAATTTTATAATGGTACTTGGACATATTACAGGTGGTTACGTGATAAACAATATGACAGGTGGTGCCCTGAATACCAGGATGGGTGGTTACGTTATAACCTCCAATGCATTGGGTATGGAAGTCAGCCGTATGGCTATTCCATTATTTATGTATGGAAGTTTGCTGAATGGCTATTCCATTATGTGTTATGTGTGGAAGTCGACCTTACGGTTATTCCACTTAAGTATGATTATGTCCCAAGTTACCTTTATATGTTATGTGATTTTTATATGGGTTTTATGGTAATCTTTTGGTTACAGAAGGGTAAGTAATGAACTTTTTTCCAGTGAATAGTTTTTACTACTTCGAAAAGGTGAAAATTATTACTTTGATAAAGTATACATGTTTTACTTGTTTTTTTGAAAAACTAACAGTTTTCATTCTTTGTGTATCCCTTACAGAGCATTTTAGGCTCATCCAATGTTTTTGAAATGTTTTTCATAGGACATAACATGGAATAGGATCAAGGATGGGATCAAGGTAAAGTCATGCTACCTAAAACATTGAACTAGACATGTTTCTTTTTAAGAGTTTTTTATTTTATGGAAATTTAGTAGAAGTGACAACTTTGTAATCTTTTGAGATGTAATAGTTATGTCCTAATTCTCTAAAACTCTAAACTTGAAAAGATCCTCAATGTGAATTATTCATTTAATTCAATATTAAGTAAGGTTTAAGGCTGGGGCCTTATAGTTGGTATGAAAGGTCAGTTAAGATAACTTTAAAGGTTAGGGGATTCTTTAAGCATAAGTGACATGACCATAATGGTTAGGATTTCATAAACAGTCCTAGTTTTAGATAAAGTGAATGAGTAATTATATCTTAGTGTTTATCTTCCTCTTTAGTACATGATGGTTTTGTTGATATAATCACATTGACCTTTTTGGTTTTAGAAAATGGTTGGATCTAGCAGGCACCAAAGTAACGGCGGATGTGAAGGAAACTATGACAATTTTCTGAGCGAGAAACTGAATGATATGGGAGCTGCAATGAGAACTCTTGTGTTTATCCTCAACCAACTATCTGGAGTCATGATTGACCACCTAAACCTTGGAGATTTATATAAGGAATCATATATGTGAGAAACAAATCCCTACGGAACTACAGGTAATAATCATAAAGGTAAGTGTGTTCAAAAACCAATGTGTCATAGATGTGGAAAGAAACACCTAGGAAAATGTTTCAAAGGGACAGAAATATGCTATATATGTGGAAATGAAGGTCATAAAGCAAGAACCTACCATGGAAAAAGGAATCATCCAATTGACTCGAGGAAAGGTATAGAAGTTATTTCTGTGGGATCAATTGAATGTTTTAAATGTAGTGTGCATGGTCATTATGCAAACACATGTCCTATGAAGAAGTTTCTTGAATGGGATCACCAAGATCGTACAAATACTCGTTTACCAATACCTAATGCCATTCCGATTGAGGATGAAGAAACTGACAATGACCAATCAAAGCAATGCATTATTTCTAAACTTTTGTTTTCTAATTTGGAATCATAGGATGTGATTCATGATTTTGTTTGTTGGAAAGAAGTATTTCAGAATAAGTTGGAAAGGAATGGTTAATGGATCATGAAGAATGTTGAATGAGTAATAAGTCAACATATAAGGGCTTCAAGAGTTATGGTGAAATTCTTAAGAGTATTAAGTGTCTTTTGATAATGGGGTACATTAGAAGACTTTTTATAGTATGTGTAACACTGATGTTTGATATATGAAAACTTCATTCAAATAATAGTAATCTGTTCTTTTGTGTACATAGTTATAAAGAACTATTTGGGTTTATATGATCCTTACTTTCAAGGTAATTATGGGTTACTATATGTATTGATGGAATGTTAAAGTCATGAGATAAAATTGAGGTTAAATTACATTATGGTTATTTTTGAAGATTTTATCTCATTATTGAGGAATGTTTTAAGAATTATGTAGTTTTAGAAAAAGGACAACACACAGACCTTGTGACAACCCGTCGCGTCGGACAAGGCTGTGGGAATCGAACCCCCAACCAAAGTGCAATGGGTATTTATCGCCGACCACTGGACTACGTGAAGTCCCTGGTTAGTTTGACTAATTCCTTTTAGTTAAATGATTTTATGAATTAAGAGTATGTTGATTTTGGGATATCTATGGAAATTTATTAACTTATCATGGATGATATGTTATTAGGTTAATTACTTTTCATTACGAGACTTTAGGAGCAACTGATGTTGTTTGGAGATAAATGTTACGATTTAACTTGGAAGACTATGTGACTAAATCCTTCAAATATTTGGGTTTCAATATTAGATTGGTTTACTTTGGGTAATTATATTGAAATTTTTTTATCGAATGGTCCTCTTTGAACTTTGGGTTTTGTTGGACAAATTTTGGAGATTAAGAATAGATTTTCTTTTTAAAAAGGGTTATCCTTTTCTGGATGATCTGATCTTGTACTATCCTTTTTGGTTTGGGTTTTGGTTAGAGTCTAAAGACATGGGAAGTGTATAGTTATCTTTTGTGGATTAGGTGATTCTCTAGAAATTGATTAAAGTACTCTTAATGCGAACAAGTCTTCCTAAATACCCATCTTTTGGAGAAAATATGATATTGATTAAGGAATCTAGTAAAAGTTGAAAGTCTACATGACAAGTAAGTATGTTTCATTATGATTTAGTTAAGATCAAAAATAAATTCCACCATGAAAATTAACTTAAAACAAAAATTTTTTCTGTTAACTTTTCCTACTGGGGAATCGAATACCGTTTAACCCATCACATGTTTGTGTTTTTCTTATGGTTAACTTTCTCCTAGACATTTTTACTATCACTCTCCATCAGAACATGACCCTTTATTTTTTTCCTCCATGTCCATATTTTCATTCTTGGAATCCTAGAATGGGTTAACTCGGGTGACCTTTGTAATTTCCTTTCTTTCTTTTAAAGTGATAGTTTATTTTACTTCTTTTCCGATGTGGGGATTTTAATGAAGTATCCAACCCAATTTTAAAATTGCAAGGACACAATTCCCAAATGGGTGGAAGGATGTAACACCCCAGGTAAATAAAGAGTATGAAATTTTCACATTTATCCATATTTGTGAATAAAACATTATTAAAAATTTAAAGGGGACGCTATGCTCGATGGCGTACCCAACACGCAACAACGAGTTTCTTGCGAATCTTACGTTGCACCCTAATAATAAATTAATAATATTTTAAATGGTAGTTAATGCCTAGCTGTTGTAATGGCGGGAATGAACAGAACTAACTACAAAATAATTATATATGTTTTTCAAATATTTTTACTCTTTACAATAAATGTTAGTGGATTAAAAATGCGAATTAATCCCATTTTAAGCGTAGTCAGTCTAATATTCATTAAAAGGTCGATTAACCGCCTTTTGATGGTGAACCTCTTTTAAATCCACTTTTTGACAATTTTATGTGTTATATTTGACAAAATAAAATTTTTCTTTATAATCGGCACATAAAAATTTACCTTGTGTAAATTTTTGGTATTTTTCTGATAAAGTTCATATTTTTTAATGAATAGTGAAAAATGTTGTATTTTAATTCAAAACCTCTTTTTAATCTAATTTATTATATGACTAGATTATCTTTATAATAGGTTTTAAAGAGTAAATAGAATATATTTTTACCATTTAATCCAATGGTGGTCATTTTATTTAATAACACTTTAAGGTTGGACATAAACGAGTGTCAATCTTTTGAAAGATATTGTTTCTTAAAAACACGCTATTTGTTTTAACAGTGGGGTTTAATTATAAAATTAATTAATTCAAATTCTATGTTATGAATTTGGTAAAATAGACATCATTTTTGAATTTGGAATATCAAATATAGCTTAGGGTGAAGTTTTGGTATTTTTCTGAAAAACATCAATTTTTTGATGAATAGTGAAACCACAAAGTGGTGGTTACAAAATTTGAAATTTCGTTTAAATGGGACTTTACCACTTCTGTGATTTGAATTTCAAAAATCCAATTTAAATGATTTTAATTTTTAAGGAAAATGTGGTTCAATGGGATGAAAATAATTTTTGACGAAAAGTCACTTTTATGTTTTATTAATCGCGATTAAAGGTAATTAGTGTGATTTAAGGTAAAAATGATATTATAACAAAATGAAAATATCTTGACACATGTCATAACCCTATTGGATGATTTATGGCCGACCAAGACAACCCATGGGTCTATTTTCGGTTCCCCATGGAGCCACTTGGGTTTGATAATGACATTTATGCCTTTTATTTAAAGTTAAAATAAAAATGTCACAAACATGATTTATTTTTACTAAACAAATTTTTACATGTGGTTATACAAGTCAGAATTTTGACTATAAATAGTCA
Organism: Viscum album; assembly: GCA_963277665.1. Taxonomy (NCBI): domain Eukaryota; kingdom Viridiplantae; phylum Streptophyta; class Magnoliopsida; order Santalales; family Viscaceae; genus Viscum; species Viscum album. The sequence goes on along the minus strand of OY728147.1, from coordinate 1,360,606,612 downwards.
TTGGAAAGATAAAAATATTTCCTACAACATAGTATTTTTTTATTATTTTTAGACATTAAATAGATTAAATTCTTTATGACATCATGATGACACAGCGATGACCTCATTATTTAATGATTTAAATAAAATGGAAAGATAATGAAACATATAGGACCTAAACATGTCAAAAACCTTTTGGATCTGTGGATTTTGAACCCTTATCACCTTAGCATCGAATCACATCAATTTGGGACCATTAAATTCCTAAAACCATTTGAACATAAAGTAACATTTTATACATTACCAAGAGTGCCCCTCCTCTCCACTTATAAAAGGCCCCCAACTCTATCACATTACCAACACCTCTCAAGCCTTTGGTTCGGCCAATATCTGATCATTTTGTCTCTACACATCCCTCTCTTCATCCTAGAAGCCTTAACTTAGGCATGAAACTCTTCAAGAAACCATTTTGCTTCAAACCAAAGGGAGTTACACGATTTTAAGGTAACGTCTTCACTTGTGATCTTTTGTATTATTTTGATTCTCCAGCCCCCTAAAATCTTTTTATTAATTCCTTTTATAACAAATCCAGTATCTTAAATATAATAGGATGTTTTTATATTAATTATTCGAGCTACACTTACACACACCTTCATCTCATGGTTAAAGAACATACTGTTTCTGTGGATGGCGAATTTCTGCCTCACGAAACGATGATTGTTCAACACTCATATAACACCTTAAAAGGTGGCCATTATGATATCACTATGTTTATATATGATATATAATATTTTTATGTTTTACTTAAGCTTCTGTATTTTTCATTTGTGGCATACCTTTATGGCTTCCATTATGGGTATACGCGAAATCTTCATTTTAGGAAGTGCTGACTATCACCCCCTCAAAGTGATTTGATTCGTTAATGCCATATGTGGGACATTTAAAGGTTGGATTTAATGTTATTATATATGATGTTATACTGTAATTATAATATAACTTTCTATAATTATTTTTTTCTTTCCATTAAAATATGAGATAGAAATGAAAGTGGCGTTCATTCGTACGTACAGCTTACCATCTCGATGAACGGTGCATTTCATTTCTCATCCCGAAATGTAATGTACTATTATAAGTACATGTATATAATGGATATATATGATTAATGATACATCTAAATGATGAATATAATTCTAGAATTAAAATATACATACATCTCATTTATTTTTAATTCCATTAATATGACAAAGAAATGAAAGTAGAATTCATGCGTACGTACGACTTACCGTCTCCATGAACGGTGCATTTCATTTCTTACCTCTAAATGATTATGTAATATTATAAATACAAGTATATTCTGGATATATATGATATATATGATATACAAATCTGGAATGTCATTTTGGATATAAAGAACCTTTGACAACATGAACTACATGTAATTGTATGAAGTCCACTTTTGACTTAAGAACCAAATATCGACAAAACAAACATTATTAACTTAAATGATTACATAATGTTTATAACATGTCAATAATTGATATAAAAGGAATAATGAACTTTAAAAAGGTTCTTAAGAAAGTAGAAATTAACTCATGTTTATCATTCAGGACGTTAAAGAGCGATCGAGTCAAGTCGGACCCGAGGTAAGGGATCCTACTCCTCTCTTTCTTTTTAAGTACACTCTTTTATGTCATTCCTTTTAAGCTCATCTTTCTTATGATTGGGATGTTATTTTATATTACTCATACTGTAATTTTTATGTTCATATGATGAGAGACCCTATTTTCTCTCATAAATCCATTTTGGTAGGTTTGAGTGGCGCCGTTAGGCTGCCGACTTTTCGTAAGAGATCTAACCTCTCTCTTTCTTTTTAAGTACTATCCATTATGTCACTTCTTTTAATAATCTCTTTGTTATGTTGGGGGATGTTATTTTATATTACTATTTCTATAAACATTATTTTAATATGATGTGAGACCTTATTTTATCTCATCAATCCATTTTCGAAGTTTTAAGTGGCGCCATCAGGCTGCCGAGTTTTCGTAACGGATTTTTCATCTCACTTTTATTCCCGTGAGATTTATGCTAAATTTGCCACAATTGCCTTTTTGTGGTGTACTTACTGCCCATTATTTTACTCATTGTGTAATATACTTTCATTTATCAGTATTTACATCAATTTTGTATTGTCCTTCTTTCACAGGGTGTATGTTTCGAAAGATACCCATGTTGGTAAGGGAACCTTTCACACTCCTCTTTTTAAAAGACTTCTTTTGTTATGTCTTTTAATTCACATACTATTATGTTGGGATATGTTCTTATATATACATATTGATTTAATTTCTATTTCCATTTTATGAGATACCCTTTTTATCTCTCATGGACTCAATTTCTGAATTTTGTAGTGACGCCATTAGGCTGTCAAATTTTTGCAAGGGAACTTCTTAACCAAAATTTGATTCTTTGGGATAAACTTATACTCCTTGAATATGTCGTTCTATGAATATGTGTGAATAACCCTTGATTATTTTACACTTAATATCCATGTATATTTTTTGTATTCGTTTGTCACACATAATTATGTAATTGATTTATCCTTAAACCAAGGATACCGTCTTTGTAAGGGACTTCGTCTCAATCACCTTTCATTGAGGCATATTTCCATTTATACACAACTTTCTTTTATACAGTGTATAAACCCATTTGAATTTTAATTTTATACAAAAGGAATCTTTTTCTACAAAGTGTTTTACTAAATGACAAAAAGGAATGTTTCTTTTAACGTACATGGTGACAACGACCATTTATGCCGCTGCGAGTATTATTTGATCATTGGCTTCCTCAACAAGCCGTAATATTTTTAAATTAAAATAATTACCATAAACACTTTTATGTATTTTGGTATTGAAAATAGTTTTGATAAATGATTCTATTATGTCAATATATTTAAATGATATATTGTGATTGAAATGTGAAAATGTTACCATTCCTTTATATTGGTTTTATGTGTTATAGTTTTATAATGGTACTTGGACATATTACGGGTGGTTACGTGATAAACCATATGACAGGTGGTGCCCTGAATACTAGGATGGGTGGTTACGTTATAACCTCCAATGCATTGGGTATGGAAGTCAGCCGTATGGCTATTCCATTATTTATGTATGGAAGTTGGCTGAATGGCTATTCCATTATGTGATATGTGTGGAAGTCGACCTTACGGTTATTCCACTTAAGTATGATTATGTCCCAAGTTACCTTTATATGTTATGTGATTTTTATATGGGTTTTATTGTAATCTTTTGGTTACAGAAGGGTAAGTAATGAACTTTTTTCCAGTGAATATTTTTTACTACTTTGAAAAGGTGAAAATTATTACTTTGATAAAGTATATATGTTTTACTTGTTTTTTTGAAAAACTAACAGTTTTCATTCTTTGTGTATCCCTTACTGAGCTTTTTAAGCTCATCCAAAGTTTTTTAAATGTTTTTCATAGGACATAACGTGGAATAGGATCAAGGATGGGATCAAGGGAAAGTCATGCTATCTAAAACATTGAACTAGACATGTTTCTTTTTAAGAGTTTTTTATTTTATGGAAATTTAGTAGAAGTGAAAACTTTGTAATCTTTTGAGATGTAATAGTTATGTCCTAATTCTCTAAAACTATAAACTTGAAAAGATCCTCAATGTGAATTATTCATTTAATTCAATATTAAGTAAGGTTTAAGGCTGGGGCCTTATAGTTGGTATGAAAGGTCAGTTTAGATAACTTTAAAGGTTAGGGTATTCTTTAAGCATAAGTGACATGACCATAATGGTTAGGATTTCATAAATAGTCCAAGTTTTAGATAAAGTGAATGATTAATTATTTCTTAGTGTTTATCTTACTCTTTAGTACATGATGGTTTTGTTGATATAATCACATTGACCTTTTTGGTTTTAGTAAATGGATGGATCTAGCAGGCACCAAAGTAACGGTGGATGTGAAGGAAACTATGACAATTTTATGAGCGAGCAACTGAATGATATGGGAGATGCAATGAGAACTATTGTGTTTATCCTCAACCAACTCTCTGGAGTCATGATTGACCACCTAAACCATGGAGATTTATATAAGGAATCATATATGTGAGAAACAAATCCCTACGGAACTACAGGTAATAATCATAAAGGTAAGTGTGTTCAAAATACAATGTGTCATAGATGTGGAAAGAAACACCTAGGAAAATGTTTCAAAGGGACGGAAATATGCTATAGATGTGGGAATGAAGGTCATAAAGCAAGAACCTACCATGGAAAAAGGAATCATCCAATTGACTCGAGGAAAGGGATAGAAGTTTTCTGTGGGATCAATTGAATGTTTTAAATGTAGTGTGCATGGTCATTATGCAAACACATGTCCTATGAAGAAGTTTCTTGAATGGGATCACCAAGATCATACAACTACTCGTTTACCAATACCTAATGCCATTCCGATTGAGGATGAAGAAACTGACAATGACCAATCAAAGCTATGCATTGTTTCTAAACTTTTGTTTTCTAATTTAGAATCTTAGGATATGATTCATGATTTTGTTTGTTGGAAAGAAGTATTTCAGAATACGTTGGAAAGGAATGGTTAATGGATCATGATGAATGTTGAATGAGTAATAAGTCAACATATAAGGGCTTCAAGAGTTATGGTGAAATTCTTAAGAGTATTAAGTGTCTTTTGATAATGGGGTATATTAGAAGACTTTTTATAGTATGTGTAACACTGATGTTTGATATATGAAAATTTCATTCAAAGAATAGTAATCTGTTCTTTTGTGGACATAGTTATAAAGAACTATTTGGGTTTATATGATCCTTACTTTCAAGGTAATTATGGGTTACTATATGTAATGATGGAAAGTTAAAGTCATGAGATAAAATTGAGGTTAAATTACATTATGATTATTTTTGATGATTTTATCTCATTATTGAGGAATTTTTTAAGAATTATGTAGTTTTAGAAAAAGGACAACACACAGACCGTGTGACAACCCGTCGCATCAGACAAGGCTGTGGGAATCGATCCCCCAACCAAAGTGCAATGGGTATTTATCGCCGACCACTGGACTACGTGAAGTCCCTGGTTAGTTTGACTAATTCTATTTAGTTAAATGATTTTATTAATTAAGAGTATGTTGATTTTGGGATATCTATGGAAATTTATTAATTTACCATTGAGGATATGTTATTAGGTTAATTACTTTTCATTACGAGACTTTAGGAGCAACTGATGTTGTTTGGAGATAAATGTTACGATTTAACTTGGAAGACTATGTGACTAAATCCTTCAAATATTTGAGATTAATAGTATATTATTTGGTAAAAAATAATGTTATCATTCAATGTATAAGATAACATCATAATTCTTTCAATAATGTAGGCATAATATTTTTTCTAAAAATTAAATATTTTTTAGGATATTCGAATATGGATGTGGTTGTGTCTCAAATGAACCTTTGTGTCAAAACCTTAATAAGGGAATTTTATTATCAACTCGTTATTCACTCGATGCATGATTATTGGGTATTAGAATTCACACCTATATAAATAATCATTGCAAGCATGATTTGGTTAATTTAATTTCTATTTATTAGTAGTTTTGAAGAATTGTGTAAAATAATAATTGACAACCTATGAGATGGTATAGTGATATGAGATAAAATTAATGTATCAATTTTTGAAATGGTTGTATTAATTATTAATATTGTATGTATAAAATTCATAGTAATATGAATTCTTACTCTTATTATTTATTATTAATACTAACACCATGTTTATTGTTTTAGTAAATTTATAGAAGTTAAAGGAATAATGTGATCAGGGAATGTGATGTTTATTGTAATGACCATTGTAAAAATAAACCAAATGAAATGAAGCTGGGGAATGAAATCTTGGAGCTATGATCACCCAACTCTCTCAATATATAAATATTTACTTGAATAATTCTAAACATAAAATAGACTAAATTAAACTTTCCAAAGGATCGTGTAGTCACACTGAGAGGTGGCAGGTGAATAATTTTTGAATTTTTTTACCAAATTATTTTATTTTCTGAAAGATAATTTTAGCCATTGTGACATATTAAGATGATTGGTTTTTGTATACAATGTAGAAAGTAAATTAAAAACAGCACATGATATTTTTACAAGGTTTGGTACTAATATATACATCCTTTTTGTAACCAGTGATTACCCCTGGTTATAGATTTTTCACTAAATATAGATGGTTACAACATGGGAATGTACCATTATAGTCAACACTGAGTCCCATAGTGTTCCAGTAGTAGATATTACATGTTCCAACATACACTAGTGACTCCCATGTCCCACAAGAGGATCTTTATATTGCGTCTCACAGTGTTACCATAATCCCACTGGCCTACTCTAGAGTCCCACTAGAGAATTAGACTCCTTTAGAGTCCCACTGAAGACATCACTATCTTGATTCATAAAATATTTTCTCTAATAATAGGTTTGAATACATAATCATACTCTATGAGTTTATTGGATCATACTAAATCATGTTTAATTAAAGAACCTTTTCACTGATAGTTGTATTGCTCAACAAATCTGATCACCTGTAGGTGGATATCTTCCTCAGCATAACAGTGATCGGGAACTTACTTCCTCTAATGAATACGTAGCCTCACTATAAAATGAAAATTCAGATATAAAAATATTTTAAATATCATATAGAATTAATTTCCTGGCTTCAGTCTCAAAATATTGCACACCAATTATGAAAAATAAATTTCACATTAATTTCTTCAATCTTCATGAATAAACACAAATTCAAGGATGTATCACTTTATGAATGACTTAATTCATGTTCATGAAAACACCTTTATAAAATGTATATTTCCAAAGAACATGCACACACAGTTTATATTATATACACAGATTTCATGCATCTATATTTACAATATATCTACTTCCTTAAGCACACTTCTTTAATGCGTAGCTAATATACACAACATTGACTGATTTCTTCTCACAATAGTTTTTCAAAAATTCAGATATATAATAATTTCATTGAATGGAACTAAAAAACATAATGGGTATTATTCCTGCATGTTTATCTTCACTAAAAGCTGTGTAAGTATACACTGTGGAGTGGTTCATTAAAAATGTTCTTCATATAAACAAAAGATATAGAGAACCCAAATAATCCTGAGGATATCCGATTATTCAAATCACATGTAGAATAGTTGTGGCATTATTCTTATACATGAAATCATTTTTAGCACGAAAACATACACTTCACAAAACAGAGCAGATTCATGAAACTCTTTCTCTCATAAAAACTAGTATCAGATGTGAGATAAATGATAATGGAAAATGAGCATGGAAACATTTTATATAGGCATCATCCATCACTTGGAATCCTTCTAGAATCACCAAGATGTTGTCTTCAAGTTTCTCATACCATCTCCCTTTTTGAATAATTTCTCCATAATTTATTACTTCAGTCAGATCTTCAATTATTATATGAAAATGTAGTTTAATATAATTTAGATCCATTTATGAAAATCAAATTGATTAGATGATGATGAAAAGACCTAGTTCAATCTTTGGTTGAAATATATTGAGCTTCAGGTGAAAAAAAACTTAGGGAATGCTTTTAGGAGAAGATAATGCAACTAGGATTCACAAATCTCTGATTGGACGACTCTAATAAAAAATGAATGGAGATAATAGTTGAAATCACAATAATACTTTTAGATGGTCAGGATGATTCAACCAAACAGATCAAACAATGATGATTCATTAAGCATTAAAAAATAGGATCCCACATCAAAAAAAGCTCAAGTTCTCACATCTCTTATAATAAAAGTCGTGACATAGAGTGATCATAAATCTCATCCCCCTCCACCGGTACCACCCCATACTGATTCTTTAAGGAACCCTTCTTCTCCCACCTCTATTGTTGTGCCACCTCGCATGGTTGTTCTATGCTACTCTTTCACCTTGCGTAGGCACCCCATGCACTCTCCGTATGCTGGTTGGATTGGGGTTCATGCTCGACCACCCAATGTGGTGTACTGCTTCTCCTTAGCTGGTTGGATGGCCATATTTTTAATATCCAACACATTAAAAACATAAAAAATTTCATATAATTTTAAAATCGACACCTCATTCCTAAATTCCATTATAAATATAAAATCAATTTTTTATCATGAAATACCGCATATCGTTTTTACTCCATCCACTACTGTAAGCAACAAGTCACTATAAATGACCAAAGAAACATGTTTTTCTGAACTACAAATCATCTAATCAATCATCATATTTAACACCCATTAAACTTTTCATTTTCTCAGGCAATTGAAAATAATTTCAACTTCATCATATCAAATAACTTTCCCACTTTATAAATAATGATTAACTTGCCATCGAATCTTCAATGTAAAAATTTAATCATTCATATTGTAGTTCATAGGGACAAATTATTGTTGTGAAATATATTAAGGTCATGGAATGTATATTATCCACAATATAATTAAAAAACCATGAGAATATTATTTTGGATATGTTTCATTTTGAAGGTAAATATTAAATATAATGGAAGCATATCAAAAATGAAAAACATTATAATGAAATTGAATCTTTTATATAGGATGATTTTGAAGGGAAAATTTTAATAATTATTTTCCACCAACCCTGTTCACAAAAATTTAATGTTAATTTAAGGAAATAATGTATAAGGGTGAATTATAATTATTTTATATACGAAAATTTTGAAAAGACTTTCCTGGTGTACATCTGGTATTATCATTGATCCCCAATGTATGGTTTTCTGAATCGTTAGTGGCTTTATACAATGAATCCTATATAAAAAGGCTATAAGAGACATTGATAAATATGATGGAATTATTTAATGTTACATAATGGTAGGAAGAATATTGGACATAATAATTTTTCTCATACTTTTGGTAATGATTACAAAAATATGCAATATTTATCATTTTCTAATAATAAAAAAAAATTAGGAAAGAAAATTAATTTTCTTCCATGCTAGTAGTGTTAATGGAATTATCCAGTAAATTACGTTATAGGTAATGGAAAATTTTGTATGAATAAATTTGAGGAATATTACGAAAATGAATGCAGATGTTATGTATAGAGGCAAGTCGAACCTATAGAGAAAGATTACCAAGATGTTCCATAGAAACTCAAATGATTAATTAAAAGGAGTGTAGAAATTACGTTACTAAGTGGAATAACATGGTATTAAAATGATGATAATTGGTGTTAACAACTTCATAAGACAATAGAAATTTTGACAAGTTACATGATCACAACTACTAAAAATGGTCATGATAAAGAAGTGTTTATTGGTACACTTACAATCCACTTAAGAATTGTAAATGAGTTTTTTTTAATTCTGTCTATACCCACACATTTATATCTTTATTATTTCCTAAGGGAATAATATATCCAACTAAAAGAAAAGGTTTTGAGTTATCATTATTAACAGAAAATGATGTGGTGATCAAATATGAAGTATATAGCTTCACATTGGTGATAGTTTATGGAAATGTGCATCCTATGAATCTTATGACACTCCCTATAGTTGAATATGATATCATTTGGTGTATTGATCATATTTAATTATTTTTTGGGTATATCGATTTACAAGGAAAGGAAAAGATATTTTGTATTTTAAATCAACCAATGATTACAATTTGTTGCATGGATGAATTTGATATTTTAATGAAATTTAATCCTATTCTGTATGCCTTAATACTAATTCATGTCTTATACTTATCTAAAATGGTTTGGGATAAAAACAATATTTAATATAAGCCAATTTTACTGAATATTCTATTTTATTTATGGAATACATTCCTTAACATCCAATGGATAATGAATTATAGTTTTCAAAAGATTCCATACCAAGTTCAACACCTTCTTCAAGGAAAACTAATTTAATGAAATCAATTTAGTTACATGAATTCAAGATGATACTCTATAGTAATCTTTATAAGGGACTTGTTCACATGAGTGCATCACCATTGGGTGAACTAGTACTTTTTTCTTCCTGAACAAATATGGGTCAATTATTCTTTTCATTAATTACTGATAAATTTGTAATATCACTACTAATAACATGTATCCTTATCAAAATTTGATTTATTATTTGATCAACTGTATGAATATAAATAGTTTTAATGTATTGAACATTATTATCGATATAATTAATTAAGGGTAAATAATGTGACAATTCAAAATATGGCAATTCATATCAGGTAGGATTAGTTTAAATTTATAGTGATTTCATTATGACATACTAATATCCCAATTATCACCGTATATATTTTGAATAGTTTCATTAGAGATTACCATGAATAGTTTTTAGTTGTCTGATATATGATATTATTTTTCATTTATAGTGTAATGAATATAATATAGATTATGTGATGATGGTGTTGGTGTCTTTGAGGAATGAGATATTTTATTTTAAATTCCCCATGTGTGTATTATAATTACAGAATGTTAAATTATTTGGAAATATAATACATAGTGAAGGTAATTAATTATAACCTTACCTAATCACTGTTATAGAGTACTATCTGAGAAAAACCATAATAAACATGATATATTGTTTTCATCGGATGGATAGAAAATATCAACGATTTCAATGATTTTTAACATAGCTATCATAAACAAAAACTATTTTGAATCATAATGGATAAATATTACTTTAGACAAATGAATGAAGGGAAAATTTCAATGAATAATGATAAAGGTGGCCAATGAACATATTCTCTCAATTCTATGTAGTGTGGAGGGACTTATGATCAAAATTAAATCATCATAGAAGTGTCTAGGATTAATACAACTCTAATATGATATGGTGATAGCTTATGGCTCATGCAAAATTATTATTTAGGGGAAAAATAAAGTGAATTGTTATTTTTAGATGACAACAATATTTTTTTAATATAAAATTTGATGGAATTATATTTATAGTTAAAGGGTGATATATATAATGATCATAAAATATTGAAGTGTTTATCAAAACATAAATATTTTAATATGAACCAAATTATATGGTTAGAGTTGATTAATTGATATGATTGTTAAATACAATACCACAATGGGATGATGAACAAGGTGGATGATGACTAGATTGAGAATGACCCCGCTAGTTTGTTTATGATGATGATTCAAAGAGATCCATTATTTTTTATATTTGTAGAATATAATATCTAAAATCCTGAGGTAAGACAATAGATTTTATCTTTCTTAGATGAATCATTATCCATCAATCCATCCAAGGATTAATACTACTTTTAAGGAATATATGGAATTTTTAAGAAAATTTGGGGGATATTCTCATGTTCTATGAGGATTATAATCTAATGATAATGTTCAAGAATATATTTGGGTTTTGTTCAATATTATTATTTAATAATGGGATTTTACATAAATTTCATTCTACATCCTTATCTATTTACTTTGGATGTTAAAATAATTATTATGATATGAAAGATACTTTTGGTGGGACAAAATGGAATGGAATATCACATATTATGTCTCTCTGAGTGTTTAATTCCATCATATTTGGACTGAGTGACACTAGTCTAATGGTGTGGTGAAATTATTATAGGTACAAGAATAGAAATGGGATAATATAACTTTGTATTTTTTCACCAGACTGTCCGAAAAAATCAAAGGAAATAATTTTATTTGGGTTATAATTTATTTCATAATGAAATCATAAAATTTCATTTCTATCTAAGAAGAATTCACTCTTCATATAATCAATTGGTTATAATTCAATAGTGGGGTAAGGATACATTTACATTGACTATCTATTATATATAGTGGGGATCCATAGTTTTTCTAAATGTTATGGTGAAGTATTTGAAAATAGTTGATTCCAAAAATATCTTTATCACTGTATAACATACTTGGAATAATGAAAAATATAATAGAACCATTTAAATCCATGAATGAAGGCTAACACCATGATCTTGGTTTTTAAAATTTTTTTGGAGTCAATAAAATATTCTGGTTTTGTTTTCAAACAATATCAATAACATAAGAATTTAGAAGAATTATTATGAATCCCCTCAATAGAAACAATTGAAGAACACAAATGTGCTGGATGTAGTATTATAAAAAAACATATTATTACATTTTCTAATAATATACATTTATATAAGTGTAGAGACACACAGTTGTGAATCGGGGAAACACAGAGTCAACTGAATAGTTATATAAACAATCATTAGTGAGTTATTGAGTTTAAATCTGGAAAATGGTATTCCTATGAATATGTCATTTGAATAATTTTATGATATTTTGTAGTATGATAATGATTAAATCTAGATGTATCGGTCCCATTGAAATTCTTAATTGAATTTGGACAATATTTTATCTACTGGCATAACCACTGAATCAATTTCATGTTCATGATGTGTTCCATGTATCACTTCTAAAGAAGTACATTCCTGATCTATAAAATTCATTGAACTCATAGGTTGTAACACCTGATCTTGACTTATATAATTATGAATATTAGATTTAGATTTTATATCATTGAGGGAATGTGTTGTGTAACTATTACTTTGACCAGGTTAATGTTTTGTGGTGGAACCATAAACATGTGAATGATAAATGGGAACATGAGGATGTGATGAAGTTAAGGTTTCTTCAATAGTATATATTAGCGTGATTAAATTTAATGGGGAATTGATTTATATGGGGTTTTAATGTAACAAATTTCTATTTTATGATATATTTCTCTTTAAATAGATTTTATAGAATTTATAGAATACTTTACACACAATAGTCGATTTAAACTAAATGTGATATAGTATTGAAATATTATTATTTAATGTGATATATATCACCAAGAAATTGAATTTTGATGTATGTATACTACTATATAAATTTTTAAAAAGTAATTTTTAAACACATTACAAATGAAATCATTTAATATGAATTATTATGATTTGAAAATAAAATTACATGAATTAAAAAACAAATTCTTTATTAAGATACATTTTTATGGATGTAATATAATTTTATCATAATTAATTATAAAAATAAATATTGGATAATAATTTTTCAAAAATAAGGATATTATATATTCAACAAAAATTTATCATTCAACTAACAGTTTTTCATCAAAATGAATGATAATAAATGATGTTTTATTCTTAAAAATTCATTTTTTCTAAAAATATGTTTTTTTTTTCATTATGTGAAATTCATTTAAATTTAGTTGCCACAACAAAGAGAAATGGAATTTTATTAAATGGATTAAATATATTGAATAAAAATATCGAAAAAAATGACATCACTTTAAGTTTTTTATATTGAATAAGAAATAATTCGAAACATTTTATCATATTTTTAGTGACAAATATGTAATGTAAGTGGTAAAACTAATAGATAACGGTAAAAATGAACCATAAAATGAGTAAATTTTATTGGTTGAAGTTATATTTTCATTAATGTATCTTATTTTTTTAAGTTTTTTTTATTTTTTGTGACATTCACCGGAAAATGAAAACATATTATTTAAATTACTAACAAAATTATATGTGTGTCCATCCCCTCACTTACAGTAGGAAACCACTTCACATCCAATATTAACATACATTAATAAAATTATTTTTGTTAATAACTAATAAAAAATAAAATAAAGATTAGTTTCCAAAATTATTTATATTATGGTCTTCTCTAAATACCATCATAAAAAGATGTAATGTTGATGTCAAAGGAGGTCTTTCCATGAAGTTGTAATTGGCTTACTAGACTCTTTCAATGTTTAGTTATTATTCTTCTTCATATAAATATATTGTATATATCCAAAAATATTAATCTAGTATTATATATCTAAAAATATTGTATTATTATTATGGGACAACCATATTCAATTTCCTTTCTTTCCAAATGACAATGAATGTATAGCTCCGATGTACACTCGAATTACCACCACTATATACCAATATGATACATTTTTCACCACCACATCTAATAGATGGTTATATTAATATATTTAATTTATATATATCACAATTTAATAAAATAAGAAATGTTCCATAACTATATAATATTTCGTACTTTAAAAACATCCTATCTATTTCTAAATTATATCATTTCTCATGTGTAGGTGTGGACTACTGGCTCCATGTAGCAATGAGTTTCATTATTCATATCTAATTTACCTGGATGGTAATAATTAAAGATTAAAGTAATATATATGATAATAAATATATAACAATTAGTATAAATAGTTAGTTTAATATTCCAATATCATTCATTCCATCCATCAAAAACATGGAACATCATTTATACAAGCGTTTGAACTGTCATCTCCACAATGTGACGTAATTAATTTTTCAGAACCACTTTACATACATGGAAATAAAAGAGTATATAAAAACTAAATATTATATATATTTCATGATTATGATAATATATTTGATGTAAATATGACTTTGTTTCAAGGATCTGATTCATTATACCAAAACATTCATCGAAAACAGAGTAATTTTCACAAGAATGCTTATTTTTAGAATGAAATTGTTATTAGAATGAAAATTGAAAATTATAATGGAATGATTCATAGAAATTGATATATAAATATTAATAAATAATTGATTTATAAAAAATATATTTATTATATATTAGTATTGAGTGAATATGTTGAATAAATGACCTGAGGTGAGGGGTAATGTTACAATATCATTTATTTGTGGGATTATCTATTCCAAATATCTGTTAATGGAAATTAAATAATTATTATACATTATACATAATATATTTTCTTCAAATATGTTTATTTCTATAGGTTTAATTTATTTTTACAATTTTCCTCTATTTGGTACTTAAAATGGATTATATAATAAGTTTACGATAAGTTGATATTATTTCCACTTAGGCAGATGAAATTTTATTTCTACATCTCAATTCATAAAACTGTTCTCCAGAATAAAACACTCTATAAATTAATTTTTATTTAAATTTATTTTAAAAAATACTTTATTGGAGTTTCACTATTTTTAAAGGATTATTCATGTCATTTATCTAAATATGGACTTCATAATTTTTTTTAAAGTAATTTATGAAATATTTTTATCCATTTACCAAATGAAATGATTGTTTCACCTCTATAATTATCCATTACATTGATGATTTCATTAAAATATTCCTCCTCCATTTTAATTTAAAAGTATTTTATCGATATTATTTGAATTTTTAGTAGAAATGATATCAATATAAAAGGATATTTTATCATGTTTTTAGTTAAATGTTCAAATTCTCCTTAATACTATTTTTTATCTATTCTATCAAACTTTATTGATTTTAAATATTCATTAAAAATGTTATCTACTAATACTATCCACTTTATTTCATAGGATGTATTATTTTGATTATGATTCAATAATTATTATATGAAATAAGATTCTTTCTTTCTTATTCAGTATATTCTAATGAAATATTTCTTAAAATAATTTCATTTAAATGAGTTATTCTTTAAAAATGTATACTATTTTTATGAAAATCATTTCAATACCATGGGTTATGATATGGATAATTTTTGAAAAATTTATGAATTTTTAAACACATATGTATACTTTTAATTATGTGATGGGTGGATCAAAAATTATATATCCCTCCAATGCATTTGAAAATGATGAATATATAATGAGATAATATGTTCTTGAATTTGGAGTTAACCTAGTTTAGTAAGTTATTGTTCCACTAAAATAGTTATTGGAGAGAACCTTTTCTAAGGAAATGATAGAATGGGGACTCATCATAATCTAGTTTCATAGTCTTGGAAGTGGGATGTGACTAATGGAATTATTTTCTATTATTATGATTATGAAAAAAAATTCCAATATCATTTTGGATTTCTTGTGAAATTATATCATGAAAGTTGATTGAATTTTATTGATTTATTGTTCTTATAACTAATGTCATTTGATATTTCTATTAATTAATCCATTATAGAAGCTTTTTGATCTATAGAAAATTTTGTATTTTCTTTTAATGTTATTACCATGAACATATAATCATATTCTTATTGTATCCATAGATATGATAATCTATTAATATATCACAAAATTTCACAGACAACGTAATTAATATCACAGATTGATATATAACCTTTTCCCATGTTATAAAGAAGGATTTTATGTATTATATGACTTTTATTTATAGTATGTGAGAAGAACTACATGGGACATGTTAAAGATATTTCATGATATATATTGATTATATATATATTGTCTCTAATTAATCTAAACATTTAATATTTCATGGTGTGTATTAATGTGACAAGTAATGGAAATTGTTATATAATGATGGAATACTAAATATTTTTATGATTAGGACTCCTCAATAATTCCCTAGCCTAGGAATTTAATAGTATCACAAAGATAGGGGCACTACATTTCCTAAAGTGTTTCCCCCATCATGCAATAGGCATCCAATAATTATTGGGATACTAATATTGACATATGGATATTATACTATCAATATAATACCACATTATATGATATAATAAATAAATATAAAGTTTGATATGAGGGTAAGGAAATGGATTTATTGAGAATAATAAACAAAAAATATAAAAAAGTATGATAATGTTGTATCATAATTATACATCATAGGGGTGATTACATGGAAGAGTAAATACAATGTAAAAAATGTTAAAATATATTGGAGAATAATTTCAAAAAATCATATCCCATGAATGTTTAGCTTCCAAATCTCCAACAACCTAATATAAAAATTTCCTCCTACAATTATAAACCATAAAAATAGAAAAAAAAATTCAACATGTGAATTATAGTTCCCATTTAGACTTTGTTTAATAAAACATAGAATGGAACCATAAATGGATTTCCACAGATATAACATGGAAAATATTACATGTATTCAAATATAATTAATATAAAAAACTAAAGAATATTTTTCAGTATAGTTTGGGTTAAAAAGTCCACCCTAAAACATGACCTCAGAGATTTCACCTAATTAATATGGTATAATTCATATCATCACATAACACACTAAATTCCTTGTCACCCACAGAATGGATACACAAAAAATTCTCAACCCCTATCCTCTTCCATAAGGTACTAAATTTACCTGATTAATAATCCCATATCATACCTCAATCCAATAAAATCTCGCTGAACATAATGATTTATAACACTAATTATTCCTTTTCTCATATCAAAAAACAATCACTTAGGGTGAGAAAATTTGAATTTTCATATACCATGGCCCATATGACTACCCTATCTTGTCGAGTGGGGTATCATTCCTCACCACATACCACATTTCATTGAACCTGCCTTTGTGCCAGAGTGAGGCCTCACACATGTTTATATACACTACCTTATACGATAGTCCTCTCACTCAGAGATATGTATCATACCTCATACAACATAATGTGAGGATGATTATGGATAAATACATTGAAACCTAATCGATTATGTATATATTGAATTTCAATACATATACAAATAGTGCCCTATTTGGTTATTCATTCCATATATCTCATTATTCACCACCATTATCAGATTTAGTGAAAATTTGTAAAATTGGAATACATTATTGATATAAAATATTTCTGGAATATTCATTAGAAAATTCTCCCAATATATCTACATCCAAACTCAATATTCACCCTTAACCATACACATTCATAAACCATCTATTGTGCATTAACTAATCCAAGATTCCGCACGAGTCACACATCATATTATCTTACACACATTACAATTAATACAATAACAACCCAATGAGTACCTAATACCTCATTATTACACCACAACCATATATTACTATTATAAAAAGGACATCAAGGATTCCCCCCACTTTTACAAACCCATAACTAATATATAAAATGAAAAAAAACAAGGAAAACTAAATTAATAAATCACTAGGATCTACTACCCAATAAAACTAGTCATATATATAAAACAACTCATTGAATTGTATTAGAATCATTAACATAAACTATGGAATACCCCAACCATATATCATTGGAAAAATAACTCAGGATGAAAAAATAGAATATTCAATTCAAACATTGAAGAAAATGGTCCAATCGTATATATCATAACACCACATGTTAACTATGACTAAGTCGTTAAAAAGCTCTATATTTCCATTACAATATTACTATTGGAATTATCATAGTACATAATCCAATTTAATGTCTAATTAAGCTCTTAAAAAACTAAGACACATAAATCCCCAAAGATAAAAACTTGTCAATTTACCCTGAACTATATGATTCCCAATTAAAATAATGTATGCTGGCCCGGATTAATTGATACTCCCATTGATTGAATAGCCTCAATGACCCTCCAATGACCCAACACATGGAATATATATTAAATTGGTGATAAGTAGGCCCCATAAATACTATCAAGAATCTCAAGAATCTCTCAAGGCATTTCCAGATTCCACAAATCATGATCCAATGGTATATGTATTCACATAACATATAGACATAAGGCCAATAGTGAAATTATAATGGCAACACTAACCTAATGCATACAATAGTCAACTTATATAATATTGTGTCTCAATATTAAATTATTTATAGAAAATATAAGAATTCAAAATAATAGGATATAAAATGGGGTATATTAAAAACTAACTGGGAGGAGATAGAAGTAGCATGTGAGACCTAGTTTATTAATTTGAAATGTTGAGATGATACTCTTACCCCAAAAAACAATTTAATCCATCGAAGGACATTTACTAATGATCACGTTAAATGGTAAATGAGTGGAGGTGATCAAGAGATAAAGGGGTCATGGGTGTTGATCTCAGTAAGATTAAGGGGAGGGAGTGGTTTCATTTTAAAAAAAAATTAAAAAATTTCTATTCTTAATAAAACTACTCCCAAAGACACATACACATACAGACACCAAACATCCACTGTTAACTCGGTTAGAGTTTACTAGGAACCCATTTCCACCCTAGGTCCTACACTATTATAAGAATAACATCATTTAAACAATGCACCCTAACTGAGAACCATGTGGGTCTGTCAAACAAGGTTATAAGCATGAGTTCCATATGAAAGAATACCATTCCACTATAATTGTAGCACCCCAACATTTTAGAATCCTTTGTCATATGATATATTACATAGGGTGTGGTATATGTAACATTGAGGTTCATTGAAATACAATATAAAAAAATATTAATATTTTCTATTGACCAATATGTAAAACCTCTTATTTCAAAAGATGTGAATAAAATTAAAAATATAATAAAATATACATAGTCTGATTTTCCATTATAAAATTACAAATAAATTGTTCACAGATTATCAAATGTATTGAAATGAATATATAATCTTTTGATAGTAAATGAGTGGAACTTCATAAAACCATTTTAATACGTGAAATGTGAATTCAACCAAATATATTAAATCTATTAGTTGGATATATTATTCTTATGAAATAATTACATTAAAAATTTAATCTAATGATTTAATATTAATTTAATTATGGTTATTTGGAATGGACAGAGAATAATGAAAATCAATTCATAAAAAATATATTTTCATAAAAAACAATTTCTTGAATTTTTTGTATTGATATTATAAATAATATATTCATCATTTATAAGTTTTTATTTAAAAAATTAATATAATTTTTTAAATCTTAATTTCTAAATACATTTTAAAATGTTTTTTTAGATTTTTCAAATGATTAATTTTCAAGTGAATAATAAAAAATGTATATATTTACAAAATTATCATTCTCTTTCTTTAAATAAAATATGATTAAAAGTATCATTATATATTCAATTTGGTTTTAAAGTTGCATAATATCCCTTTTATTAGAAATAATATAAATAATTACAAATCAATTAATAGTATGTTTTATAATGTTATAAATTCATTTTTATGATTGATAAATAACATTTCTAATAAATTTTCATCATTGCATTTTTTCATTAATAAAAATATTTATTTCACCTCTTATGAAAATTAAGTTTCTTAAAATATATTTCATATTTTAATTCTAAAATATTAACTTTTTTATGTTAAATTAATTTTTTTGACAAAAAATAAGTTATGTAGTTATAAGAAAGTTATCATGTTAATGATAAAATAAATTAAAATTTTAATATAAGTGTTGAAGGAAAAAAAGCAATCAAAAATATTTTTCACTGTGTTTTTAGAGGTGGATTCACCATGAATAAATATTGTTCTATTTTGTGGGACTTTAATTTATATCATGGTTGACTTTGCTGAGATTGAAGTGTTATCTTCAATAACTATAATTTTCAAACCTTTTAAATCATAAATAAGTTTTCATGATTATGATAAGAGTAAATATAAATTTAGAATTATCAATTGTGAAAAATTGATTTGAAAATAATTTAATTCCTTTTTAATAGTATATATTTAATATTTAAATATGGTATAATTATTTAAAATTCTAATTTAGTGTTGAAACAACACTTTTGGGATATTAAGAAAAAAAATGGTTTTGAAATTATGAAGTGTAAAAATTAATTGTTCTATTATGGTTTTTCATTATTCTTGTATATATCATTGAAGGATAAGTTATTATTTAATTTTTTTAGTTTCAATAAATGTTTTATCATGATCATTAGAAGGTCAACTATTGTACGTAGTCCTGAATTTTTTTAAATTTAATTTAATGAATAGATTTTTTTACACTATTATATGATTATATTAATAACATAATACCATCATTTTATAAGAATATTTGTTTAATATCCGGAATTTACAATTTATTTGACAATTCAATATTTTAAATTACATCCATTATAATTAAATATTGAATCTTTGATATAAATGGTAAAGTAATCATTGTTAATGAGGAATCTAGAAAAAAATATAATGTCTAAAATAGCACCCAAACAGATATAAATTTTATTTTTTTAATATATATTGACCTTATCATCATTATCATTGCATATATTTATTTTTAGAGGAATTTTTCCTCAATTGGACGCTTATTATATATTAATACTTCATGTATTTATAAGATTTCCACCCACTACACTTCTAAAATGGCATCTCTTGTTCTCCCTTCATCACACCTAATTATCATATATATCAATTAAGACATTCCCAAAAACCTTCCAACACTACCACCCCATGTACTATTTGTCGTTTCTCACTAAAAGACCAACATAAGAGAGATTAAATTGTTTAGCATGGCTATATTTGAAAAATAATAATAATAATTATTAATTGAGTGTTCATGGTTTATTTATTATTCAACATCCTTAATATCACTATAGATATGATAAAACATAGAAATTGGTATCTTAAATATTTTTTAATGATATTATGATTATGTTAAAACACATTTTAATCTATTTTACCATCCTATGGGAAATAAAGGCATCCCTCCTATTTGAGTGTGTACTACCACCTGTACAAGGAAAGGGGATTCATTTTATACTACTTCCACAGACATATGGTTTTAAATATACAAATAACAAATATATATATATTTTTTTATTTTATTTTTATTTTATTTACATATAATTTTACTTTCAATTTACCATTTATATCTTTTGTAAAATGGAAACATTATTAATTAATACATGTGGAATACGACCTACCTAATGTGACGTTAGTTATTATTTGTTATTATTTTACATTGCGGATCATAAGGATTAATATAAATAATAAATAATTAATGAATAATATTATAATGAATTTGGAAATTAAAATTTCATATACCCTAACTCTTTTCCATCCAATAGTAAAATGGAAAAATCGACCATGTGTTATTGTGTATTACGACCCCTATAACACAACATATCTAATTATTCATCATCCATGGATTGTAATAAAATGTATTAAATGTATTAAATAAAAATTATTTCATGATTAATATTTTTTATTTGAGAGAACTATGATAACATTTTCCATAGTCAAACTACTAATGTAATTTTGGAATTATAAACCAAACATATTCAAAACATCAAAAATTATGTTAATAGATTTTAGTAATGAAAAAGATGGATAAAAATATATAATGTGAATAATTATAATGGAATGAAAATGAATGGTGTTAATAATAAATTTAATATAATTTCATTACTCAGATGGAATGTGATTTGAACATAACAAGTCAATACATTTTGGTGTGTACTTTATTTTACATTTTAATAGTTTTCTATCCAAATATTTCTCTTTTATTTCTATTTTATTTTAAATATTTTCAAATAAAATTCTTATTTATGATTCAATTGGTACCAAATTTTATTTTCACAAATTTTTACAACCATTACAATGTATTGAAATTTAATATATTTATTATTTTCTATTGAATATATTTTTCCTTAACATTTTTTAATGGAATAAAATTTTTAGTAATTATTGAATAAATGTATTTTTCTACAATAATTTACATTATTTTCATACAATCATGATTTACTTATATCCTTCGTAATTGTTAAATTATTTTTTCGTATAAATATTATTTAAAATATAACTTTAAAAAAAAATTCAAATGAATGTGTAATTTATTCCGATTATTACGAGTTGTGAAAAACATTTTATGTATTATGTGATTCAATTTCATTTCAAATTATTTATATGGTTAATTTTTATGATATTTGTTTTAAATTCAGGTTACAGATTTGTATAATTTAATATGAATGAATGATGAAACATAACTAAATCTATGTATTGGTGATCCTAAGATAGATCTCTAATGAATTGGGTAATGTGATAGAGTTTACATGTGATAGGATACTCCTAAGACATACACAAATTAACAATTTAGGCGATTCCATTATAAGGGAGGTTGAATGTGTAATTAAATCAGTTTTGTTTAACGTTCTCAATTCATTCAGTGCATTTTAAAGGAATTTTTTTGATTTCTTAAGGTAATAAACCAATTTCATGATTTGAGGAATTTTTATAAAATATTAATGGTGAATGTTCAATTGACAAGAGTTATCATGTTTTCAAATGCAAATTTCAAGAATAAAAATTTTGACCATTTCAAAATTAAAATATTTTTTATATGAAATTTATGGATTTAAATTGATTTATATAGAGAGGAAGTACTCTTGAATGAATAGAAATCATTGTACTTTGGAAAGAACGATGAAAAATTATTTCACTTGGGGGTCTAAGAATCAATAATTTATGTAATTTAAATCTTTTGATTTAAGTGAATTTTACTTGGAGACTCTTTAATGAGAAATCATGCTATCTGGATTTTGATAGGTCTAGATTTCTCGACAAACTAAAAGATAGATAATTAAATTACATTGACTCTTCTATCATCCAAGAAATCAAAAAAACCTTCTCTAACATTATTTCCAATACACGATGAATTGTCAACAAGAATAGCCCAATAAATTTTTGTTTTGAAAATTGGGGAGATCCCCTATGGATGATCTCATATACTATAGTGACCTGGTTGTATATATCAATACATTCGTTAAAGATCAATTATAATACTCCTTAAATGATCTTCTTATTGTAGTGAGATCATTGACCTGTCATTATGAATTTATTGATCATGATGAACTCTTGATCTAGGAACCAAATGTCAATGTAATTCTCATAGTGAAGCTCATTTACCAGAAAATCACAAATGGAAATTATAATGGATGGTATAGGAGAATATATTGGAAATTTATTTATCATTCTCTATTTTTGTTCTTATATAGGATTGAATGCATAAAGATTTTAGATGATTCATATCTTTAGGATATTATAATTTCATTGTGTTATAGATGTAGTCTCTTTCATCAACATAGGGGGGACCTAGATTACATATTTTTGACCTATTCCACCGACTCATCCTAATGGAACATAGTGTATGAAATTTTCAAAATAAGCCTTCTGTAGTGTAATTACATACAAAAATATCTAGTGTCTTTTTATCAGAAGTCCCTTTCTCCATAATTATTAAACTTATTCCATGCAGCCAGTTCAGAGTTCATTAACATTATCTAGTTTTTCCGAACCTAAAGCATTCATGAATCAGTTACTCTCAATCATCATATATATTTTATGTGTAACATAACATCTATTAAAAATGAAAATATGTTGTAGCATGACCGATGTGACAACACCATACATGATCATTCAGAACTCAAAATATTTTGAGTGGCTGAAAACTAAACCCAACAAATAATTTTTTTTAATTTTTTGTAATTATCTTTTTATGGGACGGATATAGTAGAATTTTAATGAATCATCTGGGGTAAAACCAAGGACATCGAGTTATGGGGCTATCCTTAAGAACTATAATGGGGATGTTTTTTGCTGCCTCTACAGTTCTTATGGTTTTTATTTAGCTTTGGGGGTATTAATTCCATAGACAATCAACGATGTTTACATGGATATAATGAAGTGAAGGAACAACATTTGGGTTGAATCTGATTCTAGCCCCATTGTGTATGTTGTGAGAACCAGAAAACTACATCTCTGCTACAAGATTACTACAAAGTGGATCAAATCATGGGTTATCTATCTTACGTGAATTTTTTTATCACAGACACATATTGAGAGTCCAACTACCATACTAATGGGTCACTAACAAAAGGATATGTTTTAATTATCACATTTTGGCTAATGACTTATCAATTGATCTACTTATTTTATTTACATGGGACTTTTGTAAATTTATATCGTTTAGACTTATGTAATATTGTTTTTTACATAATAGAGATGTTGTTTCCTAAAGGTAATGATCTCAACTTCTATTATAAATTCAATGATTTAGGTATTATTAGTTTTTATAAATTAAGATAATATGTTTTAAAGGTTGAAGAGACGTTTTCACACATAAATATTTGTGCGTGACTAATGTACTTTTGTCACAATAGATAAAATTTATCTCTACTAAGAAATGATTTTAATGGTAAAATTTTATTATATTTCCATATTAATTATTTATCAATAATATAATTGGGGTTATTAAAAAAATAATTTTAATAAATTCATTTAATGAATCAAAAATTAATTTTCTTCAAATATAGGTTTTCATATCTATTTGTGAGCATTTATTTTTTGTAATCAATGAAGTAGATAAATATTTTTCTTGAATAAATGCATAAATTTTTAAAAATAATTATTTCAAAATAGGTTTAGCAAGAAAATTTTCGATTTCACGTAAAAATATATATTTTTGAGTGGATAGTGTAAAATATTGAGTTTTGAAAAAGTATAATTCCATTAAATTAAATAAATTAAATTAAGAGTACCATAATACTATGAATTTGGTTTTAAAGTAACCGATGATAAATTTTGTTAAAATAATTCATTTAATTATTATTAATAAAAATTTTATTTCATTTTCGCATAAGATAAATATTATTCTGAAAACTCTAATTTTTTAAAAAATTATTTGGTTTTAATTTATAGATATATAATAATAAATTTTTTAAATAATATAAAAATTTCAAATTTTAAAATCTATTTCATATTTTTAAATATAATATCTAAAAAATTAAAAGGTAAATTTCTTTTTTTGGTTACTAAATTAAGATAGCTAGTAAAAAAATGTGTTATTGCTATAAAATATAATTAATGTAAAAATATTAATTATATATCAATTATTGGAAATAATTTATTCCATATCACTTATATGTTTTCATTAGTGGTGGAATGAAATATCTACATTCGTGGAATATTTTGGGAGAATCATCTTCTATATCTCGGATGGATTCATGGAGAAGGAAGTGTTATATATAGTAAAATTCATTTTCCCTCATTTTTATCATAAATAGATGATTTGATTTGGATAATAGTAAATATACAACATTAATTGAACAAAATAAAAAAAATATTATTAAAAACTATCTTCATGACAATTTTTATATATTTTAAAATGTTTTATAGTTATTCATAATTATTATGTGATCTCAATACGAAACATATTCCAACATAATAAAAATCAAATAAATGGATTTAAAAATATAAAACTAGTATATATTTAGATTATTTATATAATTATATGAATTTTATCGATAATGATGTAGGGTATGATATGGTATATGTTTCATAATTCAAATTAAATATTTATCATGATGCCTTAAATCTAAACTATTAATAATTTTAATGAGAATATCTTTAAATGGAATTTTACATTTACACACTTGTTAAATATTTAAAAAATAAAAATTGCCCTATCATAATTAAATATAATATAAAATTATCTTGGATATCACTAATTGGATATTTATATTCCATTTGGTTTCTTTAAATTATTATCATGAAACATATTGATAGATAAATCTGTTACATGGGTTAAGGTTGATCCATGTTTACAAGGGTCTTAAATGAAAATATTTTATTTATAACTAAAAATAAACCATTATAAAATTATTATTTTTAATATATGTTAACTTTTGAAACATTATAATATAATTTATGGAACATTGGAGCCATTTTACATGATTTAGATAGTTATTATATGTTAGACTCTCTTATATTTACATGATTTCATTCCACCAGACATATAAAAGAACTTATCCACTAATATCTTCCTTATAACTCTTGAGCCATTTATCTCAACCTAAACCTACCAAGATAGCTTCCCTATACTCATCCCCATAACTTAATTATTTTTTGATCACTATATGAAAAACTAATTAGGATTATGTTGTAAACTAAGAGATAATTTTTCTCAAATAACATGTATAATCTCTAATCATGTGAATAATTTTTATTTCTTTCTTACCTCCATGAAATTTAATTTAACCATAAAAAAATAAAAAAATTAGTATCATAAATATAAAAAAAATTATTTTAATAACATTATAAAAAAATTTATCTCCATTTTAGTTCCATGGGAAATGAAAACATCCCTTCTGTATACATGTGGACTACCACCTTCATGAAGCAATGTGTTTTGGTTTACATCATCATGAAACATAACTAGAAATAGAAATGGAATTAATGAATAAATATGATATTTATTGAATTATTATGATTATTTAATTATAATATATTACATACCTTATTTCAATTTTATTCCATCATAAAATTAACACTTCCCCTCTTTTTATGTGTGCAATACCACCTCCATGAAGCGATGTGATTTGTTGTTCATTATCATCTAAAATATTTATTATAAAGATGGTTCTAATGAATAAATATGACTTCTATATAAAATTAATTATTTTCTAAATATACTGATTTTAAATTTTATTTTCATTCCATCGAGTAGTTAAATGGAAACACCACTCTTGGGTACATACATACTATCGCCTCCATTGTCCAACATCATTCATTTTTCACATCCATCACCCATGTACTGTTCAATAAATATATTTTTTTATATTGATAATAATATTTTCATGATTAGGATAATGTTTAGTATATAACCATGATCACCTAGATCATTGTCAACTTTCCGAATTCATTTTTCACATATAATCCAACCATCATCAAAATATCCAACTATGAGTTAACCATTTTAGTAACTACATTAATTACAATAACAATGAATTAAAGAAAATAATGATAATGTAATTTACATGAGAAATTATATTTATGATTTGTAAAAATATAATATTTATAATTAATAATGTAGATTTATTAAAAAATGATATTGGGATCATGTCAAGGTACTTTCATTTAAAAAACATCGCTAAAATATTTCATTTTACCTTTATTTCCACCTAGTTAGGGCTCATTTAAATGATTTCAAAAATCATCTTACTTATTGGAAAAATGGTTTTATTTGTAATTTTTTACTGTTTTTTACATTTATTACAATGTATTAATAGGTAATATTTTCAAAGATTTCTATACATGATATTTTTATTTTCATTTCCAAAGTGTGAGAAAATAATTATATTTATGATAATCAATGGAATGACTATTCCCACCACGATGAATATTATTTTATTTAAATCTAATATTAAAATTTTTCATGGTTTTTTTTCAACGAATATAATTTTTTAATTATCCCCTTATTTTGTTAAATGGAAATTTTTTATATTTTAATGAGATAACTATATCGGTTATTTATAATGGCATTGAATTCCAAATTAAATGATATATATATATATATTAAATGTGTAATATATATTAATTTTTTATTCATTCTACAATACATAATTATTTTATATGAATTACTAGTGAGCATGAAATAGATTTAATGACGTTGTATCTTATGAAAATACTTCAAAATAATTTGGTTAGTTTATAGAGTGTAATGATGATTGGTTACTTATAGGATATGTGCAGAATAACTTGTAAAGTGATTACATTATAATAATGATAATTTAATAGTTAACCAATAAGGATTTTCATTGGAATAAATTGGTTTTGATGAAAAAAATTTATATCATAAGGTATGAAAATTAACTATATATTTAAGGAATTATTATGATATTCTTAAGGGGATTGATTTTTTTTCATGAGTCCCAAATTTCCATATTTAAAATTAATGACTATTATAGTCCATTTATGTATTATAATATAATTTCATATAGAAAAAACATTCATTTGATTTTTATTTCATTATTATGTATGTTCAATGATAGAGTAAAAAATTTATAATATAAAAATAAAAACATATATATGGGTTCCCATTAATTATAAATGGAATAATGGGTTTTATTTTACTTTTAATCAATTAGTAAAATTTTGTATCACCACACATTTTTAAATATTTTTCATTGGGATTATAAATATATAGTGATTATAAAGTGTCCAATGATTACACATGCTGAATGAATAATATGTTCATGAAAGAAACTTGAGAATAAACATAATGCTGTGTTTTTGTGGGAAAAATATATATTTAGTGTAAGTGTATACCTTTTATAGTGGTTTGATATGTAAGAGGTTTTCCAAAATCTATATAACTTTAAAAAAAATTATTCTTGAAATATTGGAATGTGATAACCTTGGTATAAATCTGATTCTTGTATTTAATGAAAATATTATACATTGTTTTAATGAACATATTTATGTAATTTAATAGATAATATTTCCAATTTTTGGATGTTTATTTTGTTTTGAGATTTATAGAAGTATTGAACCAATAATTATAGAAGAAACCGAAATAAGTTAATATGAAGAGAAAAAGAAACATTTCCTTGTACCATAACACTGGAAAATTAGAAAATGATTACATCAACATTGAATACATATGGGATTCTCTTTGAGCATGAAAATGAAGAAACAAGGTGCAATAAATATTATGGTGTTGTATTTTGAAGATTCACTTATTGTAAAAATTACATGATGTGATAATTTTACACATCATAGATGAATTACATGAAATGTGGAGAAAAAAACTAATTCATAAGAGACTCCAAAAAATTAACATCATGTGAACACATTAGACATTATGAATGTGTTGGTTAGACTAAAAAAAGCCTTTGATGCGATTTTGTGCTAAATATGATCATTATTTAAAATAGAAATCCAATTCGCATCTGATGTAGACTGACCTCTAATAATATTTTATATTTATGAAAATCTCGATGTAAATGTTCAAATAGAGGGCCATGGACCTATTTCCAATGATATATAGAGACCAAAGTGTAGGGAGACAAGATATACTGCTACAGGGTCCTCCACCTATTTATTCCTGGTTTTATTTCATTCTTCATTTGAGTTATTTCCCTCTATTTAACTCTCTCATCACTAATTAGAGGGGTTAAGCATGCCTTGGTATAGGGTTATGCATCCAATGGGCGGAGGATCCATTGGATTTATTTCAAATTCTTATTCATGTTTTTGATTTTATAAAATATTATTATACAATTCAAAACCTCTTTCCTTTTACTTTTCTCATGATTATTAAGTTAATTTCTAGGAAATGAATTTTTTATCACACAACTACATATCCCAAATTGCAAAAGGATAATTTTGAATTCCAAGAAACTAATTTTAAATATGGTATTGAGAAAAACTCGATTTGGAAAAATAGTAAATTACTGAACTAGTGGATACAATGTATTTCCATATTTCTGAGATGATACCATGACCATGTGATCCATCTCATTTCATCTTTGACACCAAATATGGATTAGTAAATATATTTCCTAAAATAAAATTTCACTTGAGCTCTAAAAATAAAATATTATGTAATGATTTTTAAATCTAATTTCAATCTAATAAATCTACTTCACATTTAATTATTTAATTCCTCAAACTATTTCCCAAAACACAATCCAAATCTTCACCTCTTTATTTATTTTAAATAAATAAATTCTTTTAAACACCAAAATGATCTATTTATACCATCAACATGAGTTCTTTCTTGACCTTTTGATTTATTCATTTTTATTTATCTATATTTTGTTTTAAGTTTTTAAAAATTTAGTATTTTTATTAGACCCAAGGGAAATATTGAAACCCATTATGAATTTCAAAACTGGAGTGGTTTCTAGGGCCATTTTCTTTTTAGTTTTTAGGTTTTAAATTTTAATTTTCTTGCATTATTTCAATTCAACTTTTAACACTATTTATGTTTTACTATAATTATATTATTAAAATAATTGATGCACAAATATAACACTATTGACAAGGTAAATTACATCATCGAGTTTACCCCCATTTTAAACAAAGCCTAGACAGAAAATTCAATATGACCATGGCAGGCGTTGAGGAAAAACAAGCTGCTAGATGAGTTTTGAAAAGAGATATTGGGATGTGAACACTCACAAATTATGAGGGACCATCATATATGTGATTTAATAAAAGAATCAGGGAACCTCACATTGCTTTAAACAAATTATAAATCATACCTTCTATAATCCAAATGGCCTGTAATGGTATGATATTAATTGGGCTACCTCATGAACATCCAAACATACATATGGGAAGTTTCCACATGATCTTATGACACATTATAATTAAATAATGTATTATGTGATGCAGTTTTGATTCATCTCATTCTATTTCCATTATAAAAGTTACATTGATAGTGGGATATAATCTTTCCAGCGCATTGGATCACAACATTGGTTGAGTTGTCATAAAACATCATCACCCACTACTTCTCACCTTCAAAATTGATGGAAATAGGAGTATATATTCTATTTTTTTTTCAATTTTATGAATACTCACTTTAATCATCATGATAAGATTCAAATACATGAATTTTAAATTCCTCCTCCTAGTATAGTTCTATGGATAAATATCCAAACTTTTTATAAGTTTTTTTTCATGGAGAAGGGTTAATTTTGGATTCTCTAGTTGGAGGATCCCTGATGAAGAAGTTTCTCGAAGAGAGAAACCGTTTATTGGATAAAATGGTGAGCAATAGATTATATTTTAAAATAGAAGAGACACAGTGAGGATATAATCAAAGGGACTACAACATTGAATCGATAGAGATATAGAAAAAATATATGACCATGACTATGGATATGATGAAGGGAAAACATAAAACAACCCAAGGTAGGTATATGGAATATTCCAATTATTATGATTAAAATCATGGTAATCAATTTCGGGATGGGTGATCACAATAATAGTAAGTACAAGGATATAAATGGATGACGAAATGGTACCCAAAAAAGAACTGAAAGCTCCCACACTAATTTGCTAGGTCCATACATAGGAAGAGAAACTATACACATTCATGGATGCATATGGGGTTGTAAAAATGAAATAAATAAACAATAATATATAAGGCCACACTATGTATTCTGGAGGTTTCTCTTAACCAGATCGCATAGCAGCATCGAGAGATTCTCATAGGGGTACATCAAATATTCCCTAAATTATAAACATTAGAAGACTAGAAATATTTATTTTATTGAAGTGGAAATATGGAACAATGAATTTCTATATAATTTTCAACACATAATGAAGAGCAAGTAATGGTAGAATGTGAAAAAGTAGTTGAAAATATAAATATTTGCAAAGAACAAGATGCTAAAAGAGATGTTTATAGAGAACCCCCACATGGAAATATGAGAATTCATATTATAGAATAAATGGAACAAGTGATGATCGATGCATATTATAGTAAATTAGTCAAACAATTTAGAAACATATATATTGATAATATTTTTATAGAGGCTTTCACAAACATTCTTATATTGGAAAAATTCATTAATGATATGGTATCCAATATGAATAAGATGGATAAAATTGGAACCGTTCCACTCACATGAGTGTTTTTAGTAATCTTTTCAATGGACCTACCTAGGAGGTAATGTGATCCATGTAGTTTTTTATTCCTACCTTTATTAGTGTCTTCAAATGTTACATTGGTATGAGTGTCAACATCATTGTATACATTACATTGATGATTTTGAGATTACAAAGATCCAATAATATAATTGTTTTACTTAAATTAGCATACTCCATAAGGAAGTACCTCTAAGGGGTCATCAATAATATTCAAATCAATGTAGAAAAATTGGACTTCCTCTATATCTTATTAGTACTAGATATAGAGGAAGAGTGAAATGAAATCCTTCCAGGGAGACTATTTTTATCCACTAGATATTTTTTGATCTATAGAAAAAGTATAGATCACTGTTTAAGAATTGGATGTATGTTTATAAGATTAATTATTCATAGAGAGATGAGGAACTGATATATAAGAGAATAAAATGAGTTTGTAAAAAAACATATACACAAATATTGGGGAATCATTACTATTGAATATGTACACATGATAGCTAAATTTATAGAAGAGGATACTCCAAATAAAACCTCAAGGATAATAACATGATTGGGATAAAGATCACTAACATCACATGAGAGACCGAATCAACCACATTTGAGAAAGTGAAACAATAATGGAGAATATATGGTCTTCTATTTTTTCTGCTATATTGAGGAACAAATTTTGGTCTAGCCTGATAGAAATCAAGGAAGTGTATCCATTAAAAGTGTTAATCTATTTAGAGATGAAGGAAATTATCTAACCTCAGTGGACATGACACCAAGAAATACTATTTGTTGACCCTTATGAAGAAAATAATTTCAATCATCTGCCACTCGAGCTCAAACTGAATGTGGTAAATTCTAGACAACAATACTAAAAAAATAATTCTAGGATTCTACCGATGTTTTTTAATTATTTATTTTCTATTTTCAGATGCATGTTTCAACTCACCCCAAATTTCATAAATTTAATTTAGTATGACCTATTATTTCAACTGTTTATTTTTAATAACTATGAATATGAAAACCATGGATTGAAGAATGTGGAAGGAAGCACAAGAAGAGGCATTAAGAACAATACATATCATGAAAAAAATATATCATGAATCCATATAAATACACATTACATATTAGGAGTAAGAAAAACATTCTCAACTCACATCAATGAAAAATTAAAAAGAAGATTAATCATTTCAATTCAGATTTTTTCAATTATATTCCACACATTTAACTTATTTAGATATTTTATTTAACAATTTCATACCCAGCATTTGATTCTAAATTTAAAAAACTGATCTAGGAGAAGTAAAACATATTGGATAATTACCAGTACATGAATTTATATTTCTTTGTCAATAAATTTAAATGAGAAAATGGGAAAAAGAATTAGTTGGGATAATCATGGGGATTAGTATTCTTGAAAATCATGATTTAGGGAATCATGTTTAATTTTTTTAAATGAACCTTTTTATACGATTTCTCCTTCCCATTTTTTAAAATATGTTTTTATTGATATGAATATTCATAAGAGTTACCGTGATTGATTGTCCCCGCCCTTCATTCTAATTCTCAATACATCCTCTTAGACAAACATTTACCATTATTTATATATAATATTTCATGAGTGAATCTGTGGAATTTTGTAGTTTAGAAAATTCTTAGAATCTTACCAAAATAATTAATACACATAATCACTTTTAATATGAATGTTGAATCTTTTGTTAGCCCTATATTAATGGACCCGCCAAACATTATGCATTTTTCAATTACATAGAAGCCATGATTATCCTTATTAGGAAATGAAATGTGTTGCAATTCTACCTTATCTATTAAAACATTCCTCTAAATATATTACATGATATTTTAATGAATAAGTGTGATGATATATTTACCATGATCTGATGAGATATACATTATTAGGATGTCATTTATAGGGTGTCTTCATTTCAATTTTGTTAGAGGCCAGGATATTTTTCATTACACATTATAATTAATCAAATTTATTATTAATGAATATATATATATATACATTCATTGTTCCCTAGGAGGAAAAAATCACTATTAAAATGTAGATGATTATTTATCATATGTGGAATAGTGGTGGATGGGAAATTTTTCATGAACACAACATTAGAAAAATATAAATTGTGGATGATTCATTCATTGTTATTAATTTATGTATAACCCTCATTTATTTCTTAGGGTAAATAATGACAAGGCATCTATTATGGGAGGTATTTATTGATCATATATTTTTATATAATTCATTATGATTTAGAGTTAAACATCCTTTTTTGAGAATTTCTTTTACATCATTTGACCACCCAATCAAAAGCCTCAGATTCAATTGAACATAACAATGAATCGATCATGACTATTTGTGACTCCATATTTACATATTGGAGGTGATAGATGAATTGAAATCTTATTGTGGGTGACATGTTTATGAGGTATGTTTTGGAATATTTTAAC
The DNA here is from genome assembly GCA_963277665.1 of Viscum album. Lineage (NCBI taxonomy): Eukaryota > Viridiplantae > Streptophyta > Magnoliopsida > Santalales > Viscaceae > Viscum > Viscum album. Next base: position 1,360,572,023 of record OY728147.1, on the reverse strand, counting down.
AATTATAGCTTGTTGATGTAAAAAAATAGTCAAAGTGATATAACTATCAAGTGTGATTCATATTATTTATAAAACAAAAAATAAAAATGGATGAATGAATAGTCATTTCTATTTAAAGTGAGAATATTAAAATACTTACTGAAATTATTTTTATTATTATTATTATACAATCACTTTTAGGAAAAGTGAGAAACCCAAAGTCACATTGAAGCCCACAAAGCTCATTCAAAAGAAAACAAGAAAACAAACACCCAGATCAACCGACAAGAACTAAAAACCATAATCTCTTTACCCTTCATTACACCCATAATCTCCTTGTGTGATTCTCGAATATTTGATTTCAAATTGGATAAATATATTTGTGTAAACACCAAATTCAAAACATGGTACGGTGAGAAATCTTTGTTGTATATTCAGATGTCATCAATGATAGCATGATTTAATTCAAGTGTGGGTGTATTTGATATGTATATTTCATGCATACATAATAGGGTGTTTTAATTCCCGGATTTATGTTATTTAATTGATAATGTTTCCTATATTTGGACTGTTTAACTTGTCTTATTATTTATTGAAGGATACAGTAAAAAACCATAAAATGAATAAAAATAAGAAAATATTAGGGGAAATAGACACTTCATGTCGCGACACGACATAACATAATTTTTGAAGGATTACCTTGATATTGAATATATATAGGATTATTTGGTAACATAAAGCATATGAAAAATATAGGAACACAAAATTATGAATTACAGTTTAGAGATTCATGTAATATATAAATTATAGGATGATATAATTTTACATAGTGTGAAAGAATTAAATGATGAGAGGAGAATGAAAATAATTAATAGGTAACCTTGATACATTAACATCATGTAAATGCATTACAGGATGTGAAATTTTCATATAATCTCAAAAACAATCCATTAATGATATATAGTTACATGGAAGACCATTCTTTAAAATAGAATTCCATTTAATATTTTATGAGGACCCAGCACTTATAATTATACATATTAATGATGATCCACCCTGGTGTTCTATAAATATAGGGTCTTTCTACTGTGGTGAGAGATATCATTAGAACAATGTATTGGGTTATGATGCAGGTTCCTCCACCTCTTTATCACTGAGATTACCCAACTAGGTTAGTTGTATCATGGATAGGGGGAGGGGTGATTTAGTGATATCCTTTTTTATGTTTCCATTATTATGAAACAACCTTCGCATCCTGTTAGGGATTTATTTCTGTACTGAAAAAAATTTAAACAGACATTAAGAAGAACACTATAATTTACAAGGTTAACTATTCAACGAGAGTATCTAGTCCATAGTATGGTTTGGAAATAATCTAATACAATACAACCCACTAGAAAACAATCCTTTTGTGTGGAATACATTGAGTAGGATATTCTCTAACACTCATGTAGCTCTTTGTTCAATAAAGCAGTGCATGTGCATAAACTAGAATTAAATGATGTCAATTATTTTTTAAATAATCATTTTATGCTTCTTCTTTATAAACATTCACAAATTTGATCTTTCAAAACAATTATTCATTTTTATACCCATATGTTAGTATAAAATTTTTGAACTTCATAATGATACTCAATCTGATTCTTGAATACTGTTAGTTTGTGGAAAAAATTTTCAAACTATTTTAGTCCCTTCAGGAACATCATTGTACTTACCAAAAACATTCCAATATCATTAATTAACTACATATATCCTCTACGGTCTATGTTTAACCACTTGGCATGAGTTCTTTTTAGACAACATTTTTCCTCTCTGCCCCTGCTTCACGGACTCTAGAGACTTCCACTGACTAGCCCTAATCAATAAATGGTTGACTATTTCATGGACCACATATAATACACGAACAATGTTTGATTGTGGACTATAGGGACCCATAATCACCTTCCAAATATGACTTCATCCTTTACTGAATCACTCTTCTGTGAACTACTTCACTTAACTGAGTTCTCCCCTGAAAACACATATCCTTAATTGAATTATCCCTAAGAAACACTTTCAAACATAGTCTACTTCTTCAAGATGTGGTGATTATTTATATTAAAATTCACTTTCACCTAATTATCTGATTAGGGGTCATTATATAGAAAAATTGATAAAAAAACCCCACTAATTTGAATTAACCAAAACATTGATGGGGGATATTCTTCAACACGAACTATGATTTGCAGTCCCTGGAGAGCCTTTCTTATCTCACGGTGGTTGATGTATTCTGAAAAAAATCACCACCTCTCAAACAAAAATGATGTATTTCCCTTGAACAATAAACATATGATAATGGTGTGCCTTATGTGAACTATTTTCCCTACAAAGTATTCATATCGTGCTTCCTGGTCCGCATAACATGTTTCATGGTCCACATAGTGCTTTTATGCAGAAATCCTTCACCAAATTTAATTCACAATTTCTCCCACCTCCATTGTGGGCTATGAACCATGTTTTATGGTCTGAGAATGATGAACTCCTGTATATAAAAAATATTTTTTTTAAAATAAACACCTAATTTTGAAGCCAAAAGATTTGGAAAACATTGGTAAATTGTTCCAACATAATTTTGTTTTAGATAACACCAATAGTAATCATTTTTAGTCATTTAAATTTATCACAAACCTTATCTACCACAATTTTTATCCTTTGATCAATCATCTTTAGCATAATAATATTTACTGAGGAATGTATTGTAACATCCCTATTTTTTCCAGCAACGTCTTTCTTTCTAATCAAACATAATTATGATTGAAAACACCTCCCCCCTTGCTTTATAAGTATTTCATAAAAATTGATAGAAAATGTTATGATTGTTTTGACATAAAAATTTGATAATCATTTTTATAATGTAGAAACCGTTTAAAAATTTAACTGATTAATTCTTTTTGACAACAATAAATAACACCCATGAGAAGAAAACATTTATTACTTCAAAAAACTGACTCCCGCCAACTTGGTCACAACCTTATCCCCCCTCTAGTTTTTTTTCAACAAAGATTCATAAATCAATAAACTTTGTAATGTTATGCTATATATTACTATTGACAAATATTCAACTACATGACCTAATTCCTAATAGGATAAAAATTATGGACAACAAAAACTATGTTATTTAAAAGTTGTGACTATGCAACCACTTCAGCTTTCCTCCGTAGTTCTCCCCAAAACATCCACATATTTATTTAAAAACCTTATTCCATAGCATTTTTCCTTAGCTTTCAATACTTCTTCAATATTCCTATAATAAAACAAATTCCTACAATCACTCCAACAAACAATTATAATAGTTTACACACTTACATGATAGATTCACAGCTTTCCCACAACTCCCCGTTTATGCATAAATCCATAAAAATGGAGTTAGGAAATAATTACACCCCTTTAAAATAATATAAAAAGGTAATAAAGGAGAGAGAAAATAAACAAACCTCATCTTTTTTGATAATGTTTTTTGACACCCATGTTTAACCTCAATTTATAAAATGATTCCTTTGTGTAATAGTTTTGTGAATATGTTAGCAACTTGTTCCAGTGAAGGAACATATTCTAGCTTCAATTCATTTTTCTCCAGACTATATTTGATGAAGTGATAAATTATGTCAAAATTTTTTAAATGAGAATGTTGTATCTTGTTACTTATAAGATTGATTACACTATGATTATCACAACCCAAGAGTAGGGGTAACATTACTTCTACAAGTAAGTCTTCCAATTGAGTTTTCATAAAAATATGTTGGGTATCATCTTGATTGGTAGAAACAAACTCAACTTCATACATAATAAGAGTTATTGAATTCTGTTTCTTTTTAGGCCAACTAAAACAACATTTCTCTAGAAATAAAACTCCACCAGATATGGACATTCTATCTTCAAAATTTCCTTCTTAATCAGCATCTCAATACCCAAACAAGCAAATACCTTTTGATCTATCATATTTGATTCTGAAATTTTTTATTCATTTGATATATTTGAAAATTAAATTTATAGAAAATTATGTGATAATTTAGGAAAACTATGAAATATTTCACATATGGTAACAATAAAAACAATTTTGGGTCATAAGGTAATCAAATATAAAAAATTCCAATCATATTAAAAAATACATATTGATCTACTATCATGCCTTATCCATCTTTATACTACATGGTTCTCACTAAAATTGGTGTGGAAAATACTTTCAAATTTTCTATTCCAATGTTATAAGAAGCTCCTTATCATAGTTTGGTAGAGAATGAAAAATGTGTTTATTATTTTGTAAGATTTATAACCCAAGAATGTATTTCATTTATCCTAGTATAGAAATCTGAAACAACCTTTTCATCTCTTTAGAAAATATTTCACATGTTATATCGTCATTCGTATAAAATAATGTCATCCACATAATAAATTATGATGGGAGAAAACTCCTAACTTTTATTGATATAAATATTTCTATCAACTGTTCCTTTCATAAAGCTAATATTCCATAAGCAAGTACCTAATTGTGAATAAATTTTTCTCTATTCATTTTTTAGTCAATAAAAGTATTTATTTAACATACACATGTAATTTTCATCTTCCACAAAAAATATGCACATGATTGTTCAATGTAAACATCCACATAATGATCTCCATTCAAAAATGATGATTTCACATCAGTTTGAAAAAAAATTATCTTTACTATGTAGAAATATCAAGAAATATTCTAATTATTTATAATCTTTCCACCACATAAAAATTCTAATCAAAATTGACTCCTTCAATTTGTGAGTATCCTTTTCACACTATGATTTCTTTTTTCCTTATCACACCACCTTCTTAATTCAACTAGTTCTGGAAAACCCAATTTGTACCAATAACCTTTTTGTTATCCATATTGGGTATAAGTTCCCACATATAATTCATTTCAATATGATAATGTTCTCCATTCAATGCCTGAGAACATTCCAATTTCTCAAAAGCTTCATTCACACCATTCAGTTCAACTTTTGAATATAATGAAGTTTGTGAAGAAATTTTTTCATTATTCTTATTTGATGCTTTATATGTTGATAAAAAATAATTTTATGATCCTATACTTGATTCCATAGACTAATATGTGTTATTTTATTTTCATCCACATCACATGAAATAGCTGAGTATAATTCTTCTTCATTAGTAGGATTACCACTATCTGAATCATTATTAGAATTGTTGGAAAAACATTCCATATCTAGATCAACATCATTAACTTTATAAGTGTATTTTATTCCTCAAAATATTCAAAAACATTAACATCATTAAAATTAATAATTATACATTTTTACTAGTTAAAAAATTTATATCTTATTCCTTCCAGAGGATAACCAAGAAAAATTCTAGTTTCACCTTTCTTCTCAAACATGATAAGGTTTCCACCTTTCTTCTTTATAAGGAATGGAATCCTTAAAAAACTTATCTATTTCAATCATTTAGTTTTATCATAAAAATTTCATATGGATTTATAACTCAAATATTTCTATAGAAACATCAATTTTTGATATACATAGTTGTTCTCATGGGTTGCCTCTAATAATAATTAGAAATACCATGTTCAGGTTACATAGTTTTACCTATTTCTACTAGACTTCTATTATTTATCTCTATAACCCCATTTTATTGAGGGGTTTATTTTTAATTATACACATTCCTAATTCTATGATTCCTAAGAAAATTTGAAAATTATTTTTTCATATATTCATTACTATTATTAGTTCTCAACCTCATTACTGAATAAACACATTCCTTCTAAAATTTACTTCTAAAACAATTAATCATTTTCAAATCATATGAATTCTTTTTATATACATAAAACAGTTAATTAAATTCATTTTATCAATGAAATTGATGTAGTAATTATCACCATTTCATGATTGAGTGATCATTTTATCACAGATATTGGAATGAATAAGTTCTTAGGGTTGTTTTTAAAAAATCTCAACTATTTAATTAATTGAGATAGTAATTTTTCCTTTCAAAAAAACAGGGAAACAAAAATATATTATTCTTGACATCTCAAGAATACCACAAACACTATATCTCTTTCATAACTTTCTCATTTTTTCTATGACACATGTATACTATCCTTTATGCCATAACTGATTTTCATCCACCATACCCAAGTAACACAATTTTTTTATTTCACAAATTGGGAACAATTCTCACATTATATGGTAATCTCGTGTAACTATATTTCCATATTCGTCACTTTTCATAAAAAATCCCATATTTTACAAAGATAACTTTGTTACCCTCATCACAAAGTTGTGAAACATTCACCAGGTTGTGTTTTATCCCATTAACCTATAAATATACTATGGATTTCATCGTTTCATTCTCAATAATTTCTGATCCAAAACATTTTATTCTTAGAGATTTAATATTTCTAGTTGTTACAGTTCCTTCTTTTATGACTTTTAAATTCTTCAAAAACTTTAATTATCAATCATATGGGAAGAACACCCACAATCAAGAATCTAATTTTGTTATACTTTTTTTTCTTTCAAGGTTGTTCAACAAAATGATATTTTGATCTTCCTTTTATTTATCCATTTTCAACAGCTAATAATTGTTATGAAACTTTTATTATTCTAGTAAAAAAACAAGTCAAAAATTAGAAATATTTTTAATTTTTTATCATCTTTCAGATATTGTTTCAAGGGGTTGTAATATGGTCTCAATATTCACAACAACCATCTTGGGTTTCTTCAAAACTTCCTTCTTAGACATCATATTTTGAGAGGATTGAATCCCACTGAAACATTTTATTCCAATGAATATTGAGTAATAGTAATGTAGTTTTATAAAATAGAACATTTTATCTATATGTTCAAATCCACCACAATATCAGCAATATCAATATATAAAGTATTTTCCTTTGAAAAGTTTGGAATAACCGATGATGTGTATTGGTTTATAAGTAACCATATTAAAATAACGTTATTAACCACTAACCTTTATATTTTCAAAAAAAATATTGTTATGCATCTCATATTTCTATCCAGAATTATCAAAACCATATGAAATAGAATTTTCTTTAGACTCAGGGTTTTTACAAACTTTTGATTTTTCAAATTTGTTAACATTGACCACATGCATAACCTCCCCTGCATTCTTATTCTCCTGAAAAATTCTATTTTTCTTGTCAACATTTTCAGGTAAATTTCAATAACCCTTTATTGGTTCATCCTTACAATAACATTGACTAGATACAAAGATAGATTTTTTGAAACTTATATACCTTTGTTTAGCATTAAGATTTTTTTGATGGATAAGTTCTAACTCATCTTTGTTTTACTTTATCTTTACTACCAGATGTTCATTACTAAGATTTTTATCCCCAAGATATTATTTGAAATCAACAATCACATTTATCATCTTGAGTTTCTCATTAGTAAAACTATCTTTATTATTTTTTGAATATATTTCATTAATCAGTTTCAAAAAAAATTTCTTTCCTTTATATATTTCTCAGGCACTCTTTCAATTCTAATTTAAGATGATATTATAATTTATATTATTCTTCTACTTATTCTTTATAACTAATTCTTATGAAATATTCACTATTCATGATTATAAAAAAATAATTCTCTATAGCTTTTTCAAAAGAATTTTTTCAGATTCATCTTCACTTTCTACTTCTTTATCATCTTTATATAAGAAACCACTTGTTTTGGATTTAAATATTTTTATCATTCATTCTGGAAAAATATTTATTCTTATCAATATGTTTCTTCCATGATATTATTGGAATTATTTATTATTCATCATTATTATATTCTCTATTTTGTTGAGGAAAATTAGTTGCAATGTTCCCAATGGATCTTCATTTAATACGATTCAATGGAATTTTACCTTTAAATTTACATATACCTCATCTTAAATTAATAAATAGGATAAAATATCATCGAGATTAATACATATGTCATTTTTAGTGTTAGATTTATCAACATAATCTCCATCAATAGAATTATTAGAATTTTCTTTGTTGGGATCATTAAAAGTCATTTCTATATTAGCTTTTGTTGTTCTATTCATAATCTTCTACCTTCTCATTTTATAAGCAATGAGAGTGCTGTGAAAAATCATCCAGATATAAGGATTGAAGTTCTATATATTCTAATGATGAATTATTAGAATCAAAATTTTTAGGAATAATTCTAAAAATCTTATAATAACTATAAAATCCTATATATATTAATTAAGATATCAAATAGTGTTAACAATGTAATTTACCCTATCAATGAAGTTCCCAAAAGTTTCATACTCACCCATTTTCAAGACTCCATACTCCATCCTCCAATTTTTTTATTTCAAGAACATCATACCCAATATACATAAGATATTTCATCATTATATCTTTCTAGATATGAGTTTTCATTCCATCATGGATTGGAATCCCCCTACTGTTCACCCAATTCAAATTCTCCATCACAACTTATATTCAAAATTTTAGAAAAGAATAAATGAATAAATATTCTAGAACTGATACTAATTGAGATTACCCAACCAAGATTGTTGTATATCTAAGAGGGTGAGATTTTAATAAATATTATTTTTTATTTTATGTTTTCATTCTTATGTAACAACCTTCACATTATATTAATTATTTATTTATATACTGAGAAAAAATTCAGACACACCTCCACAGGAACACATTGATTTATGAGGTTCACCACTCAATAAGAGTTTATATTCCTTGGTATGATTCATAAATTATGCAATACCATATAATTCAAAAGAAAAATATCCTATTTTGTGGAATTTAATGAGTATGATCTGCCCTTACACTCGAGTAGCATTATGTTCAATATAGTAGTGCATGTGCTTCTTGTAGCAACATATTATGTCAAATAATTTTTGAAACAAACATGTTATGGTGCATCATGATCAAAAATAAAAAATATGATTTTTCAAAACAATTCTTCACATTCTTACCCAAAACATGGGAAAAAATTCCTAAACTTCATAATGGTACTCAATCGGATTTCAACGTACTTATAGATTGAAAAAATTAATTGTCCAAAATATTCAAGTCACTTAGTGAACTTCCTTTTACTTACTGAAAACATTCCTCAATCCTCTAAAAACTAATTACGTCCACTCTAGTCTATTTTGCAACATGTGGCACGATATCTTTGTAGACAACCTTCTTATTCCACACCCATACTTCGTGGATTCTCAATCCCTCCATGGACCATCCATGATTTTTGGATGGATGATTCTTCCATAGACCACATATACTACATGATCCCATTTCTTTTTCAGGTAACAGATCCTCACATTCTCTTTCCACTAAAAACATTTTCATTTGAGGAATCATTTCTCCAGGAACTACATCCCTATGCAGAATTCTCTATTATAAACACTTATCCTTCACAGAATTATCCCTTATAAAATCATTCATACATAAAACAATTATTCCATACATGATGTTTTCATCTAAAACATTTGGACCAAACATAATGATATGAGTAGGGGTCTTCATATTTTCAAATTGATCAAAAAATCTACTAATCTTAATTAACTAAAAAAATTTATTCAATGAAACCTTCACCACTAACTATTCTATGTGTTCCATGTAGAACAATTATTCCTTCCATAAACCAGTTTCTCCCATAAACACATCACCATCTCTTAAACACAAACAATTTGCTTCCCGAAAACAACATGCTTCCATAAACTATATGCCATCGATGATCTATTTTCCCTATATGACCTTTATAGAATGCTTCATGGTTCCCATAAAACTACTATGAAAAAATACTTCCTTTTATGATTTTCCTTCAATATTCCACCCACATCCATTCCAATCCACAAAATGTGATTCACAATTCATGAACTAAGAAAGACATTTTAGAAAATGTTGTTTTTTTAAAAATACATCCGATATTGAGGCTCAAAAATTAGGCAAACATATGGAAATAGAGCCACCTTAAAAATTTCATCGGCGACACCAACAATATTGATATGTGGGTATCTAATTTTATACAAAACCTTATCTGTTTTTATTTTTAACCTTCCATCAATAATCTCTAGAATTTTACGATTTAACAAGGAATGTATTGTAACTTCCATATTTTCCAGCAATGTATTTCTTTTTAATAAAACTTGAATATGATTGGAAACATTTTTTTATCTTTTCATTTATAATACATGCATCACTAGTTCTACAAATGAATTACGATTTTTTGGAAATAAAAATCAGAAAAACATCTTTATATAGTCCAAAACATATACAAAGTGGATTTATTTATCATTTTTATTAGTAATGTAAATCAACCTTGAAAAAAAAAATTCTTATTTCCAAAATCCATCTACTACCAATTTGGTCCCAACATTATCATGTTTTATTTCATGATTTATTTTAGTTATTTAATTAACTACCATACTCTCATCATTCAGACGAGACTGTAAAAACACCTTGTGGTAGAGTTATATAGCTGAAGGTGATGGTTTAATTGAATATAATTTATAATCTTATTAATATATTTTATTTTCGACAATTTCATTATAAAATTATATACCCATTTCCTTTTATTTTTCTCATGATCATTGAGAATTGTTTTTGAAACGAAATTTTTTAATTATGAAAGTAGTTACCATGAATTGAGGCATGACCATCATCACATTTTGGAAAAATAATATTTAAATTTGGTATTAATACAAATATGATTCAGAAAAAGACAATGTTATAAAACCATGGGAAATATGGTATTTTCACATTAATGAGGGGTTACGAGGACCATGGGGTTTATATTGCTTCAACTCCAACACCAAACATAGATTTATCAATTGATATTCCAAAATAAAATTTAACATAAACCGTAAATCTAAAAAACTATGGCATGCCTTTAAAATTGTATTTCATACCAATCAATATACAATGATTTCAATTTATTCTTTACTAAAAATGATTCCAAAACCATAATCAAATTCCTAGTCATTTTAATAATTTAAAAAAACTACTATTTTTAACACCTAAATCACATAATTTCAACATCTCTACAAGTTAGACCATGACCTTCTACTTTACTCATTTTGGTTCTTTAGTTCCATCTATTGAGTTTTTATAAATTTTTTATTTTGATTATACATGAGTAAAATAATAATAACCCTTATGTGCATCAAAATCATGTAATTTAGAATTTTTTAATTTATGTTGTGTTACACCGTGAACCATAAAACCTTGAAAAAATTAAACTTGTATAAAAAACATTTTTTAGATTTCAAAACACTATGAATTATGAACTAAATATCAATTATCATAACATTTTTTACTATATAACTAAAAAATAAATTTTTTGTTAAATGGTATGACTTGTAATTGAATGGATCATCAAAGTATAAATAAATTATTCTTGAATTATTTATCATATAATGTTTACCTATAGTGGTGTATTATTCTCGGGAATAAATTTTGATTATTTTTATAAGAATTAAATGTTTTCCATAGCATTTTGTAAAATGGAACCAATTTATACAGCTACATCTCATGAAAATTCACAATTTACGTGGATGTGAAGTATCTATGAAGTTATATAGGGAATAATTCCCTTAAAATTTTTATTGGGATAAAAAAGCAAAATATTGAAAATAAAGTTATGTAAAGTGTAATGTATCATACCAATACTATAATAAGGGTAATGTTTCTCATATTATACAAATAGGCATAGTGGTGTTATTAGAATATCATTTATCAAAGATTAAATATTTAAAAAATGAATGAAGAAACCACATTATGATAAAAAGGAATAACATATACATTGCACTTTGATAAATATATACACACACATATATATATATATGAATATGATATAATGGACTTATGTTAAGTTATATTCCAATTATATAATAATGTGTTTTATTTACAGAACAATAAATGGGAAAAAAATCACCAAGACAATATGGATACATATCATGAGTAATTAAATGGTTAAATAATTATGTATGATGGTGAGGAATGATGTTTATGAAAATTATTTTATCATTAAATGAAATATTTTGTATAAAATGTAGATCATGTTTTGATCCACACTACAATGAAGAATGTGTAATGAATATAATATTTGGGATGTTAAGGTACTCTATTTTCTGCACATCAAATAAAAAAAGAACATTACAACAATAATTAAATATTAAAAAATATATGTTCCACATTGGATAACTAAATGAAATCTATTACTAATGCATAATAAAACTCAAATAGAGATTTTTTACGAAGTACTGATCCATCGATAGTTTATAACAAATGAATTCATTGAGGAAGAGGTTCTCGCAAAATTTATCTAATGTCTAACATAATTTAGATGTCATTCAATCATTGAATATTATAGAGTAATCATAAGAAATACTTTTTATAGGATACTTTATATATTTTGAGAAAAAAATTATTTTTTAAACATTTTTTTTTGTATTCATTTTTGTTATAAATGAAATAATAACATCTTCCTTTTAGAGATAATCATGAGGGACATATAGTGTGTTTTTAATGTACAATACCTATTTTATTAAAAAGATTAAATATAAATTAATTATATAAAATTTAATATTATATAATTTATAATAATAAATATAAAAAATATTATTGGTTCATGAAATATAACTTACAATAAAATGGTTTAAGATGAAGAAAGATATTAATATTTAATAATTTAATCACGAATTATTTGATCATGTTATTTGTTTTTTATCTAGTATAATGTATTTATTAATTAGTTATCATGAGTTGATCCAAAAGAAAATAATCTAAAATATAGTAAATAGTGAGTCCTGCATCATTATTTATTATTGTTATTAATTTTATCATATTATGACCATGTTTTTTGTATTGTAACCCCTTGATATTTAAAAAAAATCATAAATATTTATGATCAATAATTTTTTTTAACCTTGCAACACCAAAAAAAATAAATTCATGATAAAACATGTAACATACCAGACTCTAGAATCTTATTGTGGGTACCGATAATATACTATATTTATAAAATACAAGAGTTCATGAAGGGTAGAATACCTTTTTACTATTGGATGTTGAAATATATATATATATATAATAAATTTAAACTCATATGATAAAACAACAATGAGAACCTTAATTTCCCATCCATCATATCCTTTCCAATTATAAATAGCACTACTTTAGCTTTCCATAGAGAAGGAAAACAAAAAAGGGTGAGTTAGAATATTATTAACTATTATAATATAATGAATGAATTCATAAAAGATTCTTGGAATATGTGATCTAATAGGATTTAATCTACACTTGATTTCATAATAGACTAAATCTTAGGGCATTCAATATCAATTAAAATAAATGAAAACATATATAACAATAATCATTGATCTCATATTTATGTAATGTATAATATCGGATATCAAATCATGCTTTCATGTACTTGATCGAATATAATATCCCTTTATGGGAATGATTATACCAAAAATACCAACATAATTTTCCTTATGAGAACTATCAATGTAACGAGGAACTGTTTATTTATGGTCCCCACCCATCACCATATTTGGCCAAATGCATCCACTATATGTGTAATTAATAACTTCCTTACCATTCCTTCAGGAACCTCTTACTAAATAAAAGATGGAAATCCATATAATGAGAAATATGGAAATCAAATACCACCTTATTCAATTAATTAATGTTTATTTCTCAGAGAACATACCTTAATCAATATAGAATCCATGATTTATCCTCAAAAAAATAATAAATAACCTTATTATAGAATTATAGTGTTAATGGTATATTAAATGTTATTGGTCATACATGGAAGATAAAAATTGTTTTTAATATTTTTTATTGGTATATGACCAAGGAAGTGGTTATAAATATGAAAAATCATGTTCTATAATTATTATGTCTATATTCCAATCATATCATCTAGTGGTGTCTATCATGGTGAGCAGTCAAAGGAAATTCATCATGCATCGGGGTGAAAATTTATTCAATTATAAACCGACCTCTTCTTAGGTGACCCAATCTAGGCATGTTCCCTAGTGATAATCACTTTCTAGTACCTGTATAGGTACAAATTTGTTCTTTTAAAATACATGTACATTCATTTTGAAGACCAGAATATGATTATCCCGCCATAAAAAATATTTAGTTTTTCAAGGTATTCAGATGAATTTTAATCGAAAGAATATAAGAGTTCAATAATTAAATATACCAATAAATCCAGTAAATTTCATGAGAAATACGTGATTTTCCTTATATGAACATTTATGAACCACACAAAAGGAATTATCCATTTAATATAATATGAGTCCCAATGATTGAAAATTGAGACATAAAAATATCACATATAGATTATGTTATAATTCAGTAATTATATTAAAATACATGTACTATCATCAATCTTCAAATTCCCATAGTAAATGGATTTAATGATATGATATCTCATGTAAGCATTATATAACCCACAGAAATGAAATTAGGTACATAATAATGAACTTTTTTATAATAGATGAAAATTTTATGGAAAACCATTACCTAAATTCCTTACTTCAAAAAACACACATTATACACATTTTTCAAAAAAACCTATAATAATCACATAATTTAAAACATTAATTGTGAATTTTCATTCTTATACTTCTTAAATAGTCATTCTGTGTATTAATTATACCGAATTTCTACATCAAATGTGTATAGTTTGGATTGATTGTACATGCTTTATAATAGTGATTCCTATATTCATCCATTATTTAATTCTCATCATTATAATATCATTAAAGTTAATACAACAAATTATTTATAAAAATATATTGTTTTAAATTACATTGATGTATTTTTTGTTTTTTATTCTCAATGATAAACTCAATAAAAAGAGTTTTTCTGTGATTCTTGATGATCAAACTTTGTTTTATTAATGGATGTATTAGATATTTGTCTAACATCGCAATAAATGGTTAAAAATAACAATTTAAACCTTTATATCATATTATATAGTTAATTTTTTTCCCATTTTTGGTCATGATATAAATTCATAGTATTTTTCAATTACGTGTTAAACCGACCCACACAAGATCACGCCCTAATTTAATGAATGAATATGAGGTGTTTTTTTAAATATGATTATTCCAAAATAATTATTATATTATTTAGAGTTTATTTGTGTGATATATAACAAATTATTGAAATTATAAGAATATTAAAGGAATATTGTAACTTAACCCAATAATAATAATTGATTACACTCTTAGTACGCATATTTTGAATGGTGATAGTTTCCATGAAAAGTTTTATCATATAATTAATTGGTTCTAAAATTTATTATAATATAATATTATTATTATCATAAAAACAATGTATATCTTTTAATTTGACTTATTAAAAATTAACTCTTTTATTTTATAACACATTTTCTAAAAATGTGAGAAAACACAATATTTTACTCAAAATATAAAACCCCATAAGATACCACAAACTAATTAAAAAAGAATTTAACATTAATAGAAAAATTCTCCAATTATAATTTCTACGAGAGAGTGGTTACCTGTGTTTCTAGGTCGTCCATTATAATGTATTCAAAATGATAAGACATTGTGTCTTTTTTCTGAATATTCTATTCTCTATTGATAATCCATTCATTGAATCCTCTCATAAATATGAGATCATTATTTTTTATCCATTCCCTATATACACTATTAGTATCTATACGTACTATCCTTTCCATCATCTAATCAACCTCTTCTAGTGTGACATTAATCGAAAGACCACCATATGATATTTATTTCTATGAATCAATAATAAGCACCATTGATTTACCATTTTTTCATCCTCTAAACATATCTCTTTCTACTTGCTAATCGAGTCACCCTTTAGTGGGACAACGTTTTAAAACATCTCCTCACTGTTATCAGGATCTTCTGCTTTAGAGCTTCCCAAAAAAGGATCATTTTATTTCATCAACCCATTATCCTTCTCATGATCCGTTGAATCATCAATTTGATTATTTCACTATAAGTTCATACCCTTTTCACACTATTTTTCCGTATTATCTAGCACACAATCTATCTCCATTGGTTTGTTTCTTTAACTGTCTTGGTCTCCATTAGATTTGGTAGATATGTGTAGTCCTTATGCCTTTTTCCTTTCCCCTTTATTCAAAATGAAACTACCTAAATCGGGATTTGAATTTTTCTGTTTTATTCATTATAGAGTAGTACATGGAATTTCTCTGTATTTCTACCATAACATATTTTGAGAAATAACAAAGAAATTCCTCATCATACTCTTCCCCAGATAGTGCTTTCCCCACGGTGATTATATCCGTCTATGGTGAAACCCCTTAGTCCTAAGCAAATCCCATAGTTTAAAACCAATCAAAATTGTTTTTATTTTTTAATCCTATACTTTTATATTTTCTATTATGAAGGTGAATCATAAAATAAATATGATGCAACATGGAGGCGGTAATCCACACAATGCACAAATTATAATTTAGTTTTTCCTATGTGAAAGGTAAAATGAGGTAACTATTTATTTAAATAATATAATAACATTTAGTATACCATAAATATTTATGTAATAATTTATTACTGGGATTAATTAAAATGAACTGAAATGATAAAATTTAAATACATTATAAAAAGGATTGAACTTATATCAGAAAATATGAATTTCTCATTGAGGAATCCTTGTAAAATAAGGGCATATGAAAATAAATATTGACAATAAGACCATGGGAGTGAATAATTATTCTTTTTTATGAAAAAACTAAGGGTTTTAAAGTGAGGATATATTTTAGTATTTACTTGAAGAGTTAGTGATTGGACCATTAAAATTTTATTTTTGATGTTGATTTTTAAAATAATTTAACTCAGTATAATTTCAGCACATGTTTAAATTATCAAGTGTCTCTAAAAATTGTAAATAATGTATTGGGGAAGACATAAGTTTTATACAAACCTTGAAAACTAAATTCAATACTTATTTTTATCATGTCTCAATCCCCTTACACCTTTAATATTTCTTTTATAATATTGAATTTAACTACGTTAACAATTTTTAACTATGTTAACTTAATTATTTTTCCTAAAATAATGTTATTGATATTATATGAAATGTACATACTATTTATAAATTTTAAATAAATTTTTATTCAATGTTCAATTGTTATTGAAAAATAGTTTTAATACGACAAATGTATAATATATTAAAAAACAATTTAAAAAAATTATTACTTAAGATCAAAAAAGCTGATTAGGGGTTTTTAAAGTATAAAAAAAATCCAATTAATTGTATAGACCCAGAAATTCCGTGGAAATTTTTATCTTAAATACATGGGAATTTAACAGGTCCGTGAATACTGACGACGCATGATTTCGAGGCTCGGTGTGCCCAGAATCAATTTCTAATGTTTTTTAGGGGTACGTTCAGAAAATGTACGAGTGGGATTTTATAAATTTTGATCCAGTTCTCGGAATAAAAATCTGAGGGCATCATTGAACTCGCAGCGCTGATATTCGCTTAAGGAGACATTCACTTCAATGAAAACAGGTGCAGATTAAATGTTAAATTTTTGGTTTTGATGGAAAATAATAAAATAAAGTGTGTGTCACGTTATTTTATTAGAGCATCTATGTGGGTGTTTGGTGGTTAAAACCTCCTCATGGGAGTTCGAGGTGGGACCTACTAACATTAACCTCCTATGAGAGGTTATGGTGGTGGGTACCACCAAAAAATAACCTCCCATGTGTGGTTTTAAGTGGTGGGGACCACAAAAGGATGATACCCATTGAACTCCCCATTAAATGGGGTGATACCTCTTGAGCTCCCCACTTCATGGTGCCACCACCCTAATGGAGCCTCATGATCTCCCCTTTAATTAATTGGTACCAACTCCCCAAATTAATTTTGTGGCTACAAACATAAATTAATTAGGTGGGACCCATTAATTTAATTCTACCCATTTGAATAAGGTGAAAACAAATTAATAAGATATCAATCTATTATTATTTCTTTTGGTTGGAATATTACATTCGGTGGAAACCATGGGTGCTTTGAGAGGAGAGCTTAGGAGGATTAGAATTTTTCCAACAAAGAACGAAGAATGCTTTATTTCGATAAAGAACGTTGTTGACAATCCTTCTTTGACTTCTTCCTCGAACACCTAACGATGTTGAGCATCTTCCACGAGCCGACGCCGCTCGGGATTGGAAGTGTGCGATGGATGTGACAAAAGACAAACTTCTTCATCTACCTTCCGTGACTCCATCAACAAATGACAAACAATGAACAATGTTAGGGGTTTACTTTAATCTATGAATGAACGTATCCCATGTTCTTCCTTTCTCTGAAATTCAAGAACAAGGGTTTTTGTGATCCATACTTGCGAGCCTCTGATACCAATTTTTCATGACCCGTCCCCCTGGGCCCGTGCCCTGACTTCCCCATGCCCTCGTTCCATAGGCCAGGGGTTGGCGACTAGCACCAAAGGTGTAAATCACCAAAATTGGGAAGGAATTGCCTTAATAACTATAATCAAACACAACAAAGTACAAATGTAAGAAAACTCTAAGTAAAAACTGTATACAAAAAGAGAGTTCTGGAAATTAAAATGGGGCCAGAAATACAAGCCCAACTGTAAAGTACGAGTACAACTGAAAAAGGGAAAAAACGGTTGAATGGTAAAAGCATCTCCTGGATCGTCCACCACGGATCCTACCTGATGGGTAGGTACCGATAGCCTCTTTATCATTCCACGTCCATCAGACTCCTCCGTGTACCGTCTCATCTTATAGTCCACCTCCGGGTGTCGTCAAGTCCTGGCCCTCTCAGCCTTTGTCAGTGTTTCCGGTCATCTGAATCCAACACAACTAAATTTGTGTGTAGCCCGTGCATTGGTTAGTATAATGATACTTATTAGGGACCCAGAGACACTCATGGTCTCACAAAATCCTTCAAGGATAAACCACAAAGTATGAAATCGAAAGATAACCCCACATAGGTATATGGTCATACATATACCTATGTTATCAAGTAATCCATCTCGTTCACGAGTAAACACAAGAGTTTCTGACTCATCTCACACATATATACAAAATTTGTAGAGTGATAGAGATTATCAGATGTAGTCACTGATTCATCTAAGTTTTCAGACACACACAGGATCCAGGACTAGTAGTTGGAACTATCGGACCCACAAATGATACAAGAACATCAGTCAGAGCTATCAGACCTACAATGGATCGAAGACTAGCTATTATGTTGGACCCACATAGGATCCACAAATAGAATCCAGAACTATCGAACCAATATAGGATCCAGGAATAGTCGTCAGTGCGCAGCCAGCCACAGGGTTTTCACAAAGTACACTCGATTCGGGGAGGGTCCCCTCCTCAAGCCAAGTGTCGACATGTCACTGCAACCAATTCCCATGAAGAAGTATGTCAAAGGTCCATCTCGTAATAGGGGTCTCAACACTATAGACGACACATCAATTTGACGCTCGGTATGTATGTTTTTAGCTTTTTAGTCTCGTGGTCCTGGTAGGAATTGTGTAAGATCCAATTTGACTATATCTCAAATTACCCCGAACTCCAGTGGGGTAAACTCAAAGGGAGCGTTACACTCCATGAATACCAATGCCACCGAAGGTTCGTCAAAAGGTCATCCGGTGACAATGTTATGGCCAAAGAAGGTATGAGGTCAGCAATGGGCCTGGGTCTAGTCCGACCTGGTCAGACCGACTCTGCCCAACCCGGTCTGGGCCAACCTGGTCTGGGTCGACCTAGTCAAATCTGATAAGATTGTCCTGGTCCTCTTGGCCTGGCCTTGTGGACTATGAGGGTGGTTCATCCCGGAGTTCTCAACATCGTCGACTTGGAAAAAAGGCTAGGACTAGTTTGGCCAGCGCCGTTAGGGGCGCAGCTCGGGCGACTCCGCCTAGGAGGTCGGGCCGGTCAGGAGGCCAGAGGGCTGGCCACGGGGAGTGTGGGTAGGTTATGAGAAGAGCACGCAGGGCGCAGGTAGGCCGGCTAGACATTGGGCAGGCCACTGGTGCACCAGGAAAGGCTCGGCAAGGGCAGGGCAGTCCGTGGGGGCACACGCAGGGTGCTGGGCAGGCCGCGAGGGCGCCAGGAAGGGCGCGGGGGCGTCGTCCGGCCATAGGGCAGGGCACAGGGGATCACTGAAGGGTGTGGTTGTGGATGATCATGACATGGGGGCTGTGGGAAGGTTGGCCACGTGCCATGATGGGTGCTGGGAGGTTGCGGGTAGGCGGGCCGCACCTCGGGTAGGGCCCCAGGAGGTCGTGGGTCGGGCACCTCTCAGGCCGGCGGTGTTTGGCCGGATGCACCGGTGCGCCGTGGGGGAGGCATGATTCGCAGAGGCCATGGGTAGTGCAGCCTTCATCATTTTTTCCTTCACTTTCGTCACCTCATCACCATTCCATAGATTACAAAGAATGATAAATCATCAGAGGGTGTCGGGCCATGTTTCGTTGGCCCACACCCTCCGCATTTAGGGAGGTATCAATTGTCTCATCAACAATAGCAGATGATCAACAACATGTCTACAACAATCCCTTTTTATCCAATGATAAAGATATGAAGAAGGGTATAACATCATTATATAATAATCCTCCTACCTTTGATTCGATGGTCATTGTTCGTTGCATCTGCCGCACGTCTCAAATCCCATGCTGTGTTGGATCATTTACAACGCTCCATGTGAGTAGGATTTGAGGAAGGATGTAGAATAAGGAAACTTCTCTAGCATTCTTTGTGTTCTTCATGGAGGAAGCATTCTTCGTTGGAGAGGCTTTCTCCCAGAGCTCCTCCCAAATCTCTAGAGCTAAGCCTTTCCCCAATTCCACCACCAGGGTAAAAAAATAGCCAATAATAAAAAAATTGGCACGATTTATTTTTATGTTGAAACATAAAATTAAATAACTGAAAAAAAATTATGTTGACACATAAAATTAATTTGACAGCAATTAACTTGATGTTGACAAATAAAATTAATTTGACAAAAATTAATTTGATCTTGACACATAAATTTAATTAGATGAATTTTATTTCCCGTTGACATATAAAATTAAATTGGAAGCAATTAATTTTACGTCAGCCCATAAAATTAATTATGGGGGGTTGAGAGGTTTCTTCCCCATCCCCATTAATTGGGGGTTATGCCTCTTGTGCTCCCCATGTCATAACCACTCAGGACAGGCTATGCTTGGGTGGGCCCCACCAACATAACCATTCATGGGAGGTTAGGGTGTGGAGGTCCCACCTCCAACTCTCATGTGGAGGTTCTAACCAACAATCACTCACATAGCACGTTAAAATAAAATAAAGTGTTGTACAATTTACAGTATTATTTTTTATAAAAATCCAAAAACTAACTTTTATTCTTGACTAACTGTCATCAAAGTGAAAGTCTTCTTAATCGAATATCGGTGATGCGAGTTCAACAGTGCCCTCATATTTTAGTTCCGAGCACCGGTTCTGAAGTTATAAAATCCCACTCATACATTTACAGAACATACACGAACAAAACTTTAGAAATTGATTCCGGGCACACCGGGCCTCAGAATCAAGTGCCGTAAATTTTAGTGGGCCCATAAAATTCCCATGTATTTAAGAAAATATTTTCCACAAAAATTATTGTCTTTACATTAATAATGGTAATTTTATAATACACATGTATCCAATATATTGGTTTGATAAATTTCAAATCCATATTTTTATAAAAATAAGGTAAACCAAGTATCAATATTATAAATATTTGTAAATATCTATATTCAAATTAAAACAATTTTATAATAAAAATAATAAAACTCAGATTATGTTAATTTATTTATTAAAAGTTCAAAATTTATGTTAAATTTTTAATATAAAATTAAAAAATTTATATATTATATCTTTTAATATATTTATGAATAAATTCACTTTAATGTGTGTATTGTGTGATTATTAGGGATATTGTGTTCATCTGGTTCAATGGAGTCTTGGTTATTAAATTCTCCCATTATATAGTTTCTTCCTAGAATCTAAGTATATATCTTCTAATTAATAAGTGTGGATATTTCCTCCCCATATCTTCTAGAGGCTCCAAGGATGCGTCTTCTAGTTTTTGTTTTATCCAATTATCTTATACTAATTGATTTGATTGATTCGGAAACACATGTTCTATAGTGTTAAGAATTTGGATAGGTTCTTCATTATAAAAAATTTAATCATACAATTATATTCAATAATATATTACAAAATTATATATATTAGGAATGTATTTCCTCAGTAATTAATCATAGAAGAAATCATGTACTTTAAAATGGTTTGCGGGGACAAAAAATTAATGGAATACAACTGCAATTATTTTAATAATTTTAAAACTCCTTATGTTTTGAGGTATTACCGTAAATTTTTTTAACCAATTAAAAACATTACATATTTGGTGTAATAGCCATGATTACATTAACCCATTATTTCTATTCAATATTTTATTTTAATAATAACATGATATCATTTTTAAACTTTGGGATACATTATTTTGATCATGATTAATCTTTATGTTAATAGTTTCCTCCTATAAAAGGTTAGGGATATATAATATTTACTCTCCAATATTTCCATAATATTTTGGACTATAAAACCTCTTTAGAAAAATTGATTCATATTATCCCATATGGACACTCTAATGAAAGATATTATTTTTTGAAAAATATGGAAAGGCTAGATACTAATCCAGTATATATTTAGATCCTATAGAACATGATCTCATACTATCTTCCAATGTTTAGATACTCAATTTTGACATTTTATTAGTTTAGAATGATATTTGGTGCTTATAACAAATAATTATTTAGATCCCTTTGACTATTATTCAATTTTTTTTTTGTGAAATTAGTGTCATGATCTGCCTCAATAGATAGATATTTCCAATGAGGCCATATAATTTCACTGATATAGAGTCAAGAAAGAATGTCAAGGGTCATATATTATATTATCACCGAGGAATGGTCTGACATAGTATGATTATTAATAATGACCATATAACATCGTTCTTCTAGGAAGTATTTTGGAGTCCAATGATAATTTATATTATAACATTTTTCCACTTAATATAGGTTTAGGAAGAGGTGGTATGAATCAATTATGTTTCTTCCATCTTCCATTCTCCCATATGAATTTTAATCTTTTTTATAGAACATATAAAATCCCTACTTGATACTATTATTAATGAAATTTTATTTTAAATCTCAATAAATATTTATACTACATTGTTTTATAGGAAAATTTTTGCTATATTCTTCAAACTAAAATTCCCTCTTTTACTCAGTTACGTATTGAACACAAAACCTATTCCCAATCATCAACACCAGATCTCTATAAATTAAATATGAAAATTTAAAATAATTTAATGATTTAATAATCTGTTTTATATAATTTTCATCCTTATATGAATTATAAATCACATATTGTAAGGTGTTTTATCTATATATTATAAAATTAATGATGTTTCTCGTAACCAATAAATATACAAATTAATCATTACTAGATCCCTATATATAGGATTCCTCTTAATCATCTTCATGGTCATAACTCTATATATCTCCATACTTAATGCATCAATCACCTTTTTTCCTTTATATGGTTGAATATTATCAAGCAATCAGAATCTATAAGAAGATCCAACCAAATTCTAGGCCTCTTATTGATCACATTCTTTGAGTAGATATACGTCAAACTCTTCTAGCCTGAATATATATAACTAATATTTCCCATAATATATTTCATGTCTTAAATTTTTAAAAGAAATGAGTATGTATTTTAGCTGTAGTACATGAGTAGGAAAGAGATTTTCATTTATTTTAGATTCCATTGATTCTTAGTCAGTCACCCTATCATTCAATATTTGGAAACAACCAGGACATTTCAATAATGCATAACTATAAATTAAAATTCATTACTTACCTAATTATAGATTTATTGTCAATTATTTAATGATTCCCCACTCAAATTATTCTATCCATTCCACACATTCCCATGTCCTTGTAAAATGAACATGATTACATGTTTACATGTTTAATTAGTTGTCCAACCTTGGAGAAATATTTGATGAATCATTGATTGGAACCTAATAAACCAAGGAAAACATGGATCATAGAAATTTTAATAAGTGTGGTATATTATTTGAAAATTATTTATGTGTAATATATATTCTATCCTTGGAGAAATTTTATTTAGGAAAATAAACATCATTATGCTGAAATCCCAACTTACAATACTTTCTCAAAAAATTCATTATTAGAGATCCTCTATAATTATTTATAGATAAATCACATTATATTCATATATCTTAGAATAGATAAACAAATCATCAAATTAAGACCACCACATTGTTATCCTGATTCTACATGAATACACTATTCATTGGATCCATAATGAGAGAAGATTAATTCATAAATCTAAAAGGAATTAGTGTAAACTCAATATGCCCTTACCTTTTCCGAAATGTTGCATTTTGTACATCATCCTTCTCCACCATTATAGGATGGTAAATAAATTAAATATACATATTTGAAAAGTATTTTCCATAATAAATTTGGTAAAATAAGTCATCATTGTGTTGTAAAGGATGCTTATTATTTATAATAATGTCATGGATCACCCTATATTTGATGTACAATCTCATTAACCCGTCCTTTTTCAAGAATAAAATAGGGCCTCCCCATGGGTGAAATACTAGAGTATATAACTTCCTTATCACTCAAATCATGTATCCATTTATTCAAATCCACTAAATCATCCTAAGCCATCATATATTTAGTTTTATATTTCTTTCCTTATATATAGAACGATTTTATGTTGAACTCAACATCATGATATAGGAGATGACTAGGTAATTATTCAGGGAATAAATTAATAATATTTTATACCATGGGTACATTCTATATTGTTATGATACCTACCTTATCTGTATATCACAATGAACCTTCCTATTAACCATGTATTTTATTATGGATAACTATACGGTAATGATTTATAATTATATAGGTGATTGAATTTCCACTATAAAGAAAAGAGACTGCACCCAACCTCCATGAATCATAATGTCATTCTTTTTGCAATAAAGTTTTTCATTAAACATAAAAAGTTTATCCATACCATGAATCAAATCAATGTTATTAATATTTATAATAAACTTATTTTCAAATAATGTATTCCCCTGAAACATAAAATGAACTACTATACGCATTTTTTCGATAATATTCTTGAATGATTTATTCATTGATAACAAAATTGATTCAGTGAAAGAGAAGTGTCTAATTTTATTGTAAAACATTAAATAAGTTAATGTTTGTTGAGATGTATTATCTAATAAAAAATACCTAATATTGATTATATGATAAAACAACTAGACACTATAACCCTATGAACTTTTGATTCTGCTATGGTAATCACAAAATCTTATCCATTCTCTCTTGACCTTTTCTGAGATAAATTTACATTAATTTTTTGTGTTTGGATAATAAAATAACCATTATCCATGAAATTAAATAATTAAACCACAATATGTTAATCCTTACCATTAAATTTATAATCATTATTTCCTTTTTATCAATACTTGTAAAAAACAATTTATATCTTCTAGAAAACCTTTGGGTGTTTTTTCCCATAGTTATCAAATGTAAAAAATATCATCCTTACATTATGCCCCTCTCACACATTTTTCTTCCCTTGGCGCTCAGTAAGAATCTTATTTACCTAATTTAAAATAAATTCATAGGTGATTGAGAACTCATTTATTATCTTATTGATTCATGATACTACATAATCATATGATGAAAATTAATAAGTGACCAATTCCCATAAAAGGATCATCTTTAACCCATTAGTGAAATGATAAATATTGATTTCTAGTCAATGTACATAGTCAAAAACATTACTAAGATAATGTTGTAAATTTTTACATCTATACATCAATAATTTCCCCCTAATATTGTAAAATATTATTTAATATTGAATAACATTCTTCTCTCAACACACATAAATATAAATTATCATTTAATACCACTATAAAGGTACATTAATCAATGTAAATGATTCCATATTCTGCTTTAGTGTTTTGAATTAGTAGTATCCATTGGTCAGTTTTTCTATTTTGACAATAGAGCATAATTATGAATTTTTTTATTTTAATATTTCCCAAATAAAGAGCGATCTTCTCTAGTTACATTGTCTATTTTTATACTACCATGGAATTAAAAGTTCATCAAAATATAGGTTTTTAATGTGATAAGTGATTAAACAGTGTTACACTATGATTTTGATTAGTATGCCACCTAATGAGGTTGATATTATTTATCATATCCTTAAAAAATAATACTAATATAGTTATGAACTAATTTTCTTCAACTCAATATAAAATAAACTTTTTAGTGGGAATATCACTTCATTAAATATCACTGATTATATAGTTCTCAATCTCATCGTTAGTTGACGGCATTATAAAGTATCATGAACAAAAAATTATCTCATGATATCGAATTGTAATATACATGTACCATTATATTTTATATATTGTTCCATTTAAATTTTCAGTTTTTTTTCATAAAATATGATACATCTAACTTTTTTATTCTATATACAGTCACCAATGTTCCAGCTAAAATTCCTTTGTTACCAAATTTACAATACAAGACTATAGAAACCCACAACTAGTTATTATATTGAATTATTATATTATAATATATAATTTATTAAAGAATATAACACTTTAGTAGTCTTACATGACTAGACTCATATATATAATTAGTTTCAAAAAAAATATAAAATTTGAACATAATGTGTGAAGATTATTATCCCTTCCATAATATTAATGAAAATTACACATATCCATAATTTATGTTCCAATGAAAAAGAATTTTTTTTGTGGGATCATATGATCCATATTGAATAGAATACAACAGAGACATTTATAACACGAAAAAGGAATATGTGATATGGAATATATATAAATAAATACATGAATTTGAAATTAATTAAAACTAATGGAATATTATACTAAAAAAATAAATGGAAATATGGATAAAAATAATCATTGGTCTCATGATTATAAAATTCATAATATTATATTTCAAAACATGATGTCAAGGAAAAATTAATGAACATTAAATTTTTCATGGAATATTCACATAACATACAGTAATGGAAAAATTTCCTATAAAAACGGTCTAGAACCATTGTTATAATTCCCCAAAATATTGGAATAGCCTATAAAAATGGGTTGGGATGTTATTGGGTTATTTGGAGTGGGGATAGACCTAGCCCATTGGTTTTCACCAAACCATTGGGATATGTAAATCTAAAAAAACAGCAATGGAGGTTTGAACCCATAACTTATGGGTTACATATAAAAGACGTTACCACTATATAGTAATAACTTTTTGGTATATATTTAGATTTATATATATATATATATGTAATTTATATGATAATTTTTTTCATGATATTCAACAAAAAAATTCATAAAAAATATAGGTACAAATCCAAACAGTTCTAAAAACCATTGGGATAGGTACCCACCATTTCCCAATAGTTTTCCAAAAATGTTCGGAAATGTGGTCTCAAAGAGGGATTTCCCCAACAATTTTGGAAAACCATTGGGAAATCCATACCTTTTCCCAACAGTTATCCAAAACTATGGGTAAAAGTGGTACTAATGTGATCTTACCCAATGATTTTTTAAAAATACTGGGAAAAGGTATTGGTTTTATCAATGGAATTCCAAAATCATTGGGAAATGTTGTCTCAATGTGGGTATTCCCAACAGTTTCGGAAAACCATTGAGAAAAGTGGTCTCAATGTGTGATTTTATAACTGTTTTGGAATCCTATTTGTAAAACCATACCATTTCCCAATAGTTTTTCAAAACCGTTTGGAAAAGTGGTCTCAAAGTATCCTATCCCAACGGTTTAACAAAACCATTCATATTGATGATTTGTTATAGGTAGAATATTTAGTAGTGATAAAATAAATGTTTTTGTCTCGTGATATATATTGATTCATTAATAAGTTATATAAATCTATTCTCCACCCATCACCTGATTAATCTTAAAGAATTCAAAATAAAATCCATGAAAACATTTGAAACAATTCATTGAGAAACCTATTACATTATAAAATGATCTCAGTCATATAGTGAAAAATTTATAAATATAATAATTCATATATCAATATAATAATTTTGATATCTATTAGAACATCCTTTAATCCACTTGGATGTTGTGGGGCATCATCATAGTAACATGTATTACCATTATTAGTGAATTATAGTGGCGTGTTTAATTTAAATGTTATGGGTTATCCATGGAAGATAATAATTTTATAAAATAGATTGGATTGTATGTGGACCATTAAAAATTTAGGAAATATCCCTAATCATGAATCAAAATGTGCTTGTGAATTTTCAAAAGCATGTCCATCAAGAGTTTCCTTCTGGGTGTGTAGCCTTAGGCCCATTCATCGTCCAATAGTATGGTGACAGAGTCAATTCTCAACTAATACTTTTCAGGGTGAATATGATTTGGTGTATTTTTTTCATATACACATCCAATATATTGTATGTATAAATAGATTTATTTTATACAAATAATACAACCATTATGTTTCCAAAATCACAGGATGGTTTTCTCCCATAAAAAATATTGATTTTTGAAACATTTTTAGTCACTTTTAAATCAATAGAATATGGGATAGGGATACCAATATAGACATTTATATCCCATAAATCTCATTAATAATAATTTAATATTCTTCTATAGTAATGTATTAACCATAAAAAATTAAATAAGTTATGAATATAACATGAGTCCCATTAAAATATAATGAAGAAGGAAATTCGCAACTTATGGCATGGGTAGAAATTCAAGTGAATCCTCATGAAATAGTGGGATTCAAATATATCTCTATATAACATGAGTAAATTACTTTAATGACATAAAATATTACATTGGTATTATTTACACCACATAAAGGATATTAGATTTATATTATAGAAATTTTCTCAAAGTGTGGAATTTGAGATAAAAACCTCTTATCTCTTACCCTAAAACTCAATAATTCACGATAAAATATTATAAAAAACATAGATATAATAATATCATAATTTAGAAAAAAATATATATCCATTTTCATTTTTACTCATTATAAATAGTCATTCTCTATAATAATTCTACTAATTGTCAATAACATGTATTTATAGTTTTGACTGTGTGTACTAGTGCCATAATATTAATGTCTAAGTCCATATTCATAAAATTTTCATCATAACTAGTTCATTAAAATTAAAATTTTATATTATTTAAAATTCATTATGATAATTAAAATTCCATTCATTAGTTTTCCACTCTTTATCACTAAATATTAAATTGATAATATACATATCTTGGTGATTCCCCATGATCAGTGAGTGTTTTCTTAATTAATGAATTTAATATGATATAAAATATAAATAATTAATATATAAGTACTGTCAAATTTATTTCATATTATACAAGTAACTATTTATCTATTGTCTTTCAAGTGATAAATCAATAATGTTGTCTAATTAGGTGGTTAAAACAAACTAAACGTGAACATACCCAGATTTAATGAATTATTATGAATTGGTTTTGTTGTCATGTGCTTACCATAGAAACCTAATGATCTTATTTAGTGTTAATTAAAGTATTATATCATAATTTTAAGGATTTATATGTATATATATTGGATACTTAATCATTAAATATTTTGAATAAAATATTTTCCTCTTCGTATGATTATTTAGAATAATTAAATAAAAAAATTTTATTTATTGTTAATTTCATTAAGAGGATCCAAAATTATTCATAAGAAAAACATGTTGATATCATAATAGTTATATTTTCTATTTGAATACATCCATATATCTAACCATGTAATTTAGTGTAGAAAAAACAAACATGTTACATCATGGAGGTCGTTGTTCTTCTAAATCTTGAATGAAAATTTCAGTTTATTTATGTGAAAAAAAATATTTGTTAGTGTTTATTAAAAAATTTAACAAAATATTACTAAAAATATAAATAAGTAATTTATCATTCAATATTGGAAACATATTTTCTAAATGGAAGATAAAATGATATTATTTCAAAAAATGGTTTAATATATGTTGAAGATTTTTGTTAATACTAGAGGGATTCTTAGAATGAAAAGAAATTGGATAATTTATTGTGAAAATAATCTTAATATAATAAAATATTTTTGAAATTAAAAGATAAATATAACGTCTTCATTTTGGGGAAAAAAATTAAGTATTCCTTGAAGTGGTGATGAGAGGACCCTTTCATTAGTTTGTTAGAATGAGATATATATAATTATTTAAAATTAATATTATGGAAGGACAAGTTAAACATATTAAATGACTAAAAAATAGGAAAATATGGAATTTATATGATAATGGGAAATAAAAACCTCATATAAACAATTATATACATGATTGAATCTAGTTTCAATCCATTTACCCCTTGAATTATTACTTTTTCCAATTTATAGTTTACTTCTTTTAATAGTTTTTACCAATTATAACATAATCAATGTGAAAAAAATAAATTGATACATACGAGTTAGTTATTACCAAATAATTATTAAATTTAAATAAATTTTTTTGATTCAATATCAATATGATTTATAAATTAATTTTAATATGACGAATGTATAATATATAAAATTAATTTTTGAGAAAATTATTTCTTGAGTTATAAAATTACTATCATAAGTTTTTAAACAATAATTACTATTTTAAAATGTATAATATCAATTTTATAATAATAAAATTTTCAATAAAATGGCTTTATATATTTATATGGAATACTTTTATTATATTATTGACATAAAAGAATTATTATTGTTAAAAGTTTTATATTACAGTAATCTCCTAATGTTTTTTGTAAAATATTAAAAATTTATCCTAAGAT
Source organism: Viscum album (assembly GCA_963277665.1). Taxonomy (NCBI): domain Eukaryota; kingdom Viridiplantae; phylum Streptophyta; class Magnoliopsida; order Santalales; family Viscaceae; genus Viscum; species Viscum album. Next base: position 1,360,541,040 of record OY728147.1, on the reverse strand, counting down.
AATATTTTCATGAGGATTTAAAAATTGTGGTTTATTTTATTAAATTAAAATTATAAAATTTATTAATAAAACAATTAAATACACTTTTTAAAAATTCTCTTTAGAATAATGTAAAATGTGTGATTATTATAGATAGTGTACTTACATACTAAAATAGATTTTAGAGTATTAAATAACTATTATAATATATCCATTCAATTTGGGAGTATAAAAAATTAAAATTATTTTGATGTATGGTAAAAAATAATATCAATTTCATTTTTAATAATATTAAATATTTAAAATTCAATTTTTATTACCAAATAACTAATATAATGATTTTATGTTTTTTTCCACAATTGGATTTTTATATGAGGTTTTTTAGTTCATCAAATAAAATATAATATATTTAAAATATAATAAAAAAAATATTTTTTTATAAATAATAAATTAAAATAAATTTAATTAGGAATATATATGAAATATGAATAAAATAATTTAATGTATGTAATGTCACACCCCGACCGTAGACGCCTTTTATTTTATTTCTTTCATGGTCCTGGTTTAATATTTTTTCAATGTTTAGTTATGTTGGCAGGTTTTGCATCGGTGCGCATTTACCCTGTCGTTTGTGGCGACCGTGCGTTCAGCCCGGGTGACCGTGTGTTCGCCCAACATTTTGAATATTAAAATTTTTATATAGGCATTAATATAATTATAAGTATTAAATTGTTATAAATATTATTTCTATTTTTATTATTAGGATCCTTAAAGTATTATGATTATTTTACTTTTGTTAATAATATTATTATTATTTTCCTTTATTTTCTTTGCTCAGATTGTCTGCGCCGCGGTCCGGGGTGCTCCCCGGATTAAAGTATTTGTCGTTCGATGCTTTTTCTGGGTTTCGGACCCGTGCGCGGCCGCCGCGCTGTTGGCGGTCGCCACGTAGTTGGCCCGGGTGTCGGGCAAGTAATCTAATTTTCATGTATATATGTTCTTTTATTATTATTTTTAATTTGGTTAGGCTCGCATTATCACAAATGGTTTTTTTATTAATTTTGATGATTGTTATATTACTATTGCTATCTATATAATTATTACTATTATGGTTATTATTTTATGGTATTATTATTATTATTATTAAAATTGTTATTTATTTTATTAGTATTTTTATTTCAATTATTATTATGATTATAAAGAAAAAATAGCTAACCCTAATTCTCCCCTCCTTCCCTCTTATGCCGCACGCCGCCCCTGCTCCTCTCTTCTGCCCGCGCGAGGACAGCCGCCCTTCCCTGCTTCTCCCCCTCACCGCTTCCCTCTCCCCCTCCGCACCGCCCTGCCGCCATGCCCTCCTCTGACCTCCGACGTATGTGACCTGCACTCCCTCCAGCATATGCGACCTACACCCCCCACCCTCCACCATTTCCCGACCGCCGCACCCGCACCGGCCTCCGCTGCTCCCTCGCGCGACACCCATGGCCACCGATGTTTCCCGGCAAGCCCCACCGCCAGCCAGCGGTTCCCGGCCCACTCTGGCGAACTCCAACCGACCTTCGTCGAGCCCCCTACTGGCCAGTGGCCCTCGTCCCCCTTCTGGCGCACCTTCCAGCCCTTCCAGCGAGACCCTGCCTTCTGCCAGTACCTCCAGCGAGCCCCACTCCGGCCAGCAACCTCTGCCTCCCATTCCGACATCCCGACCAACCCTCCGGCCACTTCCCGGCCTTTTTTCTGGCACTCCGGTGCACCCCCTGGCTCCCGCATGACCCGCCTCCACTGTCCGGTGTTATTCTGACGTTCCCTACCTTATTCCGGCAAACCCGCCGGCATTCCACATCCCCGCTGGTACCCCTGCATCGCTCTGGAACCGCCTGCCAGTGTCCCCCGGCCTTTTCCGGCGCTCCAGCTAGCTCTTCCTCACCTTCGGCAGGCCGTGTACCGGCTTTTCACGGTCCGTCCAGCTGCCACCGTCTTGTGCCGGGTAGCGGTGCACCCGATAATCAGCGCGCGACCTCCAGCGGTCTCCCTGCAAGTGTGCGCCACCACTTTAACTGGCGCGTGACCCCGACGGTCGAGCGCCTCTGCACCGAGGTAGTCTTTTTTGGCTTGTCTCATGTTGAGTTTATTTTTATATCGGTGGTCTGTTGTTTCGATGTTTTGGTGTTTGTTGCAGCGCGTCGGTGGGATAATTTCACAACGCTACAGTCTTCAGCTGGCGCGTGCCTCCGTTGGTCGGGAACATCCCTGTGCCGAGGAGATCTCCTGTTGGTTATATGTTTGTGACTATATTTATGTCAGTTAAGCTATTCCTAGTGTTTCGTGTTTGTTGTAGCGCATTGGCGGAATGATTCTGCGATTCAGTGATCGTCGGCTTGCATGTGCGTACGCGCCTGCATGAAGCGTGTTCCTTCTTCGAGTTCAGATGACGAATTCGAGGTAGGAATCCCACTCCACTTTCTTTTAAATTTATAAATTTATTTATTCCTTGTCATTTCATTATTTTTCAATAAATTATAGTAGTACTGGATAGCTATTACTAGAGTCGTGACTTGTTTAAATTGAAAACTATTTTCTCCGTGCATCGCACTAAAAATATTTTCATGGATTTAATTGTGTGACTTTCGTGTGATGTTTCTAAATGAGTACTTTATGAAATGTAAAAGTCGTATTGAATAGTGTTTGGAAATGGTCAGTGTGTGTGAAATGGCAAGTGTATCGTTTATGGAAAGTGGTGTTTTCTTGAAAACTTGGATAGAAGAAATGCCCTTTGGGCCATTAAATTGGATTTTGGGAACTTTCCTATGGTGGTTCGGTTTTCCTTAAATGAGTTTCAAGGTATGTTTTTTCTAGTTTTCAACATTATGGTGTGTGTCATATCTTTTAGAAATGCTTTGGTATTAAATGGTTTAAATGAAAATGATGTGGTGGCCCGGTTGGCACTTTCTTTATTGTGAACTGACTATATATATATATACATACTTATGGGGCATCTCTATAGGGGGTCTTCCCTACGAGGTTTGTCGTGTAGCGGTGTCTGTGTAAGGGGTTGGTAAGTGCAGTGAGGTGAGTCACCCATCCAAGGGCCTCCCACTAACACAGTATTATTAAAACCACTGTGGGTTCCTGGGCATCTTTAAGAGAATTGAGTGACGGTTCCTGGCTAACATCGATTAGACAGGTTAGTCCCCCTTGGTAGGTAGGCCTTGTAGGGCGTGCCACTGGTTGGCTGTTATGGCGACCAGTTGGTTATTGACTGTGGAATACCATGCTGGCAGGTAGTCTGAACATGAGTATGTCCAGGGGTTTTCTCGGGATGTTTAGGATCACCCATGGTTACTTGATTTACCCTGCTTGTTTACATTCAGTTGTTCTTTACAGCTTATACTGTTTCTTTGTGAAAATGTCTTTAAAATAAAAATGTGTTATTCTCTATGTGTAAAATTTGAAAATGTAACACTTCTTTCTATTTTAGAATTAATTTGGCACCAATGAAAAGAAATTCATCTTTTGAAAAAGAATAAGGGTAATGTATCGTGTTTTTATTTTCAAGTGAAACATTGTGATATCTTATTTTAGTACATTGTAGATCAAACCTAGAATTTGTAGATTCTTTATTTAGTGGCAGTGCTTTTGGATTTGTTGTTGGGAACACCTATTGAGTGCTTTTTTTGTACTCACTCCTATCTTTTATCTTCTTAGTTGTAGGTTCCTTTGTGTACATGGTTTCCCTGGTTTAGTCACTCAGTGTTGGAGTGAGGTTGGTTTTCAGTTGGGTGGTGACCTGTGGGGTCACGTGGAGGTTCGTTGGTTGTGTAGTTTTGCTTGTATGTTTTGTTTAGTTTCTATTCATTTACTGTTTCTGTTTTTCTTTTGGGCCAAATCGTTCCAACCTATTTACTTTCAATGCACGACACTAGTTTCCATCCCGGGGGGATCGGGAAAGCCCCTCGGGACTTGCCGCAGACTGGCTCGGGTGACTGGTTTAGTGTCGACTCTGGCTGGTTCGTGATATGAAATATATTTTTCAAATTTATTCTATTTTTTCTATATGTATTATTTTTTATTTTAAAAATTTATTTCTCCAAAAATAAAAATAGAATTATATTAAATAGACTATACATTTAGTTTAATAAATTATAAATTTGGATATAAGTGTTATCGTATATTTTTACTAAAAACTATTTACCATGGTAAAAATTTAATCAAGGATAATAAATGTAAAAATTTACAACAAAATTTTAATAAATGTTAAATATTTTACTAGTAAATTTATCCTTCTAAAGGAACTTTATTTGGATGAATATCATACCAATATTTTTCATAATCCATTCCTCACACATATCACCTAGATCTCATACTATTATTTTCTTACCAAAAACCTAGCATTGACTTACAACTCAAATTCCTTTGTTCCCACCAATAATGGGAGGTCACTTCCTCCAAATTCAAGACAAACCACAAACCACAAATTAAAATTTCAATTTAACATCATATCATTTTACCTCCAAAATATTCTAATTTAATTTTTATATCCTATTTTCCCATGAATAATTCATATTTCCTCCATTTTCAAAATGAACCCTCACTAGAAGTTTCAAACACTCAACATGAGCAATACCCACTCTCTCAAATTTTATTCTATATCATTTGCATGAACCCTCTTATAGAACTATTCTCACAATTATAATATAATTACATAAGTGATATTTTTATATTAAAAATTTATTATATTAGTGTAATATCCACAATCTCTATCTCTGATACTTTTGAAAAATGAAAATGTCAACCATATTACATGTAAACTACCACTTTAAGAATTGATGTTTTTATTTTAAAAATACACCATACCTATATTATAAAATGTGGTCATATATAAATAAATAAAAAATTAATAAAGTTTTTTATATTCCAAAATGTCAAATCAATTTCAACCTTCATTGCATTATATGGAAATTGAATACATTTTTTTATGCATGTGCAGTCTACTGCCTACATGGGGAAATGTGACTCGCGTCTTCATAATTTCATTAGAAAAGTAGTTATTAAATAAATTTAATAAATTAATATTATGTAAAATATTAATGTAATTAAATAATATGGTCCTCAAAGGATAAAGAAATTACTGAACATTATAATGTAATATTGAATATATCTAAATTAGATGAAACTTGTTCATCATATATCCGCTTCTAAAAAATGAATCCCATAGTATCACTCGAGTAATATCATAGGAAGATAAACATTTAAACCAAATGATTTAAATATCCTTATAATTTCATAATGATTAACCTGTTATGAATGAATGATATTTTATATTTCTAGTACTGAATATGGTAGAAATAATTTTTATTACTATTATCTGATTATGAAAGTATACATTATAAAACTAATAAAATGTTAGTTAATATTTATAATTCAAGAATATAAAATGTAAAATATATGTAAAAAACTCTAAAATAAGTGACTTATATGGTAATATTTATTATACTTCAGGTTAATGTTATTTAATGAACGTCCAAAGTTAAAGGTAATGGTTTCTTTCTAGTATGAATTTCAAATTTAGATTATCAAGAATGATTTTCTATCTAGGATTGTTTTTTAAAAATTACATATAAGACATAAATTTTTTTTATCCTTTTTTATTGATGGAGTTTTACATGTTCTCTCGTAATTTCATTTCTCTACCTAAATAATCTACTCAATGTGACATTTAATTATCAATCCATACACACCACTACATTTTATTCAGGACCATTATCTTATATGATAATATTATTTTTATGGAATTTCATATCCATGAATTAAATAATTATTAAGGTTATTTTAAATTTTTTTTTTTTGATTAATTTTTTTTAATAATTATTTAATGTTTTAAATAACTATTTTTTGAAAAGAGAACCGTTTTCAATATTTTAATTCTGAACATATTTAATTACTATTATAAGTATTCAACTTAATGTTGATTATTTTCACTAATTTAAGATGTTTTTTCTAATGATTTTTTTGTTAATAAATTCCATATTATAATGGATATTTTATTATGTTTTACAAAAAAAATTATAAGAATATTAATAAAGGTTTCTTCTATATATATATGTAATGTTCTATTAATGTACATTTTTATAATTTTTTTTACATGTATATATTTAATATATATCTAGTATTATTTTTCATTCATGGAATTGAGAATACATAAGATTTTGAGGGTCATTGATTCCTATAACTATCTTTTAAAAATGATAAATTTATTTCTATCCTGTATGATCATCTTTCTTGATAAAATATAATAACTCTAGAACAGAGGCTAAGATAACAAATATAATACCATAGTGGACATCATAACATTAATTTTTTCATAGTCATTTCATAATACTTTTGTTTATTGGGTGTTCAGATTAGAAACCATAGTAAGAAGAAAAATAAATAATGAAATAAATAATTTTTTTTAATTGCTTAATTAAAAGAAAAATCCTAGAATTCCATTGTGTGTTTTCATAGTCATCCAGGATTCCATTGTGTGTTTTTGAGGATGATAAGTTGATGACGTGGCTTTAGTAAAGGTTTGTGTTCATATTCTAGTTCCTCAGGGTGGTTTCCAATTAACCCACATCCCGTTGTGTAGCATATAGTGCCAGATGTACTAGCCAGGTATGTATATATAATTTTCAAACTTTGTGAGTTCATAGGTAGTGACCTTTTAGGTTTTGGGGTGATCCTGACCACCACGTTGCTAAAGAATGGATAGAGGTACTCACTTAATTTTTATACCTCATGTGGAAATATATAGATCAGATGGTAGTCCAGAAAATGTATCTTCTTCATAGATCCAGTTGGGAATGGTGGAGTCAAGAGAGTAAGTCACATGATGAGATAGATTTATCCTAGTTATACCTCAATCGTCAATTCGGGTTGGATATGATCACTAATAATATAGGATCATAGGTATTTACAAAATGTCATTACAATCATGGAGGATTATTCAATTATATTTACTGACCTCTCATGGTAACATTTGGATATGGTGAGATATCCATTTTTATGGCATGGACCTTTTAGCAGGTCCTACACTTTGATATAAGCTATTTAGTGATATCTATTTGCATTCCAACCTATACTGGAGTTCTTGAGTTGTAATTAGTTGTGAAAATATTCCTAGAAGTGTAAAAACCATCAGTTGGTATTGGTAGTCGGTACACAGTAGTTGATACATCCAATAATTTTGGCTGGAGGTAACCATATGGATTAAGGAATGTGATACATTTTAATAGACAATCCCATGATATGAGAGCAATTATATAGGTAACATGGGATGGATTGATTTTGCCAAGGCAGAGATAGTGATTCTTATGTGATGGTCAGGAAAATCACTCTATGGATTTTTAATACCATTGTATAACTAATAGAGATATAGTTTATGGAATTCCTACAAATATAAGTAGGTAAAATTTGGGAGGACTATAGTGTATAAGATGTGGAAGAGTAGATGGTAGAGTATTTTGATGAGGAAAGTGGTTTGAATTATTTCCACTTCCACCACAAGGAGGTTAACACTCGGTTTAGGGATCTGGGTGTCAAGGGAGAAGAAAAATACAGGCAGTGGAGGTGTAAGACTCTAAGGATCCAGAGGTGAGTATATGTGTGGTGTATTTCTTTTATACATTATATGTATTATGGATAGATATTGGTGCAATCCACCCACTACTTTCCACCTATCAGGTTCAAGACTTATAAATTATGATTGATCCCTTGGCTAGAACACTTGTCATACAGACTTAAATCGAAGGTAACTCAAGGATCACACACTTCTACTAATAGTGTGACCTAATTCTTTGAGGTGTGATCTTCATATTGGATAACTTTTTTTCATCGTTGAGGATTTACAATGTTATCTTTGGTATGGCATGTCTATCCATAGTTCATGCGATAATGAGTAATTGAGGTAGGGTATGTAGTGTATCAATGGAGAGGGATTGATGTTTTCATTCTCTAGTGAGATGGAATCCCATGAAAATAAGGATGGGATCATATATAGTATGGTACAAATGATTACTCACTAGTTGGATAAAATGACTCTTGGAGAAGTGGATTCCATGGACTACCTATTTCATACCGTGGTGGAAAAGTATGAGGGAATCATTAATAAAGAAAAACTAATATTACTTCCCAAATTATTGAATGATTAATGCATAAAGTTACACCCAATGATATACTTAGTATCTATTTCATAAATTTACATGTCTCATTCAAATCAACAAGAGATGAGAGTTCAGTTGGAGGACTAGTAGAGGATGGTATTTTTCAAATGTAGTGTTTCCCTCTCGGCAGTCCCAGTGTTTTTTTCCAAGAAAAAAGATGGAAGATTCTAGTTTTGTGTGGAATACTAAAGCATGAACATGGTGACCATGATGAATAAGTATCGACTAACAATGATCGATGATCTATTTGACATGTTGGTTGAGGCATTATTTTTGTCGAAGAGAGAAATTAGATCAAGCATTCATGAGTTTCTTGCAAGGGAAGAGGATATGATGATTATGATATTTAGATGTCGATATAGTCAAAATAAATAATTTTGGTTTCCTTTTAGTGAGACTAATTCCCCAACATTGTCCATGGTACTCATGAATAACATCATTTATCTGTTCATAAAACTATTGGTCGTGGTCATCATTGATGATATCCAAGTGTACATGACATCCAATGAGGAGCATGAAAGACACATGTTGATGACCTGGGAAAAAATTATAGAGAACTAGGTTTATGGGAATTTCTTATAGTGAAGTTCTATATTCAAGAGTTCTACGTAATTGGAAATGTCATGTTGGGTAATGCTACAACAGTGAATCGGGTGAAGGTCTAGGTAGTGTTATCTTTGTAGCCACATTAGAGCATGATGGAGGGGTGGAGATTCCTTGGGTTGTAATTATACTATGGAGAAACTAGTTTGATTTCTCTATTATATTAGTATCATTGATATCTCTGACAGTGTCTCTAATGCTTTTACCAGGGAACGCCCACTAACAAATGTTCACCACACGTTTGGCCTTCACATTGTACCAAGATTTCCAGCTTTCCAATGGTGGGAATCCTTTAACACATTTTTCGAGATGAATTCTCCTTTATAAAAACATGATTACGAAATGTCAATCTCTACTTTAGTGGATTAATCCTCATATTTTTTCACCTTTTTCGAGTCTACCATATAGATTAAGACGTTGTTTGTGAAACCCATTCTCGATGCCATATCTTTATGGAAACTAGTTTATTAGGTTTCTTTTGTGAGAAAATTACAGATGATTGAAGTTAGGACAACAACCATCAATAAAAAGGGTAGTCACACTAGGCATGGATGAAATGTCTGGATGCTAAAACATTTGAACTATTATATGATTCCTCATTGGAGCGATTTTCAAGGGTGTATAAACTTAAGGATCCCACATTTATTGTTGGGAGTCTTATTCTAGAGTCATGTCTATGAGGTTATCGTTGACATCACATTTTTAACACGTGGTATTCTAAAAAATTGAAATTATGTTGACATGAAATGACTGATCAGAACACTCATTAAGGTGAATCAAATAGTTACATCCTTTGGAGGGAGAACATATAAGGTTTACCAAATGGATGAATCTGAACCCCCTATAATGATGGACCCAAGGTGGTGTGCCCCTTGAAGAGAAGGGTCCACATTGTGAATAAAGATATGAACACCACTGAGCGTAGATCACGGAAGTGGAACCCAATTATAGGGACACTAATTTTTACCATTGGCTGGAATTGGTCATCATGGATGCTTCCTACGTACCTGGTTAAGGATACACAGATCAAAACCCACACATATCGAATGGATTATTTTGGGCATACACATGGATAACTGCACTTCGTATGAGTGGAAATCCTGCTTGGATGGATGTATATTATAGGGGGATTATGGATAATATACTACCTGAGTGTTTCTAGAAGTAATAGTGATGTGGATGACATGGTCTCATTAGGATGTGGAATCCTAGGTAGGAATCAAGAAAGAAATGGAGGATGTGTCAAAATATAATGTGTGGAATAGAAGGAATAAGAGGGGTTTTTGGGATTAAACCTCAGGATGGCTTCCTACATACCCTACTTAGAAGACATGGATCAATGTACACATAGTTCAAGATTGAAATGGGGCTTAAACATGGTTATCTACCATGGGATTATGCATGGTTTGCATCCCAAATGGATGGAAGTTGATGAAGTGATCTCACCATGATCTGGGTGAAGTGATGGATGATTTAATAGTGGATGGATCAGAACACCTCAATTAGGTGGATTGAGTGGATGTGTTCAATAATGGGAAGATGTCACATCATGAGGAAACATCCCTAGGATGGATCTCTATATTTTACCTTGTGGATGGATCAGAATTCTCTATGAGATAATACCTAAGGTGGTGTCTCCCATAAAGGGATCATTTTATACCATGAAGACTGATTTGTACACTGATGGAGGTGGATCAGAGAGGGTGAACCCCTAGTAGGGGGCACCAATGTTTACCATTGGTCTAAATTGAAGTATAGGAAGCATCCTACATACCATGCATGGTAGATAGGGATCAAAACCCACATATTTCAAGAGTCCCATGAAGTTTAACATCATTTGGTGTGGATGATAGACATGTTGTCTAACATCGTACGGTAAGGTTGATATTGAACCAATGTGAATATGATAGATTAAAAAATATGTCCTACTTGTGGAAGTGAACCATAGGTTAGAGAGGTACTTAATATTTTCTTCTTACCTCTAATCCCTCTTGATTCATGCTCAGTCTGAGAAACAAGAGGTAACAATAGACCCGATGCTTGTGTCATGAAAATGCACCGATATGGGATGGTGTGGTACTTACGCATGTAAGATGTTTGGGTACTAGTAAATATTGGATGAGGTGTTAATGGGTCTTAGGAATAGGAGAATCTAGAGGTTATAAGGAGAGAAAATGGTTGATGGGGCATACACGTGGAAGCTACCCGGGTGCCACTAAGGAGCCGCAATGGTGGGTGGGGCTTATGTGTAGAAGCTACCTGGGTGCCGCTAAGGAGCGGTAATGGTTTATGGGCTTTATGTGTGGAACCATTCTAGGTTCCATTATGGAGTAGAGATTGTGGATGGGTCTTATGTGTGGATGATTCCCAATGTCCCTAAGAAGAAAAAATGGTGGATGTGATTTATATGTGAAAGATGTCACGGTGTCACTAAGGATCAACAACGATGGATGGCGTAATACGTGGAAGCTGTCTTGGTGCCGCTAAGTTATGAAAATGGTGGATAGGTATTATTCATGTATGATTCCCAATTTCCATTGAGAAGTGACAATGGTGTATGGGGCTTATGTGTGGAAGCATTCCAGGTGCCTCAATAGAACACCAATGGATGGGGATTTCACATGAAAACTACACATGTACCTTTAATGCATTACAATGGTGGATGGGGCTTACACGTTGAATCTTCCCATGGCCCTATATGGAGTGGTAATTGTATATAGGGCTTACGAATAGAAGCCTCCTTGGTTTCTATAAGGATTGGAAACAATGGATGAGGGTTAATCGTGCAAGCTACCTCAGGTTTATTGGAGTGAAAACGGTGTATGGGGATTATGCGTAGAAGCAGACCATGTATTGCAAATGAGAGGAAATAGTTGACTGGGCTTATGTGTGGAAGATACTTGAGTGTCACTATAGAGAAGTAATGGTCGATGGGGATTATAAACTAGAGCTACTTGGGTGCTGCTTTGGAGTAGAAATGGTAAATGGGGTTTATGCATAGAAGTTGTTAGGGTGCAGTAGAGAAGAATCAATTGAAGATGGGTTTACTTCCCAAAGCATCACAGGTGCCACTCTAGAGTAGAAACCATGAATGGGGATTATGTGTGGATGCAAACATAGTTACTTTGTGAAGAGACAATTACGGATGACGCTTATGTGTGGAAACTACCCAAGTGCCGATTTGGAGAGACAACTATGGATTAGGCATATTTGTGTAGCTACCCAGGTGCTGCACAGGAGTGAAAACAGTGGATGGGGGTTACACGTGGATGTGTTCCAAGTACATATAAGGAGAGACAATAGTGGTTGGGTAATATGTGCGTATGTTGTCTGGGTGTCTCTTAGAAGTGGAAATGGGGGATGAGGCTTACATGTGGACGATGCCACAATTCAACTACGGTGAGGTAACTGTGGATGAGTATTACATGTTGAAGTTGCATGTGTGCTTCTAAGGAGAAGAAAAAATGGATTTGTATTATGCCTTACTAATTCCTCAATGCCACTATGGAGCGAAAATGGTGGATGTGGCTTGCACGTGGAAGCTAACCGGGTGATGCTGAGGAGCAGAAATGGTGGATGGGGAACATGCATAGAAGCTACCCATGGGCCGCTAATGAGTGACGACGATGGATTGGGAAAACCCATCGAAGCATCCTAGGATCATCTGATGAGCATAAATGGTGGATGGGTCTTACAGGTGGATGCATCCCATGTTCCACTGAGGAGAGACAACTGTGGATGGGGATTACGCATTGATGTTACCTCAATGATATTCTAGAATGACCACAGTGGATGGGGATTATACATGGAAGGTTCCTGGGTGTTTTTAAGGAGAGAAAAATGTTAGTGGGGATTACATGTGGAATTTTCCCTGATACTGTTAAGGACGACAACAGTGGATGGAAATTATGTGTGGATGCTTCCCAAAATCCAGTGTGGAGTGGCAACGGTGGATGGGAGTTATGCATGGAAGCTTCCTAATGGCCACTTCAGAGCTAAAAATCTAGATAGGGCTTACTAGAGAATGATGAACTGGAGCCTATATGGAGTGGAAACAGTGGATGGGGCATACACATGGAAGCTGCTCGGGTGCCGATGTATAGAGGAAATAGTTGATGGGGAATACACATGGATGTTTCCTGAGTGCCACATATCTTACAAGTTGAATTTTCCCCAGTGACATTTAGGTGCCACAGGGCTTACTTATGGAATATGACAGGATTCCTAGGGGATTATATGTGGATAGTTACCAGTTTCTGGTATGAAGTGGAAATTATTGATGGAAATTACGCATGGATGTGGCCCTTATGCCGCTAAGGTGAGGTATCCATGGACATGGCTTATGTGTGGAAGCTACCAGGGTTCCAGTAAGGAGAGGAAATAGTGGTTGGTTCTTATTCATGGAAGCTTATTGAGTGCCATAGTGGATTGGTCTTAAATGTGGATGATGCCTGAGAGATTTTGAGGAGTGGGAATGGTGGATGGTTCTCCCACGTGGAAGCTACACAATTTCCAGTAAAGAGCAGTAATGGTGGTTGGGTCACACACATGGAAGATGCCTAGGTTCCCCTAATGAGGGGAAATTTTTGATGGGGATTATTCAGGGATGCTTCTTGGGTGCATCAAAGGAGTGACAATGGTGGATAGGGCTTATGCGTGGATGCTGCCTTTGGGCTGCTAAAGATCATCCATAGTGGATGGGGATTACACATGGAAGTTTCTTGAGTACCTCTATGCATAACCAAAGGTGGATAGGTATTATGCATGAAAGATTCTTATGTGCCGCTACGAATTAACAATAGTGTATGGGTCTTACACATGGAAGCTTCCCGGGTGCTACTAATGAGCATAAACGGTGGATGAGGATAACACGTGGAAGCTACTTGGGAGTCATTGATGACCAAGAATGGTGGATGGGTATTACGTGTGGAAGCTTCATGGATGATGTTGTGGAACAAAAATAGTGGATAGGGCATATGTGTGGAGGCTTCTTGGGTTATGCTAATGAGAAACAACGGTTGATGGGGCTTACGTGTGGATGTTCCCCAATTAATGCTAAAGAGTGAAAACTATGTATGGGGATTACATGAGAAAGCATCATGGGATGCATTCTAGAGTGGAATCAATGTGTGGGGATTACTCATGGAAGCTACCTGTGTGACACAATGGAATAGCAATGGTGGATGGGGTTTCTGCATGGAAGCTTCCTAGGTGTCACTGTGGAGGGGTAACAGTGGATCTGGCTTAGGTGTGGATGATTCTTAGGTGCCACTCTAGAGAGGAAACAGTGGATGGGGCTTATTTGTGGAAGCTATCTGAGTTCTGCTATGGAGCGAAAATGGTGGATGGGGCTTATATGTGGAAGCATCCCAGGTGACTTCCTCATGTCAGGTCACAAGGGCATCACATGTTCGTTGCAATGGGAAATGATTCATTTTAATGTGATGTGAATGGACAAGGTGAGCAGGGCTTATGCAATGAAGTTCCCTTTATATCTCCATCATGTCAATCCATGAGGTCATCACGATATGTGATAGGCCAAGGGAGAACAGTTTCATAATTTCACCTTAAGAGGAGGCCCATGATAGTTGTTTGTTATTCATCCCTTGATGAGTAATATTATGCTTGATGCATAAGGCATACTATTCTTGAATGATATGGTCTGCTACAGTTTAAAGTCATGTAGTGAGGACTAATAGGTGGAAGGAACATAGTAATTGATATTGTGGGACTTATGCAAGAGAGACCTTATTTGGTCTGACCTGACAAAAGAGTCAAGTGATGTGGTTTTAAGAGTTTCATGAGCAATGGTTTGAGTCATGGTACTTGATGAATTGAAGATCATAATCTCAACTCATGACATGGGATAGGGACCAAGAGTAATATATCAACCCAAGGTGTTTCAATAAGTTTAATGGAGTATCTCAAATAATGTAATTTTATAGGTGGATGTTTGGTTTACATAAGAGTTCAACCTAAAATATCATCACCCTGGATCGAATAGTTTGTGATGCGACTATCTATATTACATGGGGTTTAGTGATGGTAATAGGGTACTGGGCGAGAGGGTTGGGATTGTAGCCCGAAACTGAGCCTAGGAGAGGGTGTGGGGGAAAATCCCATTTTATATGGATCTATTGGTACATGCCTAGAAACTGTTGCATGTAAAATGGGTTGTATGTTAGATCAGATGTATGATTGATTGGCTACCTTGGAACTACTACAAATAAGATCGGGATTGCACAAAAGGCCAAGGTTGTGCACAAAGGTGGTCTTAAATGCACATGACATATCATAAAAAGAGGGTAGGTGTGGATAAAACCACTACGGGATCTCACAAAGGCAGACCCATATGGGACATGTCTTGAATGATATTTATAATGAGGTTTCCAATCATCTGTCGTGGAGAAGGAGATCAGTCTTCTGTGAATTATTGTTGAGGTCGAACTCTATAATCTCACATAAATAAGGATGGGGGTGAAATTCTATTAACTGGAAAATTATTTGTGGCATTGAATATGCTTTTGAGTGTGGAAGAGGTCTTCCACGCAATATGTTGATGGTGCATGTGAAAAGGAACATTTGAATTCACATAGGCTCATAAGAGGCTTGCACACAGATTCCAACCTTGAGTTCACTTCTCAAAACTAGGGCGCATCTTACATGGATATTTTTGGGTTTCCAGGGAGAATGATTTGATATCTCATGGGCTATGTAAAACTTTTTTGTTATGGGTTCAACCCAAGATTTTGTGGTTGTATGTAAGATTCCATTTTTGCAAGCAATGCTTCCATTCATTCACGCAATTTCATAAATTGCCCCAATAACATCCTGGATGGCCATTTTTAGTAGTCTGACTTTGAAAATTTATAAATTTTTATCTATAACTCCGTTTGGGTTCTTTGAAAAGTCAAAATAAATCTTGGGAAACAAGTTATTATATAATATCATGTTTTGAATAATTTAGTTAATTATATGTATATATTTCTAGGTTTTAACAGAGCCATAAAGGTAAGCCTTTTTGTAGACAAAGAGGTTATAGTAGGAGTTCCAAAAGTTTAGAAAAATGGTGATGAGCACCCTCATATTTATATTTCCAGAGGAAGGAGTTGAGTAAATACTCATTAGCATTTCCTCAAGGAGTAAACATAGATATTTTTGATGCAGAGGCATGCCTTTATTTCCTACGGGTCATGGAAGTTGATTCTTCATGGGTAGAACTATACAACCCCTGATATTGAGTTTGTAGTGGTAGTATTCAACCGAAAAATGTGGTGATAACAACTCATGGGTGAGTTGTTTATCATTGATTCTAACAACAATAGTCTTAAGTGAAACTTCTATTATATGGATATTAACTTGATACATAGTAGATGTGAAGACGTTCTCTTTTATTAGGACATTGAGATATTTTATACTCCTAGATATAGTATTATTATAGTAGATGATCTCAGTATCAAAACCTTCTAATAGGTATTGACCAAGGATTTGGATCATTTAGCATTATTATAGCTATCCTTAGTGTAAATGGATTGTGATGCATATCTGAAATATATTATTTTTTCTCTGTTTCTTCTACATCATGTTAGAGAGGCTCATTTTGGATATACTGACTATGTTTCCTTATTTAATTATATATCCACTAGATGTTTTTCTATGTAATACTCTATAGTTTGTTAGTGTGTCTTTATTTTCATTGGACAAACTATGGTACCAGTGATATTGTCAGAGGAGGTGATAAAGTAGTTTAATACACCCTCTATGAGTTATATACCTACTTGTAAAAGTTGTATTCGGACCTATGAAATCATATTTGGATTATAGGAATGAAGATATTTGTAGTGGATTTTTTCTCTTGAAGGCTCACTTGTTATAAGGTAAAGGTTGAGCACCAGGTTCATGTAGTTTTAGCTCAACCCTTAGGAGGTTCTAGAGTGGATGTGGGATGAGATATTTATGTAAAATTGTTCAAGGATACAATTTAAGTCCAAATTACAGGATTCCATATTTTTTACTATCAACCAAATCACCATGTTAACTAACATACTAACATACTGATAGAGTGTTTAGTATTGATCCTGGGACACATTTAAATATATTGGGGAACTATGAGTTGATAGATATCCTATAGTACATAATGTATAATTTATAGATACACGTCGTGTGAGACCGTAGGTGATGGATCTGTAGTTTCTATGGAAAATTATATATATCATGTTGTGTGACACAGGTTACACTTCATGTCTCCAATGAATTGAGTTTTGGCATGTACTCTAGGAGAAAGCGATTATATAAATGTCTATGAACCCAGATATATGAAGGGTAAACAAACAAAACCTAATAATGAGAAATAGAATAGTAAATGGGCATATCTATAGTACTTGAGAATAAACCAAGGAACATTGGAATCACCAGGTGTATACGACCATGGGAAAATGGAATGGGTATTGTGACAAAGAATCCCTACATGTTGAGTACCCTAAGGGACATGCCATTACATTGAGGTTTACATAAAGTGTGATAAGGATATATTGGGACAGACCAAGTTTTTTAAAGATATGATGTGTAACCCCCTATTACATGTCATATACATCCCAGATATGGCACAAAAAACTGTGTATCCTTAGTTAATAAATTTATAAGTTGTGTGTGTTACCTTGGTCCTTACTCGTGAGTGTACAATGTGACATTATTTCATTTAAATTGGATTGTGATCCCATATAAAAGATATTTTTAGATATATTTTGTTACAAACCCCGACATGGCTAGGGTGGGATCCTTAAACATTCCTAGTTGGTGTTTTTGGTATCTATATGAAAATTATGCACTTTTAATTCATCCCTAATCATGAAGGATGGTCTAGTAGGGTTTATGTTGTCCCCCATTTTCCCCTATTATGATCCCTTAAATGTATGATGAGATCTCTAAAGATAAAAAGAATACTTATTATGTAGGGAAAATGATCATTAGCTCTTGGATTAGCTTCACCAGTTTTATCAGGGATCATGGAGTCAGTACCCCTGGATTGAGTGTAACATTAATGCATCGATGAGTATACATTAACTACTAGTGTTGTTTGACACCCCCTTAAGAACAGTTCATTATTACATGTATATTTGGTTATTTATTTTGGTTGTGTCTCTTATCATGATGAAATATATTGTACTGAGATAACTGCACTTGATTCACCATGCTTAGCGATTTCATAATTACATAATGGGTATTGTAATACACATACCTAGGTGGAATATGACCGCCCATGTCATGTATTATAATAACAACAATCCATTAGATGGTGTCTTAAGAGGACCTGGATCCTAAGGAGCCTAGTTTGGACTAGATAGTCTGTGTTTTTTATTGGGAATTTCATTTGACATGAGTCACCACTTTATGAGAATTTTGGATTCCATTATAGTTTGGTGTTGGTCTTATACTCATCTCATTTATTTATTTCAGTAATTTATTCATACTACGAAGTTGGTAGATGTTATTCATCCATTTTTATTAGTCATTTTTAACATTCCATCATTTTATATGATTTTATAGGTGTGTTTACATATAAAAAGGATAATGCCACCCATTTGTGTGATATTCCTACTCAATGTTGTTTCCCAACTCTAGAACTATTGGAGGATGACATTGGGTAGTCACAATCAACTTATTTCATGCTAAGTGGTCCCTAATAGTTCAGGTCATGAAACTTTTAGGATATCCTCTTATATTATTGTCCACTGACTTCCCATGATGATTCCTAAAATTTTAAATGTATTTTTTATGAAATATATATATTTTTTCGTGGGATAATTATGTGATCTTGAAATATTAATGTTTTGATCATCTCATGGAACACATATAATGGATTTTTAAACCTCTATTGGGGAGTCCAAATTTATATATCCCTCTAATGTTTTTGATTAAAATTAGTGTCTAATGTGATAATATGAAGGGGAATGGGTAGTGAACCCAATTTTCTTTGATAATCATTACAATATGATATAGTGGTTATCGATGATAAACTTTTACAAGGACATGATTTTTTAATATATTGGGTATGCCATAAACTTATGTGTTATAATTATGATTTTTTATTGAGAATTTGATTGAATATATATGATTTCATACCCTTATTACTAATGAATTTTATTATGAATATTCCTTACGTAATGACTTATGATTTTTTTTCAATGACATATTGGCAATGTTTTCTTTTTATAATTTCATGTACTCAAACCCTTAATATAATATTACATTCATTTACAATGAATGATTAATTTCTCCCACATTTACCCATACATGACATATAATCTCACCCTTTCTTTTGTTTTCATTTCTCTAGTTTAAAAAGGTTGAAAAAATAAGATATGACATAGAAGGGTACCATTAGATGATGAATCATGGGAGATATTGAGGATTTTTCTTAGATATATTTTTATCTATCTTGACTATATGGTCACTAAGAATTTATGTATTTACTGTGTATATTTATGAGATATATAACTAATAATTGTCTATAATGATGGTATATTAATACAAGTTATTATTGGATTTAGTTAATTATTATTAAATTAGGGTTTATTTATTAAGTAATATCATTAGGAAACAATAATGAGAACACTATATACAAGTCAAAATAAATGAAATTTACATAAATATGTGTTATGAATATGGTTTCTTATTTTATATCAATGAAATCACTATCTGGATATAAAATAATTGCACAAAACATTTAAAATGTATTCACCTAGGTGTAATGAATCTTGAAAGAAAGGATGTGTATTAACACGATATTAACGTTATGAAAAAAAGGCATAACATCATAATTGTTTTGACAGTCATGGGGGATATTATTTTGTTTATTAAAAATTTATTTATGACCAATTATGATTGAATTGAATATATTTTTACCAGAATGAATGATAAAAATATACTATGGAAAACATATAGTGCATCCTAGAATATCATAAATTTGATCATTCACATTATTTTCGATATTTTTAATTTAGTTTAATTTTTTTCATTGAGAATTCTTCTTCTCAATAATAATACATTTTTTTATTAATGGGATGGAACTGTTAGGAACTAAGTTAATGATAGGTTTGAATGGAAAATTTGTTATTGTATTAATGAATAACTATAAGAGGGGGAGTTGAAATATAGAACCTCATTGAAAAAGTCACCCAACTTCATGATGATATAAATGATAATATGAATAATATTGATCTCCTAATTTCACTATTGATGATGAAATATGTTTCCAATTTCATTATGTGTAATGCATACATTTAATTAATGGGACATCATAACCACTTTTTTTGAGTAATAGAATTATTCAATACGAATGAAATTAATTATTATCTAGAACTCTAATAATGAAAAGGTTGTTTTTTATGTCCACCATTTTGATGTTTTATCTGATTCTTAGTGGAATATTTTCTTGAATATGAGGCACGGGGAAGAAATAAACTTGATGTAATGTGATGAATTTTAAAATTTGTTTTTTAAAAATGACTTTACATCAAATATTCAAAATTTTGTAGAGAGTTAAATCATGTAATATAGTCATATGTGTGACAAATACCCAGTACATATTAGGAAATTATCAAAAAACTTGCACTATATGGTTCGAGTTTTATCATACACCCTAAAAGAAAAAAATTTATATATGTTAGTGGATTTTGATATCATTTAATACTCTCTAAATGTTGATATGAATATTTTTTAATAATATTGTTCTAAATTTATTGGGGATATGAAGAATAAAATTAATTTCAAAGGAAAATATTAAAAAATCACATGTAAGAATGGAAATTTTTCTACCATCATTAAAAAATATAGAAATACAAATTGGGGAAATTTTATTATGTGGATTGATTAATGATCCATTTATATAAAAAAAATTTATCCCATAAAGGAATTCCCATGATACATGAATTTTATTTTCAATGATGTGAATAGTGATTAGAAATATGAAACTCACAAACTATATTTCTTTAATGGAAATATGTGTGGACATTATGATGACTAGTTCATAAATCGGAAGGTTAATAATGAAAATTATTATCTATAACCTCCAATAAAGAATGCAAATATGATGGCTTGTACAATAAAAAACTAAAGTTATTCACTAAGATAATGTAGTAATGTTTTAACATATAATCCACTATATAACTGAAAAATCACTATATAATAATCATTGTACTAACACTTAACTGAATAATTTTCAAGGTGTATCATATTACCATCGAATTAGTTTAGTGTTGAATATTATATAAAAAATATTATATGGATAATTATTTCATGTTAATTATATAAATTTACCATCCTTTTACTTATTTTTAGGTAATAATTGAAATTTTTATCTCCTTTTTGTTGGTTTCTATTTCCTTGAGTTTCAGGTAAAATTTGAAAAAATTTGGACTTTCTTTAGGTTGTTGATGGTTTATATAGTGTTTTCCTAAAATGTACCCACCATTTAAAAAATAAATCAATAGGTAGTGTGGGAGTTTATGGTTGGTACATGATTTCTCAAAAATGTTCCCACATAGGGGAGAATATTCAACCCATTTTGAAGGGGTGCATGATTATGGAACACATTTTGTCTAACAGTTGGTCTCTCTATAGGAAATCATTAAAGTAAGATTATTTTTATTCTAAAATTATATTTTAAAATTCCAACCCCCCCCCCATTAGAGATTCATAATATCCCTACATGGATGTAATATGAATTTTATGGTTGTGAAAGATCCCTTGAAGTGATTTTGTATCATTCTACCTCATCTTTTGGCTAGTCAATGTCTTGGGGGAAGATCTGATCCCACTTTGGTAAGTGGATATTTTCTCTAATAGTTCTTCCAATCTCCCCTTAGTTACCCATTATAGTTTTTGGAATCATAATAGTTTTTATGGATCTAAACTACTTTTTATTGGATCAAGAATCTATGATTGATTTCTAGATCTCCTTTGGCTTCGATATACGTTGGCATTTAGGTTTTAAAAATTTATTCTTAATCATTGTTTAAAGGTATAGAATTCCAAAATTATTTGATATACATTTAAAAACAATAATTTTTTTTATTTAATTTAAATAATTTTTGGAATTTATATAAAATCATGGAATTATGATGATTTGAACCTTGATTTAAAATGGTTCTAGGAATTTAAAAAACCCCACAATTTTAAAGAATTTAAAATCATTGGATGGATTAATAGAAAATGAGGACTCAATTTTGGATATTAATTTGATGAATATTATTTGATGATTGATCTTGAGATGGTGGATTAAATTTAAATTTGATTTTTAATGGAATGAAATGATAAAATCCAATGTGTTGGTTTTAAAATGATAAGGCATAATGAAAATTTAAATAGGGGATTTTTCTTAATGTGTTTCAAAATTAATGATTTCAAATTTGTTTCATATAATATAGGTTATATGGGAGTCACCATAATTTTACCTTAACATAGAGTGGATGTAATTTTCCCTTCGGTGGTGGTGGATGCAATTTTATCTTAAGGGGAGTGCATGTCATTTTCCTTTATAGGGGTGTGCAATTTTTCGATTTTATATACATGTCATTGATTTTTAGAAATATATATTCATGGAAAATATTTTATATCAAATTTTTTATTTTAAATTATTATTTAATTTTGTGTAATATTTTGATATATTTTTTAAATTTTTAATACAAAATCATGTATTGGTTTAAAATATGATAAATTAAATGATATTACATTCATTGAATTATTGAAATAGATAACAAAAATGGTAAATTATTATGATATTGATTATAGAATACTCCATTAGAACCTAATATTATTTATAGATGACACTTAATTTTTCTTCAGGAGTTTGTATATTTTCTTATACCAGGTCAAATTAAAGGGAAAGGTCTAATAAGAGGTAGTGGATGTCCTTGATCTATTAGATTGTGGAGGGTTGGAGGGGACTATTATATATTTCAACCACCTATTTCATGAAATTATTTAGTTTTATCATGATAGTTATTGAGTAGTTGATGTTGTATAACAATGGGCATTACTATAACTATATTCTTTTTCAAAGTTTCTCCTTTGGAGTATTGATAATTACTAATTTTACATTTTATCTTCTACTGTAATGTGGTAAATTCCTTCCCACATTACAATTATATGATTCTTGGTGCTAGATTCAAACATGTGGGGATCAAGATTGAACTTTAGGCCATTTCATAGCTAACTCAGGTATCAAGTTGCTGGGGTGTCTAGGATGGCTTGTAACAAAGTGGTTTTAAAGGTGTAGGTTTAACATCATTCATTAATATCAATTTGAAATTTATGATGTATTTTTCTATTTTAGGTGGTAGTTGTGAGCACTATATTCTAAATATATTATCTTAATTATTTTGATTCATCATGTGTGTTTGGGGAAAGGCCACTTGGGGAATAATTTTATATAATTCTATTCATTTAATTTCTTTTGAATTGGAAAGGAAGAAATAAAAATCATTATACCTCATCGGATGAGACTAATTTTACATCATCTCTTGTTTGAGTTGTTGATATGAGAAATCTGAAAATGTATTATATGTTCTTTTTTAATTTTTTGATGTATATTTCTTGCAATAATATGTATTAATAGGCTCTAGGAAGAAGTTTATAATTAAGAACAGTGAGTGAATCCAACAATGGACTAGAATCTTGTTAAGATTTTTTGGAAAACTGTCGATTATCATGAACATGAAGCTTCATGGATCCCATTTAGTATCCAATTATGGAACCACAAAGTGTTCAATTGAAAAATCATTCATAGGAATTTCTACTCAAAAATCCACTAACGTTATAATGATCTAATGATCCTCATGAGATTGAGGATGGGATTAGAAATATATAGATTTTATTTTTTTTGGAAATGACAAATTTTGTTATGGTGAAATTTTAAACCTTCATGATAGAGGTACCTTACATGATATAGTGGGATTCAATTGTTATAGATAAGAATCAGGAGGGTTTAGAGTGGAAGGAAATCATGATTCTTTTCACCGATAAACTATATCCATAATATATGCTTATAACTAAGGCTATAGTGTTTTTCAATCTCATATAGAATGATTTAATGGTAAAGGAGTATGAAAATCACATTAATCAGATTGTACATTTTTCACATGAGTTTTCATTGAATGACAAGATTAAGAATAATTGGTTTTAGATGGGTCATTGACAAAATATTGATTATTATTTTTGATTTTTGAATATCTATTATTATGCTGATGCACTAGATAGGGCTGTGATTGATGATTTTTATTTTGCTGGGATGTTAGAGTTGATAGAAGTTTTTTCTTCTTCTAGGGGAATTTATATATTTTACATTAAATTAAAGGGGAAACATGGTGAGTCTCATGGTTTTTCTCCATAAAAATCATCTTCCACACCTCATGTGATTCCTGGTAGAGGCCCTTTGACTAGATTTTAGTGCATAAAGGTTGATAATTTGAGACATGATTATAATGATGTTACAAAGATCTTCAGTTGTTGTGGTCAATCAGGAAACTGATATAAATTATTCCATTTATTTTCATGTTCCACATAGTGGCATGATATCATTAACATCTAAAATTACTATGGTGAAATCGGATCATTCAAGACCTAAGGGGTTCTAACCAAAATACATAAAAATGAAGCTTATTCACATTGTGTAAGAGCCTCTGGAGGAATCTAATAAATTTCCATTGACTATGAGAGTTACAATAATTGTATCTTCATCTTTATTGAATTTATTTTTTAATATTGGTAAATCTCATTTATTTTTACCAACTAATATTTTGAACCTAATAAATTCCTATAAAGTTTTTGTCTTATATGATGGATATTACTATGCCCCTTTGAACAAGGGTAGAATAAGATCCTAATTTGGATGCTTACGTTTTATCTTTATTATAGATTGATCATACGTGATATTTTCTTATTCAGAAAATCAAACCACTTAATGCCTTTTTAGGACAATATGTTTGATTTCCAATGAATCATGAATTGACAACTATATCGGATGGGTCTCCATTACTACACCCCATGGGATGTTTATTATCATTCAGGGACAATGGGACTCATTGTTGAATATAGATGGTCCTTCTTATTTGGAGTTAGGAAGAGTAATATTAGTGATTTATTTTGATATGTAATGGGAGGCCTTGAGCGGTGATCTCCCTCCTTTTATTTTAATTTTTCCCAATGTTTTTACTTATAATTTCATTGGTTTTCCACCATCAAAAGATTTAGATTTTTATATTGAATGTGTTCCCAATACTCAGTAGATATATATATCTTATTACTATATAGTACCAGTTGAATTTAATGAGTTGATGTCTTATTTGGATGATACATTAAGTAAATTTATTATATGACTGAGGTTTTCACCCTAGGAGTTGCATGTTCTTTTTTCTACGAATGTTGATTGATTACTTCACCATTGTGTTGACTACCAAAATCTAAATCGAGTTATGGTAATGAAAAATTATATGTTACAACATATTGATTGTTATATTGACTATTTTAAAGGGGTGAAGTGGTTCATGAATATGGATCTTCAATCAGGGAAACAACAATTTATTGAAAAAAATTCATGTATTTAAAAAACTATCTTTAATGGAAGGTATAGAAATTATGAAAATCTTTCCTGTCCATTTGTTCTAAGCAATTATCTTATAGTCTTTCTGACATATATGAATAAGACTTTCCATTGGTATCATGGTATGTTTGTGGTGGAATTTGTGTATTACATCTTGTTTTAAACTTATTCCGATGAGGATCACGCCACCCATCTTAATAATGATATGGAAATGTTGAGAAATCACCAACATTATGTGAAAATATCAAAATGTGAAATTTGGGATTGAGAGGTGAAGTTCATTAGAAACATGGTCTCAAAATAAAAAATCATAGTTGGCCCTAAGATGGAAAATGATTTTATGTCATGAGAAAAAATGAGAAATGTTTTCTAGAATTAGAAATTCTTGGGTTATACAGGGTATGATCCCCAATTTGTAAATGATTAATCATATATTTCACTTTGACAACCAATCTACAATAGAAGAGTGTAATTTCTATTTAGGATGAAAATTTTCATAATTCTTTGTTAATATGATTTTTTTCACTTATATGTTGATTTTGACTCGTCCGAAAGCCATATAGGGATTTGTTGTCTTTTGGGATGCATCATGTTCAGTTATGGTTTGTTTTCTTATGAAGGTT
Source organism: Viscum album (assembly GCA_963277665.1). Taxonomy (NCBI): domain Eukaryota; kingdom Viridiplantae; phylum Streptophyta; class Magnoliopsida; order Santalales; family Viscaceae; genus Viscum; species Viscum album. The sequence goes on along the minus strand of OY728147.1, from coordinate 1,360,515,037 downwards.
GATCACATCACTGCCTATGGATCTAGAAATATTAGGCCACATGACAATAATATACCAACCGATGAACACGAACTTGTATATGTGATGTGTGTGCATAAGAGTTGGAAGAATTACCTTTTCAAAGAAATGTATAATGAGTATTCTATTAAAAAAATTATAATTTATATCTTCTAATAAAGAGATAATAATATTTGTCATTGTATTTGTGTGGAATAACTAAAATATTTTGATTTATAAATTTCCTATACCCTAAGGAAAGAGAATTTCATTGTTATGTGTTGACCAGGAGGCTTCTAACATAGGCCCAGAAAAAATAATCAAAAGAGTTGAATTTGAATCCACTTTTTCATTGTTACATTTAGGTTTCTGAGAAAAGGATTCTAATATTTTATTTTCTAGTGTTGTGTTAATCTTTTCTCTTATAGAGATTATTCTTTAGGAAAAACATCTTGATCATGAATTATGGAGCATTAATGACTCTTTTTATGTTGAGGAGACTGTTGTAGAGTGGGTTTTACCCATAGAGTGTATTATATATATTCAGAATCATTTTGATTTGCATTTATTTTTGACGAAATATGTAATTATTTATTTCCATAATTCATAATGATATGTGCACCCAGGAACGAAAAATATATTTTATGATATGCAGTGATCATTCTGGTTTCCAGGCATGATACAAGCCATTAATGATTATGTTTTATGTTGATATAAATTTAAGATGGTTAAGAATGAGAACTAGATACCTTTTGGATTACCTCAGCCACATAGAATGACATCCAGGATGTGGGATGATATTACTATAGAATTTATAGTTTGGTTTCCATGTACCCCTCAAAAATAATAATGTGATACGGGTTATGATCAATTTGAGGGATAAATTATCACAATTTATAATCATTCACGATACAACTAAAGTTGGGGAGTTGGGAAATATCTATATAAACAATATTTTTCATTTTCAGGGTGTTTTATATGTTATAGTATCTAATAAATATCACCATTTTTAAATATAATTTTTAGCATGGAATTTTGGAGGACATGAGATCTCAGTTTTAGTAAAGTACAACATACTTTTTATAGACGGATATTCAAACATAAAGAGCTATATAGATTATTAAGGATATGATACATGCCGTCATTTATGAATTTGGTGGATCTTAGGATAACCATTTGAGATTGGTTGAGTTTTCATATAATAATAGCTATCAGTCTACAATTATAATGCCTCATTTCAAGGCCTCATATGAATAGCCATTTCAATCTCCATTTTATTGGAAGCAAAATGGATAAACTACCCATGTTGGGCCAATTATGTATTAAGAGACAATATCACACATTTAGTTTATTCATTAGATACTATTTATGACACATAGACGATTTAATTCTTATCATGATCATCTTTATAGACTGTTGGTGCTCTTTGTTGGTGAACAAGTGTTCTTGAGAGTTTCATCTTCGTTGGGTCACTAAAGACTTGGGAGGAAAGGGATGATAGCTCCTTGGTTTATGGGAGATTTTTACGTTATTCAGTTTTTAGGTAAGGTTTCAAACTACATAACTCTTAATCCATAGTTTATGTTGATAAGTAATGTGTTCCATGTATCAAAAAATTATGGTAGAGTGATAACTTTGGTCTACATACTATAGCTGCATGGTTCTGATTCATATGAGACATGGGAACATGTGGAACTAGTGAGAGAGTAGTCCCATCACCTAATTGATATGGAAACATCCTGCCATTTTTTAGTCATATAATGTTCATATGATGGGGAGGCTCTAACATCATTTTAATATTTTTAGAATTTATTGTTCTTTTTTTGAGCTCCTTTTTTTTGGGTGTTGTTTTTGGAAGTTTTGTGTGAAATTTGAAAAAATTTGGTGGATTGTTTTTTGTGTTGGGAATTTTTTTTAAAAAGGATGCGGCCCAAGCCTCATTTTATTGTTACCCCAAAGCAATGACCTCTTTTAACTAGGTAGAGGGAAACCCATTACAAATCCCCTAGGCCCAGTGGGCTTGTAGCCCATTACATAGCCCATAGGCCCAAATTTTTGGCCAAATTGCCATTCTGTGAATAGTAACCTGCCTGCTAAAGTACCCGCACATTACCACCGCCGCTACAGTGCCCTACTACTGCTACAGTACCGCCTCTCTACATTGTATCCGCTACTACAGTGCTGCTACAGTACCTCTATAGTACATGCGCCCAATTGGTTTTGAACCCCCATTTTCCATGTTGGATTATGGGGTGCTTACCACTAAGCCAAACACCAACTACAAAACGTGTGTAGGGTAATGCTCACCTCCCACTGGGGGACCCCTCCATGCCCAGAGCGTGCAGCACGTTCCCAGGCTAGGAAAATGTCTTTGAATCTCCTTGTGCATAATATTCACATTGTCCGAGTCTGGAGGGACTTGAGCTTGGGCCAGTTCCCACAGAGGGCGAGGGGTACAACCAGTGGGTACCACTCTTTGTGTGTTGGGAATAATTGGTGCATGGTGTTCCCAAAATGTTCACACATTGTGAAAATTGTGCATCCCTGAATAATTGGGGAATTCCTGGTTGAAATGTGTTTTTTAAACAATATACCCACCCTGTAGAAACTAATCACCCCAAATAATAAGGATGCATGGTTATGGAACATAAATTGTCTACTCATGTGACCCTCTATAGGAAACTATTCACATAAAGATTATTTTATTCCAAAATATTATTTTAAAATATCAAACTACCCATTTAAGATGGCTAATAATCTGTCTTAAACCTATTATGATTGATGGGGTTATTTAGGCTCCCTAAACATGATTTTGGCTCCTCTAACCTTATTCTATAGAAAATCAATGTGCGGGTGGAAGATTTGATCACTCTTTGGTTAGTGGATCTCCTCTGTAATAGAGTCTTTTGATATCTATTTCCTTCTATTTTAGAGTTTTAGATTTCATTAGATGTTGGGTTGATCTAAAAAATATATGATTGGATCTTGATTATATCTTATATTTATATATCTTCTTTTATTTTTGATCTATATTGGTATTCTCATTATGGGTGTGGATACATGATCTATGACATAGGGTAGGTGGTTCAATAATTCATTATTCTAGGATGTAAACCTTGAATTTATTAATTAAATTTCAAGGTGTTTTTAATTTTTTTAAAACATACAATTGTGACCATTTTCTTCTTGATTTGAGATGCGTATGGGAATTGAGAAAAATAAATCCAATTTCAATGGAATTAAATTTGTAGGATGGATTTATAGAAATTTATGGCTTGATTTTGAAAATAATTTATATTAAAATAATTTAAATATTGATCTTGATAAAATATATTATATTGAAAAGTGATTTGAAGTGACATGAAATGGTGAAAACTTTTGTGTTCGTATTAAAATGAGATGGCATGTTGAAAATTTAAATTGCTATATTCTATTTTAAGATTTTTTTAAAATTATTTATTTTAAATTTGATTATTGTGATTTCACCTTACATGGTAATGGATGTAATTTTACCTTATGTGGGAGTGTATGTAATTTCTCCTTAGGTTGGAGTGGATTTCATTTTACCTCAATTATGAGTAGATGTAGTTTTTCTTTAGGTGGGGGAGTAGTTGTTTGATTTGATATAACTTAATTTGATTTATGGAACTATATCATTCAATACAGTTAATTTATATAATATTTTTTATAAAATGTTCATTTAATCATTTTTTAATATTTTTTGATATATCTACCATATTTTTTAATTAAAATCATATTTTTGTTTCATATATGAAAAAATAAATCCCATCCCTTACCTTCCAATATTTAAATTGATGGAATAAATGATGAATTATTTTTATTTTGAATATGTATCATTTGGTGATACCCTAATAGGTTTATAGTTAAAACCAATCGTTTAGCATTGGGTGTTTATATATTTGCATATGCCTACTCCAAGAAGCGGGAATGTACCACTTGGAGGTCGTGGACTTTCATGATTACTTATGACTCATGAATGTTTGTGAAAAATATTGAAGAATAAATCAACTTTTTTCATGGGATGTTTGAGTTTTAAATCTTTATATTTTGATTAACTAATTTTTTATTGCTCTGGTTTTCATATTCTTCATTTATTTTTTGTTATTTCTTCTTTTTGATTGCTGATCATTCTGAAATGTACTTATTATCATCCACTATTTTTTGGAAAATTAATTCCCACAATGTTCTTGTATGATTCTAGGTACTAGGTGCTATCTCATGTAGATTAGGAACACCCTTAGGGCTATGTCAGAGCCAACTCAGGTATTAGGTTTCAAGGTTATTTAGGATGGTTCATGAAAATAAATCTTCTATGATAGATGTTTTTGGGAATATATTTCCTAAAAATATTGTTATTCTCCATATATTTGAATTTAATGAAATTTAATTTATTGAATGGTTCAATTTATACAGATATCGTATCATATTATAGGTAAGAGGAGTCGTATTTTATATTATAGATCGAAATATAATAATATATCAGTGTGACGATGATCATCAACATAAAATTCAAATTACATCCATTATATGGGTAATTACACTTATTAATGAGGGGTATTTTTCATAAATGGTTTAGAATAAACTCAATATACATGATATTCATATCATTCATTATTGACTAAATTTATGCACTCAAGTGTTTCCATATCTTCCTATAATTGATGAATATGACTTTTCAATATATATGATACCTGTAGCTTCACCTATTTTCTAAACACTTATAGAATTTGCGCTATTGAGATGTAGGATTTTAATAATATACTCTATGAGAACCATAAAAGGGGCACATATGACCTAGATACTCACTATTGTCTAAAATAAGTTTTTATGTAGAAATATATGGGTCAATTAATTTTTCAATGATTGTAAAAAAATGACTATATCATTATAAAAAATTATCATCAATGATATAATATAGACTTATTTTATAATATACATGGATCTTGATATATATCAGTGATTGAAAATAAATTTTGATATCATCAATAAATTTTCAAAAAGTATGATATACTAAAATAAAATATTTTGAATGAGTTAAGGACACTAAGAATTTATAGAGGATACTTTTGAACATAAAAAAACATATGTATTCTTCATTGATCTAAGTAAGGGATACATTAATTATTTCTTATAATTTTTTGTGTAAGTCATTATAGATGATAATATAATGAATTTTATGATCATGGATGAGAATTAAGATCAATTTATGAATTTTTGGAATCCATGACAATGGAGTAGTTTATTGTTAAATTTATAATGTGTCAATTTTGTGTACAAAAAATATAATTCTTCTGTTATGTAATTCTATTCATGGGTAGAAATATTGATTTTATTATGGGGGGATCGTGAACAATAACCTATGAAAAACACTTTGGTTTATATTTTTTTATGGGTTGAAATTATTATACGAATTCATTTTCTATAAATATGTCTTCAATATCAAATTCCGTCAACTTGTTGACTCATTTGGGTATCAAAATCCATTTGATAGAAAAATGTGAAATAATTTTTGAATAATTTAAGAGAATGATTTTCACTACCCCTTTTATCATACTATACTATAGTAAATAATGTTTTATGTTACTAAATGATTAATTGAATAAGGTATTTTAATATTTATTAATATATAATTCAATGATAGTAATATGTTACTCATTCTAAATGACAGTTCATGGGAATAATTAACCAAATTATGATTTAAAGTAAGTAGTCATAATTTTTTCATTGAAATTAAATATTCATAATACTTATGGTTAATATATTGTTATATATAATGCTATATAAAATTTTGATTTATATATTCCCATTAAAATAGTTTAATATGAACAAAATAATATCACTGGTGTTGAATATAGATTATGAATCCTCAATATGTTATCACCCTATGAAGGTGAACAAGGTGGATGATTCTTTGATTTTAGAAGGGCCTTGCATTATTTTCCTTTATGTGGTGTGAAATGTATACAAATCATTTGGATTTTAATATTGTAATCAATTAAATCAGTAGGGATAATGTGAAGTCCAATAATTATTTAATGATTTTAAATCAACACATCCATGTGATTATTAAAGAGGCTTAAAAAGAGGATGTGAAAATTAAAATTGAAGGTAAATAATGTTCTCATGTTATACATTGTTAATAATTTAATGATAATGTTATAGATAAATATATGTTTCCCTACAATAATAGAGTTGATAAATTAACTATTTGATGAATAACATATATCTTCATTCATTATTAATCCTATAATTATAATGATGTATAGATATCCGAGAGATAATTATGTGTCTGATACCATGTTACAGGTTATAGCGGAGTATGTAACTTGACTCCTACTGGTTCATCCTATTAATAAAGAATTTATATTATCCAAGGGTATGATGTAAATATTATACATATTCATATGTAAATAAGGAAACATCACCATGAATATCATTGTTGAAATCCCCAAAACATATAAAGGCCAAAATTCCACTTGGGTTATAGTCGACCGCCATATGAAGTGAATGAATTAAATTAAAATAAATAAATACTTTTCATTTGATCAACTATCTATGGTATTTATTAAACATGTTGTAAGGTTTAACAAGGTACCACTCTTTATAATATATGTTCATGATATTATGTTTACATCAAAATTATAGAGAATACATTAGCAGGATGGATTACGTATATGAAATTTAGTACTACATGTCATCCTTTAACAGAAGTTTAGTATGAGAGAATAATTAAAACCCTATAATATAAGTTCATAAATTTATCAATAGATATAAAAGGTTGTTTGGATCATTATGTTCTTTTTATTGAATTTTCACACAACAATACAATTTACAAATGAATTTAGATGGATCCCATTGACGCACATAGTGTGAAAAAGTGTCGAAATATTAAATAATGTGTTGATATAAAAAAATAAGATATTTTATGTTACCACATTTATAAATATTTAGATAATAAATATTTTGTTATTTAGTGGAACATCGTGGATGTTAAAAGCCATCCCAAGTGTTATAATGAGAGTCCTAGGCATGATCAACAGACCATGGTCAGTGAAACGGTACTATAAATAATTTCACTCTTAATGATCGTTATATGTTTTGTAATAGATTTGATGAAAATAATAGGATATATCATTCCCTTTTACTTCCCTAATTGTAACAAGAATGTAACTTATCACTTGGAACATCCTTCTGAACCTCTATAAAGTTAATGATGTATTCAATTCATCACTTTTGAGGAATTAAATACTTAGTCATTCAAATGTGATTTAATAGAAGGTGGTTTAGTTTGAGCATGATGTTTCATTAAAGAAAGAAATGGTTTTATTTAATAAAAATGGTACTATAGATCATGATTAGTAATTTGGTAATGGTTTTTAGTCGAAATAATAATGTTAAGGAAGTAATGTGTGAATCTGATGATGTAATGAGTAATATGTATACACTACAACCTGAACTAAATTAAGAAATTTTAGATTTTAAAATTATTTTAAGGGGGGTAGAATATATCAACTTAAAATTTATTATGATTTTTATATTAAATAAATTTTACATGTATTTTAAATTCTTTTATATAAAAAATAAAGCTGGAAAAATTGTGATAAGACCATTATAATATAGTAATCAAATTGGATGGTATAAATTATTGTAACCAAATATAAAATATTTTTATAAATAAATATTCAAGAAATTTTTAATACTAATTAAATGATAAAACTCAATTAGTGTAGAAAAATATCAAATAAGATCACTTTATGAAAAAAAATTATAAAAATTTACTTTTTATGGGTTATGTATTTTTTTCATCAAACTAAATGAATTATTATTAAATGATGATAAAATATTTTTTTTAATGTGAAAAAGTGTTTAACACTATTATATTTTGCAATTGACTAATAAAAATAATAATAAATTATAATAAATACAGATCCTTTTATATAAATTTGTTTTTTTTCATATGTTATGTTTTATTTGAAATGATAAGATGCACATTTTTAGAGATTTAAATGTATTAAATATAGAATATTTTTGAAATATTATGTCAAAATTTTGAAACACGGTTCTTTTTAAAGTTCGTGTAAAAATAATTACTATGGTAAAATATAATCATTATTAATTTGGGAAAAATCAGATAGCTTTTGTGGGTTGAATTTTGTTATGATTATATGAAGCATAATCCTTATAAATTACCATTTCATGGTTTAAAATTAATACCCACATATCTCACCATCTATTACTACCCTAAAAATCCTATATCTCATAAAATTCCATTTATAACCATCAACTAACATTATTTTCTAGGAAAAAGATCTTCTTCCTCACCTATAGAAGGATCACACATACACACACTTCACAAAGAACCTCTCAGATAAAATTATCAACAATCATACCCCATTTATCTTAACATAGAGTCTATTTTAGTGTTTCTAAACCCCTTGATCTTGGATGAATCCATATTTCCTCTATTTCTAAAGGATCCTTTATGAATAGATTTAAAATATGAGGGTGGATATTTCCCACTCACTTGCATTCACTACAATATAATTCATATCAAACCTTCTACAGATGTACTCCAATTATTTATTATAATGACATAATATTTATTAAAAGAAAAATGATATTATCATAATTGAACAACATTTCAAAACCACCCTCTCTTCCAAATTAGTATTAAAAACATCACTACTATTTTTGGAAAACAACCACATCTTTGAGAGATATATTCCATTTATATATTTAATTAACATGGATGGTTATAAAACATATCTGAAAAAATTAATTATATTAAGGAATGCTATATTTTAGGATTTTCGTTATGAAATACCATACCCCATTTCAGATTTTTAAAAAATAAATTAGTTTATTAATAAATTATTTTAATATTTTTAATGTTACATGGTATTATAGGTGGTAGAGGGGTTCAAAGAGCATGTTCATTTTCCTTTGGAGTTGCTTCGATATCCTTGAGGATAATAGAGGATTATCTCATGAGATGTTTTCCTCATTTAGACTATTCTTTCAAAACCATGGGGTTTTTATATAATGGAGCCTCCAATGGCATGCTATGGGTTGTCCATTCCAAAACTGTGTAGTGGGAATCTCACCATTATTTCCACATGGTTCCAATTTTAGAAGGAGCCTATGAAGAAACACTATACAATTATCTAGGTGCACCATTACTTATGTTAACCATGATCTTTTAAGACCATTATTTTCCATTTATTACTATTAGAATAATTTCCCAAAATAGTTTCTCTTTACTCACCACTATTACATGAAGCACCCTAGAGAATAAAAACATGAATCTATATTGCTCTGAACATGGAATTTATCCACCCTCCTCCAATTTTACATGATTTTCTATTGTTTTTGTCTGACTTATGCTCAATTTTCTCCCAATCATTCTTAGTTCTTCTATTTTACATGTTTTTTTTTGTTTCTTCGCATTTTGTTCAAACCATAGGTCTTCGAGTATAACTGATTTTGTGTTTTTATTTCACCAATGGTGTGAGATATGCATTTTGGATCCCCATCATTCCTTATTATATATCATGAACGTTTTTCTATCTATTTAAGTTTGTTTACCCCATATTAAAATATATAGTTTTAGAATCCCTTATGGATTTGATTTTAAATTTTTATCATTGTACCTAATGATATTATTATCAATGTTTATAAAATGTATAAATATGAAATTATATTTTAAATTTGTTTCGTACAATGTAAAAAAATTCCCTCTCCTTCATATATTGGCATAAACGTTATTTCCTTTGAACTTCTAATCTAAAATTTACAAAAAATTACTAAATGTATCTATAAGTGGTAATCTTGAAATAAATAAATTCTTGATTTCTTGTTTAAATGACTACTAAAATATTTTATATGGGAATTATTTAATTGTTTATTAAAATTGTAATTCAAAATAACTAATGGTTTCCCATTTTTGAAAACTAATTTTTTAAATAATCTGGATCTATTTCTATGAATGTATCCTAATGTATTTAGTGGTTCTCTTAATTGTTGAGTCAATAAGGTTTCCTTATGAAATTATCTTTTCTCTATGATTTGAAAAAGAAAAACATTATATCTTAAAGAAAATTATTTTTTCCCTATGAATTATCTTAGTATGGAAAATTTTCCTTCCCCATGGAAATTTATCCTTACATATGTTTTTGTTTTTCTTTGTTGGAGTTTCTCTAAATATAACATATTTTTATTCCTAAGTCTATAATTATGTTTCATATATAAACATCTTAATCCAATAAATTCTTAGATATAGAGTATTCTATTTTCAGGTTCTGAATTCAAACTCTTAATTCTCTGTAATTCAGACTCCAAATTCTCTATAATTTAGACTCTGAATTCTCTAAAATTCAGACACCCAATTCCTCATAATTTAGACTCTATATTCATATGAATTCAGACACATAATTTCTCCAGATTCAGACTCCGAATTCATTAGCATCTAGACTCCTAAAAAAATAGAATCCAGGTTCCAAATTCTATGAAAAACCAAATATGAATATCCATGAGTTATAGTCTTTGAATGTTAATTTGGTTCGATTTTGAACTTTATATTACTTTAGAATTCAAAAAAAATAAATTTGGTTAAGCAACACTATATTTTGTGCACTTATTATAGTTATGAAATGATGTCGTACATTATGTTTCTTACTAATAATTTTTTTAGTGAAACATATACATATCCCTCCGAAATTCCAAGAAAAATTTGATTGTTAGAGGAGGGATCCGACCATTGGTGAAGTGCCTATAATAGGTGCTCATTTTAACAAGCTCAAAAAAAGAGAGAGACACAACACTGAGAACTATCTAAATATTTCATGTTGCTAAGGTTATTTCTAGAGAGAGTCTCTCATGCCTTGTGCGTACTGAACATATTGTTCTGATTGGTTTGTGTGACTCTGATTTGTGTTGTGAACAATCGAGGGATTTCGGGGTTATAAAGAAATGGGGTTTAACTACCTTAAAGTTTGAGGACATCCGTGGATAGGAAGATAGAATTTCTGATAACCATAATGTTCAAGCGCTTATGGGGATAGCAAGACAGATTCTGATATTCATATCGAGGGATTACCCTAGTGTGGGTAAGGCAGACATTCATGAAAGTATAAATAAAGGGATCATTATCCAAATTTGTGGGATAACATTCTCTGTGGGTTAAAATATTCCATACATGTTACTTTTTTTTTCAAGTTTATTTCCACTATATTTTGATAAAGGAAGAAAGTATAACCATCATATACTTTCTTGTACATTTGTATACTCTGATAAGTGAGATTCCATAAGCATCATGGTAGAATATTTTTCTTATAAAAAATTCTTAATTTTCATTTTAGGAATCACATTTTTGGAACCTTGCTATTTTTTAGAATTAAAAGAGATGATGTTAATTTACCCTGTTTATCTTTGTTAAATATAGTTTTCTTTATGGATAAAAAAGATTGTTTTTAAACTTAAAATTCACCCCTCTATTAATTGTGCATCATTAATCATATTTTGATCATAAAATTGGTGTTAATGGTAGTCTATGAAATAATTATTTTCACATATATGTTTTCTTTCTCATGTTTTCATTGTTCTAAATATTTTCCTTGCTTAAGAATTTTATCTTTGTTTACAAAATGTTATTATTAACTGGTTTTGTGGAAATATATTTATCATAAGATGGATGAAATGAAATTTGGTTCGATGGATAATCTAAATCCTACCAAACCACCTATATTTTATGGGATTGATTATGAATATTTTAGAGATTTTATGAAAATATTTTTATTAATACTGTAGTTGACAATTTTTTTATGATTACTGGAGATTACAATATTCCTGATAAAGAAGTAAAAACATTCACCAATCATGAAAAGTTTGATTATGAACTAAACTAATAGGTATGCAATACATTGTTGTGTTCCATGACCAAGAATATATATAGTCATAAATCTTCTTGTGAAGATGATAACTATATCTAGAAGATATTATACGTTACTATTTTATGTACATAAAAAGTTAAGTAAACTAGAAAAATTGTGCTTAGAGCCAAATATCATGGAATAATATTTCCTTAAGGGTAACCATTATGTAAAGTATAATAAAATATTATAAATATTGTTAACAGCTTAAAATCTATATGTGTGAAAGATTTATATGATGAGGTACTTGTGGATAACATTAAAGATATCATGCATAATGAGTGCCAACCTAAGAGAAAAACTATTGTTTGGAATAGGAAAGTATCTAGAATTACTCTTGGGAAGCATTTTGGAACAATTCATTAACATGAGACAAGAATAAAAAGAGATGATGATATGAATTAGATTAAAAATGGAAATGAAATTGTAGTCTTTACTACTACTAAATCCAAGACTCCGGAAAGGGTTACATGTTCTAAGTCTAATAATGTAACTATTTAATCTAAATCTAGTGAATGCGAACATAGTCAGAAATAACTATATAATCATGATCAAAGGATGAATAAGATTGTGGGAATGAATTAATTTCAGTACAAATACAAGAATAATGAAATAAAAGATAAAACAACCTTAGATGTCACTTCCTATGAATGCAAAAGAGCAAGGGATATCATGCTGGTTGTCCTATGATTAAGAAAAAGGATATAAAGGGAAAGCATTATAATAGGAATAGAAAGAAGTATTACAAAGCTAAAGCTAAGAATGTTTTGAAAGCCACTGACACATAGATTTCAATTAGTGGTGACTCTTCTGATGAATCCTCAATGAATAAATCTTCTAATCAAAAGAATCATGGTCTACTAGTAATACTACCCATTGAAAATCATTTTATAATGGATAAGGTACATAATGATGAATCTATAAAAATGTATCCTTGGATAAAAATTATACTGATGATAAATATTATAAGTCTTTATATGAAGAATATTCTTCTAATGAAGATAATATATTACCTACTTATGAAGAATTATCTAGGTTTTTTAAACTTCTTGAGAATGAAAATTCAATACTCAAGAAAAATCTTGATAATGAAAATTCTAGAATTTTTATCTTAACTAATGAAGTATTAGATCTTTCTAAAGATCTTGATATTTTTTTACTTTAAATGTATATCCAAAAATGTTTAGGAAGTTAATCTTGAGAAGGATAAACATTCTAAGGATCTTGAAAATAAAATTTCTATGAAAAATATTTCAGACAATAACTTTCTTTCTAAAAATAATTTTTTTATGGTAAAAACCATGTTATTAAACTGATGTCAGAAATATTTTACATGAGGAAGATTTTTTCAATCATTACCTCTGGTAAGGAAAACATTGACAAGATGAATTCCCAAATTCGACCTCTAAGAAATAGTTCTTGATTTGGATATACTCATTCTAATACAGTTTTTAGTAATAACTATTATGTTCCTCAATGTGCCTAATTATGTACTAAATGATAGTGTGGTGGAAATTGGGAAAAATTATTCTTTAAATAAAAATCAACCTATAGTTTTTCATAAATCTTATTTTTCTATGAAAATGTGGACTCCTAAATCTTACATTCTAAAATTTCTGGATCCAACAATGTTTGGGTTCCGAAATTCTAATACTCTAATTTTCAAGAAAATAAACATAGTACCAACCACAATACATGGAACATGGACAGTGGTTATAGCCAGTACATGAATGGTAAAAAAAGTTCTTAGAAAATATTATCATGTTGAAAGGAGGAAAAGAAACATTCAAAGATAATGCTTAGGGAGAAATCATTGGTATCAGTAACATTCTTCTTCTTGAAAAAACATTGATTTCAAATTTTTTATTTGTTAATGGAATTAACAAAAAACTAATTAGTATAAGTCAATTATATAATGATGGTTACCTTGTGAATTTTAGGAATGATAAGTGCTTATTACCCAATTTCAAGGAAGAGATTATTCTTTCTGCCCATAGGCAAGAAAATATATATACACACTAAACTTAGAAGAACTCAGAATCAAATATTTACCTTGTCTTAGTGCAATTAAAGATCAATTCTGGTTATGGAATTGATGGTTTGGACATTGTAACCATACGAACCTATGCAAACTCTATAAAAATATTCTTTTTAAGGATCTACCAGATATAAGAAATGAATCTTCAAATGATTTTGATCCCTGTCAATATGTAAAGCAACATAAATCAAGTATTAAATCCATTAGTGAAGTTTAAACTACTGATTCATTATAGTTGGTGCGTATTGATCTATTCGGTCCAGCATAAACTAGAAGCATTGGAGGAAAATAGTATGTATTTGTCATGGTTGATGATTACACTAGATTCACGTTGGTCTATTTTCTACCAATTAAATCTGAATATTTTTCATATTTCAAAATTTTCAAGGCCCATGTTAAAAATGAGAAAAACATTCCATTGAGAACTATTCAAAGTGATCATGGAAAATAATTTCAAAATTATGTTTTTTACACTTTTTGTAGTAAAAAGGTATTACTCATAACATCTCAAAACCATGAAATCCTCAACAAAATGGTGTTATTTAAAGAAAAAAGATGTATTCAAGAGATAACTAGAACCATATTGAGTGAATATTAGATAGATAAACACATTTAGGATGTATCTATATGTACATGTTGTAATAATATAAACTGGGTTTTCATTTGACCTTTTCATAAAAAAACCCCTACAAATTATAGAATGGTAGAAAACCCACAATTTTCTACTACAAGGTATATTTTTGCAAAGTATTCATTTTGAATACTAATGATAATTTACATAAATTTTCTCCCAAATATAAAGAAGTAATTTTCCTTGGATACTCCACAAATTATATTTTTTGTAGACTTTTTAATAATAAATACTTGTACTGTTGAAGAAACATTCCATGTTAAATTTGATGAAACCGATCATTTTTTGTTAAACAACCTCAACCAACATCCTCAGACGTGTTTTCAAAAATTGATCACCAAACCTAGATATAACTTCATTCTGATATGGAAAATGTTCAAGAAAATATTTCTAAATAATTTACCCAAGAAAATTTCATATGATATGTTGACGAATAGGTTTTAAAAAACCAAAATCATTTGTTTCATAAGAATAATCACAATGATGTTATCATTGGATCTTTAAATCAATTTGTAAGGACTATATGTTTCTTAAGAAATTAAATATAAGATTTAGCATTCCCTTAAAAATTAGATCCAAAAAGAACTAATGGAGATTGAGGTGGTGATGAATGGATTAATTTCATGCAGGATGAGCTCAATGAATTCGAAAGGAATAATGTCTGGACCTTGGTAGAAAGATATAAGGAAACATCTGTCATTGGAGTAAAATGTGTCTTCATAAATAAGGGTGATGAAAATAGAATGTTAGTAAGATATAAGGATATATTAGTTGTTAAAGGATATAATCAACAAGAAGGATTAGACTATGAAAGAACCCATGCTCCAGTAGCTAGACTTTAATAGATATATATTCTACTTGCCTTTGCAGTATTCTTAAAATTTAAACTTTTTCAAATGGTTGTTAAATGTGATTTCCTTAATGGATATGTTAAATTTGATTTTTTTCTTGAACAAACTTTTAGTTTTTAAGATATATAACATTCTGAACATGTTTTCAAACTTACCAAAGCCTTATATGGACTTAAACAAGCCCCTAGAGCCTGGCATGATAGACTTAAAATAATTTTTTAAAAAAATTATATTAAGGGAAATGATGATCCAAATATTTTTATAAAGAAAGATAAGAATTTTTTTTTGATTATTTAGATTTATTTTGATGAAATTATATTTGGTTTAAATCATCAATCATTAACGGTGTAGTTTGCGAATTTAATAAAATATTAATTTGAAATTAGTATGATGGGTGAGTTATAATTTTTTCTAGTTTTTCTAATTTCTCAAAAACCCGAAGGAAATTATATATATTGACATAAATTTGTTAAGGATATTCATAAAATGTATGCATATGAAAACACTAAGAGTATTAGTACTTCTATTGGTACCTCAAATTATCATGATCTTGATGAATTTGAAAAACCAGTAGATTAAACATCATTTAGAGGTATGATAGGATGCCTACTATACATGACAGCTAGTCATCCAAACATAATGTTTTAATATGATTATGCGAAAGATATCAATCCAATCCTATTTAAACCCATTTAAAGGCTGTGAAAATAATTTTTTTGTATTTAAAGGGAACAATGGATTTAAGAATATTTTATTCTTATGGAAAATATTTTTTCCTAAAAATTAGTTTAGATGATAATTTTGGTGGAAATATAATGGATTAGAAAAGTACTTTAGGAACGTGTCAATTATTAGGATATTAATTAGATTCTTGGTCATGAAAAAATAAATAATCAATAGCAATTTTCACCAGTGAAGCTGAATATGTAGTAGCGGAATGTTTTCGTGCCCAGGTATTGTGTATGCAACACACACTCACAGACTATGGTATGAGTCCTACCAAAACACAGATATTGTGTTATAATAGAAGTTCCACTATATTAAGTAAAAAACCTGCACATCACTCTCATTCAAAACTCATCGATATTAGATATCACTTTCCTAGGGATCACACACACAACAATGAGATATCATTCTTCAATTTTTCCTAACACAAGATCAACATTCTGATATTTTCACAAAATCGTTACACTCTGATGGATTTAAATACATTATATAGAAGATATAAATGATAACGGTAAGTTAATCTTCCATATTAACATCTTATTGAACCCTATCCCTTTATATTAAGTAACTCCTTTTCATAGAGGGAGTATATTTTCTTGTTAGTAAAATTTAGTTTCTTCTTCCTTATAAAAATTTCTATTATCAAATTTTTTCGCAATCACAATTTTTTTAATCAAAATTTTCGTAATCAAAATTTTTGTAATAATAATTTTCTAAATGAAAATTTTCTTAAGAAAAATTTACATCATCAAAATTTTTGTAATTAAATTCTTTTTAATATATATTTTTCATCTTCCAAATTTCTTATCCATTGACATTTTAAAAAAAATGATGTCTAAAGTTCTTCAACAATAATTTTCCACATTATAGATAATTGTCATCGCAATCTGGAAGGTATGTTTTCTTTCATAAATTTTCGTAATCATCACTTTACATGTGGGTATATAAATATTTTTAAAAATTTTAGGATTCACTTATGCTTCAATCTGACTTTTGTATCTTAAAACCATCAAAAGATTGGAACATAACTTATTCCTTCTTCGGTTATCATCTCTACCGTCAGATCTGAAAAAGAGTATTTAAACTATTAGATCAATCATGTATGATGAACCATCATCTCAAACAACAATATAAGTGTTGAGTCAATAAGGTTATCCTTATGACTTTTCCATTCCTTCTTGTTTTGAAAATCACAAACACCTTATCTTTAAGGAAAATCGCTTTTATAAGGAAAAATGCTTTCTTAAAGAAAATTGCTTTTATAAGGAAAATTGCTTTCTTAAGGAAAATCGCTTTTATAAGAAAAATTATCCTTATCATATTTTCATTCATATTTTTCTTAAGTATGAGTTTCAGATTCATTTTCTCGGAATCATTAAAACTTAGATATAAAGCATTTTGTTTTAGGGTTCGGATTCTGGACAAGAACTATAAGGAAGTTTCATTCCGAATTCCGGATATAAACTCTGACTAAGTTCTATTCAAGATTCAGGTTACAAATTCTGAAGAAGAATTCTCATTACGAATTCTAATGAAGAAATTCCATTCCGAATTCTCATTATGAATTCTGAAGAATAATTCTCATTACGAATTCTAATGAAGAAATCCCATTCCGAATTCTCATTACGAATTCTGATGATGAATTCTCATTACGAATTCTGATGATGAATTCTCATTACGAATTCTGATGATGAATTCTCATTACGAATTCATATGATGAATTCTCATTACGAATTCTGATGATGAATTCTCATTACGATTTCTGATGACGAATTCCTATTCCGAATTCTTATTCCGAATTCACCTATTAAACAGAATCTGATTATCATTGTTTTATACACTCTGAATTTATTTACTCCGAACCTTCACTCAAAGTTTTCATTCCGAACCTTTTTTTTAGAATTTAAAACGATGTCGTACATTCTGTTACACTCACTTTGTTATAAAACGATGTCGTCCATTTTGTTATAAACTAACCATTGTCTAAGTGACACGTGTACAGGTCCCTCCGAACATTAAGGAAAATATGACCGTTGGAGAAGGAGCCGACCTTACCTATAAATAGGAGCTCATTTGAAAGAGCTCAGTGCTGATGGCTGATGCAGGTGCTGATTGCTGAAAAAGTGCTTACATGCTGTTGAAGTGATTTCTAGAGAGAGAGTCTCTTATTAACTCTCAAAGCTTCGTGCGACTCCGAATGTTGGTGATTACATTCGAGGGCTTCCGGGGATAGGAAGACAGAGGTGCCGACTACCTTAAAGATCGAGGGATTTCTTGCTGAGAAAGACAGAGGTGCCGACTACCTTAAAGATCGAGGGCTTTCTTGCTGAGAAAGACAGAGGTTACCAACTACCTTGAAGTTGAGGGCTTGCGGGGATAGCAAGACAGAGACTCCGATTTTTGTATCGAGGGCCTACCCTGGTGTGGGTAAGACAGACTTGCTTGAAAGTATAAATCAAGGGACCTTTATCCAAGGTTGTTGGATACCCTTCTCTTTGGGTTAAAAGACTATTATCTTGTTACTAGTAGTTTTACTACTTGTCTTTATTCCGCTGTAATTTGTATCTTAAGGAAAGTATAACTTTCTTATACTTCCTTACTTACTCTGATTAGTTTTGATTCTATACGCTTTAAGGTAGAATCTCATATTGTAATTTTTGTTAAGTTTCATTTCCGGAACCATATTTCCGGAACCTACTTTTGGAATCACTTTCCAAGTTCAGTTCGGTGTTAGAGGTGTTGTGAATTTACTTAGTTTAATTTTGTTAAACATAGCCCTTTCCTTTTCTTAAGGAAACTTTAGTTATTCATAACTAACTTTAAAGGTTCCAAAGGAATTTTTAAAGTATACAATTCACCCCCCCTCTTGTATATTGAGCATCTCATATTATATTTCGATCCTACAATTGGTATCAGAGGCTGGAAACCTCTTACTCTATACCATTCTTACATTTGGTATCAGAGCCAAGGTTACTGAAATACTTGTACTCACGAACAAGTTTTTCTTGCTCACTTTTCTATTCCGAACTTTTTCATTCTGGATTATCCATTCCGAACTTTTCTCATTCCGAACTTTGTAATTACGAATCTTTGCTACTAACAAGTTTGTATCCAAGTTATTTTCAGTATGGCAGGAATAAATGTTGGATCTATTGACAATCTGAATCCTACAAGGCCACCAATCTTCGATGGTAATGATTATGAATACTGGAGAGATCGTATGAAGACTTTTGTTATCAATACTGGAGTAGATAACATTGTGATGCTTACTGGTGATTATAAAATTCCTGACAAGGAATTCAGAACCTTTACTAACCAGGAAAAGCAAGAATATCAACTCAACTATAAGGTACACAATACTTTATTATGTTCAATGACCAGAAATATATATAGCCAAATTTCTTCTTGTGAAGCAGCTAACTGTATATGGAAGAAGTTAGAGGTTACACACTTTGGGACATCTAAAGTGATTGAGACTAGAAGGGCTATGCTTAGAGCTGAATATCATGGTTTCAATTTTCCTTATGGAGAACCTATCTGTAAAGTTCAACAGAGGTTTATGACTATTGTCAACAGTCTACAATCTATGGGAGAAAAAGGTTTAGATGATGAAGCTCTTGTGGACAAGATAATCGATATTATGCCCAATGAGTGGGAATCCAAGAGAACAGCTTTAGATGAGAACGAGAAGGTTACTCAAATTACTCTTGATGAATTTTTTGGAACTCTTCTACAACATGAGACTAGAATGAAGAGAGATGCTGACAACATCACGAAGAAGAATGGAAATGGTACTGTTGCTTTTACTACAACTTCGAATCAGATGAAAGCTAAGACTCCTGAGAGAGTAACCAGATCCAAGACTAAGAAAGTCATTTTCCAATCCGAATCTAGTGAAAGTGATGTTTCAGAAAATGAATTAGCCAATCTTGCTTGAAGGATGAACAAGATAGCTGGACAGAGAAACTTTCAATCCAAGTATAAGAAAAAGGACAGGAAAGATAAGAAAGATGGAGAAGTTACTTGTTATGAATGTAAAAGAGCTGGACATATTAGACCAGATTGCCCTATGCTCAGAAAGAAAGAAAGTAAGGAAAGACATTCAGACAGAAACATGAAGAAGTATTATAAAGCCAAAGCTAAGAAAGTTCTGAAAGCTAATGACACCTGGATTGCCAGTGGTGGTGACTCTTCAGATGAATCTTCTGAATATGAATCTTCAGGACAGAAGAATCTTGGTCTTATAGCCAGATTACCTATTGATAATCATTGTCTTATGGCTAAGGTACGAAATGCTGAATCTTTGACCAATGTTTCCTTAAATCCTAATGATAGTAAGTATTATAACTCTTCTGATGAAGAATCATCTTCTGATGAGGAAAATACTTTACCTACTTTTGAAGAAGTCTCTAGGTTTGCTGAACTTCTTGAGATTGAGAATTCCAAACTCAACAAGAAACTTGATAAGGAAAACTCTAGGAATTCTATTCTTACTAAAGAGATATTAGATCTTTCTAAAGATCTTGATAAGAAAAATGCTGATTTTGAAAATATTTCAAAAAATCTTGAGGAAGTAAATTCTGAGAAGAATAAACTTTCTAAAGAGTTAGAAAAAGTAATTTCTAATAAAAATGTATCCGAGCCTAACTCTAGTTCTAAAACTAATGATTTTGAGGATAAAAACTTGGTTGTAAAACTCAATTCCGAAATATTTTCCTTAAAGAAGTGTTTATCAAACTTTACCCATGGTAAGGAAAATTTTGATAAAATGTATTCTCAAATACGACCTTTAAGAAATAAATCCGGATTTGGTTATACCCATGCAAAACCTGTTTTCAGTAACAATTATTTTGTTCCTCAAAGTGCCCCATTTTGCACTAAATGTCAATGTGGTGGTCACTGGGCAAAAAATTGTTCCTTAAACAAAACCCAATCCTTAGGTTTTCATAAAGCTTATTTTTCTAAGAAAATGTGGGTACCTAAAATTTTATTTTCTGGAAATCTTGGATCCAAACAAGTTTGGATTCCGAAAATCTAACTGTGTTCTTAATTTTAGGAAAATAAAGAAAGTTCCAACAACAATACATGGTACATGGATAGTGGATGTTCCCGGCACATGACTAGTAACAAAAGCTTCTTTGAAAATATTATCAAAACGAAAGGTGGAAAGGTAACTTTCGGAGACAATGCTAAGGGAGAGATTGTTGGTATTGGTAATATAGTTCTTTTAGGTAAAACTTTGATTTCAAATGTTCTTTTTGTTAAAGGTCTTAAGCACAACCTCATCAGCATAAGTCAGTTATGTGATGAAGGTTACCTTGTGAATTTTAGGAATGATAAATGCTTAGTTCACAATTCCAAGGAAGAATTTATTCTCTCAGCCAACAGGCAAGAGAATGTTTAAACCTTAAACATAGAAGACTTAAGAATCCATGATTTACCTTGCCTAAGTGCAATGGAAGATCACTCTTGGTTATGGCATAGAAGACTAGGACACGGTAATCTTAGAAACCAATGTAAACTCTCTAAGAAGAAACTTGTTAAGGATCTACCAGAGCTTAGATTTGATTCTTCTAAAGTTTGTGATCCTTGTCATTATGGCAAGAAACATAAATCTAGTTTTAAGTCAATCGGTGAATTCTCAACAACTGATGCATTACAGTTGGTGCACATGGATCTTTTTGGTCCAACACAAACTGGAAGGATTGGAAGCAAATACTATGTGTTTGTTCTAGTTGATGATTACACTAGATTTACTTGGGTCTATTTTCTAGCAAAGAAATATGAAACTTTTTCTTATTTCAAAAGTTTTAGAGCTCAAGTTAAAAATGAGAAAAACCTTCCATTGAAAACTATTCATAGTGATCATGGAGGAGAATTTCAAAATTCTGATTTTGAAACTTTTTGTAATAAGAAAGGTATTACTCACAATTTTTCATCACCTAGAACTCCTCAACAGAATGGTGTAGTTGAAAGAAGAAATAGAATTCTCCAAGAGATAACTAGAACCATGTTGAGTGAATATTCTATTGCTAGACATTTCTGGGCTGAAGTTGTAAGTACTGCTTATTATACTATAAATCGAGTTTTGATTAGACCTTTTCTTAATAAAACTCCTTATGAGTAATGGAACGGTAGAAAACCAAGACTTTCCTACTTCATGGTTTTTGGTTGCAAAGTATTCATTTTGAATACTAAAGGTAACTTACATAAATTCGCACCAAAGTCTGATGAAGGGATTTTCCTAGGTTATTCCACAACCTCTAAGGCGTATAGAGTTTTTAATAAAAACACTTGTACTGTTGAGGAAACAATACATGTAAAATTTGATGAATCAGATCCTTTTGTTTTTAAACCATCCCAACTTACATCTTCGGATGTGTTTTCAAAAACTGATTATCAACCTTTGATAGAAGAACCTTCTGACAAGGAAATTGTTCTAGAAGATACTTCTGAAACATTTACCCGAGAAGACTTTCTACCCTATGTTGATGAACAGGTTTTACAAAACCCAAGTCAGGTGTTTCTTAAGAATCATCCCAGTGATAGTATCATTGGTGATGTAAATCAACCTGTAAGGACTAGAAGTTCCTTAAGAAATTAAGTAGAACATCTAGCATTTCTTTCCCAATTAGAACCTAAAAGCACTGATGAAGCTTTGGGTGATGATGATTGGATTAAAGCAATGCAAGATGAACTAAATGAATTCAAAAGGAATAAAGTCTGGACCCTGGTTGAAAGACCTAAGGAAACATCTGTTATTGGAGTAAAATGGGTTTTCAGAAATAAATGAGATGAAAATGGTGTCATTGTTAGAAATAAATCTAGACTTGTTGCTAAAGGCTATAATCAGCAAGAAGGAATAGAATATGAAGAAACCTATGCTCCAGTAGCTAGACTCGAATCTATCCGTATTCTACTTGCTTTTGCAGCATTCTTTAATTTCAAACTATTTCAAATGGATGTGAAATGTGCTTTTCTTAACGGTTATGTTCAAGAGGAAGTTATTGTCGAACAACCTCCCGGATTTGAAGATACAAAACATCCAGATCATGTTTTTAGACTTACCAAAGCTTTGTATGGCCTTAAACAAGCCCCACGAGCATGGTATGATAGACTTACTGGATTTTTGCTTCAAAATAACTATGTTACGGGAAATGCAGATCCAACCCTTTTTATAAATAAAGATAAGAAAAATGTTTTGATTGTTCAAATTTATGTTGATGACATTATATTTGGTTCAACTCAGCAATCTTTGACTGAATCTTTTGCAAGTCTAATGAAAACTGAGTTTGAAATGAGTATGATGGGTGAGTTAACATTTTTCCTTGGTTTTCAAATTTCTCAAAAACCAGAAGGAACTTACATATCTCAACATAAGTATATTAAAGATCTTCTTAAAAAGTATGGTTATGACAACACTAAAAGTATAAGTACTCCCATTGGTACCTCAAACTCTTTAGATCTTGATGAAGCAGGGAAACCAGTAGATCAAACATCTTTTAGAGTTATGATAGGAAGTATACTTTACTTAACAGCTAGTCGACCAGACTTAATGTTTTCAGTATGCTTATGTGCAAGATATCAATCCAATCCTAAGGAATCTCACTTAAAGGCAGTAAAAAGAATTTTTCGCTACCTTAAGGGAACCATGGATCTAGGATTATTTTATACTTCTGGAAATGATTTTGTTCTAAAAAGACTTTCTGATGCTGACTTTGGTGGATGTATAATGGATAGGAAAAGTACATCCGGAACTTGTTATTTCTTAGGAGATTCATTAGTTTCTTGGTCATCCAAGAAGCAACATTCTGTTGCACTCTCCACTGCTGAAGCTGAATATGTAGCAGCTGGAAGTTGTTGTGCACAAGTGTTGTGGATGCAATATACACTCACAGACTATGGCCTGAGTTTTACAAAAACTCAAATTTTGTGTGATAACACAAGTGTCATTGCCCTAAGTAAAAACCCTGCACATCACTCTCGTGCAAAACACATAGATATTAGGCATCACTTTCTTAGGGATCACACACTTAAAGGAGATATTATTCTTCAGTTTATCGGAACGCAAGATCAACTAGCTGATATTTTCACAAAATCTTTGCCTTCTGATAGATTTGAATATATTAAACAGAAGTTAGGAATGATAACCATAAAGTAATCTTCCTTAATTAACTTTTTGGTGAAAAAATCTCCTTACAGTAATAAACTCCTTTTCATAGGGGGAGTACATTTGATTGTTTGTTTAAACAAAGTTATTCAAAATTTATTATCAAACTTTTCGGAACGAATATTTCCGGAATGGAACTTCCGGAACTACCATTTTTCAGAATGGATATTTTCGAACAGAATACTTCTGGAATGGAAGTATTCATAATGAAAATTTCCGGAATGAAAAACTTTCGTACTGGTATTTTCATAACGGAACTTTCGTACTGAATCTTCCATAATAAGTTTTTCATATTTACTTTTTCGTATTAACTATTTCATATTTACTTTTTCGTATTATGTTTTTCATATTTACTTTTTCATATTGAGTTTTTCGTATTTAGTTTTTCATATCGACTTTTTCGTAGTCGTCTTTATATTACCCATTACGAATAACTTTCCTAAGCTAATCCGAAAGGTATGTTTTCCTTACTGAAGTTTTCGTAATCATATTTTACTTGCTGACAATTTCTTATAGTTTGTTTTTCGGTTTTTGGATTTCTTAATTCTTTACTTTAATAAAAACCTCAAAAAGATCAGATTCAAGCTCTCAACCATCAGATTTGATCTCAGATCATTCTAAACCGTTAGATCAACCGAGGAAGTTCAACCGTCATCCCATTGCCTATATAAAGGGGACCCTATTTTCTAGTCCCACATCGGTTTCAAGCTTTTGCGTGCTGAAGCTCTGACTCTCCGATTTAAGGCTATTCTGAACCACAGTTTTCTCCACTCCGAACTTCAGTCTTCTCAGTTCCGAACTTCTCAGAGACATCAGATCCGAATATCTGCAGTGTTAGCTTCTCAAGAAATGTCTTCAACCAAGCCTATTTCTCAGTGTTTAGTCTACAGAGAGAGGTTAGTTCATCCGAATTTCTTCAGCAACTACGATTCTATCATTTCGAAGAATATCAAGTTGAATGGCTGGGAGGATGTTGCGGTATCAAAAACTGGAAACCAAGATGAAGTCTACTCAGATTTGCTTGTTGAGTTTTATGAGTCAGTTGCTTTCTTCGAAGAAGATAATAGAGAAAAATTTTCTTTCAAATCGTATGGCAAGACATATAAGCTTTCTTACACCAAGGCTGCAAGCTTGGTAGGATTATCCTATGAAGGTGAAGCCGAGTTTATTTCACATGTATTTCCAGACTGTTTGGGTAGTTTCAACAAGGAAAAGGCATTAGAAATTCTCGGATTGGATGATGACAAGGCTCCGAAAATAGCAAGCCTATCTACAAACTTCCGGATGCTGGAGTTATGGGTGCAAGGGCTTATTGTACCGAGAAAAGGAGATAAGGACAGCTTGAAGAAGAGTGAGATATATATCTTAGATTTCCTGATAAATCTAAGGAAGTTCAACTTGATGAAGCATATTCTTCTTAATATTGAGAATTTGAAGAAGGGGAATCTGAGAGCTCAGATCGTGATGTACCCAGCAATATTGTCAAAGCTCATAGTTCGGTGCCTAGAATCTTTCAAGGTTGCTTGTAGTTCAAAACCAAGGGTGTGCAAGATCATGCTAGTCAGCGATGCCACGCTTAAGAGAATGAATGTATCTTTTGACAAGAAGTCAGGGAAGTTTATTGATCTACCTCCACAAGTAGAAGTGACTCCGAAAGTGGCTGATCTGGAATCATCTAAGCCGGTAAGGAAGAGGAAGCTGAATGAAGTCGTAGTCGAAGCTGAGGAACCCAAATCTAAGGAAGTCCACTCCGCACCTCCTAAGTCTAAGAAGAAGAAAACCTTTACTGATGAGGTTGTAGCAAAGTGGAGAGCTGATAAAGAATCAAGGAAAGAAGGGGATCCGCAGTTCGGATTGGATCCTGCGGAGGCTAAAGCTCTGAAAGAGAAGGATGCTAATGAGCTCGAGAAACAAGCAAAGGAGAAGAAACTGAAGAAGAAAATGTCAGAAGCCGAGGCTGTGCAAGCATTGTTAAAGTTCAACGAAATGGTTTCAGCAACCATTCCCGTTCCGAGATCTTTCTCTCTGGAATCTCTACCTGAGACTCTAGGAAGAAATCTTGTTGCTTCAGAAGAAAATGTTACTAAGAATACTGAGGTAGAAGAGCAAGTGGAATAAGTTGAAGAAGCTGCTGAAGGAAGTGGTGAGACAGGAGATGTGCTCAAACAAGTAGATGAATACAAGGGAACTCCTTTGGAACACTTGTCTCTCCGAACATCTGAAGCTCAATCTTCGAAGCTTGTTACTCCATAATTAGAAGAAGAGAAAGGGGAAGAAGAAGTTGCCTATCATGGAGAAGAAGAACAACTTTTACATGATATTGCTCAGATGGGGAACGTAGAGGTTGGTGTTCAAGAAGTTGCTGATGAGGAAGATTTGGTTGTTCAAGTTTCTGACAGCGAGAAGAGATCTCCGGAACAGGGTTCTATTCCTGAAAAAGATAAGGGGAAGCAAATTCTTGCTGAGACTCCGAGCTCAGTAGTAAGAAAGAAGAAGGAAGCTGGTAGTTCTTCTAAGAGGAAGTTGAAGCTTATTGAGGAAGAAAATTCTCCTAGAAAGGTTTCAGATTCGGAGTCATCCTCGTTGGGGCATGATTTTGTTGTCCAATCTTTGAAGAAGTTGGTGGGAACTATTCTGACCTTCTCAAGTATCGATTCT
Source organism: Viscum album (assembly GCA_963277665.1). Classification (NCBI taxonomy): domain Eukaryota; kingdom Viridiplantae; phylum Streptophyta; class Magnoliopsida; order Santalales; family Viscaceae; genus Viscum; species Viscum album. The sequence goes on along the minus strand of OY728147.1, from coordinate 1,360,488,018 downwards.
AGATGCCAGATGCTCCAACATACACTGAATCAGAAAACCGACTCCGTATCGATGGTTATGGATAAGTGTGTTGACATTGAAGCCCAGTTCAAAAATTTCTTTATTGGTTACGAAGCACATAAAAGATCTTGCAAGAGGATGACAAGCTGGTCTAAGAAAACTGTGGAAGAGATGAGGTTGCTGGATGAGTTTCAGGATAATGTTAAGGATGCATTTGAAACCGAGGACAAGAAGTTTCATAAGCTGACTGCATCGTTTGAAGAGAAATTGACAGAGGAAAAGAACTTTCGGATTCAGGAAGTAAGAGATCTGAATGGAAAGCTCAATTCCGTTAATCAATGTTGGAAATATGAAAGGGATTATCGGATCGAGTTTGAAGAAAGGATGAAGGCTCAGGAAGAGAAGATGAAAGCTCAGGAAGAAAAGTTGAAGGCTCAGGAAGAAATAATTGAAGCTCAGTCAGCAAGAATAGTCGTCTTAGAGAAACAAGCAGAGGAAGATCACAAAGACTTAAAGAAGATCAAGACGATTCTTAAGGGGCTAATGTCGAAGGAGAAAGATCCGAAATGAACAATCCGATCTTTTTGTTGTAATTATTTTGTTGCTGACATTTCAAATTTAATGAGAATCGTGCTTGTTGTTTCTATTGTTGTCATTTCTAATTTTTCAGGAACTTTGTTAAGTTTTTCCATTTCCTCCAATTCTTTTTGAAAATCACAAAGGGGGAGAAGGAAATGATTCTTAAGAAAAAAGAGGAACTCTAATAAGAGTTTATCAAAGGGGGAGAAAGAAAAAAACCCAAGGAAATAGAACTCTAATAAGAGTTTGTTTAAGGGGGAGTTTTTCATAAAGAAGACCTTCTTCTGAAATATCACTCTGGAAATATGAATACAATCCTTAGAGTATCAAAGCCTAAGGGGGAGTTAGTCCTATTCATCTATATCCTTAAACCAAGGGAGATAAGCTTTAATGTGTTTCTTTCTTCTTGGAATAGCTTTTTCGTAAGGATGTTTGTGCTTTCCAAAAAGGGGGAGATTGTTGAGTCAATAAGGTTTTCCTTATGACTTTTCCATTCCTTCTTGTTTTGAAAATCACAAACACCTTATCTTTAAGGAAAATCGCTTTTATAAGGAAAAATGATTTCTTAAGGAAAATTTCTTTTATAAGGAAAATTGCTTTCTTAAGGAAAATCACTTTTATAAGAAAAATTATCCTTATCATATTTTCATTCATATTTTTCTTAAGTATGAGTTTCGGATTCATTTTCTCAGAATAATTAAAACATAGATATAAAGCATTCTGTTTTAGGGTTCGGATTCTGGACAAGAACTATAAGGAAGTTTCATTCCGAATTCCGGATATGAACTCTGACTAAGTTCTATTCCAGATTCAGGTTACGAATTCTGAAGAAGAATTCTCATTACGAATTATAATGAAGAAATTCCATTCCGAATTCTCATTACGAATTCTGAAGAAGAATTCCTATTACGAATTCTAATGAAGAAATCCCATTCCGAATTCTCATTACGAATTCTGATGATGAATTTTCATTACGAATTCTGATGATGAATTCTCATTACGAATTCTGATGATGAATTCTCATTACGAATTCTGATGATGAATTCTCATTACGATTTCAGATGACGAATTCCTATTCCGAATTCTTATTCCGAATTCACCTATTAAACAGAATCTGATTATCATTGTTTTATACACTCTGAATTTATTTACTCCGAACCTTCACTCCGAAGTTTTCATTCCGAACCTTTTTGTTAGAATTTAAAACGATGTCGTACATTCTGTTACACTCACTTTGTTATAAAACGATGTCGTCCATTTTGTTATAAACTAACCATTGTCTAAGTGACACGTGTACAGGTCCCTACGAACTTTAAGGAAAATATGACCGTTGGAGAAGGATCCGACCTTACCTATAAATAGGAGCTCATTTGAAAGAGCTCGGTGCTGATGGCTGATGCAGGTGCTGATTGCTGAAAAAGTGCTTACATGCTGTTAAAGTGATTTCTAGAGAGAGAGTCTCTTATTAACTCTCAAAGCTTTGTGCGACTCCGAATGTTGGTGATTACATTCGAGGGCTTCCGGGGATAGGAAGACAGAGGTGCCGACTACCTTAAAGATCGATTTCTTTCTTGCTGAGAAAGACAGAGGTGCCGACTACCTTAAAGATCGAGGGCTTTCTTGTTGAGAAAGACAGAGGTTACCAACTACCTTGAAGTTGAGGGCTTGCGGGGATAGCAAGACAGAGACTCCGATTTTCGTATCGAGGGCCTACCCTGGTGTGGGTAAGACAGACTTGCTTGAAAGTATAAATCAAGGGACCTTTATCCAAGGTTGTTGGATACCCTTCTCTTTGGGTTAAAAGACTATTATCTTGTTACTAGTAGTTTTACTACTTGTCTTTATTCCGCTGTAATTTGTATCTTAAGGAATGTATAACTTTCTTATACTTCCTTACTTACTCTGATTAGTTTAGATTCTATACGCTTTAAGGTAGAATCTCATATTGTAATTTTTGTTATGTTTCATTTCCGAAACCATATTTCCGGAACCTACTTTTGGAATCACTTTCCAAGTTCAGTTCGGTGTTAGAGGTGTTGTGAATTTACTTAGTTTAACTTTGTTAAACTTAGCCCTTTCCTTTTCTTAAGGAAACTCTAGTTATTCCTAACTAACTTTAAAGGTTCCAAAGGAATTTTTAAAGTATACAATTCACACCCCCTCTTGTATATTGAGCATCTCATATTATATTTCGATCCTACAATTGGTATCAGAGGCTGGAAACCTCTTACTCTATACCATTCTTACAATAAGGACCCCCTGACAGTTTTCCCACATTAGTCTTTAATTCCTTGGTGTGCATAATTTCTACTCCACTACTTATTTTCATTCCAAATATTCATGTTTCCAACTATTTAGAATGTTTGTGAAAGCTTATCCTCCGAATGAAATGGTTTCAGTAAAGTAAATCTCCAAATGAATGATATAAAGAGAAAGGTTATCCAATCAGAAATTCTTTGTTAAATATGGTTCTATTATTTCATAGAATATCAATCCAAATGTTTGGGAGAGCCTATGTATATCCAATCGAAAGGCACCAGATCTAGTTTATCTGGAGTTTTTGGTTGAATTTTATGAATTAGTATGTTTATCAATATAAGGAGGGAGAGATATGTTTTCCATCAAAATCTATGTAAAGACATAAACCTTTTTTTACAATAAGGCCTCGAGCGTAATTTGAATTTCATTTGAGGGTGAAGCCGAATTTTTCCCACACAAGCTACCAGATATAGCATGATATTTTGATAAGGAGAAGTCTTTAGAGTGAAATGGTCTATCAATGGTGAAGACTCCAAATATTATTCATCTATTGAAAACCCTCTAGATTCTTGAGTTATGGGTTCAAGTTTTAATCATTATGAGAAAATGGGATAAGGATACCCTGATGAAAAGTGACATCTATATTCTTGATTTCCTAGTGAACCGTAGGAAGATAAATTGCTGAAGAATGTCCTGATCGCAATTGAGAATATAAAGAATGAAACATTGAAATCTCAAATAATAATATATCAAACTATTCTCTCCAAGATTATTGTTCTTTTTCTTGAGTCATTAAAAATTCGTTATAGTTCTAAGAAACAAAATTTCAAAGTGATGTTGTTGAGTGATGATACCCTCAAAAGAATAAATGACGGGTTATCTAGTGAATCAAAAGAATTCTAGGATTTTTAGGAATCAGAAATAAAATCTCTATAAAATAAACTAGAAGTGGCTGAAACATCAAAGATGGAAGGAAAGAAAAGGAAGGTGAATGAACCAGAAGAGAAAGAAAGAAATCCTGCGACTAAGGAAACACAATCCGCACCATCGATGCTGAAGAAGAAAAAGACTTATCCAGATGCAGTGGTTGATAAATGGGGATAAGACAAGAAGAATAATAAATAAGGGGAGCATAGTTTTGGCTTGGAACCTCTTAAGGAAAAATCATGAATGTTGAAGGCTGGTGAGAATATTTTGAAGTAAGATAAAGAAAATAAGTAGAAGATGAAGATGTCGGAGGCTAAAATCATTCAATTCCATATCAAAGATACATAAAAAGGTTCTGAATAATTCAGATATCAAAATAGTTTTTAAAAAAATCACTTCCTATCAATCTTGGAAAGAAGAAGGTGATTCCAAAACCAGAAAAATAAGATGAAATAGTTCAAGAGGAATAAGTGGAAGAAGAAGAAGAAGAATAAGAAGGAAGTGGTGATACATATGACATGATATGGAAATTAGAGTAATATTATGAGAAGGAGAGTCCTTCTCAGAAACTGTCAATCCGAACATCTAAAACCAAATCTTAAAGACTTGTTACTACTCAAAAATAAGGAAAGGGTCAGGAAGAAGTGAATAAACTATATAAAGAAGTTATTAGTTACCATTACATTGTTCAGCCAGAGGTTCTTGTGGCAGGTACCGATAATGAAAATCTTGGGGAATACATGATTGTTCAATTATATTATAGTGAGCATGAATTTCCCAAAGTAGAAGAGATCATTCCAAGAGCTGATAAGGGAAAACATGAGTTGGTTGATAAAACTAGGAAATATATATTGAAAATGAAATATATTGGTGTTTTTTTGACAAGGAAAACTATAGAGATATAAATAGAATCCTCACCATCAAAAAATTATGATTGTGAATCATCCTCTCTTGGACATGATTTTATTATTCTATCATTGGAAATATGGTTGATACTATTATCTTATTTATAAGTATAGACTCATGTTTCCAAATGATTCAAATAATTTTTAATCAGAAAATACATTTATTCACCTTGATTATGGACAAGTTTTTCATGTTTGAGACTGATTTGAAAACATTCTTCATTGAATATGAAGCCCACAAATGATCGTTCAAGGAAATCACAAAATGGACAAGGAAAAAAATCGAAGATATGAGAATCCGTGATGATTTTCAAGAAAGAGTGAATGATTATTTTGGCACTAAGTATGGGATGTTTAATGATCAAAATAAGAGCTTTGAGGAAAAGATTAGTCTCAACCAAACAAATCGGAAGCATGAAGTAAAGGATCTGAATGTGAATCTTAATTCAGTGGCCATGAATTTGATGAGGGAAAGAGATATCAGAATAGAGTTTGAAGAAATTACTGATAACCAAGAAGATCTATTAAAGGCTCAATAATATATTCTAAAGGTTAATGAAGAAAACATCAAAGTCATAGATAAGACAAATAAATATCAGGATCAACAACTCAAGCATGTTAAAGAAGATCACAAGGAGATAATGAAGCTGAATACAATCATAAATAAGTTAACGTTGAAGGAGAAAGATGAGTAATTTTCCCCCAATACGATCTTTTGTTGTCTTTCTTTCATTGTAAAAATATTTCCCATTATAATGAAATATTGGTCGATCATCATGTGTTTTATTGTATATTACTATTTTTTTCAAGTACCATATTTTTTTCATTCTCTTTATTCCTTTTTGAAAATCATAAAGGGATTGAAATGAATGATAAAAAGAATACTAAGTAATTAAGTGAATTACCTAAGAAAAGGGGAGTCTATATAAGGGGGAAATTCATCAGAGATGATTTCCTTATACAGGAAATGGATAAATATCATTACAGAAGTCAAGTATAAAATCCATATGGATTTCAAAACATAAGGGGGAGTTAGTCATATTCACCATGATTAATATGTAAAGGGAGATAGGTTTTTATTTTCAATTCCATAAATATAATCTCAAAGTCCTTATATATTTTTCATAAGGATGTTGTTTCATTCCAAAAAGGTTGATATTATGGTGTTAATAAGGTTTATTTATGACTTTTTCATTCCTTTTTTTGAAAATCACAAACACTATATCTTAAGCAAAATTATTTTATCCCTAATAATTTTTTTAATAAGGAATATTTTACATCCCCAAAAAAATTTATCCTTAGAATTGTTTTCATTTTTTATATAGTTTCTATAAATATAACTAATTTTTTTACTAATACAAAAATTAAGATTCACATCTAAAACCTCAAAATTCTATAAATTCAGGGATATAGAGTATTTTATTTTCTGGTTCCGAATTCAGAATCTGAATTCTCTGAAATTCAGACTCTCAATTCACTTAAATTCAGACACTGATTTCTATGAAATTCAGACATTGAATTTTTCTAAAATTTGGACGCTGAATTCCTCAGAATTTATATTTCTACTTCATCATAATTTAGACTCAGAATTCGTTGGAATTTAGACTCCAAAATCTATAGATTGTAGGTTTCATAATCTTAGAAAAATATAATCATAATATCCATGAGTTATGGTCCAAATGTTTATTTGGTGAGATTTTGAACTTCAATTTTCTGTAGACTCTGAAAAATTATATTTAGTTATGCTAAATTATTTTTCTCACACTTGTTATAGTTATGAAATGATTTGAAACATTCAATTTCTAAATAACAATTTTTGGTGTGACGCATGTATAGGTCCATCTGATATTCAAGAAAAAATATGACCATTAGGGGAGTGAGTCGTCCAATGGAGTAGTGCCTATAAATTAGAGCTCATTTGAACGAGCATAAAAAAAGAGAGTGACACAACACTAAGAATTATCTACAGATTTTATGCTACTGATGTGATTTCAAGAGAGTGAGTCTCTCATGCGTTGGGCATACTAAACATATTTTTCATATTTTTTCTTGCGACATTGATTGTTGCTGTGAACAATCGACAGAATTTGGGGATAGGAAGATAGTGGTACAGACTACCTTAAAATTCGAGGACTTATATGGATATGTAGACAGTGGTTCAGAATACCTTATACATCGAGAGATTATGGGGATAGAATGTTAGCTTCTTATATTCTTATTGAGGTGTTTCCATTCTGTGGTTAGGAAAAACGTTCTTGAAAGTATAAATCAAGGGACCTTTATCCAAGGTTGTTGGATACCCTTCTCTTTGGGTTAAAAAATGTCATACTTGTTACGTGTTTTGTTTCATGTTTATTTCCAATATATTTTGATAAATGATGGAAGTATAACCTTATTATATTTTCTCGTACTATTTTATACTCTAATATGTATCATTCTATACACTTTAATGTGGAATCTTATTCTTGTAAACATTTCTTATGTTTCATTTCAGGAACAAAATTAATGGAACCTAGAACATTTAAAGAACTAAAACAGGTCTTGTGAATTAACCTTGTTTATCATTTCTAAACATAGTTTTCCATAAGGTTAAAAATTAAAGTTTTTAAATGTAAAATTCACCCCCTCTTTTAATTGAGAATATATATTAATATTTTGATCCTGTATTAATATCTATGTGTGTATATATATATTTTTATATTTATAAACTTATATAAGAATTATTAAATTTGGGAATTTAGAGACATATTCCCATATATCTAATGGTATGTTAAGAAACAAATAGAGGGAAACATTAATAATTAAAATATGACTCTAAAAAATGATTTTATTTATGATTTTAATTGGATTTATAATGAAAATTAGAAAGATCGATTGAATTTTTTCCCCTTCATTACAATGATTTTGAAAGGTTGTTTTCGATTATTAAATCCATGTTTTTTGTTTTAATTATTAAATATATATCTATATCATATTAAAAAACAATTTCTTTTATGGTTTAAATCAAATATCATTATGTGGAATATGGTTTTTGTGATATTTAATTACATGTTTTGGGTTACTTAATAGATCTTTCTTATGCTAAAATGTTTCATGGTTGGATGATGAAATTTAATTTTCAAATGGAATGTGAATGGTTTTAAATGGTTAAATTACATTGACTAACATATATCTTTGAGTGGAAGGAAATATATAGGTATATTTTTTGATTTAACCACACAAGAAAAACCCTTAGAAATAGATAATAGTCTATTTTTTATATAAAGGGAAACGACACTACTAAACATAGACATGAACTCTTTTATGGTTTATTTGATGTAGTACCAAGGATATAAATCACCTTGCCACATGGATAAGGCAATTTATCCTTATTTATAATCTTATGTTCTAGATGTTTCACTTATTATATAATGAGATGATACCAAAAAGTGGATTTCCATTAACTATAGACATCTTTGACATTTTTTACATAGTGAATTTTTATGAAACAATTACTTTAAATGAAATTTTACTTATTTTTAAATATTTATATTTTTTATGCCTTTCATGAATTAAATTAATTTTAACTATTTTGTTTTAATGTACTATTGGTAGTGTTTTTAATAGATTTCTTGGGAGTTAGATTTATAATGTTGTTTGATGATGTTTTTGTAGACAAGTGTTTTGGAAAATTAGTCTTAGGATTGAAAAATATTATTTTCAATGTGATTGTTTTCATTTTATGAATGAAGATGGTTGATTGATAATGGTAATAAATGAAATATTTATTTTTATGAAATATTGAATGAAAATACAATTATTCAAAAAAATTCAATAAATATTTAAAATGTATTTTTTAAAAAAAATTAGTATATTGGTAATAGTGTTAGTGTCAATTGGAAGACACGTACTCACAAATATACTACATCGCAAATTTTGGTCATTTCATAATTTATGATTGATATGTGAGTGTTTATTATTTTAGGTTTATATGTGGTCTAAAGGAGTCACAAAGAGTTTGGTTGGTTAGTCAATATTATTTTCATTTCATTATCACATTTATCATGTACTCCATTCATACGTTCCTTTTCATTATTCATTTTTGTCTATGATTGTAACATTATATATATTGAATAAAATGGTATCTGTAAGGAGAGAGAGTTAATGGTGATTTGGGGATATTTTTTTGTATTATATTAGTTTTAGTCTACTTTAATTTTTAATCATTATATAAAATTTAATATTCTTTCACGTAAATGAAATGTATGGAATGTTATGTCCTTTATTTCAATTTATATTTTAACTTAATTTATGATATATTATTTCATAAATTTTACTGGGCCTATAATTATCTCACGAGGGGGGTAAGGATACCCGTTTTGTATGTTACAGGTGGACTAGGGTGTCCTATAGATAGATAGAATGGGTTGGTACATGAAAAAAATATAATAATATCCTAGGTTATTTAGAATACATTGTTTTCAAAACATCTTTTGTTATAGGGTTTATAAATATAGATTATAGATAAAAAATTTAAGAAACAAAAAGTTGGGGATAATTTTTCTAAGTATTTATTATCCTCTTTATTGCTTAAGTTCTAATGGGTAATTTGTATTTGAATTTTGGTATATGGATGAAATATTATTTTTTATTTAAAATTTATAGATCCTAATTATCTTGGTGAAGATACTTGAGGGTTATTATTATATTTTTTGATTAAAATATAAGGAGGATAATTGTGTGAGATTAATTTTCAAGGAATAATACACTGAAAAATGTCCAAATACATAATCTAGATATATTTTAGGAATCATTACATGATTTTCTAGTAGCCTATGAAACAATGTGTCCATGTTAATAATTTTCCTTGATTCGGAATGGTATGGTTTTATAGACCAAGTGATTAATGGATCTCAATATGGGAAATTGAATCTGTTTGGAACAATGAAATGTATATAATACCATATTAAATAGTTAATTTCAATCGTATTGTTGAATTTATTTTTTGTGTATCATGAATATTTTTTGGATGGAATGATATATTTTATAAAATGATCCGTTTTAATAATGTTTTAAGGCTCAATTGAAAAATTATTATTTGTTATCTTATCATGCCTTATAGTATGGAATATTTTGGAAAAGGGTGGCATAAAAAATGTTTTTGAAAATTTGATTAATTTAGAAGGTTTTATTTTATATTCTAAATATTAATTGAAAATGGCTTAAGGGGATGTCGGGTTGTAGAATAAATATGATTTTATAACATCATTATCTTAATCACTCTAAAATATAATTGGATCCATAGTAATTGATCTGTAGGTGTTTCTAATAATATGCCAGAGGATTCCAACTAACAAAGGGGGTCTATAGTGGTGTGGTAATTTGACTATACCAACAATCTGAAGTTCTTGATGACAATAAAATTAAAATATATCATCCGCAATATTAATTTAAAAAAGTAGATATATTCAATATGAAACAATCAATAGAAAAATGAAATAAAACATTCAATCATTGAATGTACACTCGGCCAGTCAGATTTCCAAAATAAAATATAATAATATAATACAAGAGGATATAAAATAATATTTATCAAGAAATCATTCAATTATAATAATACAATCAAAAACACCATTCATGATAATGAATCATTGGGACTCTTCTAAACCCAATCCAATACATATGAGAGATCTACATAGATACCCAATTGACAGGGATACCCATTCTGGGTTTGAGTGAATCATATTTTGGAACCACTAACATGGCCCCACAATACCATTAAATGGTTTGTAAGGGAATATGACATTACTAAATAAATATATATTTAATTAACATAAATAAATAAGTCAATGAAACATTGGGTTTCAATAGTTACACAAGAGTCTTTTCATACTAGATTAAACCATTATAGTTGTGTCTATATTAATTTAGTTTCATCATTCCAATATAGGTATTCAATTATGGGTTGTACTTGCAATCTTTAATTGAAATAAAAACTCGTGGACTAACTCATCCTAGTTTATAGAAGATAATGACTATGGGTCTTCCTCCCCGGACACATATGTTAAATTGAAAAATCCAAATTAGGTTACTAAAATTCATTCAAAACTGGTGGGGTGAAATTACCTACAAACATGTAATAGAATAATATTTTAAATTTCATATTCCTTTTTAATCTAATTATATTTATTTCATTTAATCAATTCAGCACTAGAAAAAAAGTGGGACAATATCTAGATTTTAATAATTTTTTGAATATGCAGTTAATATAAATAGATATAAAATATTATGAAATTTATATATTAATAACTATAATGGTCAATATCAATTTTTATTAATTGATTAATAATATTAGTGTATCTACATAACATATATGGCTATCTTATTATTTAAAATGTATAATTTTTTTAAATTTACATCTTAAATATTATTAAGAAACTAAATACATTTTGTATAAAATATATTTTTATTAAGAATAATATATAAATAACAATTTGATTAGTAATTGATAGGGTTTATGAATAGTAATACTTAATAATTTGTTTATAAAAATATTCTCCAATGTAAATTGTCTTAGTTATATTTGTATATTATTATTTTAATATTTGATACAAAAAAATTATATTAATATGATAGAATAAAATTCTATCACAGAGTCAACATGAGATTTTTATTCTAGGATGATTTTTTGTTATTTTTCTGGAATATTTTATTTTTAGGTGAGTAGTGATAAATATAATCAAAGAGGTTCAAGAGTTTACGAACATCCATGCTAGTAAAAATTTATTAAAATAAAGGGAAAGTATAATTACAAGGCCGTTTACATAGTCTTTAACAAAAAAATCGCATACATCAAAATCCATAAAATAATAACAGAAATCTAGGATGAAAAAAGACCATCCTGAACACGCCTCTTCAATTTTATTTTTTGACAGATCATCTGTTACATTATTTTAATCCCTCTAGAAATTAGTGACATCTAGATTACTTTTTTCCATTAATTGAAGAAAATAAATCCAAAACAGAATCATTCACCACGAAACATTCTCGGACCGAGTTTTGAAATAATGAACAATAGTTTTAGAATTAGATTACACATAGTGATAAATATAGTTTCTACAAGAAAGATATATTTTTTGATTTCATCATTAAATTTTCCTGAAATATATGATTATAAAACCTTTTATTTAACGAATTATTATTTTTTCGATTAATAATATATATTTTTAAACACCATTATGTAAATTTAAAACATATTATTTACATTTTATAAACACATGTAATATTTTACTATGATTATTTTTTACAATTTGTTTTTAAAATTATTTTTTCATAAAATAGAAAAAAATATTAAAATTTATTACATATTTTAGATAAACATTATCATATTATTTAATAAGTCCAATTTAAATTTTGGTCACCAAATTATGATTACTATGATTAAATTTAGTGACCATGATAATATAAAAATATTTTTTTCAATGAAATATTTTATTATTATATTTAAATTTATATGTAATATATTAAATTGATATATTTTAAGAAATTAATATAAAAATATTTTAAAAAAATCATAAAATTATAAAAACCCTAATTTAATTAGGTTCTAATGAAAAATACTTTTAAGAATATATAATATTTAAAATATCACTTTTCTATGATAATAATTTTAAATATATGTATATTGATTGAAATTAAATGACAATGATCAATTATTATAAAATTTAATATAATTAACTAGAATCTAAATTTTTATTAATTACACCTTATATCTATATATGCGGTGATTTTTTATCTATAGTAAAAATAATTTATTTCTGTAAATCATGTTACCGGAGTAAAAAAAGGAAAATATAAAAATATAAGAGTAAATGACCTCAAAAATTATTAATAAAAGGTGATAAACTACTTGGTTAAAGATTCATCAACCAAATTCCAACCCAAAATATATTTTATTTATTTATTTTATAAGAATTTATTGTTTAATATCATTATTCATTTATAAAAATCATTGGGTGTTCAAAAAAGGCCCATCTTCTTCAATTATAAAGGTCGAACAATTACACCCATTCATAAAACACATATTACATTCAATTGCTATCAAATATAAACCAATTTTATCTTCCATGAATCACATGTTCTTTACATAAGCCACGTTCGAAAATTATTTGTACTATTCCATTCATTTCCAATAACACTTCTACGAGAATGTCGGATGTCCCAATTTGAGTATTTCATTATCCATATCATTTTTTTCATTCTCTTCCAATAGTTTCATAAACATATAGAAATAACTAAAATAATTTCAGTCATATTTATAATTTAAAATATATTAATGTAATACCCATTATTTCTTCAATCCAAATAACTTAGAAAAAACAAAATGTTGTCCACCATGCATTGAGTAGACTATCACCTATAAGAAATTACATTTTCTCATTAGTTATAATTATTTGGATTAATTATTATATATAAATAAATTATTATTTAAAAACACTAAAATACTATATATAGTACTTATAATTAACTTTTATAAATATATTTTACACTTACATTATCATACTCACCCATCAAGATATAATGTGATTGTATTTGGGGTTGTTTTAACCACCTACCTGAACATTGATAAAAAATATATCATTGATGACTATGGAAAAATAAATACTAATGATATTAAAAGTTATTAAGATATTGGTGATTTTTATGGTTCATGAATAGTAATTTTTATTTTTTAACATATTATTAAAACTGTATCTTCAATCTCTAAAATTACTGAAATAAGAGGACAATGATTAAATTTTAACAAAAAAATTTCAATAAAATTAAATTAAAAAAAATAAAATAGAATCATATGATACTTTATCATCAATATTGATTTAAATATATAATAATATATTCAAATAGTGGATTCCTTAGATCTAATTATATAGTTCTTTTGATAACTATATCTTTAATGTAGTTAGTAATTCCAGATTCATTATTACCATTATAGTATAGATAATTATCCATCCACTATTTAATGATAATATCCATAGTTTAATTCTCATATCAAATGGTTATAATAGATCTCATGCAATAATGATATCCTCAAGACACTATGACATTAATATAAAACAACGGTCTTTTCAACTAGATGCATCATACTAACTAGACATAGTTGATGTTAGAGTATTAGGTGATGGGGGCATATAAGCATTTATACTTCTTCCCATGATGTCTGCAATTAGTGATTTCTAGTAGTGAGATCAAGGGTACAACCCTTAAAATAGGAACAAGGCATGTTTTGTCTGTCATTGGTTGTTCTTATCTATCATCATGTGTAATTTTTTCTTTACATGAGATCATTAAAATTATTCCATTAAATCGTGTAGTTTGATAAAAGACGAAAATACTGATATTGAAATTAAGGTGAGGTACATTGTGTTGGGTGCATCATTTATGGAATAAAATTGGTGGAATGTTCAAGAATGTATTTGTCACTTCTAGGTTATAGAATATATATATCCTGGGCTATGATGATTAGGATTATAGTACCTTGATAAATCCATGGCCATGACTGTCCAAGGTAAATCCACCTGGTGAGATAAAAAATAATAAAGAAGGAAAAAGGGTGAACTCATGGGTGTGCGTTCTGTTATTTGAGATATTAATAACAATGAGATTATATTACACAATGTGTGTTCATAGGTTGGATGTCACTCCTGTGACAATATTTCTCTCTTTAAGGGTTACAATGGGTTACTAAATACCACACTTGGTCTATGAATAATATTTACTACTATCGAGAAAAGGGTCTTGAGGGTCACACTCAATAGAATATTCAAGAATATAATGTATTTAGTTGAATACTATTTTTAGACATGGTGGGACCCACCACTACGGTCTCGAATATTTCCAAGGAGATATGATCACCAGTGAAATAATTAAATTCATATTATTCAAGTGAAGAATAATGATCATTGAATGTATCTTTTAATTTTATTTAAAATTTTTATGTAACTATATAAAACTTATTATTTGAAAAAATACTAAAATATTTATTGTTCTATTAATATTTTTGGGAGTATGAGACATGTTAATGGGTAGGGTATTATCGAAAAATATGTAAATTATATTTCAATAAAGGTGATAATAAAAATATATTATATTTAAGGATTAGTATAGTAGTCGTAATATCATTTTTATAGAGTGTTAATTATTAATGGGGTGGAGATAAAATGCCATGTAATTTATAAACACTCTATCAATATAAGAAGTGAGTATTTCACTTGTGACTATTCTGGTGATTTATCCCCTTTCTTAACTCTCCCATGTTCTAGTGGGCAGGGCTCTGAATCTAGGATCTCATATCAAACTCTCTCTTAGGAATCCCAAGAGTAGTGAGGCGGTGATTGTCAGAGCATCAAAGGTGTCATCAGAACTCCATTCCAAAACATGGATTTTGATTATCAAAACTCACGAATATTTTTTGAAATGACTGTGGATGATCTAGAGGAATTCATATTTGGATTCTTCAAGATGTGATTTCCAATTATGAAAATAGGTTATCCACAAATTTGAATTTAAACCAAGCATGATAAGATTTTATTTTGAGCTTTAAAATCTTCATGCAAGATTCTCCGAGTAAATTGGGAAGTGATTCATTGATAATGATAACTTCATATTATAATTAAGTGAAATATTATAAAATAACACTTTTGGTGATTCTTCTGCATTCCCAGTATCTTTAGTTGGTATCCAAGGGATGCATGGATATTTTAATCTTATAAAAATTAAATTTTCATTAATCTACAAACATGGTTTTGTTACGGTCCCAACATCGTAGACCATGTTTTAATCAGACATCATTTGACCTTTTGGAGGTCATCCAAAGTATGAGATCAGATTTAATACCAGGATTATATGCGGGTTTTAATTGAGATAATATGTTTTGATTTATGTGTTAAATTACATGAATCCATAGGCAATTTTTTTGAATTTATTTCATATTATGGTTGGATTACGGTGGGGTAAATAGTTTTCTTCGAACAATTATGATTCACTAACGATTGTTACAATAATATTATAATAGTTTTATTATTTTAATGGTTTTTTATTTTCTGGATAAATCCACATTGTAGACAAACATTGCATGGTGTGGTGTCAATTTTTTGAAAAAAATGAAATGGGATGTGGAATGTGGGGTGAAACGTTTGAAAAAATTGGGTAAGGGGTTTGCTCGATTTTTTTAACATGAATCTTTAAAAATTGGGAAATGGATGTCAAAATGGGTGTACCACATTTCTTTCAATCTCCTCCCTTTTTCGGCCATATATGAACCCCCTTCAATCGCACTACCCCGCCGCTAGGATCTCCTCAGGCTTTGCCTTGCTGGAGACCCACCCTAGATCCTCCTCTGCAGGTCCCTTCTAGGAAACCACCATATTCCCTCATATCTAAACCCTAAAACACCTTGAATCCTTGACCTCTCACTCTCTATTTGTGGAGCCCTCTGCTCAGTCGACTCCACCTCATTGGTGAGAACTTCTACCACTAGTTCTCCTTATAGGACCACTGCCACCAACCAGACACAGCGGCTAACCCCCACACATTGACTTGTCTTATAACTGGCCACCATAACCATCCAAGAACATACACCACCACACCCTATTACATGAGTGGACTACCCTTTTCAATCTCACCATCATCCTCAGATCTCAAGACTCTTTCCCATGTGGAGAGCCCATCCATTGAAGTAACCTACCACCAGGACACATCCCTACCTAGTGCTGCTATGGTAATCTCACTATGATCTACTCCATGTCAATGGTCTCTCCTAACCACATAACTTTCCATGCCCCCCATTGGTCTCCACTAGACCATAAAGACCCTCACATGGTCACTTCTAGTTGGTCCTATAGTCGTACAACTGCAAGGTACCCATCTGTACTGATAAGGATCACCCCGACATAGAGACCGAGTGGGTCTTCCCAAACCAAAACTGGAATGGGCGGGTTCTCCCAACCTAGAATTCCCCTTCTTTGGGTTTGTACTATTTTTACTAGAATGGTGTTAGTTCATCCAAACTAAAAGAGGCCCTACTCGGGGTATTCGAGGCAAGAATGAAATTATTTTAGAAAATTTTAATTTATTTAATTTTTCATTCAAATTAGAATAAATAAATATTTATTTTGGTTTTTATTAGTTGCATCATAAATTAATTTAATTGTGTGAGAATTTGAAATAATTAATTAATTATAATTTTTAATTTAAAAATTAAATTAATAAATCACTATAGAACGACGAATTTATATTGAATAAAAATTTGAGTGAAATTTTAGTTCAAAAAAATAATGACGTTAAAAAATATTTATTTCAAATTTAATTTTATTTATGAATTTATATTAAAAATGCACTTTATTTTGAATTGTGTCCTTGGAAAAACCAATTCATGTTTGGTGTTTATTATTGTAATTTTTTATTTCATGCATGTTTTTAATAATTATTAAAATAACAGAGATGCGTGTATCCTCTATAAGTCATTATATGTATAAGGCCATGTGTGCCCAGTTTAGAGTAGAATATTTATAATACCATGTACCATTATCCTGTGTTGGAGTATTGTTCTATAATGACATGACGAACAGAGACACACTTCGCGCCATGTCATTGTAATGAACCAGATATAAACATATACATTGGATGAGAAGACAATACAATTCAAGTCAAAAATGACAAAACCCAATTTATAACTATTAGGGTCAAGGTTGGTCCATTATTCACTCAATGGATCAACCATTAGAATTTGCTCATGATCATGTCATCATTTTATCTCATCATGATTTTTTATTTTTTTGAATGTGTCATTTATATATGATCACATTGAAATAATAAATAATCATGGAAGATAAAATGAACATTTTACATGATGGATTTTTTATTTCATGAATGTTTTGTTGTGAGTGCAATCACATAAAAATAATAAAAACGCATTGAAGACAAAATGAACATGTGATGTTTTGGATTTTTTATTTATTCCATGGTATCTTTTGTGTGAGATTGTACAGTACACACATAAATAATAGAAAATTATTTTTGTCATCACATTATAAATGTAAAACCTTCAAAGAAATATTATATTTTGAACAAATTTCTTCATTCAATATTTGTAAAAATTTGGTCTTCGAGGTGCATATCATGCCATAGATGAGGGTGCCTCTTACTATTGGGGAGTTCTTAAGAGAGTGGTGGGTTGACTTAACTAATATTGCAGCAAAGAAGTAGCAAAAATCTAGCTTGTTTAAATTTTGAATGTAGGTTTTGAGAAAATCAAGTTATGATTTTAGAATCTGAGAATTTACTCAATAGATTAAGGAACCCTGATTTTATTTCATTGACCAATCAAATTTATACCTTAATCCCTCCATGTAGTGGCGTAGCCAATGATTGTTGACTATTAGTGGTGGTTTAGGGATTCTTATCACTAGAATTCCCCAGATTTAGATAATTCCGATTCTACCACAGACGGTTCCTAGAATATGATATAAATAGTGAGAGACATATATTGGATTAATTAATTAACAAAAATGTCTAAAATATAAATATTTTTAAAAGTAATGATATACTAATATTTATATTTCTAAATTTTATATGTTATACCACAAGTTAATAACTAAAATAAATAAGGGGAAATGTAAATGTCCACACTGGTATTTGTATCCATGAATAGTACATGTGCTTGTGTGTGGTAATATAATATATGAAACTCCAAGTGAATGTGTCCCAAACACCTGTTAAGTCAACTGAAGAAGCGAGAGTGTAATATTTCATAGAGGAGACACATTTATATATAATTTTATGGTTATTTTATAATGCTATCATCAACGTATAATCAGAGTTGTAGTAGTTACAATAGGACATGTATGTTATAACATTTAGTCTCATCTTCGAGAAGCTAGAGTGGAGAAAGTGAAGCAAGAAATGAATAAGGTTATGGTTACATAGATATGTGTAAATTGAAAGATGGATTATGATCTTTCATTGGATCCCTTCTCATATCATTTTGACCTAATTACTAAATTCTCATTCTATGTTACAAAATAAACAAGTATTGAGTAAACACATTATTACCTTTTTTTAGTAAGGATTCCCAAGAAAATAAGAATATCAAAGACAATTTAATCTTTAATTCGTATGAAGATTAAATTGCATGAAAAGTAAAAATGGCCAAAAGAATGTAATTAAAAGGGAACATTTCAAATGTCTTTTAAGAAAAAGGTATTAACATAAGGTTATTTTGATCATATATCTTGATATGAAAAAATGGAAGATAAAATTAAATAAACTGAATTAAAGAATTAAACACCCATTTATTCTTTAGGAATATTCATCAATACAATGTTTCAGTTTTTCTTTTTTGGTTTCAGTTTTTCTTTTTACATAAGGATACATTATACAAAGTTTCAAAATGAATGGTGTTTTTTTGTCGAATACATAACAAAAAGTTCAACAATACAAAGGACATAGGAAATACATGATGAATATAATTGTATGACTTATACCCAGTTGTGGAAAAATAATTCTTTTTCAAGTAAAATTAAAATTTGACATGAATTTTATACCTAGTATGGTATTTATGACTGATAATTCTAATAAGCCTTGGTTTTATTGATGTATTTAGTATGGAAAAAGAAACCTTTATAAGTAAATTTTTTCCATTGAGATTTCATAATTGGTTCAGCAAGAGAGTGTGAACTATTCCAAGAATAATATAGAGGTATAAATATATACATACACTTCATATGGTTACTTTAAAGTAATTATGGAATGGTAAAGTGAAGTAAATGCATAGTTAGAAGATATAAGATGATTCAGGTTGACACGCTGAAAATATCCTGACTAATCATTCATCGATCATGATAATGTATCATATATTAATTCTTAAATTCACATTACCTTATCTTCATTACTATATTGATGTTAATGAGGATATTAATGATGAAGTCATACAATATAATAGTGATCAAAAAAATGTAGCATTGAGCTATTTCTAAATTCACATTGTATACATCAGATATATAATGTAATCATTACCCTTGTTGCAACTTGATGAAACATCTATTATATTTTATGATGTGATTTTCAAATGAAAATGATAACCCATAAACAAATTTCAACTATAATAAAAAATAGATACCATACAATTAATTGTATGATGTAAATTAATTGTGGCATAAGGACTTGTGTTTGGATGAAAAATACTTAGCTAGGATATAAAAAACAAACATCAGGAAGAAATACATTGTGCATCTATTGTAATTATCTTCATTGTTTGATAGGATTTTACATAAAAACCTACGATATAAAAGTTTTAGTTATGTTATATACTAAAATTCAATATAATGGTGCACATATCTACTTGAGATAGTGGGATCCATTTTTTCTTTGGATTAGTCAATGCTTGAGATGCACAAATAGTCGGCATAGGAACGTGTTCCACAAGTGCATGTGGAACAGAAATGTTCAATAGACATTTTCTGTGTTGGAAGGATAAAACCATAGTGATGGATTTTTTATTTTCCATAGCTAGTGATTAATTATTCATTGTGAATAATATTTTGTACATGTAAGAAGTATATGGAAATTAGCTGATATTGATTAGACCAACTAAAATTCAATAATTTTTTCCATGTATCTCAATGTAAAGGGGACTATTTTTATTAATAATGTGGTTGGTATTCTAGAGAGAATGTACATGGATGGGACAAGAGTAGTAATATTAAGTCTTGGTTGTTTATACAAAGTCGGTATGCCTAAATCTGTCTTAATTTTACTTGTCATAGCTAATATCTATCATCATAATATATTAAGAATTTTATTTGATGACCTATAATCATGGATGGTGACTAAATGATCCAACCAGAAAGGGATAGTTAAATCACATAATGTTAATAAAGTTTTCAAATTACTGAAATATGTTTTATCATTAAGGTATGAAGTGGAATCATCAAATTTAGATTTTCAATAAATGTGTTCCATGTGTCTCCTAGTGGATAGTGGGATTCCCCAAGTTATCCATGTAAAATGTGCTTGACAACATATAAAAACCATATTCATCTTCTTGTTTGTTATGATAATGATGAAATTTATTATCATGTGAATGACTTAAATTAAGAACATATGTTCTAGGGAACATGATCTACTGAGGTTGATTTGTAGGTTTCTTGGACCTAGTCAATCATACATATAGTGACATAGTATTAAAAAATACAAGTGGGGAAATTTGAATGGAGGAATCATTACCAATGTAACATTGAATATATCTATCCAAGTTTCCATGTCTGTGACATGGGAGGATATTAATGTGGTGAGTTGAATTCCATATGCTTTAACCATGAATCAATTATGTATGTCATGATATGTAATAGAACTTTTATTTC
Source organism: Viscum album (assembly GCA_963277665.1). Taxonomy (NCBI): domain Eukaryota; kingdom Viridiplantae; phylum Streptophyta; class Magnoliopsida; order Santalales; family Viscaceae; genus Viscum; species Viscum album. The sequence continues at coordinate 1,360,466,951 of OY728147.1, read as the reverse complement.
AAGGATATACTATTTAGTTGTAAAATATTAGTTATATCCAATAGAACAGCAAGTGAATCATTGAAATCTATATGATTGTATTTTGGAATGTACAATATATAAGTACCTTGTATGTGGAGAAGAAAGAATACTAATTTTATGGGGGCAAAAACTAGTCATCTTTAGATAAATTCTATCTAATATTGTAGTTTGACAATGGTTATTAGAAATGAAAAATTTATATAGTCCACTGGTAGCCAAACCTACATGTACTCAGTATGTTTCAACTTCTGAGGCTGCTAAGAAGCAGTTAAACACAATGATTTGTTCCAGTTCTTGGAATTTCACCAAGTAAGTAATGAATTATTATAATATAAACTCTAATATTATTAGTGTACAAGATGTCAAGTTGTAATACTGTATTAAAGGGATATATGTTGGGATATCATATCTTGAGATGTTTTACTAAATTTTATAAGGTTTTAAATAGAAAAATTGCCATGAAATGGAGTCGTGGAAGGCCCAACATCTAAATCCCGGACTCAATAGAAACATGATTTTGATCATGTTAGTGTTATCAATGTTTGGTTAGAATGTTTGATCTAGTGCATGTGGGGGTTTTGAAATAGTGGGTTCCCTAGACCCAACTATGTACTGATTTTGATTAAAATATATGGTATATTTGAAGTTATACATGATGTATTCTTACCATTATAGTGTACATATTTCTATAACCACTATTTTATGGTAATTCCCATAGATTATTGGTTTTTTCAAAAGGTTATATGAGATCCTAGGATATAATAAGAATCTATAGATATTGTGAGATTAATATAAAAAATATATCATATGGCCTAGATACATCTTACTAACTAGACATAGTATATTTTTGACGATCAGGTTTTGGGGGCTCAAAAATATTGAGATTTCTTCTCTAAAAGTTTTCACTTGGTAATCTATCTTATTGTGATAATGAGGTAAACCCACCAATAGGAAAACCACAGGTTATTGGTGTCATTGGTTGATCATATATAAAATCATATGTAATGGGATCCTGACATGAGATCATTTCTAATGTATTCCATTCGATCTCTTACTTTAATGGTTGAAAAAAACAATATTATTGAAATTGAGGTTAGGTAGTTTGTGTTGGATGTGTTTTCAATGCCATGAAATTTGTTGAATGGTAAATAATGGATTTGTCACATCTAGGTTAAGGATGTTATATATCTCAGGCTATGTTGATCAGGAAGGTAGTACCGTGATAAATCTATGGACATGGTAGTCCCAGGTAAATAAATATCGTTATATCAAAAAAATTTAAAGAAAGAAAAAGGGTGATGATATGGGTGTGTGTACTGCATTATGAGATAGTAAAGACAATGATATTGAGTTACAGAATGTATGTTCGTTGGTTTCTTGTTTCTAATATGATAATCCTTATCTCATTAGGGGCCATGATGGGTTTCTAGATCCCGATCTTTTCTATAGTGGGCCCCACCACTGTAGTCTTGGATTTTTCCAAAGAGATATGATCAAAAATGAAATAAATACATTCTTACTATTCATCTTAAGAATAAGGAGCATTGAATTTATTCATTAATTATAGTTACAAATTATATGTTAATCTATGAAAAATATCATTTGAATGAATATTACAATATTCAATGTTCAATTAATATAATTTAGAGTATGAGTGGAGTTAATGGCAATTGTATTATCATGTAATATATTTAAAATATTTAATGAAAAGTTATTACAATAATAAATTATACTAATGGCTAAGTATATGAGTCATAATATCATTTGTATAGAGTGTTAATTATTTGGGGGATAAGAAGGAAATATTCGATAATTTATAAACACTATATAAATAGAACAAGAGTAGAATTAACTTGTGATTATTAATGGGATTTATATCTATTCTTTTATCTCCCATGTTCAAGAGTGAGTGGTCTTTATCTAGGAACTTAGATCAAGCTATCTCTTAGGAATCACAATCATATTGTTTTGGTGATCATCAGAGCATCGAGGGAATTGTTGATACTCTGTGCTATCACCCATATTTTGGTGAATGGTGCCCCTGATGATTTTTAAGACACGTGTAAACAATTTAGAGGAATTCAAATTTGGATTCCTCATGTAGTGATCACAATATATGATTAGACATGTTGAATGAATTTAAATTGAAACCAATTATTTTATAGTTTTATTTTGTGATTAAAACTTTTCATATGATATCCTCAAAATATTACAGGCAGTGATTCATCAATGACGACGAGTTCATGTATTTCATCGGTGAATTTTTTATAATATCACTTTTTTGACTTCCACTATATTCCTAGTACCTTAAAAATAGTTATCTTATTAGTAAATATAATAACATTAATTTTATAATTCATGTAGTTATACTCATGTGTATACAGAATGACACATAATGTAAGGGTTTTTGCTAACTATATTTTATACTTCTGATTTAAAAACAGTATTATATAACTATATTGTTCCATGAGTTTTTAATTTGACAGTTCCTGAATCCTGAAAAGTTATTTTTCACTATTTTCAATTATATAAGACATGTTCAATATTGTGGAAAATATATTTATATATTGATTATTTACTAAAATAGTTTATTCATTTCAATGTAATATAATTCATTTAATTATATTTTAATTTTATGGTATCCCTCTCACGTTCTTTTGATTCTTATATTCCCATTACCGTAAGGGTGTTTCCATCTAACTTTCCTTTAATTTAGATATGTTACATATTAACTACATGTTATCTTTCTGTTGTTTATAATGGTTATTTCTTACATTGAAAATTATCACATATAAATTTTATTTAGGTGATTACTATTTTTAAATTCTATCACTACATTTTTCTTTCCAAATCAACCTTTTTTAGGCATGATTTGTCTTCAAAATCCATTCCAATATGAATGACATATTTGTAATTACATTTTTTAAGGGATAAACTAGATAGGAATGCATAAATTTATTGGGGAAATTATTGACCTAATTATATATAATTACGTCATACATTTTTTTTGTTTTTATTATATAAAATGTTATTATAAGGCCACAGTATTTAAACATTACATAATCTAGTTATAAATCAATAATTTGAATTTTATCCACATCAAGAATCTTTTCATGTTTAGAGTCATGAAGAATTAAGACATTATTAAAATAAATCATCCCATTACCATAAAAGAGGATACTATCGAAATAGTATCAATTTTTTCCACAAAAAAACCCTTTAAAAACATGATTTCTTTTATTGATAAAAATATTATTGACCTCTTCCTTTATCTTACTCATCCTTATAACCTGTGAAAAAATTTGAAAAAATATGGGATGAAAATTAAAACTCAGTAAGGGATTATATAGGGAATGAAATCATTAGTCCATGGATATTTATAAACAAATGAATTCATATGAATCATGAAAACTTCATTGAAATCATAAATCATAATGTTATATTATGGCATCCATATCATACATACTTTGTATCTTCCACAACCACATGTGGAGTACCCTTTATGGTTATGCTTGTAATATCTATTATAGTATATTAACTATCTATATTAGAAGAAACCTTAAAATTTACCTCTTTTACATTACCCAATGCATTGGAGAGCTATCACATTCTCAACTACCCTAAATTTATCACAAAACAACCCGTATAAATAAGAAATGTCTATGAACCATAACATAATCATAACACATGAACAAAAAAAAAGGGAAAACAACATCTCCACATCGAAATCACAAGACACAATTTCAAGATATTGATATAAAAAATAAATTCAGAAAACCATTATCAATTCCAAAATCTTTAAAAAATGAATATGATTTTTACTTTTCTATTTTTAAAACATTACGTATTGTAGAGGAATCCAAATATCTTATTATTCTAATGATGATGAAATGGTCATTTCTACCGTTACATTTAAATGAAATATTCCTTTTGATGTTTTGTAAAATGATTCACAAAAGAATAATAATTTTGAAAACTACATAATGAAATTATAATTCAAATGGGTTTTTATACATTGTAAAAAATAATGTCGTATATAAATCAAAATATCTCTCAATAGAAAGAGATTGAGATGATGTCCTATACATTGAATATGACATGTCTCATTCGTTATTTATGTTTTTGAATAATAAAATTAAATTAATTTATACTTTTATTAGATGTTTTTATTTTTTATTATTCATTTTATATCACTTATTACCATGTTATTACAATTAGGTAATTATTTGTGTTCATATCAGATGTTTTGCCGATGTTCAGTACTTGAGTTAAAAATGAATTTGTTTTGATGAAAATTATCCATGAGGTCATAATTATATTATCTATAAAATATTATTCATGATTTAGATATCATATATATATATTTTATATTTTTTTAGAGTAGTTCAGAATAATTTGAGATACAAAATGGAATGCGTCGTTCATGTAGACGGTAGGATGTACATACTTATAAATGAAACATTTATTTTATTCCATATAATGAAATGACAATTAATTGATAAATAGGTATACTATAATTTCATTATAATATTTATGTTGTATATGTTACATTATTTCATTAAATCCATCCCTTTTGCATTCCATGTTTAGCATTAATGATTGAAATCACTTTGATGGTGCGATAGTGCACATTTCCTCAAATTATATTATCATATTTATACATCATATAAAGGATAATGTTATATTGTAAATAAAAATTAGTGAAGAATACAAATAATAAAAATATAATATATATCATATATAAATAAAGTACCATCATAATGGACACCATGATAGGAGGTAAGATAAAATTTAACAATTATCATTCCATGAGGCAATGGTTCACTGTACACAGAAATAATATGTTCTATATCCGTTAAATGTCAGTGTGTCTAAGTGTAGGTTAAAACCATAGCATAAAAACATACTAGTATATTGAGAGTACTGGTTTTATTATAAAATAATGTAATAAGAAGAGGTTATGGGGTTGGAGAAAAAAAATAAATTAATGGAGGTTGAGAAAAGGCTTTACCTCTAAATCAAGAAACTCTTTTTGATTTGAGCCAAAATGATATCTTAACATGCCTTACGTCCATGGTAATGATTCTACACGGAATGGTGGGATGATTAGAGATTATTTGAGATGATTTTGGTTGAGATAATGGGATTGAAAGGTGTGATCAAGTGTGTAGAGGTGGTCTCCTTTGATAAGAGGGAGGAGGGTGACTTTAGGAAGGTATTGAAATATTATGTATTATTATTTATTTTTGAATTATACTATTTAAGTAGTTATATATTTTGAGGATAATATGATTATGGGTAGAAATAATCTCAAAAAATGGGTTTTATATAATTTTAGGTTACAAATATAGCCTTTTTATTTGGCTTTAACCCTTAGTTTAATCAATCAACTCATACCATGTCCTCTTTTATTTATACACTATTTGATTAAAATGTTTACTATAAAATGAAAAGAGATCCTAATCTTGATCATTAGTTTCATTTTTTAAATTATATAAGTCATTTTTCTGAATCTAATATTTTAATTACTTTTATATTATTTAATGAAGTAGTATTTTTTTTTAAAACCAATTTATGTCAATTTTGAAACTATTTTGTAATTGATTTTTGTTAATGTCATAAAAAATTGATTCAATCAAAAAAACTACATTAATTCAGAGATAAAAGTCCTAGTAATCCTAAAAATTCTTGGATGTCATAATTTTTTTAATTACAGGTATTTTAATATTTATAATATCATTTATTGCAATCTTTAATTAATAAGTTAATCACTCCATCATCATTGTGTCATAAATAAATTTATTTATTTAATGTATAAAAATTATAAATAAAATAATAATTTCCAATGAGCTTGTACCCTAGTGGTTCAAGCTCTTTCTTGGAATCTAAAAGACCCATGATCAAATCCGGTAAGTGGAAAATTTTTGGGTACTATAGCCGTACATTAGCAAGGTACTCTAGTAGCGGAAGAAACTGTATCAGCGACAACATTGTTGCGTTGGAGGGACTGTTATGGTACTATTGAGGTGGTGGTACTATAGCGAGTACTCTAGCTGTACGGGCACTATACCAATAGTATTCAACGAGGGGATCCTTTGGGCCAAAAAAATAGGCTTTGTAGCCTTGTATTCAGGACACATGGCCTTGGGCCTTCAGTCTATGAAATAGGTCAAACTCTACCTAATCTAAAGAGGTCTTTGATTTAATAATTAATTGAGGCTTCTGCCCCATCCATAAAAAAATATATATAAAATAACATGATATAGATGATTAGTATATTATACTAATTAATATTTATATCCAAAGTTATGAATTTGATAACCCCACTTTAAAATTTTTTTTAATAAGAAGATACACGTTTTTGATATATTTCTCTTCACTATATACTTTTTATGATAATATGACATTATCAAGCCCAAGTAGAACAATGGGGTCCTAAAATCGACCCAAGGATGCTCATGGTCAAAATAATCTCATGAAATAGGATTAGGACATGCGTTTGGGAAATATTATATTATTATAATTTTATTTTTTACCATTATTTCCTAGATTTACCCTTTAACAATGATAAATAAAAATAATTGCTGAAGTTACTATTCATAGTGTCAAAAAATAAAAGGCACTTATTAACATAATTTGATCCTTCTAATTCAAAATATGGAATCAATTTTTCCATATTCAAAACATAGAATTTTCCGAAATTAATTAAATATTACTTACCATTTTCAAAAGATGAATGTTGGTTTTTTAGAAGTAAAAACCATCAAATGATGGACTTGCATTTATATCTAATTTAAATGTGAAATTGCTTCCAATGAGAAAAATTGGATTAAAAGATAAAAAATTAATCAAATTACATATTAAATGCAACTAAAATATAATTTTATCAATATAAATAAATTACATGAAAATGCTGTTTTGAATTAAAATATTGTATTTTTCACTATTCCAAAAAATATGGATTTTATCAAAAAAACCAAAATTTCAACCAAAGTAAATTTTAATGTTATTATTATAAAGAATAAGTTTATTTTTTCAAATTTAATATATAAATGTGATAAAACTAGATTTAAAAATGGTTCTCCAACAAAATGTAGAAAAAGTGATTATAAAACTATTATAGTATTTTATGATTAAAATTTGATTCATTTAAATTTTAAGACACTAAAATTAATTGGATAAATGTAAAAAAATTTAAAAAATATTTAAAATCATAATATATTAAATTTCATTCATTCCTACCAATAAAAAACCATGTGTTAACTATAATTTAAAATAATAATTTTATTGTTTTATTATTTTTCAGTATAACTCATTGTTGTGTGCAACGTGATATTTTGAAGAAACATGTTTTTTCATGCCATGTATGGTATCATAAATAGTTCACCATTTAAACTAAAATTTATATATAATTCAAAAAATATAAATAGATATGAAAGTTTTCTTTAAATATGTTAGATGTTACATCCGTCCCCCTTCTTGAAATTTCATCCTCACAATTTTATTCACTTGTCAAATAAGTGGGGTATGTGTCCCTTATAGAATTTTCAAATTACTATATTTCCTCTTCAACCATATGAGGTTTCCACAAACCCTACATGATGAACCACCTTATTCTGCAGCACTTTCTTTCTACATTGATGTATCTTTACTACTTGTTCCTCGTAAGAATGATTCTATTCCAACTAAACTACCATTGGACTCCAAACATGACATGGATCTGAAATATAATTTCTCAAAATTGAAAAATAAAAAACATTGTGAACCTGGGATAAACTTGGAGGTAAATCCACTCGGTATGAAACTGATCCTTTTATATCCATGATTTCATTGGGTCCAATGAACCACAAACTCATCTGATTACGAATGAAATGTTGTAATAAAATTTAATTAAATTCCCAAAGACATATGATGGCCCTTACAAAAATAAGACATGAACCTGATATCATGATTAGATACAATAGAGAGAGGAATTCCATGTGACCTTAAAATTTCCTTAAGATACAACCAAGAAAGTTGATATAGAGACTGTGTATCTTGAATATAAAGAAAATGAGAAGATTTAGTCAATAGATCAACAATTACCCAGACTGCATAATTACCTTGAGATGTGTTCGGTAGTCCCACAATGAATTCTATGGATATATTTTTCCTTTTCCACTCTTGTATTGGAAAAGGATGAAGCACCCCCTTCATCAAAGTTCATTCATCATTCACCTGATGAATAATCAAACACTTCATTATTAAGTATGAAATATCAATTTTCATTCCATCCAACTGGTAATACACTTGAAACTCTATATACATCATAGTACTACTACGATGAACTGAAAATAGGGAACTATAAGCTTCACAATATAACTCTTTATTCAATTGGTAATCAGATGTCACATAAAATCATTTCAGAAATATCAAAACACAATATTTTTCAATGTAAAATTCAGGAAAATTACCATTATAAACAAATTATACCTTTTTACAACTCAATATCTTCTTTCTATTCTTTATTTATTCTATATACTAGAGAATATTGCACTAAAAACTAAAAAAATAGAGTAATTTCCTACACCAACAACTTCCATGCAAAATTTCATTAAATCACTGTTCGAAGGGTCATATTCCAAATGTAACATGGTTAATGTATCATTACATCTCTGACTCAAAGAATCATCCACATTCATTAATTTTATAGGATGTTAATGATACATGCAAACATAATTATTTATTAACTCCATCCATCTCCCCTATATAATGTTTAATTCATTTTTATTTAATATATAATTCAAACATTTTTATATAGTATATATTTTATATTTTACTCCATGTAGATGATGCCTCAATTTTTTAAAAGTAAAAACAATAACAGTTAATTCCAAATCATGTGTAGTGTAATATAACTCATGAGATTTCAACTGATGTGAATCATAATAAAATACTTGATAATGTTTCATTAAGATAAATAAAATTCAATTCAATTAAGAATCACCATACATAACAAATTCACAATTTTTGGAAGGTATTGTCAAAACTGGAGTATTCACTAATCTTCCATTCAATTCTTGAAAACATTAATCAAATTTTTTTCTAGATAAACATAAAACATTCTCAAGTTAGCATTGTTAGTGGTCAATATAACCATAAAAACTTTTCAAAAAACCATATGTAATAACCTGATAAACAAAGAAAACTATGAATCTCGGTTAAATTTGTGGTTCTATTCCATTCAGCAACAATTTTTTTTAGCTTGATAAAAAATTATGGAATATTTAGATATATTGTGACCAAGGAATGAAATTTTATGTAACCAAAACACATTGTTCCTAAATTTACCACACACAATCATTTATTTTATGCTTTGAAATAAAAACCTTAACTGACTTTCGTACTATTATTTACTTTTAGAATATACCAAAATATCATCAACATACACAAACAAAAACATATCCATGAACTCATGGGAAATTCGATTAATAAGGTCAATAAAAACAGTAGGTTAATTGGATAACCGCAAAGTTATAACTAAAAATACATAATGGCCATATCTTATATGTGTCACATGTTAATGATTGTCTACTTCATTTACTTTCAAAATATGGTACCCTACTCTCAAGTAAATATTTGAAAAATACTGATCTCCCTGGAGCTGGTTAAACAAATCCTCGATGTGAGGCGAAGGATATTTGTTCATAATAGTGATGTTATTCAAAGATCTATTATCAATTCAATGTCTCCTTGAACTATATTAATTTTTAGAAAATGAGATAGTAAAACCCCAAAAAGATGTGCTAGGTCGAATTAAACACTTATCTAAAAACTCATTCAATTCCTTATTTCACTCTAAAATTTTAATTAGATCCATTTAATAAGGGGTTATTAAAATTTTCATTGCATCATAAACCATGTAATTTGTATATTCAACTCCTCGATCAAGTATTATACTTGTCAACTCATCAGAAAAAACATAAGGATACACATTTACAACATAAACATTATTAATCTAAAAAATTCATTTGTTTGAAACAATATGTGCAAGGTCACATTAATTTCCATAATTTAATAGTTTCTCAACTTCCTAATATGTTATAAATAGTAAGGGTTCTTTCATGTACACAAACTGAAATTCTATCTGAAGTGAAATCTCTTAATCCCCACATCTTATCATAGTATGATAAATGAAAATCCAAATCAAATCCAAAATAACATCAAACTGTACTAGAGGCAAGTAATTAGGTATGTAGGTAGATTCTTTCCACATACAAGGATATGAAGGTTTTTATAATTTCTTTTTCCCTCATCATTTTCCCTAGGTGTTTTTACCACATGCTTAGGATTTATTTATTAAGATCGAATTCCCAATTTTTTGGAAAATTTCTCAGAAATAAATGATTGTGTAAATCAAAATTAAAACAACACATTGGCATAATATGAATAATAGAAAAATCTACCTAATACTACATTATTTAATGGACCAACATCATTTGATGTAGTTTCAAAGGATTTCACCCCCCATTATGCATGTAGTCAGGCTTCCATCCGTAAATTGAGTTCTTCTTCGAAGACTCATTTTCATTATGAGCCATCTCATTACCCTTAAAACATTTTACTAACTATAAATCATATTTTATTCATAGAAATTACCTAATCATATTTAGTGAAATCAGGATCCTTATGTCCCATTTTACCAAATCATAAGCACTTACAATAATTAAAAAGGAATTCCTGATGTGTTTTTATCAAAATTCTTAGAAACTAAAATCATAAGTTTCATACCATAATTATTTCTTGAAGAGTTGTTCCATTTCATCTTCCACCTCAACCTCTAGTTCTATTTTTTCCCAAAGAAGACCTGAATATGGGAAAACTCCATTTACACCTTATTCAGACATCATAATGTTTTTCAAAACTTTAGAACTGATGAGAAGCCAATGCCCATAGATACATTGGCTTTATTCTTAAGTAAAAATGATTGATTTTACTATAAATGTCTCATCTGAAATTTGGAGCACACCTTTCCATTCAAGTGAATTTGTCTTCATAATAATCCACTAAGTCATCCTCCTACCTCAATTCCAATATTTTGTTTCCGTCCTAGGTTGAAACACATTAGTAAAATATTTCCCAAGAAACATACTATTGAATTTATCCCAATCAAGACCATCAACCGCGTCACTATCCCTGATATTTTTAACCATCGACCATCGCTGATCATCTTGACATTCAAAATGTTAAATCAAAGACTATGATCTTGATGTTATGAACACCCCATGACATCGAAAATCTTTTCCTAGGATTCAATCCAATATTCAGATAGCACAGGGTTAGATGATCCTATGAATGATGGAGGACGTTGCCTCAGGAAATTCTCCACTACCTACATATTCCTCTATGGATGATCTATAAGATCTCGTGCATAGATAAAACCTCTATTTATAGCCCAAATCAACTATTGTATTAGTGAAAAAAATTGTTTAGTTCTAATTCCAGCCATCTTAGGATGCTGATTTGGAAGGTTGTTTTCCTCTGGATGTTATCCCAGCAAAACTGCCATGTTTCCCCTACAGAAAACCATCCTGAATAAACAATATCTTAAATGGGGAAACATGGTAATCCTAAAATGATATTTCAATTGTACCTGAATGTAAAAATATTTTATATCTTTTATATTAATAGTATCATAACCCTTAATGTTATATAAACTGACCTCTAATGCTAACTATGATTCACCAGACTTAAACCATTGCATAATATTGATACAAATAAAAAATATGTCTTTAATTAAAATTGAGAAAAATTTGAGGTTTAGAGTTTTAAATAATAATCCATTATTAATACATATAGTCCCATTAACATACAAATGGATTCTATCAATATTGTTTACAATTCTTCCACTAATAAATCCCTTTTAGAATCATGATTTATTTTCTTGATAAAAATATTCTTGACTTCTTCCTTTATGTTACTCATCCTTATACCTTGTGAAAACATTTCAAAAAACAGGAGATGAGCATAAAAACTCAATAAAGGATAAAATAATAAATAAAAACATTATTTTATGAAAATTTATAAAACAATGAATTCATAAGAATAATGAAAACTTCATAGAAATCATAAATCATAAATGTAACTTATTTAATCCACATAATAATTACATTGTATCTTCCAAATCCATATGGGGAGTGAAATTTTTGGTTAAGTTTGGAATACCCAGAATATTATATTTCATAAATCTCCTAGGAGAAACCTTACGATTTACCTCTGTCATGTTACCCAATGAATTAGAGAGATATCACGGGCTCACCCTCCCTAAGTTTACCGAAGAACCAGCCATATACATAATAAATTCCCAAGAACCATAAAATCATTATAACACCAGAACAAGCATAAAAGGAAAACAACATTTCCACATTATAATAATAAGATATCATTTCAAGATATTGTTATAATAAATTAAATACACAAGACATTTTCATTACCAAAATACCTAAAAATGGTGTATGGTATTTACATTTCATTTTAAAAACATTATGTCTTGTAGAGGAAGCTAAATGTTAAATAATGCTCGCAGGGGTGAAAAGGTTAGTGTTTCTGCATTCGTTAAAAAGAATAATTCCTCTTCTCTTTTTGTAAAATTCGTCATACAAAATACTCATTATGAAAACCATTCAATTAAATTAAAAGTAAAATGGTTTGATTATACACCTTATAACTGAAGGTCGTATAAAAATGAAGTTATGCCTCAATGAAAGGAGATTGAGACTGTGTCCTTTACCTTGAGTCTGACTTGTCTTGTTCATTATTTAATTTCCAAAATAATAAACATAGGTTAATTTATACTATCTTTAAAACCTTATTATAGTTTAATATTAATTTAATATCACTTATTTTCATCTTACAACAACTAGTTAATTATTTGAGTTCATATCAGATGTTTTATCGATGCTCAATACTTAAGTAAAAACCAAACTTTTTTTGATGAAAAGTATACATGTGGTCAAAATGAAATTATCTCTAGAATATTATTAATGATTTAAATATCATATATATCTACTATATATTTATTTATAATAGTCCACTACATTTGGAAATATGTAATGAAATGAAATATTCATGGAGATGGTGGGTCGTACGTACGCATGAAGAATACTTTCATTTCATTTCCATATTAGAGGAATGAAAAATAAATGATACATTGATATATAATAATTCCAATATAATATATATGTTATATATGTTATATTATTTCTTTTACACCATCCCATTTACATTTCATGTATGGAATGAATGAGTCGTATCACTTTGAGGGTGCGGTAGTCCACACTTACTCAAATGAAATTATCATATTTGAAAATTATGAAAAAAATAAAGGTGTGTTGTAAATAAATAATTATAGAAGAATAGAGACAATATATATATATATATTATATCATATATAAATATTTTTCCATCATTTTTTCCATAATAATATGTGTTAGATGAAAATTGAACAATCATCATTTCGTGAGGCAGTTGTTTGTCACACACAGAAAGTGAATGTTTTATCTCCATTATATGTACATGTGTGCAATTATAGGTTTCCAAAATATATTAAAAAAATCATAGTATATTTATTATACTGTTTTTGATATAAATTAATGGAATGAAATTAGTTAAGGGAGTTAGAGAAAAAAACTTAATTAATGGTTATTTAGATAAGATGTTACCTCTAAAATTTGTATCTCCTTTTGATTTGAGACAAAAGGCTTTCTTGGATTGCATTCTGCCCATGGTAAGGATTCTAAGAGGAATAGAGGGATGTTGTGAGATTATTTGAGTAGATTTTTGACAATCCATGGGGCTTGAGAGGTGTGAGTAACATGGTATAGCTGGTTTCCTTTTATAAGACTAAGGTATGGCACTTTAGGAATGTATTGAAATATTATTTATTATAAATATATTTTCGAATTATAATAGTTAAAAAGTGATATATTTCAAGGATAAGGTATGTATGTGTCAATATACCTTTAAATAATTTGTTTCAGTCATGTTAGGCCACAAATTATAACTTATCTTTTGGTTTTAAACCTTAGTTAAATAAATGACCTTTTACTACATCTTCTTTTATTTTTTTCACAATTTGGTTAATATGGTTACGAAAAAATGAAAAGAGAACCTCAAGTTTATAATTATTTAAATTATTTTCATTATCTAAATTAGTTGTCCTAATCTAATAATTTAATTTTTATTATATTATTTAATAAAATAGTATTTTTTTTTTAAAACTCAATTATGTCAATTTTGACAATATTTATTAATTGATATTAGTTAAAGCCATAAAAAATTGATTCATTCTATAAAAATACATTAACTCAAATATAACATGAAATAAGATAATATAAAATTCTCAGATGGCATCATAATGTTCCAATAACATTCATTTTAATATTTATAATATAATTTATTTAAATTTTTCATTAATATTGTAGTCACTTTATCATCATTGTGTCATAAATAAACTCATTTATTTTATGTATAAATTTTATAAATAAAATGAAAAGATTTGATAATAATTTTGGATTTCTAGAGAATATTTTGAATTAATTATATAAATTATATATCCCCACCTTATAATTGTTTTTGTAAGAACACTCGTGTTTGTGTTATATTTCTCTTTACTTTAAATTAATTATTATAACAAGTCATTATGACACTCAAGTGGCTCCATGGGGTCCTAAAATCAACCCAAGGTTTATAATTGTTATCAAAAGCGCAAAAAATAGTCTTAGTAAATGTGTTAGGGAAGTTTTATATAATTATAATATTATTTTTTACGCATATTTACCTTATTTATTTTTTAACCATGGAAAAAAATTCTTGAAGTTACTATTCGTAGTGTCTAAAATTAAATGTTACCTATTTACATAATTTGGAATTTATGATTCCAAATATGGAATCCATTTTTCAAAATTCAAAACACAGATTTGGAAGAAATAAATTTAAAATTAAATCATGATTTCAAAATGGGAAAGCGGCTTTTTAAGAACTAAAAACCATTACAAGATTAACGTGCATTTATATCTAATTTCAATATGAAATATCTTCCAATAACCAAAATTGGATTAAATTATAAAAAAAGTAATGCAATTAAACTTTAAAACCAATTATGAGTAAAATATTTTAATATAAATAAATTAGATGAAAGGGAAGTTTTGAATTAAAATGCAGTATTTTTCACTATTCAGAAATATGGATTTTATCCAAAAAATACGAAAATTTCATCAAAATTAAAATTTTATGTTTATATTATTAATAAGATGTTTATTTTTACACATATAATATATAAAAGTGACCAAACTAGATATAAAGGGGTTCTTCCTTAAAAGGTGGTAAAATGACTTTTTAACAATATTAGAGTATTTTATGCTTACAATTGGATTAATTCTCTTTTTATGCCACTAAAATTCACTAGATAAATGAAAAAACATGTAAAAAATATTTAAAATAATAATATATTTAATTATTTAATATCCCAATAATGCAATGGCTAGGCGTTAACTATCAATTAAAATAAAAATATTATTGTTGTTTTATTATTTAGTATAACTCATAGTTGTGTGCAACGTAAGATTTTGCAAGAACCTGTTGTTTCGTGTTAGGTACACTATCATACATTGTGTCCCCTTTGAACTAAAATTAATATTTAATTTAGAAATATTAATAGATATGAAAATGTATTATTTCATAAATAGCTAGGATTTAATAGTTATTCCTTTTATTTATTAGTGAAGTATTTATAATATGTATACTTATTTTTTTAAAATGATTGACTATTTATTACTAAGAAATGATGGTAATATATTTTATATATTATTTAAAAATTTATATGATGAAATAATTGAACATAGTTATTTATGGGTGGGGTTTTGTATACATAGTAAGTCTATTCATTAACATGTTATATGAAGAAAACTAGTTTCGATATTTTGGTGTATGTATACCCAAAAGTAATTTCCTACATATTGATCCATGATGGTAAGATCAGGATGCCTAATATCATGTTGGCTTGGATTTGGGAATGGAATTAGTTATCTTACATTCATAATTTCAACACTAACAAACTTTTTCTAGTTATTTGTGCTTATATTTATTGATATGTCAACCATTGATATGTAATGCTCATTTTTTATTATATTATTTATCATTAATTATTTACATATTAGTTATTCCAAACTTATTGTCATTTAGGATCATTTATTTTTAATTATTATTCTTTCCATTGTATATAATTTGAGCTCACCCCATCATATTTTTCAATTTACCTATATTATGGGGCAATTTGTTTTCACCTGAAATATTATATCCCAAAATCCACAATCTCGGATCGAGTGCTAAAATCATAAAAATTGAATTTATTGATTTTATAATAACAAATTTGTCCCGATTTCAACCATCCTCATCTTACTACATTAAATAGAATTGTGGGATAACATACACACCAATGGATAATTTAGGTTTAGTGTTTAAAAGAATTTGTAAAAAAAACTATATAAAAATACAGATGAATTTAGCTGAGAAATATTACCATTATTCAACGATTTTATTTTCCCATATTATGTCATCATAATTTTTCTTACTCGTTATTAAATCCTTTGAAAAAAATATATTAGTTGAGAAACAAATCTCAATAATTGACATGAAATGACTGAATGGCCCGAATACCTCAATTTTTATTTTTTTTGGATAAATTCTCTTTTACGGATAAAGGAGGAAACCTCACATAATATCGAATAAATGGATACATAACATAACCCAGTACCAAAACAGGACTACTAAAATTCCCCTCCCCAACATCAACATCATTATGGAAAGCCTCCACTGATGCATTACAACTCAGAAATATATCCCATGCAAAGAAACACAGGCCTGTTATCGATGGTTAGGCCATACCCACTCTATGACCAAATTAGTGGAATAAACTTACAGAATGTATTGACCACACCAACATCCAAAAATACAATACATAATAACATGTTTCAACTTTCCCAACTGTCAAACCTTACTACATATAAAAAAATAGAGAACCAGAGAACCTCCATCTCCAAGAAATATCTCCACTTCCTGTAACTCTCATTCCTATCATTGAACATAGAAAAACAAAAAGCAATCCAAATAAATCATCCCGATTTAGAGGCCAACATGAACCAGACTGAAGAAAACCCTGATAAAAATCCACACAACACACCTGGACCCTCCACTAATAGGAGTGTGAATTCCATTGCCCAGAACCACCTCCTGTGAGCAAAAAATATCACCATAGTGCCAAATTGGTGACCTAAATCTGCTGAAGCCACTGCCGCAACCACATATGAAGAGAACCATACTAAAAACATATTCCCATCATCCTAATCACCTGGATACGCACAAAAAACACCGCTAGAAAACCAATCCCATCCTTGCACAATACCCAACACCAACAAAAATCATCCTCGAATCGAAATGAAACAGAATTCAAAACAACCTAATCACTCATCACTAAGTGGACTAAAACCCAAATCGGAAGAAAAAAAGGAAGAAGAGTTAATCATCACCAGTGCACCTAAAGAAAAATCTCATCATTAACAAACTGCATGCCCCGTCGTCGCCAACCAAGTCGCACGCGAAGATCCCAACACCTCCCAACACACATCCTGAGACAAAACAACACCCTTAGGCCGTGAAACCTCGAACTCGCCCATTGTTCCCAAATAGCGATGCCATGTAACCCATATCCAATGAAAAGGAGTCCAGCGAGAAGCATGCCAACAGCAATGTAAAACACCAAGATGGAAACGTCTATGAAGCCGCATGACACCACCGTGGGAAGAAGCTGCCATCACCAGATCACTGAGAATGAGGAGAGGAGCCATGAGACCCTTGAAAGATGGAAGGATGTTGTGACGACAATGGGAAACCCTAAAATTCAAGCACCAGTTATGAGCTCATCGTCATGAAATGAATATAGAAACTTTTTTTACATTTTAAAACTATAATATATGAAAACAGGTTTATCCATTAAAATAATAATATTTTTTATTATATAATTATTTTCCTCCACATGATATCATCTTTATAACTAATTATTTTCGTAAAATAATTTATAAGAAAAAATAGTTTAAAACCTAAAATATGAGGTCATCATTGAAAACATGGGAACCAATGAAAAATATTTCTTAACAAACAAAATTTTACCCATAAATGGAATAATCTTTATTTAAAAACAAATTACATTTGCATACAATTTTAAATCAAGAAATTTCCATAGAACAATATTTTAAAGCATAGATAATTCTTGAAGTTACATGGATAATCATATTTATTGGGCCCTTTCGAAACCAAATTCAAATAGAATAACCTTAATAGTGTAAAACAATATGATTCTACAATGAACGTATTAATTAGCCAATACAATAAAACATTATACATGGTTTATCTATCATCATGATCATTACCAAGATCACCTGTAATTATGAGTTGTATTATGATCACTCATCCTCATGATCTATATAGGTTCCCCCAACATCATAAAAACATAAATGAACCATAATAGAAATGAAAAGCATAAAAGAACGCATTTCCATTATAAAAATCATAAATAAATACATTAAAACCCATATCAAAAATATTTTCTAATGTTTATATATCCCTTTCCATTAAAACGTCGTATTCAAAACATAAATTCCTAGAAAAAAGATACGGATTTATTTTCATAGAACAAGTCCTAGAATCTTATAATTAATTCCAACATAAAAAATATTGGTTTTGGTGGTAGGAAATGTCATTAATTATATATTGGAAAAAATAGAACATTCATTTTTTCCTTTTAATAAGAATGTGAAAATTTTCAATAATACATACCATTTTAAAAACCATAAAACAAAGTAAAATGAGGAATAAAATGTTCTTTTTAATCCATTTATCTGCATATAAATACATCCGTAATATATATTTTATGATCATTGACCTTGAAGTAAAATATTAAAAATATATATTTTCAATGTAACACCATGAACCAATAGTCCTGAGGTAGTGCATTACATTATTACGTAATCACGATTACAAGGAATCAAATCTCACAGGGTTGATCAGTTTAGTTGAATTGGAATTCTATATTACATAAATGATACCTATAATACGTTGGGAAATTGAAAATATAATCATGATAGACAATATAATGAAATAAACAGCATCCTTGAAAGATTATAAAAATATTTCTTCGTCAAAACATAGGGATAAGAAATATAATAAGGGTGAGATCAAATGATCAGTAATGGTTTGTAAAAAAAGAAATAATGAATCAATTGGAATAAATTAAAATGGAAAGGTAAATAACTAATCACACAATACATAAAAATAACATGATAATGTAGTGTCAATATGGAATGGTAAAAAACAAAAACTCATGATATCTAAATCAATAAACTGAGAATGAAATATATTCATAGATATAACAATGCATTATCTCATTGATGGATAATAACTCGATATAAATGATGGAAATGATTAATTTTTGGATACCATGTTTCCCAGGTACATGGAAGCAGTACCGTCAATACATTTTACATGATGGTTTAACAATTGGGTAAAAACCCATTTATATTGGACACATATTTCATCTCATGAGACTACCAATGCCTCAAGAGGATATCCATAATTGGGAACCAGCCATGTCATACCATTCAAACACATTACACATATATGATAATCAAATGAAATAATACAAAATATTCTGTTTGAAATATCTATATTGAATGAAGGATATATGTTTATCAATTATTCCCCAGTTAATAAAATAATGGTTAAAGTAAACACCATATGTAAAATGACATACAGTTTAGGAAATAATAATATCCATCATATGAAAATTTGGATGTTAAAGAAAATTTATACGAATAAATTATTACCATAATGAAATGGTTTCAATATAAATTTAAAAATCATTATAGGATGTGAAATTACATAGATAATCATTAAGATCATTCTTTGTGGAAACTATTTATAAACATTTCAAATTTTCTCATGCCACTTTGAGACATTTAAACAATAATCCCTATGAAAGAATAAAATAAAACATACTGTATCAAAAGAATAATTATATTCATGATATAAAATGTCGAATTTCAGTATAAACACCATATAATAGTGAAATGGGGAATAACAACAAATATGACTTAATAGAATGTAAATTTAGACGAAATCCCTTACCATATAGTTACTTTTGTTGTGTGGTATTTATATTCCCGTATAGTGGTTAAAAATATTTTTATAACTTAAAATAGAACCAAAGTCATTTTTCAATATCATATATAATCTTCATATAATATATTAGTACCTGTTGGTTAACACACTTTCATTATATTAAAATTTTAAGGTGTTTATTGCCTAGTTTTTCAATTATGGTTTGATTTGATACATATTGCTCACATTAATTAAGTCATTATTTATTAATATAAAATTTAAAACCATGTATTAATTATCTTATATATTTATTACATATTTATTTATAATAATATATAATGTTTGGAGATAAGAAATGAAACGCACCATTCATAGAGACGGTAGACCCTACATATGCATGAACACTAATTTCATTTATTTGCTATATGAAAAGAATGAAAAGTAAATGAATCATATTCATATAATTATTCCAGTATCATATATATGTTATATATGTTACATAGGTTTTTTAATATAATCCGTAATATATTAAATGTATTGTGTGAATGAGTTACATCGCTTTGAGGAGATGGTTGTCCACACTCCAACAAATGATGTTATCATATTTATAAAAATTAGAAAGTATAAGGGTATGTGTTATAAAATAATTAAATTGAATAAATATATAATAAATATCATATCTAGCATATATTAGTATATTTTCCATCATAATTGACACTATTAGAGGTGGTTAAGGAGAAATGAATAATCATCATTTCGTAAGATTGTAGTTCACCATACAAAGAAATAGTATGTTAGTTACCCATTAGATCGATGTTTGTGTAAATATTGGTATAAGCCTTATAATAAAAAAATGAGTTTGTTTAGGATATTTGTTTTTTATAAAATCATGACATAGTAATATTTTATTAATTGGATAATGGAAATAAAAATAAAATGTTTCAGGAAGCTTGTTACGTCTTAATCGAGTAACTAATTTTTTGTTTGCATCATAGGGATTCCTTGGAAGTATTGATGCCATAATTTAGGATTCAGGGATGGGGTTAGCAATGTTGGAAAGCTATTTGGTTAGATCATGGTCGAGTCAAAGTGGCTTGAGAGGTTTCATTATGGGGTAAATTGTGTGCCTATTCATGGTGGAGGAGGATTTAAAATGATGTGAATACCAAATGGTATTCATTAATGGGAGGACTACCTCAACTAAAGAACCTCAAAAAAGAAAAAAATATTGAAATTAATGGGAATAATGGTCGATTGAAACCGCCCCCAGACAATAATTTTTTCACTTTAATAATTTGGTTCCTTAAATTCTAAGATTTCCTAATTTATCATTTTGGTTTTTATTAAATAATATAGTTTTTCAACCTATGTATTTTAACCATTAAGAAAAATATAAAATAATATTTAATAGGAAATATAGATAAAACTAATTTTTAATATTATATATACTTTATAAATATTAAAATCCCATTTGTTTTAAAAATCAATTTCAAAACAAGTGCACGTGACACACTAAAACACTGCGTATTCCAAGAATGTGTTTACAATTAATTTACAATATATGGGTCAATATATTAATAATAAGATATTAATTGGTGAATTATTAGATTAATTAATATTTGTTATCACTTAATAATAAATTTGTAAGTTTTAGGATATTTAATAATTTTAAATCATTTAATAAAATATCAGTTATCGTAAAATAAGAATTTTGTCAATTTTGACATTATTTATTTAATTTAATTTTTTTTAGAAAATAATAAAAATATTATAATTAAATTATATTAAATTTGATTAATTTTAACATGATATATTCATCTAATTTAAATAAATAAAGACAATTATTCAATCAATTCACATCACTTTTAACATTTATAATATCATTTACTTTAATTAGTTATTAACTAAATAATAACTGTGATAGAATTCATTACGTATTTTAAGTAACTAAACCACATATAAAAATTATTTATAAATTATTATGATAATAATATCCCTTTTATATTTAAAACATATATTTATTCCAAAATATGAGGTTTTGTACATATCTCAATGTTTTATAAATATTAAAGGTAATGAATATTCCATTATTGTCGATTTCCTTTTTTATCCATTTATATAGAGAAAGTACTTATAATAATTTCCCAATAAGCCATAAAAATATAAACAAGTGGGTATATGGTATAATTATTGTTATAAAATAGATTTTTTACAAGTTTAAAGTCCTTTATGATCTATAATATTATGTCTTAGTCTCTTCTTTAGAATAATCTTACTGTAATCACCATAATTATTTTGAATCACTTTCACTAATAATTTTAGTCAAAACATAATTTGATCATATTTGATCAAAAATATTAAACTAATTAAAAAAAATTATTTATTTATTTCATAATCTAAGTCATAATAATATAAAAATGAATATTAATTCTAATCTCACATATGTAGTGAGAAAGCGAGTTTTTAAAGTAAAATATTTTAATATTTCAATAAGTTTTTATGTTAAATTATAATATAAATATGATTTAAATAACATAAATTCGGTTAATATATTTATAATTGATTTATTTTATCTTAAAAACAAATTTAAAATATATTTTATCATTAATAAATTTTTAATATGAAAGACAATTCTTATCTAAAATGCAGTACATTTAACTATTCATAAAAAATTGAATCTTCTTAGAAAAAAACCAAAAATTCACCGTAAGTTAATAATTATATTCTGAATGAAAAAATTAATTTCATTTTGAAAAACAAAATTTAAAAATGAGTGAATATTTAGTTTAAAAAGTTGTGAACAATTAAAATATGTCAAAACACGATCATGTGTATAACACAAGCTAATTCAGTGTTGTGTGTAGGATAAGGTTATTTTTGTGTATAAATAATTCTAAAAAAATATTTATTATAATAGAAAATTATATTAAGGTATTGGGGTGTTATGTTATCACCATGTTAATTAAATTTTTTCCGTTCAGTTTAAACTTATTCATGGTAATCAAAGGATTGATATTCAAAAATACTATTATCAAAATACCCACATCATAAATTTGGTAAATAAAAAATACAATTAATAACACTACAACATAAATCTCCTTTAGCGGCGTTTTTTTGTGGTAGCTTACATAACCATTGCTAAACCTTTTCATAAAATGGATTAGCGGTTGTTTATTAAAAACCTCCATGAATCCTTTTTTAATTTATTATAGTGGTGACACTCCCACCCCCCACCCAAGTCCACCCTCTTCCCTGAAACCCACGACCTTTCTCCCCTGATGAGCCCCAACCCTAGCTCTGCTCCCCTCCCGTGCCACCGGTGACCTTGCCACTCATCGCTGCTAACCCCCCTTCTCCCCCCGACACCTGCAACGCCACCTTCTCCCCCGACCTTGTCATGTTCCTTCACAAGGTCGGCTACACTCCCCTACTTCCGGTGGTTTTCATAGTCATAGGTATTGGTTTTCCAATTTTTTTGGAGCATTCAATTCATAGGGTTGTATTAATATTCATCCCTTTTGTGTGTATAATCTTGTATTGGAATATGTTAGTGTTCATTCAAGATTCATATATATTCAACTTTGTTGGAACAGATTTGGATACCAATTTTGTTTAATTAAGAACATAGACTATCCCACCAAGTGATGACTTCGGTCAAGGGGATGGGTTTCAAATCATGATTTCGGGATATTAATTTGGTACTACATAGATTCGGGAAACACTAGGTTAGTTAAATATCTCCCAGAGGGGATGCTTTAGGGTATTTTATGGGTTTCTTCTTTCATGATCTCGATGTGGGCAATAGCGTGTGTTTTTTTCAATGGTTATATGTATCTGATTCACTGGTTTCTAGATTCACATTTATTTTATATAAAATATGAGATAACATGTTTTTATTATAGTATCATGTGTAGGAAGCCTTTGGTTGACAGTCTATTGGATGTATATACACACACCCTGCATATGCATCTTGGTTCATATGAAGTTTGACATTGTATAGGTAAAGGGGAGACCTCTTAATTCTATAGAGGAGCACCTTGATTTTGTGGTTATTGGTGATAGAGGTATGATATTAGATGCAACACCCCGATATTTTATGAAAAATATTCTTTTTAATTTCATTAATGTCTTGTGTTGTACGATACACCAAAAGGATCTTGCACAACATGCATCAATGACTTTCCTTGCATTACACGCAATCGCGACCTTCCTCGATAGTGTCTATAGTACGCAATACCGAGTTTCACTAAACAATGATATGCTATTAAAATATTATTAAAAAAAGCCATTATGAATAGTAATAACCATTTTTTGAAATTTTTTAAATTTTATTTTTTAAAATGCACTTAATTTTTGGATTCGGAATATCGAAATTAGCTTAGGGTGAAATTTTGGTACTTTTCAGATAAATTTCATTTTCTGATGAATAGTGACAATTAATAAAATTTTATTTAAAACAACCTTTTTAATCGAAATAATTAATAGTGATAAATTATTAATTTGAGTGTTTTTAAAGTATATTTAGAATATATTTTTACAATTTAATACAATGTTTTTCATTGGAGGTAATTTCACATTTAAACCAGACATAAACAAGTGTCAATCTTTTGATAGTTATTATCTTTAAAAACACGCAATTTGTTTTGACAATGGTAATTAATTTTTAAATTAGTTAATGTAACTAATATGTTTTGAATTTAGTAAAATAAACATCATTTTTGAATTCATAATATCAAATATACCTTAGGCCTAATTTTCGGTATTTTTCTGGAAACATTCATTTTTTGATGAATAGTGAAACCACTAAGTGGTAGCTAAAAACTGAATTTTTTCATAAAACATAATTTTACCTCTTCTATGAGTGGAATTTCAAAAATACGAGAGACAATGTTGATGTCAGTAATTAAAATGTTGTTCAATGAGATGAAAATAATTTTTGGTGAATAGTAACTTTTTGCTTTTATTTACCACGGTTAAAAGTAAATAGGGTAATTAAGGGTAAAAATGATATTATTATTACCCTAACACATGTAATAATTCTATTTTAGAAGTTTAATTCGACCACAAACAACCTTAGGAATAAAATATGACCATTTAGGCCCACTTGGATTAGATTTGGACATTTATTATTAATTTACTTAAAGAAGGGTTAAAATAGTTAAAAAAAATTTAATAAGTAAATCATTTTTAATATAGGGTTATACATAAGATAAATTCGACTATAAATATTCATTAGAAATATAATAATATTTCCTACATAATTATATTTTATTTATAATTTTTAGACATTAAATAATTTAATTAATGTATGAAACAATGACGATGAGGTAATTACCATAATAGTAAACAATTAGAATAATTAATATTATAAATACCCAAATAAATTTAATTTGAGACTTTTTATGAATTAAACTAATTTTCTAGGTTAATAGGACATGTTAGGATTGATTTAATTAACTTTGGTCGAAGTAATCATTCTTTTATGAGTCTCACAAAAATCAATTACTATATAGTGTCAAAATTGACATAAAATAGTTTTTAAATAAAATATTATATTATTTATTGTTATTTTATACCTAAAAATCTAAGGTTCGGCCAAGATACTATATAGTGTCAAAAATGACATAAAATAGTTTTTAAATAAAACTAAAAGATAAGGTTAATATAATGACCTAAACTTGTCTAAACTATATTGGATGAGAGGATTTCGACCCAACCCCACCTTATCTTCGATATAAGTAAATTTAGAGCTATGAATAACTGAATATAACTTTATAATAAAATATTATTTTTCGTTATTCCAAAGGTGCCCCTCTCCTCCCTTATAAAATGCCACCTCCTACATTTCTTCCTCACACCACATTGAGCCTTCAAGCTCGGCCAAAACCTACCAAATTCTCTTCTCCACTTCCTTAGAAACATCCTATAGGTCCTGGTCTTCTTCAAATATCCATTTTAGTGCCCTAAGAGGAGGTGTCAAAGAGGCGCTTCAAGGAAGAGGTAATGTCCGTTACCGATTCTTTCACCTTTATTTCTTCTTCCACTTCTTCTTATTTGGTTGTTTCATTATGAAGTAATAACATCAGTATCACTAATATACTTATATGTTATTATAAGTATGAAACAAACTTATTTCACCATATATCCATCCTACGGAAAACGAAATCACCGTGCGTGCGTACGTACGGAATACCGTCTCCACGCCGTGGTGTAATCTATTTTCCACAACCACCTTACATGGATGGGTATAATTGTATAAATAGTAACTATATATGATTATTGTAAACTGATTTTGATTCTGTAACAGTATACATACACTCCAATAAAATTCCACGATCATGGGAACGATATCATCGCTCGTGCGTACGTACGGAATACCGTCTCCACGACGCGATGAGATTCATTCTCAATGATTATCCATTCATAAATTATTATTCAGTATATATAATAATTAATCATGAAATATATGAAATAATAATGATACTGGATTTATGTATATATATATGTATGTCATCCAATTAATTCCATTCAATTCAATGAGGAAACGAAAACAACGTTCATGCGTACGTACGACCTACCGTCTCCATGAATGGTGTTCTTATTTGCATTTATCGATCTAATATATATATGTATATTCTGAATATATATTATATATAAATGTTGTTTTATATTCTGAAACTAAGTAATCAAGATCTAAGTAATCATATGAATAATTACAAGTCAAAACACGGATGACAAATGAAACGATTTTACCCAAAATGCACTTTAAAATGGAATTTACAAAAGAACGGGTAATATAAAGTCATAAGTGAACAATATATGATATCATAACAATGAATATTATTCTGTAATAAGTTAATTACAATTTTTTAAATCATATTACAAGAGGTTCAGATACGTATGAAGCATATCAGGCCTAAGGTAAGGGATAATTTTGTAAATCTCATTTTTATCCGAGATTTGTTATTCGTAAGTATTTACTGGGGTTATTGCTATCATCTGTGTCCATGTTTTATAAAAGTGTATTCATGTATGTTTAATGTCATTTTTCACCATTTTTTACTTTTACTACATGGTATGTAAGGAATATTTCTTTTGTTTATGTTACGAGGTACTTTTTTTACTTTTCCGAAAAAAGTACGAGAATAATGTTTTTTTAACATATACGGCATGAAATGATTTTTACGGTTTTATAAAGCCTTATATTCATGAAGATTTCTCAAAAATATTTCATGACTATTTTCAAAAAAAATCATTTTCTTTTAAAATTTCATGATGTTTTGTTAAAATATATTGATTTTGAAGAAGAATGGATAGTTTCCTCAAGAATTCAATTCAAGTGTTTTATCAAAACCATATCCATCAAAGATGAAATTATTTCATATGTGTATGTATCAAGTATAAAGTATCTATGATTTACATGGTTTCACTTTTCTCATTATGAAATGATATCCATTTATTTTATATGGATTATGTGATGATGGGATGATGTTTATGAAACCCATTTTATTTGTTGGGTTATTATGAATGGTGGAAGTTTATTTTGTGGCACAAGTAAGAAGGATTTCATTATGATATGGGTGGGACCTATATCTCCCTCCAATGCATTGGGTAAAGATTTATATCTCATGAGTTTTACATGGCTGGAATGGTAAGTTAATCCGGTTCAATGTTACAGGACTGAATCGAGGAGTGAACTCGATTCAGAAAAGGACTTTTTCCACTAAGATGGTCTTGGCAGCAATGGCTTGGCTACTATGGAAATCATGACATGTGCTGAATGGTTGCCACAATTACATGTATTATTCTAATTTTATCATGGTTGATGTTTTATTATGATATATACCTTACGTACTTCCACGATTTATGTCCTTGCTCAAGATTTTGATGTTTAAATTTTAGTTTTTGCTTCCAAATGTTTATGGATTGTTTTATGTTATCTATGTTTGCCCTTACTGATCATTTCAGCTCACCCTTTTTATGTTTTATATTCCCTAGGAAGTAAATAAAAGATTTAGGCAAGGAAAAAAAGGGGAAGATAGTTATGGGAGTTGTTAAAGATCTTTCACCACGATTAGAATATTACATTCCAAGTTTCCAAAGACACTAAACTATTATTGTCCTTGTGTGTCAGTTTTTGTAATGTATTAAGTATTCCGAAAAAGTAATGTAATGTTCATGTACGTCAAGCATCGTATCTCTATAGTTGGTATCAGATGAAAGGTTTAGTCAGCCTTTGGAAAATAGGATGCGAAAACGTTAGTGAGATCCCTAGATATATTTCTAAGGTCTATCTAGGGATGTCCCTAAGTATAAGTATACATATAGGATATAGTCCTAGAACTACGGTATTGATATTAGAATTTAAACTAAGATGTTAGATATTGAAGGTACTCCCCCTTTATTGTGTTGTTTTCCCTACCATGATTTTTTCATCTCACACTATTCTTTTTGGGTTTTAGAAAATGGCTGGAATCAGAAAGATTAAAGATAATGGAGGATATGACAGACAATGGAATGATATTATTCATGAGAAACCAAATGAAATGGGATCTGAAAGTCCAAACATCATTATCATGCCTAATCAGCAATCTCAAAATATGATCAATAATATCAACTTTGGTAAGTTTCCTGACTCAGATAATAAGAGAAAGATGGTGTTTCATAATGATCATAGAGGAAAGAAAGTTCAATTTCCCTCATGTAAATCATATGGGAAGAGGCATTGGGGAGATTGTTTCAAAGGAACTGGATGATGCTTTGGGTGTGGAAAAGAAGGACAGAAAACCATTAAGTGCAAAGGAAAAGTATTAGTTAACACCATGGATGAGGATGATGGTATTGCTACGACATCAACAATGGTTAAATTTTTTAAATGTGGAATGTACAGGCATTATGCAAACCAATTCCCTAAGGGAAAGTCTCACGAAGAGAATCAGTACAGTCGTATGGGTAGTATTTATGTTGATGATGATGAAGAGAATACAAATGATATATGAGCTAAAAGAAGTGTTGAAGCTCAGTCAGTTGTTTTAGATGGTAGTGGAATGATTGTATGTTTATCGAGAGTTATGTTGTATAGTTAATGGTACAATGGAATAAAGAATCATCTAAGGATTGTTACACTATTGTTTTTCCTAAAAGTATTTGAATGTATATGTTGAATGGTACCAGTAACCATGGAAGGTTATTCAGATATTTTTGTAAAGTAGATGATATGCGCATAATGAAGGGATAAGGATAAAATTAAATGTTTGATAGTATTCATGAGATCATGATTGATATAAGGACTAAGTGATATCATGGTTTGAGTATATAGAATTTTGATGATTTTGGTATGTGGAAAGTGTTAACTTTTAACTTCATTCATGTTCTCACTGAGTTTCAATGGGTATTAATTTTTCAAGAGAATACATTATTAAGGCGTTCGAATGTTTTGAATGTGACCAACAAGACATATCTGATGATATATGGGGATCAACGATGGTATTAAATCTCTGGTAAACGTTTTCACTATATTAGAAGAGTGGACTGCAGTATTATGGATAAGCCTAAAGATTGGAATGGATTATGTTGGACATAAGTTAGTATTGTTTAAGGATTGTAGTTTTCTCTATATTATTGATGGGATGTTATTGTAATATAGTTTTAGAAAAAGGACAACCTGCAGGACAGGCGACAGCCCATCGCGTCGGACAAGGCTGTGGGAATCGAACCCACAACCAAAGTGCGACTGGCCTTTATCGCCTACCACTGGCCTACAGGAAGTCCCTGGTTAGTATAAACTAGTTTTATTTTATTAAGCGGTATAATATATGTAGTATACGTTCATTTTTGAAACCATATACGATTAATCTAGCCATATGATAAACTTATAACTATTTCTAACCATTTGTTTGAAACTGATGGAATGACCCATAATTCTATCACATGATGTGCTAACACATCACGAATAACAAATTCAACTTCATTTCATTAAGGGATGAGGTAGAAATTGTTCAATTCACGAATAATAGTTAGATTGTACCAAAATCATGTAATTATTTCTTTTAATTCATCAACTTTAGGAAAATGATCTTGAAAACCAAAAATGTTGTCCTAGTTCCCTTATATCCGTTGAATCAGATGGGACCTTAGATCATCACAAATCTATAGCTTTGTGATTGTTGGCTTTTTCATAGCCATGTTTTCTACCACTGTCCATCAGAACATGATGGTTTCTCTTCCATATCCATATTTTCACCTATGTTCTTTTATATGGAAACCCAATGATTAGTTAACTTGGATAACAGTTATGTTTCATACTTTTGTTTTTAAAAATTTGTTTTGGTATTCCTTTTTACAATGTGGGTTTCTATTAAATAATCTTTCGAGTAGTAAACCATATATAACCCCGACGAATTTCGAGGGCAAATTTCATTTTAGGGGGGTAGGATGTAACACCCCTAGATTTTATGAGATATATTCTTTTTAATTTCATTAAGTTCTTATGTTGTACGCTACAACAAAAGGATCTTTCACAACACGCATCCTTGACTTTCCTTGCATTACACGCAATCACGACCTTCCTCGATAGTGTCTATAGTACACAATACCGAGTTTCACTAAACAACGATATGCTATTAAAATATTATTAAAACTAGCCGTTATGAATAGTAATAACAACTTTTTGAAATTTTGTGATTTTTTTTTGAAAATGGACATAATTTTTGGATTCGGAATATCAAAATTAGCTTAGGGTGATATTTTGGTACTTTTCGGATAACTTTCACTTTCTGATGAATAGTGGAAATTACTAAATTTGAATTAAAAACAACCTTTTTAATCGAAATACCTTATAGTGATAAATTATTAATTTGAGTGGTTTTAACTTATATTTAGAATATATTTTTAAAATTTAATACAATGTTGTTCATTGGATTTAATTTCACATTTAAACCAGACATAAACAAGTGTCAATCTTTTGATAGTTATTATCTCTTAAAAACACGCTATTTGTTTTGACAACGGGAATTAATTTTTAAATTAGTTAAGGTAACAGATATGTTTTGAATTTGGAGAAATAAACATCATTTTTGAATTCATAATATCAAATATATCTTAGGCCTATTTTTTGTATTTTTCTGGAAACTTTCATTTTTTGATGAATAGTGAAACCACTAAGTGGTAGCTAAAAACTGAATTTTTTCATAAAACTTAATTTTACCACTTCTGTGAGTAGAATTTTAAAAATCCAAGAAAAACAGTTGATGTCAGTATGTAAAATGTGGTTCAATGAGATGAAAATAATATTTGGTAAATAATAACTTTTTACTTTTATTTACCACGGTTAAAAGTAAATAGAGTAATTAAGGGTAAAAATGAAATTATTATTACCCTAACACGTGTCCTAATTCTATTGGATAAGTGTAATTCGACCAAAAACAACCTTAGGAATAAAATATGACCATTTAGGCCCACTTGGATTAGATTAGGACATTTATTATTAATTTATTTAAAGAAGGGTTAAAATAGTTAAAATCCATGTTTAATAAGTAAATAATTTTTAATATAGGGTTATACATAAGATAAATTCGACTATAAATATTCATTAGAAATATAAAAAGATTTACAATATAATTATATTTTATTTATAATTTTTATACATTAAATAATTTAATTCATGTATGACACAATTATGATGAAGTAATTACAATAATAGTGAAAAATTAGAATAATTGATATTATAAATACACAAATAAATATAATTTGAGACTTTTTATGAATTACACTAATTTTCAAGGTTAATATGACATTTTAGAATTGATTTAGTTAACTTTGGTCGAAGTAATCATTATTTTATGAGTTTCACAAAAATCAATTACTAAATAGTGTCAAAATTGACATTAAATAGTTTTTAAAACAAATATTATATTATTGATTATTATTTTATTCGTAAAAATCTATGGTTTGGCCAAGATACTTATATCATGATAGTTGTATCATTAATGGACCACATGGGGGTTTCTTGGATGTATATGGTATGTTTATTAACTATATATTATAAAAATACAAAGTGACACGGTAAATGTCAATCTAATTAAATAATAGTTAAAACTAAAAGATAAGGTTAATATATTGACTTAAACTTGTATAAATTCTATTGGATGAGGGGATTTCGACCCAACTCCACCTTATATTCGAAATAACTCAATTTGGAGCTATTAAAAACTGAATATGTCTTTATAATAAAATTATATTTTTGGTTATTCCAAAGGTGCCCCTCTCCACCCTTATAAAAGGCCACCTCCTCCCTCTCTTCCTCACACCACATTGAGCCTTAAAGCTCTCCAAAACCCTGAAAAATTCTCTTCTCCACATCCCTAGAAACATCCTAGAGTTCCTGGTATTCTTCAAAGAACCATTTTAGAGCCCTAAGAGGAGGTCTCAAAGAGGCGCTTCAAAGAAGAGGTAATGTCTGTTACCGATTTTTCACATTTATTTCTTCTTCCAATTCTTCTTCATAGGTTGTTTAATTATGAAGTAATAACATCAGTATCACTCAAATACTGATATGTTATTATAAGTATGAAACAACCCTATTTCATCATCTATCCATCCTACGGAAAACAAAATCGCTGGGTGTGCGTACGTACGGAATACCGTCTCCACGCCGTGGTGTTATCTATTTTCCACCACCACCTTACATGGAAGGGTATAATGGTGTAAATATTAACTATATAATATTATTGTATAGTGATATTGATTCTGTAATAGTATACATACTCTCTGATAAAATTTCACGAACATGGGAACGATATCATCGCTTGTGCATACGTACGGAATACCGTCTCCACGACGCGATGAGATTCATTCTCAATGATTAACCATTCATAAATGATTATAAAGTATATATAATAAGTAATCATGAAATATATGACATAATAATTATACTGGATTTATGTATATATATATATGTATGTCATCTAATTAATTCCATTCAATTCAATGAGGAAACGAAAACAACGTTCATGTGTACGTACAGCCTACTGTCTCCATGAACAGTGTATTTCATTCCATTTATTGATCTATTATATATATGTATAATCTGAATATATATTATATATAAATCATGTTTTATATTCTGGAATTAAGTAATAATGATCTATGTAATCATATGAATAATTACAAGTCAAAACACGGACGACAAATGAAATGATTTTACCCAAAAGGCTCTTTAACATTGAATTTACAAAAGAACGAGTAATATAATGTCATAAGTGAACCATATATGATATAATAACAATTAATATGATTATGTAATAAGTCAATGACAGTATTTAAATCATATTACAGGAGGTTCAGAAACATATGAAGCATATCGGACATATGGTAAGGGATAATTTTCCAAAGCTCATTTTTATCTAAGATTTCTTATTCATAAGTATTTACTGGGGTTATTGATATCATCCATGTCCCTGTTTTATAAAAGTGTATTGATGTTTTTTTAAAGTCCTTTTTACCTATTTTTTAATTTTACTACATGGTATGTAAGGAATATTTCTTTTGTGTACGTTACAAGGTTCTTTTTTGACTTTTTCGACAAAAGTACGAGAAGAATGTTTTTAACGTATACGGCATGAAAGGATTTTTATGGTTTTATAAAGCCTTATTTTCATGAATCTTCCTCCAAAATATTTCATGAAAAATGTCAACAAAATCTTTTTCTTTTCAAATTGCACGATGTTTTGTGAAAATAAATTGATTTTGAAGAAGAAAGGATATTTTCCTCAAGAATTCATTTCAAGTGTTTTATCAAAACCATTTCCATCTAAGATGACATCATTTCATTTGTGTATGTTTCAATTATAAAGTCTCTATGATTTACATGGTTTAACTTTTCTCATTATGAAATGAAATCCATTTTTTTTATATTGATTATGTGATGATGGGATGATGTTTATGAAACCCATTTTGTTTGTTGGGTTATTATGAATGGTGTAAGTTTATTTTGTTTCACAAGTAAGAATAATTTCATAATGAGATGCGTGGGACCTATATCTTCCTCCAATGAATTGGGTAATGATTTATATCTCATGAGATATACATGGCTGGAATGGTAAGTTAATCTGGTTCAGTGTTACAGGACTGAAACGAGGAGTGAACTCGATTCAGAAAGAGACTTTGTCCACTAAGATGGTCTTGGAAGCAATGCCTTGGCTACTATGGAAATCATTACATATGCTTAATGGTTTCCACAATTACAAGTTTTATTCCCATTTTATCATGTTTGATGTTCTATTATGATATATACCTTACGTACTTCCACGATTTATGTCCTTGCTCAACATTTTGATGTTTAAATTTCAGTTTTTGCTTCCAAATGTTTATGGATTGTTTTATGTTCTATGTGTTTGCCCTTACTGAGAATTTGAGCTCACCCTTTTTATGTTTTATTTGCCACAGGAAGTAAAGAAAGGTTTTATGTAAGGAAACAAAAAGGGGAAGATAGTTATGGGAGTTGTTGAAGATCTTTCACCATGATTAGAAGAGTACATTCCAAGCTTCCAAAGACACTAAACTATTACGGTCCTTATGTGTATGTTTTTGTTATGTATTAAGTGTTCCGCAAAATTAATGTAATTTTCATGTACGTCAAGCTTTGGGTTTCTACATTAGAGATCTTAGTGGCTTTTAGATTGGTGTAGTGCACTGTTTGGCTCCCTATTCTACCTTTATAAGTCTTTTGTCTTATAGACTGTTTTGATGATTTTTTTATTATAACTCTGATTATTATAATTATTTTATATTATTATAGTTTGGTTATCCTTTATCATGCATCATATTTATATTTTAACATTAGAGTTATTCCATTGAAGGTTATGTATTTTAAGGGTAAATCATACCCCAGAAATATTTCTAACCCTAGGTGTTTATATCAAACCTTTATTGTTTGTGGGATGGACCTAAGGTTTGTGGAATTCCAATATTATCTAAGGTGATCGGTTGGGGTTGTGATATTAAAAATGAATCAGTTTGGTATGATATATTAGTTAGGATGTTAGGTATGGATATTGGATGTATTAGGACTTGAAATATAAGGTATAAAAAGGTATATATAAACTCTATATACTAATATTCATCTTACCTAGGTTGTATGAGTATTAACAGTTTTTTTAAACACTTCTAGGAGTGTTTTTCCTCATCATCATGGGTTTATCCAATGAGAGTTGTGTATCAATATTATTAAAGAGACATACCACCAGAAATTCACCATTCACATGATATTTCATGGGTTGTTACTATGAAAATTTTCCATTTTGATATTTCTTTGGTATTATGGCACACTGTAAAACCTTTAACTAAAGTGTTGGGTAGTGGCTAAGTAATGATTTTAATAACATCCACTATGGTTATAGAAAAATATACCACTCATTAGAATACCTATAAATTAGAAAGAGTGTGATACTAGGAATGTGGTTCCACCTAAACCATAATTAAATTAGTAACTATTAATACGAATAATAAAAAACAATTTGGTAGTGGAAAAGATAAAATTGGAATGAAGAAACACACTATATGGATCAATAATTGGAATTTTAATGGAAAATCGTGCCAATATTATAGGGTGACTTACGGCTTGAAGATTCAAAGTGATGGCTAGGTTGGATTAATAAGACCATAGATTTTCTTGGAACTATATATCGGACTATATTAAATATAGAAGTGTGCACACTCAAAGGACTATCATGATAATGGTGAGAATGAGTCATCTATGTTATGGTTGATCAATACCTTACCTCTAATTGATTTGAGGATTTTTTTAACAAACATTCTACCTACATACCAATAAAGTATTAAGAAAAATATATTTTTTATCTTAATCATAGTGATATCTCAGGTATGTAATATAGATCCCAATTTACTTACCTTCATCACTTTATACTAGAAGTGGCATCTAGTTAATATCTCAAATCATGTGTGTTTGAGTTTGTTCTGTGACTTAAGAATCACTCTAAGGTTTTCATGTTTTTTATTAATAATTTCATTGAGATTCAGAATAACATTATGGTTAAAAAGGTGTATATTATAGGGAATATTAGAGGAGGAAACACCTTTTTCCACATGAGCATAGGTGGAAACTCCAATAGTGGAAAAAAATAGAAGGAAAAATTATCCCTAGGGTGGAAAAGCACCAGATAACCAATCCACAAGGTCCGTTTACTTTTATCCTCTTCAAAATAATTAGTGGGGTTAATTCCAATATGTCTCTTTGGATCACTTAAAATGGGATGTATGATAGTCCTTTGAGAATTTCACAACTATGGTCGAATATGACATCTCAAATATTTCTATACATATCCTATAAATTAAAAATGATGCAATGGATTTAATCTAACTCAATCATCTACTGATAAAATAGGATGATATCATCAGGTTATTTTTCATCCACAAAATTGATTTATTTATTGTGATTCCATGAACAACCCCAATATCCCAGCAAGCCCTATCTCAGCATGGGGATGGAATTATCATGGAGGGGCTGAATGATAAATATTTAGGGATAATTAAGATATATAAAATTAATAATGGGTCCCCTTAATAGTGTGAGGTACTATTAGTATTGATTTAACCATAATGCATGTATTTCTTGATGGTCTATACCAATAATCTATTCCACAATAAATTAATTTGCTACAACACCAGCATTGATTCACAACCCGTGATCATCTTATTTCAATTGAATAATGACATTTGGTATTGTTTATAACTTCTTTATATTTTTAATGGTAACCAAATTCCTTAATTTTTTTAACCACCTTAGTTAAGGTGGAATATTCCATCATACATTTAAAAATCCATACTTGAACATAATTTTTTTCCTACTCACCCCTTCATAAAAATAGATTTACAAACATTATTATGAGATGGTATGGATGGTACCTATTCCTTATTAGTTGTCTAATTCTACTAAATTTAGTTCTTAATATCTTGTGTTATCAAAAAGATTAAATAAGACATCATTGATTCTCTTAGTTGAGGCTTGAAAACAACTTTTAATTCGAGAATAATCCATTTTTTTGTAATTCTAAATTCAACATGTGACTTTACTTAAGAATGAAACTTCTAGATCATGTTTTGAAGAAAAAAAGGGGATTCCGAACACCACATGTTGAGTCATGATTATCCATGACACGTTTTGATCATATTTTATATCAAATGAGACTTGAAATAATTATTACATCACTTATTTCATGGTTTTTTTGGATTTAATCAGATCATTCTATAGCTGAATAACAGGTACTTTATTAGCACATCCACCCCATGGATCATATCTCCCTCTAAATATTGGGCCACACCAAACAATGGTCAGAATTATTTAATTTAATTGGGGAGGGGAACCTCCAACTTTCTTAAGTTGAGTATTGTGTTTGGACATTATTCACTCACCCTAATCTCCCAATTTAATTCTAATCCTTTGTGGTGGTACTACATTATATGACACAAGTAGTGGGTGATTTACCATATGTATTAATATAGGAAAACCTTCTGTAACATATTTATATATTAATTAAACTATTATATATTAATATCTTTACATATTTAGTAATAGTTATGTGTTTTAATTTTTTTAATAATATGTAGGCATATTATGATATACATGTAAAAAATCTGGATCACATTACCAAGGAACACACCTCAGTATGTTAAGGGTTTGAATGAGTATTTAGATTTTTCAATTTCCAATCAATATTTTAAAGGGAGAATGACATTTCCATGTCCTAAATGTAAATTTAGAAGATGGTTGATGAGAAATGGAGTTTGTGAACGTTTAATAGTGAAGCAATTCCCTGATCAATATTTGTGTTGGATTTGGCATGGAGAATCTAAGGTTACAGAATGGTTGACCACAAATGTCAATCCACAGAATAACCTAGCAACATCTTCGAAAATGGAAAATATAATTCAAATCCTTATAAAGGATGAAATCCGAACTGCAAGAGACCACCATCAACTTCAAAACATATCAGAACAAGGAAATGAGAGTGCTACTAATAACAACGAGACAAGTGATGATTTTGAGACTGTAACACAACCAGATCATATTTGTAAAATATCATTAGATCCTCCTCGTGATTCTGTGGAGACAACTGTAAGAGAAATCATTACTAAGGAAAATGTGTTTCATGATTATTTGATGATGGAAATCAAGAGTTTTATAGTGGTTGTTTGAAATATTAAAAGCATTCATTTCTGCTGAAGTTGTACAATATCAATTTTCTATGTGGAATTACAATTTAGGAAATGTTAATGATCATGGATTTAATTCTTGATTCATATCATGAAGGAAAAATCCTCGAGATATTTTATGATATGAAAAAAAATTGTTAATAGGCTTGGTCTGAATTATACAAAAATACATCTGTGTCCCAATGATTGTATTCTTTGTTGGGGAGAGGATTCAAGTACACAGAATTGAAAAAAATGTACTTTTTCTAGATGTTAGTCAAAGAGTGATGTTGGAAGTCTTAATCAACATAATTTCATGGAGAAGAAGAAAAGGAACACACCTTTAATGGTTTTGCGTTACTTTCCATTGAAGCCTCGATTCCAACGATTATTTTTGTCATCGAAAACCGCCGAACACATGAAGTAGAATTCAATAGATAATAAAAATGATGGGTTAATGAGACATCCACAAGATTAAAAATCATGGAAAACGTTTTATTCATTATATCCATATTTCTTAGCTGATCCTAGGAATGTTCGATTGGGATTAGCTACTGATAGATTCAACCCATTTTGGTCATTGAGTACCAGTTATAGCATTTGGCCAGTTGTTTTGTTACCTTACAATATGCCTTCATGGATGTGTATGCAACAAAAATCTTTTATCATTTTGATAATTATTCTTGGAAAAAAATTCCTAGAAATTATATTGATTTAATCTTTCATCCTTTGATTGACAAATTGAAGGATTTATGGAGAAATGGAGTTGACACATTTGATGCTTCTTCTAAAACAATGTTCAAAATACATGTTGCTTTAATGTGGACCATTAGTGACTTCCCTGGGCTTGGTATTTTATTTGGTTAGAACACATAAATATGTTTGGCTACTACTGTTTGTATATTTTATTTTGATCCCAAATAGCTTCATCATAGTAGAAAATGGTGATTCTTGTGCCATTGAAGATTTCTTGATGCACATCATAGATTTCAACTGAACAGATCAAAATTTGATGGTTTCATTGATCGTAGACCACCTCTACTGTTGTTAACTGGTTTTGAAATATTGACACAACTTGTAAATGTTTAAACAGAATTTGGGAAGTTTTCTCATTTGAATTATAACGGAAAACAGGTCCGAAGTCCATCGTCAAGTGAAATCCGAACACGGCACTGGA
This sequence comes from Viscum album, assembly GCA_963277665.1. Lineage (NCBI taxonomy): Eukaryota > Viridiplantae > Streptophyta > Magnoliopsida > Santalales > Viscaceae > Viscum > Viscum album. Next base: position 1,360,427,353 of record OY728147.1, on the reverse strand, counting down.
AGAAAAAAAGAATATTCTTCAAAATTCAATATTAGGAATTTAATTTGTTGTGGCATAATCTTCATGCGATGTATATTGGAAGAATTTTTTTGAAAATTTGATTTTCACATTGTCCAATGAGCAGGTAAAGTCTAAGGACCATCTCAATGCTCGCAAAGACTTCCATGTAATGATCATAAACGTGATATCTGGCCACATTTGAATGAAAAGTTTGCTCTAGAAATTTTTGCAATGAATAATAGTGATAAAGATACATCCCTTTGAATTTTTAAGAATGTAAAGGTATCTGATTGGTATTCGAGTAACATCTCAAGGTGTGTTGACTTGATGAATCGTAAGTTTCATGGATTGAAAAGTCATGATTCACATATTTTGTTACAACAGTTATTACCATTGGTATTGTCTACATTATTACCTGAAAAAGTTACTACTATTGTACTCTAATTTTTCATATTTCTCAGGAAATTATGTGAGAAATATCTACATCCATTTTAGCTTGACAACATCTAGGAGTGGTTTTTATAGACCCTTCTTGCAATGGAGATGATCTTTCCTCCATCGTTTTTTACCATCATTATTAATTTAACTGTGCATTAGGTTAAGGAAGCTAAATTAGGAGGTCCCGTTCATTATCGATGGATGTATCCAATTGAGAGGTATTTTATTTATATGTTCATTAGTTGTGTAAAATTTTTTGGCATTTAAATATCTTCATAATTATGATTATTTTATTTCACTGATATCTTGGGCATTTGAAAGCATACGTGAGAAATAAAGATCAACCAGAAGGCTCTATCGCTGAAGGCTATTTGGCTAAGGAGTGTCTTAACTTTTGTTCCAGATACATAGATGATATTGAGATGAAATTTAGTCAAGTTGGATGTGTTGAAGACCCATTGACTCAACCTCAAATACATTATAAATCAAAAATATTTCCTGTTATTGGCCGATCAGTTCGGTGGACCTCAAATGTGACACTGACAGAAATAGAGTTATTACAGGCACATAGATATGTGCTGCTGAATAGTGAAATTGCAGATCCATTTATTGAAGATTTGAGGATACAAAAAATTTATAAATTAGATTTTGAACATGAAATGAGAATGATATAGATAAATCTATGAATAAAGATCTTGTAGAATGGTTTTCACGACATGTAAGTTCATAAATATTCCATTAAATATTAATATTATTTTGACACATAAATTTTGTAAATATAATAAATTATATTTTATTTTGTAGATCAGGAATACTGATACCGAAGATGGGTTGTCAAAATACTTGAGGTTCCTTACTAGAGGTCCTATAAAACAGTTCATAAAGTTTGACGCTTATAATGTGAATGGCATTAGATTTCATACTGTCGATCGAGAAGTGGATTTGAACACGCAGAATAGTGGTATATTTACATTTTTTAAAGTGGTATACTCTGTAAATCAGGTTTATATTATTGAATTAAACTACCACAAGCATTTTTCTATTGTTTTATTCAAATGCAATTAGGTTGATATTATCAGGTGTGTTAAAAGAGATTCTTTCCAATTTACATCTGTCAACTTCTCTCACTTGATAGATATTGGTGATCATGAACAACATGATCCATATATCTTATCATCACAATCAAAAATGTTATATTAAGTGAATAATGTTGTGGATGAAGGGTGGAGTGTAGTTTTCCACGTAATAAAAGAGGTTTGTATGATATGGTTGATAATGTAGAAGATTTGACCTTTGAAATTGAATCTCATCAACAACAAGAAGAAGAATTATTTTTCCATCATGATATTCAAAATATTAGTCTAGCATGGATGAATAAAGTGGATGAAGTAATGTAGTAGGAAACTTACATGATTGAAGGGGAAAATGATTGTATGTACAGTTATTTATTCATTCAGTAACCACTTATATAATTTGTGCAGCCATTCATTATCATTGTTATATATATTTTCTGATAGTACTGGGCATCTATTATCATATTTAAATTTTTTTCAGCATAATAATTTTGAAATATTTATTCTGAACATAATTTTATTTGATTAAATGATAGGAATTCCAAGGAGAAAGCGGTGCACTATTTCATCTAATACTATGACAGATGACGATCCATCTGCCTCCCTCCCCACAGCATCTAATCCACTAGCTACCAACACCCCTACACAGTCTCCCCGTGCACCATCTCTCACACCCTATGTGGGTGTCCCATTACAGGCTGAGTCGTCGAATCTCACATCAGGAGCCTTAGTAGTGGTGCGACAACACGCCTCTTCTTGTTCACCATGGGCATATTTGAGGGTCACTGTCATAGGTACAAATTTTAATATAAAAAATTTTATTTCATTTTTATCATACTAATTGTTTTCTCATTGAAGATGAAAAAAATTCAACCATGGAGAAAAAAATAAAAATTTCAGATTTTTTGAATATGAATTGAGAGAAGATATTCATGCCATTTGATTCATTTGGAGTCACTATAGATGACACCGCCAGATTGTAGGCCAACTAGCTGCGGTGCCCATTTGTCTAACTATTTCTTATAATGATTGGATACATATGCCTCAAAGTTGGAAAAATTATGTTTTCGATTAAATAATAAAGGTAATTTTAATAAATTATGGTTTAAGTGAATTTCTTGTCACTAATATGTTCAAAATGAATTTCTTTATACAGATGTTCTTCCACTTTACAGATTCTGATGTAATAGCATGAAAGTGGACATTGAAAAATCATGGTAATAAATGGGAAGACCACAAATGGAGATTGTGGTGTGATATCAACGATACTTCGTTGATTGTGCAACAAATGTATGAGAAACTACCCAGTGGGGTATCGAAAGTACAGCGGAATGTTTTTGTTGACAGACATCGTGATGAGAAGCGGATGCTATTGAAAAAGATATTATTATATTATTATAATTTTACATTTATATATGTATATGAAGAGATGACATTGAATAAATTACTATTAAATTTCATTTTGTTTATTTCAGAATCTCTCAAGACAGAATGCATCAAACCTGGCTAAGCAAGTCATCCCTCACACTGTGGGGTCAAAAAGTTTTCCTTGAAGTCAAATGACTCTAGTAATATTTTAATTAGTTTAAATATTTATAAGACAATATTATTTTTTTAATATATTAAATTTTTTATTTATATTTTATTAATGCAGTCACAGAGTTTAGTGCATGAAGCCTCATGAACTGTAGTGTGGTTGAATGTTCACAAAAAAATCAAATGGAAGTCTTGTTAATCAGCCTGCAAAAGTAGTTGGGTTATAAAGTCAATTTTTTTATAATAACTTATTATCATTTTTTTCTGTGTTATTATATATTGATATTTCATTTATAGGTAAAAATTAATGAACTATGGGATTCCAATCTTGGGTAGTCCTACTCAGTATCCCAGTATGACCCGGTTTCTAAAGTCCTTTGGAAAGAGCATCCTGGTGGAGTGCGCGGGATGGTTTTTAGACTCGTACCATCTGAGGTCTTGGGAATGACACCATGGATTCCATCTACATTTACTCTTGGTTATAGTCAGTTTATACCCAAAGATGCTCAGAGGAAGATTTCTTCTCTTTGAACCATAGTTCAAGACCAGGGGGCTCAGATATCCACTTTGCAAAAAGCGATGACTGATATACATCATCAAATGAGAAGATATTCCCTTGGTGGTAGTACATCAACTGGTGGTAAGTTGGTAAATCACAAAAAATTAAAATCATTTATTTTTCAAACTTTCATTGGTTTTATGTTTTAATATAAATATGCACTAGTATTTAATTTTCTATATAATGTACATACAAGTGACAGTAGAAATTAGAGATGGAGGTGGAGAGGGTGATGATACATGTTCATCATCAGAGAATGAGTATTTGTATTATTGATGTGTTGGACAAATGTGGGAACATTTGGTTTGTATATGTATGGTTATATCATTGTTATAGAGTGTTTGACTCACTTTACTAGCTTTTAGGTTTTCTGCATATTTGTCTTATGGATGATCCATATAGGGAGATATGATTCGCATTTGGGCACAATAATGTTGTTTGATCATAGGTGAATGTATTTTTTTTGTCCTCCATATCGAAAATAAATCAGGTTCTTATTACATAACATAACTCGAGGGACATTTTGGGCACAAAGCAGGGTAGTTTAGTTTGTCGACCCAATGAAAAAGTGTATGGTGGAAGGAAGTGACACTTTGTGACATATCATTAAGGTAATAATTTCTAGAACATTGGTGTTGTTAATTATATTTTCTATCATTGGTGTGCGGGGTAGGGATACATGGGGAGATTGTGTGATAGAATTCGTGTTGTGTGTCTAGATTGCAGTAGGATGAGCCATCTATAGGATTTTTGTAGATCTTTTCCTATAATATATAGTGAATTAGTGTCTGCAATTAATTGAGTATTACCTCCAATCACATTTAATATTTAGACTTATGAAACCCATGGGTGTCCTTATATGATGTTTATGCATATGAACATTCACATGCTAATAATTCATTTCTAGCTTTCTTTCCCAGATAATCAAATTTATATGAAAACCCACCTGAAGGGGAATATTTTTTTATCAATAAATATTATTTTAATTCCATTCTAATTTATATTTTACATTATCGTTCCATTATTAAAATTTTGGAAAAAACACTAATGGAGTCAGCCCTGGATGATGTTACGGAATAGTCTGAACAAATAGTAAATGAAAAAGAAGATGACCCATTCTTTGTCCGCTCCAACCATAAAATATGTATATAATTTCTAATGGAATGGAGATTTAGTACTCCATCCAGGGATTCCTCTATAACTAGTTCGAGCTAAAGGGAGTGGGAGTGAATATGTTTTGGTAGTGTATGAATAAGAAACCACACTAACCTTTAGATATATGATAAAATTGTGAAACAATCCAACATTTCACAATATAAAATACAACACCCACTTAGGGGTCAAACTAGGTTCTATATTCATTTTTCTCTCCCACATTCATTTCTTTGTTATTTTAATTGTGAATTTTTTTTAAATTTTTGTTTTATATTTCATTTGGGGATGCGTTGTATTATCTAGTTAGAAAAAAAATATGATTGGTAATAAAGAACATGGTAATGGGTGTAGTATATAATTTAATAAACTATTAAATGTGAATGGAACATTTTTAAATGAAACAGAAGGGTAAAAACTCAATTAAAATTTGGTAATGTATAAATAATTGGTTTTCATTAAATATGAAATCAAATGGAATTATGAATTTCAGATGACTGGTAAATGATAAATGAAAAAGGGTTAATTGTTATGAAAAATGATAAATTGTTAATGATTGTTGTGACTATTTTTTTATAATTTGGTGATTATTTATAATATAAGAATAGGCATAAATGGTAACATGTGTATGTGAGGATTTATTATCTCTGATGGGTGTAGCAATCCTATTTTTTTGTGGAACCTTTTGGATGATATTGTGTGTGGATTTGTTGTACTTTTATTTTCTTATGATTTAGTAGGCACCCCACTCTACTGGGATAATCTTACCAACACCCAAATTTTTTTGGTTCATAATGTTTTATGAAACATCTCGGTTGATGAGTGAATGGATGGATGACTACTAACTCTTTTTAAATATCCTTTCTATATGTTGCACTAGTATGATGTCTCAATGTATTTATTAGAATATGGTATATAATGGATTTAAGTAAAGTATGTGACATTTTGGTTTACATGAATATGTGGTTGAGATGATAATGTATGGTGGGGGTCGTGTATAGTAGGAGGAGGGTATGTGGTTGATGTCCTTCATGTTCATGATACCCTACTATAATGAATATGTTTATATGTTGATGGAGATGGAGTTGTGTTTTTTATAATGACAATGTCGTTGTTATATGTGGCCTAGTTGTGATGTGAGATATGACGTGTAATGATATGACTGATGACTTGGTTTTGGGGTTCCTTTTGATATATTATATTTTTTATGTTATTATACAAAGATAAAATATTCGTTGAGTGAGACATGGTGAGGTTGGGTTATAGTTTACCAATTACGTTCTTTTTGGTTATTTTGTTTATTCATTAAAGTATTAGTATAATTCTTCATCATTTTCATGATATTCCATAATTAGGATACCAATAATTGTGTATTTATGTTCACCCATATATATATATATATGATAATTTTATAGGTTTCTAGGATGGATTTTGATATCAATACAAATATTTCTATCTTATGGATTGCAATTGTGACTATAGTTGTTAAATAGGAATGGTTTGTTTTTTTGGGCACTGGTGTAGGGGATGCAGAGTTGCTATATTTTTTATAGATCATCTTTTAGCGATGGTTTTATCCACCGCTAAATGAAAAGGGTAAAATTTTCATGGTTGTTTTAACTGCTGCTAAATATTGAAATTTTTCACGTAGAGACGGTTATAACCACCGCTACTGTGTCCCAACATCCACGTGTATTCCGCAGTGGTTTTTAGTATTTTAGCGGCATTTTTCTAGTGAGGGGGGTATTTTTTTGGGTCCGTTATAACCGCCACAAATAAAATAGATCCGCTGGCTGTAAAACCACCGCTAAAAAACATAAATTGCCCCGAAATGAGGAAACTACGACGATTAATTTAAACTACCGTGAAATGGATATAACTTCCACTAGTAGTTTCCTGATGCAAAATTTAATAGTGGTTTCCTAGAACCTCCTCAAAATAATATAGCGGTGGTTTAAACCACCGCTATATGCAAAAAAACAGCAGCTAAACCCCAGATTTGTTGTATTGTAAGTGGGAAGATGAAATGTGAATTAACCACAAATCTAGGCTTTTGGATAGGAGAACATTAGTGAAAATATGGATAGGGAAGAAAATTCTTACAATCAAGTTCTAATGGAAAATGAGGGAGAATATGTTCATCTAAAATATGTAGACCAAAAATCCAGAAAATAGAGGTGTGAATATAGTTCATTGATATCATCATATATTGATTATATTAGGACACCATTTTTGTTTCAAAAACTTTTTTCTAGAGTCATGTAATTCATTCACTCATTATGATTTAAAATAAAAACACATTTTATACACATAATATTTACCTATGATCACGCCTTTACAAATTTCTACTTCATCTCATTGCTCATGACGCATCATATGGGTATGTAATACACAACCCAATAAATTCTCATCAAACGTTCAAACCATTATATAAACTATTAAATTTTCCACAAAATTATGACCTGACACTTTGGAAGGAAGGTCACTGAATTTATAAATTAAAATTATCATTAGCCTTTAATCAACATGAAGTAAGTCTAAATTTTCACATTCCAAACATGTGGATAACTTCATCATGTATCTTCTTGAAATATTGTAATAGATCAAATCACCATAAAAATGTGTTCGAAACATGCATTATTTTTTATTCATTATGTATGAAACATGTTATTGGATACATTCCATAAATCCAAAATTGATATAAACTCCATCAATATTAAAATAGACCACTTGTAAAAAATTCATTAATGTGTTCCATGGTAGTGAACAGTTATCTAAATCGATCATTTTGTCATCATTGTATGAATATTAGAAATATTTTAAGGGTTTCTATTCTTAAATCATGTTTTTTTAAAAAAATTTAACATTCTTAATGTATATATATTCATGGTACCAATCAACATATGATCCCAAATCCTTAACGAAAAATTATTGTATAATAATCCTCATATATTACATAATTTTTATAACCAGTACTTTACTCATAAAATAATCAAATGTCATAAATCTGAAATAGGAATATTATTCATTTCCTTTCATTTTTGGAAGTATCCTTACATGTCCATTATCCTATATTATCGTTTATAATATTTTACTTTGATTATTGAGGCATTGATTTTAATAGTATCCCAAATCCTTGTAGTTGTAACACTAAATTGTATCCTTTTTATTTCTTCCTTTACATTCCTTAGCACGATGACACTTATATCTAATCTTATGACAAACTCACATTCCCGTCATGTATTTACCAGGTTGGTTCTTTCAACAGTTATCACATGTGATAAAATACTTCTTTCCCTTATTCTCTTTATCCATGTTTTTATTTTCAATTGTATTCTTCTATTTCTTCCCTTAAAATCCCCTGGATATAGGTAATTATTTACCTATCTAATGAACACATTATACTATTTCTTTATACAATGATAATACCTAGGACACTAATTTCCTTTGAAATATTAGCTTAAGATAATAAAATATATTATCCTTTTTACTATTTGGATCACATGAATTGGTGGAGTTCTCATTCCTTCTAGTAGGTGACATTTCTAGATAATGGAATATACTATATTAAATCATAACAAGATATATAATTCCAAATATGGTATAAAACTCAACATTAATGAATCATAAATAATAAATTTAGTTACATAGAGGGTATCTTTACATTTATATCAATTATAATGGTAGGTATAAAGAATTTGAACTATCCTAAGCATATCTCCCATGAATGTCAAACCACTTACACAGTAAGGACCATTATTGTTCACCTGGTTACCCGAGTCAGGCCCAAGATACCTTTTATGTGTTTTTATCCATAGGTACATCTATCTTAGAACCAAATCCACATGTATTATCGAGTCATGTATGTGTTACTAAGAATAACCACATAATCAATACCTTACCAAAATTCTAAGATTTCTTTTACAATTATTATCAATTTCATTTTTACGGTTGTTCTACTTAATCAAGGTATTCTAAATATAGTTTCCTTATTTGTTTCTAAACTACCTTTGATACCAACTCTAATACCCTAACCTAGAAGTCCAGAGTTGTTGCACTATTTTATTACATTATAATGATTACGTGGAATCAAATCCGGAAGGACCAATCAATTTAGTAGTCTTGTAAATCCAAATTACATAAATGATACTCAATAATTAATTGGGAAATAGAATATAAAAATTTGATACCTAATAAAATAAAATAAATTGTATACGTGAAATCTTGTTCAATTATTTATTCTTCATAACCTAGGGAAAAGAAACATAATAATAGAGAGATAAAATTATCTGTAATGGTATTTAATGTGGATTAAATAATTAATAAATATAAATAAATCAACATTTCATGGTATATTAATGATAACACTTTCAATTCAAATAACTAGATAATGCAATATCAATATGAAAAGGTATGAAACTGACACAAATTCCATCTAAATCAATAAACCGTGTATGAAATGTATCCATAGATATTTTGAAAAAAAATCTCATGGATTTATAATAAAAAAATTTAAATGTGGTAAATTCTCACCTTATGGACACCATATTTCCTAGGTACATGGAACCAGCTCGGTCAAGACCTTTCAAAACATGGTTAAACTATAGGGTAAAAACCCATATATTTGGTTAACAATATTGTCTCATGATACAATTGATGCATCAAGGGGCTATCTATAATCAACCGCCACCCTTTTCATTCATGTCAAAATGATTCCACATATACAATTATAAATTTAAATATAAATCAATATTACTTATCAAATATCCATAATGAATAAAGGATGAAGATATATTAATTATTCCCCAGTTAATCAAATCACTCTCCAAATAAACACTATATGAAAAATGATAAATGGTTTAGGAAATATTAATATACATTATATAAAAAATATTTTTACTCAGTGACATTTCTAATGGAAAATTTTATCCACAATGTTATTGTTTCATGATAAAGTTAACAATCACAAAATGAAGTGAAATTACAATGAAAATCAATAAGAACAATCTTAAAGAGAATAATATTTAAACATTCAAAAGTGTCTCATACCACTTTGAAAAATATAAATAATAATCCCCATTAAAGAACACAATGAAAAATAATGTATCAAGAGATTAAGGATATTCATTATATGACATGTCAAATGGTATTAGAAACACTATATAAAAGTGAATTGGTGTATAACAACAAATAATTCTTAATGGAATGTAAATTGAGATGAAATCCCTTACCTTAACCATAATTTTGTTGTGTTGTATTTATCCTCATCTATTGTCGATTAAAATATGTTAATAACTTATAAAAAAACCAGAAAAATGTATAAAATTCCTTATATTAACTTATTGTTATATTCTATTACTTTTTTGTTAACACTCATTCATTTTTTAACTATTTTGTGTGTTAATAGGCTAGTTTTCTCATGTATGTTTTGACATGTTACATGTGGTTATGATTAATTATATCATTATTTAATCGTATAAAAAATTTAAACCATGACTTAATTACATTAAATATTCAGTTCATATGTATTTAGAATAATCTATAATGTTTGTAGATAATAAATAAAATGCACCATTCATGGAGATGGTAGGCCATACGTACGAATGAACACTACATTCATTACTTATTCATGTTAAAATAATGAAAATTGAATAATTCATATGTATATTATTATTCAATTATAATTTATATGTTATATATGTTACATATGTTTATTAAAATCAACCCTAAATATGTTCTATGTATAGTTTGAATGATTCATATTTCTTTGAGGTAGTAGTAGTCCACCCTTCCACAAACGATGCTATCCCATTTATTCAAAATTAAAAGTTTAAGGCTATGTGATAGAAAATATTTAAATAAGAATAATGATATAATAAATATAATAAATATCATATATAAATATTGTTTCCATCCTAATGGAAACCATGAGAGGTGGTAAAGGAAAAATGAACAATCACCATTTCACGAGGCAATTGTTCACCATTCACAGAAACAAAATGTTTGTTACCCATTAGATAGAAGTGCGAGTAAGTGTTGTTTTAAACCATAGAATAAAAACATAAAAGGATTGGTTGGATAAATTTTTTTATAAATTAATGAAATAATAATATTCGAGTGATTGGATAATGAAAATAAAAACTAAAAAGAACAAGGAAGTTTTATACCTCTTAATTGGGTATCACTTTTTGGTTTGAATAAAAGGGACTCCCTGGAAGGATTAATTCCTAAAGGGAGGATTAAAGGATGAGGTTTGGGATAGTAGTAATCTATTTCATTAGTTTTTGGTTGATGAAAAGTTCTTTGATAGGTGTGAGTAAGGGGTAGAGTTCACTCCTTTTTATAGTGGAGAGTGAGTGACACTCTTATAAATAAAAAGGGTATTCATTAATTGGAGGTCATATGTACCTAATGTTCCTGAAATATAGAATCATAATGGATAAATGGAAAATAATGGTCAGTTAAAACCTCCAAGACCCAATAATATGTCCATTTGAATAATTTTTTCCCTTAACATCTATTATTCCCCAAATTTTTCATTTTGGTTTTTATTAAAGAATCTAGTATTCCAACATAACTAATATAACCATTGATACTAAAATAATGTGAGAATTATTAGATAATATAGATCCAACGAACTATTAATTTTATATGTAATTTATAAAATAAAAATACCATTTTTTAGAAATTAATTTTAAAACAAATTCATATGGCGTGCTAAAACCTAGCTTAAACGTAGACTTTGTTAACAATGTTTTTACAAATTATATGTCAATATGAAAATTATAAAATATCAACTATTCCATTAATATAACATATATTATATTTACTGACACTAAAAAATAACTTTTCATAATATATAATTTTTATTACTATTAAATCTATTAATAAGATATCATTTATTATAAACAAACTATAATGTCAATTTTGACAACATTTATTTAATATTAATTTTTAAATATCTAATAAAAATTATAATCCAAAATATATTAATTTTAAACTTTCATAAAATGATATATTGATCTATTATCAATAAATAATATAATAATTCAATCAATTCACTTCAATTTTAATATTTATAGTATAATTTATTTTAGTTAGTTTTTAACTAAATAATCACTACATTGGCATTTCTTATGAATTTTATTTTAGTAAACCACCACTAAAAATTATTGAAAAATTATTATGATAAAAATAAACAATTTATAGTTTTAATTGAATTTTTTAACTGAAAATATAATGTTTTTTACATATCTCAAATCCTTATAAATGTTAAACGTAAAGCTGGTTCATTTTTTGTCGTTTTCATTACTTAGCCTTTTATATAGTCAAATTCCATTTAATAATGTCCCACTCAATAATAAAAAGTAAAAAAACTGGGGATATGTCCTATTTATTAGCATCCAATGGATTATAGACAAGTTTCTAAGACATTTTGGACCTTAAGATTATGGTTTAGTCTCTTTTTAATCTTAAACTTACTTAATAACTATAAAAAAATTTAATCACTTTCAGAAATATTTTTAGTCAACAATAATGTTGATATTATTGGACCAAAAATATTATTTTAATTAAAAACATGTATGTATGTTTTTCAAAATTTAGATTATAAATGTTTGAAAATAAAGATTATAAATCTTCTTTTCAAGCATGTTTTCCTTTTTTGGTCATTTTTTTGATAAAGAAGGATTTCTGATATTTTGGAAGTACACACCGTGAACTCGGTTACCACGGATAGCCCTATGCTGACCTTGTAGCGTCCATGCACATGGAAATGTGATAAGAGATTGAACAGAGGCTCAGGGGCTCAGAGAAGAAATGCGGTCGTACCAGATCCCTCGGAAGAATGAGACCTAGAAGAAGGGCATTTTGTCCATTCACAAGGCAATGTGGGGGTGATTTAGAGGCAGCCTAATGTGGAGTATAGAAACGGAAAGTACACACCATGTACTTTCTTTCATTAAAAGCATCGGAGTTGCATCTGATGGACAGAATTCCCTTCTTCTAGGTCTCGTTCGTCTGAAGGGAACATGTACGACCGCATTTCTTCTCTGAGACCCCGAGCCTCCGTTTGATCTCTGATTCCACTACTGTCAATTGCGTTGGGATCACCCCGGTAAGCTCTCTCTTCTTCTTGAGCCTATTTTCATGATTCCTCTTCTTTATCATGTTATCCTCTATTGAACGTTTTAGACTTTTTTATAGATCTTCACCATTCTAATGGGATTGAAGCCTCTAGGTTCACATATAGTGATCTCCTAATTTCGAGGTAGGTTGTAGAGACCCGAAGCTTGATGTAAATGGACATTATATTACTTTTGAGGAATACTTAGTACATAACAAAAAAACAAACATACAAGGATCGTAATAGTTTAGTGTCTTTGGAAACTCAGAACGTAATCTTCTAATCGTGGTGAAAGATCATCAACATCTCCCATAAATATATTCCTTTTTTTATACCTAAAACCTTTCTCTATATCTTGGGGAAAATAAAACATAAAAGGGTGAGCTCAAATGCTCAGTAAGGGTAAACAAAAGAAATATCAATCACATCATATACATAAGAACAAATATTTTGGAAATCTTAACCTGCAAAAGAGCTCATAATATCATAACATGGGATAAATAATAGAAGTAAAATGTATTCCCAATAATCATAACATAAAACATGAAACTTTTTGGCATACACACATAATCATAGAGAATCATTTCTTGTTAGTCAAGACTCATTGCCAAGACTATCTTAGTGGACAAAGTCCCTTTCTGAATCGAGTCACCCTCGTTCCAGTCCTGTTTCACTGAACTGGTATAACCTACCATTCCAGCCATGTCTATCTCATGAGATATAAAATATTTACCCAATGCATTGGAGGGAGATATAGGTCCCACCCATCTCATAATGATACCATTCTTATGTGTGCCACAAAATCATAAATCATACATCATTGCATAACCCATGTAATACAAATGGGAATCTTAAACATCATGACATCATAAATCAATTCATATAAGATAAAGGAATTCATAAAAATAATTCCATCACAACATGATCAAATCCATGTAATAATAGGGATAGAAAAACAGAACCCTCTATTATCTTAGATGGAAAATAATTTTGATAAAACACTTGAACTCCATTCTTGAGGAAAATATCCTTTCTTCTTCAAAAACATTTTTCCTTTCATAACATGTCATACGACTTTAAAATAAAAGAGGTTGATTAAAAATAAACCTGAAAACTTGAAAAGAAAGCTTCTTGGAAATAATGTTTTAAAAATCCATTCATGCCGTATAAGTTATAAAAACATTCTTCTCACACTTTTTTCAGAAAAGTCAAAAAAAGTACCTCGTACGAAAAACGACAAAAGATTCCTTTCATATCTTTTACTAAAAACTCACTGAAGGGTAAAATTGGATTTAAACAATTTTAGGTGGATGGAAATAATATTAAATATTGAGGAAACATGGATGTGGATGATAAAATACACCCCAGTAAATGTCAATGTATAAACAATCTCAAATAAAAATGAGATTGTGATATTTCCCTTACATTAGGTCCGACTTGCTTTGTAAGTGTCCGAACCTCCTGTATAATGATTTAAATCATGTTATTTACTTATTCCAGAATCATATTCATTGTTATTATATCATATATGGTCCACTTATGAATTTATATTACCCGTTCTTTTGTAAATTCATGTTAAAGTAGCGTTTTGGGTAAAATCGTCTCATTTGTCATTCGTGTTTTTAACTTGTAATTATTCATATGATTACTTAGATCATGATTACTTAATTCCAGAATATAAAACATGATTTATATATATATATATATATTCAGAATATACATATATAATAAATCAGTAAATGGAAAGAAATACACCGTTCATGGAGACAGTAGTCCGTACGTACGCATGAACGCTGTTTTCGTTTCCTTATTGAATTGAATGGAATTAAGTATATGACATACATGTAAATATAAATAATTCCAGTATCATTATTATTTCATATATTTCATTAGTACTTATTATATATACTTTATAATCATTCATGAATGGTTAATCATTGAGAATGAATCTCATCGCGTCGTGGATACGGTAGTCCGTACATACGCACGAGCATTGATGTCATTCCCATGGTCGTGGAATTGTGCTGAAGTGTATTTATACTATTTCAGTGTCAATATCAATTTTTAATAATCATATATAGTTACTCATTAAACCATTATACCCATCCAATTAAGGTGGTGGAGGAAAATAGATTACACCATGGCGTGGAGACGGTATTCTGTACGTACGCACGTGCGGTGATTTTCTTTTTCTGTAGGATGGATAGAAGGTTAATTAGAGTTGTTTCATATTTATAATAACATATCAGTATGTAAGTAATACTGATGTTATTACTTTATCATGAAACAACTAAAGAAGAAGAAGTTGAAGAAGAAAGAAATTGAAAAGATCGGTAATGGATATTACCTCTTCTTTGAAACGCCTCTTTGAATCCTCCACTTAGGGAACTAAGATTGGTCTTTGAAGAAAACAAGGACCTCTAGGATTATTCTAGGGAAGTGGATAAGGGATTTTGGCAGGGGTTGTCCGAGATTTAGTGATCAAATTGGTGTGAGGAGGAGGGGGAGGAGGTGCCCTTTTATAAGGGAGGAGAGGGGCACCTTTGGAATATCTCAAAATATTATTTTATATTAAAGTAAAAATCGGATTATAATGGTTACAAAGGGACTTATTTCTAAGATAAAGTGGGTATGGGTCGAAATCCTATCAACCAATAGGATTTAGACAAGTTTAGGGTATTATTTTAACCTTATCAATTAGATTTAACTCTAAGTTAAATAATTTAACTTTTACCGTGTCTTTTTGTTTTCATTCACTATATGGTTAATACACGTACTATAACATGCCAAAATAACCCAAAATTGTTTATTATTAATATATATATCCTTATCTAAGTCATTTGGCCGAACCTTAGATTTTTAGGAATAAAATTACAATTAATAATATAATATTTGATTTAAAAACTATTTAGTGTCAATTTTGACACTATTTGATATATGATTTTTGTGAAAGTCATAACAGAATTATATGTTCGAAAAAAGTTGATTAAATCAACACTAATATATCATAGTAATCTATAAAATTAGTGGAATTAATAAAAAGTCTTAAATTACATTTATTTTGGTATTTATAATATCAATTATGTCAATATTTCATTAATAAGATAATTATTGCATCATCTTTGTGTAATAAATAAATTAACTTATTTGAAGTCTAAAAATTACAAATAAAATACCATTATGTAGGAAATGGTTTTAGCTTTCTAATGAAAAATTACAATCGAATTTATCTTATGTATAACCCTATATTAAAAATGTTTTGGTAAATAAAATTTGATTTTAACTCTTTTAACTCTTCTTTGAATTAAATAATAATAAATGTCCTAATCTAATCCAAGTGGGCCTAAATGATAATATTTTACACTTAAGGTTGTTTTTGGTCGTGATAAACTTGTCCAAAAGGATTAGTACATGTGTTACGGTAATATTAATATCATTGTTACCCTTCATTACCCTATTTACTTTTAACCGTGGTGAATAAAAGAAAAAAGTTACTATTCACCAAAAATTATTTTCATCTCATTGAACCACATTTTACTTACTGACATCAACCTTGTCTCTCGGATTTTTGAAATTCCATTCACAGAAGCGGTAAAATTATGTTTTATGAAAAATTCAGTTTTTTAACTACCACTTAGTAGTTTCACTATTCATCAAAAATTGATGTTTTTCAGAACAATGCCAAAATTTCATCCTAAGCTATATTTCATATTCCGAATTCAAAAATGAAGTCTATTTTACCAAATTCATAACATAGAAGTTTCATTAATTAATTTTATAATTAAATCCCGCTGTTAAAACAAATAGCGTGTTTTTAAGAAATAATATCTATCAAAAGATTGACACTTTTTTATGTCTGGTTTAAATGTGAAATTACATCCAATGACCAACATTGTATTAAATTGTAAAAATATATTCTAAATATACTTTAAAACAACTCAAACTAATAACTTATCACTATTAATTATTTTGATTAAAAAAGTTGTTTTTAATTATAATTTAGTAATTTTCACAATTCATCAGAATATGAAAGTTATCCGAAAAGTACCAAAATTTCACCCTAAGCTAATTTCGATATTATGAATCCAAAAATGAATTCCATTTTGAAAAATAAAATTACAAAATTTCAAAAAGTGGTTATTACTATTCATAACAGCTAGTTTTAATAATATTTTAATAGTGTATTGTTGATTAGTGAAACTCATTATTGCGTACTAAACACGCTATCAAGGAAGGTTGCGATTGCGTGTAATGCAAGGAAAATCAAGGATGTGTGTTGTGCAAGCTCCTTTTGGTGTATCGTACAACAAAAGACATTAGTGAAATTAAAAAGAATATTTTTCATAAAATCTTGGGTTGTTACATTCGACCCCCCTTAAAATGAATTTCGCCCTCGAAATTCGTCGGGGTTATATATGGTTTACTATTCGAAAGTTTTTTTTAATAGAAACCCACATCGTAAAAAGGATTACCAAAACCAATCTTTAAAAACAAAAGTATGAAACATAACGGTTACCCAAATAAACTAATCACTAGGTTTCCACATAAGTGAAAATATGGATATGGAAGAGAAATCTAAGCATCATGTTCTGATGGGGAGTGGTAGAGAAAATGGCTATGGAAAAGCCAGCAATCACAAAGCCAAAAATTTGTGACGATCTAAAGTACTATCTGATTCATCAGATATAAGATCACTAGGACAACATTTTTGGTTTTCAAGATCGTTTCCCTAAAGTTGAAGAATTTGAATTAGAATAAATACTTACTTTATTTTGGTACAATCTCACTGTTGTTCGTGCCTTGAACAATTTCCACTTCATCTCTTAAATAAATGAAGTTGAATTTGTTATTCGTGAAGTGTTAGCAGATCCTGTGATAGAATGACAGGTCATTCCATCTGTCCCAAACAAAAGGTTAGTAAAAGTTATTAAATATACATAAGTCATTCTATAGTGAGATTAATCATATATGGTTCCTAAAATGGACTTATACATCATATATCATACTTATTAATATAATAAAACTAGTTTCTACTAAACAGGGACTTCCTGTAGGCCAGTGGTAGGCAATAAAGGCCAGTCACACTTCGGTTGTGGGTTTGATTCCTATAGCCTTGTCCGACGTGATGGGTTGTTGCCCATCCGGCAGGTTTTCATTTTTCTAAAACTATATTACTATAACATCCCATCAATAATATCGAAAAAAAATTCTATCCTTAAACAATACTAACTTATGTCCAACATAATTCATTCAAATCGTTAGGCTTATCCATAATACTACAGTCCACTCTCATAACAAAGTGAAAACGATTACCAGAGATTTAATGCCATAGGTGATCCCCATATATCATAAGATATGTTTTGTTGGTCACAATCCTAACATTCAAAGTCCTTAATCATGTATTCTCTTGAATACCTTAGTGAAAACATGAATGCAGTTAAAAGTTAACACCTTCCACATACCAAAATCCTAAAAATTCTATTTACTCAAACCATGATATCACTTAGTCCTTATATCAATCATGAGCTCATGAATACTGTTAAACATTTCATTTTCTCGTTTTCCCTTCATTATGAACATATCATCTTATTTCCAAAAATATCTCAATCACTTTGAATACCACATTATACCAACACATAAATATTCCAATACTTTATGATACCACATTATTTTGGAATCCCATTACATAAACACTTAATCATTCTACCACATCGTTGTCATATTGAACATCGCCAATAGTGATCGCATGTGACTTCCCTTTGTCCTTTTCCTTCAGTGGTTGCTCATTTTGATCATCACTAACCCTTGGATTAGGGCATTTATTAGCATAATGCCCCATTTCCTTGGACATGAAGCATTGAAGTGTTGGTTGTGCGTTCTCTGCAGTGTTTGCTTTATTCACATAATTAGAAACCCTTTTTCATTTACTTCGACACTCAGTTGCTCGATGACCTTCTTTTCCACACTTAAAACATTTTCTAGTCCCTTTAAGACAATCTCCACCATGCTTCTTTCCACACTTGGTGCATAAGGAAACATTCATCTTCTTTTAACCATTATTCTGAGATTTCTCCTTGAACTCCATCTTTCGTTTCTTGTCAAAACCATGAGATTGATATGTAACACCAACTTCCATTTCTACCTTGATAGCACAACGCACAATTTCTTTATAGCTACTGAAGTCTCTTATAGCTAATGCCCTTCGAAGACTTGGTTTTAAGCCACTGAAAAATCGTTCAACTTTACTTTCAGGTTGGATGATAATACCAGAAGCGTACCTTGCAAGTCTTGTAAAATTTGCTTCATAGGTACCAACAGATTCATCATCCCATTGCTTCAGTTCAAAAAACTTTTTCTCCATCTTTGTTTGAAGAATACGAGGGAAGTACTTACTAAAAAACAAGTTCTTGAACTCGTCCCATTCCATGGACTCAATTTCATCTCTTGGCCTCGTATTCTTGATAAGATTCCACCATTGATCAGCTTCACCTTCCAAACGATATAATGCTATGATGACTTTATCATGCTCAGAACATTGAAGAATTGAAAATATCTTTTCAATGGTACTGATCCATTGTTCAGCAACAAGTGGATCAGAAGTCCCACTGAAAGAAGGTGGACGTTGCCTCATAAAGGACTCAATAGAATACTGTTCCTTTCTCTGGTCATTTGGAAGTCCAGAATGATTCATAGCTTGTGTAAGGATAGCAATACAATTTTTCACTCCA
Organism: Viscum album; assembly: GCA_963277665.1. Taxonomy (NCBI): domain Eukaryota; kingdom Viridiplantae; phylum Streptophyta; class Magnoliopsida; order Santalales; family Viscaceae; genus Viscum; species Viscum album. The sequence continues at coordinate 1,360,407,742 of OY728147.1, read as the reverse complement.
TCTCCCATAACATTTGTTTGTTCAGGAGGACAATCATTGCATTTGTCCATTTCTTTGATCAACACGGTTCCTTCGGGTTCCAGCCATCGTCTAAAACCCAAAAAGAATAGTGTGAGAGGCAAAAATCATGCTAGGGAAAACAACATAATAAAGGGGGAGTACCTTCAATATCTAACATCTTAGGTTAAATTCTATGATCATTACCATAGTTCTAGGACTATATTCTATACGTATACTTATCCTTAGGGACATCCCTAGACATACCTTAGAAATATCTCTAGGGATCTCACTAACGTTTTCGCATCCTAGTTTCCAAAGGTTGACTAAACCTTTCCTCTGATACCAACTATAGAGACCCGAAGCTTGACATACATGGACATTATATTACTTTTTCGGAATACTTAGTACATAACAAAAAAACAAACACACAAGGATCGTAATAGTTTAGTGTCTTTGGAAACACGAAACGTAATCTTCTAATCGTGGTGAAAGATCTTCAACATCTCACATAAAGATATTCCATTTTTTATACCTAAAACCTTTCTTTATATCCTGGGGAAAAGAAAACATGAAAGGGTGAGCTCAAATGCTCAGTAAGGGTAAACAAAATAAATATCAATCACATCATATACATAAGAACAAAGCTTTTGGAAATCTTAACCTGCAAAAGAGCTCATAATATCATAACATGGGATAAATCATAGAAGTGAAATGTATTCCCAATAATCATAACATAAAACATGAAACATTGTGGCATACACACATAATCATAGATAATCATTTCTTATTAGTCAAGACTCATTGCCAAGACTATCTTAGTGGACAAAGTCCCTTTCTGAATCGAGTCACCCTCGTTCCAGTCCTGTTTTACTGAACTGGTATAACCTACCGTTCCATCCATGTCCATTTCATGAGATATAAAATCTTTACCCAATTCATTGGAGGGAGATATAGGTCCCACCCATCTCATAATGATACCATTATTATGTGTGCCACAAAATCATAAATCATACATCATTGCATAACCCATGTAATATAAATGGGAATCTTAAACATCATGACATCATAAATCAATTCATATAAGATAAAGGAATTCATAAAAATAATTCCATAACAACATGATCAAATCCATGTTATAATAGGGATAGAAAAACAGAACCCTTTATTATCTTAGATGGAAAATAATTTTGATAAAACACTTGAACTCCATTCTTGAGGAAAATATCCTTTCTACTTCAAAAACATTTTTCCTTTCATAACATGTCATACGACTTTAAATTAAAAGAGGTTGGTTAAAAATAAACTTGAAATATTGCAAAGGAATCTTCTTGGAAATAATGTTTTAAAAATCCATTCATGCCGTATACGTTAAAAAAACATTCTTCTCGCACTTTTGTCGGAAAAGTCAAAAAAAAGTACCTCGTACGAAAAACGACAAAAGATTCCTTTCATATATTTTACTAAAAACTCACCGAAGGGTGAAATTGGATTTAAACCATTGTAGGTGGATGGAATTAATATTACATATTGAGGAAACATGGATGTGGATGAAAAAATACACCCCCATTAAATGTCAATGTATAAACAATCTCAAATAAAAATGAGATTGTGATATTTCTCTTACCTTAGGTCCGACTTGCTTTGTAAGTGTCCGAACCTCCTGTATAATGATTTAAATCATGTTATTGACTTATTACATAATCATATTCATTGTTATTATATCATATATTTTCCACTTATGACTTTATATTACCCGTTCTTTTATAAATTCATGTTAAAGTAGCGTTTTGGGTAAAATTGTCTCATTTGTCGTTCGTGTTTTTAACTTTTAATTATTCATATGATTACATAGATCATGATTACTTAATTCCAGAATATAAAACATGATTTATATATATATATTCAGAATATACATATATAAGAAATCAGTAAATGGAAAGAAATACACCGTTCATGGAGACATTAGTCTGTACGTACGCATGAACGTTGTTTTCGTTTCCTTATTGAATTGAATGGAATTAAGTAGATGACATACATATAAATATAAATAATTCCAGTATCATTATTATGTCATATTTTTCATTATTATTTATTATATATACTTTATAATCATTCATGAATGGTTAATCATTGAGAATGAATCTAATCGCATCAGGGAGACGGTAGTTCGTACGTACGCACGAGCGATGATATCGTTCCCATGGTCGTGGAATTGTGTTCAAGTGTATGTATACTATTTCAGTATCAAAATCACTTTATAAAAATCATATATAGTTACTAATTAAACCATTATACCCATCCAATTATGGTGGTGGCGGAATATAGATTACACCACGGTGTGGAGACGGTATTCTGTACGTACGCACGCGCGGTGATTTCCTTTTTCTGTAGGATGGATAGAAGGTTAATTAGAGTTGTTTCATATTTATAATAACATATCAGTATGTAAGTAATACTGATGTTATTACTTTATCATGAAACAACTAATGAAGAAGAAGTTTAAGAAGAAAGAAATTGAAAAGATCGGTAATGGATATTACCTCTTCTTTGAAACGCCTCTTTGAATCCTCCACTTAGGGAACTAAGATTGGTCTTTGAAGAAGACCAGGACCTCTAGGATTATTCTAGGGAAGTGGAGAAAGGATTTTGGCAGGGGTTGGCCAAGCATGAGTGCTAAAATTGGTGTGAGGAGGAGGGGGAGGAGGTGCCCTTTTATAAGGGAGTAGAGGGGCACCTTAGGAATATCTCAAAATATTATTTTATATTAAAGTCACAATCAGTTTATAATGGTTCCAAAGGGTCTTATTTCGAAGCTAAAGTGGGGATGGGTCGAAATCCTATCCACAAATAGTATTTAGACATGTTTAGGGTATTATTTTAAACTTATCAATTAGATTTAACTCTAAGTTAAATAATTTAACTTTTACCGTGTCTTTTTGTTTTCTTTCACTATATGGTTAATTCACTTACTATAACATGCCAAACGAACCCAAAATTGTTTATTATTAATATATATATCCTTATCTAAGTCATTTAGAAGAACCTTAGATTTTTAGGAATAAAATAACAATTAATAATATAATATTTGATTTAAAAACTATTTAGTGTCAATTTTGACACTATTTGATATATGATTTTTGTGAAAGTCATAACAGATTTATATGTTCGTACCAAGTTGAGTAAATCAACACTAATATGTCATAGTAACCTAGAAAATTAATGTAATTCATAAAAAGTCTTAAATTACATTTATTTTGGTATTTATAATATCAATTATGTCAATATTTCATTAATAAGATAATTACTGCATCATCATTGTGTCATAAATAAAATAACTTATTTGGTGTCTAAAAATTACAAATAAAATACCATTATGTAGGAAATCTTTTTATCTTTCTAATTAATATTTACAATCGAATTTATCTTATGTATATCCCTATATTAAAAATGCTTGTGTAAATAAACATTGATTTTAACTCTTTTAACTCTTCTTTGAATTAAATAATAATAAATGTCCTAATCTAATCCAAGTGGGCCTAAATGATAATATTTTACACTTAAGGTTGTTTTTGGTCGTGATAAACTTGTCCAATAGGATTAGTACATGTGTTACGGTAATATTAATATCATTGTTACCCTTCATTACCCTATTTACTTTTAACCGTGGTAAATAAAAGTAATAAGTTACTATTCACCAAAAATTATTTTCATCTCATTGAACCACATTTTACTTACTGACATCAACCGTGTCTCTTGGATTTTTGAAATTCCATTCACAGAAGCGGTAAAATTATGTTTTATGAAAAATTCAGTTTTTTAACTACCACTTAGTAGTTTCACTATTCATCAAAAATTGATGTTTTTCAGAACAATGCCAAAATTTCATCATAAGCTATATTTCATATTCCGAATTCAAAAATGAAGTCTATTTTACCAAATTCATAACATAGAAGTTGCATTAATTAATTTTATAATTAAATCCCGCTGTTAAAACAAATAGCGTGTTTTTAAGAAACAATATCTATCAAAAGATTGACACCTGTTTATGTCTGTTTTAAATGTGAAATTATATCCAATGACCAACGTTGTATTAAATTGTAAAAATATATTCTAAATATACTTTAAAACCACTCAAAATAATAATTTATTAATATTAATTATTTTGATTAAAAAATTGTTTTTAATTATAATTTAGTAATTTTCACTATTCATCAGAATAGGAAAGTTATCCGAAAAGTACCAAAATTTCACCCTAAGCTAATTTCGATATTATGAATCCAAAAATGAATTCCATTTTGAAAAATGAAATTAAAAAATTTTAAAAAGTGGTTATTACTATTCATAACGGCTAGTTTTAATAATATTTTAATAGCGTATTGTTGTTTAGTGAAACTCGTTATTGCGTACTACACACGCTATCGAGGAAGGTCGTAATTGTGTGTAATGCAAGGAAAATCAAGGATGTGTGTTGTTCAAGCTCCTTTTGGTGTAGCGTACAACACAAGACATTAGTGAAATTAAAAAGAATATTTTTCATAAAATCTTGGGCTGTTACATAGGTGGTTTTTGCCTTTCTGTTGAAGGTCTTTTAGTTTCATGTGCAAATCATTCCAATACCAATGAATGGGGTATTGCATGTTTTCCATTTTAGCGTTATTGTTTTCCTGATAGGCTTATATGCTTTAGTAAGTGATAATTGATTGTGAATAGGGGGAATTTCTTTTCTTTCACTGTGTTTTCCCATGCATGTGTTTCTTCTTTTGAACTTTGGGTCTAGTTTTTCTGATAGGCGTCTATTTAATTTCCCATGCCTAGTATTTTAGTATGGTGTGACTATTGTCCTATTATACTGTTATGCTGTAGAATGATATCTAAGTAGTTCGTGAGGTTTAACTTTGCCGATACTCACTGCTATACTTGCTTGACTTACACAGGGCCATGATAACCTTGTGTATAGACCATAGGTAAAATGGACGTTGAGGTCATATCCAAAGTGTCTTTATAATTTTATGATGTGAGACCATATGGGGAATTTACGTTGAGTGCTTACATAGAGTGATTGGCATTCCTCAACATGGGCCACATAGGGAATGTGTAGTAAGTTCTTCCCTAGAGCCCCTTTAGTTACGATACGAGACTATATGGGGAATTGATGTAGAGTGGTTCCTTAGAGAGTCTATTCTTAAGATGTACCAGAGGGGTTAGACTGAGTGTACTGACTAGAGGGTTGCTTGTACTAGTTAGGTATGACTAGAGGGGATAGGCTATGAGTACATCCCATAGGGATACCTTTGAATTAGTTGCATGCTTGCATTACTAGGTTGGACTATAGGGGATAGGCTATGGGTACTTCTTAGAGGGATACATGTATGTGTTTATCTACATGGTTAGTTATTACTTGATATTAAAATTGTGGATTGTTTACTGTTGAGTTATTTATTATTTATGGTTTCCTATGCTTTTACCTATCATAGACTAATTTACAGTTAGGCATAGATCTCATGGTGGTATCTTATTGAGATTTAGTCTCACTGCCAATTTGGGCCATACTTTTGGTCCCAAATAGATTATATTGTTGCAGTATCGACAAGGAAAAGCGCACTTCTACTTTAGGTACTGGACATGTTGTGGAGCTGGAGATCACTGGACCAAGCATAGGCATGCGATGCTATGTAGCTAATTGCTATTTTTCTTTTGTACTTGGTTTAGTACGATATTTCAGCATTGCGCTTTATTTCGTTGATTTCTATGACAAATGTATCCTACGTCATAATTTATATGTGTGATCCAGTTTATTCTATCGGTCTTCAATTGTTTATTTTTGTATGATGTTATTACTTCCACTGTGTACTCTTCCATTTAGGGCATAGTTTCACCACTATCACACCCTAGGCCCTCACTACTAGTTGGAAACCTCTGGTGTTCTGGGAAATGCGATTGAGGCCATGTGACCAACTGGGTATGGGGTGCCCTTGGGTGGCTTTCAGAACGAGGATGTTACAAAGTGGTATCATAGGAATTATTTTCGCTTGACTTACTGTTTGGAGCCTATAGTCACGGATTGAAAAGAATAGGTACTTGGTATTAAACTGTGCATGGGATTTTCTAACCCATGTACAGGGTAAAGCCAATCTACCTCGTTAATAAAATATTATAGTTTTTCAAGTTTATGTTTACCTTGATTTTCACCATTAGGTGACTCACATGTTGTGTGTCGGTTATTATCTATGTTATTGAGGTTCTATTTCCGTCACAACCTGATGAGAAGAGGGTATTCCATCTCATACATCATATAGGCACTTACAAAAAATTCAAATGTAATGCAATCTTACCATGAATTCTATGGTGTATTAGCGTTTGCATGTTTTTGTGATAGATGTTGTGTAAAATATGCGTGCAGTTGTGAGAGCTGCCCTGATAAAATATCTGTTCTTTGATAGGGTATTGTTTGTGTAAGGATTTGTTTGAATGAATCCCAAATAGTGGTTCTTAAGGTGTTATGGGCCTCATGGACATGATTTTGGTAGATCGTTTCCTTGTTTATCATTTTTATAACTTCTATAACATGCCAGGCTTTGATTCGCAGGGAGTATGGGCCATCATGGATCAGAATTTGGCACTTTCAATGTTTGTTTCAATCATAATCTGGGTTCTGTAGTAGTTTCTGAGGCTTAATGTCTGCAGAAACCCAGAATACACACTGTGTAGTTTTCACTTCATGCCCTATGTTCTTTTGTTCATGAAGAAATAGTTTTTCTTAAGTACACTCTATGAACTCTATGTATACATTGTGTAGTCTCTAACGGTGTCATAGTCCATGTGGGTAGAAAAACGGGATGGGGAAAGTCTTCTGGGAACAAGTCATGTACCGGTCAAACAAACCATGTGGTGTTGAACCTGAATCCACCTGGTAACTAACAACACAAACAGATAAAATTTTATCTATACACACTTTGTTCAGATTGAACACACATTGTAGACTAACCCTGGTACCCATCCATGTCAAGAACAACATGGGTCGTCGTTACCCTTTCACATACACTCTGTGTCCATCTGGAACATGATGTGTAGTGTGAGCCGTGATTCATTCTATGTGACTAACAACATGGGGAAGGTGAAGCTTGTCTAGTACACACCGTGTTTACCGTGAACACGCTGTGTAGTCTTTTATTGGGAGAGTCAGGTGGCTTAACTGTGTAGACGGAATCTGGCAGGAGAAAAGGAATCAAGTACACGACATGTGTTTCAGGTGCCTCATGGCCAGTTTTGGCAGAGGTACATGCCCATGTAAATTACTAAAGAGAACACGCTGTGTAGGAGTTGTACACCCTGTGTAGTTATGTTTTGTAAAACATGAATTCTTTTTTTCTCATGTTCCCTTTATGTTCTTCTAGTTTTAGTCCATGATAATCTTGTTCTATGGTGTGTGTTGACCTTGAAGAGTTATGCCACTGAGACGTCCTCCAGTTATGCACCAGTTTCTAGGCAGTGATTAGACCCCAGCCATGGCTGATTAGGGACTTCTAGAAGATCCTCATGTTGCAACATTCTTGGCACCATCCATCTTACCGGACACAGGTGATGATTCACAGTTCATGGAAGGATTTATGAGGATGAATCAGACCTTTCAGGGAGAAACACCTCCTGCCCTGTCGATGGCTGATTTGACGCGGGTCTTCTAGATACTGCATCCTCCCACTTTCTTAGTAGATGGAGGACCCCAGGCTACATAGTCAGGGCTAGAAGTCATGCTGACGATCTTTGAGAATATGGAGGCTCCTCTAGAGATGAAGGTCAAGCTCACTACCTATATGTTTCGAAAATCCTCTATAAGGTGGTGGGATGTGACCTCACAGGTGGGATGCCAGCAGGTAATGGCTTGGGACGAGTTTCAGTGCATCTTCTATGACAATATCTCTCCAGAGACCTTGAGGTCCAATCGATCCTGAGAGTTTATGAGCCTGGAGCAGGGTACTCTTTCTATTATAGAGTATTCATCCCACTTTATCGAGCTGCAGTGCTTCACGCCTATTTTCGGAGGTGATTAGTTATTCATGGCAATTAAATTCGAGGATGGTTTGAGGCATGATATCTGATCTCAAGTAAACATCCTCTAGTTGACTTCTATCACTTCAATCGTCAACCTAGAGCTGATCACGGATCGCAATCTGAGTGATTATGGATTTGTGATCTAAGGAGGCTCCCCATCTGAAGTTAGTTTCCCTTTTAAAGATAGTATGAAGCACCATAGGTAGTCTTCACGTGGTGATCCAGGAGGTGAGACACTTCTTATGGTAACCAGGTGGTGTGATACCTGTGTAGGAAGAGTGGACATATGAGGAAACACTGCTCGAGTGAACCAGTGGACTTCCAACCTTGTGGAATGATGGGACATCTTTAGCTCTTCTTCCAGATATTTACACTAGTAGTTAGTGGAGGGGGTTCTTCTATGACTTCACATTTGGGAGTATCACCACCATTTTCTCACCAGTTTGGGAACTGTAGTTCTTCCAGTCATTCAGGATAAGGTGGAGATCGTGGCCGTGGTAGCCAGTCTCCCAATTTCCAGTGAAATTGGGTCGGATCAACTCAAAGTGGTTAGGAATGGTCATGGGGCCACGGATCAGGCCTGTCTTTTGATGTGGAGTATAACCAATAGGAGCAGGATCCCAAATATTCTAGAGTTCGTTGTACAATCTTCATTGCGTCATTTTTATCTTCTTCTCTTTTCGATGTAGGGGCATCCCATAACTTTATATTTGTTGTGATTGTGGAGAGACTTGGGCTTTGAATATTCCCTTATGTTGATATCATGACTCTAGGAACTCCATTGGGGACTAGAACAGTGAGTGTTCATTATTGTAATAAGTTCCCTCTAGAGGTTGGTGTGTGTCACTTTTTATTGACCTCTATGTCCTAGAGATGGTAGGCTATGATGTCATTCTCAGAATGGACTGGCTAGTTCCCTTCCAGGCAATCATCGACTTTTATTGCCACAGGGTGAGTTTCACATCACTAGAGGGTGTATCGTTCCTTCATAAGGGAGAGTGGGATATCTATTAGATCATAGAGGGACCATGGAATCATGGGATATGAGGAGTTTCATCAAATATTTCTTGTTTATATATGGATGATCAGGGGACTTCTCAGTTTGACTTTCCTCCAGTGGTGGATCATTTCAAGAATGTCTTTCTAGAGGACTTTTTAGGCTTTCCTCTGGTGCATGAGGTAGACTTTTCTATTGAGCTTGTGCCAGGAGCGACAAAAGTTTCCATTCCTCTTTATAGGATGGATAAACCAAAGGTGAAAAATCTTAAAAAGAAGTTGGAGTAGTTATAAGAAAAGGGTTTCATTTGACCCAGTACATCTCCTTGGGGTTCGCTAGTCCTGTGTCCGAAGAAGGCAGACTGTACCATCAGGCTTTGTGTGGATTATCAGAAGTTTAACCAGTTGAAAGTTAAGAACAAATATCCTTTACCAAGGATTGATGATCTCTTTGATCAGCTTCGAGGAGCCCGAGTATTCTCCAAGACTGACATGAGGTCCGTTTATCCTCAGTTGCACTTTATACCATCTGATAAACCTATCACAGCCATCCAGAGCAGGTATGGTCTATACGAGTGTTTCTTTATACCGTTCGGTGTCAGGAACATGCCTATGGTTTTCATGGAACTGATGATGCAAGTGTTCCATCCATACATGGATTCATTTTTGATGGTCTTCATAGACAATATCTCGGCGCACACTCACACTCGACACGACCATGATTCCCATATTGAGATCATTTTGAGTACACTAAGAGAGCATCAGTTATATGATAAGCCCTTAAAATTCAACTTTTGGAAGGATCAGATTCACATCATGGGTTATGTCATCTAATAGACAGGAGTGTCAGTAGACCCAGCGAAAGTGAGAGTAGTAGTCTCCTGGGAGCTTCCGAAGAACATTTTTGAGGTGTGGTGTTTTCTAGGGATGGATGGATACTACATAAGCATCATAAAATAATTTTAATGCATAGTAGCACCACTGACGGGTCTGACTAAGAAGGCTGCAACGTTTTTGTGGTTAGATTCTTGCAAGTCAGCCTTTCAAGTGATGAAGGGGAGGTTGACTTCAACACTGATAGTAGTATTTTCCATGTCTGGAAATATCTATTATATGTATTGTAATACTTTAGGTATCGGGCTACAAGATGTGCTTGTGCAGGGGGAGGGAGTCATTGTGTACGAGTCTCGGCTGTTGAGACCACATGGGAGGAACTACCCAACACACGATTTCAAGTTAGTAGCAGTTGTTCACGCCCTACGTTGATGGAGACTTTATCTTCTGGGAGAGAATCTTATGGTTTTCACAAACTACAAAAGTCTCAATGACATCTTCACTCAGCATGATCTGAATTTAAGACAGTAGAGGTAGGTCGATTACTTACAGTCATTTGACATTGAGCTTGCCTACATGCTGGGGAAAGGAAATGCAGCGGATGATGTGTTGAGATGGAGGACTCAGATACAGGCAGTTCAGGAGGACATAATTGAGTTTCAACTTATTGATCTTTTCTCTAAGATGCATTCAGAGGTTCATGATAGATAGAGGAAGACTTTTCTATCGTCTGTAGCTGTTACCTCTACTCTTCTTGGTAAAGTTCGAATGAAGCAGCTATCAGATTCTGAAGGCCTAGTCCTAAGGGAGAGTGTGTAATGAGAGGACCCTATTACCGGATTGACCATAAGTGAGGATGAGATCTTGTGTTACCAAGGGCGTGTATGGGTACCTTCAGATATACACGAGGAGCTGATGCGGGACATTCAATCCTCTATTTGGGCGGTTCATCCAGGATTCACCAAGATGTATCATGAACTACACCATTAGTATTGTTGGCCACGTATGAAGGGGGATGTTGCCAATTTTTTCAAGAGGTGTTCCACTAGTTAGTAGGTGAAGGAACAGAATTAGCAGCCAGCAGAGATTCTACAACAGTTACCCATTCCCAAGTGGAAGTGGAATGACATCAAGATGGACTTCGTGACCAGTTTGACGAGGTCTCCTCATGCTAATGATTCAGTTTGGGTTGTCATTTACATATATAAGAAGGATTATCTCTTCTTTCCGATCATAGAAACCATTAGTGTTGATGATCTGGGACGGTTTTACATCCGTGAGATTGTGTTCTTACATGGAGTTCCACAATCCATTATTTCAGACAAAGATGCACGTTTTACTTATTAGGTCTAGTAGGGGCATCATAAGGCATTTGGTACATAGGTACTTTTGGGTATATCATACCACCCTCAGATAGTAGACCAGTCCAAGTGTATGATTCAGGTTCTTGAGGATATGCTCAGAGCATGGATCCTGGATTTTGGAGGTTCTTGGGAGAAGCATATACCTCTTGTGGAGTTTTCCTACCACAATAGTTTTCAAGTAACAATTCAAAAGACACCTTATGAGGATTTTTATGGTAGGTAATGTCGATCAAATTTTGTTGGATGGAGGCAGGATAGGTATCTTTTCTTGGACCTCGTCTATTTCAGGAGACCACAGAGAAGATAGAGTTGATTCGGAAGAGGATGGATACTGCACAGTGTCGTTAGAAGTCATATGCAGATCAACAGAGATGACCTCTAGAGTTTGAGGTTAGGGATCAGGTTTTCCCTCATGTCACACGGCGGTTGGGACATAATAGGATTATGAGATAGGTTAAGAATTCCTTGAGGTATGTCAGGACATTTGAGGTGTTGGAGAATATTTGGCAGGATGCCTATCTGTAGCAGTTACCTCATAGGTATCGGGCTATGCATGATGTTTTTCACGTTTCTCATCTCCGACATTACTTCTTAGACCCGTCTCATGTCTTTCAACTTGAGGATCTTGATCTCGAAGTGGATGTGTTGTTCGAGGAAAATATTATCCGAATTGTTGATCATAATACAATGGTTCTTTATGGCCGGTCTGTTCCATTGGAATGAGTGTTATGGCCCCACGGGCGAGTACGTGATGAGACATGGGAGGGGGATGCTGATGTATGAGCCCAGTGGCCAATGTTGTTCGAATTTTCTTCTAATATATTATGTTAGCGATATTCAGGGACGAATTTCTTTAAGGGGTTATGTTTTTAAGAACTCAGATCTTCTTTTACCGTATATTTAATTTTCTTATCATTTTTGAGAAAAAGATGAACTTCTAGAAATTTTGGAAGTACACACCATGTACTCGATTAAAATGGGTAGCCATGTGCTAGCTGTGTAGCAGCCATGCACACGATTATATGGGGGTGACCTAGAGGCCTCCTAATGCGGGGTATGGAAATTCCAAGTACACACTGTGTACTTTTTTTCATTAAATGCATCGCTTTCATGTCTGAAGCACACAAAACCCTTATTCTAGGTCTCGTTCGTCATAGAGAACTCGTACAACCACATTTCTTCTTCAAGCCTCTATGCCTCCGTTCGATCTCCAATTCGTCCTCCGTCAATTGAGTTAGGATCACCTCAGTAAGATCTCACTTATTCTTGAGCATCGTTTTATGATTCCACTTATTTCTCAAGTTATATTCTGTTGAACATTTTATAAATTTTTATAGATCTTCAGCATTCTAACATGATTCAAGACTCGAGGTTCTCATACATCAATCTCATAACCTTGATGTAGCTGTTTTTTGCCTTTCTGTTGAACATCTTTAAGTATCATGTGAAAATTTTCCCAATAACTGTGAACAAGGTATTGCGAGTTTACTATTTTAGCCCAATTGTTTTCCTTCTATTCTTGTATTCTTGAGTAGATGATAATTGAATGTGAATAGGGATAATTTCTATGCTTTGGCAGTGTTTTCCCATGCATGTTTATCCTATTTTGACCTTTTGGTCTAGTTTGCCTAATGGGTGGCTGTTTACTTTCCCATGACCAGTACTGTATGATGGTATGACTGTTGATCTATTATGCTGTTATTTTGTGGAATGCTTGCCAAGTAGTTCATGAGGTTTAATTTGGCCGATACGCGCTGCTACACTTGCTTGACTAACATAGGGCCTTGAGAACCTATTGTATATACCATATGGAGAATGGATGTTGAGGGATTCTCTATAGTGTCTTTATAATTTTACAATGCGAGTCTACATGGGGAATTGAGGTTGAGTTCTTCCTTAGAGTGTTTGCAGTTCCTCGACGTGGGACACAGAGGGAATGTGATGTAAGTGCTTCCCTAGAGCGCCTTTAGTTACTGTACGAGAATATAGGGGGGATTGATGGAAATTGCTTCCTTAGAGAGTCTATGATTAAGCTGAACCAGAGGGGTTAGATTGAGTGTACTTCCCAAAGGTTTTCTTGTAATTTTTAGGCAGGACCAGAAGGGATATGTTGTGGGTACATCTCAGAGGGTTGCCTTTGTGTTATCTTCTTGCATGTTTTTCTAGGTGGGACGTGAGGGGAAAGGATGTGGTTACTTCCTAGAAGGTTACCATTATGTGTTTATCTGCTTGTTTTGTTGTTTCTTGATATTAAGGCTATGGATTGTTTACTGGTGAGTATTTTCCTCTTTACTATTTCATGTGATTTTACCTACCATATACTCTTTGACTATTAGGCACAGATCTCGTGGTGGTTGTATAATTGGATTTAGTCTCACACCATGTTTGGTCCATGATTTTGGTCCCAAATAGATTATATTTTTGTAGTTATAGACAAGGGAAGACACACTTCTACTTCAGGTACATGACATGTTGTAAAGCTAGAGAGCACAAGACCAAGCTTAGGATTGTGATGTTGTGGAGATGATTGTTTTTTCTGTTGTAATTGGTTTAGTATTGTGTTTCATCATTGTGATTTGTTTCATTGTGTTCCTAGAAATATGTATCATGCATAATTATATATATATATGTGTGTTCCAGAGATTATTCTACCAGTCTTCCACTGTTTATTTTTTGTATGATATTATTACTCACGTTGTGTACTCTTCAAATGAGGGAATTATTTCCCCACTATCACACCCAAGTCCATTGCTTCTAGTTAGAAACCGTTTGCATTCGGGGAAATGAACTTGAGGTCGTGGGACCAACTTGGTATGGGGTGCCTCTATGTGGCTTCTGGAACTAGGACGATACAATTCATTAAAAAATGAATCTTCTCAGAGAAATACCAAAAATTCACCTTAATATAATTTTTATATTAAGAATAAAAAAATAAATTTTATTTTGATAATTTAACATTATAAAACTGTCGAAATTTTTTTAAAATAGATGTGACATTAAAAGGTTGTAAAACCTAGTCTTTTGTGAAATAAATTCTAATTCAGTGTTGATTGTAGAATATGTTTAACTTTGTGTATAATTAATTCTAACAAAAAAATATATTTATTCTAAAATAAATATATTGCAATGTATTGGGGTGTTACATTCTCCCCACCTTAATTAAACTATCTCCCCCAAATTTTAACATAATCTTGTTAATCAAGAGATTGATATTTGAAAATAGAATTCTTGAAAGACCCACATCGTAAATAAGTTCAAGATAAATACTATTAATTATAAGTAAAAAGGAATTTGAAGTTCACTACAAAACTACGATTTTCAATAGAAGAAAATTAGTGATAATATTAATATGGAAGAGAAATATAACTATAAAATTATATTCGAAAGTGATGGATAATATGTTCAGTAGAAAGTAGTATACCACAAATTAGTAAACCAGAGGTGTGAATTAAAGTCATTGAGATCATCAAATACTAATGATAGTAGGAAAACATTTTTTTTTCAAACCCATATTTGTATAGTTATGGAATTAATTCTTACATTAAGAATATAAGAAAATTCATATTATATAAACATAATATTTTCATTTGATTATTCCATGAATCATTTATAATTAATTTATTAGCAAATGATGCATTATATGGTGATGTAATAAAATACCCCCTAAAAACACATCCAATGATCATTTTAAATCATTTTATAAATGGTTAAGTTTTCTAAAAGATTATGATACAACAATTTTGAAGGGATGTCCTTGAAATTACAAAATGAACTTATCATTATCCTTTAATAAATATTAAGGAGCACTAAATTTTCACATTGTAAACATGTGAACAACATCATCATGTATCTTTTTGAAATATAGTAATAAATCAAATCATAGTAAAACCTATTTGGAAACATGCATTATTCCTTATCCCTCATGTAAGAAAAATATTATTGGATATATTAATTAAATAAAAAAGTGTTTAAACTCCATCAATAATACCGTAGACCACTTATCGACAAGTCATTTATCAGTTAAAAGGAATTCAAACCTTATCCAAATCAATCAATTATTAATAATTATATCAACATTAGGAACATATTAAGGGTTGTACTTTCCTTAATTAGGGGTTTTCTAAAAAAATTAACTCTATACTGATTATGTGTTCTTAGTATCATTTTTCATATGATCTCAAATCCTTGATGAAAAAATACTTCAGTAAAATCCTCATATATTACACAATTCTTATAACTAGTACATTTTTGATAAAATATTGAAATTAAATAATTATTGAATCGAAATATAAATCATTTCTCTTCATATGTGGTAGTCGAATAACTTGTCAAATATCTAATATTATCATTTTTGATATATTCATTTGATACTTGGGACATTTATTTCAATAGTGTCCCATATCAATATAGTTGTAACAATTATTAGTAGCCTTTTTATTTTTCCATTTCCATTCTTTAGCATAGAGACCCCTATCTCTACACTTAAAACAAATATGAATTCCCTTTAATAATTTACAAGTTTGATTCTTTCCATAGTTATCACATGTGGAATAATCCTACTTTACCTTCATCCCATCATCCATATTTTTCTCTTACATTCTCTTATTTCCTTTTATTAATTCTAATTAATTAGACATGGTGAATTATTTACATATTTCATTGACACAAGATATTATTTCTACATGTGTAGAGAAAACATTGGATATTACATTCCTTCAAACTATTTTCTTAAGACCATAAAATATAAGATTCTTCTTACTCATTATATCACATGAATTGGTGGAGTTCTAATTTCCTCTACTTGGCACATTTTCTAAATAATGTAATATAATATATCAAATTATAACATAATATATAATTCCATATATGATATGAAACTAAAAAAAAATTAATTGTAATTCCTAGATTTATTTTCATTAAGGGCATGTTTATATTTAAATTATTCATAATGGTAGGTATATAATATGTGATCTATCCTAAGATTATACACCAGGAGTGTTATAAAATATGTGGTGTAATACCTATTTTCATTTACTAGGTTACCCTATGTCACACCTAGGACACCATGTCAAAGTTTTTACCCTATATACATGTATGTTAAACCGAATCTACTTATAGAATCCAGACATGGTTGTATTTCTAAGAATACCCACATAATCACCACATTACAAAAAAATTTAGGATGTTATTGTATACTAGTACTAAATGTATATTATATGGTTTTTCTACCAAATATATGTTTTCTAAATCTATTTTCCATGGTTTTTTCAAAAATTTCATTGAAACCAACTATAACGCCTGGACATAGAAGCCCAAAGCCGGTACATTATTAAATTACTTTGTCATGGTTAGATGGAATCAAATCCGAAAGGCCTTATCAGTTTAGTAGTTTTAGAAATACATATTACATTCATGATACCCATAATAAAGTGGGAAATACAAAATACAAACATGATACATAATAAAATAAAATAAACAGCATCCTTGAATTCTTATTCCAAGATTTATTCTCTATAACAAGGGGAAAGGTAATATAATAAGTGTGAGATCAAATGATCTGTAAGGGTAGGTAAAGTGGAATAAATAATTAATAAATAGGAATTTATTAAATTGTTATGGTAAATAACTGATCAAACATTCCATTTAAATAACTAGATATGAAAATATCAATATGTAAAGGTAAGAATCCAAATAAATCAATAATCTGATAAAGAAATGTATTGATAGATATGTCATTGAAAAATATCATAGTTTAACAATATATGAATATAAATGAGATAAATTATTAATTATTGGATGCCTTGTTTCTGAGGTACAAGGAACCAGTATTGTAAAGACCATTCACAATAAGGTTTAGCTATTGAGTAAAACCCCATCTATTTTGGCGAACTATTTTTTCTCAGGAGTCCACTGATGCATTGAAGGGATATCTATAACATGGACCCACCCATGTCATAACTGTAAAATGAAATTGGAATATATAAGATCAAATTTAAATATTAAAAAATAATACTTATCAAATATCGATATCAAATGAAGAATACAGATTTATCAATTATTCCCCAGTTATTCAAATAATTGTCAAAGTAAACACAATTTGTAAAATGATATATAGTTTAAGAAATAATAATATACATCATATAAAAATATGGATATTAAAGGAAATTTATAATTAAAAATGATCATCATTAATATATAGTTTCAATATAAACATAAAAGTCACAAAAAGAAGTGAAATTTCAGAGATAATCATTAAGAACAATCTTGTGGAAAGTAATCTTTAATCCTTCCAAAGTTTCCCATACAACATTGAAAATTTTAAATAATAATCCCCATGAATGAATAAAATAAAACACATAGTTTCATGAGATAAATTATATTCTTGATATAACATGTAAAATGTATGTATAAACCTCATATAAAATTAAATTGGTGCATAAGAACACATAAGTATCATTGAAACATAAATTGAGATGAAATCTCTTACCTTAACTACAATTTTGTGGTTTGGTATTTGTACTCATGTATAGTGGTTTAAAATATTTATATAACTTATAAATGAACCGTAATCGTTTTTATAATATAATAAATATACTATTATAGTATTTTATTAGCCATTTGTTAACACTCATTCATTATTTTAACTACTTTGGGTGTTAATTATCTAGTTTTATCAAGTATATATTGAATTGTTATAAGTTTTTCATGTTATATAGATCATGAATTTTCATATTTATAATTTCAACCATGAATTAAATATATTTTATATTCACCTAATATTTATTTATAATAATTTATAATTTTTATAAATATGAGATGAAATGCAATGTTCATTGAGACGGTGTACCATATGTACGCATGAACTCTATTTTCATTTAATTATAATATTAAAAATGAATATTAAATGATAAAAATTTATATTATTATTTTAGTATCATATATATGTTATATATGATACATGTTTTTATTAAAATCATTCTTAATACAGTATATGTATAGTGTGAAAGAGTCACATCGCTTTAAGAAGGCGGTAGTCCACACTTCCACAAGTGATGTTATCAAATTTATATGCAATGGAATATATAAAGAAATGTTTTCTAAAAGAATAACAGAATCATAAAGACATAATGAATATCATATATAACATATAGAAATAAATTGTCCATCATAATGTCAACAATGTGACATGGTAAAGAAAACAAATGAATAATCATCATTTCACGAGGGAGTAGTTCACCATACAATAAAATAGTATGTTCGATACCCATTTGATGGATGTGTGTGTGAGTGTTGGGATAAACCTTATAATAAAAACATAATAGTAAATTTATGATACTTTTGTTCTTATAAAATCAATAAATAATAATATTTTAGTGGTTAGATAATGTAAATAAAACTAAAAAGCTTAAGGAAGTTTGTTACCTCTTAATCAGGTAAATCCTTTTGGGATGCACCAAAGGGATTCCTTGGAAGGATTCATGACCAAAAGGATGATTTAAGTATGAGTGTAGAAATATTATGGGCTATTTTTTAAGATAATTTTCAATTAAATTTTTCTTGAGAGGTGTGACTAAGGGGTATAGTGCTTACCTTTTTATTGTGGATGGGGAGTTCCACTCTTATAAATATGAAAACATATTCATTAATGGGAGGTTTAAATAACCTATTTACCTCCATAATGGAAAAATAAAAAATTAAAGTGTATTTTTGGTTTATTTAATCCTCCAATTCATTATTATATGTGCATTTTATTAATTTGGCTCCTTGTCGTCAAAGATACCCCAATTTTATCATATTTTTCTAAAGAATCTAGTTTTCCAACATAATTAATTTAACCATTATGACTAAAAAAAGTTATATTTATTAAAAAAAAATATAGATAAAATTATTTATAATTAGGATATATAATTTAAAATATCAATATCCTATGTGTTTTGGAAATAAGTTTTAAAAAAAGTCCACGTGAATCACAGAAACACTACTTAAAACCAGACCATGTTAACAATTTTTTTACAATATATTGGTTAATATGTCAATTAAAAAAGTTTAATTTCTCCATTAATAACCCATATTTAATATTTATTGACACAAAAAATTTAATTGGAATAAAATAAGATTTTTATTAATTTTAAACCATTTAATAAAATAACATTGATTATAAAATAACAATAATGTCATTTTTGACATTATTTATTTAGTTTTAATTTTAAAATATCAAATCAATATAAGAATTAAAATATATTACGTATAAACTCATGTAATATTATATATTCATATAAAATAAGATAATAAATAAAATAATTCAATCAATTCACATAAATTTAAAAATTTATAGCATCATTTATTTTAGTTAGTTGTTAACTAAATAATCACTAAATTTGTGTTTGTTAAAAAATTAACAAAATAAACCATATCAAAAAATTATTGAAAACATATTTTTATAAATACAACACATTTATATTTCAAAAGGATATGTATAACCTAAATTATTACATCTTTTACATATCTAAATATTTTATAAATGTAAAAGGTAAGGAAAGTTCCTTTTTTGTCTTTTTTCCTTACATAACATTTTATGTAAGGAACATTCATTCAAAATTATCTCAATAACTTATAACACTTGGAAAAATAAGGTATATGGTTTAATTATTGGAATAAAATTGATTTTGGAAAAGTTTAGAAGTCATTTTGGTCCTTAATATTATGGTTTACTTCCTTATTAAGATTAATCTTACCTTAGCCACTGTAATTAATTTTACTCACATTCACTAATATTTTTGGTAAAAAATTTAGATGATATTATTAGATAAAACATAATAATTATTACATCAGAGTATTTCCATTTTTTCAAATTTAAATTATGGAAATGGGAAAATTATGATTAATGTGAATCTCACATACGTGGTGAGAAAGCAAGGTTCTAAAGTAAAATTTTCAAAAGTTTTATATGTTTTTATTTCCCATTTTAATATAGAAATGATTATAATTACATTAATTGGGTTAATATATGTATCATTGATCAATTTTTACTACAAATACAATTTAAAATATAATTTAACATTTCAAATTATTTAAACAATAAAGGATGTTTTTAACTATAATGCATTATTTTTTCATATTCATCCTGAAATGAAACATCTCATAAAATTAAAAAAAGTTAAACCTAAAATAATAATATTATTCTGAATCCAAAAATTAATTTTATTTTTAAAAAAATTATAAATCTGTAATTAAATTTAGTCTTAAAATAGGTGCACCCTTAAAAGGCGACAAAACGAGATCTTGCATGTAATGAAACATAATTAAATGTTGTGTGTAGCATCGGATTATCTTTGTGTATAAAGCATGATAACAAAAAAAAATCATTATAAAAGTAAAATATTGTTATGTTTTTGGTTGTTACATTCCCTATTTGAAATGTAGTTTTTGGTAATGTTCCTCTTACATCATGTCTATCATTTGTGGGGTATTATTTATCATATAAAATAGTATTTATTTCTTTACATACTTACATTAGAAATTGTTTAATTTTTAATTTTTATTTTATTTTATTAATTACCATGTTATATTTAATTTCATTATCAACCATGTTCAGGTTTTATGTCATTATGATATTCGAATCATTTGTAAAAAACAACATTCTTGGGTTTTTATGGTCAAAGAGCTAATTAATCTATCTTATTCAGAATAATATTCATGAAATAATTATATTTTTTGTAAATAAAATATAATTTCAAAACTAACCATTAATGATGGTAATGAAAAATGCACTTTGTTAGAATCAGAAATATGATAGGTTGTACTCACTCATGAGTAACAATTCTATTTTTATGTGAAATTTCTTTAAATAAGGTAGATATTATTTAATATTTTATATTTATTAATATATCATAAATATAATTTAAATTTTTTTAAATAAACTTATATATACAAACCATGTCATGTGTCGATATAAAATGAATCACATTTCTTTGTTGAAGTGGAAATCCACACATACACATGAATAATATAATCAAATTGAAATGAATTGAATGGTAAGAAATTAAACGATATATTCTCTTTTAATAATTATATGTATTATATGGTTATCATATATAAACATTAAGTCAAAAATTATTAACATTAATGAGTGGTAGTGAAGGATAAAAATTACATCAGTTTCTGACTAGGTATTATATCATACACACAAACGTCAGTTTCGTTTTCCATTTAATGGTAGAGGGGAAGGGTAAAGGTTATTCCATTAACATTATAATATCATATTTTATGGAAGATATTGGTATTATTATTTTATCGTTTTTATGTTTTTTTAGAGATGTAGGAGAATTTTTTAGTCCTAAATATTCTGTTAAAATTATACCTCTTCATCAATCGAAATCATTCTTTTACAAAGAAATCCCATAAAAGTTATAATTTTTTTTAAAAATACACATCTATAATGTTGATAAAGATATTTTGAATGGATATTATTTGGGTTTTGTATAAACAAAAAATCTTTTTATGTGTGTATAAGATAGGAGAGTGTGATCCCATTTATAAATGAATTAGTAAAACATTATTTAAATTTTTTATTGTATGAAATTAATAGAAATAAATATTCATGACAAAATGGATCAAATTTTAAATATTTGTTATATATTATGAATATTTTTCCATTTTATCCCAATTAATAAGAGTTTTACATGCTTTAGTGATTTTTTATCAAAATATATTTATTTTATCCCCAGGTTCACCCATTTAACAATTACTGTGATATGATTATTTTTTATAATAATTGAGTGATGAAAGTTAAAATAAAAATAAAATTTACCTTTTAATAGAACATGATTGATATGTTAAATCATATACCATTCAATTTTGTTAATATTATTTTTATTAATATTAAAATATTTAATTAAATTATTGTTACTATATAAAATCATTAATTAAATATAGGAAAATAAATGAAATATTATAATATAATATATTTATAACAAAATAAAAAATGTTCCAAAATTTGATGAATTAAAATATAAGTGGTATTTGGCCAAAATATAAGCATCGAATATTTTTTTTAAAAATTTATATCATTTTAATCCTAATCTATTTATTCTACCCCTTGGCTAACCAATTTCATCCTTAAAAAAATTGAATATTTAAATTTTAAAGTAATATGATTGTACAAATAATGTTGAAATTAGATTATAAATGAAAAAGGTATGACACATTAGACTTATTATCATTATAATTATCCTCTTTATCGTTTTTTATTAATATATAAAAAATATAAAAAATATTATTTATTATATAATATTATCAATGTAATTTACGATACAATTCATTTCATTTGATTTTGAGAACAACATTACATGAAATTAATTAGAATATGAACATTTAAAACATTCCTAATATGTTATATTTATCTATATAATTCATGGGACATTATAACACCCCCATAGAGAAAATTAATTTTAGCAAATTATGAAATCATTTGTATGATTTTTATATAAGTTATAGAAGAATAATGTTAATTTATCTTATGTAATTAAGGTAGTTATTTAATTTATAATAATTAAAAATATATTTAAACAATAAAAAATTTAATTAATTTAAATTTAAACCATTTTATTTGTTATATAAATATATTTGAACATATATTTTGTTTAAAAACATATTTAATATGCTATATTGACATTTCTAGCATGAGATAAACATTTCAGGAGCATTTGGATAATACACTTGTTATATAACTAAAACATTTGAATATATTAATTAAAATTAATTATATTAATTCATATATATATACAAAGTGGATAAAAGATTTACATGTTGAAAATATTTTCAATTAGGATACCAAATTTGACTTTTTCTTATACCATTCAAGCACAACATAGACAATTAGTCGGATTTCAATATTTATCATTAGATAAACTATAATTTCTATGTATTTAATTATTTTTACAATATATTAGAATTAGATTACAATAATTTATTTATTACATATGTTTAATAAATATTTATACTATATTTAAGTCTAGTATATATCATAAAATATATTTTTTTCATAAATTTAGATTTTTTGCAATATTCTTAAAAAAATATAAAAAATTCATATGAGTATGTTTTACATGATGATGCCGAGGATAGTGAGGGTGAAACCTATTTATAATTTTAATCCAAATTCACAAAATACATTTTTTTCCATGGTGTGTCTTATCCTTCCATGGCTATAACCACACTCAACAACAAAAAATCACCCTTTGGATCATCCGAAACAGTGTGACTATATTATCATTATGTGACCAACTACCACGTGGGAAATCAAACAATTAAATTATATAAGGATTTAAAATATATTACATTTTAATATTCATCAAGGTATAGTTCCCTCGATATTTTATGATTCTTTATAGATGAAACCCTTTCAACTGCATTTCATTGAAAAATATCTCATTAAAATACATTACAATAAACTTTTTGGATTGAATATTTATATAATTACATAATAAAATTAAATAAAAAATTCATGATCATTTCATGTATTTTAAATTTAATTTTTACACAATTTATGCATCTGCATAATCTGTAATAATACATCAACATCTCCCAAAAAATAATCACAAAACAAACTCTTCTAGATATTTCACACCTTTTATGACACTATAACATAGGTAAATGTTACTATAAGAGAGGTGTGGGGATAAATGATTTTTAATGGTATACATAAGAAAATGATGTTATATACCATAAGTGAACATATGATGGGTATATGGGTATAGTAAAAGTTTATAAGCAAATAATACATAACAAAAAATACATCTTAAAACATGATTTATTGAATATTAAATGGAATAACATAAGAAGTTCATAAAAATACTATATAAACATGAATCAATAAAAATTATCCATAAGAGTATAACATAGATATAAGAATAAAATTAATTCCTTACAAAAAACAAAAATATATAAGATATTTTTGAGAGAAAATAACCACTTACATTATATTGTGAAAGAACCCAATCATATCTATATTCAAAAAATGTGATCAAATAGAATCATTCCCACAAATTTTTAGTCAAACCCGGTCATGTTTATTATTTTCTACCCCATGGGATATAATTACTCAATCAATTCATTAGAGGGTATTATATGAACACACCCCTCATTATTCGTACATATTAGTTCCACTAGAAATTTAAAATTAACCATATAATAAATATTACTTGGAAATAATATTGGTAGAATATAATTTTCAAATGGTATCCCATGAAAAAATAGTTTTTCATTCTTTGAGTAATCAAAATTTGAAATACCCATTTAAAATAAATGGGTATCCAATGATATTGAGAAACATTAAAGGTAATTATCCTTAAATAATGATTATATTGAATATGGTATTTATAATGTTGAGATAAAGGGTTTAATATTATTTTTAACTTTTCCCTAATAAATCAATTGATTGGTATCTAGGATACCACCCTTCTATTAATAGAATAAAAATCAGGTCATACAAAGAAAAATTTAATTGGAATAGAAATTATGGTTACAAACTGAAGATAATTAAGTATGTAAAAGGATATGATGGATCATTTTACATTTTAATATTTAATGATTCCCATTTATGAAAAACTATGTAATGAAATATCTGTTAGATAAATAATAGTTTTAAAATAATTGTAGGAACATCAGAAATTTTTAAAAAATGTATCTTTTATAAGAAAAAACATCTAAATAAAATTCATGGTATAATTCACATCCTAAATATGTGAACATTAAATTGAATATTATTAATTATGAGCGGGAATTTTTTTTAAAAATTATATATAGATAAGATTATATTATTATATTTAATATTAATGAATAAGAGAAAAATATAACTTTTTCTTTTTAGAAGTCATTTTCAAAAATGATAGAAAGAAAATTGTCTAGTTATATTAGTCCACCAATTTTGATGATATCTATTACAATATACTGAAAAAAATAAATAATGCTGTTTTAGAGAAAATGTGTATTGAAATATAAGAGTATAAGACAAATTAATCCATATTAGAAAATTGGTAATGAGAAGAAAAATGATTAGATTAATCAATCCATATTTTTTCGTAAATAATATGAATACATTTATAGGAATAAAAATGTTGATATGCATGGGAAATATATATTTTGAATAATGTTTGTTATTCTTTCATATATTAAAATTTTATTTTACAATGTATTTCATCAAATAAGAATACATTGATGAAATGGAGTAACTTCCCTAGTTTAAAATATAATTTTACATTGTAAAAAGGATATGTTATTATATATAAGGCCCCAACCTTGAACATGAAATAATCATGGGTTAATTCAATTATTTAATTAATTTAAAATTAATGATATTTTTACATTTATGGATTTATTGAATTAGGCCATTATTCATAAATAACAACTCAAATATTTCAATATAGACCATTCTACTCACTATCTATTTTTTCATACAAAAAAACACTTTTACAAAAAACATGGATTTGTTTCATGTTTAATAAACATAACTGTTCCTTGATCCCATCAATGAATCCATTTTTCTTTTAATACTATTAAAAACATTTTAAAATTTGAGATGATCATAAGAATCATAGTAATCGATACACAAAGAAGGAAAACTGTTAGTCTTATGAAAACATGTAAAGCATGAATACAGTATCATAATGTAATATATTTCAACCTTAAAAAGTATTAGATACATTCATTTTAAAAAAAAGATAATTGATTAAATTTTCTGTAATCAAAATATTTCCATAAATCCCATATAAAAAAATTATAACATAAAGAATGTGACTTGGAAATAATCATACTTAAAGAGAATAACCATACAGTCGGCTTCAACACATATCACTCTTATAAATGGAATATTCATACGAACAACATCCATATCCAATGAATTAGAGGTTATAACGTTACCAACCATCATTGGTTAATCATGGAACCACCCATCATGGGTTTATCACATAACCACCTAAGAAATTTCAAAGTATAACTGATTAATCATAACATATAAATGATAGCATTTATCAATATTTCATTTATAGTCATAAGAAATAATTTCACGATATAGAAATAGTAAATTCATTTTAAAAACCATTTTTTAATAGAAAAATACCCATAAAAGGGAAAAATCGTTTTCTATTCCTTTAAAAAAAATTAGTGCATATATATAAAGACAAATATCAGAAAATTTCTACGACAACAATGAAGTTGTTTCCGTATACGTTAAAAAAATTCCTTTTGTCATTTGTTCGGAAAGTCAAAAAGTACATATAAAGAGATTAAATTTGATTTTTTTAATAAAATTGAAGATATAAACTAAATATATATATTCAAAATTAATTTCATTCAAATTATTTTAACATCAGAGACATGAAGTAGATGTTTATCCCAAATAATGGATGTTGGGTGAAGAAATTCCCTTACATTGAGTCTGACAGGTCTCATATGTTCATTTTTCTTCCGCAATAAAAAACATAGGATAATTTATACTTGATTCATAACCTTTATGAGTTTATTATTTCATTTATATCATTAATTACTATGGTATAATAACTACAAAATTATTTAATCTCAAGTAAGCCAATTTGTCGATATTCGGTACTTGAGTTGAAAATGTACTTGATAAGATGTCAATACTCCATGTGATCATAATCACATCACGCAGAAAAAAACAGGATGTAAATATATTATATATTCATTATATATGTATTTATAATAATCTTAAAATATTGAAATTCCCTGACCCTAGTTACCCAATGTCGGTGCATTATTACATAACATGGGCATGATCACAAAAGATCACGTCTCAAAAGACATATTAGTTTAGTTTCCTTGGAAGTACTAGATACATCCACAAAGTTTACATTACATCATAAAATGGATAACTACAACAACATTGTTTCCATAGACAACACTAATATCCCATAAACTATCCCAGAAGGTCATTCGTAATTTACTTCTTCGCATCCTAGGAAAAAATTAATCATAGAAAGGTGTGAGCTCATATTCTCAATAACGATCACAATATAGTGAAAACATTCATAAATAAGCATAAACATTTAAAGAAATGTATAAAACTAAAACAAAATACTTTTCAAAAAAAAATCCTCATAATATGGAAAATATAAATCAAAATAATACCATTTACATAGTTACATGGATATTATACTAGTCGAATAATCAAAAGCAATATCAATATCCACTTTTTTAATGATGGAATGCATAATTCCTGACATTCATAACAACCTAGTCAAAGCCTTGTTCCAAGACTACAAATAATATTTTGTCAAGGCCTTATTCCCAGACACTATTTTGTCTCATGAGACCTACTGATGCATCGAGGAGCTATAGCAGGCTCCACCCATCACATACTAAGTCCAATGCATTCCTCATATGAAAAGTTTTAAACATAACTTAAACATTCATATTAAAACTTGCATATGAAATGTCAATACTTTACCCATAAACAATGAATGGTATAAAAATAACACATACACAGTCTAACATATCACAAATCCTTCAATAAAAAATAGAAGATTTGTATCATAATAAATCAACTTCAAAAAAGATTAAAATCCATTAAAGGATGTTGACATTGATGAAATAAAAAATGTTTGAGAGAAATATCTCATTATTTTCTTGAAATTATTTAAAGTTACATAATTATAAATGAAATAATTTATTTTTTAAATATTATTATAATCGTGTAAGTGAAGCATCAACAATGTTCTAACTGCAGAATATAGTTGCACCCGCCGTATAAGTTAAAAAACATTATTACCTTAATTTTGTAGAAAATCATATAATGTAACTTGTTTGGAAAACTAAGGAATGATTTATTTAAAAATGTATAAGGTCATGTAAGGGTATAAATGACAATAAACCATGGTCTAGTAAGTATTAAAAATGTTTTGGAATATATTTTTTTGGAAAACACGGATGTGGATGATAAAGGGGACCCAGTAGATAATTACATATAAACAACCTTGAATAATTAAGAGGTCGTAGAATTAACCCTTACATTGTAATTTTCCTTGGATGAGTGTAGGTTAACCTCCAGTATAATGGTGAAATAATTATTATTAAATTACAAAAGAATCATATACATTCATATGATATCATATATGATCTTTTAACATTGCTTTGTTAATAATATCTTAATATTATCGACGTTTCGGGTGTTAACTGATTTGTTTGCCTTTTTATGAATTGTTATGTAAGTAAAGTATGTTATGTATAAGATGTATATTACTCATATTAAGAATGATATTACGTCTTTAATGTTTATATTTAATCATCTAATGTGAATTAGTAATGAATGGATACAATGGGGAATGAATCTCATCGTGTTTATGGAGACGGTAATTCGTACGTATGCACGAGCGACAATATCATTCATTTGATATAAAATTAATATTTAATTGGATGGTATATCATATATACATAATCATTATCATGTTATATTTATTATTTTCATCAATTACACATCATTATTATACCCATCCAAATAATAATGTATTGAATAATAATTACACCACGACGTGGAGATGGTAAGTTGTACGTACACACGTATGGTGACATGTCATTAAAAGGATGGATATAATAATGAATATGGATGTACCATATTTATAATAACATAAAAGTATATATAAGATACCAGAGTTATTATTTTATATTGGAAAAAACAAATAAAGAGGAAGTGGAAGAAGAAAGGAACTTGAAAGAGGTGATAATATATTTACCTCTTCTTGGAGTTCTTCTCTTTGATGTGATCCAAAGATCTCCTTAGGATGGCTTTCAGACTAAAGTAAGGCCTCTAGGATGAAGTTAGGATAGTTGAGAGGGTATTTTGGAAGAGGTTGGATGATCAAAAAGGCTTTTCAGGTGTGAATTAGATAGAAGTTTTAGTGCCCTTTTATAATAGGGGTGGAGGCACCTTTGGAAAAGCTTGAAATATTATTTTATAATAAAATCATTTTGGGTTTCTAATGGCACCAAAATGGATTATTTAATGTATATGATTTGAATGGGTATAATACCACTAACCCATATATGTTTTCGATAGGTTTTTCTCACTATATTAACCTTATCTTTTAGATTTAACTCTTAGTTACATAGTTTGATATTTACCATGTCTCATATTATTTTTATATTATATGGATAATAAATTAACTATATACTTCAAGAATACCCCAAGTGGTTCTTTAATGATACACCTATAATTATATAAGTCATTTGGCTCATCCATATATTTTTAGGATTATAATAACATTTAATAATATAATATTTGTTTTAGAAACTCTTTTATGTCAATTTTGACACAATTTGGTATTTTGTTTTTGCTAAATTCATTACAGCATTATCAGTTTGAAAACAAATCCATCTATCCAACCATAATATGTTATATTAACCTAGAAAATTTACGGTACTAATAAAAAGTCTAAAATTTCATTTATTTAGATATTTAAAATATCAATTATTTTAATATTTTATTAATTGGGTATTTACTGCATCATCATTGTGTCCAAAATAAATTAAATTATTTAATGTATAAAAATTATAAATAATATACCATTATGTAGGAAATCTTTTTATATTTCTAATGAATATTTATAGTTGAATTTATATTATGTGTATCCCTATATTAAAAATGGTTTATTTATTAAACTTTGAATTTAACTCTTTTAACTCTTCTTTGAATTAAATAATAATATATGTCCTTATATAATCCAAGTTGACCTAAAAGATCATATTTTATTCCTAAGGTTGTTTTTGGTCGAATTACACTTATCCAATAGAATTAGGACATGTTTTAAGGCAATAATAATATCAATTTTACCCATTATTTCTATATTTATTTTTAACCGTTGTAAATAAAAGTAAAAAGTTACTATTCACCAAAAATTATTTTCATCTTATTGAACCAAATTTTACATAATGATAACAACTGCATCTCTTGGATTTTTAATATTCAACCCATAAAAGTGGTAAAATTAATTTTTATTCAAATGCTCCAAGGAAGTGGGTAAAAGACGGTAAAATGTTCAATAAATATTTTATATATCTAAAATTATTATATACTAACTCTAATGATTTGCATTTAACTTATATAGGTATTATGTATCTATATTGACATAAAATAAATTTAAATAAAATAAATAATTATTTAAATATATATTCGGTTTTAAACTATAACTCATGGTTTTTCACTATTCATGAAAGAATGAATGTTTTCAGAAAAATACCAAAAATTCACCCAAAGCGAATTTCGATATTCCAGATCCAAAAATGAAGTCCAGTTTGAACGATAAAATTTATAAGACTTCAAAACGTGGCTATTCCTATTCATAACGGCTAGTTTGATTGGTTGTAGTGTGTCTGAACTCGATGTTTCGTACAACACATGCTATTGTACTATTCAAATAGATGTGTACCGTGGAAGCTTGGGGTGTTACATTCTACCCTCCTTAAAAGAATTTCTTCCTCTAAAATCCTAGAATATAACTAGACATAAATATTCTGGTAGTTTTTCATCATATGTTCCTTGGGTTCTCACATTTCCTCTTCCACCTTATGGTTTCTCTGTAGAACTTTTACCAGATGAGTCATCCTATTTTTCAACACCTGTTCTATTGTATCAAGAACCATGAAAGGTTATTCAAAATAAAATAGACCGGGTTCCAGTTCTCATTCCTAATAGGTAAGTACATGCATTGGGTCAAGCATGATTTTATCATTAGTGATAAGTGGAATACATCGTGACGTTTGGAGAGACTTGGCGGTATTTCCAAATAGTTTTGTACAACCCCAATTCATTCTAGAATTATGAATGGTATACTGTACCTGGTAATTAATTTTCCCTTATTACCGAAACATATAACACCCTTCCATGGAGATACCTTTAAGAAAACATGAACTCCTACCTGAAATTCCAAATACTTCATTTGGTTATTGTCATAGATCTTTTGGCTACTTCGAGCTGCATTGATGTGGGTTTGGATTACCTTCACATTTTCCATCGTTTCCTCCACATGTTCTGAGCCGAAGAGTGTTATATCACAAACATCATCCCAACAGGTTGGTGTGAGACATCTCATTCTGTATAATGTTTCATATGATGCCATATGAACACTTTAATGGAAACTATTTTTATAAGAAAATTCAACCAAAGTTAAATGTTGATCCCAAAAACCATGAATGTCAAGTCATCATGATCTCAACATGTCTTCTATGGTTTGAATAGTTCGTTCTGATTGTCCACTAGTGGGGGCTGGTAGGTAGTGCTCAAACGATGATCAATATCTAGGGCTTCTTAATGACTTGTCCATAATCATAATATATAATGTGGATCACAATCAGAAACAATCGATAGGGATACTCAATAAACTCTCACAACTTCATTCATATATAGTTTTTCTAGATGTTCAATTGGTAAATATTCTCTTATAGCATGAAAATGTTCTCACTTTGTAAGATGATCAACAATGAACCATATTGTATCGTTCCATCTTTTAGTCTTTGGTAGACCCATGAAAAAGTCCTTCATGATATCATCCCATTTCCACTCAGTTATGGGAAGGGGTTTCATGACTCTTCCAAGATATTTCCTTCCAGCTTTCACTTGTTAACAAACCATACATCATGACACCAAATCAGAAATCTCCCACTTCATGTTGTCCCACCAAAAACATTAATTCAAATCTATATACATTTTGGTGCTCCCAGGGTGTATTGAGATGTTGGAGCTATGAGAATCATCCAACAATTATCATTTTAGATCAGGTATATCGGGAACACAATTTCTCTTCCCAAATTTCAAAATTCCATCTTCATATATGAGGTCACTCAATCTCCCATCATTCAAATCATTACTCTTCTTTTAAAACTCCTCATCATCTACCTAATATCATTTTATCATTTTTAGTAAAGATGGTTTGGCAACCAATATAAAAGGAATTAATGATTAACCTTCTATGGTTATTCACATATCCATAATTACTAGATCCATGAAAATAGGATCCCTTTCAACTCTCATCTTTTTCAAAACTCCATGATCGTTTCTGATCGAAGCATCTTCCACCTTATTTTACTTCCTCTGGTGGTAGTGTATAATTCTATCACAATTCTTGAGTAGTTCATGCCATCTCATTTGCCTCATTTTGAGTTCTTTCTATGAGAAAATATACTTAAAAATTTTGTGATCAATATAAATATCACATATTCACCGTAGAGATAGTGTCTCCAAATCTTTAAATCCAATCTTACAGATTCTAACCCAAGATCTTGAGTCGGATAGTTTTGCTCATTAATTTTCATGTGTCATGATACATAGGTAATAAATCTATCATTCTGTATAAGGACAGAACCACGTCCTTTTTTCGATGCATCACTATAAATAACAAACCCATCATCCCCCAATGGTAGTGTCAATGTAGGAGCATTAAATAATCTTCTCTTAAATTCATCAAAAAGTTATTCAAAGTCAATTTTTCATACAAATTTATCCCCTTTTCATGTGAGATTTGTTAATGGGTTAGCCAATTTGGCTAAATGTTGGACGAAACGTCAATAATAACCTACTAAACAAATAAAACTGCATACCTTAGTTATTCATGTCTATGATGGACATTCTTATATTTCATTGGTTTTAGAAGGATCAACATAGATTCCATCCTTAGAGAAAATATATCGACGAAACAAAATCTCTTAAAGTCAGAATTCCCCCTTGCTAAACATCCCATATATTTCGTGTCTTCTAAGATCTTCATGATAATGCGCATGTGATTTTCATGATCTTAAAAGATATTGGTGTATACCAAGATATCGTCAATAAATACCACTAAAAATTCATCAAGATATTCCTTGAAAACTCTATTCATTAGATCCATGGAGACAGAGGGTGCATTAGTCATTCCAAAAGGTATTAATGTAAACTTGTAATGCCCGTACCTGGTTCAAAATGTTGTTTTTGGAATGTCTTCCTTCTTCACAAAAAACTGATGATATCTAGATCGAAGGTAAATCACTGAAATTTATTGCGCTCCATTAAGTTGGTCAAATAGATCATCAATGCGAGGTTGGGGATACTAGTTCTTTATTGTTATAGCATTAATCTCTATGTAGTCAATACACAACCTCCTAGATCTATCATTATTCTAAATTAACAGCATAGGGGCTACCCCTGGAGAATCACTAGGGAAAATAAATCCCTTATTACTCAATTCCTCTAGTTTTTTCATTAGTTCCACTAATCCCACATTGGCCATTCTATAAGTGGTCTTCGATATGGGCCTTGAACCAGGAATTAAATCAATGGAAAACTAAATTTCTTGCTCTAGAGGATGTCCAAGAAAATCTTCTTGAAACACGTAAACATACTCTTGAACAATAGGTACATCCTATATTTGAACAATCCTTTCCTCACCCAAAGTTATTTCATTCTCTTCGTCCCAAATAATTGAATTTAGTTGAGCTATTGTGGGTGGATCTATATAATTATTAGGTGGTGATGATTTTTCTCTAAAGATAAGTTGTTCTTTATCAAATAACATCAAAAATAGTAACCTCCTTTTTCTTATAATAAATTTTTTCATCATTGTCTGAAAGCTAATCAATACTGAGGATTATATCAAATTCAATCATGGGAATGATGATGAGATGAGCAGATAATGAACATTTATATGCCTTAATGGGAATATATTCACAAAATATTATTGTAATGATACTTCCCTTGAGAGTTTTTACTGAAAAATTCTTTGTTAAATAAAATTTAAAATATCTAATTTTCATAAAAAAACATGGAAGATATGAAATAATGTGATGATCCAGAATCAAATATAGCATTTGATAAACTCGATGAAACCATTAAATTTCCTGCCACCACGCCTTTCGGGGCTTCAACCTCAGCAGTAGTGATGGAATAAGCTTGTCCATGATCCCTTGGCCATTTCTGAGTTAAGTTTCCCTGAGGATTAGGACACTCATTCACACAATTCCCCCTTTCTCTACAATTTTAGTATTCAACATTGATAGCCTCTTTCTTCCCCTTGAAATCACGAGCTTGGTGGCATTTTTCACCACACTTGTAACAAACTCCCATTCCCCTCAAAAAAGTACCAGGGTGTCTCTTCCAACATTTACTTCAATATGGATATTAAACTATTCCCTTCTTCCCCTTATTTCCATATCTGGAGTGTTCAACAGATCTCTTCTTCTTTTTCATTTCTTTAAATTTGTAAGACATAGAGAATTCCTTTTTCTATCATGATAGCACATGGGACAATATCTTCGTACGACGAGATGGATTGTGATACTATTTCTAGATGGATAAAGGGTTTTAACCCATCAAATAATTGATCAATCTTACTTAATGGGTTATGTATGTAATCTAGATCATGCCTCGCAAAGCATGTAAAGTACGATACATATTATGAGACATTCTCATCCTCCTTTTGCCTCAAACATAGAAATTGTCATTCCATATCCACTCGATGGTCACCGGGAAAGCATTTTTTTACAAAAAGCCCTTTAAACATCCTCCATTACATATTTGATACTTCCTCATATTCCATTGTGTTTTGTATCAATGAAAACCATTGATCAACATCTCCAGTGAGGCGGAAAACTTCCCTGACAAATTTTTCCCTTTCAATACTCCCCAAGGTGTGGAATATTTTCTCTAAGGAATTTATCCATTACCAAGCTACTAGTGGATTTGGACCCCCATCGACTATCGATGGTTGTTGCCTCATAAAGTGATCTAACATTGATTATCCACACTATGGATCAGGGTGCTCCATATTGGTCAGGTTATTATTCATAACCTGAGTGAGTTGTCCCAGAATGGTGATTAACAAATCAGCACCACTTGCATCCCCAGCTCCACTAATGTTGAGTAGGAATACATTTCCTATATGGAGTGTGTTCATTGATATAGTTTCCACTCCTTCCACTAGGTTCCTTTTCTAAACAATGGAATAAACTAGATTAGTTTATGAATTGAAATACATAATTCCAAACTTATAAAACACTTATCATAAATTGAACATTTTATGTATATAATCCATAATCATAAAAATATTTTCTTTTAGTAAGTATATACTCATAAACCCTTCTTATTGGTTTTTAAATAAATTGATATTTATCCTATGCATATCCCCCAAGCATGTTGTAAGCAAGAGTGCCTCAGGGCCGGTTTTCGTGCACCTGTTCTCGTTCGAGTCTTGCTCAAAGTGTTGTTTTCAGGTTTTACCCATAGGTACATCTGTGCGAGAGCCGCCTATACCTACTCGTATCCAGACAAGGACATATTTCTTGGAAGATTCACAAAATCTCTATAATAACAAAATTCTATGATGTTTTTCTAAACCAATCCTCAAAGTCTATTTTAGGGCTACGTTATCTAATTTGTGTTCACCTAAATCTTTTTTCCATGTTTTGTACTATTCTTCCTTTGATACAAAATGTAATGCTCCGACCGTATTTACCCAGTATAGGTTCATTATTACATAACATTGGGATGATAAAAAAATATCAAGTCTCAAAAAAACCTATTAGTTTAGTAGCCTTTGAAGTACTATATACATTCATAAGGATTACATTACAGAATGAAAAGAAAAATTAAAACTACATCGTTTCCATAGACAAAACTAATATCCCATAGACTATCCCTACAGGTTAGTCATAATATACCTTTTTTCATCCTGGGAAAAAATTAACCATAGAAAGGGGTGAGCTCATATGCTCAGTAAGGATTGCAATATACCAGAAAATTTCATAAATAAGCATAAACATTTATGGAAATGTATAAAACT
This sequence comes from Viscum album, assembly GCA_963277665.1. Classification (NCBI taxonomy): domain Eukaryota; kingdom Viridiplantae; phylum Streptophyta; class Magnoliopsida; order Santalales; family Viscaceae; genus Viscum; species Viscum album. The sequence goes on along the minus strand of OY728147.1, from coordinate 1,360,371,681 downwards.
AAATCAAAATCCTTTTCATCATATAATTCATCATAATATAAAAAATATATATCAAAAAAATGTCATTTACTTACTCACATAGATTTTCTACTAGTCAAATAATCACTTGCAATACCAATATCCACATTCATAATGATGAAATGCATAATGCCATACTTTCATAACCACATAGTCAAAGCCTTGTGCTAAGACTAAAAATAAGATTCTGTCAATACCTTGTGCCAGGACACTAGTTTGTCTCATGAGACCTACAGATGCATCTAGGAGCTATAGCGGGCTCCACCCGTCACTTACAAAGTCCAATGCAATACTCATATGAAATGTTTTAAACATAACATAATCATTCATATTAAAATTAGCATACAAAATGTCAATACATTATCCATCAACCGTGAATGGTAGAAAAATAACACATCCAAAGTCAAACATTTCGAAAATCCTTTAATACAAAATGGATGATTTGTATCATATTAAATCAACTTCAAACAAGATTAAAATCCATTAAAGGATTTTGACAAAGATGAAATCAAAATTTTTTGTGAGAAATATGTCATTCCTTTTTTGAAATCATTTAAAGTTACATAATTATAAAAGAAAACAATTATTCTTTAATATATTCTTCTAATATTGTATGGTATGCTTCAACGATGTTATAACAGTGGAATATTGCCGCACCTACCGTATATGTTAAATAAAATTCTTACCTTAATTTTGTCGAAATGGTCACAAAGTAACTTGTTTGGAAAATGATTGAACGATTAATTTAAAAATATATATGGTCAAATAAGGGTGCAAATGACTTTAACCCATAGTACTATAAGTAGTAAAAATGTTTTGGAGTACATTTTTAGGAAAACACAGATGTGTATGACATAGAGGTCCCAGTAGATGATTACATATAAACAACCTTGAATAATGAAGAGGTTGTAGATTAACCATTACCTTGTACATTTCATTGGTCTAGGGTAGGTTAACCTCTTGTATAATGGTGAAATAATTGTTTTTAAATTAAACAAGAATCATATACATTAATATGAAATCATATATGATCTTTTATCATTTCTTTGTTAATAATATCTTAGTATTATCGTCCTTTAAGGTCTTACCTGATTTGTTTTCCTTTATATGATTTGTTAAGTAAGTAATGTTTGTTATGGATAGGATGTATAATATTTATATTCAGAATTATATTAAGTCTTTAAACATTATTTTTAATCATCTAATGAAAATTATTCTTGAATGAATACGATGGGGATTGAATCTCATCACGTTTGTGGAGACGATAATCCATGCGTATTCATGATTGAAAATACTGTTATTTTGATACTAAAATGATATATAATTGAATGGTATATCATATTTATAGAATCATTATCTTGTTATATTAATTATTTACATCAATTAAACTTCATTATTATACCAATCCAAATATTATTTTATTGAATAACAATTACACCATGACGTGGAGATGGTAAGCTATTCGTACGCACTTATGGTGACATGTCATTCAAAGGATGGATAGAATAATGAATATGGTTCTACCATATTTATAATAACATCATAGAATGTAGAAGATATTGGAGTTATTTTTTTAAAATGGAATCAAAAAATAATGAGTAAGTTGAATTAGAGAGGAACTTGAAAGAGGGGATGAAATATTTACCTCTTCTTTGGGTTCTTCCTTTTGATTTGATCAAAAGGGACCGTTAAGATGACATTCTGAGTAATGAATGGCCTCTAAGATGATGGGAGGAAAATTGATAGGATATTTGGGCAGAGTGTGGCCAATAAAAAATCATTTTAATGTGTGAATTAGAGAGAAGGGGAAGTTTCCTTTTAGAAGAGGGGTGAGGGGCACCTTAAGAAAAGCTAGAAATATTAGTTTATAATAAAAGTATTTTCAGTTTATAATGGATCCAAAATGGATTATTTAAAGGGTAAGGTGGTGATGGGTCGAAAACCACTAAACCAATAGGTTTTAGACATGTTGGGTCACTATATTAACCTTATCATTCAGATATAACTCCTAGTTAAATAGTTTGACATTTACCATGACTCTTTGTATTTTTATATTATAATGTAAATAATCATACTATATACTTCTAATAGAACTCTAAGTGGTTCAATAATGATACACCTATTATTATATAATTATTTTGTCCGATCCATTGAATTTTAGATATAGAATATCATTTATTAATATAATATTAGTTTTAAAAACTCTTTTATTTCAGTTTTGACACTATTTGGTATTTTCTTTTTTCTAAATTCCAAACAACATTATTAATATTAAAATAAATCATCTAATAAACCCTAAGATTACATATTAACCATGATAATTAGTGTAATTCATATAAATTCTAAAATTACATTTATTTGGATATTTATAATATAAATTATTTTAATATTTTATTAATTACGTAATTACTGCATCATTGTGTCATAAATGAATTTAATTATTTAATGTCTAAAAAATAAAAATAAAATAATATTATGTAGGAAAAAAATTTATATTTCTAATGAATATTTATAGTCAAATTTATCTTATGTGTAACCCTATATTATATGTGGTTTAGTTATTAATCATTGAATTTAACACTTTTAACTCTTCTTTGAATTAAATTATAATAAATGCCCTAATCTAATCCATGTGGAACTAAAGGATCATATTTTATTAATAAGTCTATTTTAGGTCAAATTACACATACCCAATAGAATTAAGACATTTTTTAGGGTAACAATAATATCATTTTTACACTTAATTACCCTATTTAATTTTAACCGTGGTAAATAAAAGAAAAAATTTACTATTCACCAAAAAATATTTTCATCCTATTGAACCACATTTTACTTAGTAATATCAACTGTGTCTCTCATATTTTTGAAATTCAACTAAAAAAAGTAGTAAAATTATGTTTTATCTAAATTTGCAAATGCTTCTAGGAGGTGGGTAAAAGATAGTAAAAAGTTCAATAAAATATTTATATATATAAAACTATTATAAACTGACTCTAATTATTTACATTGAACATATATAGATATTATGTATCTATTTTTACCTAAATTAAATATAAATAAATTAAATAATTATTTAAATACAAATTCTGTTTTAAACTATACCTTAGTGTTTTTCACTATTCATCAAATATTGAATGTTTACCGAAAAATACAAAAAAATTCACCCTAAGATAATTTCGATATTATAAATCCAAAAATGAAGTCCATTTTGAAAGATAAAATTTATAAAATTACAAAATATTGGTATTATTATTCATAACGACTAGATTGATTGGTTGTGGTGTTTTAGAACATGAAGTTGCATACCACACATACTATTATATTATTTAAAGAGAAGCGTACCGTGGAAGCTCAGTGTGTTACAAATACAAAATAAAGAAACCATTTATGGAGACAGTATGCCAAATGTATAGAAGGATGCTATTTTCATTTTTCTTATCGTTTTCAAGATCAAAATTAAATGAAATAGACATAAATTTTGATATATATATAATATCATTATAGTAACATTTATGAGTCATTTATATAATAAATTATTACTAAAAAATCATTAAAATATTACATGTGATTTGTGAATGAATGACATCATTTTGATAAGGTTGTAGCCAACATGTCCCCAAACGAAGTTATAATATAACCACAATATGGAAAACCAGAAGGTATATTTAATATAACATTAAATGAATATGAAATTATTTATAATATAAATTTTAAAATATAATTTAACCCTAATAATCGTTTTAATACCATCCATGATGTCGATAATGAAAAGGAAATAAAATATTCATGAAGGTTATTAACTGGCATAACTTTGACAACAATTTAATTTTGTCGAATAAGAGGATGTGAGAAATTACCTGGATACGATATATTCCATTAGAAACATAAAACTCCATAATATATTTTTTTATTTATTTATCATACATTGTTGGATGAGGATTGTTATTATAATGTAGAAAAATAAAAGAAATTAGGAGAGGTACTTTGAGAAACATACCTCTTGAATATCCACTCCTTTAAAGACACTATAGGTCTTTATATTTGGTATTTTGGTGAGATAAAAAAAACCATGGAATGGGGAAAGTGATGAGGATAGGTTTTGAAAGATATTTTAGGAGATAAATGTCTTTGTACGATGAAATGGGGAGGTGAGGGTGGTATTTATACTTGAGGAGATGCGGGTTCTGGTGATAAAATTATTGATTATTTTTATATTTAATGATAACCACTTTGAGGTGTCATTAATTTAAATGAATTATAATTTAAATTAAAATTGTGTTGGTTGGTAAGGGTCGAGCCACACCTCAAACACCCTGTAAATGTTGTAGTTTTTGGTTATTTTAATCTTTTTCCATTTTAACCTTTATATGTTTCATTTTTTATTTATATGGCGATAAATAATTTTTTTATCATGGAAAATTTTGTATACAAAAAAATGAATTAGACATTAAAAAATCATTTTTAAGATTTTATTCAAAAAATTTAATCCAGTTTACCAAATTCATTTCACAGTATTTTAAGAATTATAATTATAATAAAATCCGAAAAACAGAAAAGTGGGTTTTTAATGTGAAATAAAAAAATGTTTGAAATGTTTTTATTTATATTTTCAACATTAAATTGATTCCAATGATCTAAATTGGATTAAATGAAAAAAATTAGTTTAATTAAACTATTAAAACAATTAAAAAGATAATATAACAATATAAATAAATTTTATGGAAAATTAGTTTTGAATTAAAATGTAGTGTCTTTCACTATTCATAAAAATGAATATTATCAGAAATATACAAAAATTATTCTAAAGTAAATTTTTAGGGATTTATTGTAATTAAGATGTCAATTTTTTCAAATATAACTTATAAAAGTATCAAAAACTTTAGGTAAAATTTCTTCTCCATCAAAAGTGGCAAGAATTTTTTTTTGAAAAATACTTCTTTTTAACATAAATTTTAAATTGTACGTATATAATGCATATAAAAAATTGAAAATGAATTATAAACATTAAATTTTAAATATTATATATATTATTAATATAATCTAATAAGAGTGATTTATTATTTTATAAATACAATTACACTCATTGAAATAGTTTTTCATAAAAACACATCATTTATATTCAATTGGTTCTCATTTCTTTTTCTATTTAATTTGGTACCTAATGAATAATTACATAAAAATTTGTAAACCCTATTTTCATAATTCGATGAATAATTTTCATTACAGCCATTCCAAAAACTATGTTATTAATAGAGACATTTTAATACTAATATTTGTTTGTTGGTTTATGATCTATGTGGCGTATCATTTACGTTATATAACATAGTATATCATTCTTAAAATATTTGATGTTAAATTCAACAACCTTTTAAAAATTTCATCTTATAAATTTGAATTCTGAGTTAGTAACTAAGTTATGACTTTTCAAAATACCTTTATTGCAATTCTACATCATAAAATAGATACACAAAACTACAACTTTAAACGATTGAAATGGAAGTAAGGAGGTCACATGAGATAACACAAACTAGGTTTCAATGAAGGAAAACATGGATATATAAGAAGAACTAACTATCTTGTTTTGAAATAGATTAATAGAAAATATAGTGAAGAAAAATTTAACAATCACAATGCTATAAATCATTAATGATCTAAGGGACCATTTGAAACAATGGAAAAGAAGGTACTAGGGTAAAATTTTAGTTTCAATATATTTTCTCTAGAGTTGAAGAAATAAAATATATAATTTAATAATAAAATATGTAAATATACTTTCATGAAAGGTATATATTCATCCAATAATCACATTCCACCACACACTCATCTTTTCCTCTAAATAATGAGTATTCAAGATGAATTTTTCATTCCCAATGCATTAGAGACAACATTTATAGAATTATAAAAAACAATAAATATTAACAATCCATTCCTCCTATTTTTAATAATTATCCAAACCCAATATTGTAAGGATAAGAAAAAACAATTATCCATGAAAAATAAATCCTTGTTTGAAGAAAAACTACTTTTAATATAACAAACAGACTCTTTTTTTTACACACTTCAACATGATTTATTACATAAAATATTTACATGATATGACATAGAAGATCGAGAGGTATAGTGTATATGGGGCTTAGGAACATTACATAATAACTCAAAACACGAAACATAACTTCTTTATTGAAAACTCCTTTTACATGGCCACTACATTTCCTTATACATAGAATTGCATTAGAGAACCCGAGGACATGCAATAAATAAGGGTGAGCTATAAATCCAATAAGGGAATAAACTTGGATTAACATGTGGAATACAATAAATGTTATACAATAGGCATATAAATGGAGAATAAGAGAAACATGAACATAAAATAATGATAATGAATGATAATAATAAGGTGGAGATGTGGCAATAACACATAACATAAAATTAAAATGAACCTAGGTTCAAGAGTAAACCCTCATCGCACATGAAGCATGAGTGAAACCACGTTTACCATGAATTATCTGGAGTCAATACCCATTGTACAAGACATATCTTGATACTATACTTTACCCAATTTATTGGAGCGCTATTAGGGTGCAACCTTTTTAAGCATTTCATTTAATGCATATTTGTACAACATGGATCATATAAAATGGAATCAATCAACATCATAAGTTCTTCCACGATTATATAATGTGGAAGAAATACATTAAATTTCCATTAAAAATGTATATGTTTATAATGACCCATACTTTACATACATTATTAATACTTCAAAATTGAAGCATACTTATTACAACATATAACAAAACCAAGAAAGGACCGTATAGGTATAGTGTCTTTAGAAACTGGGAAACATAAACAACTGGTTCATAAAGCATCTACTTTGCCTCCCATTTATTTCATCATATCTAGAGTCCCTTTCTGGCATATTCTACTTAATAACCTTCTTCCTGGCCTGGGGAAATAAAACATACAAAAGGGTGAGCTCAAATGCTCAGTAAGGGTAAACAAAAGAAATATCAATCACATTGTATACATAAGCACATAACTTTTGGAAATCTTAACCTCCAAAAGAGATCATAATTTCATAACATGGGATAAATAATGGTAGTGAAACGTAATCACAATAATCATAACTTAAAACATGAAACTTTGTGGCATACACACATAATCATAGAGAATCATTTCTTCTTAGTAAAGACTCATTGGCGAGACTATCTTAGTGGACAAAGTCCCTTTCTGAACCGAGTCACCCTCGTTTCAGTCCTGTTTCACTGAACCTGTATAACCTACCGTTCCAGCCATGTATATCTCATGAGATATAAAATCTTTACCCAATGTATTGGAGGGAGATATAGGTCTCACCCATCTCATAATGATACCATTCTTATGTGTGCCACAAAATCATAAACCATACATCATAGCATAACCCATGTAATAAAAAAATGGGAATCTTAAACATCATCATGACATTATAAAACATTTCATATAGGATAAAGGAATAAAAAAATTTCCATCACAACATAATAAAATCCATGTAATAATAGTTATAGAAACAGAACCCTTTATTATCTTAGATGGAAAATAATTTTGATAAAACACTTGAACTCCATTCTTGAGGAAAATATCCTTTCTACTTCAAAAAACATTTTCCTTTATTAACATGTCATACAACATTAAACTAAACTAATTTGATTAAAAATAAACTTGAAAGCTTGTAAAGGAAGCTTCTTGGAAATAATGTTTTAAAAATCCATTCATGCCGTATAAGTTAAAAAAACATTCTTCTCGTTTTTTTGTTGGAAAAGTCAAAAAGTACCTCATACGAAAAATGACAAAAGATTCCATTCATATCTTTTACTAAAAACTCACTGAATAGTAAAATTGGATTTAAACAATTGTATGTGGATTGAAATAATATTAGATATTGAGGAAACATGGATGTGGATGATAAAATACACCCCAGTAAATACCAATGTATAAACAATCTTGGATAAAAAATGAGATTGTGATATTTCCCTTACCTTAGGTCCGTTTTGCTTTGTAAGTGTCTGATCCTCTTGTATAATGATTTAAATAATGTTATTGACTTATTCCAGAATCATACTTATTTTTATGATATCATATATGGTCAAATTCTTAGCTTCTTAGTAGTAATATTTCATTGTTACTTGTTATTCGGGTGTTTATATGTTTTTGTTCTTATGCGTGATTTGTCGAATAAATTCTTATTCATATCTTTAGGTTATAGATACCTCATTTACATAATGGTATTAGTGTAATATATATCATATTCATTCATTAAATCCATTCAATTCATTTATTTAATCATTATGAAATGAAGATCATGTAGAACGAGTCGCATCACATCGTGAAGACGGTATTCCGTACGTACGCACGAGTGATGATATCGTTCCTATGATCGTGGAATTGTATTAGAGTGTATGTATAATATTTCAGAATCAGTATAACTTTATAATAGTCATATATAGTCATTATATACACCACTATACCCATCCAAGTAAGGTGGTGGTGGAAAATAGATTACACCACGGCGTGGAGACGGTATTCCGTACGTACGCACACGCGGTGATTTCTTTTTCCGTAGGATGGATAGATGGTGAAATAGGTTTGTTTCATACTTATAATAACATATCAGTATATTAGTGATACTGATGTTATTACTTCATAATGAAACAACTAAATAAGAAGAAGTGGAAGAAGAAATAAAGATGAAAGAATCGGTAACGGACATTACCTCTTCTTTGAAGTGCTTCTTTGAGACATTCTTTTAGGGCACTAAAATTTGTCTTTGAAGAAAAATAGGACCTCTATAATGTCTCTAGGGAAGTGGATAGGAGGAATTTGCAGAGTTTGTCCGAGCTTTAAGGCTCAAAGTGGTGTGAGGAAGAGGGCGAGGAGGTGCCATTTTATAAGGGAGGAGAGGGGCACCTTTGGAATAACAAAAAATATTATTTTATTATAAAGTGAAGTTAGGTTTTAAATAGCTCCAAATTGATTTATTTAGAAGATATGGAGGGGATGGGTCGAAAAACTCTCATCTAATAGAATTTAGACAAGTTTAGGTTCCTATTTTAACCTTATCATTTAGATTTAACATTATTTTAAATAATTTTACTGTTTCCGTGTCTTCTTGTGTTCTTATATTATATGGTTAATAAACATACTATATCAAGACAAACGAACCCCAAGTTGTTTATTATTAATATATATAACCTTATCTAAGTCTTTTAGCCGAACCTTAGATTTGTAGGAATAAAATAATAATTAATAATATAATATTTGTTTTAAAAAATATTTTATGTCAATTCTGACACAATTTAGTAATTGATTTTTGTGAAAATCATAACAGAATTATTAGTTCGGAAAATTTTAATTAAATAAACTCTAACATATCATGTTATCCTAGAAAATTAGTGTAATTCATAAAAAGTCTCAAATTACATTTATTTTGGTGTTTATAAAATTAATTATGTCAATATTTCATTTATAAGATAATTACTGCATCATCATTGTATCATAAATAAATCAAATTATTTAATGTCTAAAAATTACAAATAAAATACCGTTATGTAGGAAATCATTTTAGGTTTCTAATGAATATTTATAGTCGAATTTATCTTATGTATAACCCCATATTAAAAATTATTTACTTATTAAACTTTTTATTTTAAATATTTTAACCCTTATTTAAATAAATTAATAATAAATGTCCTAATCTAATCCAAGTTGGCCTAAATGGTCATATTTTATTCCTAAGTTTGTTTTTGGTCGAATTAAACTTGTCCAATAGAATTAGGACATGTGTTAGGGTAATAATAATATCATATTTACCCTTAATTACCCTTTTTACTTTTAACCATGGTAAAAAAAGGTAAAAAGTTACTATTCACCAAAAAATTATTTTCATTCATTGAACAACATTTTACATATTGACATCAACCGTGTCTCTCAGATTTTCGAAATTCCACTCACAGAAGCGGTAAAATTAAGTTTTATGAAAAATTCAGTTTTTTTTAACTACCACTTAGTGGTTTCACTATTCATCAAAAATTGAAAGTTTTCACAAAAATACCAAAATTTCACCCTAGGTTAATTTAGATATTTTGAATCCAAAAATGAAGTCAATTTTAAAAAATAAAATTTATAAAATTTCAAAAAGTGGTTATTACTATTCATAACGGCTAGTTTTAATAATATTTTAATAGCATATCGTTGTTTATTGAAACTCGGTATTGCGTACGACGCAAGCTATCGAGGAAGGTCGCGATTTCGTGTAAAGAAAGCCAAGCAAGTGTTGTGTAGAAAAAGATTACTTTGATGATTTATATAACATAAATGTCTCGGGTGTCACATTCTACCCCCCTTAAAATGAATTTCGCCCTCGAAATTCGTCACTTTGTAACAAACAGATGAGGATACCTCTCCCTCATCATATCCTCATGCTCCCATGTAGCTTCTTCTAATTGGTGGTTCCTCCATAAAACTTTCACCAGTCGAGTGGTCTTGTTTCATAGGACTTTTTCACTACAATCCAGACTCTCTATTGGCTCTTATTCATAAGAAAGATCCTGCTCCAGTGGTACAACTTCTGAGCTAAGTACATGTCAAGGATTAGGTATGTACTTTCTCAGGAGAGATACATAGAACACATCGTGAACTTGAGAGAGATTCAGTGGAAGCGCCAATCGGTAAGCTACCATCCCAACACGATCCAGTATTTTGAAAGGACTGATATATCTAGGGCTCAACATCCCCTTCTTTCCAAATCTCATAACCCTATTCCATGGAGATATTCTTAAGAACACTTTATCACCCACTTCAAACTCTAGGTCTTTTCTTCGGTTGTCGGCATAACTTTTCTGTCGACTCTGAGCTGCTCTTATGTGTTGTTGAATAGATCTGACCTTTTCTGCCATTTAATCAACAAGATCAATTCCTAATAGCTTTCTTTCCCCAACTTCATCCCAGCAAGTTGGAGTCTTGCATTTCAATCCATTGAGAGATTCATAAGAAGCCATCTAAATTCTGGAGTGAAAGCTATTATTATAAGAAAATTCCACCAAAGGTAGGTGTTGTTCCCAACCACCTTTGAAATCCATAGAGCAAGCTCTCAACATATCTTCTAGGGTTTGAATTGTTCTCTCAGACTGACCGTCTATCTGAGGATGATAAGCAGTGCTGAAACTCAACTCTGTATCCAGAGTATGCTGAAGACTTCTCCAGAACATCGAGGTAAATCTCGGATCCCGATCAGATATAATAGAAAGTGGTACTCCATGCAATCTTACCACTTCCTTTATATATATCCTGCAAGCTGTTCTAGAGAGAAATCCTCTCTAATAGCAATGAAGTGTGTAGACTTTGTAAGACAATCAACTATGACCCAGATAGCATTATTGCCTTTGGATGTTTTAGGAAGTCCTCTGACAAAGTCCATAGTAATGTTTTCCCATTTCCATTCGGGTATGGGTAATGGTTGTAACATCCCCTTAGACTTCTGTCTCTCAGCTTTAACTTGTTGACAAACCAAGCATCAAGAGACAAATTCAGCAACATCTCTTTTCATTCCATCCCACCAGAAGTACTCTTTCAGGTCCCTATACATCTTCGTGCTTCCAGGATGAATAGAGAATGAATAACTATGAGCCTCATCCAGCATCTCCTTCTTTAATTTGGGGATGGGAGGAACACAAACCCGATTCCTGAACCTTATTATCCCATCACAATCAATGTTGAATTCAGGAACATTTCTCACCTTCTTTTGTAACTCGACATCTTCTTTCTGTGCCTCTTTAATCTTCACATGTATAGATGGTTGAACATTCATTTGAGAAAGATATGATTTTTCCCCTTTCATTATAATTCCAAGATCCATCCTTTGTAAATCCATAAATATTGGATCTTTTTTGATCCTCATCATGGATAAACAAGCATGGTCTTGTCGACTTAATGAATCTGACACCTTGTTTGCTTTCCCAGGGTGGTAATGGATTGAGCAGTCATAATCCTTAATCAGCTCCGACCATCTTCTTTGGCATATATTCATCTCCTTTTGTGTGAAAATATACTTTAAACTTTTATGATTAGTATAAATGTCACACCTTTCTCCATAAAGATAATGCCTCCAAATCTTTAATGGAAAGATTACCGCAGCTAACTCCAAATCATGTGTTGGGTAATTTTGCTCATGGATTTTCAACTGTCGTGAGGCATAAGATATCACCATATCATTTTGCATAAAAACACACCCCAATCCCTTCTTGGATGCATCACTGTAGATCACAAACCATTCTCCACTATAGGGCAGTGTGAGCATAGGTGCACTGGATAACCTTCTTTTCAACTCCTTGAAATTCTCTTCACATTCCTCCATCCAAACAAACTTAACTCCTTTCTGAGTCAACTTGGTGAGTGGATTGGATAATCGTGAAAAATCATTCACAAAACGTCGATAATATATAGCCAAACCAAGAAAACATCGGATCTCAGTTACTGTTGTTGGTCTCGACCATCTTTCGATAACCTCTGTTTTTGCTGGATCCACAGATATCCCCTCTTTTGATATTATGTGACCAAAAAATGCAACTTTTTGAAGCCAAAATTCACACTTGGTAAATTTGGCATAAAGATTATCGTTTCTCAAGGTCTTCAATATAATTATCAAGTGATCTTCATGTTCTTCCTTTCTCTTTGAATAGACCAGAATATCATCTATAAAGACTACCACAAATTGATCATGATAGTCTCTAAAGACTCTATTAATCAGATCCATGAAGATAGAAGGGGAATTAGTAAGACCAAATGGCATCACTATAAATTCATAGTGTCCATACCTTGTACGGAAAGCCGTCTTTGGTATATCCTCCTTTTTGACCCTTAATTGATGATACCCTGAATGATGATCAATCTTGGAAAAGTATTGAGCTCCTCGTAGTTGGTGAAATAAGTCATCAATGTGTGGGAGAGGATATTTGTTCTTGATAGTGATCTTGTTAAGTTCTCAATAATCAATGCAGAGCCTCATTGATCCATATTTCTTCTTAACAAATAGAACAGTTGCTCCCCAAGGTGACGCACTAGGGCGTATTAATCCCTTATCAAGATTCTCTTGGAGTTGCTTCTTTAATTCCTGCAACTCAATTGGGGCCATTCTATAAGGTGTCTTTGAAATAAGCAAAGCACCCAGTATGAGTTCTATTGAAAACTCAACTTCATGATTTGGTGGAAGACCCGGTAATTCCTCCGGAAAGACTTCATCAAACTCCCGTACAATGGGCATATTCTAAATCGTGAGTTTCTCACTAACCATTTGAGATAAATAACATTCATTTAGTAGAATCAATACCCATAAAATGGAAGAAATTTCCACTGGAAGGTTATGTTCATCCTTGCATCGATAGATGATCATAGATTGATTTGGAATATTAAATGTGGCTTCCCTTCTTTGGCAATTGATATGAGCCCCATGTAGAGAAAGCCATTCCATGCCAAGAATAACATCAAATTCCACTATAGGAAGGACCACAATATTTGCAGGAAGAACTTTCCCACAAACTTCGATCAGAGAAGAATTATAAACTATTTATGAGACTATTGTGCCATTAGGTGTTGTCACAGCTAACTCAACATCTAATTGTTTAGGTAATACAGTGATACCCTTAGAAAATTCATCAGAAATAAAAGAGTGGGTGGATCCAGAATCAAATAAAACATTTGCTACTTTAGAGTGGATGGGAAGTGTACCTTTCACCACATCATTATTGTACTCCACATCGCTGATAGTAATTGCATGTGACTTTCCTTTGTGTTTATCCTTAAGATTTTTTTGACGTCGACCATCATCATCAACCCTTGGATTAGGGCATTTATTGGCATAATGGCCCATCTCCTTGCACTTGAAACATTGACATGTAGTAGGTAAATTCTGTGTATCCCTTCCTTTGTTTGCATCATTAGACATCTTCTTCCCATCATCGCGGCATTCAAATGCCCGATGACCTTCCTTTACACATTTGAAACATTTACTTGTCCCTTTAAGACAACTCCCTCCATGTTTCTTTCCAAACTTTGAGCATAAGGGAAAGCTCATCTTATTTTCAGTGGGCTCTTTATATTTTCCTTTGAATTCCATTTTCCTCTTCTTATCAAACCCATATGACTGATGGGTTACTCCAATCTCCATCTCAACTTTGAGAGCACATCGAACGATTTCCTCGTAGCAATTGAAGTCCCTTATGGCTAATGCCCTTCGAAGACTTGGTTTTAAGCAACTAAAGAATCGATCGATCTTACTCTCAGGTTGGATAATAATACCAGAAGCGTACCATGAAAGTCATGTAAAATTTTCTTCATAGGTACCAACAGATTCATCATCCTTTTGCTTCAGTTCAAGAAACTCTTTATCCATCTTTGTTCGGAGAATACGAGGGAAGTACTTATTGAAAAATAAGTTCTTGAACTCGTCCCATTCCATGGACTCAATTTTATCCCTAAGCCTCGTATTCTTAATAATATTCCACCATTGATCAGCATCTCCTTCCAAACGATACACTACTATGATGAATTTATCATGTTCAGAACATTGAAGAACTGAAAATATCTTTTCAGTAGTACTAATCCATTGTTCAGCAACTAATGGATCAGTAGACCTGCCGAAAGAAGGTGGATGCTGCCTCATGAAGGATTCAACAGAATGTTGCTCCTTCCTTTGATCGTTTGGAAGTCCTTCATGATTCATATCTTGAGAAAGTTGTGTGAGCATGGCTACAAGATTTTGAATTCTAGCTCCCATAACATTTGGTTATTCAGGGGGAAAATCATTGCATTGCCCGTCGCATTCCGCATTAACACGATTCCTTCGGGTTCCAGCCATTGACTAAAACCAAGAAGAATATTGTGAGAAACACTAATTATAATAGGAAAACCACATACTCAAGAATACAATATCACACTTAAGGTCATATCCTAGGTTATTCATGGCCATTTCTAAAACACTAAGATTGTGTTCTATGCTTAGACTTATCCTTAGGATTCTTACTAAGGCTTTCACATCCTAGTTTCCAAAGGATGACTATACCTTTCCTCTAATACCAACTATAACGACCCATACATTACATACATTATTAATACATCAAAATTGAAGCATACTTATTACAACATATAACAAAACCAAGAAAAGACCATATAGGTATAGTGTCTTTAGAAACTGGGAAACATTAACAAATGGTTCATAAAGCATCTACTTTTACTCCCATTTATTTCATCATATCTAGAGTTCCTTTTTGGCATATTCTACTTAATAACCTTCTTCCTGACCTGGGGAAATAAAACATAAAAAAGGGTGAGCTCAAATTCTCAGTAAGGGTAAAAAAAAGAAATATCAATCACATTGTATACATAAGAACATAACTTTTGGATATCTTAACCTAAAAAAGAGATCATAATTTCATAACATGGGATAAATCATGGCAGTGAAATGTAATCACAATAATCATAACATAAAACATGAAACTTTTTGGCATACACACATAGTCATAGAGAATAATTTATTGTTAGTCAAGACTCATTGGCAAGACTATCTTAGTGGACAAAGTCCCTTTCTGAACCGAGTCACCCTCGTTTCAGTCCTGTTTCACTGAACCGGTATAACCTACCGTTCCAGCCATGTCTATCTCATGAGATATAAAATATTTACCCAATGCATTGGAGGGAGATATAGTTCCCAACCATCTCATAATGATACCATTCTTATGTGTGCCACAAAATCATAAACCATACATCATAGCATAACCCATGTAATAAAAAAATGGGAATCTTAAACATCATCATGACATCATAAATCAATTCATATAGGATAAAGGAAAAAAAATATTTCCATCACAACATAATAAAATCCATGTAATAATAGGGATAGAAACAGAACCCTTTATTATCTTAGATGGAAAATAATTTTGATAAAACAGTTGAACTCCATTCTTGAGGAAAATATCCTTTATACTTCAAAAAAACTTTTCCTTTCTTAACATGTCATACAACATTAAACTAAAAGAAGTTGATTAAAGATAAACTTGAAAACTTGTAATGTAAGCTTCTTGGAAATAATGTTTTCAAAATCCATTCATGCCGTATATGTTAAAAAAACATTATTCTCGTACTTTTGTCGGAAAAATCAAAAAGTACCTCGTATGAAAAACGAAAAAAAATTACTTTCATATCTTTTACTAAAAACTTACCAAATGGTAAAATTGGATTTAAACAATTTTATGTGGATTAAAATAATATTACATATTGAGGAAACATTGATGTGGATGATAAAATACACCCCAGTAAAAACCAAATTATAAACAATCTCGGATAAAAAATGAGATTGTGATATTTCCCTTACCTTAGGTCTGTTTTGCTTCATAAGTGTCTGATCCTCCTGTATAATGATTTAAATAATGTTATTGACTTATTCTAGAATCATAATTATTTTTATGATATCTTATATGGTCATATTCTTAGCTTCTTAGTAGTAATATTTCAATGCTACTTGTTATTCGGGTGTTTATAACTTTTTGTACTTATGCGTGTTTTGTCGAATAAATTCTTATTCTTATCTTTAGGTTATAGATACCTCATTTACAGAATGGTATTAGTGTAATATATATCATATTAATTCATTAAATTCATTAGATTCATTTATATAATCATTATGAAATGAAGATCATGTAGAACGAGTCGCATCACATCGTGGAGACGGTATTCCGTACGTACGCACGAGTGATGATATCATTCCTATGATTATGGAATTGTATTGGAGTGAATGTATACTTTTTCAGAATCAGTATCACTTTATAATAGTCATATATAGTCATTATATAAACCACTATACCCATCCAAGTAAGGTGGTGGTGGAAAATAGATTACACCACGGCGTGGAGACGGTATTCCGTACGTACGCACGCGTGGTGATTTCTTTTTCCGTATGATGGATAGATGGTGAAATAGGGTTGTTTCATACTTATAATAAAATATCAGTATATGAGTGATACTGATTTTATTACTTCATAATGAAACAACTAAAGAAGAAGAAGTGGAAGAAGAAATAAAGATGAAAGAATCGGTAACTGACATTACCTCTTCTTTGAAGTGCTTCTTTGAGACCTTCTTTTAGGGCACTAAAATTGGTCTTTGAAGAAGACCAGGACCTCTATAATGTCTCTAGGGAAGTGGAGAGGAGTAATTTCTAGAGTTTGGACGAGCATGAATGCTCAATGTGGTTTGAGGAAGAGGGGGAGGAGGTGCCCTTTTATAAGGGAGGAGAGGGGCACCTTTGGAATAACTAAAAATATTATTTTATTATAAAGTCATGTTCGGTTTTAAATAGCTCCAAATTGATTTATTTCGAAGCTAATATGGGATGGGTCGAAATCCGCTCATCCAATAGAATTTAGACAAGTTTAGTTTCTTATTTTATCCTTATCATTTAGATTTAACATTAAGTTAAATAATTTTACTTTTACAGTGTCTTATTGTCTTCTTATAATATAAGGTTAATAAACTTACTATATCAAGCCAAAAGAACCCCAAAATGTTTGTTATTAATATATATAACCTTAGATAAGTCTTTTTTCCGATCCTTATATTTTTTGGAAAAAAATAACAATTAATAATATAATATTTGTTTTAAAAAATATTTTATGTCAATTTTGAAACTATTTAGTAATTGATTTTTGTGAAAATCACAACAGAATGATTTGTTCGAAAAAAGTTATTTAAATAAAAACTAACATGTCATGTTATCCTAGAAAATTAGTGGAATTCATAAAAAGTATCAAATTACATTTTTTTGGTGTTTATAACATTAATTATGTCAATATTTCATTAATAAGATAATTACTACATCATCATTGTGTCATTAATAAATTAAACTATTTAATGTCTATAAATTACAAATAAAATTCCATTATATAGGAAATCTTTTTAGATTTCTAATGGATATTTATAGTCTAATTTTCCTATGTATAACCCCGTATTAAAAAATATTTAATTATTAAACTTTTGATTTTAACTATTTTAACCCTTCTTTAAATAAATTAATAATAAATGTCCTAATCTAATCAAAGTGGGCCTAAATGGTCATATTTTATTCCTAAGTTTGTTTTTGGTCGAATTAAATTGTCCAACAGAATTATGAAATTTGTTAGGGTAATAATAATATCATCTTTACCCTTAATTACCCTTTTTATTTTTAACCGTGGTAAAAAAAGGTAAAAAGTTATTATTCGCCAAAAAAATATTTTCAACTCATTGAACCACATTTTTCTTACTGAAATCAACTGTGTATCTCATATTTTCTAAATTCCACTCAAATAAGTGGTAAAATTAAGTTTTATGAAAAATTCAGTTTTTTTTAACTACCACTTAGTGGTTTCACTATTCATCAAAAATTGAATGTTTTCAGAAAAATACAAAAATTTCACCCTAGGCTAATTTAGATATTCCGAATCCAAAAATGAAGTCCATTTTGAAAAATAAAATTTATAAAATTTAAAAAAGTGTTTATTACTATTCATAATCGCTAGTTTTAATAATATTTTAATAGCATATCGTTGTTTAGTGAAACTCGGTATTGCGTACGACGCAAGCTATCGAGGAAGGTCGCGATTTTGTGTAAAGCAAGTCACGAAAGTGTTGTGTAGAAAAAGAATCCTTTGATGATTTATATAACATAAAATTATCAGGTGTCACAATGTGCATAAAGTTTAATACCCTTGATAGATACATGGTCATTGTATTCCCTACACAATGATCTTGGCTGGGAAAAATGTAGTGCAATTTCGGCATCATAAAGGCATTGCATAAGGGTTCATGAAAATGGTTGATGAGAGAGAAAAATGTGTCTCATAATATTTAAATGAAATAGAATGTAAGGGAGTCATATAGATACATGTACCAAAAAACTGAATGAAATTTAGATTCATAATACAAAAGAATTACTTGGATGTAAAAGAGGAGAGTGAAATCCCTCATGGAATTTTGGCATGGTAACAGGTTTACATGGGAGGCATTAAGGAGAGATAAAGGGGTCTCCAATCAACCAAAAATAAATAGAATAGTATGGGGGAGGTGCTAATTCATACCCCAATATTTGTAATGGAAAATAAAAGGTCATAACAACTTAAAGATTATTCGATAAAAATGAGAAATGAAGAAATCCCTTACAGAATTTTATCATGGAATGAGTATACAAGGAAGACGTAAATGAGAGATAAAGGGGTATCCCATCATTAAAACATAAATAGGAAATTATAGGATAGGTGAAAAATAATACCCAAATATTTGTAATTGAAAAAAGGGCATAACAACATAAATAAAATTCGGAAAAATGAGAAAGAAAGATATCCCTTACTTGGAAGTGTGATACCAAAGGCTTGGGAGAGGCTTGAGAGAGTCTTATTGGAAGCTTGGGGAACCTTTGGATTATTCAGGAGAGGGGATGTAATGGTTTTATAGTAATCAAAAGGCCTTGTGTGAAGAGGAAGTGGGATCTTGGGTGGGATTATATAGGAAATGGTAAGAAATTCGTTATTATTTAGGTTTGAGACACAACACATTAAAAAAATCCAAACCACAAACCAACCTATGGTGTTTTCCTATGGTTTTTGTGAAAGGGGAGTGTAAAAAACTATTTTATAAGGCTAATGGATGAACGTCTTAAAATAATAGGGTTGCTTATGTGGAGGTGAGTCACACTCTCAAGGAAAGCATTTTAAGAATACAAAATGTTTTATAAGCCTTAAGGGTCCACTAATGCTTTGTAAAATAAATAAAACAAACCCAAAATCATATTATTTTAATGGTAAAACATATATTGGCTGAACATAAAGTATATATTATTCTATTACCTCACAACTGTATCATTATAATGTCATAAAACACATTATATAATTAAACAGTATTTAATTTTTACCCAAAAATTCGACTGTCTCAGAAAATTATGAAAAATTCACCGTTTGATAATTTCAACATCATTATTCTAAAAATAATATTCATTTTATCTATATTATTTTATAAATATGTTAATTCTTTACTTTTAAAATAAAAACCTACATTTATTGAAAATTAATGGTTTTTGACAAAAATAGTTTTCAAACATTAATAAAAATTACTATTTCATTCATAAGATTATATAATAATTTATATATAATAAAAATTAATCAATTAATTGTATTTTATTAAAATATTATTTTATTCAAAAATACATTTATTCATCAAAATAGATATCTTAGTTTAATATTAACAAAAAAAATACTATTTCTGCCTTAAAAATTATTTTCAAAGTAAGAATAATAAAATGAATATACATTATTTATAAAAATATATTGTACATTGTCATAGTGTTAGGGTCTTGTTACATAATCTCATATAACACCCGCATAAGACCAAATGGTAAGGCGTGCGATTTTGAATGACTCTTGGGGGGGCTCGGATAACATCGCATGGGTGGTAATCTCTATTAACTTACACTTCTCCCATAGTCAGTTCCACTCAAGATTAACATGTTCAAGCTCGACTTGAGCATAGTCAATAGAGAATACCAATGATGCCACCTCCTTTATAAGCTCCAACAAATGGTCTTTGAATGAGGCATTTCTACTAGATGAGTCCATCACTTTCATTGTCTGAGTAAATAGGATTTGTTAGAGCCCTATATTTATACTAATCATGTTATCACTGTTTAACGGCTATATGAGCAATAGTAACAATTCATAATGGTAATTTAAAATCTAGAAATATAAAACCAATTATGTTTACATTTGATATAACCATAATAAAACATTTAATTAGATGAAGAGGAATTTTTATTAATGAATGATTGGGTCGTTACAATCTCCCCCCCCCCTTAAGAAATTTAACCCTCAAAATTTCCTTTTCCCATACTAAAATAGGTATGGGTAACTATGCTTCATCACTTCCAATGATTACCACTTCTCTTTATCAAACTTGTGGTTTCTCCACAACACCTTGATTAGGGTAATTGTATTATTTCATAGAATTTTTTTCCCTATGATCTAAGCTCTTATTTGGTTTCTCATCATAGGAAATATCATCCTCTAGCTGTACTAACTCTAAATAGAGTACATGTATTGGGTCTAGTATGTACTTCATTAAGATGGATATAAGAAATACATCATTTACATTGGCCATGTTAGGTGTAAGTGCTAGTTGATAGGCTACAACCCCAACATGATCATGAATCTCGAAGGGGCCAACGTACCTAGGACATAACTTCCCTTTCTTTCAAATCCTCGTAACTTTCTTCCATGGAGATATTCATAGAAATAACATGTCTCCAAATTTAAACTCAAGGTCTTCTCAACGATTATATTCATAACTCTTATATCAACTCTGGGATGCCTTGATATTCTGATGAATGGTTATCACCTTCTCCACAATTTTTTTGACCATTTCTAGTGCTAACAGCTTACGCTCACCGACTTCATCCCAACATTCTGGTGTTCTTCACCTCTTCCCATACAGGGCTTCATAGGGTTCCGTTTAGATGCTCGAGTAAAAATTTTTATTGTAGGAGAATTAAACCAGTGGAAGTTGTTGGTACCACCCACCTTTGAAGTCATTTGAACACACTCCCAACATGTCCTCATGTGTTTAGATAATCCTCTTGGATTGGACATCAGTTTGAGGATGATAAGTTGTACTGATGTTCATCTCTGTATCTAGAGCATGTTGAAGACTCTACCAAAACTTTGAGGTGAATCTTGGATTTCTCTAAAATACAAAAGATAGTAGTACTCCATGGAGCCTTACCACTTCCCTGATATATATCTGTGTCAGATAATCCAATGAAAAATCCTCCTGAATGAAAATCAAATGTGAAAATATTGTAAGACGATCCACAAAAACCTAGATTTCACAATTTCCTTTGGATGTCTTCGGAAGTCCAGTGACAAAGTCCATGGTGAAGTTATCCCACTTCCATGCAGTAATGGGAAATAGTTGAATCATCCCCTTAGACTTCTTCCTCTTTTCCTCCACATTCTAATACAAAAGACACTTTGATGTATCCTCAATGATTTCAGTCTTCATATTTCCCACTAATAATGCTTTTGATGATCTCAACGCATCATTGTGATTCCTATGTGAATAGTGAAATTTAAACTATGTGCATTATCCAAGAGTTACTTCTTCTACTCCAGACTTGTTGAACACATAATATTTTCCCGAATCTCACAAGACATTGTTAGTTAACATTAAACTCTGAGGATTTCCCTTTTTTGATAGCTTCCACTTTCTTCTGAATTACCACATAATCCTTATGAGAATCCATTATCCTTTCCAAAAGAGATGGTTGAGAAATCATTTGTGAAATGATTGATTATGTTCCTTTATTTATGATTCCAATGTCCATATTTATCATATATAAGAAGATTGGGTCCTTCTCAATTCATATCAATGATATAATTTATGTGTCCTTTCTACTTAGAGAAACTTCCACCTTGTTCTATTTCCAAGGGTGGTAATGTATTTATAAGTAATAGTCATTGATCAGCACTAACCATCATCATTGGCACATGTTCAACTCTTTTTGTGTGAATATAGACTTGAGACTTTTGTGGTCTATATATATTTCACACATCTCCCCAAATAGATAATGCCGACAAATTTTTAAAACAAAGATCACTGCAGCCAAGTCCAAATCACGTGTTGGACAATTCTTCTCATGATATTTAAGCATATGCAATGACTTTGACATTTTTCATCAACACACAGCCCATGCCCTTTTACCAAGAATCACTAAATACCACAATATGTTATCCACTTGTGGGTAATGTGAGAACAGGTGCAGTGATAAGCCTCCTTTTCATCTCCTTGATGTTTTCTTCACATTCATCACTCCAAGAAAACTTTTCCCCCTTCTGGGATAAAATGGTAATATGGTTGGACAATCATGGGAAATTTCTCACAAATCGTCAATAATATCAAACTAACCCAAAGAAGCTATGGATATCTATTACCGATAGAGGCCCCAATCATCCCTCAATTTCATCTTTTTGGGAGGGATCCACAGATATCCCAATGCTTGGGATGATATAGCCCAAGAATGAGAACTCCTTCAGCCAGAACTCACACTTGCGGTACATTGCATACATATTCTCCTTCAGCAAGGTCTCTATTACAATTCTTATATGATCCTCATGATACTCATTGTTTTTGGAGTATATCAGAATATCATCTATTAAGACTACCAAAAATTTGTCGAGGTAATCCCTAAAGACTACATTCATCATGTACAAGAAGGTTGTTTGAGTATTGGTGAGTCCGAAATAAATTACTATGAATTCATAGTGCTAGTATCTTGTATGAAAAACAGGCTCAGATATATCTTCCTTCTTCACCCTTAATCGATAATTTTCTGATAGAAAATCCACCTTGGAGAAGTATTTTTCTCCACGCAGCTGATCGAACAAGTCGTCAATTCATTGGAGAGGATACTTTTTCTTTATCGTGATTTTTTAAGCTCAGAATAATCGATGAAAAGGTCAGTTGACCTATCCATCTTCATGGCGAAGAGGACTGGTGCACCCCAAGATGAAGCACATGGGCGTATAAACCCTTCATCCAGATTCTGGTGTAGTTGTTTCTTCATCTCCTCAAGCTCTACATAAACTATTCGATACAGAGTCTTGAACATTGGCAACACCCAAGGTATAAGATCAATTGAAAATTTAACATCTATTTCTAGGAGGAAGACCAGACAATTCCAAGGTCAAAACTTCATCGAATTCCCTCACAATAGTCATGTTTTCAAGGATGGTTGCCTCTATAGACTGAATCATCTAAGCAAGATATGTGTGCTCATAGGGAAGTAATATCCACACTTGATATGATGGGGCTAAAGAAGATTCATTTCCTCCATGAACTAATATAGAATTAGGGGTCGATTCTCTACATGGAAATTGATTTCCATCTCACTGAATTTTATATTGGGTTTATATAATGAAAGTCAATTCGTGAGAATAATTGCATCAAATTCCACTCGAGGGAGTTTAACTAAGTTCATTGGGAAATTCAATCCACATATTATGAAAGGGGAGGAGTTATATTTACAAGATACAATGATTTCCCCATTTTTTGTACTCACTGACATCTTTACTTACAAGATTTGTGGTGGTGCTGGGATTGTTCCACTAAACTTTTGGTATATAAAAGAATGTTTATAACATGAATCAAAAATTATGTTCCTTATTAATTAATGAATAAATATCGTACCCATCACTACTTCATTGTCTGGGTTCACTTTGGTAGTAGTGATGGCAAAAGCTCACCCTTTATGCCATGGAGATTGTTGGATGCCTCTGAAAACAATTATCTTAGGGAACTGATTTTCATGATACGCTGGTTCTTTGCAGTTTTAGCAATGAACAACGGGTTGAGGTTTGAACGGAGCATTCCCCTCCTATATTTTAGCCATGGTTTTTTCTTGTCAGCGGTTAATAGCTAGGTGACCTACTCTTGCACATCTAATGCATTTCCACATCCCCTTCATGCAATTTCCGGGGTGCTTATTACCGCACCTTTGGCATGTGGGGTGCTAGATCTTCTTTGCACTGTTGGATTAATCCCTCAGACTACAATCATTGATGTAATCCTTATGCTTCTCATCAAAATCACACCCATGATATTATTGGATCTCTATTTTTACTTTGAGGGAAAATTAGACAATTTCCTCATAGTTGTCTAAGTCACGGAACACCTGCGCTTTCTGTTGGCTTGGTTTCATCCCACCAAAGAAGCAGACAACCATGAATTCGGGGGTAATGAAAATGACGGAGGGGTTTTGTGAAAGCCTTGGGATGTTTTCCTCGTACGCCCTAACAGATTTGTCATCTTTTTTTGTGATCAAGGATGTCCATATCCATATTAAGTCGGAGGGTGTGTGGAAAATAGTTATTGACAAACAACTTCTAATAATCCTTTCATTCAACTCCTCAATCACTTCCTCATGGTTCTTATTTTTAATCAATGACCACTATTGATTAGATTCACCATATATACAATAAAAATCTAGGAGAACCTTCTCTTGTTCGGAACACTGAAGGATGGAGAAGATATATTCAATGGAGTTGATCCATAGTTTAGTGAATGAGGGATCAGGCGATCCATTAAAATTAAGAGGCCTTTGTCTCATGAAGCTCTTTATAGTGACTTTTTCGTTCTTGGGGAGTGGGGGTGGGGGTTGAACATTCCACTTGACCCATGTTTCTATTCAAATATTGAGTTAACTGAGAGAGAAGTATGACAATGTTTGCGATTCTCATTCTAACTAGATTGGGCATCTCATTAGCACAATAATCACATTGATCTTCACATAGGTTGTTAGCCCGAGTCCTCGTATTACCACCTAATAAAAGGAATAAAAAAACTTAGGGGTAACACATAAAGGGTAATCCAAGGACCAAACTGATGACTTATAAATAGCTTTTTTCCTTAACTTATGAATTCATAGGATTCAATATATATTATATACGATCTACATTCTAACGTATATTATTAGGGGCATTTATTAATTCTCTTAATAAGGTATTATAATAAGATATTAAATTTATCAATGCATATCCCCCGGGAGTGTCATAATCAAGAGAGCCGCAAGGCCCATTGTCATGCACCAGTTCCCATTTGAGTCTTTCTCAAAGTAGTGTTTTCTGGTTTTACCCCTAGTATGCATATGTGCCACATATTCCTCTTCCAGCTAGTATCTAGACATGTATGTATTTTCTTGATAAACCACATAATCAATACACAACAATATAGAGGGATTTTTTATTATACTTATTCATTTCATTAAGTCTTCACTAGGGCTTTCTAATCCTAATCCGAAAAAAATAAACATATCCCCTGATACCAACTACAACATCCCTAATCTTTTTTACAAACTGAAACTTGATTTATTACATAAAATATTCACATGATACAATAAGGATGAGTGATAGGACTAGTGTCTTTTGGGCTTAGGAACATTACAGAACAACTTAAAACATGAAACACAATTTTTTTTGAAAACATCCATTACATGACCACTTCATTTCGTCATACATAGCATTGAATAAGATAACCTGGGGACATGCATAAGAAAAGGGTGAGTTATAATGCCCAGTTAGGGATTAAACATGGAATAAAATGAGTAATATCATACATGTTATAAAATTGGAATATCAGTAGATCACAAGAGAAACATGAACAAAAAAGAATGATAAAGCATGATAATCATAATGTAGAGTTGTGAAAACAACAAATAAAATGGAATTAGCATAAGCTAAAGCTCATTGCACATTGAAAAATTGTAAAATATCATTGCACATGAAGAACAAGTAAAACCTCATTTCACTTGAACTATCATGTGTCAACACCCATTGCACATGACATATCATGATACTATAATTTACCCAATTCATTGGAGTACTATCAGGGCGCACCCTTCTTAAACATTTTATTTTATGTCTATGTGTGCCACAGGGATCATATAACATGGAATAAGTGAAAATAATATGTTATTCCATGATTATGTAATGTGGAAAAAATACATGAATGTTCCATTCAATATGTATATGTGTCAAAGGGTTAATAACCTTAAAAGATACATTAGTATGGAATTCACTAAACAATGATCTTGTCTTGGAAAAACGCGGTGCATTTTCGGCAACATAACAGCGTGACATAAGGATTAATGAAAATGGTTGATGAGAGGGAAAAGGGTGTATAATCATATGTACATGAAATGGACCTTACCAGATTCATATAGATACATGACCCAACAAACTTAATGGAATTTAGATGCATAATACAAAATAATTACTTGGATGTAAAAGAGGAGAGAGAAATTCCTCACGGTATTTCGGTAGGGTAACATGTGTACATGGGAGGAATTAGTGAGAGAGAAAGGGGTCTCCCATTATCCAAAAATAAAAATGGCAGTATGGAGGATGATCAAAATCATACCTCAACATTTTTATTGGAAAAACGGCATAACAACTTAATGAATATTAGACAAAAATGAGAAAAGAAGATATCACTTACGGAATTTTGGAATGGTAATGAGTATACAAGGAAGGCATACATGAGAGAGAAAGGGGTATCTCCTAATTAAAAAAGACGAATGTATAGGGGTGGTGAAAAATCATACCCCAACATTTTTAAATACAAAAAGGGCATAATACCTTAATGAAATTTGGGCAAAAATTAGAAAGGAATAAATCCCTTACTTGGATGTCTGATTCCAAAGGCTTTAGTGAGAATTGAGAGAGGATTATTGGGAGATTGAGACCCCTTTGGAGGATTATAGAGATAGTAGGGTAGGGGTTAGTTGAACTAAAAAATATTTTAGTGAATAGGATGTGGGATCTTGGGTGGTATTATATTGGAAAGGAGAGAGAATTCATTATTATTTGTGTTTGGTGCATATCACATTAAAATAATCAAAACCATAAACCAGACCGTGGTTTTGGCCCATGGTTTTTGTTAAAGTGGATTAGAAAATATATTTTATAAGGACAGTTTCCGAATTTCTTAAAATAATATGGTTTCTTATATGGAGGTGAGTCACACTCTCAAGGAAAACAATTTAAAAAGAGAAAATGTTTTATAACTCTTAAAGGGTCCACTAAAGCTTTGTAAAATAAATAAAACAAACCCAAAATTAAATTATTTTATTTTTAAAACATAAAATGGGCTAACATAATGATTATAATATTTTATTACATAACTATTGGGTCATTATGATGTCATAAAACACATTATATATTTAAACGATATTTAAATTTTACCCAAAAATTTAACTGTCTAAGAAAATTATGAGAAATTAACTATTGGATTATTTCAACATCCTGATTCAAAAAATAATATTCATTTCATCTAAATAATTTTATAAATATTTGAATTTTTACTTTTAAAATAAAAACCAACATTTAACGAAAATTCTTGGGTTTGGATAAAAACAGTTTTCAAACCATAATAAAAATCAAAATTTCATTCATAAAATTATTTGGTCATTTATATTTAATAAAAATTAATTTAATAATAATATATCATTAAAAAATTATTTAATTAAATAATCCATTAATTTGTCAAAATAGATTTCTTAGTTGAATATTAACTAAAAATCATATTTTATTCTTTAAAAACTATTTACCAAGTAACAATAATAAAATGAATTCACATTCTTCATAAAAAAATAATGTACATAATAATAGTGCTAGGGTATTGTTACATTACTAATTATAACACCCACATAATACCAAAGGGTATGGTGTGAAATTGTGACAGACTCTTGGGGTGGCTCAGATAACATCGCTCAGGTGGTAATCTCTATTAACTTCCACTTCTCCGGTATATAGTTCAGCACACGCTTAATGTGTTCATACTCATCTTGGGCTTAGTCAAGAGCAAAGCCCAAATGGAACCACCTCCTTTTTGAGCTCTAAATAATGGGGTTCATGTAGTGCATGTCTACTGGATGAGGCCATCACTTCCTTTTTCTGGGAAAATTGGATTTTTCTGGGCCCTATAAATATTCAAATCATGTGATCACTGTTCAATGACTATATTAGCAACCGTCAAAATTCATAACGGTTTTTTAAAATCTATAATCATAAAACCAATTCAGTTCACATTTTATATATCCATAATAAAAAATTTAATTAGATCAAGAAGAATTTTCAATAATAAAAGTTAGGGTCATTTCATTTAACCCCAAAATTCAACTCTTATACCAAAAGATAAACATAGACCATTTAACAATTAAATGTCCTTAAAATAACTCAAAAATAATCCAAACTATGTTTGAATCCCAAAACTCAAAATAATTTTATTACATAGTATTCCATGATAAATTTTAACATTTATCTCCAAATAACATTGTTCAATTATAATGTCTCATACCAATAACGTAATTTCCAAAATCGCATATTCCCCAAGATAGGTTAATCATTTAGGTAAATTACCTCAATCACCATAATTCCATAAAAAACATATATTCTTACAAAATTATATTCAACCAATAATTCCCAAATAAAATCCCAAGATATTATCTATACCTTAGTTATATAGGGTTCCCAAAATAGTGAACTTATTTCAAAATAACATTTATCCTTTAATACTGAAATCATTTTCTAGTACCAAGGATATCCATTTAATAAATGGTAAGTTCAAAAAATAAAATTTTCATAATCCCATCAACTAATTTAACTAAATATAATAATTCATAATATATTGGGACTTTACATAGGCCAGCAAGAAGTGATGCACCCTTGTCGCCCATTAGTTGTGGGTTTGATTCCAACAGCCTTGTCTGATGTGATGGGTTGTCACCCATTCTATTGCATTCCATATTTTAATTATTACAACATTCACAAAAGTAGATAAAATACTAAAAAAATAACAATAACATGTTTTAACCTCAAATATTTTCTTATAAATCAAATTTTCATCCAAAAAAGTAATAAGCCACAATTGCATCAATAACATTTCATATAAACCATAATGGTTATCTATACCTTCAAAATTATTCCCTTAAAAAAATACAGTTCTTCCTCAAATAAAAATTTTCAAATATCAAATTTAAGGAAAACATAATCCAAAAAGTAAAACAAATAATCCAAATTACTCCCATAAACAAAATAGTGCTAATAATTATAATGATTCCATCATCCTACAAAACTCTTGAATATCTTATATGTGCAATTCATAATAATTAAACATCCTTCATGATAACCTAACAATTATTTTACCTCTTATTAGTATAATCAGATATATAAATCATGTCTTAAGAGTCATTAATGTAAAAACATGATCCTAGAAATAATCCACTCCTTTCATATGTAATTTTTGGTTTCCTTGTCAAAAATTGGAATGGAATTAGGTATTTCTAAACATATATATTTATAGTAATTATGATTCCATTCGTGAACATTATACATAAGAAATATGTTTTCATAATGACCATACTCCCCATATTTAAAAAATTAAATTTATAACTCAGAAATAACTTCTTTCCCTTTCCTATAGTCAACATAACACTATCTTTTTACCGTGGAAGATTATTTCTTTATGATCTTCATTAATACATATATAACATCATCATTTCCCATTAAAATATTTTACTAGCTGTTTCATTCCAAATCATTGACACACATATTGTTTGAAATACTTACCTTTATGATCTTTACCTACATTTATAGAGGGATTCATTTCTCTCATAAATGAGTTATTAGAAAAATCACTAAGGTTCAAGTGGATAATCATTACTCCCAATATTTGGTTTATAATAACCAAGAAAGTTCTAATTATATCTCCCATTTTATTTGATTTCTTATTAATATAATTAAACAATTTTTTGTCACATACATTATTACATTGGTGTCAGCTAGATCGAGTCATCTAATAAAAGAATAAATGATACTGTGAGTGTATCTATAAAATAATCATATAATTTCTTTTGAAGAATTTAAATAGTAAGATATACTTATTTATATTATCTAAAATAATTCAAGTGTTCTAATGTAACTATGGATATTTTTAATATTCTAACTATTTTGGATATATAAAACATGACATTTATGCTTAAATAACACCCTGACCTCTAAATTTATCTAAACCAACCTCAGATACAAAATATAAAGCCTTGAACATAAAAATTACATAATGTTATGTTAAGTAAATAATTTGAATTTATTTCACATTTATGATCATTTTAAGTTTTTAATTTTGGATAACAAGGCTATAAAGCTTACATATCAACTCAAAAATTAGAATGTATACACTTCTACACACTATCTATTTTTTCAGAAAACAAAAAAAAATAAATAGAATTATGGTTTTGTTTCATGTTTAATAATCACAATTTTCCTTCATCTCATACATTACTCTATTCTACTTTTATATCCTAGGAAAAGAATTTCAGAACATGGGATGAGCATAAAAATCTCATAAATGGATTCAAAAACAAGGAAAACTGTTAGTCTTTTGAAAACATGTAAACCAATAATACTTTATCATAATGTAATAAATTTCACCCTTTAGAAATAGTAAATAATTTTATTTGAATATAAGATAATTTAATATATTTTTATGAAATAAAATGATTACCATTAAAATCCTAGAAATAAAATTATAAAATATAAATATATCTTGGGATAAAATCATAATTAAATGGAATAAACAAGTGGTTTACTTCCACAAATATCAGTCATACCAATGGAATAACCATACGACCAACTTCCATTCCCAATGCGTTGAAGGTTATAATATAACCAAACATCCATGTTTTATCACAAATACACTCGTATTTGGTTTATCATGATACCAATCATCAAATTTAGAAGAAAAATTATTCAATTATAAAACATAAAAGCTATCATTTATAAAAATTTCAATTATAAAATTTCATTTTCATACACATGAAATTATTTCAAGATATTGAAATTATAAATCATTTTTCAAAAAAAAATTTAATACCAAAAAAACCAATGAAATTGAAAAATGTAATAATATTATTTTTAAAAAATATTTTGTCTTATAATGGAATTAAAATATCATATAATGGTCACAATGGTGAAGAATTCATTTTCGTTGTATATGTTAAAAAGCATTCCTTTTACCATTATCTACAGAAAGTCAAACATTCCTTATAAAAATGATTTCTTTTTAAAACCATTGAATGAAATTCAAGATATAAATAAAAGATAATATATTCAAAATTCGTTTCACAGATAAGAGTTTATTGACATAATCAATAAGTACAATTTAATCCTATAGAATGGAAATTAGGTTAATAAATTCACCAACCATGAGTATGAATCATCTCTTATGATCCTTGTTCTTCCTAAAAAATATAAATAGGTTATTTTATTATTTCTTAAAAACCTTTTTATGATTATTATACTATTTATATCATTAATTTCCATGGTATAATAATTACATAATTATTTATGTTAATGTCACATGCTTTGTCGATATTCGGTACATGAAATGAAAATGAACAAGGAAAGATGTCAATAGTCCATGTGGCCATATGTACATTTTATCCACAATATAAAAAATTATATAAATATATTATATATAAATTATATATTTATTTATAATAATCATTAAATAAAAACTGAAAACATTGTTTATGGAGACGGTAGGGTTTTCATACGCATGAATGCTATTTTCATTTTTCCTGTCTATTCAAAGAAAAAATTGAATGAAATGTATGAATATATATATATATATAATTTAATTATAGTATCATTAATATTTTATTAATATCATATATATTTACTAAAAAATAATTAATACATTCCATGAGATGTGTGAAAGAATCACATCGTTTTGAGGAGGAGGTTGTCCACACATCCCTAAACAAAATTATTTTATAAACACAATATAGAAATAATGATGTTATGTTTAATATAAAATTTCCAATATATTAAACTGTTCATAATATAAATATTAAAATATAATTTTACTAGAAAATTTTTTTTAATACCAGTCATGAAGGATGTAATGGAAAACAGACAAAAACATTATTTAAAGAGGTGATTAACCGACATTACATGGACAAAAATTTAGTTTCATTGAATAAGAGGAAGTGAGAAATGAAATAGAAATGATATATTACATTATAGAAATAAACATATAGTATATAAATGATTATTTAGTTACCATACATTTATGGTTGAAGGTTGTGAAGAGAGAGTAATAAAAAAGAATGTAAGAGAGGTGATTTTAGAAAATTACATCTTGAATATTTTCTCCATGAATGACCCATGAGGATCATGGATTTGGTATTTTGGTGATAATTGAGGCACATAGATGTGGTTAAAATGAGGAGGAGTGGTTTAGGATTATTTTAGGGGATAAAAGAATTTTTTGGTTGAAATGGGGAGGTGAGTGGTGGTATTTATATTTGAGGAGAGGTGGGTTCAAGTGATTAATTATTGATTATTTTATATTTAAACTAACCACATTGAGGTGGAATTAATTTCAATGAATTATAATTTGATTTAATTTTTTGTATTATGGTTATGGTCTATAAAAACATCTACCATAATTTAATTTATGTATATTTTAGGTATATTAATCCATTACCCTACTAACATTATCATGGTTCATTTTTATACATACATCGCAGTATTTTATTTACCATGGTAGATTTTTTATAATAAAAAATTAAAGTGAAATTAAAACCTAATTAGGACCATATGATTCTAAATATGGAATCAATTTTACACAATTAAATTCATATAATTTTATTATTTATTTTTAAAATTAATCCCATAAACAAAATGGAAATGAGGGTTTTTAATGTGAAACGTTCAAAAGTTTAAAAAGAGTTTTTATCTGTTTTAAAATTTAAGTTTATTTTAATGAGTTATATTATATTAAATTAGAAAAAAATAGTTTATTTAAACTCTAATACCAATTAATTTTATAATATAAGAATATAAATAAAATATATGTAAAAGCAGTTTTGAATTAAAATGCAGTATTTTTCATTATTGATTAAAAATGAATATTATCAACAAAATACAAAAAATTAATCCAAAGTAAAATTTTATGTCCCTATTCAAAATAATAATTGTATTTTTTCAAATATTATCTATACAATTTTCAAAAAAAATATTTAAAATTTGTTCTCCATTAAAAGGCGGAAAATGTTTTTTTAATACTACTTTTATACGTAATATTTAATTTGTTCTTATATAATATCTATAAAAAATTAAAATAAATTATTAAAATGAAATTGAATATTATACATATATTTTTAATATAATCCAACAATAGTGATTTAATATTTTATATACATAGCTATTCTCATGTAAATATTTTTTCATAAATAAATATCCATTATATTCAGTTGGGTTTTAATTAATTTTATAATTAATTTGGTAAGAATTGAATCATTATATAAAAATGTGTAATACCTATTTTAAAAATTCAATTAATATAGTTCATTCTATCCATTTCCAAGGATATGTTATAATGGTAACATTTAAATAATAATATTTATTTTTTCCATTACTCCATGTGGTATACCATGTACAGTTTCAAACATAGTGTTTCATTACTAAAATTATTTAAGTTATATTATAAAAGGGGTTTTATAAGATGATAACCAAAAATTGAATATATTATTACATGAAAAATATTTTATCTTTGGAAATCTATTACAACATGAGTAGAATGTAAATATACGCCCCATTAATGGGAGTGAACATGAAATTAAACTTGAAA
The DNA here is from genome assembly GCA_963277665.1 of Viscum album. Lineage (NCBI taxonomy): Eukaryota > Viridiplantae > Streptophyta > Magnoliopsida > Santalales > Viscaceae > Viscum > Viscum album. The sequence continues at coordinate 1,360,337,373 of OY728147.1, read as the reverse complement.
AAAAAATTATTAAAAATATTTTATAAATTAAATAATCAAATAGTTAACATTTTCAAAATATTAAAAAAATATGGAGAATAATAATATTTAATTTCAAAGAAACATGTTTGAGATTGAAACCACTAAAAATATGGGTATTGACTAGAATGAATGAATGTGAAAGTGTTTTTGTAAAATTATCCTTTTAAAGATATTATAATTTATTATTTTTTGTGAAATAATTTAATTTTTTGGGGATATATCATTATAATATATAACAGTCACAATACATGAATGTATTCCTTGATGAATGAAATATCTACCAAAACCCATTAAAATTAACATATTCATTGAGGTAGGATTTATTTTATTGTGTGGTTATAAATAATAATTTTAAAATGATAGAATATTAAAACAAAACCAAATTTTTTTTAATTATGATAAATAAATAAATCTTCAAATTATAGACATCCATTGGGAGTTTGTAATCTAACGGGGGGAAATTTGAGTTTTTACAAACCCTTATCCTATTCTGAATAACACTATTCATGTGATTAACATTCAAAATAATAAATTGAAATTAATTATTATTATTGTTATGTACATTTTTAATCTATATTAAATTAAATTGAGACCAATATACGTTATATTATTAATATTTATTATATAGTTTTCTCTTACATTGCTTAATTTAGGTAGTTTGGTCAATTTTTAATTATCTATTTTTGAATGTTGTCATATGTTAAAGGTGATTTATAATAACTTCATAATCAAAATAATTAGAGTGGTTTATGTAACTTATTATTATATTATCTTTAATTTTTTATAGATAAACTCTATTTTATAAAATGACAAAAAAAATAGGAATTGTACTCTAATATGTACATTTTAGATGTATAATTTTACTATAACAATTTATTATAAATATCACATATTAAATTTACAATGTTACCAAATAACAATATTAAAATTATAATAAAAATAATGTTTTACCATAAATAAATTTTTCTTTTATCCATGTTATGTGGTGATGAAAAATAAAGCATGTTGTTTCATAGAGGCGGTAATCCCCATAAACACATGATCCACATATTTTTATTTTTCACAGTGGATTAGAAGGAATAATTATTTTTTCTATATGAGAATGAAAAATCCTCTGTATAATAGTGGTACTTATAGAATTATACGGAAATGCTATGTTTTGGTGTGGGTGATAAATATTAAGGAAAAATGATAAGGGTTAAGTTAAACTCACATTATAATCACAAATATTATCATGAATGTATCATTGTAAATGAAGAAATCTAGAAAAAAATTAGTGACAAAGGAATTTAGGTTGTGAATTGGAAAAAACTTAGTGGATAATTTTTCAGTGGACAAAGTAAATTTATAAGGGGATTTTTATCTTTGAGAGTGTGTAACTGATCCCCACATATATGTGAAGAAAATTAAACAATTGTGAACAGACATTAATCTTAAATAGTAAAATTAAAATATCATTTTTCAATCATTATAGTTTAGAAAAAATGGCTTTTTGGGTGGTGTAAGGTAGATTATAATCCTCTACACATTTTTGATGATGATTTATAAATTTTCATAATGATTTACTATTAAATTTTTAATTTTACATTATTTTTAATGGGGTAGGATGTTTTTTCCAAGTAACTTGGATATTCCTAAAAATTATTTAAAACCCCATTTTACATTATATATAAGTTATGAAAAAAATTTAAAATATATTTATAAAATTTAAATTAATAAATAATATCAAATTATCTTTTAAATTAAAAAATTATATATATAGATTTTCTTATTTAGATAAAAATTCTTTTAACTATTATGTGTTCATAATATTATTTACCATAGATTAATAATTAAATGTGTGGTTATAATAGTATAATTGTGTATAAAAATAATGTTAAATTCATTATTTAAACTATATAAATTTAATTCAATAGATTATAATCCTAAAATGTTTATATATAAATTAATAATTAAAAAAACAAAATAAACATTATCATTATTACAAACATTAATCTTAGTAATATAATTTTTTTCTATAAAAATTAATGTAAAATACAAAATTACTATTAATATAATTTTCTATAAATTTAAATTCATTTTTTATATTAAATTAATATAATTATTGAATAATATTTTTCATATTTGAAAATAAAATCATTTTTTATAGTAAGATGTTATATCGGTTTTCCAAATTTTAAATAAGAGTTTTATAAATAAAACATTTATTTTTAAATAAATCATTAGTGGCCATAAAAATAATTTTCATTTCATTAAAATATTGTTTTTTATCTAATACATGAATCAATATAGTGTTAATAATGTTAGTATATTATTAAAAAGGGAATTTTCAATATTTATAGGAAATATATTATAAAAAAATTCTAAAAAACTCATTATAAGAAAATATTTATATATTTCATCCAAAATTAAATTTATCTCTCTCTAATACAAATATAGAAATTTAAAATTTATACTATAAATAAAAATGTAATACATAATGAAAACCAGTTTTATTGAAAGACATCCTCTTAAAAAAATATTTATTATTTAATCAATTTTTTATATAATTTATTAATTGAATATTATATTTTTATCTAAAATAAGATTTATTTTTCATTATTCATATAATTTTATTACATAAAATTTCCATAATAATTTTAGTTTGGTGTTATGACTAAAAAAAATTATCAATTAAATGATAATTTAATAGAAAATATATTTTGATATCTAAATTATAAAATTTCATGACCTTAACAAATTTGTGTCCACTAATTTTTAAATATCACATGAAATTAACAATACATATGGGTATCTACTGATAATATTAAATCAAGATATAAAATATAAGTGAAATGAAATATTTTATCATAGGTAGGACTTGGTAAGATATCTTTTCCCAGATAATATTATTCTATTATGAATTTAAATCATTTATTTTGAATCTGATTCTATTTGTATGTGAAATGTGATTCTAGGGAAATTACTTCTAGAGAATCATTTCAAAGATCCAGTTTCCAAAAAATAAATTTAAACCAAAATAATTATGATACTATAGAATAAAATTACTTTAAACGATCTCATGAAGATGATATATCAACCCTAATATGTGTACAATTACGACACCTTCATCTCAAACTATGATACATTCATTTAAACTATTTCATAAATAATTCATCTTATAATACACTTGGTTAAACCTAGTTAAATTCACATTGTGTTGAATCTTACATATTAAAACAATCACTTAATGTAATAGGGAAATAAATTTTTCCTAATGGAATTTTAAAAAAATGTGATTAAGAATGTCATATTACTAAGTAATATAAACACTATTGTGTAGTTTTAATCCAACTCATCATGCACCAGTGTGAGGATTCAGTTGATATACATGTGGAATTGTTTAGATATATTTATACTATGTTATCCTATGACACACCATCTTACAAATTATTTTATATCAGAAGATAATTAATTTCTATAATAATGAATCCATTTCTATAATGCATCTTATATCATCCCTGAATATAAGAAGGATCACCACATGGCCTTATTCCCACCTCCCCATAGAAAATAGAATCTTGAATAGTTGTGAGGGAATGACTACCATCAGTGGAGAAATTATAACCTAAATACAAATTAAAAAATGTATTAATCATTAAACTGAATAATGAAACATAATAAGTTAATAGACTAATGATTTTATGTTTCAATATTTTCATGAACACCTTTTTTAATTTCATTCAGAGGGAAACCAAACATGACCTGATGGCCCGTAGATAAATAGAACAGAATCCCTAGGGTATATAGACCATTACATGGATGAAAGATCACTCATATGAACCCAACATAGATCTTAACCATATAATATTTCTACATTTGATTTTTATATCATATTTATTCAATAAAATTCATATCTATGGCTTGTTAACACATCCTCCATAACTAGAGTCCTTAATATGTCCATATTAGTTGCTCCCTAAATAAACAACCAACTGCAATTGAATAATAACGATTTCCTTTGCATCATAATTTTAAATCTAATTTTTGGAACATCATAATCACAAATCATCAATCCCACCATTGATTTCTTAATGGACCTATTGATTATATGACATTCCTACTTATGATAGATTATTTAGGGGTCATAGGCCTTAGTGGATGAAAATATCACTTTCAAATGTACAAAATTAAATTCTAGAGGTTAAAAAAATGTTCATAATCTCATATATAGTAAATCAATCCCTAAACCACTCGTTCATGTCACAAACTAGGCCACTATGAACCAGCATAAATAAACATCATCCCATGTTGATTTATCAACCACTATGAGTGCATGCAATTCCAACCATCAATACACATATATAGTCAACCACACCCAATGACTGTTATAGTGGATTTCATGTTGTATCCTTACCATCACCACAAACCTATCAGTAAATATCATAAAATCCGGATGAAAACACCCTATATCTATACTAATGAAACCAAAAATTCTCAAAGATATTTTATTCTAAGAACTCATTACGGTTCTTCCAAAAGAATCTGGTTCCCCTGTAGAGATGACCTATAATCCCAAACGACAAGAGAATATACCTTCATTATGCCAATCTAAGCATCCCCGCAATCCAATGTTGTGAAAAATGATATTATGTGGAAATCAATTGCAGTAAGCTAGATTGTATTGGGAAGAATGTGAATAGATTAATATATATCACCACGATGCATCCATGTAAAGGAACCTATGATTAGATAGGGATGCAATTTATCACCATCACCAGAGTAGAAATATTTTTTGGGTTACTCTAGAGAGAGAGGGAGAGAGAGAGAGAGAGAGAGTCCCTTTACGATCCCATAATCCATAAAATATTGATGAATAAACTACGGTTAACCAATGCGGTGGTTCAAAACAAGTATCAAGAAAAGGAAGTGTAAATAAATGTCACATAAATAATTTGTGGTATATACCAATATCTCTTATGACTCCATGACTTTGACTCATTATATCCTTTTCACATATTCTTTTCCCATCATTATATCCTTTTTCATGAAATCTAATCACACATTAAGATTCCCATGAAGGGTGTCAGAATAAACCAGTAGTATAAAACTAATGATTTAATAAAACATGTTTAGTTAAATATAGTTTTGTATTTTGTGATAATATAATTAATCAAGATATAACCATTTAATAGAACACTATGTATCTTTGGGATAAAAAACGTTGTCAACCATGAATACACATGATTCTTATATATGGAAAAATAATTTTTGAAGGTTAATGAGAACATCCTAAGAGAATAAATCAACCATAGTGATACTAAGTAGATGTATAAACCTAAACCAACATGTTAAACCACAAAATTATATCAGTCTTGGTATCCAAGAACGTAGACCTAGTTCAAGACACCAATGGATATCTTTTCATGTCTATATTATTTACACAATAATTAGGTCACCAATGTCTATAATAACCTAGTTTTGGCCATAGTAATCAATAATTCTACTAGATTTGTACACATTAGATCATTATAAAGCACCATATAACTCAATCATAAAATTATGTTAAATGAAATGTTTGAACATCCTCTCCCTCTAGGAATTTTGTTCCATGATAGGGTTATATGGCACTATAGGACAATGCATAGAAAAGAAAAAATATATAATATACAAATAAAATCACAATGAAGAAGTTTTATAATATTTATTAAATATGTTAGGAGGAATTTCAAAATAATCATAGGTTTCACTGATTACACATGAACACATTGGCATACCATATAACTTAATGGTTTTCTATGATATGTCCACACATGGAAACAATGATTATGAAAACACATTCCATAAAACATGCAATGTAATTCTTGATCAATATTTTATATGAAAAATAAATCCTAACATATCATTTTCATCACCATCATTGTGGGTTTTCAAGAGTTTAATCATATAAACAACATTAAGATAATAACCAGATTGGACCATTCATCAAGAACGTCCAAAACATAATCCATTACAATTATGAAAATAGTTCTTTTATGAGATCAAGAGAGAATAAAAATAAAATGTAGGTATAAATACATCAACACACCAAATAACAACCATCATTAATGGAAGGTTTTTTATTGGTGTATTGATGAGAGAAAATTTATTCTATAAAGAAAACTAGGAAAGAATGAAAGTCTTATACAAATTTGTGTAAATAAGAATAAGATTTATCTATAATGGTTTGACCACTTTGAAATACTTGGTTTCTAACAAGGTTATGTGAGTAATGGATTGGTTAATTAAGTTCCTATGGGTTTTCCTAGAAAATGTATAAATTGAAGGACCAAACTATGGATGGGACATGGATTAATTCATAATTTGGTGAATTGAATTATAATCAAATTCATGACCCATCATAAATGGTGAAAGAATTTACCCTTTTAAATTTATATGATCTATAAAATAATAATGAAATTTTAGGAATTCAATTTCCATAATAACTATTACCACATTCTCCACTATATCCATGTAACATTAATACATTTCGAGCGTATAGAAATATAACATGGGATTTCAATAACGGGTTACGTATCTGGCCCCTAGTAGTATGATTTTTTATATATTAATTTTAACTAAATAATTATTATATTTAAACGTTATCCTTATTAATATATATATAATTATATATGATTTTATGAAATTTAAATTTTTATAAGAAAATATTGAAATTGTATTTCCAGAGAAGATCTTTTTTTAAATAGATAAAACAATTTTTATAAAATAAATAATTTTTAAATAAATGTTATTCTCATATAATATTTTCATTAAATAATATTTATTTAAATTTTAATTATAATAAAATTTAATGTTGTCAAATTTTGTATTCAATGTTTTCCTAAAGTTGTTAATATTGTAGAAATTATTATTTGTTAGAATATAAGTATTTTTATTTAAATATATATGTTATATTATTTAATGTAATATATTTTTAAAATAAATTATATTTTTCATATTATTAAATTTAATATACCTAATAGAAATTTTAATATAATTTTCTATGAAAAAATAATTCTTGGATAATATTTTAATATCTTATAATTATACATTATGTATTATGACCTCATAATATCCAAAAAGATATTTGTTGAATTATATAAATTGAAACCATGGGGAAAAATTGATTTCTACTTAAAATAAGTTCTTTGATGCAATGTGATTATTTTTATAAACTATTAATGATCTCTCCATAACTATACTATATGTTATTTTTTTTGAAATAAATTATATGTGAACAATACTCACTTCCACATCACGAGTGGTATATTTTAATTGTTTTTAGTTCATTTAAATATATAATATTGATATCATATAATATTTATTTGTAATCCATTGGAAAAAACCAAGGAATGGATTTTAGATTTTATTATTTTATAAAATACTGTCCAAAAATTATGTTTAGAAATTAATTAATAATTTCACTCACTTTTTCTATAAATACCCAAAACCACCCACATATCTCACTAAATATACTTTTACGATGATATTTATATCCCCATACCTCTCTAAATCCATTTTATATAGTTCCCAAGATCATATGAATCTCTGATCTTGATATTAGAACCTCCCTCTCTAGGTAAATAAATTCTATACTCTTCCAATTTAATCAAGAACATTTATTGTATTATACAATTTGTTTTTTAATTGATCAAGTTGATATATAATATTACTCATGAATTATGTATTTATATTGATGTAATTGTTATTATACATCACATTTATCTCACATTAATCCATTCCAAAAGCTTATATGTTCACCCATTAGGCTGTCAAAATTTCCACAAGATTTTCCATTCCAAATATATGTGTTGTTTATACCGATCCCCACTTCCACTCATGTAATTAAACATGATATAAAAATCCATCATTTATTTTAGACTCACATTAATGTAACCTATTATCTTTAATCATTGTGTTTAATTGCATTGATAATTATACTATGTTATGTTGTCCAAGATAATTGCATTGATATATTCTTATGATTCCATGTTTCATTTTATTATTACATTATTATGTTGACATGATGTTATTATATTATATAATGACTCAATATTCTTATTTATTATTATAACACCTTTTATATCACTTTTATATAAAATTATAGAAACATATATTAATTTTATAATGATATTTATTTAATAATCATTTATATTGCTTTATAGTTCACCCATTACATATGTATGTTCACGGGTTACTCATATTGTATTAGATGATTGATGGTATATAAAGGTATGTTTTGGAGTTTTCAAATTATTTTATCATACCAATGTTTAATATAATTGTGAGATGTATCAATTACCTAAATACACATTAGCTAATAATATTTTTTGATTATATAAATATATCACTATACAATACATAATTATTTATGTTTATTAACAATATTTGTTGTCACAGTTGGAATCATTGAAAGGATTAATTATTTCATTGGAATTATCATTAGAAATACTTCATGAAATCCTTATTTATATTTATATTAACAAAAAAGTCAATAAATTATGATAAAATATAGAGTTATTGGTTTACATGTAACTATATTCATCCTCATATTTTACAGGTAGATGTGGCTCTAGAATAGTTGGAATAGGGTTTAATATCATAGAAAGGGAGAAATGAGTTTCAAATCGATTACCACATCATTAATGAAAATTAAGACATGTCTCACACCTATATTTTGACTCCTAGGAGATATTATTTGTTAATTTCATATGATCATTATGAACTGTTCTAAAGGGAAAAAAATTATCATAAATTTCATGTTGGGAAATATCTCATCATGAAAATAGATTGAAACCCTCAAATTCTAAAGGGAATGGAATTTATGTCATTTATTATTTATCAATAAAATATCTTAGTATCTATTTTAGGTGATCAATAATTTTATTATTTTCATCCCAAATTATATTTGAGATGATGTAAACGATTAGAAAAAAACCAAAATATTGAAAGGTAGTCTTATCATTCATTATTTTACTTAAATTCCATTTGTGGATATTTTTCTATGAATTCATTAATATCACACAAGATTATTAGAACTATTTAGACACAACATCAAAACAAGAAATGTATATTAATTGATGAAAATATAAAATGGTACTTCTATTACATAATTGGTATATAACTACACATCTTTATATAGTCATAGGTTTAACTTCCAAAAAAACTTTTGATACTAATTTTAGTGGATTAATATGATATAATATGTATGGATTGGTCTTCCCTGTATTTTTTTCAACATAAATTTATAGGAGATGTAATTCACCCTTCATACCAAAAATAACCATCTGATTATATATATGTAAACGAAGGAGTAATGATATTCATTATAATCATCCTACTAATAATTAATATTATTTAATTATGAGAAATAATATATATCTGAAATGATTGAAACTAAGTAGAATATCATACTTGATGATAGGCCCATTATTAAAAAAAATATGATTATTTATTTATTAATGAATGTCATAGTCTTTTTCTAAGCTGTTAGATTGTGATTTCAATCGAGATTATTCCAAGATCACTTCCAAAATAAATGACTCTACAAAGAATATCCACTATTGAATTTAAAGAAATGAAACAATAAATATATTATAAAATTAATAAAGAGTTTTTATGACCATGTGATTTTCCATGGGGTACATTGATCTTATTCTTATAGAATAAGGATGGATTTATGTGTCTCCCCAGTGATTATTAAGAGCTCAATATAATATAATGAATGACATTTACCATATTGCAATAATTTATGACATGATTTGTTAGCTATGTCGATCCCAATAGAACTTCAAGTTTTTATTCGGTTGGGATATTATAAAGTGAAAGTAATGAAGGGTGTTTTCACTATGGAAACATTATATACGATTAATGGGAACTATTTGTTTATATTGACTCCATTTGGACTCACTAATGAACAAACAATCATCATGGACTTAATGAATAATCTTTAAAAAATACCTTGAAAAATATTTTTTAGTATATATTAATGATGTTCTTATCTACACAAAATAAGTAGTGGAGCATGGAGAGTTGTTTAATGCTATAATGAAAAATTTTCAAAAGGAAAATTTATGTGTGAATTAAAATAAATGTGATTTTTGGATTGAGAAATAAATATTAATTGTCACGACCCGCCCTCGGGGTCCGTGCCGTGACTACCCCAAGCCCGCCTTCCATAGGCCAGGGGCTGGAGACTAGCACCAAGGCGTAAATCCCAGTAAAATGGGAAGGCATTGCCTTTGAAAAGTAAACAAACACCACAGAGTAAGCAAGCGGAAAGTAAACACTAAACAAAAGCAGAGTACAACTGAAAGTGCAGAAAAGTAAATGGGCCAGTATACAAACCCAAACTGAAAGTAAAGTACAACTCGAAAGGGAAAACAGCAACTGAAAAGTAAAATCCGCTACTCCGAGATGTCCACTGGAAATCCCACCTGAAGGGTGGGTACAGATAGCTCCTCTGCTCCACGGGTCCCGCCGTCCGCTCCGAGCACGTCCCGCCCAGTGGTCCACCTCCGGGTACCGTCCCACTCTGCAAGCCTCAGCTAAGGTCAACGCTCTCCGTCGTCTGCAACCAACACAACGTAGTGCGGGCAAAGCCCGTGCAGGGGTGAGTATAAGCTACTCAGTAGGGACCCTGAGACCCCTGAAGGTCTCTCAAATCCACAAAGGATAAACCACGAAGAAAAGTAAAATCATGAAATAACAACCGACACTGCTTAGGTATATGCCCATACATATACCTAAGTCATCAATTCAAATACGCTCCAACCTCCGAGCCCAAGTACAACTCAGTCCACACAGGAAAGTAAACGTATTCCACACTGGAAAGCAAAACGTAATCCACACAGGATTGCACAACACAATCCACACAGGAAAGCAACAGGATTCAGCTCACACAGGTATACTTCTTCAAAGGACGATAAAGATTATCACTGATCCATCTAAGTCGTCGGACCCACGAAGGATCGATAGGTAACTAACCCCCGCAAAGACCCACACAGGATCGGGCCCACACATGACCTGTAGGCGCTGGTTCACACAGGACCGCTGAGCGCAAGGACCCACACAGGATCAGACCCACACAGGATCGGGCCCACACAGGACCTGTAGCACTGACCCACGTAGGATCGCATAGTGCTGTAGTCGTCGTCGTCGAATCCACACAAGATCTCTGTACTGTCGTCGTCGCAGTCATAGTAGCAGTAGTAGCAGTCGCAGCCAGCACTAGGGTTCCCGCACACAGCAAGCTTGTTCGGAGGGTCCGCTCCACGAGCCGAGAGGCTGATACATCAACTGTCACAAAGTCCAGAGTTGATGTATACAAAAGTTATGTATCGTCAACAGGAACTCAACGCAACAGACGGCGCGTCGATCGGACGCCCGGTCTGAGAGTTATTGGCATTTTCGTCCCCGGGGCCCGGTTGGTTTTTAAGGCAAAACCAACCTGACCGTACTCCACCTGTGTCCAAACCTCGGGCGGAGTATGCCAAAAGATCCGTCTCACTAAGAGGAACACAACACAGATGACGGCACGTCAATCGGACGTCCGTAGCTCAAGATATGAGCGTTTCCGCTCCGAAGGCCCGGTTGGTTCCGTGAACGAACCAACCCGGCCGAACTCAAAGTAATCCAAAACCTTGAGTGCGATATACCGAAACGACCGTCTCGATCCAAGGATCGCGTTTCCGCAGACGGTTCGTCAATCGGAGGTCCGAGGCTCGTGTTATGGCCAAAAGTCCGAAAAAGATTCGAAACGGGGGCGTCCGGGTCCGGGCCGACCCGGCCCGACCCCCCCTGGGTCGGCCCGGCCGGCGGTGCGGCGGCGCGGTGGCCGCGGTGGCCTGGCGCCGCTCGGTGGCTGCACGCGGGGGGCTAAGCCCCCGCTTCCTGGGAAGGGCGGCGGCGACTATATGCCACGCCCCCTTTTTTTAAAAAAAATGCCCCCTCCACGTGGGGGGCCTGATTGTGCGGAACCGGGGGGCCGGCTGCCCCCCCTCAAGAAAAACGCCCCCCCCCCCCCCTCATAAAGAGGGGGGGTTTTATGTGCTGGCCGGGGGATTAATTCCCCTGGTTTAATGCCATCCGGCCGGCCAGCTGGCCGGCCGGTTTTCTCCAACGGGACCGGAAAATCCGGTCCCCTCTTCGGCTTCTGACGCCGGCGGCCCGGCCGCCGGTCTTCTCATCCCGCCACAGCCCGGAACCGGCCGCGGTCTCCTCATCCCGCCGCGGCCCGGAACCGGCCACGGTGTTCGTCGTCCGGCGCGGTGCGACGGCACCGCGCCCCTTCGCTGCGCATTTGATTCCCTTCGATGTGGCGCGACGGCGTCACGTTCTTTATGATTCTTCCATGGCGCGGCGCGACGGCGCCGCGAAATTTAATCATATTATTATCCGCGTGGTGCGACGACACCACGCCACTTTGCTTCCACCCTCAAGATAGAACAATAAGAACGATGGAGGGGGTTCGGCCATGTTCATGCGGTCCGACCCCCTCACGTTAAATAATAACTCAACTTAAACATTCAAGAGCTTCATGTTAGACATGCGAGATCCACGATCAAGAAATAAATAATTAAACAATAAATTAACAACCCCTACCTTGGGTATACGTTCGAGGATTTGCCAACGTCCGCGGAAGACAACGTCGCGGAGATCGGGCGTCGCGGTCGTCGTTCGTCAAATCCGTTGACGAAGAGATGCGTCCGATGTGATACGTCGTTGGAGAAACTTCTTATGTCGACGAAGAGAAACCGAGGAGGAAGCGGCGTTCCCACTCGTTGACATGGAAGACGAAGAAGAGCGGAGCAACGTTCTTCGTCGGAGCTTGAGCGTTCTTCGTCAAGATGAGCGTTCTTCGTCAAGATGAAGAAGATGGAGGAGGAGCTCTCAAAATGAAATCCACAAAAGTTGGCTAACAAAATAAAATAAGGTCCCTCCTTATTTTATTTACCAATCCAAGGAATTCAAAACATCAAATTCAAAAACATAACACTTAATTAATTAACATGTCATGTGTAATTAATTAGATGTTAAGTTTACAAACATTTAAGAGGGAGAGAGAGGGGTTTAAGGGGGAAGTTGAGAGGTTTAGGTTCGTGTGGGTCCCACCACACTTAATCCTCTCAAGGGAGGTTAAGTGGGTGTGGGTCCCACCCCTAACTCCTTTTGAGAGGAGTTAACCTACAAAAATGAAATAAAAAGAATCCACATTTTTTTATTCAACTTTTTATAAATCTCCCAAAAACTAACTTTCTACCCGCAAAAAACGCAACTTCCGAAAGGGTATCTTAAAGAGAATATCGGCATTGCGAGTTCATCGGTGCCCTCAGATTTCAATTCCGAGCACCGGATCAAAAGTTAGGAAATCCCGCTCATTCATTCACTGAACGTACCCGAGCCAAACTTCAGAAATTAATTCCGGGCACTCCGGGCCTCGGAATCAGGTGCCGTCTGAAACCGCGCTCTTGTAAAATTCTAAAGAAAATTAAGAAAAAATTTCCCTTGAATTTTATGGGTCTTTACATTACTCCCACCTCAGGGCTTTACGTCCCCGTAAAGATACATCAAAAACTAGGGAAACAAAAGAGGGTATTGAGCACGCATCTGAGCCTCCTGCTCCCATGTGCTCTCCTGGAGATTCCCGTGCTGCCATCTGATGCGCACAAGAGGAATCGATCGCCCACGCAGGACCCGCTCCTGTCGATCCTCTATCTCCACTGGGACCTCCGTAAAAGTCGCCCCATCGTCAACGTCAAGCTCCCTATGGTCAATGATGTGCGTCGGGTCGTGCACGTATCTCCTCAGCTGGGATACGTGGAAGACGTCGTGAACCCGGTGCAACTGAGGTGGTAGAGTCAGGCGATAAGCCACCTCACCAATCCTACTGAGAATCTGGAAGGGTCCGATGAAGCGCGGAGATAACTTGCCGCCTCGGCCAAATCTCTGAATACCACGTCGAGGTGAGACCCGCAAGAAGACGTGGTCGCCATCCTCGAACTCCAGTGGCCTCCGCCTCCTGTCAACATATGACTTCTGCCGGCTCTGAGCTGTCCTCATCCGCTCCTGGATGACCTGGACCTTCTCTGTCGTGGCCTGGACCATCTCCGGTCCCACCAGTGCTGACTCTCTAGGGTCTGTCCAGCACAAAGGAGATCTACAAGGTCGGCCGTACAATTCCTCGTATGGTGCCATCCCGATGGTGGAGTGGTAGCTGTTGTTGTACGTGAACTCCACCAAGGGTAGGTGGTCCTCCCAGCTACGACCAAAGTCGAGGACACATGCGCGGAGTATGTCCTCGAGAGTCTGAATGGTCCTCTCCGTCTGACCATCCGTCTGAGGGTGAAAGGCTGTGCTCAGACGTAGCTGTGTCCCGAATGCCTCCTGTAACCCCTTCCAAAGCCGGGAAGTAAAGCGGGCATCTCGATCGGAGACGATAGATGATGGCACGCCGTGGAGCCGCACAATCTCCTGAACGTAGAGACGTCCCAAGCTCTCCACTGAGCCCAGCTCTCTGATGGGTAAGAAGTGTGCCGACTTGGTGAGTCGGTCAAAAATCACCCAGATGGAGTCGTGACCTCTGGAAGTGCGTGGAAGTCCAGTCACGAAGTCCATAGATATGTCGTACCACTTCCACTCCGGATCCTCCAAGGGCTGTACCAAGCCTGCTGGTACCTGATGCTCTGCCTTCACCTGCTGGCAGGTAAGGCATCGAGAAACGAACTCTGCTACTGCCTTCTTCATGCCCGGCCACCAGTGCTGTCGTCTGAGGTCCTGGTACATCTTCGCCACTCCAGGATGTACCGCCAAAGGAGAAGTGTGAAACTCTCTCAGCACTTCCTCTCGCAAAGCTACTGGTACCATGGTACGTCCTCTGAAAAGGATGTCGTGCTCTGCTCCAAGGGAGAAACCATCAGGTGCCTGTCCCGAGGATATCTGTGCACGCCGTGTCTCACAGTCAGCGTCCTCACGCTGTGCCTCCCTGACCCACTGTAGTAGTGGAGGAGTGACTATGAGAGACTGAAGAAAGGCTGCTCCATCTCTATCCACGAAGGATATCTGCAAAGAGGCTAGCTGCTCCGTCGCCTCCTCAAGTAACTGAATGCCTGTCCTCCTACTAAGGGCATCGGCTACTACGTTCCCCTTCCCCGGAGTATAGACTATCTCAAAGTCATAGTCCTGGAGGAACTCGAGCCATCGCCGCTGTCTCAGGTTCAGGTCCTTCTGCGAGAATATATACCTGAGACTCTGATGATCAGAAAAGACTGTAAAGCGCTCGCCCATCAGATAGTGTCGCCATGTCTTCAGAGCGAAGACCACTGCTGCTAACTCCAGGTCATGGGTAGCGTAGTTCTGCTCATGCGGCCTCAACTGACGTGATCCATAGGCGATCACTGCCTGCTCCTGCATCAGAACACATCCGAGTCTGGTCCCTGATGCATCGCAGTAGACTACGTACCCTACTCCCTCCTCAGGAAACCTCATGATAGGTGCGCTAGTCAATCTCTGTCTCAGCTCCTGGAAGCTCTTCTAACATCTGTCTGACCACACGAAGGGTTTCCCCTTCTTCGTCAAAGCTGTGAGTGGTGCCGCAACTCTAGAGAAGTCTGGCACGAATCTCCGATAGTATCCAGCTAGTCCCAAGAAACTCCGAACCTCAGTCACGCTCCTGGGTGGCTCCCATGCTAACACAGCCTCAATCTTCGCAGGATCCACTGCAACCCCCACCTCAGAGATAACGTGTCCCAAAAAGTGGACCTCACGTATCCAGAACTGGCACTTCGAGAGCTTACCATAAAGCTGGTGCTCTCGGAGTGTGTCAAGAACAACTCTCAAGTGATAGGCGTTCTCCTCCTCTGTCGCAGAGTAAATCAGAATGTCGTCGATGAAGACCACGACAAACCGATCGAGGAATGGCTGAAAGATCCTGTTCATGAGAGCCATGAACACTGCTGGAGCATTGGATACACCGAAAGGCATAACCAAGAACTCATAGTGGCCATACCGACATCTGAAGGCCGTCTTCTGCACATCCTCGTCTCTTACTCTGAGCTGATGATAGCCTGACCTGAGGTCTATCTTCGAGAACCACCGTGCTCCCTTGAGCTGATCAAAGAGGTCATCAATCCTCGGAAGCGGATACTTGTTCCTCACTGTCACCTGGTTCAGGCGACGATATTCAACACAAAGTCGCAAGCTCTTGTCCGCCTTCTTGGCGAATAAAATCGGGGAAGCCCAGGGTGAAACACTGGGTCGGATGAACCCCTTGCCCTGTAAGTCCTCCAACTGTACCCGTAGATCTCGAAGCTCGGCGGGGGCCATCCGATATGCTGGAGTGGATATCGGGGCTGTCCCGGGGTACAAGTCAACATAAAAGTCTACCTCTCTGCGAGGAGGTAGCCCTGGAACGTCGTCGGGAAAAACGTCCGCAAACTGATCCACCACTGCAGGAAAACCAGGACTCCGCACGTCAACTGCTCCAAGGATGAGGCTAGCCAACTGATGAGTGATGGGCTGTCCTCTCTTCCGCGGAAGTCCATCCTGTGCTGCTAAGGCTCCCTTCTCACCGGTGAAGGTGAACCTGCTCCCGTCGATGCGTACACATCGCACCTTGCGCCTAAAATAGTCAATCTGTGCATGGACCGTAGATAGCCAATCCATGCCCAAGATGACGTCGTAAGGCCTCGACGCTGCTACAAGAAGATCCCAGCCGAAGCTCTCGCCTCCTAGAGTAAGCTCACACTGTCGGCACTAGTGCGTAATCTTCGAGTCTTCTCCCGTAGGAGTCTCTAGCCGTAAGAATCGAGCCAACGGCTCTGTCGGAATCTCCGAGCTCCGAACAAGGGCAACGGCTATGAAAGAGTGACTCGCTCCTGTGTCTATAAGAACTTCAGCAAGGGTGGAGTAGACACAGATAGTACCTCGAATCATCTAGGGTGCGCCGTGGTCGTAGGCCTCTGCTGCCTGGAGCTGTGCCTGTCGCTGCCCGCCAGCTCCCTGTGGTCGGGGTGGACCTCCTGGTGGTGGTGGTGGTAGAGCCTCAAAGCGTCGGCCACCACCGGCTGCTCGTCCAGCCCCTCTGCCTCGTCCGCCTCCTCCCTGCGGACCGCCACGGTCGACCCTCTTCCTCTGCCTCGGTGGTCCATCAACTGTCTACTGCTCCTCGGCACGGCGGGTCGGGCAGTCACGAGCCATGTGGCCCTGCCCGCCGCACGAGTAGCACTGTCTGCCTCTCGTAAGACTGGCTCCGCGCTGTGTGCCCCGCACTGCTGAGCCAGTGCCCTGAGATCGTCTGCCTGAAGGTCTGGTCTGTCTGGACCCCTGAGTCATCTGTCGACTGCCTACTGCATATGACTCTGCCACGTGCCGCCCTGCGGTGGGTCTCTGTGCTGGTGTAGACTCAGCAAGGAAACTCTCGATAAGAAGGGCCCGCTCCAGTACTTCTGTCTGATTCGGTATGCTGAGGGAAATCAGCGATGCCCTGATCTCATGTCTCAAACCCTGCTCGAAGGTCCGGGCCCGGAAGAATGGGTCCTGTACCGTGTTGGTCGAGTAGCGCGAGAGATCGGTAAATCTCGCCGAGTACTGAGCGACCGTCATGCTGCCCTGCCGCAGCTGTAGAAGCTCCTGGATACGCACCGCACGAAGGGTGGCTGGGACGAACTCCGAGCGGAAGAGGCTCTCAAAGTCCGTCCAAAGTAGAGATGCATCATCGTGCACCTGGAGCATCAAGCTCCACCATCGTCCTGCTGCTGCGTGTAGTAGGCTCGCAACGAGGATCACCATGAGGTCTGCTGGTGTCCTCACTAGCCTAAACACTCGAACCACTGCCTCCAGCCAGTCCTCTGCTGCCTGGGGATCCGTCTCCCCGCGAAACCTGGGCGGTCGCTGGCGCTGAAACTCATGCAGTGCGCTGAGGCGACGTGCATCGTCAGCGGCTGCTGCTGGAAGCATCGGGGGCTCGGCGGGTAAAGCTACCGCCGGTGCCACTACTGGCAAAGGGCCCTGCACCGAGGCATCGTCGCTCGGTGGGCTGTCGTCACGCTCGACTCTCGGAACCCTAGCTGGCTGCCGTCGTGGGGCCATCCTGAAAAGGAAACATGTGCACCACGGTCAGAACAGTATACCTTGTGAGCTGATATAAGTAATCACAAAGAAAACCTTGAAACACACACGCAATCAATGTTTTCATGCATTAAGTCGGAAATCAGAAGTCAGGGTCCTGGTGTACGGATACGTCGGCCGCCGCACCAACACTGGACTCCCTGGACTGATAACCACACTCAATACGCTAAACATTATTGCTTCACATAGAAAAGATCAGAGTTCGCGGTAGAACCGAACTCCTCTGATACCAATTTGTCACGACCCGCCCTCGGGGTCTGTGCCGTGACTACCCCAAGGCCGCCTTCCATAGGCCAGGGGCTGGCGACTAGCACCAAGGCGTAAATCCCAGTAAAATGGGAAGGCATTGCCTTTGAAAAGTAAACAAACACCACAGAGTAAGCAAGCGGAAAGTAAACACTAAACAAAAGAAGAGTACAACTGAAAGTGTGGAAAAGTAAATGGGCCAGTATACAAACCCAAACTGAAAGTAAAGTACAACTCGAAAGGGAAAACAGCAACTGAAAAGTAAAAGCCGCTACTCCGAGCTGTCCACTGGAAATCCCACCTGAAGGGTGGGTACAGATAGCTCCTCTGCTCCACGGGTCCCGCCGTCCGCTCCGAGCACGTCCCGCCCAGTGGTCCACCTCCGGGTACCGTCCCGCTCTGCAAGCCTCAGCTAAGGTCAACGCTGTCTGTCGTCTACAACCAACACAACGTAGTGCGGGCAAATCCCGTGCAGGGGTGACTATAAGCTACTCAGTAGGGACCCCGAGACCCCTGAAGGTCTCTCAAATTCACAAAGGATAAACCACGAAGAAAAGTACAATCACGAAATAACAACCGACACTGCTTAGGTATATGCCCATACATATACCTAAGTTATCAATTCAAATACGCTCTAACCTCCGAGCCCAAGTACAACTCAGTCCACACAGGAAAGTAAACGTATTCCACACTGGAAAGAAAAACGTAATCCACACAGGATTGCACAACACAATCCACACCAGAAAGCAATAGGATTCAGCTCACACAGGTATACTTCTTCAAAGGACGATAAAGATGATCACTGATCCATCTAAGTCGTCGGACCCATGAAGGATCGATAGGTAACTAACCCCCGCAAAGACCCACACAGGATCGGGCCCACACAGGACCTGTAGGCGCTGGTTCACACAGGACCGCTGAGCGCAAGGACCCACACAGGATCGGACCCACACAGGATCGGGCCCACACAGGACCTGTAGCACTGACCCACGTAGGATCGCTGAGTGCTGTAGTCGTCGTCGTCGAATCCACACAGGATCTCTGTACTGTCGTCGTCGCAGTCATAGTAGCAGTAGTAGCAGTCGCAGCCAGCACTAGGGTTCCCGCACACAGCAAGCTCGTTCGGAGGGTCCGCCCCACGAGCTGAGAGGCTGATACATCAACTGTCACATAGTCCAGAGTTGATGTATCCAAAAGTTCCGTATCGTCAACAGGAACTCAACGCAACAGACGGTGCGTCGATCGGACGCCCGGTCTGAGAGTTATTGGCATTTTCGTCCCCGGGGCCCGGTTGGTTTTTAAGGCAAAACCAACCGGACCATACTCCACCTGCGTCCAATCCTCGGGCGGAGTATTCCAAAAGATCTGTCTCACTAAGAGGAACACAACACAGCTGACGGCACATCAATCGGACGTCCGTAGCTCAAGATATGAGCGTTTCCGCTCCGAAGGCCCGGTTGGTTCCGTGAACGAACCAACCCGGCTGAACTCAAAGTAATCCGAAACCTTGAGTGAAATATACCGAAACGACCGTCTCGATCCAAGGATCGCGTTTCCACAGACGGTTCGTCAATCGGAGGTCTGAGGCTCAAGTTATGGCCAAAAGACCGAAAAAGATTCGAAACGGGGGGGGTCCGGGTCCGGGCTGACCCGGCCCGACCCCCCCCCCCCCCCCTTGGGTCGGCCCGGCCGGCCAGCCGGCCGGCGGTGCGGTGGCGCGGCGGCCGCGGCGGCACGGCGCCGCTCGGTGGCTGCACGCGGGGGGCTAAGCCCCCGCTTCCTGGGAAGGGCGGCGTCAGCTATATGCCGCACCCCCTTTTTTTTAAAAACGCCCCCCCCCCCCCCACGTGGGGGGCCTGTTTGTGCGGAACCTGGGGGCCGGCTGCCCCCCCTCAAGAAAAACGCCCCCCCCCCCCCCTCATATAGAGGGGTGTTTTTATGTGCTGGCCGGGGGATTAATTCCCCCGGTTTAATGCCATCCGGCCGGCCAGCTGGCCGGCCGGTTTTCTCCAACGGGACCGGAAAATCCGGTCCCCTCTTCGGCTTCCGATGCCGGCGGCCCGGCCGCCGGTCTTCTCATCCCGCCGCGACCCGGAACC
Source organism: Viscum album (assembly GCA_963277665.1). Taxonomy (NCBI): domain Eukaryota; kingdom Viridiplantae; phylum Streptophyta; class Magnoliopsida; order Santalales; family Viscaceae; genus Viscum; species Viscum album. Next base: position 1,360,316,863 of record OY728147.1, on the reverse strand, counting down.
GTCTGCGGTCTCCTCGTCCCGCCGCGGCCCGGAACCGGCCGCGGTGTTCGTCGTCCGGCGCGGTGCGACGGCACCGCGCCCCTTCGCCGCGCATTTGATTCACATCGACGCGGCGCGAAGGCGTCGCGTTCTTTATGATTCTTCCATGGCGCGGCGCGACGGCGCCGCGAAATTTAATCATATTATTATCCGCGTGGTGCGACGGCACCACACCACTTTGCTTCCACCCTCAAGTTAGAACAATAAGACCGATGGAGGGGGTTCGGCCGTGTTCATGCGGTCCGGCCCCCTCACGTTAAATAATAACTCAACTTAAACATTCAAAATCCTCATGTTAGACATGCGAGATCCACGATCAAGAAATAAATAATTAAACAATAAATTAACAACCCCTACCTTGGGTATACGTTCGAGGATTTTCCAACGTCCGCAGAAGACAACGTCGCGGAGATCGGGCGTCGCGGTCGTCGTTCGTCAAATCCGTTGACGAAGAGATGCGTCCGATGTGATACGTCGTTGGCGAAACTTCTTATGTCGACGAAGAGAAACCGAGGAGGAAGCGGCGTTCCCACTCATTGACACAGAAGACGAATAAGAGCGGAGCGGCGTTCTTCGTCGGAGCTTGAGCGTTCTTCGTCAAGATGAGCGTTCTTCGTCAAGATGAAGAAGATGGAGGAGGAGCTCTCAAAATGAAATCCACACAAGTTGGCTAACAAAATAAAATAAGGTCCCTCCTTATTTTATTTACCAAGCCAAGGAATTCAAAACTTCAAATTCAAAAACATAACACTTAATTAATTAACATGTCATGTGTAATTAATTAGATGTTATGTTTACAAACATTTAAGAGGGAGAGAGGGGAGTTTAAGGGGGAAGTTGAGAGGTTTAGGTTCGTGTGGGTCCCACCACACTTAATCCTCTCAAGGGAGGTTAAGTTGGTGTGGGTCCCACCCCTAACTCCTTTTGAGAGGAGTTAACCTACAAAAGTGAAATAAAAAGAATCCACATTTTTTTATTCAACTTTTTATAAATCTCCCAAAAACTAACTTTCTACCCGCAACAAACGCAACTTCCGAAAGGGTCTCTTAAAGCGAATATCGGCGCTGCGAGTTCATCGGTGCCCTCAGATTTCAATTCCGAGCACCGGATCAAAAGTTAGGAAATCCCGCTCGTTCGTTCACTGAACGTACCCGAGCCAAACTTCAGAAATTAATTCCGGGCACTCCGGGCCTCGGAATCAGGTGCCGTCTTAAACCGCGCTCTTGTAAAATTCTAAAGAAAATTAAGAAAAAATTTCCCTTGAATTTTATGGGTCTTTACATTAATGGTGCCTGTTATCACCTTGAAAAGGATATCTATTGATAATTTAAAAAATAATATATTGAATAATAACAGAAAATAATATATGTGGTATATATCTATGGTTTCCTTGAAGAATATGTGTACTATATTGGATTTTTGAGCATCTTCTCATGAGTTTTGGTCCCACTAATGATGATAACTCAGAAGTAAGTCATTTTTTACGAGAAATAAGGATTACGAAGAAGGCATTAAATATTTAAATAAAAGGATAATCATTACACCATTGTTCAATTTACCCATTAGTGGGGAAGGATTTTTGACCTAAAATGTTTTTTACAAAATATTATTTTGTTTTGTACTGATGAAAGATGTCAAAGTGATAGTATATTCCTATTTAAAATTAACAATCCATTAGTAGAACTACCCAACCAATTATCTATATTTGGATAAAATTATATATACATTTAATATGTTGTGATATTATCACTTGAGGTAGAATTTTCAAATATATAAGGATCATAAAAACATCAAAAATATATTCACATTGAAGTTGATGAATATGTTAAAACTATGTTTTTTAGAGGTGATCGTTGATTATGAATCTTCAATCGAGTGTTATCCTCTGAAGGTGAATATTGTGGAAGATGCTCGGAGTGGAAAGGATCTGAAAACCCTATCCATAAATTTGATTAAAATGGATAAAATATTGTGGACATTCAAATATATTAATTCTAATTTGTAACGAATCTTCTTCTAACATTTCTTAAATAATATCTCAACTATCCATTTTTTCAGATGATAAAGGATTCCCAAAAAGGAAATGGGGATATATAGAGAATTGTAGAGAATATTTCATTTATCAAAATGGATATTGATGAACTAAATATTTTTGGAAACTTGATATTTGTCCGCAAAAACCAATGATGGAGGGGATAAATTTTCCTATTACGTAGAAATCATCCTTCTATATTCATCCTTAAAAAACTATGATATAAAGAGATATGAAGAAACATCTAGTGGGATAACATCATGAAAACTGTTATTGTTTTTACATCGATACATGGTATTCCAACAGGTTAGGGATATCCAATATAAGTCTAAGTGTATGATGAGACTATTACCCAAATTTGTCTTGAAATGAAAAAACACATTAATTTTTTTTATTAGACTCTCTAGGAAATCTAATGGAAATAACACCATATGGGTGGTAGTTTATCTAAATAAAATGTCATGGAATTTGCTTTATATAATGACCTGACCTCATTTATCCAGAGTCGGTGCATTATTTTAATACATTGGCATGAATAAAAGGAATCACGTCCCAAAGGACCAATCAATTTAGCAGTCTTAGAAAATAGATTACATACAATAACATTAAATACATTATAAAATGAAAACAATAACAACATTGTCTTTATTGACCACATTCATATCCCTTAGACTATCCCTATATGTTAGTCATAATATACTTCTTTGCATCCTGGGAAAAATATAACATAGAAAGGGTTGAGCTTAGATGCTCAGTAAGGATAACAATATTGGGAAAACATTCATAAATAAGGATAAATAGTTAAGAAAATGAATAAAACTAAAACAAAAGCCATTTAAACTTAAACATCAAAAAATATGGAAAAGATAAATCAAATAATTCTATTTAATTATTTCCACTAATAGTCTACTAGTCGAATAATCACATGTAATATGAATAGCTAATTTCATAATAATGGAATGCAAAATGCCAAACTTCCAAACCACAGAGTCAAGGCATTGTGCCAAGATGAAATGTAATATTCTATAAATCCCTTGTACCCATACACTAGTTTGTCTCATGATACCTACCGATGCACCGAGGAGCTATAGAGGGATCTACCCGTCACTTATTAAGACCAATTCAATCTTCATATTAAAGGTTGAAACATAACATAATCATTTGTATTAAAACTAGCATACGAAATGTCAATACATTAACCATAAACCATGAATGGTGTAAAAATAACACATTAATAGTCAAATATATCAAAAAACATTCATTACAATATTGAAGATTTGTAACATAATAAATCAACTTCAAACAATTTTATAATCTATTAAAGGATGTTGACATAGATGAAAATGATTTGAAAAACTATTTGATTGATATATATAAATTTTTTGTGCAAACATTTAAAAGTTACACTTTTATAAAGGAATTAATTTAAAATATATATTTGAATCAATGTTTCATATAAAAATTTGAAATTTGTTTTAATAAAATATCATTTCAAAACATCCATGTCCATATAAATAAAACCTTAAAATCATTTTAGTAACATGGACATTAATTAAAAAGTTTTGGAAAGATAAATATTAAAATCATTAAAAATATTGTTTTAGTAAAAGTGTTTCTTAAAAAGAATCCCTTTGAAAACACATTTATAAAATATGGACATGGATAATTAATATTTCCTAGTAGATATTTACGTAAAAACATTATCTGATAATAAGAAGATTGTGATATTAACCATTACAGTTCGCTTTCCTGTAGTCGAGGGTATGTTTAACCTCATTTATAATGACCATAGTATGTTATTAAATTATACTAGATCCATATTCATATTTATTAGATCATAAATTATTCATTTATGACTTTATACTACCCATTTAATAATGATTTTCCTGTTAAATTAACATTTTGGGTAGCAATCGCTTTCTAAATCGTACATGTTTTAACTTGTTATTCCTGATCGTATCATTTAGATCATGATTTAAATACTTAAATAATATTATTGATTTTTATATCATATCTATTTTGTATATAAATATATATAATACATAGATATATGAAATGTAAGGATACGTTTATGGAGATGGTAAGCCGCACGTACGCATAAACACTATTTCTGTTTTCATATCGTATTGAACGAAAGTAAGTGAATGATATATATGTAAGTAAATATATATATCCAGTATAATTATTATTTAATTTATTACATACATTTTAAAAATATATATTTTTATAATCATATTTGAATGGTGAACGTGGTAATGAATCTCATTGTGTCGTGGAGACGGTAATCTGTACGTATACACGAGCAACAATATCATTATATTGATGGTGAAACCATAAGTAAATGGATGTTGTATCATATATACATAATAATTAGCATGTTATATTTATTATTTACATCAGTTATGCTCATTAATATACCTATCCAAATAATGAATTGTTTAAATAACAAACTACACCATGACGTGGAGACGATAAGCCGTACTTACACACCTATGGTGACTTTGTCATTTAGAGGATGGATAGAATAAATAATATGGTTATACCATATTTATATAAACATAAAAGTATGTAGGAGTAATGGAGTTATTATTATTTTTTAAAACAACAATGAATGAAGAAGTGGATGATTAAATGAACATGAAAGTGGTGGGGAAATTATTACCTCTTTTTCGGGTGTTTCCTTTTGAGTTGATCAAAAGGGATCTATATGATGGCTTTTTGATCAATGTAAAGATAGTAGGATTATTTGAGTGATGTAGGGAGGATATTTTGGTAGGGGTTGGCTATGACAAATGGATATGGAAGAGTGATTTGTAGAGAAGGGGAAGTGCCCTTTTATAAGAGGGTTGAGGGTCACTTTAGTAAAAGATTAAAATATTTATTTTTTATACAATAATATTCGGTTTTTAATGGATCCAAATAAATTCATTTCAATCCTCAGGTGGTTATGGGTCTAAATAATCTCAAAAAATAGGTTTTAGACATGTTTAGTTTATCATTTTTACCTTATCTTTTAGATTTAACTCTTAGTTAAGTAGTTTATCTTTTACCGCATCTTCTTGTATTATTACACTATATGGATAATAAACATACTCTAAACATTAAAGAGAACCTAATGTGGTTCATTAATGACATATATATTATTATGTAATCCCTTTTTCCGTACTATATATTTTTTAGAATATTATATAATTTAATAATATAATATTGTTTTAAAAAAACTTATTATTATCAATTTTCAGACTATTTAGTATTAGGTTTTTTGTGAAAGTCAAAAAAACATCATTACCTAAAGAAATACCTTAAATAAATCCTATAAATTCATATTCACATATAAAATTCTTTTATGTCATCAAAAAATTTAAATTATATTTATTTGAATATTTTTAATAACATTTATTAGATTCTTTCATTAATAAATAAAATACTACATCATTATAGTGTCATATATTGATATATTTATATTATGTCTAAAAATAGTAAAAAAATTATCATGATGTAAGAAATATTTTTATCTTTTTAATGAATATTTATAGTCGAATACATCAATTATATAACCTCAAATAAAAATTATTTTACTAAAAGATACATGCTTTTGTTATTATTGTCTTTACAATAGATTATTTAATATAAAATGTCATTATCACTCCCAAGTGGCTCCATTGGGTCCCAAAATTGACCCAAGGACGCCCATGGTCAGACATGTTTTAGGGAGTAGGTTTATAATATGTGTTAGAGTAATATATTATTATTATAATACTATTTTTTTACCCTTATTTACCAGATTTACTCTTTAATCATTGTAAATAAAATATTTACCGAAGTAAATATTCATAATGTATAAAAATAAAAGATACATATTTACACAATTTGGACCTCATGATTCCAAATATGGAATCCAATTTTCCAAATTAATAATATAGAAATGGGCTAAATTAATTTAAAATTAGTTCTCATTGTCAAAACAAAAAAGCGAGTTTTTAAGAAATAATAACTATCAAAAGATTGACACTTGTTAATGTCGAGTTTAAAGGTGAAATTACATCCAATGACATAAATTATATTAAATAAGATTAATATAATCTAATTATATTTTAAAACAATTGAAATTTTTAATTTAACACTATAAATTATTTCGAATAAAAATGTTTTTTTCAAATAAAACCTAGAATTTTTCAATATTCATAAAAATATGAAAGTTATCATAAAAGTACCTCGAAATTTATCCAACCGAAATTTTTATCTCCTGATTCTAAATAATAGTTTATTTTCCTTAAATTTAATATATAAATGTGTCAAATATTTGTTTTAATAAATGTTTCACTGTTAAAAGGCGCTAAAATTGCATTTTTTGGAAAATACTTATTTTTTCTGAAAAAAATGAATTTTTTCTTATATTATATCAAAAAACACATAATATAGATTATAAATTTATTCTATCTATATAAAATTCATAATTCAGTTAATACCATTCATAATCGCATTTGAATGGATAGTTTGGTAATTCGTGGTGTGCTCGAACTCGGTGTCACATTTATTGAATTTCTTTAAAGAGATAACGTACTATGAAATATTGGGGTGTTACACTTTCTATCAAGGATGATTTAACTCTTATCCAACTCACAATGATATAAAAAATAGAAGTGGTAAGAATACATAGAGTGACATTATCCATTTTATCTAATCAACATATGATGTCTAAATTGAGACTATGGAGACTCATTTAGCAAGAACCTGATATATTGCATGGTTTCAATGATTTTTAACACCCTCAGTTGGATGGTCAGTCTGAAAAAAACATTAAAACACTAGAGGGTATATAGAGATCATGGTCAATGGATATATATTTTTGTTATGACCTACATCATAACCAATTAAAGTTTTCATAAAACAATATATTCCATTCTTGAATTAATTGACATTTAATGAAGCTATGTATGAGAAGAGGTGTTAGAATCCAACAAACATAGATAAAGATTAGGAGAATAAAAAAGATGAGTCTTGGTAATATCTAATAGAAGATAGAGAATATTTAAACCATACAACCATATACAAAATCTATTAAAATTAGGTTGAAATGACATTTAGATAGTCATCGAAGTGTCATAGAGTTTATGAAAAAAAGAAAATTATTCCATCATATATTACGGAGGAATCATTTCATGATGTTTGAGATGAATGTAAATATTTGTTCATGAAACATTTTCCCCATTGATATTCTTGATCATATAAAATATGTGGCAACCCAATGGAACTCCAACATATCATATCACATGTATATGATTTGTTCAGTGAATCGCTATTGAATATTTATATACCAATACAATCACATGAGCTGAATTCAAAGGTGGTACCCTTTGAGAATGATCATTCATATGATGAGTAGTTTTTGATGATCTCATATCATAGAGACAATGTTTTATGAAACCATATAACCCTCCTGGTAAATGATCTATGGAAAAACAACAAGATTAAGTAAACAACATTAGAATTGGAAGATAAAATTAAATATAGTTACCATAAATTATTTTACTATATGAAATGAATTTTTTTATGTAAAATATTTTGAAGGGGGAGGAATGTAAAAAATGAATAATTTGTTAATTAAATTCAATTTTATAATGAATAAATTCATTAGTGTGTATTATTTTTAAAGAAAATGCGTGTAATAGTTTAGTTATTTTGACCAACTAAAAAATATTGAATGTTGGATTTAAAAACTATCAAGAATTATAATAATTGATAAATCATGAAATATATAATTATTATTTAGAATATTAAATAGTAATGGTTATGATAAATTCTAATTAAAACATATGGAATAAGTGACAACCTTGAATATTAGGATTATACCGTATGAAGACAATTTATTTGTGCTTCCATGAGAGAAATAATATCTAGGAATTCCCCATGACTAGGTATAATCAGGAGTTCAATAACTGAATCTTAAGTGAAACTAACTATGGTAGAAGTTATGGGTATATATATTCTAGACTAATCAATTTTTTCTGAATCACCTCACGAAAAAAACCACCAACACACAACGTGCCCATAGAATAGAAGTTGGTTTTATAAGGGGGTTAGTATCTAGACCACAATAGTAATAATTAATATGTTTCTATTATAATATAATAATTATCATATTTATATCTTTTTATTATTACTTTAAATATACAATTTTATATGAATTTAGGGAAATTATATTTCAATATGATGATATGAAAATTTAATTTTTTTAAAATATATGATTTAAATAAAAACTTTATTTTGATAAATCAATAATTTTGAAATAAATGATAATATCCAATAACATTCCAATAAGATAATATTTTAGTCAGTATAAACTATAATAAAATTTAATGAAGTACAATGTAATTTTAATACGGTTTAGAATGATGTTAGTATCATAAAAACAAGTATTTCAGTAAATAATGTTTTTTATTTAAAGTGTAATGTCTCATAATTAGGGAATAATTTTGTTAAATTATATAATATATATGAATTCATAAATTTGAAATTTTCTAGTATTGAATTTATTATAATTTTTTGAGCTAGTTAAATATTGGGGTAATAATTAAATACTATATAAATATATAGTCTGTATTAAGAAATAATAATTGTCCAAAAGTCATATATTAAATTCAATAAATGACATCCATGATGAAAATATTTTTCCTATTTAAAATAATTTATTTTTGATTATATTTGAATAATTTTATAATCAAATAATGAATCCTTATAAATTATATTATATTATAATGTTTCAAAATTATTTTTTTGAGCATATCTCACTTCCAAATCAACAATGGTATTATATTAATACAACTAGTTTTTTGAATTATAAGAAATTCAAAACCAATACACTTTGGAAGAAACCAAGGGATTAATCCATGGAATTTTTCGTATTGTTTAATATTGTTTCATAAAGATTCCAAATCATATTTGTAGAAATTAACAAAGAACCCCCTTTTCTTTCTCTGTAAATACACATAGAGCCTCTCATTTTTCTTCTCTAAAACCCCATTTAGAATAAATTTCCACTTAAAATATCTCCTTTAATCTCTCTTAATCCATTCAATTGATTTTATGAAGCCCCTCCCAATATTTTTATATTTCCCTTTAAAGGTAATAGAATTATCTCCTAATGCTTACTATATTGTCAAATTCTTCAATATATTACATTTTATTACAATTTTTTCATATTGTAATACCATTTTGAAAATACCTTTTATTAAATTTATGATTTTAATGTAATGAAATACCACAATTAAAATTCATTAAATCCTTTTATTTACATATATGTACACTTGTTATGTTTCCAAAATTACCCCATGTTTTTCCATGTGAAAATTTTGTATCGTGTATATGAATCCAAATTTTTTCTCTACAATTTTAACCTAGATGAACCACTCATTCATTGATTTTGTACTCCCATGTATTTAACCACAAAACATAATTATGGAATTAAAATTAATGATATTCATATTAATGTTTAATGATATATGTGGAAGACAAATGAATATACATGATATGAATGTCACAAGTGTTCCTGGAATTATAAGGCCCTCCAATTGGGTAGTATTTTTATCTCATGATATAAAATTATGGTGCATGATATATTACCCTAAGAAAAAATTGTTATGAAATACTTTTGGTCAAAATTGATTTATTCTTATGATTCATGTTTTTCAGTGTTGTGGCATATTTTTTATTACATGATGTTATCATTTTATATCATTCATTTAAATTCATGTTCATGATTCACTCCCTTATATGTCACCATTACATTCCCATTAACTAAAATTTATTACATCCATCATGTTATGCTTTGATTATTCCATTATTTGGATTTATATTTCACACCTTTCTTTTGTATATCCCAAGGTTATCTAGTTTAGTATTATAAGATCGATGTAATATAAGGGCTTGTTTTTTAGTTTTTACAAAATGTTGTCATGCCCATGTTCGTTGTTTTTGTGAAATGTATCTAATTACCCTAAGAAACTTGTCCACATTTTATATGGGTATTTTTTAAGTGTATGATTAGTTAATAAATCATGAATTAATGTGTATTAAGGATATTTATTTTTATAGAAAACTCCTATTCTTATTTTCGGATCATTGTCTACTATAAGAGGAGGTCTACTAATTAATAATTTGGTTTACTCTCTCGGATGTCTCCACCCCTATTCCAGCCCCAAAATATATATATCACACATCTCATCCCTATAAACTGATGATATATACAACCAACCACGGGGATCCTCAATAACATTTATTTGAATAGATTCAAAAAAAATATTTAAAAGTGAAATCCAATAATGATTAGTGATCATTAAAATATAAAAAAAATATTTCCCTCATTTAAAAGTCATATTGTCAAAGATATTATTTGTCTTAAAAAATTTACCTTATTATTGAGGATGATATGTTGTACACAACTTCGTCTGATTTCCCAAAGACTATTGTAATCCTTAAAACACATTCATGTGAAACAACCATATTTAATAAATAAAATTCTGAATGGAACTTCATATAATAATTAAATATCCCACACATAAATAATTATTATATAATTTATGTAATAGTTTTCATGGATTTTAAATAAATGAAAATAATTAATAGTCTATTTAACTTTCTCCCAAACAACATCATGACACCACTAGTGCCATGGTAACCCTATCAATGTGTCCATTGTCAAGTCATCCACCATCTATATACATACCAAAAGTGTATTATGTAATATATTATATTGATGATGAATTTAAATTAATCTATATGTGGAATGTAATGAAAAAACCAAACTAATGATATCCCTCTTCATACATGGCTCTGTAACAGATGTCAGATGTTATGGTACATATTCATCGACCTTGAATGGAATATCCATTTAAATGAATGAATGTGTATCATCATATTATCCCATATGAAATCTATATAAACCACTCTCCCATGATCATATATCATGTTATAATATTTTAAATATCATTATTGAATAGAATCATCCCCTTTCAAAAGTTCTCACATCACTATTCATGTATGGTCCAAATCGTAGATCACTTTCACAGGGTCCAATAATGAATACAATATCACTAAAGTTGCACATGTATGCAATATATGATCCTAAAATATATACACAATCCATTAAAAATCATTATTAACATACCGCATTGCTATATCATTTTACACACACCAATATCATGCATCTATGGTGTTTTCTGGTTAAGTAAATCGAAAAAAATTTACCAATTCTTGGTTGATAGTCCATCTCATTAATGATCGTTTACTGATAATAAAAATATTTACTCTTCTCCAAATTGAGAACATACTAAGAGAAGATTCATCTAGGGACCTTATATATAATGTAAACAAAAAATATCTCTCCTAGTAGTCAATTTCACCAACACATCAAGGCATAAAACACTATAGGTAGCTCCAAATCCGACACTGTGTAGTTTTTCTCATTGAAACATAGCCAATGTTAACTATAGTCAATAACATGATGCTTATATCTTAGAAAAACTCACAAAAAACACATTAGGAAGCATAATATATTTCTATCTCAGGCTCATAATGAATATAAACTAGCATTTTCAATAATCGTATACTCACATCTAGGAAATTGTTCTCACATTGATTATATCACTAAAACATCACCCTTTTCATGGTATGCACCATTTATTGTGACTAAAAGTAATATAATTACACTATGAACCATATATAATATCTGGTCCATCATGAGGAAACACCTGAGTTAAATAAATTTCCAAGGGAGAGATCAGGACATCACTTCCTCCAATTTTTTAGGGTCAAATAATATTATTGATTTAGTTATCATGTGATTAAGAATACAAAACACTCATATAATGATTATATACATTGAAATCAATACATCAAGATGATAAAAGTATAGTGTGATCAACATATTATTATGGATAATGGAATGTAATTTAAATTATTCTCAGTATATGATGATATTATAGAAAATTAACATGATGAATGAGTAAAGATATATTGGAAGATAAAGATCTATAGACCCATGAATAGTAATATAGAAATATTTAAGCTAAATGGAATGACGAGGAACTCATAAATTTAATTTATAACTCAAAACACCATCTTATGAATATCTTATTCCCTGACTCACTATTGATAGTATCCTGAATGAAAAAAAACATTTTATAACCACTAGGTTTCCCACAACTGATCAATGAGATATTGAATCCTTGGTAAAGAAACCCAATCCATTAACATCCACTAATTAAAATTCATTTAGTCTATAGAGATCAATTTAATATCATCTTAATTCTTAGAAAACTATATTGAATCATCCTAGGAATATTTTCATGGTCTAATAAACCCCTAAAACGTATGATCCATTAGTTTTTTCTTGAACACTATTACCATAGTTTTGTTACTTATGATAGAGAGGAATCATTATCGGTGGTTCTAATAACCCAAACTATTATAAATTGAATTTCATTTGTATGTATATATTCCTTAATATGAAATATAGTTATAGAAATCCCATTAACTACATGTTGTTTTTTTATACATAATTATAAAATATGGACATAAATTTTTTATCTACATTTAAATAATGTTAAACATCTAAATAATTGATAATACAGTTATTATACAATGATTGTTAAGATTAGACTATATTACATTTTACAATAAATTCTAATCGAAATATAAAGATGATGATATAACTTTAATTAGAATGATCATACCCTATAAAGCACATTTATCATAGTTTCAGAGGGAGATGACAACACTAGGTTGTTCCACTGAGAAATCACATTCTATGATTGAACAATAAATACATGATATAAACCATGTATAGGGGATGATAAATATTATTGATAATAGAAAAAAAACAAGGTTCATCACCCCCTTGAATGTACAACTTTCATACACCAAACACCGAGTGAGCCTATTGGTGTAATAAGGAATTATGTATCTCTAACAAAGTATTATGAATTTTTATACATTCATAATAAAATAATGAATATATTTATCTATATATAATTAATAAATCATATATATAATTAATTAATGTGTTGGGAAAACATATGATATTCATAAAAGAAATAAAAATCGTTTCTTTAGAAAATATAGAGATTCATTCGACACTCTCTCTTTGATAAGTTGAATAATATTCAATAAAAATGTTATTTTGATGAAATATTCATATTAAATAACATTTAAAAAATAAAAATGATAGTATTATTTAATGAAGTAGAATGTAATTTTAATATGGTTTATAAAGAAGTTGGAGATAGTAAAAATATAATTTATTGGTAAATATGAATTTTAATTTGATATTTTAAATTCAAATATTGAGAAAATAATTTTTAAAAAATAAATATTGAAGGACCATAGATCACCCTGAAAGGGGGGGTGAATCATGGAGTCAACATTTTATCTTTTTTGAATATTGTTCCGACATTGGAAGGAATTTAATTAAACCTATATGATTGATATGTACAGTAATTTACTCAATCACATCCAAAAGGAAAACACAACACTTTTACTTGGTTCACTACTAAGGGCTACATTCAATGAGAATACACTGACATGTTGCCAGTCGTACTTAATTCCACAAATATTCACTAGCTGTGGATTAAAAATTTCAGTTATAATCACTTTTTCCCAAGCACCCAACCTTTAAAATATTTTAGGTTTAGCTCGCATCTTCCCTTGGATCACTTCCTCTGACTCCCCCTTTCTCACTTCATTGGAAGAATATTCACCCAGTTTATCAACTTGAAGGTCACTTCAATAAATTGGAATGAAATTCCATATCTCTTATTCGGCATGAGGCATTGCTTTCATAGAGGCCGAGAGATAATTCTCTTTAACTTTCAATGTTCTTCTACAGTGCAACAACTAGATGTGCTAAGACATACTATTATTCATGGCCAGAATCACTAACTATTTTGTGATTATTCAAACACTAAAAAACAACTCACTAGGAGTCATCAAAATCATCCCTTCTATATACATGTGTGCATGTGACTGTACATGCGCCAATTTAGATATTCTCTACCTCTTAAAGTATTTATATGTGTGCACACTCAGTTTAGGAGTCTACATTAAAAATAATTCTCAAATAAATGGGCATGTACGAAGTCATGCACTTCCACTTCCACATTCTTGACACATGGTTATCCTCATGACACCCGGTTATCCTCTTCGAAGTTGGTGGTATATGGGAATACCGCTCATGGGACACTATTCACCACAAACTAGTTGAGTAAGTGGTCGATCTTAGTGGTATGCAGGATCATTTCTCACTAAAACAAAAATAGTACGCGGGGTATTCTCTTCATGAATCAGATGAGGTTTGCGGATCTTATTCCTAATGAACCAAAGTGTTACACGATTCACCTCTTTACGAACCAGATCGGTATGCAGAATACTATTCACGAACCTAGAATGGTTTAGGGATGTTGAACGCCCCTTTTAGAACATTAAATATTGACGAAACACTATTTCTTAGATCATGATCCTTAAAAAGGATGGGAAGCAGCATCCTCATCTTGAATCGGTGGATCCTGTGTTGTCAGTATATATCAAAGTCTTTTCTCATCCAAAACCCGCTTGATACACACTTCAAGATTCTTCCTTGAATAACTACGATCTTCAGTTCATTAATATCTTCAAACCTATGTGGAGATATGCCACATATCATTGATGTTTCCTTTTTCAAAATCATGGTAATCTCGCTGATCATTCATGTATTCATAATGGTATACATCACTTTTTGAATCCTTGATCTAATCTACGGGTCCTTGGAAACATCGTTTTCCTCGTCTAATATATTGTTATTCATTTCTTTCAAATGTATGTAAATATAATTGCATGCATGGAATAATGACTACCAGATGATCAGAACGGGCTTGAACAGTGCTCAAATGGTGGCTGGAGTGGTGAGATCATTATTCAGCTGGAGCTCTAGGTTCACTCGGGTAGCGGATGTATGGAAGATGAAGAAGACTATAGTCAAGGAGATCGAATAGCTATGATTCAATCCCACAAAACACGAGGATTATGAACAACTCGAATTATATCACTGGATGCAGGATGCAATGTGAATCTGAGATCACAATGACATAAGATGGATGGTTGGGATTGCGTCCACGTTTCTAAAACCCTGTCCCACATCGAAACGTCCTACATTCTTCATCTTCTTTAAATAACATGATTCTCTATCATTTAGCTAGAAATCTCCTCACCCCCTCTGGTGCCGCCGCACACTAGTTCACTATAGGTGTTCTTTTATCACCCACTATACCTCATTGGGTGCACAAATATCTCCCAATATGCATACCCTTGGAGTTATACATAGCCCCTATATGCCTCTTATGGGTAGGCCAAGATGGCTTCCCTGTGGGCACAGTCGACCCCTGTGGCCCCGCATGAGCCTCGGTTTGAGGCTGGCTGGCAAGCTAGTGGGATGGACCAATTTTTTTAGGTTAGGTCTATAAAAATACATTGAATAAAAATATGTATTCATTGAAATCCATGGACTCTTTCTATCTCAAAACACATGCATGGCCACATTTTAATTCCAAGCCTCATCACACCCTATTCTTCCCTTTTTCTCTTATTTCTTCCAAAAAACACATAGGATCTGTGCATTCTAAATGCCATTCTCCATTTCACTTAGATGAGTTACTTTCTTCATGGGGATCATCATTGACATCCATTGATACCAAAGGAAAACAAATACACTATTCATACACAATGCAGTTCCAACGATATCCCACTTTGTGTTTGTTTTCAATTCTTCAATGTTCTCTAAATGTTGCATGTCAATGCTAAAAAGAAGAGTCTTCTATCTTCCCTCTCCCTTTCACATTTAATCATTCATTTCACATTTTATTCTCGTTATTGATAAGAAATATAATCTTTATGGTAGAGAGGGTATCATTCCATACTTAAAAAATTGTGCTATCAATCATTTCACTATAAGTCTACATGAGCATTAATTGATGTAGAAAAAAAGAGGATTTGATTTAGACAACAACGTATTCCATTATCCCATGAACATGATACCTTATGTGATGAGAACTCTTGTACTTGTCTTCAAGGCCCATTCCTATTTCCTTATGTCACTGATTGATTTAGTTACTCCCCATTTGTAAAATAATTTTTATTTTGAGTAACCGAGAATGAGAGATTGAAAAATGACATACCTCTTCCAGTGACATTATCTTCAAAAAATATTCTAAGTAATTAAATTTCATACTAGCTAAAGATGATACTAATTGAACAAACAACTCTCGTAGCTTTTTTATGTGTATCTCCCTCAAGGGAACACTTCTCAGTTTCTCCCCCTGTGTGATTTATTCACCATTAATTCCCTATAAAATTAGTACAATACAAAATGTGTTAAGGGAATAAGGTGGATCCTCCTCGATTCATTAATATTAATGGAAGGCTAAGATGATTTTCTCAATAATGGTTCTCTTTTTTCTCCTCTCATCACCGTAACAGAGTTTATCTTCAGTTTTGACTTTGGTTGTGTGGATCTCAATATGTGTGCTATCTCATTGTGTGTGAGTATTCTTTCTTCATGAGCTTTCAAAGCACTAGAATCTCATGGTACAACATTCATATTCTTATAGAATTCTTCATGAGATGGACTAAAGTCACTTCAATTATTGAGTGTCTGACCATCCTTGTTTCACCTCACACACATAACATATATATCATTAAGTGGAAACTTTTTTTTTCTTGTTGCACTATCCTTAGTCTGTGTATCTTCTTCCCTTATCATTCTTCCCAAATATTCAGTCCAGATAACCAATATATCTCTCCGAACTATGGAAAAAATTTTGTATTCTCCACATGGAAAATTCATAGTGTCACCATTTCTAGGAATTCAATGGGTTGTACCACTATTAAAATTATTGTATTTTTAATACAAGGACATATATCCTTTTATTTTTGGAGCCTTCTTAGTGGAATTTCCTGTTGAAATATTATTTTGATTTCAACCCTAGGTGGCATCTTCTTTCTTAGCTAGATTATGTGGTCTTCTATTCTTATCAGTTCTGGATATATGTTGAGATAAGCATGCTCCATTCTTTTGATCACTCACATTGTATACATCACAGATGTTGTCTAGCATTCCAAAAAAAATTTGTAGTATACTAATGCTTTTGGATCAGTCGATGTTTCATATTATTCTCTAGATTTCTAACTTTTAAGATAGGATTTCGATGTGCTTTTTATATTTAAAGGAATGTACTAACAACCAATTTTATAATTCCAAAATCTATTGTAGTGCCAACATTTACCCACAAATCTTGTCTTCTAGATATCTGTTGTGTAAGATTGTTGGTCCTTCCTTTAAATGTGATGTGCTCTATCTGGGATACCATCTTCCAAAATATTTTCCTATCTATCCATGTGATGGTGGTAGGTTTCTTCTCCTCACCATTCCTAATCCATAGTTGTTTATAATTTTTCTTCCAACCTTCACTTTTAGTATAAACATATTTAGAAACAATATTACAAGTCAGTATGGATGGTACCTTCACTTTATCAGCTTCTTGTGATAGATCAATAAGTGATGTTATGATCTTATTATCACATGTTGGAAGTATTTTGACTTTTGAATCCTCTAGTGAGCATTTAATAGAAACATACATTGTTTAGTGATATGGATAATCAAGAGTTGTCATAATATTCTTGTCAAGTGTTGGAGTTATTTTAGATTTAGAATCTTCCAATGATCATTGAGTACTTCCATCAACTGTTTCATTCTTCTGTGAAGTCTCAATATGTGTCTTCTCAATATTGGTCAAATGGGCTTTCAATTTTAGATATTAAATATTAAGGATGATATTATGATATTCAATCATGATCATCTTCTCATCAGAAGAAATTTTCAATATTTCAGCCCCATTTTCCTGCACCTTGACTTTGGATTGTAACAACAAGTACAGTTCCTGAGTTTCATGGGAAATTTTTCCAAATTTATAACCTTGACTTCAGAGCTCTTCTTCCACACATCTTTAAATGAATGGATCTTTTCTTCTAGAGTCTTATTGACTCCCAATTTCCCTTCAAAGGCTTCAATTTGTCTGGAGTGATTAAATAATTCTAACACATTCTTCACCAAGACATCATCCATATTATCATATTCTCTTCCTAATTAGGTGATCTCAGACTGTATACATTGAAATATTCCACAAATAGAATCAAATATTTCATCAGAAATATTAGGTAGATATGTTCTTAATTTCTCCTAACCACCTGCAAATTAGATTGAAGTGTCCTCGTTTCCTCTAATAGAAACCTGAGCCACCTTGTATATACTTCAAAAGACTGATATTCCTTCATTATTGGAAGGTTTTGGAGAACCAGACTCTGCATCTTCTTTGGATATGAAAGACTTCTTCAAATGCTTCTTCTCTTTATTTTAATTAATCATTAAGGTCCTGTTGGGTATGGACTTATGCTGAGAGATAACTGAACATTCATCATTATTCTTCTTCGTTTTTGACTCAGGAAGTAAAACTAATGTCTTCTTATGAAAACAATTACTATGAATTATCCAACATAAGGAAACCTCCCTCTTATACCAATTGAATGACCCAAGGTCACCCTGAGTGTTGGGGGTGAATCATGGCATCAAATTTTTCTCCTTTTTATTGGATATTGTTCCCTTGTTATTAAGAACATAATTAAACCTGTAAGTTGGATATGTGCAGTAATTAAAGAATTATCATGAAAAATCATAACACAACACTTTTACATGGTTCACCACTCATGGCTAAGTCTAATGTGCATACACCGATAGGTTTCCAATAATAACTAATTATACTAATATTCACAAGCTATGTATTATAATGTTTTCGTACTGTCAATTTGTACCAAACGCATTTCCATTACAGAAATTTCAGGGATAAATATATACTTCCATGGATCACTTCCCCTAAATCCCCCATTCTCACTGCATTGGAAGAATCATCACTATTTTCAAAATAATGAGGGTCACTTCAGTGGATGCAAATGAAATCCTTTATCTCCTGTTCAGCAGGAGACTTTTCATGAGTCAAGGTCCATCGTTAATGCCCTTAAAAATTAAATATTCTTCTCCACTGTAATAACCATTTGTACTATGACTCTTTATTCTTCTTTTGAAGAATCACAAATTCTTTTTTGATTATTCAAATACTAAAAAAACTTACTTTGAATCATCATAATCAGACCTTCAGCTTCCATGTGTTCATGTGACCATTCATGATAAAATTTAGATATTATCTTCCTATTTAATTCTTTACTTGTGTGCACCCTCATTTTAGGATGCTTCTATTAAATTTATTCTTGTATGCATGGGCATGTACGAATGCATATATTTCCTCTTCCACTTTCTTTTGTGAAGAACCAAATGGATTTGGTTATGTTATACACACATGTGGCTTTATTTCCCCTTATGTTTCTTTTCTTTTCATTCCTATTGGTTCAGACGTGCTTACACATTATGTGTGTATGTATTCAAATGATGTATAATTATATATACATTCAATTATCGTCACCATGAACAATATTCATTCTCCCTTCCATCACACACAATATTCATTTTGAATTTTTTATATTTATATGTATGTGGTTTTTTACAACATCAATGTGTGTATTTTGGTATGGCATGAAGTTCTTATTTTCCCTTTTCACACCATGGTTATAGAGATCAATTTTTCACAAGTTTTATTGTCTCATCCATGAACCGGGTTGATTCTTGTCCCAAACATCTGCATGGGATGCACGTGATTCAATCATGTACCTCGTAACATGTGGTTATTCTCCGAGAACTGGGTGGTATGTAGGACTTCCTCTTGCGGTAAACTCTTCATCATGAATAAGATTGGTACATGTTCGATCCATGTGGTACATGTGATCTTTTCTCCACAAACCAAAAATGGTACGTGAGCTATTCTCTTCATGAACCAGAAGTAGTTCGCAGATATTATTCCTCATAAACCAATGTGGTATGTGGCTCACCTCTTTGAGAACCATATCAATACGTGGAATACTATTTAAGAACCTAGAATGGTTTACGGATTGTGGATTCCCCTTCTCAAAAATTAAATATAGAAGAAACAATATTTCATAGAATATGAGATCTCTAAAAGTTTGGGAATCAGCTACTTCTTCTGGGATCGGTTGATCCCTTTTTATCAGTAGAGATCAATTATTTTTCACATCCAAAAACTACATGATATGATCTTCACAATTCTACCTTGAAAAACTTAGATATTCTATTCTTTAATATCTTCAAACCCGCCTGGTGATATATCTTGGATGATTCCTTTTACAAGCACGTGTCCTTCTTGCTAATCATTCATTTATTCAAGATGGAAAGTATCACTTTGTGAATCTCTGCTAGAATCCACGTGGCATTAGAAACATAGTTTTCCTCGGTCTATAACTTGTTCTTCATTTCATTAAATTGCATGCAAATGTAATTGCACGCATCGAATCACGACAGTCAGACGATCAGAACGAGCTTGAATATATCTCAAATGGTGTCCGGAGTGGCGAGATCATTGTTCAACTGGAGCTCCTGGTTCATGTGTGCAACGGATGTCCAAGGGATAAAGATGACCATGGCCGAGGAGATCCGATGGATTTGATTTAATCCCACACAGTGCCAAGATTATTAAAAGCATGGATTATATCCCTAGATGTGGGATGTGATGTGTGGCTGAGATCACAGTGAGATCATTTGGATAGTTGGGATTGCGTCCGCATTTTTAAGACCTTGTCCCATATTGAAACTTTGTGCATTCTTCGACATCTTTAAATAATAAGATGCTCCATCATGTGGGCAGAAATCTACACTCCCCCCTCTGGTGCTTCCCCACCCCGGTTCTCAGTGGGCGCACTCTTAGCACCCACTCTACCTCCTTAGGCATACACCTAGATCCCACTATGCATACCCAGTGGATTATACATGGCTCCCATGCACCTCCTATGGTCTGGCTAGGATGGCTTCCCCATGGGTGTGGTCACCCTTGTGGTCCCACATGAGCCTCGGGTCGAGGATGGATTGCTTGTGGTATAACCCTATTTTATAGGTAAGGCTTATAAAAATACGCAGTATAAAACTAATTATGCATTGAAATGCATGGAAACATTCTATCTCATAACCCATGCATGGACACCATAAAATTCAATGCCGGCTCACATCTTCTTCTTCTCCTTTTCTTTTACGTCATCCAGAGAACACTTATGATAAATGAATCTTGAATGCCATTCTCAATTTCATTTAGTATAGTTTTTTCCTTTATTTTGATCATTATTGACATCAATTTACACCCATTGACATCAAACACAATCTTCATACACAATGTGGTCCAAACAAATATCATTATTTAGATCATATCATCTATATTATCCAAATGTATATTTTTTATAACATTATTAAAAATAATAATTTTTAGGTAGAAATTAAAAAACCTATAAATATATGTTATTATTATGAAAAAAATAATATAATGTTATTTATTTAATAAATAAGGTCAAGTATATGCATATTCAAAAAAATTATACTTCTTTAAAATAATTTTTTTATTAAATTTTACAAAAATATAATGAATCATCAAAAACCTATAATATGTTTAAGGTTTTAAAAATAATTATTTATGAATATGAACCACTTAATCATGATGTATCATTTTTTTAATATGTTTAGTTATTAAAACACTAATATATTAAAAAGCACTCCCCTTTGGAAGAAACCATGGGAAAAAATAATGTGATGATTTGTGGAATTGATTATTTTATCAATTATAGTCCATGAAAATATTCATAGAAATCATTATATATTCCCCATATATTATTCAATAAATATCAACAAAATATAAAAATTATATTTACTTAAAAAAATTAAACATTATACTCATCTAACTCTGAATCTCTGAAGGAATCCTAACTTGTTTCCATGCTCTTATGATCCTCTTCTAATCTTCTAGTATCACCCTCTTAAGGTAGGGGACTCCATTTAATTGTTTTTTATTCAGGTACATTATTTTTACTAAGCCATCTATTTTAATATTTTTAATGTTGTAATTTGTTTATAAAAATATCTTGAATTTCTTTTTTATGTTTTCTGATATGTTTTACCACATTTTATTTTCAATAAAAACATATATGAACCTTTATTTACACCATTTATGCAACATAAGTTATCCAATTATACTCCATATCATAATTTTGTGTTGTGAATACTCATTCATATTTCCACAGAAGGGTAATCACCTTTTTGTTCCTATAACCCCTTTATTGGGATGATACATGAATTTCATCTATTCTTCACAATCATATTATTAAATGTGATGAAATAGGTTGTCATGTTGAATGATATATGTGCCATATAAATGCATGTACATAATGTGAATGTGATGTGTTTTGTTAAATTATATATCCCTATAATTAATTATTTAATTTTATAATATCATGAGACACCATGCTTGTTACATCGATGGTTATCATATGAACTCTTTGATATGAACTCATAATAGCTATCCTTTACTTCTTCTTATGATTTCATGTTTTATGTTCATTACACATTCCTATGATTCCTTCATGTTTTCTTCATATATCATGCTTCAATTTAAATTGTTATGTACCACAACCACTGTAACAACCCGAGATTTTATGAAAAATATTCTTTTAATTTCATTAATGTCTTGTGTTGTATTCTACACCAAGATTACCTTGTGTTATACACAACACCGTATTAGCTTGCAATATACACAACACTATTCTTGGATCGTGTTACACACAATTTTGATAATAGTTATTCTACGCAACATTGAGTATATATATATATATATTGAATGTATAAATGAAATATGGTTGGATTATGTTATACGAAACAATGAAGGATTCTTTCACAACACGCAACCCTGTCTTGGCTTGCATTACACGCAATCGCGACCTTCCTCGATAGCGTGTGTTGTACGCAATACCGGGTTTTAATAAAAAACGGTATATTATTATAATATTGTCATGAACTAGCTGTTATGAATAGTATTAACTAAATTTTGAATTTTATAACATTGTTATTCATCTTACACATTTTCTAGAACATGGTATAAGAACAAAATAAATTTTTCGGGTAAAATAATTATTTTTCAAAAAATGCAGTTTTGTCACCTTTTGATGGCGCACACACATTAAATCTAGTTTTTCACATGTTTATATGTTCAATTTGACAAAATAAAATTCTTCTTTTGAATCAGGATGTAAAAATTTACATTAGATAATGTTTTGATATTTTCCTGATAACATTCATATTTTAATGAATAGTAAAAACACGATATATTTTAATTAAAAACAACTTTTTTCATCATAATATCTTATGTGGTTAAATTATAATATTGAATGGTTTTAAAGTATAAATAGAATATATTTTTACCATTTAATATAATGTATGTCATTAGCATTGATTTTACCTTGAATTCGTAGGTTAAATCAATTCAATCTTTTGCAATGTTTTAAACAAAAACCCGTTTTTATTCGACAACGGGATTAATTTTAATTTAATTTCTGCAACTTCTGTGTATTGAATTTTAAAAAATTGATTCCATATTTGGAATCAGTTGGTCCAAATTATGTTAATAAGCTACTTTTTATTTTTGGGAATTATGAATAGTAACTACGGTAAATTTTTTTTACCATAGTTAAAGGTAAATCGGGTAATTAAGGGTAAATATAATATTTTAAAATTACCCTAAAAAATGTCAAAATCCTATTGGATGACTAAAAGTCGGCCCATATCACCTAAGGGTCGGATTATATTCATTTAATTAAATTTTATCAATGAAAATAACTTAATTATTATTAAAAACCAAAGAATGTGACAACATGTAACTTTCTTAAATTATATAAGTATAATAATTTTAATCTAGTGATAAACTTCATGAAACTTAGAACATGAATATTATCCAGAAATCTAATACAATTATCTACATCATAGGAATTTATTTAGAATTTTTAGGGATTAAATAATTATCATTTATTATGACACAAAGATGATGCAGTAATTATCTTATTAATGAAATATTGACATAATCGATGTTATAAATACCCAAATAAATGTAATTTGAGACATTTTATGAATTCCACTAATTTTATAGGTTAATATGACATGTTAGTATGGATTTAATTAACTTTTTTCAAACTTATCATTCTGTTAGGATTTTCACAAAAATCAATTACTAAATAGTGTCAAAATTGACACAAAATAGTTTTTAAATCAAATATTATATTATTAATAGATATTTTATTCCTAAAAATCTAAGGTTCGGCCAAATGTCTTATATAAGGATATATATATTAATAATAAACAATTTGGGGTTCGTTTGTCCTGTTATAGTAAGTGTATTATCCATATTGAGTAAGAAAACAAAAAGACACGGTAAAAGTTAATTTATTTAACTTAAAGTTAAATATAATTGATAAGGTTAAAATAATAACCTAAACTTGTCTAAATCATATTGGTTGATATTATTTCGACCCATACCCACTTTAGCTTCTAAATAAGCCCCTTTGGAACCATTATAAACCGATTTTGACTTTAATATAAAATAATATTTTGAGATATTCCTAAGGTGCCCCTCTCCTCCCTTATAAAAGGGCACCTCCTCCCCCTCCTCCTCACACAACTTTGAGCCTTCAAGATCAGCCATCCCCTTTCAAAATCTCTTCTCCAATTCCCCAGTATCATCCTAGATGTCCTGGTCATCTTCAAAGACCATCCTTAGTTCTTTAAGTGGAGGTTAAGAAAAGGCGCGTCAAAAAGAGGTAATATCCATTACCGATCTTTTTCAATTTATTTCTTCTTCAACATCTTCTTATTTAGTTGTTTCATGATAAAGTAATAACATAAGTATTTCTTATATACTGATATTTTATTATAAATTTGAAACAACTCTAATTAACCTTCTATCCATCCTACAGAAAAAGGAAATCACCGCGCGTGCGTACGTACGGAATACCGTCTCCACGCCGTGGTGTAATCTATTTTCCACCACCACCTGAATTGGATTGGTATAATGGTTTAATGAGTAACTATATATGATTATTATAAAGTGATATTGATACTGAAATAGTATACATACAATTCAACACAATTCCATGACCATGGGAACGATATCATCGCTCGTGCGTACGTACGGACTACCGTCTCCATGACGTGATGAGATTCATTCTCAATGATTAATCATTCATGACTGATTATAAAGTATATATAATAAGTACTAATGAAATATATGACATAATAATTATACTGTAATTATTTATATTTATATGTATGTCATCTACTTAATTCCATTCAATTCAATAAGGAAACGAAAACAACGTTCATGCGTATGTACGGACTATCGTCTCCATGAACGGTGTATTTCTTTCCATTTACTGATTTATTATATATGTATATTCTGAATATATATATATATAAATCATGTTTTATATTCTGGAATTAATTAATCATGATCTAAGTAATCATATGAATAATTACATGTTAAAAACACGAATGACAAATGAGACGATTTTACCCAAAACGCTACTTTAACATGAATTTACAAAAGAACGGGTAATATAAAGTCATAAGTGGACCATATATGATATAATAACAATGCATATGATTTTGGAATAAGTCAATAACATGATTTAAATCATTATACAGGAGGTTGGGACACTTACAAAGCAAGTCAGACCTAAGGTAAGGGGAAATATAACAATCTCATTTTTATCTGAGATTGTTTATACTTTGGTATTTACTGGGGTGTATTTTCTCATCCACATCCATGTTCCCTAAATATGTAATATTGTTTCCATCCACTTACAATAGTTTAAATCCAATTTTACCCTTCGGTGAGTTTTTAGTAAAGAATATGAAAGGAATCTTTTTTCATTTTTTCGTACAAGGTACTTTTTGACTTTTCTGACAAAAGTATGAAGAATGTTTTTTTAACATATATGGAATGAATGGATTTTTTTAAAAAAAATTATTTCCAAGAAGCTTCATTTACAAGTTTTCAAGTTTATTTTTAATCATCTTGTTTTATTTTAATGTCGTTTGACATGTTATGAAAGGAAAAATGCTTTTGAAGTAGAATGTATATTTTCCTCAAGAATGGAATTCAAGTATTTTATCAAAATTATTTTCCATCTAAGATAATAAAAGGGTTCTGTTTTTATCCCTATTATTACATGGATTTGATTATGTTGTGATGGAAATATTTTTATGAATTCCTTTATCTTATATGAATTGTTTTATGATGTCATGTTGTTTAAGAATTCCATTTTTATTACATGGGTTACGCAATGATGTATGGTTTATGATTAAGTGGCACACATAAGAAAGGATTATTTAAAAGTTGGTTGGGACCTATATCTCCCTCCAATGCATTGGGTAAAGATTTTATATCTCATGAGATAGACATGGCTGGAATGGTAGGTTATACCGGTTCAGTGAAACAGGACTGAAACGAGGGTGACTCGGTTCAGAAAGGGACTTTGTCCACTAAGGTAGTCTTGACAATGAGTCTTGACTAACAAGAAATGATTCTCTATTATTATGTGTGTATGCCACAAAGTTTCATGTTTTATGTTATGATTATTGGGATTTCATTTCACTACTATGATTTATCCAATGTTATGAAATTATGCTCTCCCTTTTGCAGGATAAGATTTCCAAAAGTTATGTTCTTATTAATATGATGTGATTGATTTTTCTTTTGTTTACCCTTACTGAGCATTTGAGCTCACCCTTTTATGTTTTCTTTTCCCCAGGATATAAAGAAAGGTTTTAGGTAAAAAAAAGGAAGATCTTTATGGGAGATATTGGAGATCTTTCACCACGATTAGAAGATTACGTTCAGAGTTTCCAAAGACACTAAACTATTACGATCCTTGTGTGTGTGTTTTTTTTATGTACTAAGTATTCCGTAAATGTAATTTAATGTCCATGTAAGTCACGCTTCGGGTCTCTACAATTGGTAACAGAGGAAAGGTTTAGTCAACCTTTGGAAACTAGGATACGAAAACGTTAGTGAGATCCCTAGAGATATTTCTACGGTATGTCTAGGGATGTCCCTAAGGTTAAGTATACATATAGGTTATAGTACTAGAACTACGCTAACGATCATAGAATTAAACCTAAGATGTTAGATATTGAAGGTACTTCCCCTTTATTATGTTGTTTTCCCTAGCATGTTTTTTTGCCTCTCACACTATTCTTTTTGGGTTTTAGACGATGGCTGGAACTCGAAGGAATCGTGTTGATCAATGCAATGGACAATGCAATGATTGTCCTCCTGAACAAACAAATGTTATGGGATATGGAGTGAAAAATCTTATTGTTATCCTTACACAAGCTATGAATCATTCTGTACTTCCAAATGAGTAGAGAAAGGAACAGTATTCCATTGAGTCCTTCATGAGGAAACGTCCACCTTCTTTCAGTGGGACTTCCGATCCACTTGTTGCTGAACAATGGATCAGTACCACTGAAAAGATATTTTCAGTTCTTCAATGTTCTGAACATGATAAAGTCATCTTAGCAGTATATCGTTTGGAAGGTGAAGCTGATCAATGGTGGAATCTTATCAAGAATACGAGGCCAAGAGATGAAATTGAGTCCATGGAATGGGACGAGTTCATGAACTTGTTTTTCAGTAAGTACTTCCCTCGTATTCTTCGAACAAAGATGGAGAAGGAGTTTCTTGAACTAAAGAAAAAGGATGATGAATCTGTTGGTATATACGAAGCGAATTTTACAAGACTTGCAAGGTATGTATCTGGCATTATCATCCAATCTGAAAGTAAAGTTGATCGATTTTTCAGTGGCTTAAAACCAAGTATTCGAAGGGCATTAGCTATAAGAGACTTCAGTAGCTATGAAGAAATTGTGCGTTGTGCTATCAAGGTAGAAATGGAAGTTGGTGTTACATATCCATCTCATGGTTTTGACAAGAAACGAAAGATGGAGTTCAAGGAGCAATCTCAGAATAATGGTGAAAAGAAGATGAATGTTTCCTTATGCACAAAGTGTGGAAAGAAGCATGGTATAGATTGTCTTAAAGGTACTAGAAAATGTTTTAAGTGTGGAAAATAAGGTCATCGAGCCGCTGAGTGTCGAAGTAATGGAAAAAGGGTTTCTAATGATGTGAATAAAGAAAACACTGCAGAGAACGCACCACGAACACTTCAATGCTTCAAGTGCAAGGAAATGAGGCATTATTCTAATAAATTCCCTAATCCAAGGATTAGTGATGATCAACATGAGCAACCACTGAAAGCAAAGGACAAAGGGATGTCACATGCGATCACTATTGGCGATGTTGAATATGACAACGATGTGGTGGAATGATTATGTGTTTATGTAATGGGATTCCAAAATAATATTGTATCATGGAGTATTGGAATAATTATGTATTGTTCTAATGTGGTATTCAAAGTAATTGAGATATTTTTGGAAATAAGATGATATGCGCATAATGAAGGGAAAACGAGAAAACAAAATGTTTAACAGTATTCATGAGCTCATGGTTGATATAAGGACTAAGTGATATCATGGTTTGAGTATATAGAATTTTGAGGATTTTGGTATGTGGAAAGTGTTAACTTTTAACTGCATTCATGTTTTCACTAAGGTATTCAAGATAATACACGATTAAGGACTTTGAATGTTTGGAATGTGACCAAGAAAACATACCTTATGATATATGGGGATCGACGATGGTGTTAAATCTCTGGTAATCGTTTTCACTATGTTATGAGAGTGGACTGCAGTATTATGGATAAGCATAAAGAATGGAATGGATTATGTTGGACATAAGTTAGTATTGTTTAAGGATAAAAGTTTTTTTCGATATTATTGATGGGATGTTATAGTAATATAGTTTTAGAAAAAGGACAACCTGCAGGACGGGCAACAGCCCATGGTGTCGGACAAGGCCGTGGGAATCGAACCCACAACTGAAGTGCAACTGGCCTTTATCACCTACCACTGGCCTACAGGAAGTCCCTGTTTAGTAGAAACTAGTTTTATTATATTAAGCAGTATGATATATGAAGTATAAGTCCATTTTAGGAACCATATATGATTAATCTCACTATAGATTGACTTATGTATATAATTTTTGCTAACCTTTTGTTTGAGACAGATGGAATGACCCATCATTCTATCACATGATCTGCTAACACTTCACGAATAACAAATTCAACTTCATTTATTTAAGAGATGAAGTGGAAATTGTTCAAGGCACAAACAACAGTGAGATTGTACCAAAATAAAGTAAGTATTTATTCTAAGCAAATTTTCAACTTTAGGGAAATGATCTTTAAACCAAAAATGTTGTCCTAGTGATCTTATACCTGATGAATCATATGATACCTTATATCATCACAAATCTATGGATTTGTGATTACTGGCTTTTCCATAGCCATGTTCTCTACCACTCTCCATCAGAACATGATGGTTAGATTTCTCTTCTATATACATATTTTCACCTATGTGGAAACCAAGTGATTAGTTTATTTGTGTAATCTTTACATTTCATACATTAGTTTTTAAAGCCATGTTTTGGTATTCTTTTTTACGATGTGTGTTTCTATTAAAGAAACTTTCGAATAGTAAACCATTTATAACCCCGACGAATTTCGAGGGAGAAATTCATTTTAAGGGAAGTAGAATGTAACAGCCCGAGATTTTATGAAAAATATTCTTTTAATTTCATTAATGTCTTGTGTTGTATACTACAACAAGATTACCTTGCGTTATACACAACACCGTATTAGCTTGCAGTATACGCAACACTATTCTTGGATCGTGTTACACACAATTTTGATAAATGTTATTTTACGCAACATTGAGTATATATATATATGTATATATATTGAATGTATAAATGAAATATGGTTGGATTATGTTATACGAAACAACGAAGTATTCTTTCACAACACGCAACCCTGACTTGGCTTGCATTACACGCAATCGTGACCTTCCTCGATAGCGTGTGTTTTACGCAATACCGGGTTTTAATAAACAATGGTATATTATTATAATATTGTCATGAACTAGCTGTTATGAATAGTATTAACTAAATTTTGATTTTATAACATTATTATTCATCTTACACATTTTCTAGAACATGGTATAAGAACAAAATAAATTTTTCGGGTAAAATAAGTATTTTTCAAAAAATGCAGTTTTGCCACCTTTTGATGGCGCACCCACTTTAAATCTAGTTTTTGACATGTTTATATGTTCAATTTGACAAAATAAAATACTTCTTTTGAATCATGATGTAAAAATTTACATTAGATAATGTTTTGATATTTTCCTGATAACTTTCATATTTTAATGAATAGTAAAAACACGCTATATTTTAATTAAAAACAACTTTTTTCATCATATTATCTTATGTGGTTAAATTATAATATTGAATGGTTTTAAAGTATAAATAGAATATATTTTTACCATTTAATATAATGTATGTCATTAGCATTGATTTTACCTTGAATTCGTATGTTAAATCAATTCAATCTTTTGCAATGTTCTAAACAAAAACCCGTTTTTATTCGACAACGGGATTAATTTTAATTTAATTTCTGCAACTTCTGTGTATTGAATTTTAAAAAATTTATTCCATATTTGGAATCATTGGGTCAAAATTATGTAAATATGCTACTTTTTATTTTTGGGAATTATGAATAGTAACTACGGTAAATTTTATTTACCATAGTTAAAGGTAAATCGGGTAATTAAGGGTAAATATAATATTTTAAAATTACCCTAAAAAATGTCAAAATCCTATTGGATGACTAAAAGCAGACCCATATCACCTAAGGGTCGGATTAGATTCATTTAATTAAATTTTATCAATGAAAATAATTTAATTATTTTTAAAAACCAAAGAATGTGACAACATGTCACTTTCTTAAATTATATAAGTATAATAATTTTAATCCAGTGATAAACTTCATGAAACTTCGAACATGAATAGTCTCCAGAAATATAATACAATTATCTACAACATAGGAATTTATTTATAATTTTTAGGGTTTAAATAATTATCATTTATTATGACACAAAGATGATGCAGTAATTATCTTATTAATGAAATATTGACATAATTGATGTTATAAATACCCAAATAAATGTAATTTGAGACTTTTTATGAATTCCACTAATTTTATAGGTTGATATGACATGTTAGTATGTATTTAATTAACTATGTTCAAACTTATCATTCTGTTAGGATTTTCACAAAAATCAATTACTAAATAGTGTCAAAATTGACACAAAATAGTTTTTAAATCAAATATTATATTATTAATTGTTATTTTATTCCTAAAAATATAAGGATCATCCAAATGACTTAGATACGCATATATATATTAATTATAATCAATTTGGGGTTCGGTTGGCATGTTATAGTAAGTGTATTAACCATATAGTGTAAGAAAACAAAAAGACATTGTAAAAGTTAATTTATTTAACTTAAAGTTAAATCTAATTGATAAGGTTAAAATAATAACCTAAACTTGTCTAAATCCTATTGGTTGATATTATTTCGACCCATTCCCACTTTAGCTTCTAAATAAGACCCTTTGAAACAATTATAAACCGATTTTGACTTTAATATAAAATAATATTTTGAGATATTCCTAAGGTGCCCCTCTCCTCCCTTATAAAAGGGCACCTCCTCCCCCTCTTCCTCACACATCTTTGAGCCTTCAAGCTCGGCCAACCCCTGCCAAAATCTCTTCTCCACTTCCCTAGTATCATCCTAGAGGTCCTGGTCTTCTTAAAAGACCATCCTTAGTTCTTTAAGTAGAGGTTAAGAAAAGGCGCGTCAAAAAGAGGTAATATCCATTACTGATCTTTTTCAATTTCTTTCTTCTTCAACTTCTTCTTCTTTAGTTGTTTCATGATAAAGTAATAACATAAGTATTTATTATATACTTATATGTTATTATAAATATGAAACAACTCTAATTTACCTTCTATCCATCCTACGGAAAAAGGAAATCACCGCCCGTGCGTACGTACGGAATACCATCTCCACGCCGTGGTGTAATCTATTTTCTGCTACCACCTTAATTGGATGGGTATAATGGTTTAATGAGAAACTATATATGATTATTATAAAGTGATATTGATAATGAAATAGTATATATACACTTCAACACAATTCCATGACCATGGGAACGATATCATCGCTCGTGCGTACGTACGGACTACCGTCTCCACGACGTGATGAGATTCATTCTCAATGATTAACCATTCATGAATGATTATAAAGTATATATAATAAGTACTAATTAAATATATGACATAATAATTATACTGTAATTATTTATATTTATATGTATGTCATCTACTTAATTCCATTCAATTCAATAAGGAAAGGAAAACAACGTTCATGTGTACGTACAGACTATCATCTCCATGAACGGTGTATTTCTTTCCATTTACTGATTTATTATATATGTATATTCTGAATATATATATATATAAATCATGTTTTATATTCTGGAATTATGTAATCATGATCTAAGTAATCATATGAATAATTACAAGTTAAAAACACGAACGACAAATGAGATGATTTTACCCAAAACGCTACTTTAACATGAATTTACAAAAGAACGGGTAATATAAAGTCATAAGTGGACCATATATGATATAATAACAATGAATATGATTCTGGAATAAGTCAATAACAAGATTTAAATCATTATACAGGAGGTTGGGACACTTACAAAGCAAGTCAGACCTAAGGTAAAGGGAAATATCAAAATCTCATTTTTATCCAAGATTGTTTATACTTTGGTATTTACTGGGGTGTATTTTATCATACACATCCATGTTCCCTCAATATGTAATATTGTTTACATCCACTTACAATAGTTTAAATCCAATTTTACCCTTCGGTGAGTTTTTAGTCAAGAATATGAAAGGAATCTTTTGTCGTTTTTTCGTAAAAGGTACTTTTTGACTTTTCCGAAAAAAGTACAAATAATGTTTTTTTAACTTATATGGCATGAATGGATTTTTTTAAAAAACATTATTTCCAAGAAGCTTCCTTTAAAAGTTTTCAAGTTTATTTTTAATCATCTTCTTTTATTTTAAAGTCGTGTGACATGTTATGAAAGGAAAAATGTTTTTTAAGTAGAAAGGATATTTTCCTCAAGAATGGAGTTCAAGTATTTTATCAAAATTATTTTCCATCTAAGATAATAAAAGGGTGCTGTTTTTATACCTATTATTACATGGATTTGATTATGTTGTGATGGAAATATTTTTATGAATTACTTTATCTTATATGAATTGTTTTATGATGTCATGTTGTTTAAGAAATCCATTTTTTTACATGGGTTACGCTATGATGTATGGATTATGATTATGTGGCACACATAAGAAAGGATTCATTATAAGATGGGTGGGACCTATATCTCCCTCCAATTCATTGGGTAAAGATTTTATATCTCATGAGATAGACATGGCTGGAATGGTAGGTTATACCGGTTCAGTGAAACAGGACTGAAACGAGGGTGACTCGGTTAAGAAAGGGACTTTGTCCACTAAGATAGTCTTGACAATGAGTCTTGACTAACAAGAAATGATTCTCTATGATTATGTGTGTATGCCAAAAAGTTTCTTGTTTTAAGTTATGATTATTGTGATTTCATTTCACTACTATGATTTATCACATGTTATGAAATTATGCTCTCTCTTTTGCAGGATAAGATTTCCAAAAGTTATGTTCTTATTAATATGATGTGATTGATTATTCTTGTGTTTACCCATACTGAGCATTTGAGCTCACCCTTTTATGTTTTCTTTTCCCCAGGATATAAAGAATGGTTTTAGGTAAAAAAAAAGGAAGCTCTTTATGGGAGATATTCGAGATCTTTCACCACGATTAGAAGATTACGTTCCGAGTTTCCAAAGACACTAAACTATTACGATCCTTGTGTGTGTGTTTTTTGTTATGTACTAAGTAGTCCGTAAAAGTAATGTAATGTCCATGTAAGTCAAGATTCAGGTCTCTACACCCACATATGCCATCATTGTACTAATATTGATTCTCATGTACTAATTTACATTATTCTTTGAATTAATTATTCCCTAGTAGATATTTTTTTCCCCCATTTCATATGGACATATCTAGTTTATCCCATGTAGTATTATACGGTCAATTAAATTTAAGCTAATGTTTTGGTTTTTTTAAATAAATCCATATTTTTCATAGTTTCATGTCTTGGAAATATGTTAATAATTACCCAAATTTAGTATGAATTTTGATATTAAGGGATTATGCTATTTTATTCATTATCTAATAATTTCTGAAATAATGTGTATAAGTGTTTTGGGTTTTTATAGTAGGTTTCATAGATAGAAGTAGTTATTTTAAAGGATTTGGCTTTAAAATCCTTAGTTAATTCTTTACAACAAAAAAATCAAACATTAGAAAACATCCCAAAAAATAATTAATGTTTATAGAATGTGTATTACAAGAAGAAAATTCATTTAATAAACACTTCAGGTGGACATGGTATTAGAATAGTTGAATTTAATGTGTAAGAACCCTAAAAAGAGTGTATTGGGTATTAAAGAAGAATTACTAGATACATGAAATTGTGGACGTACTATACACCTAGTTTGACATTCTTTGGTGATATACTTTGGTAAATTCACATGCTCTTTATCAACCATTATGAAGGGAACATATAAAGAAATAGATTTTTTTGTCAAATAAACTATATATACATCTTATAATGGAACCTATAAATTCACATGTTTAAGAATATTATAAATTAAAGAGTAACCCCTTCAATGGAAAATCTTACGCTTTTATGTGTTTAAATGTTTGATAATATCATCCATTTTTTCCCATTATTTCAGTTAATCTATTGAAATAAAAATAACCAAATTAATAGCCAATTTGATGTGAAAAATAATGAATGGGAAATTTATATTCCAAACATAATGGGATTCATTGTTGAGAAATTATTGATAATACAAACCCATTTTAAATTTTATTTGAATATAAACATGATTTAGTCGGTAAACCCACATCCTTATAATAACAAGAAAAATTTAATTTCTAACTTAAAGAGAATGTATGATGATTTTCAGTGGATATTTTGATACACTAATTGAAGTAAAATGCATCAACGCTTTAAAAAAGATCATCGCTTTCCTTTAGTTCTCTAATCAAGAGACAGTCATGTTAGCTCTCTTTCAAATGGATGGATAATCTAATCTTGGATGGATATTGATCATGAATATGAATACTAAGTATGAAATTCAAGCGATGGAGTAGAAAATAATTATGAAAAAGGTTTTTAGATAATATTTTCTTCAAAATATCTTAAATTTGATTAGTGAGAGAGTATCCTGGTATGATGAATACAGATGATGAATCTAAAAGGGTTTATAGTCCATACTTCACAATACATGTATGATATGACTTTAGATTTTTAATTGACAAAAAATGTAAATTTTAATTATAACATTTTGGTGTAGTTCTAAATATAATAATGAATTTGAAATTTTGGACATTGTTAGGAATATGTAAATTTTTCAATGATACCTCAAATTTAAAATATATATTAGACAACTAAAATTTTATAATGGGAATTGTGGGATGATGTATATAATAGAAATTAATTATGGTTTACCAATGGAGAAATCTTATGAGCTTAATAATGAAAAACATCCTATTGTAAAAATTAATGGAAATAAATTTTATAGATATCACCTCATCGGGAAAAGAAAATACTTTGGGTGTGGGATACAAGGTCAAATATCTATTGAATGGTGATAAAAACCCCATAAATATTGTTATAGAAATGAATTACACAATATAACTTCATATTGTTATCAAATTTTTCATATATAAGGAACCTATGCACTGTACAAAAAAATGGAAAAGTCTAAGGGTTTCCAACTATAACAAAAAAGAACAACCTTCAAGTCATAGAGACTGAGGATAAAATTATTCAATCACAACTAATGATGTGTAACCTGAAAACATATTATTTATAATTACGGTCATTATACATTCATGGATATAAAATACAATATTTTATTATTATTGTATTCATTTATTCATGTACTGCGAGTTTAGTATAACTATTCATACCAATACTTAGAATATATAATTTGATTTATTAGAGATATCATAAAAAAGGTATAATTATTAAATTTAAATTTTATAACATCCCCCTATTTTTATTTGTGTGAATAATAACCATATCAACCTTTTGATTATACATTCTATAGAATTCAATTAAATTATTATTAGGGAATGTATTTCCTTATCTAGTCCCATAATAAATTTTTAATGTAGGGAAAACACCCTCCATATAGAAATGATAAAACATAACCATGGATTTTATTGTAAGACTCCACAATATAGAAAAATATAATAATTTCAATGTGTGGTAGTTTATCACCATTCAAAATTAGAAAATTTCATTATTATTAGAGGGATTTATATCAGAAAACACACATTATGATATAAATATGGGACATGTTAATACATCAGCGAGTACTAGTATCCATTTTTTCTAATCAATATATGATGTTTACATTGAATTTCTATTTAATCCATTAACTATTATATGATAAATAGTTTAATTTGAGTACTTCTTATCACCCTCAGATGGATTGTAAGACCAATATAACCATTGAAACCCTATGAGACATATTTATATAATATATAATTTATTTTCAAGGA
The DNA here is from genome assembly GCA_963277665.1 of Viscum album. Taxonomy (NCBI): domain Eukaryota; kingdom Viridiplantae; phylum Streptophyta; class Magnoliopsida; order Santalales; family Viscaceae; genus Viscum; species Viscum album. Next base: position 1,360,280,005 of record OY728147.1, on the reverse strand, counting down.
TGTTTGGATCATAAACTTTCTCTATTGGAGTTCTCATATAATAGTAGATTTGATGCGGGCTTTCAAACGACATCTTATGTGGATCTTTTTGGGAAGTGGTTCCATACTCCAAAATAATGTGATTAGTTCAGGGAGTGGAATATGAAAGGAAATGAAATTATCTAACTTATAATTTATAATGTTTAAACCATTCAGGGTGATATTAAATCTAATTAATTTTGACAAAAATGTTATACAGATAATTGTTGATTAGACCTATAGTTTGAGGACAATGATAAAATTTTCCTTTTTATATGATCATGAAAAAAATTTACATGGTATGAGAAGAAGGAGAAGATAATTAATATATAAAAATAATATTTTTCGATCCATTATCACATAGAACATATTAGATTCCATATAGAAATTACAAATAGAAAATTACACCAAACCATTCTCAAGTACATGATGTTTTCCATGTATCCCTCATAGGAATGTACATACTAGACCCCGTAAATGTACTGAATCTGGAGGTGGTGCCTATAGAGAATGATCATTCATATAAGTTGTAGATTGTGGTAGTCATAGATCATAAATAATATGTTTTATGAAATAATATATTTCACCTTTTAAATGACGTGTGGTTGAACCAAAATTTTAAGGAGGTGATATTAGAAGTAAAATAAGAAAAAAATCAATACAATTATTAGTGTTTTTTAGAAAATGATATTTTGATGATGAAATTAAAAAACCGGGGAATAATTTAACAACCAAAAATTTTATATATCAAATTCTCAATTTAATGAATAAATTACTAATAATAAATATAATAATAAAATACATATACAATACATCTCTTTTTTTTATTTTGGACCAATAAAAAATATGGAAACACTTTTTCTACCATGATTAAACTAATGGTAAAAATCATAACCATTGATATTATAGACAATATACAGTTAATTTTTAGGTTAATATATATTATTTGTTGTAATAAAGTTTAATTTACATAGATGGTAGAATTGGGGGAATTCAACAGTAGGATCATACCACATAAAGCCCAATTATCACAACTTCTGAGAGTGATAAAATAATTGGAATTTTTTTACTAACCAATAACAATATAATATTAATAAATTGAAACATGAGACAAGGATTTTACATGATATGTTCATGATGTTCTATATCACAACCCAACCCATGTTTTATGAACAACCCAAAGAACAAACTACCTCTACACACCTAATTTGGCCACATGATTGTGTAATAAGAGGTTATTCGTTTATACTCTGGTAGTATAAATTTATATACAATAGTTTTAGTAAAATAATGATTATATTTTTCACATTATTTTTATGAATTCATCTATATATTTATGAAAAAATAATGTGATTGATAGAAATTAGATTCTATTAAGAATAAACTATAATTATTCTTTTGGGAAATATATACTTTCTTTTAAAACACACATTTTGATAAATTCATGATCTCTTAAAATATGTTTTTCTCTGAAATATTCTTATTAAATGTTATTTTTTAAAATAAAAATAATATTATTAATTAACGATGTCCAATTTAATTTTTATAATACTCAAAAGGAATATATTGTTGTAAAAATATTTATTATCAAGTTAATACGAATTTTTATTTTAAAGTGTAAATGTGCATATTTATAAATTAATTTTTGAAAATAATCTTTTATGAATTTATCATGCCAAAATTATATAATTGTAAAATTTTCATAATTTGTTAGGATTGTAGCATTTTTGTAAAAAATATATAATATGGTATAAATAACAAGTATGTATTGTGACATAATTACACAATAAAAGTATCATAATAAATGTAATAAAAAGAATCTATGATAAAAAAATATTTACCCATTAAAATATTATTTTTCTCAAGATATTTTTATTAATTTTAAAATCATACAATGAAATACAGAGAACATATATTATATTTTATGGTTTAAATATAATTATTTTTTAGCATGATTGTATTCCATATCTTGGATGATAATATTTAAAAGATTATAGTCCATGTTAAAATGAAAGATTAGGAATAAATCCACTTTGGTATATACCATGTGGAAACACCATTCAAACATTTGTGGTTGTGGAAATTTTACACATAGTATCAAAAAACAATGTTTAAAAATTAATAAAAAATTATATTATCTCTTTCTATAAGTACACACTAACCACCAATTAATCATCACTCAAAACTAATTGATCATGAATTTAATCCCCCTATCACATTTTAAATCCTTCATAAAGAGTTCTGAATCTCATTATAATCTCTTACCATGTTTTATTAAGAGCCATATCAAGGCTAGGGAGTCTCCCATTTTCATCATAATACAATTATGTTATATATAAAAATCTATTTTTTAGAAATTATTTATCTTTTAATGTTTTTAAACATACATTTAATGTATGTATAATTATTATTTTATGATACCCAACATTTCATAAAAATTAATCCCATCTAGGTAGCCTTATATAAGGGCCCAGCCTTAAAATATTACGTAATCTTGAATATTAGTCAATAATGTACATTATTACAAATTTACAATCTTATTGGGATTATATTTTGGGTAATTAGGATATAAAACATTCATAGCATCTCATAATCCTACATGTGTATCCTATTAAAACAATATCATTTATTTTAAAATATAAACGTTTTCAAATAAAACAAAATATCTATGAAAAATATTCATTACATTTAAATTGCCATCCTTTATTCTCATACACAACTTTATAACCTATAAAAAACATTTAAAAACATTAAAAGAGGAGAAAAATAATAGCATGTGATATAATGAAAGATATCGATAGACAAGTGATAACATAAAAACCAACAAAACCCATTTTATATAAATTTGTTAAAATACAAGAAAACATCATGCAGTTGAATTGGGAAATATTTACCATATCACTCTTATATTCGACCTTACACATGGAAAACCCTTTTGGTCAACTTCCATCTCCATAGTACCCAATGCATTAGAGATCTATAATGGGGCTCCCCTATCATATCTTGAGCTATAATGGGCTCAACCCAACATATCTTGAGCTATTTTGGGGATAAATCTTCATATCATGAGCTATAATGGGTTCCAAACAACATAAATAATTTCCAATTAACATATCATGAATAAAACACTTTATAACTCATTTACACCCTTGAGAAAAACACATTCACATTTCAAAATACCCTTTTTCCTAAAAATATCCGTTAGAACATAAACACTGCACACACAAAATAATGAAAACTTATTATAAAAAAATCACTATAAAACATATAATGGAGACACTTAGTATTACAACATAATTAAATCAGAATATAACATTCAGTAAATAAAAAAGTGAACAACCTCTGTGGATTTCATAAAGGGGACATCTAAAATGATTTTACGAGGAAAGTCCTTTCCCAATATCATATCATATACTCGAGAATTTATTAAATAAATGGAATATGTTTATATAATATAAATACACAAAATTAAACATAATTTATCCAAATTATATTTACTAAGACCCACTTATCATGATAAAAACCATTGAAGTTTAAGGTTAACCCAATGAATGGAAATTGCATTTAGAATTAACTTATGAAATTTCAGAATGGTATTAGGTGCACATGAGAGGGATTAATGAGAGATAAAGGGGTATATAATAATTAATACATCATAATAGATATATGGGTGAGGTGAAAAAACATACCATGTGCTTATGAATTAAAAATATATGGGCACAACATAAAGAAAATTCTTAAATAAAATTTAGAGGAGTGGATCCCTTACCTCAGGTTCGACTTCCCTCAAACATGTTTAAACCTATTATATGAAGGTTGAAATAGTGTTATTAATATTTTTCAGAAATTTACCAATGTTTATAAAACCATTAATGGTTATTTTATAACATCATTACACCCATTCATCTATAATATATTCTTAATTCCATTGTTTTCAAGTGTGTTCTTCACATGTTCTCCACGATCGGTTCATGATGGATATTATTATTGACTAGAATTGAAAATCCATAATTATAATGGAATGTTATTTAAATATTTCTAGAACCATAAATTATATTTTTATCATTTTAAATTCTAAAATGAGGATGATTCATAAGTTAAACATTATTGATATTTTTAGGTCATTTTATCGATTCTTCGATCATTATGAAATAATTTTGTTTTATAAATTAATTAAATGTGTAAAAAATAATTCCATAACCATATATAAGATATAATTCAAAAATAAGAATCTTGTTCAATAGAAAATGGTATCCTGACTAGTATTTAAGGAAGTAAAGGTAATCAAAAACACATCATCCATGATGTCGGTAAATCAACACATCACAGACAATGTTTTAATTTCTAGAATAAGTGTGATAGGAGAAGTAGTACAATGGTGAATCTTCCATAAATATGATAAAATCCATAATATGTAATATACTAGATCATTCTTTCCCCCTGGATAAGGGGAGGTGAGGAATGAATAATAATAGAAAATAAAATGAATAGAAAAGACCGAAAAAAGAGGATGTTTGCATATTGATCAGTTTTCATTGAGATCCTTATTAAGGTCCATGGTTTTGGTATTTTGGTGATACCATCAGGTCTTGTACATTGGAAAGGGGATTAATTGTTGTATTTGGCAGAAATTTGGCAAGGCTCATGGCTTGAGAGGTGATGGAGGAAGAGGGGGGAGTGGGTGGTATTTATTGTGGAGGAGATGAAGAGGTTTATATTATTTTAGTCATTAGTTTATTATTATTTATCAAGAATAGGAATAGTATTAATTCCTTTGAATAAATTGTTAGTATATCATATGTGTTCGATCCAAGTATGATTACATCACCCATAATGACAAAAATAATATATTTAACTAATAATTTTTATATACAGTATTTTACCGTATTTCACTATTCCTAAAAATTCAAGTATTTCAAAAAATTCACCAATATTCACCCTAACCATTTTTAGACATTTTGGATTCAAAAATTAACTCTGTTTTTTGAATGTAATTATATAAATGGGATTTATTTAATTTCTAAATAAAATAATATTTTATTCTAAAAATAACAATTTTAGAGCATTTATTTACTTATTCTAAGATATGGGTATATCATAACATAAATTAAATTTTATATGAATACTATCATAGGTGATGTTAGTATTCATAAAGGTATATTACTATTCATAATGGAAACATTACTATTCATAAGGTTATGTTACTATTCAGCAAAAATTAAGTTGGACTTAACAGACTCTAAATAACATACTGATCACAACTGTTTATGTTTATTTTTCAAAATTCAAAATCTACAAGCAGAAAAATTTTTCTTAAAGGGAAGTTATAACTATCTACCTAAAACAATGTTTCTTTAATTAAATTTTATTTTTTAAACCCTTGGGTGTTACATTATACACACATTCTGGAAATTTTGTTCTCTTAGTAGTATTTGCTTATTAAACATGTGAGAGTACCTTTAACTCATATAATTCTCAGATTCTCATATTTCTTCTTCTACGATGTGGTTTCTCCACAAAACCATTACCTATTGGATTAACTTTTTCTGAAATAATTTCTCTATATGACCAAGAATATGAAACAGTCTCTCTTTAGCAGTAAGGTTCTCTTCTAGCTGAACGACTTCTAGTCTCTGAACATGAGATGAATCTGGAACATACTTTCCCAACATCGAAACAAGAAAAAATATTGTACTTGAGATAAAATTAGAGGCAAATCTATTCACTATGTGAATGGTCCAACTTTCTATAAGATTTTATATGGTCTAATAAAACATGGAATTAACATTCCATTCTTACTAAAACACATAACGCTTTTCCATGGTGATATTTTAAGAAGATCCTGATCGACTACCTCCAATGAAAAGTATTTCCTCATGTTGTTTTCTTAACTAGTTTTTATTCTATGTGATTTCCTCATTTGTTGTTGGATCATATTCAATTTCATAGTCACACCCTCTACAAATTCTGGCCTAAGCAACTTTCTTTCACTGATTTTGTCCCAAAACACATGAGTCTGACATCTATTCCCATTCAATTCCACAAAAGGTTCCATCTATATACTAGAATGAAAACGGGTATTATAAGAAAACTAAAATAAAGAAATATATTCATACCAATATCCTTTGTAGTCCCTTGAATATGAGATAATCATCTTCTCCAAGGTCTGAATAGTTCATTCTGACTGCCCAATGGATTGAGGATGAAAAGTTTTACTAAAATTTCATTCTATTACGAACGACTACTGAAGGACCATCAAAAAATTATAAGTGAACACAAGATCCTGATCAGATAAAATTGAAAGATTCACCCCATGTAACATGATAATCAAATTGAGGTATAGTTGAGAATGATTATCCAATGTCACATGATCTCGAATAGAAAGAAAATGTGTAGATTTAGTCAGTCAATCAATAATAACCCAATTGAATTGTTACCTTGATAAGTTTTTGGTAGTCCTATATTAATGTCTATAGATATATTCTCCCATTTACACTCTAGCATTGGTAATGGTTGGAGCATCATCTTATGTAACAACTTTTCTACATTAACCATTATCCATAGATCATGGTTTTCCTTCCTCACTTTCTTAATATAATCTGGAAAAAAAGACTTCACTGAAACATGAAACAAACATGCACCAACTACTTCTAAGGAAAATGTCATCAAATCAATTACTATAAGATCATGTTCCAAACATATAATGATTATTGTAACAATACTTTTATGAATAAATGCATTATCCACTCTATTTTCATTCCCAAAATGGTAATGAATCGTTCAATCATAATGCATGATTAGTTCTATCCATCTTCCTTGTCTCATGTTTAATTCCTACAGAGTGAATTTATACTTCATTCTTTTATGGTCAATATATATTTCATAATTGTATCTATATAAATGATGACTCCAAATTTTTAAATTAAAAATCACAATTACTAATTATAAATAATGTCTAGGGTAAATTAACTCATGGAGTTTCAATAGACCTGAGGCATGAGCGATTACCAGATCATTCTGCATCAGAACATAACCAAGTCCATTTAGATAAGTATCAATATAGATGAAACATTCACTATTTTTGGAAGTTAGAGTCAAAACTGGAGAATTCACCAATCTTATTATCATATCCTGAAAACCAATATCCCATTATACCATACAAAAAAATTATCTTCTTCTCATGTAAACATAGTTAGCGGGCTATATAATCATGAAATGTTTTTAACAAACTGTTGGTAATAACATTCTAATCAAACAAAACTATGAATATATGTTTCATTTATAGGTCTTTTCCATTCATCAAAAACAATTTTGGGTGAAATAAATTGTTATTCCATCATTATTTACAGTTTCCCCATGAAATGAAATCTTTTACAACCAATGATCACACTTTCAAAATTTTCCACATGGTTAATTTCTTTTGTGGTTTGTAAAATAACCCTTATATTTCTTTCTTGATCTATATTTATTATAGAATAAACCAAAATTTCATCAATAATACCAACCACAGACTTATCCATTAAATCATGAAATATTCTATTCATAAGATCCTTGAATACAACTTGTTATTTAGTTAACCCAAAAGGCATAACTACAAATTCATAATTTCTATATCTAGTACAGAACATAGGCTTCGGGATGTCACTATCTTTTACATTCAACAGATGGTACCCTGAACTTAGGTCAACCATTGATAAATACCATGCTCCATGGAATTTAACAAACAATTTATCGATATGATGAAAATGATACCATTCAAATAGTAATGTTATTCAATGCTCTATAATATTAAAATGTCTCATTGAACCATGTTTCTTATTAACAAACAATATAAGAGAACTCTATGGTAAAGTACTAGGTCATGTGACGCCATTATCAAATAATCCATGCATCTTATTTTTCAATTCATGAAGTTCAATTTGATCCATTAAAAGGGGGTTTTGAAATTGGATTAGCATCCTAAACTATGTCAATATTAAACTCAACATCTCGATCATGAATAAAACAATAAAAATCATCAAAAAAAACATCCTGGTAAACATTAACTACCAGTACATCAAAAATATAGATAGTTCATTTATCTTAATAAATATTATCAATATAACTTTCATTTCAATAATTTATTAGTTTCGTTGTTTCCTGATATTTTATCAATGATATGGGTTAATTCATGTAAAAGAACTAAAATTCATTCGTAAAAAAAACTTCTTTTGCTCTGCAATCTAATTTTTCATTATAGAAAAAACTCCAATACAAGCAGGGAATAATATCAAAATCATCTAGAGACAAAAAAACAAGGTTTTTAGGTAAACTATTTCCATATAAAATGATAGGTATTTTATTAATATTTCATTTTTCCACAATATTTCCTCTATGGTTTTTTACCATGAAATCTTTTTTCATTTAATGAGGTTGAATTCTCAATTTTTTCAAAAAATTCTCAAAAATGAAGGAATGTGTAGACCCCAAATCAAAATACACATTTGAGAATTTATAAAAACAATCTATATACCTAATACCTCACCATTTTATACCTCCACCTCTATTGAAGAGGTTGAAAAGTATTTTACCACACCCTTCGGCTTCCAATCTTGCCGATTCCCTACCTGAGTGACTAGCATCAGACAAACATTACCAAAATGACCCAATTCCATAATGTTAAAGCATCTCATCGCCAACTTCTCATTAATCATTAGATAATTTTCTATTCACTCATGATTCAAGTATCAAAACATTCCACATCAGTATCATTTTCTACATTTACTAGAAATTAACCTTGATTCCTTTTCCTACACTTTTCACAAGAAGTGAAATTGATTTTCATACCTCTCTATTTTGTTGGAATATTCTTCCCCAAATCCTCCCAACCTGAACAATTCTTATTATTTTCCTCACAATGCACATATGTGTTAGAAAACTCCATATTCACTTTTTTATCATAATGGTCAATATTCCCGTAGCTTATAAACTCTTCTGTAACCAAAGCTATTGGAAAAAATTGTTTCAACCCAAAATAAAATCTATTAATTGTAATATCAAAATCAATAGTAAAATCCTATATGTACCCAAACAATTGTAAAAATAGACTTCATATTCTACCACAGAATCATCATCTTTCTACCTTAGTTCCATGAATATTTTCTCTATTATTAGTCGAACATTTTTAAGAAAATTTTGTCCAAAAAAATTCTATTAAAATCATTTCATTCCAGACAATCAAGATCATTTATTTATCTTGTATTCTCATCCATATACCAATATTAATTGGATTACCCTTCTCGATGATAAATGGATAGTATTAACTTTTTTTGTTCTAAACATTCCATGACCTCAAATATCTTTTCTAGTGCATTGATCCATCCTTCGACCATCACCAGATCTGTGATTCCACTAAATGTTAGAGGATGTTGCCTCATTAAAATGATCCACAAATGACATGTTTCTTTATTGCAGATCATGATACTCTCTAGCATGGATACCACCACCATTTATTACTTGAGTCAGCTTATCCATTGTTATCGCAATCTACTTGGTTCTGATTCCCAGCATTCCAGGCTGTAGATTCAGATAGTCATCAACCTCTTTGTACTTTCTGACTTCAGTTTCCATGTTTCTTCTGAAAAAAACCATTTTTAACATACATATCATAGACAAATAAACATTATAGTATTAAAATTATATATCTTTTTAAATTCAACATAAAGTAAAAAAATAATTATTGTATTCAACTAACATCAATCTAGTCCCTAAAGTTATTTAAACCATCCTCTGATTCCAACTATAAAGACCTTACATATTATTGAATATAAATCAATAACATATATTATTACACATTGAATATTTTTTGGGCTTAGGGTATTAGGTAATTAAGACATAAAACATACATAACATTTCATAATCATACAGGGTGAAACTATTAAAACAATATCCTTTTTTCACAATATAATGCAATTCAAATAAAATATAGTCACTTTGAAAAATATTCATGACATTTAAAATGTCTAGCATATTAATCATACAAATCCTTATAATATATGAAAAAATTTAAAAACATGGAATGAGCACAAAATTCTCAGAAAGGGATATATGGAACGAAATTGGTAGTCAAGTGATAACATAAAAACCAATAAAACCCATTTTATAAAAACTCATTAACATACATGTGAAAAAAAATGTTGTTTACTTACGAAATATTTATCATATCACACATAAATTTTACCTTACACAAGGAATAACATTTTGGTCATATTCTATATCTGGTGTACCCAAATCATTGGGGATAAATAATGGGGATCACCCGTCATATCTTGAACTATAATGGGCTCCACCCAACATGTTAACAAGTAAAATGGGTCTCACCCATAATATATTGATCTATAATGGTCTCAAAACCACATAAATATGGTGAAATGAAATTATCATGAGAAAAACACTTCATAACTCATTTACACTATTGAGGAAAACACATTAATATTTCAAAATACCATTTTTCTCAAAAATCCTTCTTATAAAATTAACACAACACGCAAAAATTAATGATAAATTATTAATAAAAATTAACTATAAAACATATAAATTAGGAAGTTTTGTATTTAATCATCATGGAATTATAATAGAATATTGATGACATAAAAATTAACAATAACTTTGCATTTCACAAAGGAGTAATCTAAAAGGATTTTAAGAGGAAATTCTATCACAACTACCATAAAATTTAAAGAACAATTGATTATATGAAGTTAATATGTATATATACACTATATATACACATAATACAACTTAATATAACCAAATATATTTCATAAAATCCTATTATGATAATATAAACCATTGAAATTGAAGGTTAACCTAATGAATAGAAATTGGGTTTATAATTCGATTAGGAAATTTCAGTATGTTATCAAGTCTACATGGTAGGTCTTAAGGGGTCCCTCATAATTATTAAATCATAATATAAGTATGGGGGATGTGTGAAAATATACCCAATCCTCAGGATTTAAAAATTAATGAGCACAACATCATGGAGATTCTTGAATAAAATTGAGAAATTGAGGATCCCTTACCTCATGTTCAACTTCACTCAACTGTGTTAAAAAATCTTGTATAGAGGTTAAAATAATGCTATTTCTATTTTATATAAATATATTCATGTTTATAACACCTTTTATGATCATTTTATAACATCATTCCACCAATTTATTAATACTTTTTTTTAATTCCATTGTTTTTGGGTGCCTTCTTCACATTGTTTCCATGATCAGTTCGTGATGGATATGACAATCAATTAGAAGTGAAACTATATATTTTCAAGGGAATGGTATTTAAATATTTACATAACATTATGTCATACCATTTATCATTTTAAATTCCAAAATGAGTAATATTTATAAGCAAAATTATTATTGGTATTTTTTAGGTCATTATGGAAATTCTTTGATCATAATAAAGTCATTTTTTTATAAATTAATAACATGTGTAAAAAATTATTCCAGAACATTATATAAGATACAATACCTAAATAATAATTCGGTTTGACCATAAAATTTGTTTCATGACCCATCAAGGGAGTAAGAGAAATTGAAGTCACTTTTTCCCCGATGTCGATAAATTGACACATCACATAAGCCGTTTAAATTTCTAGAATAAGTGGGAGAGTAGAAGAAGAATAATGGTAAATCACTCCTAAACATGATGAAATATATTATATTTAATATAATGGATCATTCATGCCACTTTTATAAGAGGATGAGAGGAAATTATAACAATTGAAATGAAAATTAAAATAAATGAATGCAAACAAAAGTGGATGCTTACCTCTTGATATCTTAGACATGATATCCTTCTTAAGGACCTTGGTTTTAGCAATTTGGTCAGTCCATCTGAGATTATACTTGTGGAAGGTGTTTGAGAAGAGTATTTGGCAGAACATTGGAAAGGCTCAAGGCTTCAGAGGTGTAGGAGGAAGAGGGGGGGGGGTGGTATTTATAGTAAAGAAGAGGGGTAGTTTTACGTTATTTTATTCCTTAGTTTAATATTATTTCTCTAGACTATGAATAGTATTAATTATAGTGAATAAATAGTAAAGGGAGCATGTATGTTCGAACCAAGTGTGATTACATCATCCATGATGTAAAAAATAGTGCATTAATTGATAATTTATATATATGGTATTTTACTGCAATTCACTTTTCATGAAAAAAATCAAGAATTTCAAAAAAATTCCCATTAATTCACCATATATTTCATTAACATGTATGATTAAAAAATTAACTCCATTTTGGGAAAATAATTTTATAAATATGATTACTTTAACATTAAAATGATATAATATTTTCTTCCAAAAATAACAAATTTAAAACATTAATTTACTTTTTCTAAGATATAGGTATATCATAATGTCAATTAAATCCTATATGTATACTATCCTAGATGAGGTCACTATTCAATAGGGTATGTTACTATTAATAAGGGTAATATTACTATTCCTAAGGGTTGGTTACTATTTAGAAAAAATCATATTGGTCTTAACTGACTCTAAATAACTTACAGATTGCAACCCTGTATGTGTGTTTTTTGAAATTCAAAATGTAGAAGCACCAAAATTATGTTTAAAAGATAGTTATGACTATCTAAATAAAACAATGTTTTATGCATTTCAATTTATTTTGAAAACCTTGGGGAGTTACACCTTATGTACACCTTTAATTCTAAAAACTATGTCTCATGACTTTCAATGAAAAACCCTTATGCTATGAATACTCTTAACCATTTCTTCTAAATGGTATTCACCTAGATATACAAATACATATTTTATTATGGAAATATTTTTATATAACGTAACCTCTATTTCTATAGTATTAAATGTGATGAAATACATTCTTATGTTAATTGATTTATGTGTCACAGTAATGTACATTCATAATATGAATTTGATGGGTGTGATCATAATTTTAGATCCATATAATACAATGGTTAATGATTTTATCTCATGAGATACATATTATAGTGCCTGAGTGGTTATCAAAATATTACAATGATATGTCATCTTGGAGATTACACATGACAAATGTTTATGATGCCTTTTTAATATTATTACCATGTTTATATGAGGCCTCAATGTTATCCTATGGTTTCTTGCTTAAATGATCATTATTTAAATTTTCAACATTCGTTATAAAAAAAAATTACCCTTGACTCACATGTACTCATTTACGTTATACCATTCTTTGATTATCCCCTTACTATAAAATATTGATCGAACCACTATTATGAACATCCTTATGTTATCCCATATTATACAAGAAATTATTGGGTCATTAAGGTTATGTTAGAGAGTATTTAAATAATATTATTACATCCATGTTTCATGAAAGAATTATATTTATTAAACTACACAAATAACCAAGGATTGTTGATTATATAGAATTGTATTATGTGAATCATTATGTAATAATACATTAAATAAATTTTATACAAGATATGGGGTTTTATAGTTTATCCAAATGTGTACAATTAATATCAAAGTAAAATCCACTAACTAGAGGAAGAAATAAGATGCAATATAGGAAAACATCCTAAAATAAATACATTAATTGATGAATTGTATCAGGTGATTCTATTGAATCTAGTAATGTCACACTGGAGATTTTTAAATTATTTATTTTATTAAATTTATATGCATCAAGAATTCCGGGATGAAGCCCAACTTTAATATTTTGAGAACATATAAAAAATGCACATTTTGGCCTTAGAAGTGTTCAATTTGCCACTATCGAAGTTGCACTACCTCACTTGGGTCATTGTGCAGCATTGACTAGTTCTCCCCACACCTACCGATGTTCAACTAACTAAATAAAATAAATTAATAATGAAGAAATAAAACTAAATGAGTTGAAAAATAAAAATATAATATAAAATAACGAGAGTGTGATAAACTTAAATGAATTTTTTTACGTATATATATATTATTATTATTTGATGATATTATTAATTAATATTTATTATTATTATTTATATTATGTATGATAATTATGTTCTTTTGTTTATTATTATTACTCTTCTTTTCGTTTATTGTTGTTATTATTATTACTATTGTAATATTTATTATTTTTCTAGTTATTTGATTCATTTGATTTTGTTTGTTTTATTTTTTTCCTTAGGGTTTGAGGATACCCCTTCTTTCCCCCTTTCATCATCACCCTACAACCCCCCCAGTTCGCTGTACCCTTCTCATTCACCAGCTGCTCATGCCTCCCTCTCCTTGCCCTTAATCTAATGAACCACAACCCCTTCCCCTCCTCTCTTCATTTCATGTCACCCACCCTTCTCCCCCATCTCCCTCACACCGACACCCCTCCTCAACAAGCCTCAGACACCTGTTTTCACCCTCCAGGATGCCTGCTACTACCTCCCAGATGCCTAAACCCTGTCGCACCATGCCATGCCCTATTGGCCAGTCCTATCGCGCCGCACCCTAACCATTCATCCAGCCCTGTTGTGTCGCAACCATTTTTCCCCAAGGCAGACCAATTTGAAACACACCCCCATAGCCAAACAGCTTCTCCTAGGATTCCGTTCTCTTATTTCGGTCTTCACACCACCCTTCACTCTACCTATGTTCCACCCTTACCTCTTGTCGGCGCTCACACTGGTTATCCCCCTTGATTGCACAACACCTCCTCTGTTGAGTTTTTCTTTCCCTCTTAGGGAGTTAGTATTAGGTTTCAATTTTTATTTTATTGGGTTACATGTCTTGTTGTGGGGATTAATTTATGATTTTTGTGGTGTGAATTGAACGCAGTTGCAGTTCCACACCAATGTTTAGAAGCCTTCATTTCTGATGTAGGTGGTTCCATCCCTTATAATATTTTTATAAATTTATTATGATTATTTGAGATTATAAATATTTTATTTAGTTTCATTTTGTGGTGTGATTAGTATTTTTAAAATGGTTGGTGTGTTTGTTAGTTAGAAGTGATATTTTGATAATGGAAATAATAATGTATTTTGTTTCATTGATACAATGTTTTCAAAATGGGTTTTAGGGATTGTTTGGTTTGTGTGAACTATGTTCTCAAGGGTAATTGAAATATGCATGTATTAATATGGATGTTCAATTAGTAGAAAATCATTTTGGGTGTGTCGGTCTTGCTTTGATATTGTGTAAATAATATTCTTTATTGTGTTTATTGTGCGAATTATATTTTGGAAAGGATATAATGTGCGTTTGATTTTCCAAAACCATGATTACATGAAATGTGGTGTGTTTTTTATAAACTCTCATTGAGTCAATATTTAATGATTATTAGGTTATGGGAAATGTTATTTTTAAATGATTTGATATGGTTAACTTGTGTATTTGGTTTTATTGTAATGTTTCTACCTAGAATCAAGTGGTTTTTGTGTAAATCCATCATGGTTTTTCTTGGAATGATTTAGTAATTTGTCCAAATGATTTATTTTTTTATTTAGATGGAGTGAATGTAGTATTTTGGAATATTTTAAAATTATTATCTCTTAATAGTATAGTGTTTATATAAAACGAGACATGTTTTGGTGTAAACCATCCTTGCATCACTTGATGGTGTATTATTAGTGGTGAAAATGGTTCATATAACTTTGCAAGTTGTGCAGAACATGTTTTAAGTTGAATTTGTTTAGCAAGTGGTTTAAAAATGGTTTTCCCTACTTGGAATTGGATATGTTTATTGTGTAAGCCCTTGTTGTGTTATTTAATAATTTTCACAAAGTTACAAAAATTGATTATGTTCTTATTTGAGTGTTTCCAAATACAGATTTGTGAAATGATAAAGTAACAAAAAATGTATTTTTGAATGTTATTTTTGTGTGCGTGTGTTTTTAAAATGTTTTTAGGTATACAGGTGGTGGATTTTGTGTGTAATTTATTGTTTGGTTTGTGATATGTGAAAATGATATATTATGTTAATGTTGAAATTGATTGAGCATAAGGGAAAACCATTGGTATCTAGGTAGGAGTAATAGAACTAGTGCACTAGTGATCCAGAGTGGTATCATCCTTGTTTCACGGAGCTGGATTCCCTATTGAAACACTTTCTAAACATATGAATGACTGTGGGTCAAGGTTTATAAGCGACATTTACTGAGGTTCATGGTTTCTATGCCATATTTACGAAGGGTCATGGTTTCTAATCCATGTTTCATCAAGACACGAGGTTATTGGGTTCCACCTGAGCTAGATGAACTGTAGGGGATTTACCCGGAGTGCTATAATATTCATGAGGTGGTGCATTTTGTCAGCATATAGAGATCCACTGAAGTATGTTCATGTTCTTTATGAATTTTCTCATCCATTTTAAATTAGTTTTTGTGAAATTGTATTTTTTCTTGTGCTCTTTTCATTTGTACATTCAGCCTTTAAATGTTTACATTAAAATATTTTTATAAGAATTATTTTAAATAAGGATGTTAAATTATAATATTGATGTTGTGGAATGGATCATTTATATTGGGTGGAATCCAAATGGGATCTTGTCCCACACCTTACATACACCCTTGGGTGTATGTAGATCTTTTCCTTTGTGTGTTCAAGGTTGAGGCATCATGCTTAGTGACTGTGGTTAAGGATTTCAATGGTTTTTCTCATGTATGTTTGATGATGGTGGTTTGAGGAAGTGGGTCCTCATGTTGCATAAAGGTTAAAGATTGATGTGGTAGTTTTATTTTCATTGTAGTCTTTATAGAGTTTTTTGTGTAGATGTAAACTTCGTATTTGGTCAAATGTTAAGGGCTTTTTTGGTTATGTTTTTTTTAATTTTTTTCATTATCTTGTTGGTTGTTTTTGTTTTCTTTAATTATGGGAAAACCATTCGAAGATGTTACTCTTGATACTTGGGAAATTGTGCAAACCGGTGGGGATCGAGAATGCCCTTCGGGAAATGTCGCAGACTGGGCTAGGCATCAGATAGGTGACCCAGCTTGGTTCATGAAATAATGGTATCAGTGTAGGTTTTCTCTATTAGGCCATGTTACTTTGCGATAGAGTCAGGTGATACCAAAGTCAAGGGTGTTAAAACTCAACATTTTAGCTACGAGCATGGTGCATGGCCAACACACCTCATGGCTAGACTTGAGTTTCCATGTTATGTTTATGTTAGTCTAAATCTGTGATCTATGTGGCTAATCATGTCTTGGGGAAATGAAAAGTGAGTGGGGTAAGTGGTCCCAGTGATCTCATATGGTCGAGCAAGCCATGTAGATCCAGTGATGCTATCCTAGAATACTCTCTGTAGAAGTGGCATGATTAGCATATGGTTGAAAACCATATGTCCCAGTAACCTACCGACACTAGTCAACACATGCATCATTTCTCATCTCTTTATTTTGGAATCATGGAAATCTGGTTTTTAAGTAAAAATGATTTGTTCTTGGAAATTTCTTTGAAATGAATATATTTAAAAAAAATTGTATGAGGTTTGGAATGTGTGGGTTGAATATTTTGACTTTGAAAAAAATGGAATGGACTGGTTTTGATCCTTGGTGTTCTCATGGGTAACCACATGCATGGGTATATAGGGAAAGGGAAATGATTAATGGAACGAGAGAATGAGTTCCTATATGGAAATGAGGTTGCCTGTGGTCTGGAATTATAACATCCATGCATGGTTACATGACACCATTGGTGTTATTGAAACCCACCAACTTCATTTAATTTTTATATAGTTTTGTTAAAAGAAAACCTTTGTATTCTAATAAATGATGATTGTGTGGTGTGTCCTTGTGTTTCAAAAATGATGGGTTCGAGTCATTTCAAGCCAAGATTTCTTTTGGATGATTTGTTTCTTGAGTGAGAAATATTATATGTATGTTTGTGAGAATGTGTGTGGTTAATGGTTTCTTTTGAAAAGTTCCTATGGAAAACCATAAAACGGGTCACCCTGCACCTTTAGTGTTTGCTTGCCATATGTCTTGGCCATTAGACCAGTATGAATGGTGTAAATCCCCGACCACAGATGCACGGAGTCTGTGTTTTATTACCTAACAATGGCATCATCACAAAATATAATGTCTTGAAAGACTGATTATTTTAGTAGACATGGATGTACTAGATACATTCATAAGTTTTACATTACATCATAAAATGGAAAACTACAACAAAATTGTTTCCATAGACAACACTGAGATCCCATAGAATACACCTACATGTCAAACATAATATACTTCTTCGCATCTTGGGAAAAATAAAACAAAAAAAATGGTGGGCTCAGATGCTCAGTAAGGATAACAATAAATCAGAAACTTTCATAAATAAGCATAAATATTTGAGGCAATGTATAAGACTAAAACAAAAGCCTTTTAAACATGAACTTCAGTATAATATGTAAAATATTAAAACAAAATAATGAAATTTACTTACTGACATGGATATTCTACTAGTCGAATAATCACATGAAATATCAATATCCAATTTCATAATGATGGAATTAATAATTCCAAACATTCATAACCACATTCATGATGTATAATGCCAAATGATTTTGGGCACGTGAAGTTGGTATTGCTCATGGCTCGAGGCGGTTTACGGGGAATTTGAATTCGATAAGGAAATCTGAAATTTGTGTTTTGCTTGAATGTGGTGATCGGTTTAACGGATGTGGTGTTTTGGTGTAATGGGTACCAGCAACCCCTTAAACCGGCTTTAGAGAATGGAAAAAAAATTCTTGCTTGCCAATACTACAAATAAGATTTCTTACAGGCGATGTTCGAAGACACCAGTTTGTCTCATGAGACCTACTGATTCATCACGGAACTATAGCGGGCTCCACTCGTCACATACTAAGTCCAATACATTCCTCATATGAAACGGTTTAAACATAACATAAACATTCGTATTAAAACTAGCAAACTAATTATCAATAATTAATCCATAAACCATGAATGTTGTAAAAATAACACATCCAAAGTAAAAAATATCCCAAAAACATCAATACAATGTGGATGTTTTGTATCACAATAAATTAACATCAATCATGCTTAAAATCCATCAAAGGATGTTGAAATAGATTAAATCAAAACTTTTTAGAGAAATACATATTTATATTTTGAAATCAATCAATAGTCTTGTAATTATAAAAGAAAATATTTTTTTTAAAATATTCTTATAATCCTGTAATGGAATCTTCAACAATGTTATAACGATGGAAAATAGCAGCACCCGTCGTATACGTTAAAAAACATTCTTATGTTAATTTTTTTGAAAATGTCATAAAGTACCTTGTTTAGAAAAATACGAAAAGGTTCCTTTCAAAAACCTATATGTTTAAATAAGGTTGTAAATTAATTTATACCATTTTTTAGTAAATAGTAATAATGTTTTGGAATATATTTTTAGAAAACCAGGATAATGATGAAAAGGAGGTCTTAGTAGATAATAACTTATAAACAACCTCGAATAATGAAGAGATTGTGAAATTAACCGTTACCATGTATTTTTACATGGTCAAGGGTATGTTAAAATACTGTATAATGGTGAAATAACTGTTATAAAATTATAAAATAATCATATACATTAATATGATATCATATATTATCTTTTAACATTGCTTTTCTTAATAATATCTTAGTATTATCATCGTTTCAGGTGTTAACAGATTCATTTTCCTTTATGTGCTTTGTTATGTAAGTAATTTTTTATGGATAGGATATATCTTATTCATATTCAAAATGATATTAAGTATTTAAACAATATTTTTAATCATCTAATAAAATATTTTCATGAATAGATATGTTGGAGAATGAATCTAATCACATTCATGGAGACGGTAATCCGTACGAATGCATGAGGGACAATATCATTTTTTTTATATTAAAATAATATATAATTGGAAGTTATATCATATATACATAATCATTATCATGTTATATTTAATATTTACATCAATTAAACATCATTATTATACCAATATATATAATTATTTATTGAATAACAATTACACCACGATGTGGAGATAGTAAGTCGTACGTACACACGTATGGTGACATGCCATTCAAATGATGGATAGAAAAATGAATATGGTTGTACAAAGTTTACAAAGAAATCTTAGAATAAAGAGGATACTGGATTTATTATTTTAGAATGGAAAAAATACGATGTTGAAGAAGAAAGCAACTTGAAAGAGGTGATGAAATATTTACCACTTCTTTAGGTTCTTACTTTTGAT
The DNA here is from genome assembly GCA_963277665.1 of Viscum album. Classification (NCBI taxonomy): domain Eukaryota; kingdom Viridiplantae; phylum Streptophyta; class Magnoliopsida; order Santalales; family Viscaceae; genus Viscum; species Viscum album. Next base: position 1,360,259,789 of record OY728147.1, on the reverse strand, counting down.
TTGATCAAAGGGGAACCATAGGTTGGCTTTCTGACTAATGGAATGCCTCTAATATGATGGTAGGATAGTTGAGATGGTATTTGGTTAGGGTTTGACCGATCCAAATGGCTTTGATGTAGTTAATTAGAGAGAAGGGGTGTGCCCTTTTATAACAGGTGTGAGGGGAACCTTAGGAAAAGTTATAAACATTATTTTATAATAAACTCATTTTCAATTTATAATGGCTCAAAAATGAATTATTTAATTTATAAGGTGGGTATGGTTCTAAAACTTCTCAACAAATATGTTTTAGATAGGTTTGGGTCACTATATTAACATTATTCTTTAGATTTAACTCTTAGTTAAATAGTTTGTCATTTACCATGTCTCCATGTGTTTTTATATTATAACGTTAATAAACAGACTATAAACTTCCAAGAAAACCTCAAGTGGTTAATTAATTACATATATAATATTAATTTATTCCTTTGGCCTCATCTTAGATTTTTTGGAAAAAAATATCAATTACTAATTTAATATTTGTTTTAAAAACTCTATTATGTCAATTATGACACTATATGGTATTTTGTTTTTTGTAAAGTCATAAATGAATTATTAATTCTAAAAAAATTCATCTAACCAACCCTAACATGAAATATTAAAGTATAAAATTAATGTAATTTATAAAAAGTCTCAGATTACATTTATTTGGATATTTATAATGTCAATTATTTTAATCATTCTTTAATACGGTAATTACTTCATCGTCATTGTGTCATAAACAAATTTACATATTAATGTCTAAAATTAATAAATAAAATTCCATTATGTAATAAATCACTTTATATTTCTAATTAATATTTAATGTCGAATTTATCTTATGTATAACTCTATATTAGAAATGCTTTATTTGTTAAAATTTGATTTTAACTCTTTTAACTTTTCTTTAAATAAAATAATAATAAATGTCTTAATCTAATCCTATTGGGCCAAAGTGGTTAATATTTTATTCCTAATATTTTTTTGTCTAATTATATTTATCCAATGGAATTTTGACATGATTTAGGGTAATAATAATATCATTTTTACCCTAAATTACCCTATTTACTTTTAATCGTGGTAAATAAAAATAAAAAGTTACTATTCACCAAAAATTAATATAATCTTATTGAACCACATTTTACGTAATGATATAAATTGTGTCTCTAGGATTTTTTAAATTAAACTCACACAAGTGGTAAAATTATATTTTTTGTAAATTTGCAAATGCACCTAGGGGGTGGGTAAAAGACGGTAAAAAATTCAATACATTTTTTATATATCTAAAATTATTATAAACCAACTCCTATTAGTAAAATTGAACTTATATAGGTATTATGTATCTATTTTGACCTAAAATAATATTAAATAAAACATGTAATTATTTAAATAAAATTTTGGTTTTAAACTATAACACTGTGTTTTTCTCTATTCATCAAAAATTGAAATTTTCATAAATTACCAAAAATTCACCCTAAGATAATTTTGATATTCTGAATCAAAAAATGAAGTAAATTATGAATGATAAAATTTATAAATCTCTAAAAATTGGTATTAAAATTTATAACGGCTAGTTTGATTGGTTGTGGTGTATTAGAAATTGATATTGCGTACAACACACGCTATTGTATTATTCAAAGTGAAGCATACCATGGAAGCTTGGGGTGTTACATTATCCTCTCCTTCAAATAATTTTTTCCTCAAAACATCTAAAAAATTACTGCATAAAAATACATGGGTGGTTCTTCATCATAAGTTCATTGGGTTCCCATGTAGCCTCTTCCATCTTATGGATTCCCCATACAACTTTTAACAGATGAGTCATCCAGTTTCTCTACACTTTTTCCCTTGTATCATGAACCATGATAGGCTCTTCGTAATAAGACAGATTGGGTTCCATTTATAATTCCTCATAAGTGAGAACATGCGCTGGGTCAGTCATTTATTTTCTAAATAGTGATTTGAGGAATACATCTTGCACTTTGGAGAGACTTGGCGGCATCACCAACCGGTAAGCTACAACCCCTATTCGTTCTACAATTTTGAAAGGACCAATGTATATTGGACACAATTTTCCCTTCATACCGTAATGTATAACACCCTTCAATAGAGATACCTGCATGAAAACATGATCTCCTAATTGAATTCCCAATCCTTCATTCAGTTATCGGTATAGCTCTTCTGCCAAATTTGAGCTGCATTGATGTGGGTTTGGATTACCTTCATCATTTCCACCATTTCATCCAAATTTTCTGGCTCTATGAGTTTTCATTCACCAACATCATCTCAACAGGTTAGTGTGTGACATATATTTCAGTATAACGCTTCATATGGTGACATCTGAATACCTAAATGTAAGCTATTATTATAGGAAAATTTTATCATAGGTAAATATTGATCCCACATAACTTGAAGGTCAAGTGAGCATGATCTCAACATGTCTTATACGGTTTGAATAGTCTGATCGGACTGTGTAACAGTTTGGGGGTGGTAGGCAGTGCTCAAACAATGTTCAGTGTCCATGGCGTTTTGAAGACTATTCCAGAATCTTTATGTAAAATGGGGATGGCGATCAGAAACAATATATAGTGGTACCACTACTACAAAAATGGGCTTTATAAGTGCTCAAAATGGGCTTTAACAAAACTAAAAATCACTATAAAGCTCAGTGTTGATATAGGGGATTCCCTTTTATCAGCGCTCCAAAAAAGGCTCATGAATGACCCTTTTATCTGTGCTAAAAGATGCACTGATATAAGTCCCCTTTTTCAGTGCTTTTTTAGTGCTGATAAAAGGGACCATTATTAGTGCTTTTAAAAAGTGCTGATAAAAGTAAAAAAAATTAAAAAATTATAAAAAATAATTATATAATGCATGGAGAGAATTTAATAGCGCTTGACCCCGCCTTTATCAGCGCTAGGCAGACCCCCCCTCACACTCTCCCTCACACTGCCCTTCCCATGTATCCTCACACACGTGCACCCATTTTATTCCACCCAATGTCGAACCCGTGTCCTCCCCCCTTTCTCGGTTTCACCATTACCACTAAGCCATTACTTTTTTCTCTATTTAATGATATATTTATTTATTAATATTCTTATATAGTTATCTTTATTCGTATATTGATATAGATTAATATTATTATAAATATATTTATTTGTATATTAGTATATATATATTCATTCGTATATTCATATATATATATATATATTTAGTTATAATTTTTTATCTGTATATTTATTTGTATATTAATATATACTTATAATATTAGTTTTAAATACATTTATGAAATATGTGTTTTATGTCTGTTAATAAATAAATAAATACACACATACATACACATACACAACACACACAGACACACACAGATATACACACACACAAAGACACATATATATTTATGAATAAATACATATATATGTGTATTTGAAAATCCATAGAATGTTAAAAGGACCATAACATATAATCCAGAAGCCCGTTTCAACACCATAATCTGTCAAATCGAAGAAAATGAAACAATCTTCAATATTATATGTGTTACATCCCTAACGTACATCTGGATCCAAGGTTATACTTGTTTTAATGTTAACAAATCTGGTTATACAGACTAAAAACAGAGTTTTGGAGGTCTTCTGGACCTTTCTTGGCTTCGAAAAATGTAATGGAATCTTTTCTTTGTTCACCAGCACGTAGAGATTCTCACAGGAATCGATTTGATATGATGTAGTGCTCAAGTGGACTCCCGGATCAAAATTTATGGACGTATGCTGTTTGAGTTACATTTTCAACTTATTATAGATCTTTTATTAATTGTGTTGATTTTTTGTGACTTCAAATTGTTATTAAATGATTTTTAATCAATAACAGTTAATAAATTATCAATTAATAATATTTTTTTAATTAATTTAATTCCATTATAGCTAAATTTTTTATATGTTAAATGTAATAGTTTATTTATACATATCTATATCTTATTTAAAAAATATATATTATATTTATATAAATATAAATATACTTATATAACAATATTTTATTTTCCATGATTTTATTTGAAACATGATATTTATCAGTGGTAGGAAAAAGCACTGATAAATCCCCCCTTTATCAGTGCTAAAAAAAGCACTGATAAAGGGGGCCTTTAACATCACTTTTTTAGCGCTGAAAAAGGCCTGCTTTATCAACACTTTTTCTAGCTCTGAAAAAAGGGTAACACGTCCCATTCCCATTTTTGTAGTAGTGTACTCCATGAATTATTACAACTTCATTAATATTTAGTCTTGATAAATGTTCAAGTGGTAAATCTTCTCTTATAGCATGAAAAAGTGTAGACATGTTAGGATGGATAACAATGACCCATATTGAATCATTCCGTCTATGAGTCTTTGGTAGCCCCCTGATAATGTCCATCGAAATATTATCCCATTTGAACTCAATTATGGGAAGAGGATTCATGACTCCTCCAGGTTGTTGCCTTCCATCTTTCACCTGTTGACAAACAATACATGTTGAGGCCAAATCAGCAATCTCCCTCTTCATGTTGTCCGACCAAAAATGTTCCTTCACATATATGTACAACATAGATATACCAGGGTAAGTAGTGAAATTAGAAATATGAGCATCAACCAAGAATTCCATTTTTAGATCAGGTATATCAGGAACTCAATGCCTCTTCCAAAATTTCGAAATCCCATATTCATATACGAAGTCACTCAATATCCCTTCATTCACAGCTTTAATCTTCTTTTGAAACAACCCATCATCATCTTGAGAACATTTTTACCTTTCTAGTAAAAATGTTTTTTCAACCATTTGAAAAAGAATTGATGTTTCACCTTCCATGGTTATTCCCATATCCATATTTACTAGAACAATGTATATAAGATCCTTTTCAACTCTCATCTTGTTTAGAACTCCATGATCCTTTGTTCTCAAAGCATCTTCCACCTTATTTGCCTTCCCGAGGTGGTAGTTTATAGTGAAATCATATTCCTTTAGTAGTTCAAGCCATCTCATTTGCCTCATGTTGAGTTCTTTTTGTGAGAATATATAATTCAAACTCTAGTGATCTGTATAAATCTCACATATTTTCACCAAAGAGATAATGTGTCCATATCATCAAAGTAATGATTACAGCTTATATCTCATGATCATGAGTAGGATAGTGTTTTTGATGAATTTTTATCTATCGTGATATGAAGGAAATAACCCTATAATTCTGCATAAGGACACAACCAAGTCCTTTCATTGATGCATCACTATAAATAACAATCCCATCATTCCCCGATGGTAGAGTCAATATAGGAGAATTAACTAATATTCTCCTCAGTTCTTCAAATCATTCATCACACTCTTTTGTCCAAAAAAATTTAACCCCTTTTTTTGTGAGCATTGTTAATGGGTTAGCCATCTTCGAAATATTCTGGATGAAGTGTCGATTATAACCTTCTAAACCAATAAAACAGCGTACCTCAGTTATACTCATCGGTGATGGCCATTCATGGATTTCCATGGTCTTAAAAGCATCAACTGAGATTCCATCCTAAGAAACAATATGGTCATGAAATGAAATATCCTGAATCCATAATTCAAACATGCTAAACATCCCATATAATTTGTGTCTCTTAAGAGTCTTCAAAATAATGCACACTTGATTTTTATGATCTTAGTAGCTTTTGGAGTATACCAATATATCATTAATAAATACCACTACAAACTCATTAATATATTCCTTGAAAAATATATTCTTTAAATCCATGAATATAGAGGGGTCATTAGTCAATACAAAAGGCATTACTGTAAACTAGTATTGCCCGTACCTGGTTCGAAATTCTATTTTTGCAATGTCGTCCTTCTTCAAACACAACTAATGATATTCAGATCAATGTTAAATCTTGGAAAAGTATTGACCTCTATGATGCTGGTCAAATAAATCGCCAATGCGAAGTAGGGGATGCATGTTCGTTATTGTTATAGAATTGATCTCATTGTAGTTAAGTTACATCCTCATAGATCTTCCTTTCATCTGAACAAAATGGATAGGGGATCCCCATAGAGAAACACTTGGGTGAATAGATCCCTTATTACTCAATTCCTCTAGTTGTTTCATTAGTTCCAAAAATTCTATAATGGAAATTCTATAATGGGTCTTTGATATGGGCCTTCATCCATGAATTAAATCAATGTAATACTCAATTTCATATTCTGGAGGATGTTTAGGTAAATACTCTAAAAACACATCATCATATTCATTCACAATAGGTAGATTATCAATTTGAACATTCCTTTACTCATCCACAATTTTTTCATTCTCTTCCTCCCTAATAATTGAATTTAGTTGAGCTACTGAGGGTGGATCTTGATAAAAATTAGGTGGTGAAGATTTTGCTCTAATGATAAGGTGTTCATTATCATCATCATCAAAAATAGTAAACTCCTTATTCTTAAAATAAATTTTTTCATCATGGTCTGAAAGTCAATCCATACTAAGGATTATATCAAATTCAATCATGGGTATGACAATAAGATCAGCAGATAAAGAACATTTATATGCCATGATGGGGACTGATTCACAAATCGTTGTTGAAATGATACTTACCTTATCAGTTTTAACTGACAAATCCCTTGTTAAATCAAATTGAAAATATCTATTTTTCATAGCAAGATAACAAGATATGAAACAATGCGATGATTCATAATCAAATAATGAATTTTCCAAACATGTGGAAACAAATAATTACCTGCCACTATTTAATTCAGAGCTTTATCCTCAGCAGTAGTGATAGCATAAGATTGGCCTTGATCCCTTGTCCTTTTCTAGGAATGTTCCCTTGAAACTTAGGAAATTCATATTCATAATTCCCCCTTTCTCTACAATTGTAGAATTCGACATCGACAACCTCTTTCTTCCCCTTGCAATCACGATCTTGGTGGCCTTTTTCATCCCACTTGTAAGAGACTCCCATTCCATTCTAGAAAGTACCAGGGTGTTTCATCTCACATTCACTACAATATGGATATCCATCTTTTCACTTCTTTCCCTAATTTCCATTTCTATAGTGTTCAGCACATCTCTTTTTCGCATGCTTTTCTTTAGAGTCATAAGATTTAGAGAAATATTTTTCTGTCTTGATAGCACATGAGAAATTATCTTCATATTATAAGAAGTATTGTGAGAATAATGAGCGACAAATAAATGGTTTTAACCCATCAAAGGAACGACCAATATTACTTCTTGGGTTACATATATAATCTTTAGAATGCCTCACCGTCCTTGTAATGTTGGCTTCATACATTGAGGCATTCTCATACTGTTTTTGCCTCAGACACATAAATTGCCTTTCTATATTTTTCGATGGTCACGAGGGAAGTATTTTTCTATGAAAAAGTGATTTAAACACCATCTATTCCATACTAGACACTTCTACATCTTCCATCGAGTTTTGAATCAATGAACACAATTGATCAGCATCTCGAGTAAGGCGGTAAACTGCCAAGAAAACTTTTTCCATTTCGCTTCTCCCTAAGGCATGGAATATTTTATCTATGGAATTTATCCATTACATAGTTACTAGTGGATTTTTTCCCCATTGAATTTTGGAGGTTGTTTCCTCATGAAGAGATCTAGCATTGATCCTCCATGCTGCGGATCAGGGTTCTCCAAACGGGTAAGGTTATTATTCATAACCTAAGTGAGTTATCTGAGTATAGTGATTAGCTGACTAGAAGAAGTTGCATCATCAGCTGCAGTATAATTATCTTGAGTAGGAGGGAAATACCTTCATGGAGTGAATGAATTAATACAGTTTTAATTCCTTTCACTAGGAACCATTTCAAAATAATTTAATAAACTAGATTAGTTTATGAATCAAATTACATACTTCCAAACAAGTAAAATACATACCATAAATTCAACAGCTTATGGATATACTCCATAATCATAAAAATGTTTTCTTTGAGGAAGTATATACTCATAAACCCTTTATAATGGTTTTTATAGAAAATGAGAATTATCCAAATCATATCCCCATGGAGTTTCGTAACCCAGAGTATAGCAAGGCATGATGTCATGCACCAGTTCTCATTCGAGTATAGATCAAAGTGGTGTTTTGGGTTTTTACCCCTAGGTAAATTTGTGCCATAGTGGCCTCTACCACACTAAAACAAAAATTGACTATAGCGGTGGTTTTTAGCGGCGGTTTAGGGAACTACCAGTAAACCTTTTTTAAAAATGGTTTCGCAGAGGTTTATAAAAAACTATCGAGAAACAATTTTTTTAAAACACTGATCCTCCCCCCCCCCCCACCTCGACCCCCTTCTCACCCCGTGACCCCGCATCCCCCACGACCCCAGCCCCCCGCGACCCTGGCGACCCCATGACCCCAGAGACCCCGCTTCCCCCGACAATCCCGCCCCCCCGCAAACCCACGACCCCAGCAACCCTGCTTCCCCCAGTGACCCTGCTTCCCCTATCCCCATATGACCCCGTCGACCTATACGAACCCTAAGATTTGAAATGAGTTTTTTTTGAATATTTTCTGAACTCAATTTCATTTCCATACTAGGTTGGGATCTTGAATAATCAAGTCAGATAGATGTATTAGAGTTAATTACTAATGATATATTGGTTGTTTTATTAAACCTAGGGAAGTGGTGTTAGAGGTATTAGAGTATAGCCTTATAGGCAAGATAATCTAGAATATGTTATGATAGTTGATTCATTCCTATGTAAGGAAAATAAATTTATATTGTCTAACATGAGTACTAATATAATTAATTATATAATACTATTAGATCAGTGAAACCATTATATAGTGATCAGGATTTTATTTATGTGCTTGTTTTCATGTGATAAATGAACTACAATGGGATGGATGGTCTTAGAATTCCAATGATATATTTTAAATGATTTCCATTATTGGATTTGTAACCTATTGAGATTTTTTTATTCTTTATATTAGATATTTTATCTTGTATAAATCCTCTTATGTGAATTTATGACCTAAACACAACTAGGTTTACACCTATATAAGTGCCACTCTGGATTCATCATGAAGATGATGAGAAATTATTCTAGGTAATTGAGTATGAGGGACCTCTTCTTTTTTCCATGTTAGGAATTTATCTCTATGTAGATTCAATTTCTAGGACATAGATGATAATTTAAGATTATTTTATTAGACATCATCATAATAAATTCATGTATTCTAAAACATATCATTATATATGTGTTGGTTTGTTAAATCACACTACCTACTTTTCTATCCATCTATATTCATCAATTTTACTAAAAGGATATTTATTTTCTTACACATTATAGGATAAATATTTTAATTGATTCCTTACTGATAAATAAATGTGATATTTAAATAGTGTTTCAATATTATATTGGAATGTTGTGACTTTTCGTGGATCACATAGAGATGTTTTGAGTTGTGAATATGGTTGTGAATTTTTTTGTGAAATTTTATTGTGAGATAGTTCAAGTAGGTTTATTTTGTATTTAAATTTTATTTTTTTATCCTTTATCTATATGTTATCCAAACTAGATGATTTTTCATCAATATGTATAGTCATAGAAGAAATTAATCACTTTCATTGAATATGTATCGTTGTATTTTTTATGATTTTTTGAAATGGATAACCTATTTATTTATAAGGCCTACATGACTATAATGAATTATGACACTTAGGTATGGAGTTACTTATACTTTTGAAACTCGATCATGGAGTCCATCAAACATGTGTTACTGAAGCCTAGCATCCCTTTTATTTGAATTAATTTCATTTGTGAGTTGAAGTGAATGATATGGAATTAATTATAACTTATTGTAGTTGTTTGGATGAATATAATTATTCCATGTTCCCGAATATAATTTTTAGAGAGAATTCCTTCTGGGATCTATTTCCAATTATATAATTCTGATAAACTTTTTATGTTGTCCTGGAAGATAGTACCAACACCCCACATTTCATCTCCAAATTCAAAAATTGATTCTACTATGAAACACCAATCACCAAGCCCAGACACATCAGCTATTCTTCAAATACCCTAGTTTGACCCCCAAACCACATCATCCGCATCTTGAACGCCATTTCTGATGTGGTCTACACCATAAAACATCAATTTGTATGCGACAACACTATTAAGTCCTTCTCTAGATGAATTATACCAATGGCGCGCAATCCCACCCACCAATGCTCTATCATATCCTAACCACAATACCTTAAAACTCAAGGAATAACAAAAATGTTCAATTCCCACACCAATGTCTGAATCTGTCTCTTAGTTCAACTCCATGGTCCGATCCTCGATTGTCCCATTTAACCGTAATTCTCCACTCATGAGCACTAACACATATATTATCGAAATCACCCTCAAGTCCCACCACCACTCTTTTCAATGTAAATACACCAATGAGAGTACTAGAAATTCAATCCACCCATGGTTCATGGAACCTCAAATGATAATATCCCAAGTTATTTTTTCATGCATTTCCAGGAACACCAACACATATCATGCCTCAAGACTACCAACCCTCACATGGTTGTTGTCACTCCAAATTTAGAATGTGTTGAGTTTTGTAAGAATCATAAGGATTTCCCTAAACATTATTTATAATAGATTTATTCGATATTAGAGTTTTATATGATAAATCTTTAGAGAACATAGGTTGGGTTTATTCCAAACTGACAATGTTCTTGGGTTTTCATGGTAAAGTGGCTACCATGTTGTTAGCACACTTTCTTTTTACCAAAGAAACTTCCCCTATCCCAAACAATAGAGGGTTCATATCTAACTCAGGGGATCATATTTATTATATTATGTCTCTATAATCTTATACTATCGTATATATGAATCTCATTCTCTATTTAGTATTAAATTTGTGATTTAATTGTTTTTATTATTGTTTAGGAACATTGTGATATACATGGATAAAAGCTGGATCACATTACCGAGGCACAAATCTCAGTATGTTAAGGGTTTGAATGAGTTTTTAGATTTTTCAATTTTTGATCGATCCATTAAAGGGAGAATAAAATGTCCATATCCTAAATATAAATTTAGAACATGGTTGAAGGGAGATGAAGTTTATTAACATTTAATACTGAAGAAATTCCCTGGTCAATATTTATGCTAGATTTGGCATGGATAATCAAACGTTACAGAAATATTGAGCATTGATGTTAATCCACAGAATGGGGACTGAAATACACCTGTCGTGAGGCATGGAAAAACAATATTTTATTTACATAAGTATAGAATTGCAGTTGATCCTAGGTAGTCTCTCTCAGAGGATTGCACACAATACAAGGTAATCAATTTTTTGGGTTTTCATAAAAAGGTTGGTTTTAATTAATTTAAATGACTATTAGAGAAACAAACAACAGAAATTGATTGATTTTAACAAATGATAAAGACGTTGATCAGATTGGGTTTGGCTAGACCTAGTGTTGTGCCATCATAGTTTACAAATTTTATCTCTTCTTCTTCCTTAAACTGGAAAGTGATAGATTCATCTACCGAGTCCCCTCTCTCCCTTGGTCAGATAGATGTGATGAGAATTTTCCTTTCTAAAACCCTAGATTGGTATATCATCCTTACAATGTGTTTAGGGTTGTAGAAGGTCTCCTGATTAATCAGTGAAATCCTAGAACTGGAATTGTTGTTCCTTAATAAACCAGGATTTTGACATAAAATCCTACACACGTGCTTGACAACCGCCCATCAATCACCACCCATCCCTAATCATGTTTCACCGTATACATATTAGAATTGGGTGGAGGGATATGTGATCATCGACCAAATCAATTATTAATTTCAAAATCAAAACCTTAACACTACCGCATTCGGAATTCAATACTGAATTAAGAATTGAAACAAGAAAAAGAAAAAGAATAAATTTTATTCATTTCAATCACAAAAACTCAAACACAACACATAGGTCCAGCCTTCCCTCTTTCTGAAAACTCAAATGAAACTACCCCTCCATGGATGGGGTAAGCGAGATGATGCAGGATAGGAGGGACATTTTAACGTAATGGAAAAATAAAAGAAAAAAATAGAATGATGCTGAGAAAGAATTTCCCCGAGTGTCCCTTGGCCTCCTCCCATCTCTGATTATGGTGTCCCAAAATGAATGGGATGGAATATGGGATGCTTTGAGGAGGAGGAGATCTCCTCCTTTTATAGCCATATTTATGTCCTCCGACTATTGTCGTGTTTGGGACCCAATAAATTACCTCTTCACGGGTTGAGACATTTTTCAATATTTTTCACAATTTTCTTGGGCGTTTCCCCTCAAATGATCAGCGGATTTGGACATGTAGTTCGAGAATTATGTCTGTTTTACTCTGAGCATTTATTCTATCCATTCAGATTCTGCAAGACGACAACCACCGGATTAGGAAGCTTTAATTTACCCTCCAACGGTCAAATATAGCAGCCTTTCCATCATAAAAGATGTTCTAAAACTCTGTTCCCATCCACCCACCGAATATCACAACATTTGGGCCTACAATGAATGAGTTATGGATCCCACACCAAAAACTGGAAGAACAACAATCAATTTTCTTTCTCCCACTTGTGAGCTTCTTTTAAGATTCCATATGGCCTATTAAACTTTTAGTCCAACAATAGTAAATGAATCCCTTGATGTGTATAATCTGGAAAAGAATTAAATTTGCAGTTTGGATTAGTATAGATAATTTTATGGCCAAAATACAAAAATAATTTAAAACTGCTAGAAATCCAAAATGGCCCATTTTTACTATTCATCTCAAAAATAACACCAATATCATAAAAATGAAACAATTCATCTTATAGGAACAGTTTTTTGAGTTTAAAATATTGATATTCAATATAACTTAATTGAAAATATTTGCTCTATCAATTCCCCAACACTTAAACTATTCTTATACTCAAGCATAAAATCTCAACATGGAATTCAAAGGGCACCAATGTCACCAATATTTAAATATCAAATGAAATAAAATCAAATGATTATCCATGTCCAATAATATTTTCCAGTTCCACAAAAATACCAATTTAATTTCCCATTTTACAAAGAACTAATCAATTCATGCATTTTACTTTTACCCTTTGAAAAATAATGGAGATTCTCCATTCATTCATTCAAGCATCTCAATTTATTATTATTAAACAAGGAAAATCCTGATCTACCTCACTTTTGAATGTTTTCTCTCATCACTCATGATACAATTAATAGTGGAGTTATTCTCATATCATGAGAACATTCTCCTTACCCATTGTCTTGTAAAGGAACTACTTTCTCCACTTTATAAATACAAAACACACATAAAATCATGAGGACTTGCAATAAAGGTTCAAAGGACTCTGTGGATTATGGATGGTGGGTAAATGATTGAAATAATTTAAGGCCAGAAGTAGTAGGTTTGACTCTTAAGTAAAATTCATGATTAATCAACTAAAAACACAAGATGAAACTCACTCAAATCCCCTTGAAGTGTCAATAACAACATTGTTCCCCTTTTAATGACATTGGTCATGAGTCAATAAATGATTAACAATAATGATATCATTCAAGTTCTACCTTTTTTTTGTAAAGCTCTATAAAAGCACAACTTTATTTTCTTTTTTTGTAAAGCTCCATATAGGCACAAATTTATTTTGAAATTTTTTATCTCTCTTTTTATGGAGATCATATGAAATGAAAGAAGCATAATGAAATGATGACTCATGTCCAATTTTCTAATAATACATTTCCCAGAATGATGACGTACACATTACACAACCCAAAAATGATACATATCTCAATAAACGCACACGAAAGGCCCTTCCCCCACACTCAAACTTGAATTACCATGAAAAATACTAATAGTGTGGGTAGGTAAGGAAATAACATCTTGTAATGTGCCATAATCCTATAAGGCAATTCATGGATTCTATGGGATAACAAAGGATAAATATAATCATGGATCTTAGGAAATATGTGGCTAGCCAATGTAGTGCCTTAATCATTTTAAATGTGGTTTTTTACAGTCATAGCTTTGACAAGTTTCAATACAAGTTCTAGTAGGTGACACGTCCCAAGATCACTCAAGATATATGCTCAAGATAAAATAGGAAATATTTGTTCTACAAATACTCTCAGGAATGAGATTATGATATTGGAAAATCACTCATGGCATGATTAATAATAACAAATTAATTCACATGAATTTCAGAAATTCAATGAATGAAAAATGGAAGGGAAATTTCATTTACATGAATCAATTAATTCCCTCAAATCATGAGTCCTTATTTCAATATCCTTGCTTCACTTTAATCATCCAATTATCCATTTTAATCATTCTATGTCAGTAACATTGAAATCTAAAACATGGAATCATTGGATTTCTATGAAACTCATGTCTCCTAGAGATGTCAAGTAAAACATGAATTCAAGCGTGGGAATGCATTTTTTGATCAATTATTTAAAAGACTAAAAATGTAGGGAATGAAGTTGGATAATATAGATTAAAAACTCTTACTCCCCTATCCAATGGATTATTTTCTTCATAAAGTATAATCCCACTACAACTTCTTCATTAATGGACCTGAAAAATAAAAATGAAAACAATTAATAGTGAATGCATGTTCAATCATTCTGTTAAATGACTATGAGGACAAGTGGACAGTGGGGGAAAATGCGAGTTTCCTCTAGGTAGTGCATTGTATTAATGTCGTTGGCTTGAAAAACAAAAATAAAATAAATTTTTTGAAAAATATATTGGACTACAAGATTTCGTCCCCCATAATTAATTGATGTAGTGTCCTCAAATGCATGTAAATGGAATTTTTATGTATGTTTCAAAAAGATCGAGTTACTTCATTTAATCCAGTGTAATGGAATGATGCAACCTGGTAGTTGTTCATTTGTATTCAGGTTGATGGAGTGCAATATCCTCCCCTGGTTCTTGAGGTACGGTCCCATGGAACTTCTTCAGCCTCTGCCCATTTACAGTTAATGGGTTTCCTCCTCCTTCCTTTTAAATCGGCACATCACCAAAGGGGTATAGATGAATAACAGTAAAGGGCCCTTCCTATCTGGAACCAAATTTACCTGGCATAAGCTTACGTCTGGATTTGAAGAGTAACACATGTTCTCCAGGGTTAAAGGTTCTTGGTTGAATTATCTTTTCATGGGCCATCCTTGTTCTCTCTTTATATATCATTGAGTTTTCAAAATATTCCCTTCTAATTTCCTCTAACTCCTGCAACTGCAATATTCTTTCCTTCCTAGCATTCTCATGTTCCAGATTCATCTCTCTGCCCACCCAGTAGGCTCTATTCTCCAACTCTATAGGAAGGTGGAATCTCGTTCCTTAGGTCAATCTATAGGGACTCATCCCTATCGGTGTATTGCAGGACATTCTGTATGCCCATAATGTATCATCTAACTTTTGGCTCCAGTCCTTCCGGTTGGGTTTAACAGTCTTCTCCAGAATGGCTTTGATTTCTCTATTAGAGACTTCTCCTTGGCCATTTGTTAGGGGATGGTATGGGGCAATGTTCTATGATGAAACCCATACTTCTTCTGCAATGATTCCATTTTCCTTTTGAAAAAATGAGTCCCTTGATCACTGATGATTGGTTGTGGCACGCCAAACCTACAAAAAATGTTAGCCCTGACAAAATCCCAAATAACATTAGCATCATCAGTTCTCATAGCCTTTTCTTCCACCCATTTTGAAACATAGCCTACAACCAAAAGAATATATGAGTTTCCAAATGACATTGGGAATGGTCCCATGAAATCTATTCCCCAAACATCAAAAATTACACAAAAGGTTATTGGTTTTTGAGGCATTTCATGTCGTTTGAATATGTTACCAGAAAATTGGCATTTTTCACATCTTTAACAAAATTCATATGAATCCTTGAATACAGTGGCCCAGTAGAGTCTAGATTATAAAATTTTTTGGGGCGGTCCTCTGAGGTCCAAAGTGGCCTCCACAAGATAAGTTATGACAAAATTCAAACATAGATTCAATTTCACTTCTTGGAAAGCATCTTCTTATGATTTGATCGTTACAAATTTTCCACAGAAACAGGTCTTCCCAAATGTAAAATCTTGATTCAGATTTAATCTTATGTTTTTTATGAGATCTTAGATGAGAAGGTACCTAAGATGTTACCAAATAGTTGAAAATGTTGGCATACCATGGTAATTCACTATTGATGATGTAGAGTTGTTCTCCAGGAAGCTCATCATTAAGTGGGTTTTGCTTTGGGATTTTTGTTTCAGCTGTGTGGGGTAGTCGACTCAGATGATCAACCACTTGATTTTCAGTCCCCTTCGTATCATTGATTTCCAAATTGAACTGTTGTAAGAGTACCATCCATCTCACCAATGGTGGTTTAGAATCTGCCTTTTTCATTAAGTACCTAAGAGCTGCATGATTAGAAAAAACAACTTTAGTGCCCAGAAGATATGATCAGAATTTATCTAGTCCAAAAACGACTGTATGGAACTCCTTCTCTGTGGTTATGTAATTTATTTGTGTTGCATATGAGGTCCTTGATGCGTAAGAGATGAATTGAGGCTTTCTGTCAATTCTTTGTGATAGAGCGGCTCCCACTGCTTGGTTAGATGCTTCACAAAGTTCCTCGAAAGGGTAATCCCAATTGGGTGGCTGCATTATTGATGGTGTTATCAGCCTTTCCTTTAATTAATCATATGATTCCCTAAATTCACAATAAAAATTAAATTTATCATCCTTTAAAAGTAATCTGGAGAGAGGGAGAGAAATCTTACAGAAATCCTTGATGAATCTTCGGTAAAATCCTACATGCCATAAAAAGGATCTAACATGTTTGACAAAAGTTGGATATGGCAAGGAATTTATTACATCAACTTTTGATTTAACAACCTCAATCCAATTTTGTTACTTTATGTGCCCCAACACTATCCCTTTTTTCAACCATGAAATGACATTTTTAAAAATTTAATACAAGGTTCTTTTCAATGCATGTTTTCAAAACATTTTCCAAATTTCCCAAGCAATGATCAAATAAATTTCCAAAAACTGTGAAATCATCAAGAAACACCTCCAAGAAATCCTCAATGTGGTCCGAGAAAATACTCACCATACACCGTCGAAATGTACATGGGGCATTCCATAGCCCAAAAGGCATCCTTTTATAGGCGAATGTTCCAAAAGGGAAGGTGAAGGTTGTCTTCTCCAAGTCTTCTAGTAAAATTGGTACCTGAAAATATCCTGAGAATCCATCTAAAAAACAGTAATGAGTTTTTTCAGTTAACATTT
Source organism: Viscum album (assembly GCA_963277665.1). Classification (NCBI taxonomy): domain Eukaryota; kingdom Viridiplantae; phylum Streptophyta; class Magnoliopsida; order Santalales; family Viscaceae; genus Viscum; species Viscum album. Next base: position 1,360,242,482 of record OY728147.1, on the reverse strand, counting down.
CAAGCATATGATCAATGAATGGAATAGGAAAGTGATATTTTTGGGTAACTTGTTTTAACTTCTTATAATTTATACACACTCTCCAGCTGTTTTATATTCTCATGGGGATCAGTTCATTTATTTCATTTATAACAGTGGTCAGGCCGGATTTCTTGGGGACTTCATGAATTGGGCGGACCCATTGAGAATCAGATATTGGATAAATGATATAAGCTGCTAACAATTTCTCAATATCTTTCTTAATGACCTCCATGATTTTGGGATTGAGTCCTCATTGAAGTTGTCTAACTGGCTGATAATCACATTCTAAAAATATCATGTGAGAGAATACCTTAGGGTTGATTCTAGGATTATCACCTAAACTCCATTCTACAACTTTGACATTCATTTTGAGAAGGTCAATCAATGATTGTTCTTGTGAATGGGATAGGTTACTGGAAATGATTACTGGAAATTTCTCTCCTTCCATTAGGTACACATACTTCAAGTCACAAGGCAAAGGCTTCAGCTCTAAACATGGGGGTTGTTCAAGGGATGATATTGTATTTAGGTTTCCTATATCTAATGTTGAATTCTCTGGAATAATCTCACTTATTTTTAACAAATCATCGAAAAATTCAGATTTTACCTCATCCTTCAACATGATATCAAAATTTTCAGGTTCATGGGAGTTATAAAATTCAAATGAAGTGCATTCTCCCACAGATAAAAAGTCATGAATCATACTTGTGTCTTCAATTGGTTCTATACCTTCATCATGGGAGATTGCATAAAATGACTGATTGCTAGATGGGTGTTTCATCAAATCAATAATATTGAAGTGTACCATATTATCTCTGATCTCCATGGTGAGTGTTCCTATATGAACATTGATGATTGTCCTTGCTCTTTTCAGGAATGGTCTCCCTAGGATGATTGGATATTGGGATGGCGCTCAGTCTTCCTCTATGGAAAGGACATAAAAGTTTATTGAAAAGTGTAATCCTCTCACTCCTACAAGTATATCTTCAACGACTCCTGCTGGGAAAATTGTGGATCTGTTTGCTAATTGTACCACCACCGAGTTGATTTTAGTTATCCTATCTGCAAAGATGAAAATATTGAGTGAGGCATCACATTTATCGAAGCTCCAAGATCACATAGTGCATTAGTAAAATTTAAAGAATCGATAGTGCAGGGAATAGAGAAAGTCCTTGGATATTGAAATTTTTGTGGTATCGGTGGTGTGATCAATTTTGAGACGCTTCTTCCTAAGTTGATTCTTTCATTTCCATCCAACCTCTTTCTTTTAGTAAATAGATTCATCCGAAATTTTGCATATTTTGGGATTTGTCTGATTGCATCCAGTAGTGGAATGTTAATCTCAACTTTTCAGAATGTTTCCTGAATTTTCCATTGTATTCATTCTTCTTCTCCCTTCATTGACTCAACCAATGCTGATGGGAATGGTGCCGGGATATCCTTTTTCTCCCTTTTTTGTTTCTTCAATGGTGTTTCCAGTGTTTCTTTCTTAAACCTTGTTCATTCTATTTTTTTGTCGACTCCATCTTTTGGTTGTATATGATGAGCTTCAACTGGTTCCCCATATTCATCCTCCTCACATTGTTCTAGTGGTGTGAGCTCTTTCCCGCTTTAGTTTGTGATTGCACTAACATTCTCTTTTGGATTGGGAATTGATTGTGCAGGAATCTTACCTTGGTTATTGGTGAAAACATCCATAATTCTTGCAAATTGATCAGCTAGCTTGACCATCTTATCTTCTATTCCTACAACTCTTGTCTTTAGCTGTTGGTATTCATTTTTTGGTGCATTATTTAATAGTTTCTCATAATTCAACTGCTGGAAAGGTGGTGGTTAGAAATTTTGTTTTTGTTGGAAGGGCTTCTGATATGGTTGTTGGAATGCTATCAGGTTCTGATATTGCTGCTAAAATGGTGCTCTAGCATGGTTCTATTGAAACCCATAACCTAGAGGGGTTTGTGGTTGGTATTGCCTTTGTTGATAGGCTGCATCATAACTTACTGTCCCCTACACTTCTAGACATTGATTAGCATAATGAGAATTAGAAGAGAATAAACCACATACCTGATTCAGTCCTTGTTTTTCTTTCACATGGTTCACAGCTATATGTCGCACCAACCTGGTGTGTTCACCCATTTCATTGCTAATTAGATCAACTGAATCAGATGTTCTTATCTCATGGATTCCTCTGGTGATCGTAACTCGAGTGTCAAACTGCTGTGAATTTTGTGCAATCATTTCAATCATAACTCATATATCTACAGGTGATTTATCAATGATGTCTCCCCTCGACGAGACATCTAGTAGATTCTTGTCATTGTCAAGCAATCCTTGGTAGAAGCATACAAAAAAATGGTCCTCTTATATTTATTGGTGTGGAAAACTTGCACAAATTTTCTTTAAATGTTCCCAATGTTTGTAGAGTGTTTCTCTAGTTGATTGATGGACGACACAAATCTCTTTCTTTATTGCAGTTCTCCTGGATGTTGGGATTAATCATTGTAGAAAGAATTTTTTTAGATCTTCCCAGTCACTGATCCCCCCCAGTTGCAGATTGTACAACCATTCCTTTGTTGCTCCCTCTACTGATAAGGGGAGTTCCCTCCACTTCTCATGCTCTTCCACGACTGCTCGAGGTATGAAACTGGATCAAACATAGGTGAATTCTTGAATTTGTCGATTCGGGTCTTCACCTGCAAGACCATGAAATTTAAGAAGTACTTGAACCATGTTAATTCTCAATTCAAGGTCATTTTCTAAGGCAGTAATTTCATGTTGATAATTTTGATTGACAAATTGAGGTGCACAGATGCAACGTAGGGTTTGGATGGGATTTACAGGCATTATTAAAGGTTCAAAGTCTTTACTTAAGGTATCACTTGAATCAGTGAGATTGATTTCTTCGAAGTCTTGGGGAAGATTTTGATTTCTCAATTTGGTTATTATACACTCAATTCTGGGTCGAATTTTAAAAAATTTCTATTTGAGCTACGAGTCATTCAAAATAATTTTTTTTTAAAACAAGTTTTGAGGCACTGCCTCCCTGACAACGGCGCCAAGTTTTAAACATGCCTGTTGTGAGGCGTGGCAAAACAATATTTTATTTACCTAAGTATAGTATTGTAGTTGATCCTAGGTAGTCTCCTGAAGAAGAGTGCACGCAAAACAAGGTTGTCGCTTTTTGTTTTTTTAAATAGATTGGTTTTAATTACTTTTAATGACTATTAGAGAAACATATAATAGAAATTGATTGATTTTAACAAATGATAAAGACGGTGATTGGATTGGGTTTGATTAGACCTAGTGTTGTGCCATCATAGTTTCCAAATTTTATTTATTCTTCTTCCTTAAACTGGTAAGAGAGTGATTCATCTACCGAGTCCTCCCTCTCACTTGGTCATATAGATGTGATAAGAATTTTTCATTCTAAAACTTTAGATTGGTCTATCCTCCTTCTAAAGTGTTTAGGGTTTTAGAAATACTCTTGATTAATTAGAGCAATCCCAGACCTGGAATTGTTTTTCCCTAATAATCCAAGATTTCAACATACAATCCTACAAACATGCTTGAAACCGTCCAGAAATCACCACAGAACTCTAATCTTGTTCCACCATATACAGATTATAATTGGGTGGAGAGAGATGCGATCATCGACCAAAGAAATTTATAATTTCAGAATCAAAACCATAACACTACCTTATTTGAGAATTTAAGACTGAATTAAGAATTGAAACCAGAATAACAAATAAGAATAAATTTTATTCATTTCAAGCACAAAAACTCAAACACAACACATAGGTCCAGTCTCCCCTCTTTCCGATCACTCAAATGAAACTACCCCTCCATGGATGGGGTAAGCGAGATGATCCGGGAGAGGAGAGACATTTTAAAGTAAATAAAAAATAAAAGAATGAAACAGAATGATGATGAAAAATAATTTCCCCGAATGTCCCTTGGCTTCCTCCCGTCTCCGATTATGGTGTCCCAGAAGGAATAGGATGGAATATGCGATGCTTTGAGGAGGAGGAGCTCTCCTCCTTTTATAGCCAAATTTATGTCCTCCGAATGTTGTCGCATTTAGGACCCAATAAATGACCTCTTCACGCATTTATCCCTTCTCCAATGTTGTTCAAAATTTTCTTGGGCGTTTCCCCTCAACATCACAGTGGATTTGGACATCTATTTAGTGAGTTATGGCTATTTTACTATGAAAATTTATTTTGTCCAGTCAGACTCTCCAAAACGCCACCCCCGGATTAGGAAGCTTTAATGGACCCTCAAACGGCAAAATACCGCAGCCTTTCTTTCACAAAAGATGTTCTAAAGCTCTTTGTGCGTCCACCCACCGAATATCACAACATTGAGGCCTAAAAATAATGAGTTATGGATCCCACACCATAACTAGGATGAACTTCAAACAGTTTTCTTTCTCCCAATTGTGAGCTTCTTTTAAGCTTCCATATGGCCGATTCCACTTTTAGTCCAGCAATTGTAAATGAATCCATGTATGTGTAGAATCTGGAAAAAAATGAATTTTGCAATTTGGATCAGTATATATAATGTTATGGCCAAAATATAGAAATATTTTAAAACTATTAAAAATCCAAAATGGCCACTTTTTACTATTCAGCTCAAAATAACACCAATATCATAAAAATGAAACAATTAATCTTATAGGAACACATCTGTGAGTTAAAAATAATGATATTAAATATAAATTAATTGTAAATATTTTCTCTATCAAGGACCCAAGTTTATAGAAAATGGAAAATGAAATTAAATACCTCATAAATGATGCATTCAGCACTATAAGACACCACTATCAGCATCAAAACATATCAAAACCACCAGAAGAGGGTACTACAAATTGCAATGTGACAAGTGATGTTTTTGAGACTAAAAGATAGGAAGATCAAAATTGTAACATATCATTGGGTCCTCCTCTAGATTATGTGGAGCCAAATGTAAGAGAAAAAGTCACTGCAGAAAATGTGTTTCATGATTTAGTTGATGATGGAAATCAAGAGTTGTATAGTGGGTGTCTGAAATATTCAATGCTTCCATATCTAATGATGTTGTACCATATCAAATGTATATGTGAAATTACAAATAATGAAATTTCCATGAAATTGGAATCGATTCATGCTGCAAGTCATGAATCAAAAATCTCAGAATCTTTTTATGATATTGAAAAAGTTGTTAATACCCTTGGTATGTATTATACAAAAATATGTGTTTGTCCTAATGATTGTATGCTTTATTGGGGAGAGGAATCAAGTAGAAAAAATTTAAAGAAAATTTCTTCTTCTAGATGGAAGTTAAAGGGTGATGTAGGAAGTCTAAATCAACATAATTTCATAGAGAAGAAGAAAAGGAACACAGCTGCAAAGTTTTTGCATTACTTTCCTTTCAAGTCTAGATTGCACAAATTATTCATGTCATCGAAAATCGTTGAATACATGAAGTAGAATCTGATGATAAGAAAGATGATGTTTTAATGAGACATACATGAGATTCATAATCATCAAATACATTTGATTCATTACATCTATATTTCTCAGTTGTCCCTAGAAATATTCGATTTCGATTGGTTTCTAATGGATTCAACCCATTTGAGACTTTGAGTACCAGTTATAGCATTTGGCCAGTTGTTTTGATCCCTTATAATCTTAATCCGTAAATGTGTATGAAAAAACATATTTTATCCTTTTAATTATTATTCCTAGAAAAAAAATGCCTAAAAATGATATTGATGTATACTTTCAGCCTTTGATTAATGAATTGAAAGAGTTATGGAGGAACAATGTTCATACATTTGATGATTCTTCTAAAAAACTTTTCAAAATGCATGCTGCTTTAATGTGGACCATTAGTGACTTCCCTGGGATTGGGAATTTATTTGGTTGGAACACTTACATTGGTTTGTATTGTCCCTTTTGTAACATTGATTTTGATCCCAAACGACTACCTCCCAGTATAAAATGGTTCTTCTTGTACCGTCAAAGATTTCTCGACACATCTCATAGATTTCAGATGAAGAGATCAAAATTTAACGGTTCCATTGATTGTAGACCGCCTCCAAATTTGTTAACTAGTTCTGAAGTATTGACACAGCTTGAAAACATTGATAGAGTGTTAGGGAAGGTTCAACATTTTAATGATAGCGTAAAATGGATTTGAAGAGCATCGTCAAGTGAAATCGGAACGCAACAATGGAAGAAAAAAGTATATTCATCAAACATCCATATTGGGAATTCAATTCGTTGCAGCATAATCTTTTTGTGATGCATATTTAGAATAATGTGTGTGAAAATTTGATATTCATGTTGCTTAATGAGCATGGAAAGTCGAAGGATCATCTCAATTCTCGTAAAGACTTACAAGCAATGAACATAAAATCTGATCTCTGGCCAGATGAGAATGAAATGTATCCTCCCACAATTTTTTCAATGAAAAATAGGGATAAAGATACATTCCATTGAATTTTAAAGAATGTTAAGGTATCTGATATGTATTCAAGTAAAATATTGAGGGGTTATTACTTGAAGAATTGTAATTTACATGCATTGAAAAGTCACGATTCTCATATATTGTTAAAACAGTTACTACCATTGGCATTACGTACATTATTACCTAAAAAATACTTCTTGTTGTACTCCAATTCTACACATTTTAAAGACAACGATGTGAGAAATCTCAACATCCATTTCAGCTTGACATACTCTAGGAGAGGTTTGTATTGACCCTTTGTGCAATAGAGATGATCTTTCCTCCATCATTTTTTACTGTAATGATCCATTTAACTGTGAATTTGCTTGAGGAAGCAAAATTAGGATCCCCCATTTTTTATCGATGGATGTATCCAATTGAGAGGTACTTTATATATATGTTTTTCAGTTATGTAAACAATTTCTGGTACTTAATTAAATGCATAATTATATTTAATTTATTTCACAGATATCTTGGACATTTGAAATCATATGTGAAAATAATGATCTACCAGAAGGCTCTATTGCAGAAGGCTATTTGGTTGAGGAGTGTCTTAACTTTTGTTCATGATACTTGGATGATATTGAGACATGACTTAATAAGGTTTGATGTGTTGAAAACACATTGAATCAATCACAAACACATCAGAAATCCAAAATATTTTTTATTGTTGGCCGATCAGTTAGGAGGACCTCAAATGTTACACTGACTGAATTGGAATTATTACAGGCACATAGATATGTGCTGATAAATAGTGAATTTTTAGATCCATTTATTGTATTCTTGAGGTTACAAACAATGAGATGAATGAGAAGCCGAACATGAAATGAGAAATATATAATGAAATCTGTTAATAAAGAGCATGTAAAATGGTTTCCACGATGTGTAAGTTCATAAATATTGAAATAAATACGAATATTAGTTTGACACATACATTTTGTTAATATACTAAAGTATATATCTTTTTTCCGATTATGAATACTGATACTTGAGTAGAGGTTTCAAAAGATTTGATGTTTTTTTCTAGGGGTCCTCTAAAACGAGTTAGAAAGTTCGACACTTATAATGTTAATGGCTTTAGATATCATACAGTCGGTCGACAAGTGGGTTTGAAAACACAGTATAATGATATATTTATATTTTCTAAAGTATAATACTATGGAAAGCTACATGATATTATTGAATTAAACTACCACATACATTTTTATGTTGTTTTATTAAAATGAAAATTGGTAGATATTATCAGAGGTGTTAAAAGAGAATCATTTCAATTTACTTCTGTGAACTTCTCTCGCTTGATGGATGTTGGTGATTGTGAACTGCAAGATCCATATATCATTGAATCACAATCAAAAAAGGTATATTATGTTAATGTTGTTGTCAATGAAGGGTGGAGTGTAGTTTCTCATGTAATACAAAGAGATTTTTATGATATGGGTGATGAAGTGGATAATTTGACCTCTGAAATTTAATTTAATCAACAACAGGAAGCATAATTATTTTCCCATCAAGATATTGAAAAAATTAGTCTACCAAGGATGAATGAAGTGGATGAAGAAATGGAATAGGAAACTGACATGATTGAAGGGGAAAATGATTGTATGTACAATTATCTATTTATTCAGAAACCACTTGTTATATTTCTACAGTCATTCATTATCATTGTTGTATATATTTTGTCTATTAGTACTAGGCATATATTATCATTTTTATTTTTTTTCAGCATAATTTTTTTGAAATATATTTTCTGAACTTAATTTTATTTTATTAAATGATAGGAATTACATGAAGGAAGAGTTACACTATTTCATCTAGTTATACGACAGATGACGATCCATCTGTCTCCCTCCCCACGACATCGGAGGCACCAACTGCCTACACCCCTGCACCATCTCCCCCTGCACCATCTCTAACACCAACTGTGGATGTCCCATTAGACTATAAGTCATCGACTGCACCTTCTGGTGCCTCAGTAGTGTGGCAGCGACACGCCCCTTCTAGTTCATCGCGGGCATACTGGAGTTTCACTATCATAGGTACAAATTTAATTTAAATAAATTTATTTATTTTTTAATTATAATAATTATTATCTCATTGATGATGAAAAAAATGAAACCGTGGAGAAAAAAAAGTTAATATGTTTGGAATATGACTGGCGAGAAGATAGTTGTGCCATTTGATACTTATGGGGTCCCTACGGATGATGCCTCGAGGTTACTTGTCCAAATTCTAGGCCAACTAGCAGCGGAGCCCATTTCCATTCCTATTTCTTATGATGATTGGAGACATATTCCTCTTAGATGGAAAATTTAATTTTTTGATTCTCAGATAATGTTTAATTTATTACATTATGGTTTAATTGAATTTCGTGTTACTAATAGGTTCAAAATTATTTTCTATATACAGAGGTTCAGCCACTTTACAGTTGCTGATGTGATAGCATGGAAGTGGACGTTGAAAAATCTAGGTATGAAATGGAAATATTTTAAATTGATATTGTGGTGTGATGTCAATGATTCTTCATTGGCGATGCTACAAATGTATGAGAAGCTACCCAGTGGGGTAGTGAAAGAATAATGGAATGTTTTTATTGACAGACATCGTGATGAGAAGCGGATGGTATTGAAATATATATTATTATATTATCCTAATTTTACATTTATACATGTATATGAAGAGGAAATGACATTGAATACATTACTATTAAATTTCATTTTATTTATTTCATGATCTCTCAAGACCGAATGCATCAAACCGGTCTAATCAAGTCATCTATAACAATGCTGGATCAAAATGATTTTCTAGAAGCCGAATGACATTGGTAATCTTTTAATTAGTTTAAATATTTATAATACAACATTATCTATTTAACATATAGAATTGTTGATTTATCTTTGCATAATGCTGTCACAGAGTTTAGGGCACGAATCTCCCGAACTAAACTGTGGTTGGATGTTCACAAGAAATCAGATGGAAGTTTTGTTAATAAGCCTGTTAAAGAAGTTGGGGTATGAAGCCAATTAATTTTTATAATAACTTATTATCATTTTTTAATGTGTTAATATATATTGATATATGTTTTATAGTTAAAAATTAAAGAACTTTGTTATGCCAATCCTTTGCAGTCCTACTCAGTCTCCCAGGATGACCCAGTTGCTAAAGTCCTTGGGAAAAAGCATCATGGTAGAGTGGGTGGGATGGGTTTGGGACCCATACCATCTAAGGTTTTTAGAAGGACATCAGGGATGGAAGCTGCATGTAATCTTGGATTTATTCATCCCAAACCCAGAGAATCTAAGAAAGAGATTGTTTCTCTACAAAACAAAGTTCACCAGCAGGGAGATCAGATATCTTCATTGCAGAAAGAGTTGACTGAAATATGTCAGAAGATGAGCAGATATGCCCCCAGTAGTAGTGCATCGACTGGTGGTATACAGGTAAATCATAACAAATAAAAATCTTTTAGTTTTATAAATTTAATTGGTTTTATGTTTTAATATTAATATGCAACCATATTTAATATTCAATATAATGTTCTTACAGGTGAGATAAAAAAGTGGAGATGAAGGTGGAGAGGGTGACGATGCATCATCAGATCATGAGTAGTTGTATTATTGATGTGTTGAACAAATATAGGAGCAATTGGTTTGTATATATAACATTTGTGGCATGTAGTTGCCTCCAAACATTTTCATGTCCTAAAATTTCCTTGATTTCTCATGTTTCCTTTTATTCATTTTATTGATTTATGATGTTTCTTTTTATTTGTTGATTTATCGAGTGTGGTATAAATCATTCCATTTAGTCCTGTGCTTGAATTGTTAGTCGAGATATTGGATGACTAGGGGTTAAAACCATTGTTGAGGTTTTGAAAAAATTGGTTCATTTCATAGTGATCATGGGGATAATGTTGTGGACACTTTGGTGAGGCCCTTGTAATTTTTCTTATTGGGAGGCCCTTGTGAGTGGTAATTGACCTGCATTATAGGTTTTGTGTTTTTAATGTGTCTAGGTGTGACTTGTGGGTCATGTTAATTTTTTGGGAATGAACTATGGACCTAGGATGATTGTTATTTTTGTGTAGGTATAAATTATGTTAATGATTTTGTTTGATGATATTTGTAAGGGTGGTAATTTATTTTGTTGTTGTATGTGTTATCCTGTCTGTGAAAGCTATGTTGGAATGTAGAATGTTGTATGGGATGAGACCTCACCCGAAGTGAGAGCATGGTAGTATGAGATATGGTTTTAGATGAGGTTTGTGATATAATGTATGAAATAAACTTTAGTGGATGTTAGAGCTGTGAGATGTAATACATTACTTGTTCTATGGCCCCATCCTAAGTGGAAAGGTAGAGGTATGAGATTTAGATTGAGATATTGTATGGTACCTTACAATAAGTGTGACAATATTAGTATGAGACATGATGTGAAACCATTATTTGGTATAAAAATGTAAACTAAGTGAGAGGGTAGAGGATTAGACTCAGTTATGGGACCCTACACTATGTTATAGGGTACCCGTTTGGTTTTGTGTAGTGGGATGCCTTCTCATTCAATATTGGATGATGAATGTGAGGTCTAGAATCTTTGTGTTTTAGTTAGCATACAATAACCAAACGTGACTATTTTCATGCAATATATTGATGAATAATTTATATTATAATACATGAATATAGTTTATAGGATGGTGATATTAGGTTCACTAGGTGGTACCCAACTATGTTTTACCCTCACTCCCTATATGGGAACACCGACACACATGTAGATTTAATGATTAATTTTCAAGTGATATATATTATGGGGGATCAATAAGGATCAGCTTGATGTATGTTTGGAGAGTAGTGAAATAATGGAACTATGTTTTATAGTTTTTTATATCATATATATTTTTTAATTTATTCTATACTAATTTCCTATGTTGATGTTTCTTGTTGTATGTTGGTATGTAAAATATGGTTCATTATTATATAGAATGATAATGTTTACTTATTTTTTTCAATTTATTATATACTGATTTTCTAGGTTCATGTTTCTTGTGGTCTGTTGGTATGTACAGTATGGTATTTCTGGTTTGATTATTTTTTCAGGGTAGTGGTACAGTGGAAGAAACAAAATATTTTTTTTCTGGTCAACTTTTTGAGGTAGTTTTAACCGTTGCGAAATGTACATTGGCAGTGGTTTAAACAGCCTCAAAACTATGAAAACCGCCGCTAAAAGTAATTTTTTTTAACATTTCACGGAGGCTTTAACTGGCGCTACTTAGTTGCATCGTAGACGCCTCATTCTGCAGTGGTTCTCATGACTTCAGCTGCGGTTTTATAGCCGCTGGATTTGAGTTTATTAGCGGCGCTTATAACCATCGTGAATAAAGTAATGTCAAGGGCTCATAAAAAACCACCGCTAAAATCAATAAAACAACCGGGAAATGAGGCAGCTATGACGCATTCCTTAAACTTCAGATAAATAGAAATAACCACTAATAATAGATTGGTTATGCCGTATTAGGCGGGGGTTTACAGAAACCGCCGCCAAACCATGTTTCCACGGTTTAAACCACTGCTAAACAACATTTCTCTTGTAGTTCCTGCTCATATCCAAACAAGGATTCATTGTTTGGAAAACTCAAAAAATCACTACAATACCAAAATTATACGAATTTGTTCTATACTAATCATCAAAGCTTATCTTAGGGATGTGTGCTCTAATCAGAGTTTACCAAAATCTAGTTTCCTAGGTTTGTACTAAACTTTTTCAAATACAAACTATAACACCATAACCCAAGAAGCCCAGAGTCGGTGAATTGTTACATAACATTGGAATGAATACAAAAGATTAAGTCTTTAAATACAGATATGTTTAGTAGCCTTATAAGTACTAGATACATTCATAAGGTTTACCATACATCAGAAAATGTAAAACTACAACAACATTATTTCCATAGAAAACACTGAGATCCCAAAGACTATCCCTTCAGGCCAGTCATAATATACTTCTTCACATGCTGGAATAAATAAAACATAGAAAGGGGCGAGCTCAGATACTCAGTAAGGATAATAATAAAGAGGAAACATTCATAAATAATCATAAACATTTAAGGAAACGTATAAGACAAAAACAAATGTCTTTCAACCTTTAAATTCAGTATAATATGGGAAAGATAAAATCAAAATAACTCCATTTACATACTCACATGGATATTCTACTTTTCGAATAATCACATGAAATATCAATAGTTGCTTTCATAATGATGGAATGCATAATCCCAGACATTCATCACCACATAGTCAAGGTTTTGTGCCAAGACTACAAATAAGATTTTTATCAAGGCCTTGTGCCAAGACAGTAGTCTATCTCATGAGACCTATCGATGCATCGTGGAGCTATAGCGGGCTCCACCCATCACATATTAAGTCCAATGAATTCCTTATATAAAAAGGTTTAAACAGAACATATACATTTGTATTAAAACTAGCATATTAAATGTCAATAATTTATCCATAAACCATGAGTGGTGTAAAAATAACACATCAACAGTTAATCATATACCAAAACCTTCAATATATTATGGATGTTTTTTATGATAATAAATTAACTTCATGCAAGATTAAAATCCATCAAAAGATTTTAACATAGATTAAATCCAAAATTTTTAGAGAAATACGTCATTCTAATTTTAAATTATTTAATAGTCATGTAATTATAAAAGCAATTTTTTTCTGAAAATATATTTATAAGATAGTAAGGGAAAATTTCATAATGTTATAATGTTGGAAAATTTCTACACCTGCCGTATAAGTTAGAAAAAACATTCATACATTTAATTTTCTCATAAAAGTTATAAATTTCATTTTTTGGAACATGACGAAAAAATTCCATTCAAAAACATATAAGATCAAATATAGGTATAAATAACATTACCCCATTGTTTAGTAGATAGTGAAAATGTTTTTAAATACATTTTTATGAAACAATGATGTGGATGATAAAGAGGTCCTAGAAGATAATTACATATAAACAACCTTGGATAATGAAGAGATTTTGAAATTAACCCTTACATTGTACTTTTCCTTGGTCAAGGGATGGTTAACCTATTGTATAATAGTAAAATAATTGTTATTAAATTATTCAATAATCATAAACATTAATATTATTTCATATATGATCTTTTAACAATGCCTTGTTAATAATATCTTAGTATTATCGTCATTTCATGTGTCAACTAATTCTTTTTCTTTTATATGCATTTTTACATAAGTAATGTTTTTTATGGATAGGATATATATTATTCATATTATGAATGTTATTAAGTCCTTAAATGTTGTTTTTAGTCATCTAATTAAAATTAGACTTGAATGTATACGAGGGGAAATGAATCTCATCGCGTTCGTGGAGACAGTAATCTGTACGTACGCACGAGCGAAAATATCATTATTTTGATGTTAAAATAATATATAATAGGATGTTATATCATATATAAAGAATAATTATCATGTTATATTTATTATTTACATCAATTACACATCATTATTATACCTATCCAAATAATAATGTATTTAATAACAATTACACCACGATGTGGAGAGGGTAAGCCCTACGTACGCATGTATGGTGACATCTCATTAAAATAATAGATAGAATAATTAATATGGTTGTGCCATATTTATAAAAACAACATTTTATATAAAATATAATGGAGTTATTATTTTATAATATAAAAAATAAAGAAATAGGTAGTGGAAGAAGAAATAACTTGAAAGAGGTGATGAAATATTAACCTCTTTTTCGGGTTCTTCCTTTTGATTTGATCAAAATGTCTCCATAGGATGAAAATTAGACCAATGCAAGACCTCTAGGATAAATATAGGATAGTTGAGAGGGTATTTGGGTTGGGTCTGGGCAAGTAAAAAAGATTCTACGGTGACAATTATAGAGAAGGGGGAGTGTCCTTTTATAAAAGGGGTGAGGGGCACCTTAAGAAAATCTAGAAATTTTATTTTATAATAAAATCATTTTAAGTATCTAATGGATCCAAAATTTAATTGTTTAAAGTTTTAGGTGGGGATGGATCGAAAACCACTCAAACAATAGGTTTTTGACTGGATTGGGTCTCTATATTTACTTTATCTTTTAGATGTTACTCATAGTTAAAAAGATTGTCATTTACCATGTCTCTTTGTATTTTTATTTTATACGGTTAATAATATTACCATAAAAATACAAGAGAACCTCATGTGGCTAATTGATGAAATATATTATATTACTATGAACTTTGGACAAACCATATATTTTTAGGAATAGAATATCAATTAATAATAAAATATTTGTTTTAAAAACTCTTTTATGTCAATTTTCACACTATGGGGTATTTTGTTTTCTCTAAATTAAAAATAGAATTATTACTTTGAAAACAATTCATCTAACCAACCATAACATATAATATTAACATAGAAAATTAGTTGAATTTATAAGAAGTCTCAAATTACATTTATTTGGATATTTATAATGTTAATTATGTTAATCATTCATTAATACACTAATTACTAAATCATCGTTTTGTCATTCATAAATTTATTTATTTAATGTCTAAAAATTATAAATATAATATCATTATGTAGAAAATATTTTATATTTCTAACTAATATTTATAGTTGAATTTATCTTATTTATAACCCTATATTAAAATTTTTTTAATTATAAAACATTGATTTTAACTCTTTTAACTCTTCTTTAAAAAATAATAAAAAATGTCCTAATCTAATCCATGTGAACCAAATAGGTTCATATATTATTTATAATGTTTTTTTGGTCGAATTATACTTATCCGGTTGAAATAGGACATGTGTTAAGATAATAATAATATCATTTTTACCCTTAATAACCCTATTTACTTTAAACTGCAGTAAATATAAGTAAAAAGTTACTATTCTCCAAAACATTACTTTCATCTTATTGAACCATATTTTACTTACTAAAATCAACCGTGTCTCTTTTATTTTGGAAATACAACTCACAGAAGTGGCAAAATTATGTTTTATGTAAATTTTCAATTGCTCCAAGAAGGTTGGTAAAAGACGGTAAAAAGGTAAATAAAATGTGTATATATCTAAAATTATTATAAACTTGCCCCAATGAATTACATTAAAATTATATTGGTTTTATGTATCTATTTTGACCTAAAATAAATTTAAATAAAATAAATAATTATTTAAATAGAAATTCAGTTTTAGACTATATCTCAGGGTTTTTCACTATACATCATAAATTGAATGTTTTCTGAAAAATACCAAATATACACCCAAAGATAATTTCAATATTCTAAATCAAAAACTGAAGACAATTTTGAATGATCAAATTTAAAAAATTTCAAAAAGTGGGTATTAATATTCATAACAGCTAGTTTGATTGGTTGTAGTGTGTTAGAATTCGAAGTTGTCTACAACACACTCTATTGTATTATTGAAATAGAAGTGTATAATGGAAGCTTGGGGTGTTAAAACTAGGTCCATGGTTTTCTTTCTTAACTAGTGTACACCCCCAAAAAGCATTATTATGTTATTGAAGTGAATCCATGGGCAATTCTCTATGGGCTAGCCACCCAATTGAATGAACGATTCTCTTCATGAATTATAAAGTGGAACCCACACCTCATTTTTAATACTACGTGGATTCTCTCGCAGTGGGATGATAGATGCAAGTGGAATAGAGGGGTGTTTTGGTCTCCTTGAGTTTTCTGAATCATCAGGTATGATGTTTGACATTGTTGCTTCGAAATTTCCCCTTGGAAATGGGGAATGGAATTCCAACAGAGAAGGGTGAAGGCAGTTCAGAGTCATCAGTGCAGACCGATGGTTTGAAAGGCTCGTAGTTCTTTCCTCAGCTGCAAGGGACATGTTTGGTGACATCTTGCAGTGTGATATCTCTTAAATAGCCACAATGGATATTGTAGAACCCTCTAAGAATCCTTTTTTTCATAGGAGTGTGTCCGCCTCTTAGGGAGTACTAAATTTTCAGTTAAAAGGGGAGTGTCAATTGTGTGTCTTTCATTATTATATTTCTTAGTTAAAGAGATGAAGTGATTGATGTGAATCATCTAAACCCATGGGTTAGTGGATGTGGTGCGAGTGATTAGTTTTATTCCGAAGTGTGTTGTGTCTGATGGTGTTGTCTTGAATGCAGTATAGTTACTTTTGGTACTAGGAAGGAAGAGAATCTATGTTCGAGAGTCTTCAATAACTGAAAGTGAGGCAGAATATTCTTGAAACATATGGCCCCCACCAATATGCCTCGAGGTGATGCTGGCACATGATCAGGAACCCCGAGTGTATGGGACCCCATGTTTATTTCTCTTGTTGGTATTAAAGGAGAATTCTTTGTAAATTATTTTATATGGTTTTTCTGTTCCGAACAACTCATTTGGGTGTGTGAGTTTTTTTGTGGCTATGAGGAGGCACAATCATCTCGTCACCTTAAAGTACTGGGGGTTGCATCCCACTGAATACAATCACATTTATTGCAACTTATGGGTTCTATTGGGTAAATTAGTATAAAATTTTAGTATTTCTCATCCATGGATTTGTAGATGCAAGTTTTTCCTCGGTTGTGTTTTTGACACCCCTATTGCCGGGCCCTTCCTTCCATGCCCTTTGTGGTGGGGTGTTTGTTCACTATCAGGAACCTTTTATTGATTGTTTGTATCCCCCAGTTGTTCTAAAAGTGGGGATCCCCTTTGGGAGTCCCCATGTCTCATTTTGGTTCTATTTCAAAAGATGACTTGGTGATAAGTGATAATAGTGTTACTTGAATGTGGTTTTGTCTTGTTTGTTTTTTCAGTCAAATGACGTTGTTTTCATTCAATGGTGCTTGAGGTGTTTCCTCTCATTAAGTTGGTTACGATGGGTGCCATAGTTCCTTTCCTAAGTCAATAAACTGGAGGTGTTCCGACTCAATAGGGTCGGTGACACATAGCAGAATGTCTCTTTATTGGTTTCTTGAAGTCATCATTTAAGTCACTCCCTCTGAACACGATGAATTTACTTCATTTCTCTTGTTTATTGTGGGGGACTTCTTTGATCCTTAATGGGGTGTGGTCTTCTACTTTGATTCTTAACCTTAGTTATGGATTTCCGGTGACAGAAAGTTCTATGGTGGGAAGAATGGTCACACCTACTATTTTTAAATTATTTTTTTATTAAATTTCTAGGCATCGGGTAGTCCAGGTTGAAGCCTTTCTTCAAAATTTTGAGTACTTATTTATAAATTCATATTTTGGCTTAACTGCATTTAGCAAACTGCTATCAAAGCCACACGACCTATACGGGGTCACCGCGGGGCCTCAACCAGTTCCCCACACACCTTTGGATCTTCATTTAATTAAATAAAATCAGTTATTAATGATGAAATAATATTAAATGAGTAAAAATATAAAAAAATAAAATTAAATAAGGATGGTGTGATAAAATTTGATGATTTTGTTAAAGATAATTATATTAAAATTATATTAGGTTATTATTAATTATCATTGAATATTATTATTATTTATATTAGGGATGATAATTATGGTATTTTATTTATTAGTATTACAATTGTTTTAGTTTATTCTTATTATAATTCATATTAATATTGTAATTATTTTTATTGATCATTTTATTTTTTCCTTTTTATTTTTTTCGAATTATTTTTTTTCCTTACGGTTTATGGACCCCCTTCATTCCCCCTCTGGCCATCTCCCTGCAACCCCCAAGTCTACCACGCCCTACTCCCACAGCAGCCACTCCTTCCTCCCCCTCCTTGGCCTCCATACAATAAACCACACCGCCTTCCCCTCCTCTCTTCATGTAGCACCACTGACCCTTATCTCTGGTCTCCCTCACACCTGCACCCCCTCCTCCATTATCCTCGGACACCTCCTGTCGCCCTCTTGGATTCTTGTTGCACTACCCAGATAACCAAAACATGTCTCACAGTGCCCCGAACTCCCAGCCACAACCCCTGTCATTGTGCAGCCTTCTTCCCCCTGTGCGCTCCAAGCCCGAATTCACCCCTACCAACCAACACCACCTCAGCTTCAATTCTCCTAGTGCGGCCTTCACACCACTTGTACCTCCATAAGTGTAGTGACCTTACCTCTTATTGCACGACACCTCCCCAGGTGAGTTTTCCATTACCTCCTAGAGTGTATGTTTTGGTGTTCAATTTTGATTTTATTTGGATTAAAGTGTTGTTTTTGGGTTTCATTTAGCAATTATGTGGTGGAAATTGCATACGATTGGAGTTTTCACCAATGTTTGAAAGTCTTCGAGACCTAGGTAAGTGGTTCTATGACTTGTCATCATTTAATAAATTTTTTATTCTTATTTTTGTTTATAAATGTGTTATTTAGTTTCATTTTGTCATGCGAATGGTATTTTTAAAATTGTTGGTGTGTTTGTTAGTTAGTAGTGAAATTTTTATTAAGGAAATGCCAGTGTTTTGTGCTTATTTGATGTAATTTTTTCAAAATCTATTTTTGGGATTGTTTGGGTGGTGAAACAATGTTTTCAATGGGATTTGAAATGGGTATGTTTCAAGGTGAATTTTCAATGAGTATAAAATCGTTTTGGGAATGCCGGTCTTCTTTCTAAATTATGAAAATAATTTTCTTGATTTTTTTTTTCAAAGAGAATTATATATTTGAAAGGTTATAATGTGTGTTTGATTTTTAAGAACCATGTTTACATGAAATGTGTTATGTTTTTTATATAAATTCACATTATGTTAGTTGGTAGTTCTTTTTAGGTTATGTAAAAGGACCATTGTAAATATTTTGATGTGGTTAACATGCGTATTTGGTTTTAAATTTACATTTATAGATAGAATCATGTTGTTTTGGTGTAAAATATTATTGGTTTTTTTGTAATTATTTAATAATTAGTTCAAATGATTTATTGATTTCTTTAGATGGTGTGAAAGTATTATTTTGGAAGATAAAAATATGAGTTTTTTTAAATTTTAGTGTTTATATATATTGAGGCATGTTTTGGTTGTAAAACATCATTGTGACAATTGATGGTGTTTTATAAGTGGTGAAAACATTTCATTTAATTGTTCAAGTGGTGTAGAACTAGTTTAAATGTGAATTTGTTTAGATAGTGGTTTGAAATGGTTTTCCCTACTTCGAATTGGATGTGTTTATTATGTAATCCCTTTTTGTGTTATTTAATAATGTTTCCTATGTTGTGAAAATTGATTATGATATAATTTGAGTGTTTCTAAATGGGGATTTGTGAAATTATTAAGTAACATCAAATGTATTTTAGAAAGATATTTTGGTGTGCATATGTTTTTAAAATTGTGTATAGGTATTCAAGTGGTGGAATTTTTGTTTAATTTATTGTTTGGTTTGTGATATGTGAAAGTGATATATTACGTGAATGTGGAACATGATTAAGCATAAGGTAAAACACTGTGTATCTAGGTGGGTGGATTAGAACAAGTATGCTCGTGATCCAGAGTGGTATCGTCCCTATTTCACTTAGCTGGATTGGTGATTGCAATAATAACTAAACATATGAAGGACTAAGGGTTGTGGTTTCTAAGCCACGTTTACTCAGGTTCATGGTTTCTAATACTTGTTAACTGAGTGTTTTGGTTTTTATGACCCCGTTCATTAGGACAAAAGGTTCTAGGGTCCCACTCAAGCTAAATGGACCTTTGGGGATTTACTCATAGTGCTATACAATTCATGATATGGTGCATTCTGTTGGAATATAGAGGACCACTTGAGTATGTGCATGTTCTTTAGAAATTTTCCCTTTTATTTTAAAATAGTATTTGTGAAATGGTTTTTCTTCTAGTGCACTTTTATTTTTTTCTTTCCACCTTTAAATTCTTTCCTTAAAATCATTTTGAAAGTATATTTATGATAGTATGTTAAATTATCTTTTTGATGTTGTGGCATGGAACCTTTTTATTTAGTGGTATCCTACTAGGATCTTTACTAACACCTTAAATACACCCTTGGGTGTATATAGATCATTTTATTTTGTGTATTAAAGGTTGAGGCATCATGCTTATTGATGGTGGTTCATATTGTTTATGGTTTTTCCCATGAAGGTCTAATGATGGTCGTTTGTGGAAGTGGCTCCTCCTGTGGCATAAATGTGCAGAGAGATTTATCAGATTTCTATTATTTTTAGTCTTCATAGATTTTTGTTTATAGCTATTAACATTATGTTTCTTCCAATGTTAAGGGCCTATTTGGTTCGGTTTTTTTAGTTTTTGATTCATTATCTTGTTAGTTTTTTAATGTATTTCATTTTGAGTAAACCATTCCCACATGTTAATCATGATACTCATGATCTTGTCCCATCCCGTGGGGATCTGGAATGACCTTTGGCCATGTCATGGACCAGGTCAGGCATCAGATCACCAGGTACAGTTCATGAAAAGTAAAATATTATATGTTTCTACTTTCACCATGATCATTTCAATCTGACTTTGGTCTCTGCTCATCCATCAGGCTCCAAGACCCCACTAACCAATAAGAAAACACTTTTATCCAATATGTGAAATAAATGACACCAATATCCAAAAATTGTATATTTGAGTAAAAATTATTATTATACAGTCCATGATAAAGATCACATCTATAGATAGCCTACATTTTCTTACATGACTATTATATCATTTTAAAGATAAACAACCTAAAAGTGTTCCATTCCATGAAATAAAGGATTAGTTGATTTGGAAAAATAGAAACATTCATTAAATTTACATAATAAGACCTGAAAATTATTTAATTCATTTTTATATAGTTTCTTAGTGGCCCTTGTGTACTCTTAGTTTATGTGGATACATAAGGATATATATCAAAGAAATGGGTGAGCTAAAATCAGATTAAGTGGACTAATAATAACATAAATCAATATAACATGGGTGTACATGATCCTAAACTTCATAACATAAGTATGGGATCATAATAATAATCCTAATAGGAATAATTAGATAAATGAATGAAATATGTTATTTCATAAAAATGAAACATTGTGTCTTATTTGTCAAATACGACACATAGTTGTGAACAAAACATGCCTTATGTTCAAACATAACATATGTCCATAATCATAACATCACAATCATTATAAAAAATATAACATTTTTTTAACTAATATTTCACATTATCTCATGAGATGCATCTCATTAACCAATTAATTATAGAGATATATAATTTCAGGGGCATAGGTCATATCATAACATTTAAATAATCATGCATGAAACATAGAATGTATAACACTATTATTCATAAAAAACCAATGGAAAGAAAATGGGTTTATAGAAAATTTAATTATTATAATTTTTGGAATAATAATTGATGTTCATAAAATTAAAATGGAATAACATACATGGTACAAGAATCATCAATCTTCAGTGAAGAAGAAACAATTTCATGAAAAGTAAAGGATATGTTTTTTGGAAAAAAGCAATTATTTTGGATAAATATTTTAATTTTTCATAAAATATGATCAAAAACATTTTTATACAAGAAAATAAATGTAATTAACAATGAAATTATATTTTAATAAAATTAGAATAACAACCACATTGAAATTTGGCATGAAAGAGGGAAAAACAAAGAATAGAATTCGGGTTGGAGAATCACTTTACCTTAAGTATGAATGCATTCTTCACTTCAATATCTTGGATAATAAAATAATATTAAATAATAAGAAAATAAATAATCTATTTTACTTTTATTTGATTCATTATAATTTATTTAGTTTTTTATATCCATTTTGATGAGTTATAGAGTTAAATTCTGTCGTTTCGAGACTGTTTGTCTTCTAGGTTTTCATGATTGGTTCACTTGTATATATTCAAGGAAGATCATGTAAAATGGGAATAATTATCGAGAATTGAAATTATATGTTATTAATGAATGTAATGAATTTATATTTTTCTTATATATAATTTCATTTTCATATATGAGGATGATTCATTAGATAAAATTTTAAGGATAATTTTTTAGATTAATTCTGGTGTCTTTCCATCACAATGATGTTATTTTGTTTTATTAATTAATATTAAGTTTAAAATTAAGTTACAAAAATAAAAAATGACATAAAATGAATTTTATTTTCTTTCTCAACCATTATAATGGGTTTTTTTCCAGTCTTGATGTAGGCAAAAGAAAATGAAAACACATCATCATTGATTTCTTTAAAAGACACATCACGAATGATGATTTCATTTTTTATAATAGAAGGAGGATGATAAAAGGTTTGATGATGAATTATTACATTAAGATAATAAAATTATTTTATTTAGAATATATTGGAGTTATCATGAAAATTTGATAAGGATGTGTTCTGAGAGAATAAGAAATGAGAAAACATTTAAATGAAATTAAAAGAAAATGAATAAAGATTTTACAACATGAATTCTTATACCTAAGGACCTACTTAAGTAAAATGGATTTTGTCCTTTATTGAGACCATAATCCCCTGGGACTGTGAGAGAGGATTGAGAAGTATATTTGGTATACATTGGACAAGATTAATGGATTTAGAGTTTGGAGGAGAAGAGGTGGTGAGTGGTGGTATATATAGGGGTGGAGAGAGATGTTTTTTTTATTATTTTATTTATTAGTATATTATTTTGGCTCAAGACTTTGAATATTTTGAACCATATCTTTAAATATATTAAATAAATATAGACTATTTGATATTATGGTTTTTACATTATCCTTGACTCATAAAATATACAAATTAAATTTTACTGTTATGTACTTCAAATTTTCGTATTTCACTATCCACAAAAAATTTAACTATATTTGAGGAAAAAATCACCCTACCCATTTTTTGACATGTACAATTATCAATTGAACTCACTTTTATGAAAATAATTTTCTAAATATGATAAATTTAATTATTTTTATTAAAATTATTATTACATTGGAAATACTGCTTTTAAAATTATAACCGAATTTATAACATTCTAAAAAATTAATTAAGTTATCATTAATTTATATTATAATAAAATGATAGAAAAATATTAATTTAGGAATATATTTTATGAAAATATTTTTTCTTTTTAATAATTATATTAATTATAAAATTACAATTAAATATTTATGACTTAAGAAAATACGAACACTTATTTTATCAATTTTAAAAGATTTGTTTACTCATGCTATGATATAATTATATAATTATATAATTATATTATTTATAAGATTTATAAAAAAATTTATACTTTTTTCGATGAGGTTAAAATACTATTTTTCAGGTTACTATTCTTAATGGTCATGTTACCATTACAAGTGTCATGTTACAATTCAGTCATAATAGGTTCCTTAATTTCATTGAATTTCACTTCTTTGAATCATAGTTTTAGAAAACAGTGTTTTTATTGATATATTTATGCTATTTATCTATTTTAATCAATTTAAAATACTTATAATAAAAGTAAATTTTCATTGATAAAAGTTTGAGTTGTTATTATCTTCCCCCCATTTAAAATTTCTAACTGAAAATTTTGTTTTAAGAACTTTAGCGAAGACCAGTGAGGGTAATTCTCCATCATCGATTCATCTGGTTCTTGTGTTACATCTTTATACATATGGTTTACCCATTTTACTTGGACATGGTGACTAGTCTTGTTGTTTAGAACTTAATTTCTACGGTCCATGATCTTTGTCAGTTTCTACTTATAAGAGATATCATTTTCCACCTGTACCACCACTAAATTTACTATATGTGATGGACCTGGAATTTACTTACTCAAAAGGGATATGTGGAATACATGATATACTTGAGACATTTTAAGTGGAAGTGCTAGTTGATAGGAAAAAACATTGACTCGATCAAGAATCTCAAAGGGGATACTATACATGGGATTTAGCTTTACATTATTCCTAAATCTGATGATCCTCTTATAAAGAGATATACAAGGATAATCCATGTCTCTAAACATAAAATATAGGTCTCATTGATGATTAATTGCATAGATATTATGTCACTTTGGCCAACCTGAAGATATTGCTGAATAGCATTCATTTTTTATACCATTTCTTTGACCATTTCTAGTCCCAATAGATTTTGTTCACCAACTGTATCCCAACATGTTAGTGTTATACATATTTTACTATAAAGGGATTTATATAAAACCATTCTGATTCTCAAGGAGAAACTATTATTTTTGGAGAAATCAACGAGACGTAGATGTTGGTCCTATCAACCTTTTAAGTCCCTAGACCATGATCTCAATGTTTCTCCTAGTGTTTGAATAATCCATTCTAATTGGCCATTAATTTGAGGATGATAAGACAAATTGATGTTTATCTCAGTTTTTAGAGCATATTGGAATTTTTTATAGAACATGGTGGTGAATCTTAGATAATGATCCAATAAAATCTATAGTGGTACTCAATACGGTCTTATAACTTCTCTAGTGTATATCCGTGCACGTTTATCCAATGATAAGTCCTCTAAAATAGTTACAAATTGAGTTTTCCTTGTAAGAAGATCCCCAAAAAACCCTCCAGAAATGTTTCCTTTAGATTACATTAGAAGTCTGGTGAAAAATTAAATGTTTAGGGTTTCCCATTTTTATGTTGGTATGAGTAATGATTTCATCATACCCTTAGAATTTCTCTTTTAATCCATCACTTGATGACATACCAGGAACTTTAATATATATTAAGTGATCTCTTAATTCATATTGTCCCACCAATTGTGCTCTCTGAGATCTCGAAACATAATATTTCCCCCTTGTTATGTAGATATGGTTGATCCATGTGAATAATTTTGAAGCTATTTCTTTATCTATGGATTAGACGATACACATTGCCGTGACTAGAATTTTATGAGTACTTCCTCATCATCTTTGAACTCATTTGATTTATCATTTTTGAGATCTTTCATCGTCTTTTGAATTTCCACTTCATTTTTTAGCATCCTTTATATCTATATAAGGAATGGATGAATAATAATTTAAGAAATGATTGAAGATGTTATTTACTTAATGTTTCCCATGTAAATAATTTTAAAATTTAAGAAGATTGGATCCTTCACAATTTTAATGATTGATAATAATACAAGACCATTTCTACTTAGAGAATCTGCCACTATTTTTTTCCTTAATAATATGGTAGTGGATTGAAAAATCATAATCCATAAAAAGATCTATCTATTTTTTCTAGTGCATATTTTTCTATATATTTCCGAATAAATATTAAAGACTCATATGAATAGCATATTTCTCAATCGTATTCCCAAGAGGCAATTCCACATGATTTTCAATGATAAGATTAAATTTTCAAACTCCAAATAATGCAAAGGAAAGAAATTTCATGAATTTTCAACAACCACAAGGTATATTCTATCAGTTTATCAAATTTCATTGTTAAATAACCTAACCCATTCTTTGAAGAATTTTCTTATTCCACAATGATTTCCCCACTTGTTGGTAGTGTTTGTATTGTGCAGTGATACACCTCTTTTTAAACACTTTGAATAAGTCTTTGAATTCATTGGTATAAATTATTTTATCCCTTTAAATTCATCTTGGTTTGTCGGTTTGACAACCATGATAATTTATTCACAAATTAAAGTTAATACCCATCTATACAAGAGAAATAATGGGTCTTTATTACAAATATTAGAATAAGGCATAGTTTGATATAATTTTTCATTAAAGCGTCTACAGATATTCATTTACCAGTGATAACATTTCCTTAGAATGATAATTCATTTATACATAACTCAAATTTTCTATACATGGTATATAGATTTTCCCTTCGAAATACCTATAGAACAATATTCAAATGTTCCTCATGATATTTTTTTCCCTTAGAGTATATTAAAATAACATCAATAAATACTAACAAAAATTTGTTTAGGTAATATTTAAAGTCTCTATTAATTACTTCCATGAATATTTCTAGAGTATTAGTGAATCTGAAAGGCATAAATATGATCTCATAGTGTATATACCTCCTTTGAAAGGTAGACATAGGAATATCATTTTTCTTCGCCATTAATAGGTGATATCCAAACTGAAGGTCCAACTAAGAGAAATACATGGACCAATATAATTGATAAAAAAAGGTAAGCTATCTATTTAATGAGAAACTTTTTATTCATCATGATTCTTTAAGCCCATGATAATCAATGTAGAGGAACATTGATCCATCCTTCTTCTAAAGAAAGAGCACTGGTGCATCCCATGGGGAAAAAAGTAGGCACATAAAACCATTGTTTATATTATCTTGTAACATATTCTTTAGTTATTCTATATAAACATTGTAAATTCAATAAGTTGTATTTTATATATTCAGAGATCATGTAATACTTTCAAATGAGAGTTCATCCACTCAGTCATGAGGAATAACATATAATTATTTAGGGAACACATCATTGTATTACCTTACAATGGGCATGTCTTTGATTATGATTCTCTCATTTGTCTCAATAATTTTAGATAGATATTATTGCTCATAAGGAAATAATATCGACAATTTAGACAATGATTATGATGGAAATTCTCCCTCCTCACTATAGTTGAATAGAATTGGATGATGCTTTATAATGTGAAGAGTGATTCACCTTTCTTGATAGTTAAGGTTTTAATTTTATAAATATACCAAAATTCATGACCAATATATCATAAAACTCCAACAAAGGAATTATGAAAATAAATTCTGGGAGGATTAGTCCACATACATTCACCAGAGGGATTTTTACCCTTTGGATGCAATAATTTCCCCATTTTTTCTTGTAGATAACTCAACATCCATATTTTGAGATAGTGTTGTAATTTTTCGACTAAACATGTATGATATGAATAAACTAATTGAACCATAATCAAATAGTGTATTATCTATTATTTAATGAATAACTACTGAACATGTCACCACATCTTTATCAAGCTCCACCTTAGTATTGGTGATGGCATATGCTTTCCCTTTCTCATTTGAATTTGGTGGCTATTAACGCTGGTTACCATTGTTGAATCAATTTTTAGTGATTTCGGTTTCATTGATCCATTACGTTCTGTAGTAGAAACATTGAACCATGAGTGGTTATCTTATTTCCTCCAACACATTATCTAGATTCTTCATGTCTCTTCAACATTCCTGATCTTGGTGGCCTTCTCTACCGCATTTGTAGCATTTCCCCATCCCTTTGACAAAATTCCCATGATATTCCTTCCTATATTGTTAGAATATGAGTTTTGTAGATTTAATTACATCTTTTTCATTAAATCCAACATCATGAAACATAATATTTAGTTTCATATCACCATATCCATGGGACCATTCTCCAAACTTCATATTCACTTTAATAACACATCATAAATCTTTTTCTTAACTCCTAAATTCTCTAATTTCAGGACCTCTAAAAATGTTTTATTTTAAACCACTAAATAATCAATATTTTTTTATTGGTGTCAATAAAAAATCATGACCCTTACATTAAAATCATTTTGAATGTTTCTTTATAATCCATGAAATATTTTCAATCATTTTTCTTAATCTATAAGAAATATCTTTAAAAATTTTTCTAAAGAGTGGGGGGGAAATACTTATTAAGAATTATTTTCAAAAGGTCTCCCCACTACATATAATAAATTTATTCCTTATGATTGGGGTTCTAAATAAACTCCCACAATTGATTATTCTCTCCATAAAAATGATATATGTACTGAGTCACCTTCTACACATGAGAACAGTGAAGCGCAAAAAATATATTCAAAATTTAGTGGAACCACAATTATGTGACTATTGGATAATAATATCCACTAAATTTTGGTGGTAATTGACACATAAAATAATAAACCAATTGTTTCTCCCAGTTATATTAAGAAGAAAATTCCACATTATTGAAATTATTATTCATAGCCTGAGATAGACAGGTTAGAATCACCATGAAATATTGACCTCAACCTCAAAAGGAATTAAGGATTTCATTATAAAAATCATTATATTGTACATCATATGGGTTTTAGGCATGCTTTCCCTAGTCCCCACAATTTTATAAGATATAAAATGCTTGAAAAAACATAATTTATCATGTCATTAAAATATAATTCAATACTTTTTGAATCTAACTCTAAAGTCATATCTTGTGGGATCCTTATTTTTATCGTTTTTCTCAAACAACAAATCCTTGGTTCTTATGTGTACTTAGTATCCTACCAAGAGGTTTCACTGATGTTATCTAATAATATTTTCTAAATTAACTAAACCACGATATAATAATAACTATATTGATATGACTTTTTTGTACATGACTATTTCATAACATTAATGATAATCTAACTAAAAGTGTTACAATATAAGATCTAATGGTTTAGTGTCTTGAAAAAAGTAATACCATAAATAACATTTAGATAATAAAAAATTATTTAATTAATTCTTCTCAATCTTATTTGTGACCATCCTTTACTCATTATTATAAGTACTCACATGAGGTTATACATTAATGAATAGGGTGAGCGAAAATCCCTATAAGAGGATTGATAAGAACACGAATCAATATAACATGGATGAGAATAATCATCATAATCATAACATAATCATTGGATCATCATCATAATCATGTTAGGAATCATTTTATCATCCTCATAATCATGTTAGGGATCATTGAAAAATGGAATAAAATGTGAAAAATTATTAAAAATAAACACCTTGTCTTAGTGGTCAAATACCACAACTAGTTCTGAACAAAGCTAGCATTGGATTCACACCACAAATAGGTGAATACTCATAACATCATCATCATTTTAAAAAAATCTAGAATTATGTTCAAAAATATTTCAAATTATCTCACATGAAACATTACATTAACCAATTCATTGGAGCTCTATATAATTATAGGCTCACTAGTCTCAACATAACATTTACATAATCATTCATGTGACATAGAACATATAAAAATATTAGTAATAAAATAACCCTTTGAAAGGAAATGATTATATTGAGAATAAATTAAAGAATACTTTCATGAATAATAATTAGGGTTCCCAATAAAAGGGAATTAAATAATTGGTATAAGAACAATTAATCTTGAGTGAAGAATAATCAATCTCAAGAGAAGTAAAATAACTTTTTTTTTGAAAGAATGGTAATTTTGGAAAAATAATTGAATTTATTATAAAATAATATTGGAAACATTTATATCTTAGAAGATAAAAGATGAGAATAAAGAAATTATATTTGAGGAATATTGAAATAAAACCCATGCTAATATTTAGATTGGAAGAGGAATAACCTGAATAAAAGAAACTGGGTTTGAGAATCTCATTACTTAAAATCTGAATGATTACTTCCCAGTAATACCCAGGACAACAAAATTAATTTTATTAATTACTAAATTAAAACCCTAATTTAAATGATATGGTTTATTATAATTTTATTACGTTTTTTATATAAATTTTGATGAGTTTTATAGTTCAATTCCATCATTATGAGAGTTTTTGTTTTCTTGGTTTTCATGGTCGGTTCACTTGTATACATGTATGTAAGATCATGAAAAATAAGGATACATATAAAAGATTGAAATTATATGTTATTAATAAAATTAGATAAGTTTAATTTTTCTTGTAAATAAATTTTTTAATATGAGGATGATTCATTAAATAAAATATTAATGATAATTGTTTTGATTAATTTTCACAGTTTTGGATCCCAAGAAACTAATTTGGTTTTATTATTTAATATTAAGAATATAAGTTAGTTATAGAACATATAAGTTGATATTAAATAAATTTTACAATCTATATCACTAATTATAATGTATTTAGGACCAGACCAGAATGTATTTCAAGAAAATTAAAACACATCGTCCATGATGGCGGTAAATAAACACATCATGAAGGTTGATTTCATTTTTCAGAATAAATGGGAAAGGATAATTGGAGTGATGATGTATTATTCAAATAAAAAAATACAATTACGTTATATGAAATATAATAGAGTCATAAATCTACTATAATATGGTAATGCGACGAGACAATAAGAATAGAAAATAAATTATAATGGAATTAAATGATAATGAAAGAGGATTTTACCTCTTGAATTATTCTACATGAGAACCCCCTTAGGGATGTTGTATTTGTTATTTTATTTATAAAAAAGATCATTTATGTGGGGAGAGTCTTGGTAATAGTATTGGGTAGAAATTGGATAATATTCAGGGCTTTAGAGTTGTAAGGATAAGAGTTGGCGAGGGATGGTATTTATATGGGGAGACAAGTCTTTTTTGATTATTTTATTCATTAGTTTATTATATTTGATCAATACTATGAATACTCTTAAAATTATCAATAAATATATTAAATAAAGAATTATTATTTAATTATATGGTTCTTACATAATAAATGACTCAAGAAATTGTTTTATCTTATACTGTCATATACAATTAATTACCGTATTTCACTATTCACTAAAAATTCAACTAAGTTAGAGAAATCCCAAAAATTCCCCCTAACCAATTTTTTTAAAATTTAGAATAAAATATGAAATCCATTTCAGGAAATTTATTTTCTAAATATGAGAAATTTAATTTTTAATTAAAATCATCAGTTACTTGGAAAATAAGAATTTTTAAATTTATTAGTGGTTTTATAAAAACTAGAAAAATTAATTAAGGTCTCATAAATTTATAACATAATCATATGAAATAAAAAATTAATTCGTGAATATATTTTATTAAAATAGATTCTTTTAAATCATTATATAAATTTTAAAATTGGAAATAAATATTTATGACTTACAAAAATACCATCACTTAATTTATCAATTATAAAACATTTATTTACTCATACTATGATATAATTATATCATATTATTATTTATTAGATGTGTAATTTATATTTATACTTTCATAGGTGGGGTTACTATTGTATTGATCAGATTTCAATTAATAATCGTCGTGTGACAATTCTAAGGGCCGTGTTACTATTCCATCAGTATAGGTTCATTAATTTCTTTGAATTTCACATATCTCATTCTTAATTATTGAAAATAATTTTTTTGTTCAATTATATATGGTATGTATGTGTTTTATACAATATTGCATTATTATAAGAAGGTAAAATTTGCATTCATAATAGTTCGTGTTATTACAAAATTAATTCTAGTCATCTAAAGATTATGAAATCCCCATGATATTTGTAGGTATGAGAAACTAATGAACTCTCCATACATTTCTGGAGTTGATAAAATTTATTCTATATACCGAGATGAAGAAACATAGAATATTTACTAATTTTTAAGTAAATGCAATCAATGAATTTATATGATATAAAATAATAAGAATATGAAGTATCAATATTGGTTATAGAATAATAATAGGTTATCAATACTATACCATAAATTATAATTGGTCCCTCTCTATGGTCATATTTAACATGGTCAACAATATAAACTCACACAATATAATATTCATGTCCCTAACCTAGATATAAATGATATACCTTAGTCATATCCATATGAGTGTATGAAATTGCTATTGAGGACCTTAGATTATCGCATAACCCAGTTTTTTATTCCAACTGAAACCATTATATGACCTCATCTGCAATATATTTGACTTGAAAATTTATAGATTCTTATTAATTCTATATTATTTTTACTTGATCTATAACATATGGATTGTTTTGTCATTCCAATGTTTTTCCATAATTGAAATTTTGAGAGCCACCTATTCCCACATAAGGTGTTCTAGAAACTTCCCATCTTTCTCCCTCAATATTTCCACTTTGGCACAAATATTTTTCCCCCTCTTCCTTCTATCAAAAGTATCCCCTAAAATCCCTCTTAATAAAGTAATAATAAATGTACCGTGGATTTTTCCATACCCTTAATAACCATTAAGATTTATTTATTTCTCTCTATATTTCATCTGTTCAATGTTCTTTACCTGGAACTCACTTTTAATAATGGATAATATTGAAAATCCTCACCATATGTTCATCAGTCCAAGATAATCTCGGAGATAGGATATAAATATTAATTACCTGAGAAGATTAATTGTATAACGTCAGTGATCATATCTAAACCACCAATAACTCATAATCTCTATCTAGTGTTAGTGTAATCAAAAAGAACTCTACAAATAAACTATCATTAAGGATTGTATATGATAGAATTTAACATTATTTTATGTAGATAGTATCAACCCAACACCTCCTTGTAGGTCCATGTACAATAAAAACAAATATCTTGACCGATCAGACCTCATGTAAAATGAAGAATCCAAATATATTATCAATGATTTCAATAAAAACATTAGTCACCTGAGGGCCACTAATGTTTTGTTAGGCTGATAGATACTAGTTATATATGTCACCAACATAGTCATAGATGGTCAAAAATACAACTCCACCATTTGTGGGTACATTCCTATGATCCTAGTTTGAAGTGGATCCAATTATTGCTCCCATGGAAGAGGTTTAAGAAAATTCAAATTATTATTTGGTGATAAACTCGATAGTCACCCTATATGGGAGCATTCAGTCTATATTTAGAATTTCATCAAGTAAATTGTCATTTGGGTGTGATTTTATGGAATATTGGGAGATCCTATACAACACCCACAATTTGTATTTTAAGATTATTACTTAAGCAGAATAAGTAACAAAAAGGAATTTTTATGAATACATTCCCTATGAGATACCCCACCAATGGTATTACCCACTTATTTTCCTCAAATCATACGTATAATCCTCTTTACTTGCTCATTATTTATGATAGTAAAAATTAAAAAAACATCATGATTAAGTTAAACTAACTATTCCAATATAGATATATCCAAATAACATAAAAAAATATACATATCTCAAAATAGAATATACATCTATCAAAAATAGATAACACAAAATGGGGAATATAATTAAATAAATAATGTCTAGAAGACATATAATAACCCAACTAATTAATGAACATTGATTCATGATTTATTCAAAATAATAAAGTTCATAAAACCCATAAGATAAATAAGTATAGTTTATTTGTGAATTAGGTACCTTACCTAACAATTTAAATAGAAAAAACAACATCATTATAGAAAACAGCCGTAACATGCTCACACTTAAAAATGCGTAGGATAACCTGGGGACTTACATAAGAAAGGGAAGATCTATAATACCTAGAAAGGGAATAAATATTTATAAAAAATAATTAGGTAATACATTTAATACAATATTAATATCAATGGGGAATAAAAAGAGATAAAATCATAAACATGAACAATGAGGCATGATATAGCATGATAATATAATGGAATCATGGGAAATGTAGAATCAAAAAAAACAATGCACCATAAAAATTGGTCAAGGATAACTACCAAAACATTATTATGGAAAAATTCCCATAAATTAATCAAGTTAACTACCTATCCCAACATAACTAATCATGATACTAAACATTATGAAATGAATTGGATCTCTATATATTTCCCAGTGCATCAGTCACTTTCATTTCATTATCACGGTTAAGTGTGACACATATATGATACAACATGTATTAATTAATCATCATATTTTATTCCATTAATAATAAGTTTCGAATAAATACTTGTAATTCCCATGTATAATAATTATAAGTGTATTAACGTGAACATCATTTGTAGGAAATTTGTTTGGTATTCACCACACAGTTGTTTTGGAATTAAAAAATAATAGTGGGATTTCGGCTGCATAATGACATCCCTGAAAAATTCAAAAAAAAATTAATAAGGGATAAATGGGTCTCTAGAAATTTTAACATGAAATGGGTAGTAATAAGAACATTTAAATTCATATCTCAACATTAGTAATTTGAAATATAATGCATAAGATACTAAAGAAACATGAATAAAGAAGAGAAGTTGAGGATACCTTACATGATTGTATGACCCCAAATGTTAGGGAGGAGGTTCTTGAGAGATTTGGGGAACCTTTTAAGGGAATTATTTAGTGGATGGATGAGTTGGGTGTGTTTTATAGGAAATGAGTGGGGATTTATTTTATATTCCTCAGACATAGGTTTTAGACCATATATAATAAAATAACTAGTACCAAAAACCTTATAATGATTTTTCCTGAGGATTCTACCAAATCAGGGTGGTTCAAATAATTTAATATGGTCAAGATATAAACATAATAAAATAATAATATTTCTTTTGTGGAAGTGAGTCACACTGCTAAGGAAATTATTTTATATCCTTAAAATATATTAATGGTTTTGGAAGATTCATAATGGCATTATAAAATTAATAAAACAAACATAAAATGGAATTTTTTTTGATGTAAAACATATTTTTTTTTATGAATACTATGTATAGTATTTATTACTTCACATTTGGGTCATTATGACATCATAATACAAAAAGTATATTCATACAGTTATAAAGTTTTACCTATAAATTCAAATGTCTTAGAAAATTGTGAAAAAATTATTATTAGGAATTTTTTGGCATTTTGAATTAAAAAATAATATTCATTTTATGTAAAAAATTTATAAATATAATAATTCTAACTTTTAATATAATAACAGACATGTTTTAAAATTTTTGAGTTTTGGACAATAACAGTTTTCGAACCCTTATATAAATTGCATTTGAATTCATAAAAATATTCTGATCATTTATATTGGTTAAAATTTATTTAATAAAAATATTGTATTAATATATTATTATTTTCAATAATAACTTTATTCCACAAAATAAATTATTTAGTAGAATTTTAATATAACCTAAAAGTACTATTTGTGTTTTATTTTATCAAAATCAAAATCATTTATAATTTAAAAATTATAGGTTGAAAATATATTCATTATTCTATGAAAAATAATGAACATAATCTTGTTACTATGTTCTAAATACATATCACATTAAAAAACCAAAAAACTCTGTAATAGTAAGGTTCGTGAAAGTGAGACATTCATGGGGTGGTTTAATGTACATGGTTTGGGGCATGATCTCAATGAACTTGAAGTTATCCCATTAATAGATTCCATAATGGTTAAGTTACTAGATCTCGTATTGGGATTGGTCAAGGTAAGATCGTTGATATTTTATCTCCCTCATACGATTGGATAAATGGTAATCACAAGGTACAATCTTATTGGTGGAGGCCATCACGTCATTTGTCTGTGTCAATTGGATTTGTTAACACCCAATATTTATACCTATCATGTGATCACAATTAATGAATATATTATATATTGTAATTATGCTTAATAGTTATTTTAAATCAGTTAGTATATAAAAAAATAAGTTCAGGTGTTTTTTATAACCATATTATATAATAATAAATTTAATTAAATCATAAAGGAAATATTATTTTTAACAGTTTGACTCAATACAATATAACCCCTTAAAAAATTTTACCCTTGAAATTTTCATTTCAGACTCTAAAATAGTTGAGGGTAACATTGATTCACCACCAATTTTAGATCCCACATCACATCTTCAATCCTGTGGTTTCTCCACCACAATAAGACTAGATGCATTGTCTTGTTTTATAGAAATTTGACTTTATGATCTTAGATCTTTTTTGGCTGGTCTACAATGGAAAGATCATTCTCCAATGGTATCACCTCTAGATTGAGTACAAGTGATGGATATGGAATATACTTATTCAATAGTGATACATGAAATACAATATTTATTAGAGATAGGTTAGGTGAGAGTCCAAGTCACTATACCACCACTCTAATGTGATTGAGGATCTAAAAGGGGCTGATGTATCCTGGACTAAGATTTTATTTCATTGAAAATCTCATATCTTTCTTCCAAGTAGATATACAGTGGAAAAAAATATCTCTAACATCATTCTCTATGGCTCATTTAAAATTTTCAGTGTAGCTCTTTTTTTATCTCTCAGGAGGCCTGATGTGATTTTGAGTGGTCTTAAAATTTTCCACATGTTCCTTGACCATTATACGACCCAGGTGTTTTTTTCCACAACAACACCCCAAAATATATATTTTCTCCACCTCAAACCATAAATGGATTGATAGGGATCCATTTGGATTCTCGATTGGAAACTATTATTGTATATGAACTCGAACAGAGGAAGATATTAGTCACATCCTCCTTTTATGTTAGTTGAGAATACTCTCAACATATCCTAAAGTTATTGGATATTCTGATTAAATTGGAAATTATTTTGAGGGGGATAAATAATTTTGATGTTCGACACAGTATTCAAATCATGAAGGAGACTCTTCTAGACCATAGATTTCAATCTCATATCTCAATTGGATATAACTGATAGTGGTACATCATGGAGCCTCACAACATAAATGTTAGTTATCTGTGCAATTTGATCCAGTGGGAAATCATCTCAAATAACTATTAAGTGTTCATTATTTATATGATTATCCACCATGACCCATATATTTATTATTCCCACTTTATTTATTTGGATGAAAAATGAAAAAGTCCATGGTTATGTTTTCTTGTTTCAATGTAGGGAAGGGAAATGGTTTCATAATCACCTTGGTTTTTTTACTTTTCCCTTTCACTTCAAAACATACAAGACTTATAGATTTATATTATTCAATCTACATAATTATATTTTCCCACTAATAGTGTTCTCAGATATCTCAATCCATCTTTGTACTTTTTGGGTGGATGGAGAAGGTTGATCTATGTGCACCATCTTAAAACTCCTTTCAATTAGGATTTAATGGTCCACATATTATTAAACAAAATATTACAACACCTTCTTCATTAACATTAAAGTCTAAGGATTTCCCATTCCTTAGAGTTTCCAATTTCTCCTAAATTCCATCATCACTTCTTTTAAAATCCTTTATCTTTTCCGAATGTGATTTTTGAAATATAATGTGAGAAAGGATTAATGATGTTACTTCCTTTACAATTCCCATGTCCATCCTCTTCATATCTAAGAAGATCATATCCTTCTCGATTATCATCAATGATGAAATAGATTTATCCATTTCAACTTAGATAATATATCACATTATTCAATTTACCAAGATGGTAGTGAATTGAGAATTAATTTTCCTCGATTAGATCTAACCATACTCCTTGGAACATATTTAGCTCTTTTGTGTGAATATATATTTAAGTATTTGTTTATCCATATATATTTCACACTACTCCCCAAATAGAAAATGCTACCATATTTTCAATGAGAATAACATATTAACCAACTCCATATCATGCATTTTTTAGTTATGTTCGTGAAATATCATCAACCATGAATCATAGGCTATGATTTTTTCATACTGTATAAACACCCAACACAAACCATTTTTAAAGCATCACTGGATACCATGAACAGTTGCCTACTTATTGTTCGTGTGAACATAGGGGTAGTGAGAAGCCTCCTTTTATATCTTTGAATCTCTTTTCACATTCATAATTCAAAAAAAAATCCTGACTCTCTTCCAAAATATCTTGGTTAGAGATTATGATACCCATCAAATATTTCTCACAAATCGATGATATTAACCAACTAATCCAAGGAATATAATGATATATAACAAAGATGTTGTCCTCAACCATCTTTCAATTTATTCATTTTTTAAGGGTTCATAAATATCTTATTTCTTGTGATTATATGTCTCATGAATGAAACATCCTTCAAATAGAACTCACATTTTTTGTACATATCATAAATATTATCCTTTCAGATGGTATTTAGCGCAGTGTTCAGATGACCCTCATGTTCCTCCTTGTATTTTTGATAATATTATAATTTCATATATAAAGACTACATAATATTTGTTAACTCAATCTATATAGACATTATTTATCATGTCTATGAATATTTTTGGATAATTAGTGAGTCCGAATGGAATTATTATGAACACATAGCATGTGTACATTGTATAGAAATGCATTCTTGGGGAAATCCTCTTTCTTTAGCCTAACATGGTAATACTTCGACCACAGATACACCTTCAGAGAAGTATTGTGCTCCATGTAGCTGATCAAAGAAGTCATAAATCTGTGGTAGAGGATAGTTGTTCTTTATTGTGATCTTATTGAGCTCATGATAATCAATAAAAAGGTGTATTCATTGATTATTCCTCTAGATAAATAGGTCTAGTGCACCACATGGTGAAGCACCAGAGTTCCTGAAACCCTTATCTAGGTTATCCTGTAACTGTTTATTCATCTCCATACATTCTAAAAAATCAATTTCAGATAGAGTATTGGATAATCGTAACACCCCATGTTTAATCTAGATTTAAAATTAAAACTCTCGGCTAGGAGGAAGAGCATGTTATTCTACCAGAAGAAAATATGAGTATTCCCTTACAATATTCATGTCTTCAAGTAATGTTATTTACTTCAATTGGATCATTTGATCTAAATATGATTTCACATTGGAAAATAATATCCACACTTGAGATGCTGGTGCTATAGAAGATTCGTTCTCCTCCTTTCACTTGTATGGAATTGGGGGATATTCAAAATATAGAGAGTGATTTCCATCTCATAGAAATTTATGTAGGATATATATTTGGTAATCCATTCCATACATACAATTTTGTCAAATTCCACCAAAGGGAGTATGAAAATGTTTTATGGGACATTCAACCCACATATTGTGATAGGGGAGGAGTTATATACATTGGATGAAATAATTTCCCCATTTTCCATTTTAATCGATAAATCATCGTCCATGATTTTTGGTGGTGTTTGAATGGATTTCCTAAAAATTAATTATATGAGGGATTTCATATAACTGAAATCAAAAAGTACATTCTCTATTTATAAATTAATAAGAAACATAACTATCACCACTTCATTTTTGGTATCCACCTCTACAGTTGTGATAGAAAAATCTCTCCCCTTAGGGCCTTGGAGATTGTTTTTTTATCTCTGAATAACCTTGTTATAGTACATTGGATTGAAAAGTTACCTTGTTTTTTGAAATTTTATAAATGAACAATATATCAGGGGTTTATTGATGAATTAATATTCTCTAACATGTTAGTGGGTTTCTCCTATCGGAAATTTCTATCTAGGCTCCCTTCCTTTCCACAACTAAAGAAATTTTTCACCCCCTTATGAAATTTTAGGGGTTCCTCTTTTCACACCATTTAGATGTGGGATGTTGAGATTTCAAATGACTATTAGATTTCTCCACCGAACCTCCATAATTACTATCCACCTTCATCTTCACATCCACATGATAACCTTTTGATTATTAGATGTCTATTTCGACTTTGAGGGTAGATCAAACTATTTATTCATAGATATCAATGTCTCATATTTCCATGTATATTCATATACTTTGTTTTAGGCCATAAAATATATTATAAACCTTGAATTTATGGGTAACAGAAAATCTGGGGCTCTGTCAAGAAAGTCTTGTAGAGTTTTCCTCATATTCTTCAATAGATTAATCATCATTTTTCATGAGAGAATTGAAATAAATTTCCATTATATGATGGAGAGTATGAGGAAAATATTTATCAATTTTTTTTATGGAATTCCTTCCACCCCATCACATCAATATCTTCCTCAAGCTTCATATTCATCATCAATGTTCTCCACTAATTAGTTTATCCCTCCATATGATAAACATACTATAGAACCTTCTCGTATTTAGAACATTAAAGGATAAAGATGATATTCTTAATGGAGTTGATCCATTATTTGTGATTAAGGAATCAGATGATCCATTTAAAGTTAGAGACCATTGTATCATAAAGTACTCAATCATATATTGTTCTTTATTAGGGGGATTTTGATGCTCCTATTGATCTAGGTTCCTATTCAGAACCAGAGTAAACTGAGAGATTATCCTCACAAAGGATTCAATTCCAACTCCAATCAGGTTGGGAATTTCATATGGGGAATTCATCACATTGATTATTTACTAGATTCCACATTTTACTATTCATTATCTAGATTAAAATGAAAAATAGGTGTTAATATTTTTTAAACTATTAAACACATAAAGTGAGATCCAATGACATAAATAAGATAACATATAAATTATATTTATCTCTTAACTGGGGAATTTCAAGGCTTCAATATAGGTTATCCATGATCTTTTTCCTAACATATATTCTTATGGGAATTTTTTGTTACTTAAATTTATAATGAGATTATGAATTTATGAAATCATGTCCCCTGGGAGTGTTAAAATATGTTTAGAGTAAGGCCTATATTTTTGTAATAGGTTAAGACAATACATTCCTAACGCACCTTGTTAGAGTTGTTAACCCTTGGAATACCTATTCAAGAACCAAATCCATTTTTAGTATCCAGAAAAGGATTTATTTTATTGATAAGAAACTTACTCTATACTTTCCATAATGTGGGGTTTTTTCTTATAGTTTGTCTTATGCTAAAGGATTTCTGTAGATTTTTTTAATCATAATTCAAAAAACATCTATACATTTCCTCTGATACCAACTATAAAAACCCTGATCTTTATTACATATTAATTCATGATTTATTACCTAATAGTATACATAATACAACCTAGGAAATCAGGAAGTATAATGTATTTTGGAATTTGGTACTCTATATAATAATTTATATAATGAAAGAAAATGTTTATTGAAATCATTATTTACATTTATGCACATAAAACTACACTGGATGATCTGGGGGCATACATAATAAAGGGGTGATATATAAAGCCCAGTAAGGGAATAAACCTAGAATAACAAGAATAAGTCAATACATGTTAGAAAATATGAATATAAATAGAGAAAAATGATGGATAATCATAACCATCAACAATGACGCATGATATAACATGATAGCATAAATGTAACATAGGAAGCATGGAAACAAATTAAAATATTTCATCATAAACATAGGTCAAGGATAAGTACCACGAAATAATTATGGAAAATTCCTATAAAGGAATTAGGATCACTCCATTTCGCAACATGATGTCCCACGATACAAAACATTACCAAATTCATTAGAGTTTTACATAATTCTGGGTGCACCTATCACATACATTCCATTCTCCTGCTTAAGTGAGCTACATAGATCATACACCATGGATTCATTGATAATCATATTTTATTCCAAGATAAAGTAGTTTTTAATAAATACATGAAATTCTTAATTCAAATTAGTATAAATGTATAAAGGTGAACACACATGATAGGAAATGGGTGTAGTATTCATACACAATTGTTCTAGTATGGAAAAATCATGGTGAAATTTTGGAAGCCTAACGGAATCGCATAAAAAATCATAACATAGGTTTACAAAAGGTAATGATTTCTATTATTATTATTAAAAGAAATGATATGTGACAAGAACATTGAAATACATATCCCAACATTATTAATTTGAAATATAATTCTAAACATAATAAATACACGTGAATAAATAATTTAAGTTGAGGATATATTACTTGAGTGTATGACACTAAATGATTAAGAGGAGCTTCTTGAGATCTTGGGGTAAACGTGGGAGGAATTTAATTAGGATAGGGAAGAGTAAGTATGTTCTATAGGAATATTATGTGAAGTTAAATGGAATATTGAGTGGGTTTATAATGAAAATGATTGGGGATTAATGTAACGACCCAAATCTAGAGCCACTCATCTGGTGCCCCGTACTTAGTTACCTTATGCACATTTTCCCAAATGGCAGATGTTTCTGACTAGCAGCGAGGGAATTGGTGATTCATTGAGGAAACTATGCCCTCATTTGGTAAGGTATAGAATGAATGGAAATTACATTAAATAGCGGAAACAATAAGCAATATACAACAAATATAACTAATAGTGGAAGAAATATATAATATAATAATGATGAAAATAATTCCGCAGGTAGAAGTATCTAAGGAAAGCAGCAAACACAACAACGTGCTGAAATAAAACTTAGAATAAGGTACTAAAAGTAAACACAAACTCCTGCAGCATCCCAATCCTAAGCTCGGTCTTATTCTCTCCATCTCCAACCAGAAATCATGTACCTAAAGTAGAAGTGACGGAATCCATATCCACACCTGCAACCATATAACCTGTTTGGGCCAAAAAGCAGGACCCAAATAGGGTGTGAGACTAATCCCAATAGGCAATCACCACATGATCTATGCCCTACTGTCAGTGAGGAATATAACAAAAGTGAATGAAGTAAATGCAACAAAGAAACAGAAGTACACGAGAGTAAACAATCCTACAAATCTCTATTAAATTTTAATTATTAATTTAATTCACTCATTAATTTATCAACAAGGGAATATAGCAAACAACTATATATTCTCAAGGAATATCAAGTAACACAACAGGTATCTCCGAAGAGAACCTAAACAGAAAATAGTACTAAACTCAAGTTTGTTCTTTGGATTTGTGGACTCATCACAACCAACCAAACAGTATTCAAGGTGACTCTCTGGGTTCCACACACTAGAAGACCCCTCTATTCAAGTAAACATTCAAAGGCATATACACTCTAGGAATCTCTCACAGTCAATACTCTTATGGTCTTTCTAACGCCCTGACCCCAGTTACCCAGAGTCAGTGCATTATTGCGTAACATTGGCATGATCACAAAAGATCATGTCTCGAAAGACAGATTAGTTTAGCAGCCTTGGAAACACTAGATACATTAATAAATGTGACATTA
The DNA here is from genome assembly GCA_963277665.1 of Viscum album. Classification (NCBI taxonomy): domain Eukaryota; kingdom Viridiplantae; phylum Streptophyta; class Magnoliopsida; order Santalales; family Viscaceae; genus Viscum; species Viscum album. Next base: position 1,360,199,415 of record OY728147.1, on the reverse strand, counting down.
CATCATAATGTGAAAAAACTACAATAACATAGTCTCCATTTTCCACACTCATATCCCCTTTAGACTATCCCTGCAGGTTATTCCTAAAATACTTCTTCACATCCTGGAAAAATTAAAACATTGAAAGGGTTGATCTCAGATGCTCAGTAAGGATAACAATATAGCAGAAGATTTCATAAATAAACATAAACATCTAAGGCAATTTATAACTAAACGAAAGCCTTTTAAACATGAACATAAACATAATATAGTAAAAGTAAAATGAAATAATGCCATTTACTTATTAACATGAATATTCTAATGGTCTAGTAATCACATGCAATATCAATAACCACTTTCATAATGATGGAATGCATAATGCCAGATTATCATAACCACGTATCCAAATCCTCGTGCCAAGACTACAAATAAGATTTTTTCAAGGACTCGTACCAAGACACTAGTTTGTCTCATGAGAACTGCTGATGCATCGAGGATCTATCTCGGGCTCCACCCATAACTTATTAAGTCTAATGCATTCCTCATAAGAAGAGGTTTAAACTTATCATAAACCATAACAAAATCGTATCACATAAAACATGCATAAAAGAAACATAACATTTCCACATTTCAATCACAAGATATCAATAAAACACATTGATATAATAAAAACACTTTCATAACAATTTTCAATAGAAAAATAAAAGAAAATTAAAACTTTGTATTTATTTTTCATTTTAAAAAAATTATGCCTTGTAGAGGAAGCCAAAACTCAAATAATGGTCATGGCGGTGGAGAAGTTGTTGTCACTGCATATGTAAGACAAAACATTCCTTTTGTAGTTTAGTAAATATTATTCATATAAAAAGATTCCTTTTTGAATAAAAGTAATGTTAAAAGGGATTTATACACCGTATAACATAAATTTGTGTATAAAACAAAATATGCCTCAATGAATGGAGATTGAGACGATGTTCTATAAAAAGATAATTTTTTTAAATAAAATAGATCTATTATGTGTATTCACTATAAGTAAACATAATGAAAGTACAAATACAAGATAGGACATAATAATATCATGACATAATTTGAAAGTAGGATATTATCTCAAAGAATGGAAATTGGGTTAAGAAGTTCCCTTACCTCGTGTTCGACTTGACTCAATCGTTATTTAATCTCCTGAATAATAAACTTGAGTTAATTTATATTTGCATAAGAACCTTTTTCATGTTCATTATTCCATTTATATCACTTATTACCATGTTATGAACATTATGTAATTATTTAAGTTTATAACAGTCATTTTGTCGATCTATGGTACTTGAGTCAAAAAGAAACTTCTTATAATAACAAGTTGATTATGTTGCGAAATATACATTATATCTAGAATAATATTCATGATGTAGATATCATATATATCATATATATCCAGTATATACATGCATTTATAATATTACATAACATTTAGAGGTAAGAAATGAAATGCATCATTCATGGAGACGGTAAGTTGTACGTACGCATGAACGCTACTTTCATTTCTATTTCGTATTTAATGGAATGAAGCTATAATTATATAAAGGTATAATATAATTCCATTATAATATAATGTATAATACCATTTACTCCATCCTTTATACATCCCACATATGGCATTAACGATTCAAATCACTTTGAGGGGGTGGTAGTCCACAATTCCTAAAATGAAATTATCACGTTTACGCATCCTGGAAATCGTAATGGTATGCCATAAATGAAAAATACAGAATCTTAAGTAAAACATAAACATATTATATATCATATATAAATATAGTGACATCTTAATGGCCACCGTTGAAGGTGTTATATGAGTGTTGAACAATCATCATTTCGTGAGGCAGAAATTCACCATCCACAAAATAGTATGTTCTTTAACCATTAGATGTAGGTGTGTGTAAGTGTATCTAGAATAGTTCTTATAAAAACATCCTAGTTTATTGAATATACTTTTTTTTCACAAATTAATGGAACAAAAAGTGTTTAAGGGGTTGAAGAAGCAAAATAAAACAAAATAACATTAGATAAGAGATTACCTTAAAATCTGGTAACCCTTTATTTATTTTTGCCAAAGGCTTCCTTGGGAAGAATTATGCCAAAATTCAGGCTTCTAGGAGTATGATAGGTAAGGTTATATAGTAATTTGTCAGAGGTTGGCCGAGCCAAATGGCTTGGAAGGTGTGAAAAAAGTGGTAGTGGTGGGGGCCTTTTATTAGAGGAGAGGAGGGGCACTCTTGGAAAGATTGAAATGTTACTTTATTATATAATTAGTTTTGGATTTTAAAGGTCCCACAATTATATATTTCTAGGATAAGGTGATAAGGGTTCTAAATATACTAATCCAATATGTTTTTGAAAAGTGTATGTCTTTCATTTTACATTATCTTTTCATTTTATTTAAATCGTTAATTAATGAGGTAATCGCTGCATCATCATGGTTTCATAAATAATTTATTTTATTTCATGTCTAAAAATTATAAAAAAATATATCATTATGTAGGAAATATTTTTATATTTATAATGAATATTTATAGTCAAATATATTACATGTATAACCGCATTTAAAATTTTTTTCAGTAAACCAACTCATGTTTGTGAAATTTTTATTTCAACTTTAAATAAATAGTTATTTGTGTCATTTCCCTACCAAAGTGGCTCCATGGGGTCCCCAAGTTGACCCATGGATTTTCTTGGTCGGACATGACATATCCAATTAGGGTAGGACATGTGTCTAGGTCATTTCATATTATTATAACATTATCTTTACATTAAATTACAATAATTACCATTAATCGCGATTAATAAAACTTATAAGTTACTATTCACCAAAAATTATTTTAATCCCATTGAACCAAATTTTACATACTAATGACAAACATGTATGTTGTATTTTTGAAAATCAAATCACAGAAGTGGTAATGTTTCATTTAATGTAAAAATCAGTTTTTTAACTACCACTTAGTGGTTTCACTATTCATCAAAAATTGAAGTTTTTCAGAACAATGCCAAAATTTCACCCTAAACTATAATTGATATTCCGAATTCAAAAATGAAGTCTATTTTAAAAAATTCCAAACATATATGTTGCATTAATTGATTTTATAATTAATTCCCGCTGTCACAACAAATCACGTGTTTTTAAGAAACAATATATATCAAAAGATTGACAATTGTTTATGTCCAATTTCAAATTGTAATTAATTCTAATGAACACCATTGGATAAAATGGTAAAAATAATCTAATTATAATTTAACACCTCTAAATAGAATAATTTATCAATATAAAATATTTTGATTAAAAATGTTGTTTTTATGTATTTTACACTATTCATAAAAATTGGATGTTTTTAGAAAAATACCAAAAATTCAACATAGGCTAATTTCGATATTCCAAATCAAAAAATGAAGTCCATTTTGAAATATAAAATATATTTAATTTTAAAAAGTTGGTATTACTATTCTTAATGGCTATTTTGATTGGTCGTGGTGTGTTAGAATCTCGAAATGGTGTACAATGCAAGCTATTGCATTATTGAAAGAGAAGCGTATCGTGAAAGCTCGGGGTGTTACATTCTCCCCTCCTTCAATAAATTGCATCCTCACAATTTGAAATTTTTCTTTGAAAATAAAAGGTTGAAAATAGAAAATACCTTTGGGGAAATCCCACATCAGAAATAAGGTTAATAAAAATATAACTTTAAAAGAAATAAAGATAAGTACAAAGGTCGCCCGAGATAGCCCATACTAGGATTATATGAAAATATGGATATGGAATAAAAACAAACCATCAAGGTATAATGGAGAGTTGTAGAAAACAGGATTATGAGAATGTTAAACACAATAAAATCACAAAATTTTGATTGGTTAAACGTTCATTGAATCCCATGTTGGAAAAGATAACCGGCAACGTTTTTGTTTAATGTTACCTTTTATAAAGTTGAGTAATTTATTTAGGTGATTTACTAAGAATGTAAGGAATGATACTTACTTGTCATGTAGACTTTTATTCTTTAATAAATTTTTACCACAAACCCATCATTCACTCCAAAAGGTAATAAAAGTCAAAAATATTCTATTTATCCTAATTTTATAAGGTTCCAAATATTAACACATACAATTTAGATTAGGAAAACTTTTTTGTAATAACTAGGGACTTCCTGTAGGATAGTGGTAGGTAATAAAGGCCTATCGCACTATGGTTGTGGGTTCGATTCCTGTAGTATTGTCCGACGCGACGGGTTATCCCCCAACCTGTAGGTTGTCCTTTTCCTAAAACGATAGTATTATAATATTCCAAAAATAATCTTCATAAATGTTTTAACCTTAAACAATACTATCCAAAGATCAACGTAATCCATTCCAACCTTTATAGTTATCCAAAATACCTCCGTCCAGACTTTCTCTAAATGGTCCTTAAATTCTGAAATCTATTGTATCATCAGATTCCTCAAACAAAGTAATGATTCTCTTATTGTCACATACAAAAATATGATTACCTTCATCATATAAAAACCTTAATGAAAACAACAAGTACTGCAGTACAATCCTTATATATATCACATTATTCTTATAACCAGAACATAATCCTTGTTTCCAAAAGCACCAATACATTAATTATTCCACTTCAACTGTAGTAATACCATAAGATTGTCCTTGATCCCTTGTCCTTTTCTGAGGTAAGGTTCCCTGATTCCTAGGACATTCATTTACATAATTACCCATTTCCCTACAATTGTAGCATTCAACATTGAATGCCTCTTTCTTTCCCTTACACTCACAAGTCTGGTGACCTTTTTCTCCACATTTATAACAGACTCCCATTCCTTTTAGGCAAGTACCAGGGTGATTCTTCCCACAATTATCTCATAATGGAAAATATTTCTCTCCCTTTTTCCCTTTTCCTTTTTCCTGTTCCACCATTCTCTTCTTCTCTTGCTTTACTTTATTGTCATAAGATTTTGAGAATTCCTTTTCTATCTTGAGAGAACACGAGACTATATCTTTGTACGACGAGAAAGGTTGTGAGACTAAGGCTCGATGGAGAAATGGTTTTAACCCATCAAACAAACGATCAATTTTACTTCTTCGGTTACGTATATAATCTGATGCATGCCTTGCTAACCTTGTAATGTTAGCCTCATACTTTTCGACATTCTCATCCTCCTTTTGTCTCAGACTCATAAATTGTCTATCCATAACTGCTCGATGGTCACGAGGGAAGTATTTTTCTAAGAAAATTTCCTTGAACTCCCTCCATTCCATACTTGATACTTCTGTATCTTACTTTGTGTTTTGAATCAGTAAACACCATTGATCGGCATCCCTAGTGAGGCGGTAGATTTCCATGACAACCTTCTCCTTTTCGCTACTCCCCAGGGTGCGGAATATTTTCTCTAAGTAGTTTATCCATTGCTCAGATACTAATGGATTTGTACCCCCATAAAATGTTGGCCGTTGTTGCCTCATGAAGCGGTCTCACATTGATCCTCCATGTTGCGGATCAGGGTGCTACATACATGTAAAGATATTATTCATAACATGAGTGAGTTGTCCCAGTATGGTAATAAGTTGATTAGCGCCAGTTGAATCTCCAGCTCCAAAATAATTATCCTGAACAGGAGGGAAATACCTACATGGAGTCCGTGCATTGATACGGTTTCCATTCCTCTCACTAGGCACCATTTCTAAAAATGTCATAAACTAGATTATTTTATGAATTAATATACATAATTCCATACTTGTAAAACACTTAACATAAATTGAACTATTTATGGATATAATCCATAATAAAACAAATGTTTTCATTATGGAGGTATATACTCATAATACCTTCATAATGGTTTGTAAAAAAATGATAATTATCATATGCATATCCCCCGAGAGTGTCGTAAGAAATAGTGCAGTGAGGCCCGTTGTCGTGCACCAGTTCCCATTCGAGTCTAGCTCAAAGCGGTGTTTTCAGGTTTTACCCCTAGGTACATCTGTTCCAGAGCCGCCTCTACCTTCTCGTATCCAAACAGGGATGTATTTCTCGGAAAAATCACAAAAATCTCTATAATACCAAAATTCTAGGAAGTTATTCTATATTAATCCTCAAATTCTATCTTATTGCTATGTTCTATAATCAGAGTTTATCTAAATATAGCTTCCATGGTTAGTACTAAACTACCTCTGATACAAACTGTATCACACCGACCCCAATTACCCAGATTTGGTGCATTATTTCGTAACATTGGCATGATCACAAAAGATCATGTCTCGAAAGACCGATTAGTTTAGTAGCCTTGGAAACACTAGATACATTAATAAATGTAACATTACATCATAATGTGAAAAACTACAATAACATAGTATCCGTTTTCCAGACTCAATCTCCTTCAGACTATCCCAGCAGGTCATTCCTAAAATACTTCTTCACATCCTGGAAAAATTAATACATTGAAAGGGGTGAGCTCAGATTCTCAGTAAGGATAACAATATAGACGAAACATTCATAAATAAACATAAACCTTTAAGGGAATGTCTAACTAAACGAAATCCTTTTAAACATGAACATAAACATAATATGGAAAAAGTAAAATGAAATAATGCCATTTACTTATTCACATGAATATTATAATGGTCGAATAATCACATGCAATATCAATAAACACTTTCATAATGATGGAATGCATAATTCCATACTATCATAACCACGTAGCCAAGGCCTCATGAAAAGACTAAAAATAATATTTTGTCAAGGCCTCATTCCAGGACACTAGATTTTCTCAAGAGACCTGTCGATGCATCGAGGAGCTATAGCGGGCTCTACCCATCACTTATTAAGTCCAATTCATTTCTCATATGAACAGGATTAAACATATCATAAACCATAATATAATCATATCACATAAAACATGCATAAAAGAAACATAACATTTCCAAATTTCAATCACATGATATCAATACAACCCGTTGATATAATAAAAACACTTTCAAAACCATTTTCAATTTCAAAATAAAAGAAAATTAAAAAATTGTATTTATTTTTCATCTAAATTTTTTTTTGGCTTGTAGAGGAAGCCATGACTCAAATAATGGTCACGGAGGTGGAGAAGTTTTTGTTGCCGCATACGTAAGAAAAAACATTCATTTTGTCATTTAGTAAAAATGCTTTGTATAAAATGATTCCTTTTTCAATTAAAGTAAAGGTCAAAGGGTTTTATACACCGTACAAAAGAAATTTGTGTATAAAACAAAATATGCCTCAATGAATGGAGATTGAGACGAAGTTCCTTACAAAGATCATTTTTTAAATAAAATAGATCTATTATGTGTATTCAGTATAAGTACACATAAATAAAGTACAAATACCAGATAGGACATAATAATAGCATGACATATTTTGAAAGTATGAGATTAACCCAATGAATGGAAATTGGGTTAAGAAGTTCCCTTACCTCGTTCCGACTTGACTCGATCGTTCTATAATCTCCTGAATAATAAAATAGAGTTAATTTATATTATCATAAGAACCTTTTTAATTTTCATTATTCCTTTTATATCACTTATTACCATGTTATGAACATTATGTAATTATTTAAGTTAATAACAGTCATTTTGTCGATCTTTGGTACTTGAGTCAAAAAGAAACTTCTTATAATTAAATGTTGTTTACGTGGTGAAAAATCCATTATATCTAGAACTATATTTATTATTTAGATATCATATATATCATATATATCTATTATATACATGCATTAATAATATTACGTAACATTTAGAGGAAAGAAATGAAATGCACCGTTCATGGAGACGGTAAGCCGTACGTACGCATGAACGCTACTTCCATTTCTATTTCATATGTAATGGAATGAAGTTATAATTATATAATGGTATACTATAATTACAGTATAATATAATGTATAATACCATTTACTCCATCTTTTATAAATCCCACATATGGCATTAACGATTCAAATCACTTTGAGGGGGCGGTAGTCCGTATTTCCTAAAATGAAATTATCGCGTTTACCCATAATGGAAATTGTAAACATATGGCATAAATGAATAATACAGAAGCATAAGTAAACCATAAACACATTATATATCATATATAACTATAGTGACATATTAATGGCCACCTTTTAGGTGTTATATGAGTGTTGAACAATCATCGTTTCATGAGGCAGAAATTCGCCATCCACAAAAACAGTAGGTTCTTTAACCATTAGATATAGGTGTGTGTAAGTGTAGATATAATCCTTATTATACAAACATCCCTGTATATTTAAGATACTGGTTTTTTTCATAAAATAATGTAATAAAAAGAGTTTAATGGGTTGGAGAAGCAAAATAAAACAAAATAACATAAGAGAAGACATTACCTTAATATCAGGTAACTCCTTTTTGATTTGGGCCAAAGGATTCCTTGGGAAGAATTCTGCCCAAATTGAGACTTCTAGGAGTAATAGAAGGAAGTTTAGAGAGTATTTGGGCTGAGTTTGGCCGATCCAAATGGCTTTGAAGGTTTGAATAAGGTGGTAGTGGTGGGGGCCTTTTATAAAAGGATTGGAGGGGCACTCTTGGAATGATTGAAATGTTACGTTATTATATAATGAGTTTCGGATTTTAAAGGTCCCAAACATATATATTTCTAGGATAAGGTGATAAGGGTTTGAAATATACTCATACAATAGGTTTTTGACAAGTGTATGTCTTTGATTTTACATTATCTTTTCATTTTATTTAAATTGTTAATTAATGAGGTAATCGCTGCACCATCATGGTGTCATAAATAATTTAATTTATTTAATGTCTAAAAATTTTAAAAAAATTATCATGATGTAAGAAATATTTTTTTCTTTCTAATGAATATTTATAGTCAAATATATGGCTTTTATAACCCCATTTGAAATTAAATTTAGTAAAACAACTCATGTTTGTGACATTTTTATGTTAACATTAAAAAAAAGTTATTTATGTCATTTCCCAAAAAAAGTGGCTCCATGGGGTCCCCAAGTTGACCTATGGATTTTTCGGTCGGCCATGATATATACAATTAGTTTAGGACATGTTTCTAGGTCATTTAGTATTATTATAACAATATCATTACCTTAAATTACACTAATTACCTTTAATCGCGATTAATAAGACATAAAAGTTACTATTCACCAAAAAATTATTTTAATCCCATTGAACCAAATTTTACATCCTAATTACAACCATGTATGTCAGATTTTTGAAAATAAAATCACAGAAGTGGTAATGATTCATTTAAATGAAAAATAAGTTTTTTAACTACCACTAAGTGGTTTCACTATTCATCAAAAATTGAAGTTTTTCAGAATAATGCCAAAATTTCACTATAAACTATAATTGATATTCCAAATTCAAAAATGATATCTATTTTAAAAAATTCCAAACATATAATTTGAATTAATTTATTTTATAAATAATTCTCACAGACACAACAAATCGCGTGTTTTTAAGAACCAATATATATCAAAAGATTGAAAATTGTTTATCTCTAATTTCAAAGTGAAATTAATTATAATGACCACAATTTCATAAAATGGTAAAAATATATTCTATTTATACTTTAAATACACTCAATATTATAATTTATCACTATAATTTATTTTTAATAAAAATTTTGTTTTTAAATATTTTTCACTATTCATAAAAATTGGAAGTTCTCAGAAAAATTCCAAAAATTCAACATAGGCTACTTTCGATATTCTGAATCCAAAAATGAAGTCCATTTTGAAATATAAAATATATATAATTTCAAAAGGGGGGAATTACTATTCATAAAGACTATTTTGATTGGTCGCGATGTGTTAGAATCTCGAACTAGCGTACAATGCTAGCTATTGCATTATTGAAAGAGAAGTGTATCGTGAATGCTCGGGGTGTTACAATCATGGCATGATAGAAATAGAATCTCTGAAGAAGCACTTACATCTAATTCCCCCTATATTCTTGATACATAACTAAGGAAATGTTAGAAAGCACAATGTCCCATTCTCGAAGGTCCTGCAAACGATTCTAATTTATAACAAAATCTCTAAGGATGCCCTAATCGTCAATTCCATCTTTAGTCTACCACACCAGGTTCCCATAGACATGAGTAGTTTATTCATGTTTAATCGACTGTTAGCAGCCTAATTAAGTTAACAAATACATGGCTAATAGCTAAAATGCATCAATAGAATATAAACAGCAGGCAATACATGAAATAAATTATATCAAGTGAGGCAAAAAATGTAACGGGGTATGCCTCACAGGCAACCTAAGCCAAATAGTGATAAACAGCCAAACAGGGGGAAACACCCATGGGGTGATCCTCAAACATGATAAAAAGAAATTACTAATCATATAATAACCCCAATAATATATGTAATATTAAGTAGATAACAATACAGAATCAAAACCCTAACCCGATATACCCGATACATGGGTATCCGGAACTTTTGCACTAAAAACTCAAATACATTCATCATAAGGAAACAAACCACCTACCTCGATCTTAGGAGATCAATATACTTGATCCATGAGGCTTGATTCTACATAGAATGGTGTAGATCTTCAAAAACTCACAAAATCCTCAACCACTGATACCATGAGATAGAAGACGAATTATGAAACATAGATCTTGGAGAAGAGAGAGCTTACCACTACAGTTCCAATGCAATCGACAGAGTCGATTCAAAGAATAGGCGGAGGATCATAGGATCGGAGAAGATCCATGTCCATAAAGAATGCTCTCGATTGAAGAACCATGAGAAAAATATGGTTCTATCGATGGGGCATGACCCCGGCCCGTTTATTGAAAAAATAGAAAATACATGACGTGTACTTCTGATGCACATGCCGTGTACTCATCTTTTCCGTACATTACATTAAGCAGCCTCCACATCACCCCTACACACCATGTGTGTGGTATGGACATGGCCAGCACACGGTCTCAGGTGAAAAAGGAGTACACAGTGTGTACATAAAAAATTTCCAGAAACACCTCTTTTACCCAAAAACAATCATAAAGGGAAAAATGTACTTGAAAAAAAGGTCTTAGTTCTTAAAAACTTCCCCCCTTAAAGAAATTTATCCCTGAATTTCCCTAACAAGGTAGTGATGAAGAAACCTCAAACAACTCTGTCCACTCTGATCGCATATCGGCCTCCCTCTCCCAAGTCTCATCCTGTACACGACCGTGCTGCCATAACACCCGTACTAGAGGAACAGACCAACCACAGATTACCTTTTCTCTACGATCAACAATCCTGATAGGATGTTGTTCAAACGATTCATCTTGCTCCAACTCAACCTCCTCAGGTCTAAAAACATGAGACAGGTCTGAGAACTAGTATCAAAGCTGAGAAACATGGAAGACATCGTGCATAGCCTGATATCTCTGTGGTAACTGCAACCTATATGCAACCAGACCGAATCTATCCAGAACCTCTAACGGCCCAACATATCTTGGTGAAAGCTTACCCTGTCTATTGATTCTATTGTGTCCCAACCTCGGTGTAACATGTATGAAAACCTGATCTTCGACCTTGAACTCCAAAGGTCATCTTCGCTTATCGACATAAGACTTCTAAAAAGACTATGCAGTACCATCATCTTCCAATTCAACACCACCAGCTCTGTGGTATCCTGAACAAGATGACGTCCCATCAAATCTGCCTCTCCTACCTCCAGCCATCACTAGGGAGATCAGTACGACCTACCGTACAAAGCCTCGTAAGGTTTCATCTAAATATTCACCTGAAAATTATTGTTATAGGCAAAATCCACAAGAGTAATATGTGTCTCCCAAGAATAGACAATGTCTATAATGCATGGACGGAGCATATCCTCAAGAACCTAGATCAAGTGCTCTTACCGGCCATCTGTCTGGGGATGGTAAGATGTACTTAGATGTACCAGTTTTCCCAAGGACCTCTGTAGCCCTTGCCAGAGATGCGATGTAAAGCAGGCATCCCAATATGAAATGATAGTAATAAAGAACCCCATGAAAACGTACAATCTCATGGACGTACAACCGTCCAATCTCATTGACGCTGAAGGTTTCCATTATCGGCAAGAAGTGAGCAACCATCGTGAGCATGTCAACGACAACACATACCATGTGTTTCCCTCTTGACGATCTTGGTAACCATGTCACGAATTCCATCGCGACATCATTCCACTTCCACTTATGAATAGGTAACTGCTACAAAATCCATGCTAGCTGCTGGTGTTTTGCCTTCTCCTACTGAAAGGTGGAACACGTCAGGACAAAACCAGCCATATCTCTCTTCATACCTGGCCACCAATACTAGCAGTGTAGATAACGATACATCTTGGTGATGCCAGGATGAACATCCCAAACTAAGGAATGAAATTCTCTCATCAGCTCCTCGCGTATATCTGCTGGCACCCATACATATCCCTGGAAATGAATGGTCTCATCCTCACCAACGGTCCAATCAAGAATATGGTCTTCTCCTGACACGCTTTCCCGTAGGACTAGGCCCTCATAATCTAAGAACGGCCTCATCCGAACTCGGTCGAGAAGTGTCGATGTTATAGCTTTAGATGATAGGAAAGTCTTCCCATGTATGTAGTACACCTACAAATGCATCTCATATAATATTTCTATAAGCTTCCACTCACTGCTAGCCTCTTGAAATGCCTGTATCTGAGTCCTCCTTCTCAGTGCATCAACCACTGCATTTCCATTCCCAGCCGTATAGGCAAGTTCAAAATAAAATGACTGCAAGTAATCAACCAACATCCGCTATCTCAGATTCATGTCCCTCTACGTGAAGATGTACTTGAGGCTCTTGTGGTTAGTATATAACACAAAACTCTCTCCTATAAGATAATGCCTCCAACAACTCAAGGCATGAACAACTGCAGCCAACTCTAAGTCGTGCAGAGGATATTTATTCTCATTCGGACTCAAATTTAGAGATCTATATGAAACAACACGATCCTACTACATAATCACCGCTCCAAGCCCAATGCTAGATGCATCACAAAAAATAGTGTAACTCTTGCCCGAATCTGGAAAAACTAGAATCTGTGCTGAAGTCAATCTCCCCATCAGCTCCTAAAAGGATGAATCATCGGCTTCTGACAAAATAAACATCCCCCCTTCTTATTTAAGCCCTTCAACGGCACTGATAAGTGTGAGATGTCTTGTATAAACCATCTGTAGTAACCACCCAGCCCTATGAAAATTCAAACCTCGATGATATTCTTCGGCTATTCCTTGGTAACTACAGCTCTCACCTTCTCTGAGTCTACTAATACTCTTGTCTCTGAGATGGAATGACCTAGGAAGTGAATCTCATCCTTCCAAAAGTGGAACTTTGAGAGATTAGCATATAACTAATACTCCCTCAGTGTACAGAAAATGATATCAAGATGGGTATCATGGTCCTGTTGAGTGTGAGAGTACACCAAGATGTCGTCCACAAAAACCACCATGATGGAATCCAAGTAAGGATGGAATAATCTATTCATCAGCACCATGAAGACATCTGGCGCGTTCCTAAGACCTAACAACATGACTTTATACTGGTATAGACCATACCTGCTCCTGAAGGCTGTAAGAGGTATATCTGATGGTCAAACGTGTAACTGATATTAACCGATCCTTAAGTCAATCCTTTAAGAACACCCGAGAACCTCTAATCTGATCAAATAGGTCATTGATACTCGGTAAGGGATATCCTTTCTTGAACATTAACTAGTTCAGCTTCCGATAATCCACATAATGGTGAAGGGTGTCGTCTGCCTTCTTCGCAAACAGGATAGGAGAACCCCAAGTAGAAGTACTAGGTCAGATGAAACCCTTTAACTAAAAATCCTCCAACTGCTTCTTGAGCTCTTGAAACTCAGGTGTAGCCATCATATAAGGAGGAATGGTCACTGATGATGCTCCGGGCACGAGCTCAATCGAGAAGTCTACCTCAATCTCCAGAGGAAAACCTAAAATGCCATCTAGAAAGACATCTATGAAACGATCCAGAACTGGAGTAAAGTCAAACTATGAAGTCCCCTGGTCATACAGATATATACTAGCTATCTGGGTTGTAACTCCGCATAGACCATGATTTTTGGGTCCAGCTATACCCACCTGGACATCCCACTCACCTCTATGAAGAAAGGACGCACCGTCTGGTGATACAATGCTCACCCTGCAGCGATAGAAACTGACGACTGCCAAGAAGGGAACCAACCAGTCCATCCCAATAATGAAATCATAGCATGTCATCTCTAGTACATAGAGATCCCATAAGAAGTGACACTCATCAACCTCATGTGGGAACTCACTTCACTTACATACGCAAGATGTCTTCATTCCCAAGGGCATGTCAAGAGTCAACATGTATGTAGACGAAAAGATATAGAGCCCCGGGCTCTCCACGATAGAAACAGAGATAAATCTATGTCAAGCACCATTATAAAAAATAGATTAAGATAAAATTGAGGCTAAAAAGATCATAACGCGAACTGTAGAAGGTCCAGGATCCTGATCCTGGTGAATCTTCTCTATAGAAAAAGTCTGGCTGGTACAGCGGCTCTGCGTAGCAGCCTGAGATCCCTTTATTACTCCTCCCATAGCTTGACCACTACATCCACGGCCTCTACCTTGGCCGGAATGGCCTAAAGTACTCCAGACCCATGTCTGCTGTAGAAATGGTAATCATGATCCTGTACGCGAAGTCGAAACTGATCCTCATTCACTAGCCACTGAAAGGGGATCCGTGGAGAAATGCTAAAGATGACCCATCTTGCAACAATATCGGCACTCCACTGGGTCTCTCGGGAACTGGGGATTCTTATTACTTCTCCTTCCACATTGATAACACACCACTTGGGTGCTAGATAGAAGATCTCATCTACCCGAAGGAACACCTCGCTTCCTCGGATCACCTCTTGTAGACTCTGGATGGCGCTTCTTGCTGTTTGACTGAGAAGAATCATCCTTGGATGCTGAACTTCCCTGGTCCACAACTCCTGCCTCCCTCAGGTTTCTTTCCATGATGAGTGCCTAGTTGACTATCAGAGTAATAAAAGTCAACTGAAAGACATTCACCTGCGATCTGATGTCCGGTTTGAGGCCTTCCTCTATCTTCCTTGCTAAAAAGAAGCTCGTCATTCCCCAAAATGGGTGTGAAATGCTGTAACTCTGTAAAGCGGGAGGAATAATCCATAACTACGAGAGTAGACTACTGCAGGCTCAAGAACTCCCTAGCTCTATCAGCCCTTAGCGTCACCGGGTAGAAGTAGTCATAGAACGTATGCTGAAACTCATCCCAAGCCATAACCTATTGGAGCCCTGTCTGCGAAACCACATCCCACAAAATCATGGAGGAATCTCGAAGCATATAAGTCACGTGTGTCACTCTCCTCTCCAGAGGTGCTGCCAGATGCTCAAAGATCGATAGCATGGCTTCTAGCCCTTACTCTGTAGCCTGCGGTCCTGCATCCATTAAGAACGTGAAAGGATGTTGCTGCTGAAAACCCCATGTCAGCTCTGCCATAGTACGAGCAGAATGCTAAGCTCCATGGAAGGTCTGCATGAATCCCATGAAACCCTCTCTGAACATAGCATTGGCACCAGTGCCTGGGATCACTGCAGGTGCAATGTCCGAAACGATATGCGGAACTACTGGTAGTCCCTGATCTGCCGTATCAGGTGTTTGGTCCATGCCCGGTCCCTAGCGTGTAATCGTAGGATGTCTTGGTGCCATAGGTCTGAATGACCAAAAAAAACCTTCATTAATGATGAACACAGTTGCAACATAAGAGATAAAAATAGAACATGAGGGAAAAAACATTTAAAATTTGGGAAAACAAGATTACATGGCGTGTAGTACTACTACATGACGTGTTTCATAAATGATTACCCTGGGCATCTACCATGTCCATACATGGCTGTGTAAACCACCCAGATACATGGTGGGTTCTTAAACTACGCAGAATGTACTAACCATTTTCTCCCTGCACGTTCACTCTTACACGGCTAGGAACACGGACTGTCCCAGCAGGAAACTACATGGTGTGCTTGTTCACTACACGAAGTGTTTCTTAAGATCTCTCCCTTGTCTGTGTCATTAGTCACACGGACTAGTACATGGGACACTACAACACAGTTTGTCAAATGAGACACAGAATTTACTTTACATGTGTTACCAGGCCCATGTTGTTAGATACATGGCCTAATGCACGGTCGACACTACACGGTGTGTTCCATACGGGCAGGGCGTGTACACGGAGTGATAACACCAACCCGTGTCGTTGGCTACACAACCGGCTACATGGTCAACTATACATGGCGTGTTCCCAAGGGACACGACATGAAATTGGAGAAAAACCCTGGCCCATGTTGTTCGTGACACGGAAAGATACATATTCCTAACTACACGGAGTGCTAAGTTATTACATGGCGTGTTCCTACAAGCTTTTCCAGGACCCCGTGTCCTTACCCACATGATCAGTGACACGGCTAAAAACTACACGGCATGTATTCAAAAAGTACACGCCGTGTATTCTGGGTTCTTTTGGACAGTAACCTCAAAACTCCACCGGAGGCCAGAAGAAACAAAAAAAATTAGTGTTAAGGTGACAAATTCCGATCTGTGGGGACCCATAATCCATGGGAATCAAATCTTATCATCATAACCTTGACTATAACAAGTAAATAGTATAAAAAACTCACGACCCACCAAATTCTGATCCTCGAGGGGCCATAACACCTGAAAGTCAAAATTTTGATTTCCATGATAATGAAGATATAAACAACCGATACCTAATCAACATATCAGGTATTCTATCACAACAGCTATCACAACAGCATGACTCTTCTATCACAAATTATTTCACAACTGCATGAAAATTCGAATACAATCTAGATGGCATGGTAAAATGAATGACATGTGATTTTCTAACATGTTCCCATATGATGCATGGGATTGAATACCCTCATCTCATCAGGTTGCAACAAAATAGAACCCCAAACAAACAAATAGTAATAGCACACAACAATTACACCACCCAATGATGAAATAAATTAAACTGTAGCATTTTCAAAAACTCAAAAATTGAAATATTCGAGGTAATCGGGTTTTTTTCCTCTACACGGGTTCTAGAATGCCCGGGCAATGAAATTTACCATTTACATATTCCATCCTATTCCTGTCTAATGTTGTGAAATAGTATGTCAATCGAAAAAGAATGAAACTCCTCCGATACCACTTTGTAACGAACTGAATCCGAAGCCACTCAACTGGTGCCCCGTACCCGGTTTGCCACATGACCTCAAGCACATTTCCCCAAATTGTAGAGGCTGGTGACTAGAGGTGAGGGCCTTGGTGAGTCATTGGGGAAACTATTCCCTCATTTGGTAAGGTATACAAAAAAGGAAATAACAGTCAATAATGGAAGTAGTAAACAATATATAACAACTAAAACTAAGCAGTGGAAGCAATGCATAATATAATAATGATGAAAATGATGCAGCATGTACAAGTATATAAGGAAAGAAGAAAAGATCACAAAGTGTTGAAATACAACTAAGAACAGCGTACTAAAAGTAAATAGCAACTCTAGCAGCATCTCAAGCCTAAGCTCGGTCATATGCTTTCCCGCTCCAACCAGAAATCATGTTCTTGAAGTAGAAGGGCCACAATCCTTATCCACACCTACATCCATATAACCTGTTTGGGCCAAAATTCAGGACCCAAATAGGGTGTGGGAGTAATTTTAGTAGGCAATCACCACAATATCTGTGCCATACTATCAGTGAGCAATATATCAAAAATGAAGGAAATAAATGCATTAGAGAAATAGAAGTACACTAGAGTAAAAAATACTAAAAATCATCATTCATATTTATTTATTAATTTAATTCACTCATTAAAATATCAACCAAGGAATCTAGTAAACAACTCTATATTCTCAAGGAATAGCATGTAACACTACAACTATCTTCGAAGACTACCTAAATAACAAACATTACCAAACTCAAGCTTGTTCATTGGCTTGGTGGACTCATCAAAACCATCCAAACAATATACAAGGTGACTCTCTAGGTGGATCACACTGGAAGACCCCTCTAGTCAATTAAAAATAAAAAGGAATAGACAATTTGGGAAGCTCTCACCATCAATTCTACTCCAGTCATGCAACGATAGATATAGACTCTATGAGGAAGCACATGCGTATAATTCCCCCTATATTCTTGATACATAACTAAGGAAACTCTAAGTATGCACAATGTCCCATTCCCGTAGGTCTTGCAAATGATACTAATTTATAACAGACTCTCTATGGAAGCCCTAATCGTCAATTCTTTCTTTAGTATACCACACTAGGTTCCCACAGCCCTGGGTAGTGTAGTCATGCGTAATCGACTATTAGAAGCCTAAGTAAGTTCAAAAAAATACATGGACAATAGCTATAATGCATCAAAAGAATATAAATAGCAGGAAATACATGCAATAAATTATATCAAGGCAGACAAACAATTCAACAGGGTATGCCTCACGGGAAACCTAATCCAAATGGTGATAAATAGACAAATAGGGCGAAACACCCATGGGGTGATCCTCAAACATGCTAACAAGAAATTATCAATCATATAATAACCTCAAAAATACATGAAATATAAGGTAGATAACAATACAGAATCAAAACCCTAACCCAATATACCTAATATATGGGTATCCTACACTTTTGCACCAAAAAATCAAAGACATTCAACATAGGGAAACAAACCACCTACCTTGATCCTAGGAGATCGTTATACTTGAACCATGAGGATTGATTCTCCTTAGAACGACGTAGATATATGAAAACACACAAAATAATCAACCCCTGATCACTTAAGAAAAGAGAGGAATTGGGAAACAAAGCTATAAGAGAAGAGAGAGCTTACCGCTGCGGTTCCAACACAATCGACGGTGGACTATTTGGAGAACAGATGGAGGTTCAGAGGCTTGGAGAAGAATCACAGCCGTACGGAACACTCTTGGTTGATGAACCTGGAGAAGAAGATAGATTTGTCAATGGGGCGTGACCTTGGCCCGTTTTATGAAAAAAAATTAAATACACGGCATGTACTCATATTTTCTATACTCCACTTTAAGTGGCCTCCACATCACCCCTACACTCCATGTGTGTGGTCCGGACACGTCCAGTACATGGTCTTGTGTAAAAAAAAGAGTACACAACATGTACTCATAAACTACATGGATTGTACTTCAAATATTTCCAAAAACTCCTATTTTTCCAAAAAACAACCAGAAAGGGAAAACATACCTGAAAAGAAGGTACAAGTTCATACAATTTATTTAATATATCTCAAACATAGGTTTCAAACTCAGTATAATAAAATAACAAAAACAAAAACCATGACATGTGTTTTCCAAATATTTTTACTGAATGGGAGTATTTTTTGTTATTTTATAAGGAAATTGAAAACCATAATAAAATAATACCCTTTATTATGTGGAAGGGAGTTACACTCTCAATGAAATAATTTTAAAACCATAAAATTTATTAATAGTTTTTGGGGATTCACAAAGGCTTCATAAAATTAATAAAATAAATATAAAATTACATTATTCTAATGTAATAACATATATGAATTCATGGATAATATTTATAATATTTATTACATCACTTTTTGGTCATTATGATGTCATAATACACAAGGTATATTTACACAGTATTTAATTTTTACCTAAAAATTTGATTGTCTTAGAAAATTCTGAAAAACAACCATTAGATAATTTTGATATTATGATTTCAAAAAAAATTATTTAACCAATTTTTTTATAAATATTTTAATTTTTAATTTCAAAATAATAACGGGCACTTATTAAAAATGATGGGTTTTTTTACAATAACTATTTTAGAACCTTTATAAACATCACATTTGACTTCATAATAATTATATTATCATATATATTTAATAAAATTAATTTAATAATAATTTTTTATGAAAGTATTATTTATTTCAAAAATACATTATTTCATAAAAATGAATTCTTTAATTGAAGTTGAATATTACACAAAATATTAATTTTGTAATTGTATCAAAATAAAATTCATTTATAAAGTAAAAATAACAAGATGAAATTATATTCATTATTATATAAAATACAATTTACATTCTCATATCACAAGAGTCTTGATACATATCCCTTTAATACACAAGAAAAATCCAAAATAGTGTGGTTCAGGATGGTGATACTTTTCTTGGGTGGTGAGATTATATGGTTTGGGCCATGATCTCTATGAGATTGATGTTATCCCGTAAATAGTTTAGCTCATACATATGTTATTAGATAATAAATTGGGATTGGTAAAGGGAAACTCCTAGAGATTCTACCTCCCTTTGATGCTCTGATAAATGGTATTCATAGGGTAAAATCCAGTTGTTTGAGTCCATCAATTACTTTTCCCAGGGGAATTGGAATTTTTAACACACTATATTTATTCTAATCACATGATCACTATTCAAAAAATAAATTATCAATGGTAAGGATTATTAATAGTATTATAAATCTGATAGGATATAATAAATCAAAATAAGTAAAAAAAATTTCTATAACCATAATACATAATTAGATATTTTAATTAATCATAAGAGAAATTGTATTTATAACCATTCTTGTCCTTAAAATATAACAATTACAAATATTACATGTGATCGCAAGTTTCTTCTAGTAAGTTATGAACATAATAAAGTCAAATTAAATTAAAATATAAATACCATCACTAAAAACTCTAAGGAATCTTAAATATTATATGGTTAGGAACATGGAAACATCACTAATTGAGACCGATACAGCCATCCATATTTATACAATAATCCTTAAATAATATAAATGAAATGTCATTCAAGTACATTTTATAACTACCTAACACGAATCACTAGGTTTGTTCTAGATTTACATATGGCATCATGTGTGCCTCCACATATGCACAGGATGTGAAATAGAAATTCGGATCCATATGTATTTAGTAGCTATACTAAAACCTTGGTATCAATAAGTAAAAATAAAAACAACAACATATAATAAAAATGTAGAATAAATAGTTTGTTCTATGAAAAATTCCATTGAAAGAATCTTATTACATAAAAAATTAACTATCGACCCCATATCTGGTGGGTCATCCAATGTAATGAGAAATTAAAAATTATAAATTTTCTTATATACAATCCAGATTATGTCCCAACATTACCTCTGACACCAAGCCACCATCTCCTCAACTCATGCCATAGGGAAATCACCCTCACTAGATCCTTGGTTATGAAATCTATATGTGAATAGTGATTCCCCTATAGTGTGTGATTATAACCATGTAGGACACATTCCATGCATCCACAACATATGTGAACAAGCATGTAGACTCATATTATATGATTTTCAAATAAATGCACATAAATGATATCACTACTATAATAATCATCTATGTGATAAACAAAATTCTAGGAACCATGTATATACCAACATTTTCCCCATTATGGAAGAATGTTTTAAGGGTCATTGGAACATCCATGGTGGTTGAATTTCCATAAGGATTCTCTATAGAAATACATAAACATGGCCTCATATAAACCCACACAATGTCATAATTACAAATATCTAGGCCCATCGAAACATTTTAAAACTCTCAAATATACTATTCCATGCCTCCATTATTTTCTCAATGGTCAAATCACAAAATAATATCATTTCCCATGATATGACAGTGTAGTCCATCATGCCCCTAGGTCAGTCCATAATAGGCTATCATTACCATATTTTAAACTGATCACATCATTGTGTCACATGCTGCATATGAAAATGATCCTCCTCTATGGATAAAAAGGCATGATTTTTCACATTAGTACAATACATCGAATGAATCAATATCTCATATACCCAAAATAACTTATTCCAATTTCTTTATCATATCAGTCACATATTTGTAGAGTGTAACTAAAAAATCACAAGTTTCATGCGTACACATGTATATATAGTCATACCATATCACAAAAATGTTATTATATGGTCCATATATATAAGGAACCTATGTTTATGAATTAACATACAAAAAACATAAAAAATGTCTATAGATCAATACATTATATTGTAAGGACATCCAACCCAACGCTTTCAATCATTAACATAATGTTTCCTATGGAGTGTCAACACCCAAATCCATGTTCCCATGAAAACTATATTCACCCACACATAATTAACATTATATAATTTATCCCAATCAAACATGAAAATGTAAATTAAAATTTATTGATAATTAATAACATGAAAAGTGTTATAACCACATCTACACACCCAGAAACCATTATCGCCAATGGTAATCCTAGGTTCGATTGAAGAAAGAGACCATGTAGCTTTTAGGAATAATTATCAAAGTAAATTGATATACTCCTATGAATCAAGTTCAAAACCAATTCCTCAACTCCCAATATTAGATCACTAAATAAGGTTCGATCACCAATAAGTAAATGGAATGAAAAAATCGCTTTAGCCAAAGCATATGGTGTTCATTTGAAAAAAGTTTGTATAGTAGAAAAACAAGAGGAGGAATTCTTCTGGATTTATAAAGTTTATAAGTTAATTAATATCTCATTCAAGACCCCATATAAACATCTCACACAATATCCCCTTTGAACTAGTCAAAATTTGTAGAAGAATAATGTCATTATATTTATTTTAACCTAAACATTGCTAAGGAATCTATGATGGTCATTCTGTATTCAAACTTGTTGAGGTCATGGTGACCCACCATGGTCTGGTGCTATGGTATTAAAAATTTTCACTCACTATAGTATTCACTATGAGATTGGGTTATAGTTGATTATATCTAACCATGTGGAAATCCGTGTTAGAGGTTTATTTTATAACCACATTTTTTGAAATTTATTGTGATTAATAATTAATTGATGAAAATTATGATCCATAAATACATTTACATATATATATAATATATTATACTATTGTTATAAATGTTTCTTACATGATCTCAATTAATTTTTAATTTATCTGGTACATAATATTATCACCAAATCATTCTTTAAAAAAACATTCAAGGATTTCCTTCATCGATCGTGAATATTTTATCATCCACATCAATATTTTCCTAAAAATATTTCTAGAATATTCATACCAAAAATAAAATATAATTATTTTCATTATAATTAATACTTTCAATTTTTTAAAAAATATCTATGTAAATCATTTTTTTCATTTTCGAATGAGGTACTTTATAATTTTTACCAAAATTGTGAACAGATTGTTTGTTTTAAATATTAATAAATCTTTTATTTTCCTACCATCATATAAATTAATTTATTATAAAATTAAATTTCATTAATTCATTATTATTTACAAATAAATTTTTTTATCATTATTTAATACATTTTTACTTAAAATGATAAATATATATATATCTAGTTTTCAATGAATAGTTTTAATATTTTTATAAAAAAAATAATCTTTTTCAATATTCATTGATGAATAGTTTGTTATAATAAGGATATTATAAAATGAGACAATTGACAATATTATTCATGATTTATTATTATAATACTATTCATGATATCTAATGGGGATAATATTTTATAATTATTTTAAATCTCTCCAATACAAATGGTAATATAGATTCTACAATGAATTTTTATTCTTTATGTATGTATATTAAATTCATTAGACATACTAGTTGATAGATGGTCCCTATTATATCCATTTTAGGCATCATTAGTTATCATACGATAAAATTATCTGGCTATTTTACATACAAATTAAATATCTTTCTTGGATTTCTTTTGTATGAGGGGTTGATATTATGATTAAGATATTCAACAATACATATTTTTTTATTGGGAAACTAGTTATAATTATCAATTTAATTATTTGGGATGTTATTTCGTACATGTATATATTAGATATTTGTAATATTCTATTATTATTTATCTCATCCTTATTAGTCATGAATTTTTTTATTTTATGGAATATTTTTCTATACTATTTCTATTACTAAGCATTTGAGCTCACCATATATTTTATTTTCAATTACCTAAGATACCAAGAAGGGATTTAGGAATGATATTAATGTTCTAAAAGATGAAATGATAAAATTATAAATATAATTATTTTTTATTTCATGGTTTCAAATGTAATATGATAATATTATATGAATATAGTCTTTTAATATTTGAAAACTCGTAGGTCCTTTTGGAGGTGATCTATTTAATTAGATTCCAATATAGTATGATAACAATTTAATAGAGGTTAATAGTGCATATGGAACCGCATAAATTTAATAAATGAATAATACAACATTTTAGATGAATATTTTAAACATTTTAAAATAATATATTCCTGAGGGCCATGTAGTGTCATTTTATTTTGAAAAAATAAATATTCATTTACATAATTTATAATTTATTTCTTCAAAACTAGCACCCATATTAGAAATAAAATACTTAAATATATTTTCAATAACATAGGGAAGGAAAACATAAGACATGGTAAACTCATATGATTAGTAAGTTTAAACAAAAGATATATCAATAAATGTTCCTAATTGAACATTATTTAAGAATTAGGGCTTGAGAACACGATATAAACCATAGAGAATCATAAAAATGATTGCAAATATAATAATAAAGAAAAATGGAAGAATTTGTTATCAATCAAAATACATAACATGTAAATGTGTTGAATAATCAATGATCAATCTTGAACCTTAAAGCCATATCATAAGAATGAGAAATAGTTTTGGGTTATGAACATAAAAATAGAAAATTATTAACTTATTTATTGTTAAATTCCAATACTATTAATTTGGATTAGTGTCACTCCCCATTCTATCATTTCTATAGTCAATGTTCACAAAAAAACTATCATATTTGACAATGACCCAGACTAAACCTGGTATACTCTTCATTACAGTCCTTATTATCTCTTGATATATCCTTCTTTAACTCATTAGTTATTGATATATATAATTCCAATCATACATTTCACATAAAAAACATAAATTTTCTTTCCCAGTGGTCATATAACATTTATAATGTCATCAAACCATAACAAGTAGAAATTACATGAGTTTCATAAACATTTTATCATCATAACAATAAAATAACTAGAGAAATAATAATGATTGTAACATAAGATAATATCGTTGAAAAATCCTAAGAATTATCAAATAATGTTTCTCTAGATAAAAATACACATCAAAGGTCACTATAAAATTTCTTAAGAAAAAGAATTATTTATTTTAAATAACATATTTAGAATATAATAATTTCCAAAATATTATCTATAAGGTCTCATTCATTTATAGGTACAATTGTTCGTAGTTTTGAGTAATTTTGGTTTGGGGTTTTCCTGGGACTATGTTTGGGTTGAAATTTGAGAAAAATGGAAGAAATAGTGTAGTTCATGGTTGGCACATTGTTTTCCCTAGTCGTGATCCACAACCCAACTAACCATAAAACCTTGGATAGAGAAAAATTTCATGGTTGGGACATAGTTTGTCAAACCATTATCACTCTTAAGAGTAACCATGAACCACTATAAAATAGTTTCCCAATTAGCCACATGTTTAGGTTAAACCATGCTCCCTTTCCTAGCATGTTGTGCATGAGAATTAATGTGTCCCGAAAATTAGTTTTTAAAAATTCTACGCACCCCCTCGATTCATCTCAAATCAACCCCCATTTGACTCATTGTCCTAATTCTTTATTCTGGATCTTTCTAGATTAATTATAACCCTTATTAAACACCATTCTTTGCAATTAAATTCCTAATAGAATGTTCTTATCTTATCCAGGATTATAGATCCATATATCATTCTACATTGTAAATCTGCAGAACTTTTGGGGATTTATAATTGTGAGCATTCTTCATCAAACATGAGGTACGTGGGTTATTACTAAAACCTCATATTCTTGATATCAATTACATATATGTGACTATATAATTTATATGGATTGTTTAGAAATCAAAATTCATAATTTTGATTAATTAATCTGTTCAATTAATGAATTCATGAATAACTATTTACATAGGTTTTATAATTAATTATTTATATAATTACATACACCTTTAATTGACTACATTTATTTTAGACACCATTGGCGGTGCTAAAATATGTTTTACTCACATCCTATATTGGATACTTGATCGGTACCCGAATAGATTTCATGGATGAATGGAAGGTTAAGGGAAAAGGCCCCATGATATATGGAGGAGTTGGGTTGGAGAATGGATAAGAGAACCAAAAATGATTTAGGGCCCACTTTAGAGTTGTTAGTTTATTCATTATAGTTTTTTCATTTCACATTGGACATGTACTATATCATGACATGTTTTTTAATTTAGTTGGATATTATATTTCATGCATTGTTTAACATGAGATATTGGAATTTTTTATTTTTATAGGTTATACTACTACTATTTATTTATTATTGATGTTGTATTACTTTGATAAAAGTTGGTATAACCATCCCATGATTGATATATCAGACCCTCACTGCTAGTCCGCCTCCTTTAGTATACTAGGAGGTGTGCATGAGGTCATGTGACCGAACAGATTAGGGCACCATTCCATGGTACTGGGGAAGATAAGTCACATTATTGATTATTTTATTTAATAGAACCAAGAAAAAAATTATGTTTAATATAAAATATCATTCATGATGACATATAAATCCATTCATGTGGTGTATGTTAAAACAAGAATTCTCATCACCTTGTTTGTAAAATCTACAAATCATGTTATTTTGAAAATAAACAAAATATTCCATTATGAAATGATTATGTAAATGAAAAAATGTATAAAAATAACATTTATTAACCTATTAGGAATCTTAAAAACATTCATGGAATTTTTTAATAAAAATAACGATATTGGAAATAAAATTATTGACGAAATAGAAATACATATTTTAATTCATATAAATTGTAATTCAATATCGTGTGAACATATAATGATAAAAATTAAAGTAATATGTGAAATCTCTTGAAATTTAATTTGTATAAGAAAATACATAATACATGGGATAGATTAATAATATTATTTCATTATCATAATATTAGTCCAGAAACAAACCTTGTTAAAATTAGATTATTACATAAAACCCTTACATAATATAACAACTCATGCCTCCTTAGTCTGTTATTTTTTGGTTTTTGGTTGATTGAAGTGTTCAGATGGAGTTTGAGGAATTTTCATTACTAAAGGATTGAATAAGGGGATTACACATCATGTAACTGGGTTACACGATGTGAAATTAAGTTTCATGGTTTGTCTTTGAGGATTCATGACATGAGATGTTTTGTAAAAAAAAATAATAATATCAAGAGGTGATGAGTTTTTCAAAGTAAACCAACTTCGAGGCATTACATGACATGAAAGGGTATTACAGACTGTACAATACCCCATTACTGTAATATTTTAAGTATTATTTAGCCACCTGGGTTGAAAAACCCTATAGATGCATAAACTCTTCCTCAACCCTAGGAAACCCCCTATTTGGTGTTTTGAGGATTCCTTCATCAACGATTGATTCCTATAATCCATATTCGTAGCAATCCATCTTTTATTTAGGGTGTGTTCTTCCCCCGTTCCTATGGTTTCTTATAGTTTGGTCTTTTCCCCCTCCAATTTCATCTTGACATGTGATAGAATATGATCTCCCATGGTTCTAGATGGGATTCTGTTCATTTGTTGCTGGTGCGGTGGTGTCATGGAATCCTCAGATAGATTTAGATATTGCATGAAAGGTGATCAAATATCCATTTCATGGCCCATTTATGTGATAGTATCATTGACACCCATTTGAGGTAGTATTTCCTTTGTTTCTCTTTATTTGTGCACTATGTCAGAGGGATCTACATTTGTTCACCTATGGGACATGATTTTTCTAGTATAATTTAATATAAAGAATTAGTTAATTAAAAATTATGGGGAAAAAGAATAATTTTTTTCTTTTATAGATTGATGTTGTTTGTGGTAATATGATTATACGGGCTAAACCCCCTGCTGAAAATATTCTTCATTAGTGGCTTTTCTTACTATGGGTATCTGTTTTGTGGTTTTTTCCTGATAAATATTGTATGGTATCACCCAAAAATAGTGATTGGTTAATCATGTATATCTGTCTAATGAATGGATACAACATGATCATACAGTTTTGTGATAACACCTATATTAAACATGTGGTATTAAATAAGCGATGACTTGTTAAAAATACAATTTTGTTTTTCCTTGGTACATGGTGTTCTGTGATGTTTGGGATTACTATGGTTTGTGATTTAGTATGGTTGTGATCATGTTAGTGTGTTATGGAATGGCTTGGGTGGTGTAATTTAATCTCATATTGAAGGATTTACTAATTCTGGAGAGAATAAAAAGTGCCGTGAAAGAGGATTTTGAAAATAGTTGTGAGATAAGGTGTTATCAGTTGTTGTAGTGACTTAGGGGTTTGGTTCTATTGGTATGTGGCCTGAGCAGGATGCGTTTGAAGAAGGAAAGTAGTTATTGGTATGGGTAAATCATCCATAGATTCTCCATGAGTAGTATGTATGAGGATTTACCCCATATATAAATATATATATATATGTTATATAATGAATGTGTGTTAAATGTTGATGCCTTGGAATGTTATGTCTTTAATGTGAATCCACCATTATTTGTTAGGGCTCATGTCCTAAAGAGAACTATGCAAACTATTTCTGTCATTTATATTGTTGGATGTTTTTGTTAGTTTTCTGGGTAGCAATGAAAATAAATAAATAAATGATTAATGAAGGATAGAATGAACTAGGTTGGTTTTTCTAAATTGATAGAAATGGTTATTTAACTTTAGTTGGGAATATGATGTAGTTTTGTCGCTTTATGTAAAGTGTTTTTCATTTAGTGGTTGCACCAAAGTTGTAACTGTTGTGAGTTAGTTGTTTTTCTTAGAACCCATAGGTTGGGATTGAGTGTTTGGTATCATATAAAAATATAATTTTATTTTCCTTATGATTTATATATGCACCCCACCCTAGTTTATCACTAAGTGGCGAACACCCAAATCGTCATGGGGGAGGGTGTGTTTAATAAACATCTTACTGTGAGGATGTATGGGTGGTCACTCATTCTTCCCTACTCCCACATCTAGGTTGTTATATCCCATGATTCTTGTAGAAGGTTTTGGTCTGTGAGTCCCATGTGTGTGTTGGAATGTTTTTCTTTCCCAAGTTTCTTTAGGATGAGAATTTTTGTTCATTCCTAGTTTTCTTCGGGATGAGTTCTATCTTATGGCATGTGTGTCTAGGGGTAGGATGTGAAGTGGTTTTAGCCAAAGTGTATTTGAGTGAGATGTGATGTGGTTTGTGGCCTAGGTGTTTACATGAAGAATGTGATTTGGTTTTTGGTCGAGGTGCCTTTAGGTGGGATGGGACTTGGTTTTATGGCCCAGGTGTCTACAGGTGGGATGTTGTGTGGCTTATGTAGCCCATGTATGAGCGGGTGGGTTGTGACATGGTACTTTTGGATGTTTTTGGAGTGATACATGATTTACCATTAGGCAAGAGCTGCTAATTAGTGGTAATGTGGTGTGGGGGATCCTATCAATGATCTGTATTATACTACATTACTTGACTTGAATTATTTGGTGAGCATTCCTTATGGGATGGTAGGGTTAGTATAGTTGTTAGGTGCTGCATGCTTCTATTGTTTTCTCATAGGGGCATTAGTATGTTTCATTCACATGTGCATAGGAGGCATTGGGTTTCCTATGGAGTAAACCTATATTCCCACCTTATGTATATAAAAATATTTTTAGATTTTCATGAGGATTTAGAAAATTGTGCTGGACCCTTCTAGATCTGATCTTTACAGTTGTTATGGCGCTGCTTATATATACATTTTGTATTTACTTTGGAGACTTTTGTATTTGTAACAATTTTACTTTATACATGAATATGAGATGGTTTTGGGTTTTTTTATATTTTCCGCAGAGTTTTTCTGGGGATGAACCATCATATCTCTTGGTCTTGTTTTCTTATAAAGGGTTTTGCTTCCAATTTTTTGAGAATTGTATACCCTTGTAGCTAGTTTCCAACTATAGGCTAGACTCGGGGGGTCATTATCTCCATTTGTTCATTTCCATCCCACAAGTGACATATTTGTGGGGAGAGGCCATTAAAGAACTATATTTGAGATTATGGTTGAGAGATAATAATGATTTTGGTGTTAGGTACAGAGAGTATTGAATGGGTTGGTAGGTAAACTAAGTAAGGTGATATTATTTTATGACATAATCTATTGAAGACCGGCATGGACAGAAGATTTTTGGGCCCCTTGTGTTCCTATGCACGGACATTGAGCGTACCAAATGACCAAGTGATGTTACACTATTTGTAGGTTAGAGATCCTAGGAATGGTACAGGCATCATAATGAATTGTGTTCTTATTTGTCTTAAGGTATTTTTAGAAGGTTGAAATTAATAACATAATGAGTTTAATGAGTTAAAATGAATCTTATATATAAAGTACACACTACTCGAGCATAAGATCTATTTGTTTATTTTTCATATATGGACCCTTTCCATTATCTTTATGTGGCTTAGCATGTTAAGGATTAGCAAGCTGATCTAGTAGATTGAAAGAGGGTTGATCCAATTTAGGAGGATGAAAAGTGGAAGAGAATGTTTCATGCTTCCAGCAATAATCTTTAGGAATGTACAAGGGTTGTGTTTTAATCATGTAGGTGGAAAGTTGGCTCATGGAGCGTGAGATCACCTTTAGCTTGATATGTGGTTCAAAGGAGTAATGGGTGCATCTTCTTGTCCTTTATATTTGAGGAGTTATGAATGAGTGTTGGATGCATTATCTAGGACAGAGGAAGGAATCAGATTTTTGTGGGTCATCATTGAGAAGTAGTTCCATGTAGATTTCCTTATGATGTCTATAAAGGTCAAGATGAGGTAGAAGCTACTCTCCCATTAGTAAGGGAGTATGTTATTGAGGGATATTAGGATCAAGTTCAAGGAAATCCTTATTATTTCCGTAGACCACTTTACAGATGAGGAGCCTCATGTGAGACATGCTAAGGTGGAACTCCATCATTCGAACCAATATACATTTCCTCATTTTTCATTACCAACATACATGGAGGTTCATAATTAGGTTTAGTTATGAATAGATGCACTTACAAGGATTTATACCATTATAGGGGATCTAGAAGTGTATCTATTGAGTAAGGGTTACCAAAATTAGGTCTCATGCACAAGGACCATTGAGGTTTCGGCGGATTGGGAGTTGACCTCAATAGATTCCTTTTTGGACCTCTAGTGCCAATGGTTTATGTTTCCTTCATATGGTCTTAGGACCAATGTTTCTATTTTTTTTCATTTAGACCATATTCATAAGTTGTTTATAGCATCCATTTGAGCTCAGTATGGTGTAGGTGTATAGGTTCATTACGTGCCTCAACTGTATTTCCCAATTAGCCTGTTTAAGTATTATAGGTAGCTGACTCATACTCCATAGAGGGAAGTTAGAAAAGGTAGAGTCCAGTCTTATGAAATTATTCATGTTCATGGCCCATGAATCTAGTGTCGTAGTAGAGTTAGTCATTAATAGAGAGGAAGGGGATCTGGGTGTGGTTAGTTTCATGTGGAGAAGGCAGTAGTTCTAGTAGGTACAGGGGTCATCAGAGGTATGATATGTTTTTTCAATACCCCTTCTTGTTATTTTGTTTTATTTAATATATTTTCACTTGTCTGCTTCAACTCCTCTAGAACATGCTCTAGGAATTGATGTATAAAAGATTCACATGCCCTTGTTGTTGAGTATTGTTAGCCTAATTAGGTTAAATACAATGAGGGGGGAGATTCTAGGAATGTCGGATTAAAAAGGGGCCATTCAAATCATGTTTCATTCTTAAAAAATATATTCTATATTCTTTCCGTAGAAATATATGAACATTATTAAAATATTTCATTGGAAATAATGATTTTTATATATTTCGCCCTCCATGAGATACGTTCAAGTAGCATACAATGAAATTTTTATGATATACCAAATCCACTAAGTCTCACTACAAAATTATAATGTTTGGGATAGATCACTATGTTTCCATGGCTCAATTCCATTACAAGATTTAGGGTATGCAAACTATATTCCCAAGGTTCACCACCTATGACTCCTTCAATGGCTCATTACTGGTGGAAAAGATCATTTTTTTCCTCTTCCTTTTCCCAATACTCTGGCAAGGGATCCACTGGTGTTTTATGGACTAGTATGTCCATTCATTTTCATCAATCAAAACATCATAATATATAGTTATATTATCTGTTTGTAACATCCTTGACCCAAATAGCCACCCAAACAGTGCTAATTGGATGGGTTTCAATGGCCTTAGGCACACCTCCCCAAACACCAGTTGTTACTGACTAGTAGTGACATTGTAAACAGGTATAGATGGAAGTTTATACCTTCTGAGAATAGATAATATACTGGTCCAAGAATAATAATATAATATTCAGCGGAAAAAATGACTCAGTAGACAAGAAACAAACTCACAGTCTGGAAACAAATGCAATATTGATATACACAAATGCAATATAGAAATAGAAGCAACAACTGAATTTAAACAGAACATCATCCCACTAAATCACTTGTATCCACTAATAAAACAAATAAGGCATGCATCCAGAGTACTCCATACATGTAAATATAAATAGGGAACCCATGGATAACCACTATATCTATATAGAAAATAATTATTCTCGTATAGAAGTGAGATCTAATCCAATGTAAATCTCATTCTAGGCATGACCTCAATGTCCATGCACATCTCAATGCCAAATAGAACCATGATTAAGATCTTTGTACTGATCCTTGACCTATACATAAATCCATAAAGTCTATATGTGCCCCTAAGGGCTTGTGTACGGTGTGAGATGAATCTCAGTAGATAGCACCCAATGGTGTGTACCTATTATGTGTGTTACATGAGATATTAATTCCTAAGAAAAGTAAATAGTATAATGCAATAAATAAACACAACCTAAACTAGTGATCAACAACCACTAGGATGTGTCACCTTCTTTTTTCCAACACCAAAATCCTAGAAGTAGAGACGGTCCTTGGACCATGGCCCAAGGTACCCCTATAGTCACAAAATCCCACTGAACCCTCATGTAAAAATCACTCACATAGTCCAAAACCACATCCCTCTTGACACCTAATATATAAATGTACCGACATCCTAATGGCATGCCCAATGAACGTTATCCCATTCCTAAGGACCCATTCATGAAAGATCATGTCATCCACTTGCATGACAGCTGGAGGAATACTGATTTTTTCCTCAAATAAAAATCCATGCCCAAGGCCTCAATCACAGCGAGCCTCATACCCCATCCCAATATCCTCATTGATATGAACTGAAGGCTCATCTCCTTCCATATGGTTTTTTATGGAAATAACCCCCAAACCACAAATAACAATGCCACATCCATCAGGTCCCTCAAACCACATGTGTTGTCAAACCCAAATCATCATAGAGTGTACCTATTTTCACATGACTTAATTAGTGGTCGAACATCTTGGGTGAGTGGAAATCAAAAAATTATTACCTAAGACACACCATATCTGGCACCTCGTTCCCCTGTGACCATGTCACTAAAATACTATTTCCATTCCATCCAATTGTCATAGGCCATACCCAACCTAAAAGTCACAACGACTCAACCTGTCGTCCAAACCACCCAATCCTATGGTCAAATCCACTAATGAATATTCAGGGCTCACCCAACCTGTGATAAACATAAATAAATCCTAATGGCCATGCCATCCTAAACTCGAGCCATGACATCCATAACACCAAGGGTCTCAACATATGTAATCTCATGAATTATATAAATATAAATCACATTAAAACAATTTTAAAAACTAATTCAATTTAATGATATTAAATTACTCAAGGTAGAAGCTATGAAACATTAGCACAGATGCCTTGAAATCCTCTGTCAATTTAACAAATATTTAAAAAATTAAACATATAATATAAAATAAAAACAAATAATTTAATATTCTATAGTAGGGCCTCGATCAAAATCCGCCGTTGATATAAAAATACAAAACCTCCAAAATTCCACATAAACTAAAAAAAGGAATGCCCCACCTACCTTAGCCACATATGAATAGGCATGTACAATATCAAATTCAATTTTGAAGCTGATCGACATATATCTAAGTTTCCATCATAAACCCGAAAATTGGATCATACAGAAACATTATCCCATAAGATGAAGGGTCAGTGAATAATAGGTTAGTTTGGGGTTTGCCTTACCTAGGTGATCCTATAACTTCTAACATATCGAATAATAGTGGTTGGAAAGAGTGCCATAGACAAAACTAGGGGATGAAGGAAGGGGTGTCTCCCTGTTGTGAATGTGACCAAGAGGGAGAGGAAATGATGAAGAAAGGGGAGAAATAGGAAAAAGGTAAAATGGTAATTTTCCTCATTTAGTAGGCCATTAGGTTTACCCACACGATTTTCCAAAATGTGAAGAAACCATGAAGAAGCCAATACCTAAGATCCCAGGCTTGCACGTCCACCCTGTATGGCTTTACATATCATGTGAAAATCTTGTGGTAAACCTCTGATATTTTGTAGACGCATCCTCACAGACATGGTCCATGACTCAGACGGTATCCATAAACCATGCACCTACACATTTTTCCCAAGAACAAAGAATTTGGGCCTCCGATGCTCCCAAAAACATTTTGAATACTCGATTCACTCTCCTAGTAGCAAAAATAGCCCAAAAACACCATTTATGGTGAATGGAATTCACATAATTGATTTCTAATCAATGAAAAAAGTATAATCGTCATTACTTGAAAAAAAAACTAAGGTCGGGATGGTATTTTGAACCATTCCAAAAACCTGGATCGTTACAATCTACCCACCATTACATTCCTCATTCAAGAGCTATCAAACAAAACACAATGACTATACCAAACATATCTATATCTTCTCAACAACCCATACAACCTTGATCTCAAGGGTATAGGTCATATTTCTCATGGAGTGATCCCCACCTTAGTAATTTCCTAAAATGGTCAATCCTAACACAATGACCAAATAAATCAAAGTCCAATGACCTATTTTCAGACCCATGGTCCTCCTATGATGCACATTCACAATTTCACTTCATCATGTGCTCTTGTGCTGCCCCACACATCAAATTAGATCCTTCACTACACTGGTCCCCACCTCAAACCCATGAAACTTATAGAACAATGATGTCACACATCAGTTGGATGCTCTAAATAACCCAATTACTTGCACATTGAGTAACCCACATCCCTTGGATGCCCCAATTCTTTAGAACCTCCAGTAACAAACATATTGTGGATGCCCCGATGTCCAAGGCACCTCAAAACTCACATCCATAAATTCTCATAATACCATGGACCTCACAAACACACACACACACACATAGTTATATATATAATAATTCACTTGTATTGGTGTCAACCCACTTACCAATGTACCATTAGTCAATATACAACCTATGCACCTCATGCACACAAAACCGACATGACCTAATAGTCCATTCCAATAAAGCATAAAATACTATGGCCATGCCTACAACGTACCTTTGACCATGGTCAGATATCCAGCATGCTCTGCCCATCTGAGCTTCATGGTGAGCTCCTGGACTAAAAAACGACTTCTTGAAGAGTGTCCTCTCTATGGTGCTGCACTAGCCACTAGACATTAACCCCGTGGCTAGGTTGCACTATCTTTTCCACGTCCTCTATGTTTAGATGAACATCAGAAACCCTCTCACGGTACTGATCATAAACCATTCTATGAATCAGGTGCCTCCCTAGGTTCCTGTGTACCAGGTATCTAATATGGGTACCAATATAAAATCCCAATATTACTAAATTTCCTAAATGCTTAACACTTGTTTGGAGAAGGCTCACATAGATTTTGTACATTCCATGTTTTTCCACACTAAAAGAAGACCACTATTGAACTACCATGAGGTGGTCGAGCTGGGTCCTTGGCCTGACAGCCTGGCTTGAACTCATCCTGACCTCATTTTCTACCATATAAAATATCATCTGAAATGGCTGCCTAGACCATGTGAGACATGTCCATCAGGTTACCCTCAACTTTTATTTCATGATTCACTGTCTCTAAGAACTAGGCCAACCTACTGATGTTTACCTATGTCCATATAGCATTACATAAGCCATCTTGGAAGCACCTCACCCTCGACGTGTTACCTTTTACCATACTGATTGCAAAAGATGAAAACATAGTGAGTGAAGCTGCATAATTACCAATAGACTTGTCTCCCTACTGAAGGCTAAAAAAATCTCGAGCCCTCTCTTTCCTCAGTGTATCAGGGAAAAAGTCCTCAAAGAACATATCCCTGAGGCCCTTCCATGCTATTCTATCATGTCTACAAGCCTAAACCTACACATCCCACCAGCGCTTAGTTGGCCCTCTAAGCATATATATCTCTAGATTAACCCTCTATACTTGAGGAATATTGAGCTACTTGAAGATCATCTACATGATCTCTATATAGATTTCAGCTTCCTATAGACCACAGTCACCATAAAAAAATTCTAGGTGCTGCAAATGGAACACATGAGTAATATTTGACATATAGGGCTCCATTCTATGAGAACCTATGTCAATACATTCGAAATAAATGTCCTATACTATATTGGAGAAACTATACAATCCATATCCCAAATTCTATCATACCCAGCAATGTTCATGTTGGAACTAGGTTTTGAAACTGATCCTTCCCCTGAGCTTGTACTTGTGGCTCATGCTCTTCTAGCCTATAAGGGGTCTGAACCTGATCATGCTCCTACAGAACAATTCCATCACCCACCAAATGATCTATCAATCCTATCTTGGATGAACCTACTGAATACCATTAAATAGGCAAACAAGACACACACACACACACACACATATCTCAATATATAACACTGATAGGTAATGTAGTAAAATACACCTTATAACAACTACCCTTACTCTCCTCCATCACAACCATGACCACAACATCTTTTCCTCATGACCTCCTTACCTACCACAATCAACTGAGAAAAGTATCACAGTATGCCCTGGCCATGACCATCCTAACAACCAACATTGCATCAAATTGATTTCACATGTGCCCAATCCGGGTGATTAAAATCACATAATCTATAAAACCTGCTATCTCCTATGAGATAAATGCCCAAATTCCAATGCCACATTAAATTTCACACACACATATATAAAGCATGGAATATTAAAATTCACATTTAAGAAGCATTTAAATCATGACATTTCATATTTCCATAAGGCATTTGATATTATTCACATGTAATAATAACTTCAAAAATCATATATTCAATATTAAATTAAAATACCCTAAAAAGTTTCATATGAATAGCCAAACGAATACACATTTCCTTACCTGAACAAGGTCCAATTATCCCTTACCACCCCAGTCCAAGGGACACATATCAAAACAAATAATCATCCCAAACCAAGTGATACACCATGGTTGAAAAAATATAAACTATAAGCTGAGAAAAAAATAAAAACAACATAAGTCGCCCAAGGTAACTCAATCAATCCCTCGTAAATAGGGCTACATGAACCCATGAACAAGTTTCAAATCCAGTTTATACAACAAACTATCTTTAATCTACCATAATCCCAAATAGTAATACCATGAATATAGGTAAAAGAAACTACTATGACACCATTTGTAGCATACCTGACCTGAATAGTGACCCCGATAGTGCTACTGGGACAAGATCTACTGGCCTTAGGTGTACCTCATTGAATGTCACTAGCATTCGACTAGAAGTGAGGGTGTAAACATTTATAGTGGGGAGGATATACCCTATAGGAATTGATAATAAACTAGTCTAAGCATAATAAGATAACATGCAGTCGATATAAATGACTCAGTAGACTCAAAAGAGACCCGTAGAGTGGAAACACATCCAATTGTGATAAAAAATCAAAGAATTATAGAAACAGAAGAATCAGGGGAATGTGAACAAAAACACATGCCAGAATTTTTTTTAGCCACTACTAAAACAAACAAGGCATGCATCTATAGTTGGTCATACATTTCAATATACAAATGGATCCCATGACTAATGAATGCAGCTACATTCAAAATATGAATGATAATATATGAGTTAAAGCTGAAGAGTAGTAAAACTCTAGCTAGGCATGACCTTATGTTATATGCCAATCTTTATAAAAAATACTAGGATTCAAATCCTGAGGCTAATCCTTAATGTGTTTGAAAATCCATAGAGTCTACATGCATCCCAAAGGGTCGATGTAGGGTGTGATAATAATATCAATAGTATACCACCCAATGGTGCATACCTAGTATTTGTTTTTAAGAAGACACAATTTTCTAATAAATGAAAACATTATGATGTAATTAATAAACAAAACCTCTACTGGTGCTCACAATCCACAAGGGAGGGTCACCTACATCAGCAACCCCTGGGTTCCTAGAAGCAAAGAGAGTCCTTAGCCCATGGACCAAGGCCCCCCTATAGTCACAATGTCCGATTGAACCCTTAGGTCCACCGCAATCACATAGCCTGACATCATGTGCCTCCTAAAACCTCATGTCCCAAAAAAACAAAATCCTCAAGTCATGCTCCAATAATAGTATATGTGTCTCATGGACCACTTATTGAAGGCTCACATCGGCCCATGGCATGACGATCAGAGAAACAATGACGTTTGTCCTAATATAGATATCTAGGCCTACGACCTGAATCACAGTGATCCTCAACCCCCAACACAATAGCTTCATTGATATAAATCACAAGCTCTTCATCATCCATGTTTATTTCTATGTAATGTACTCTAAAACCACAAATACCTATGCCACAACTAACAGGGGAATCTTCCTACATGATTGGTAGAAACCACCTTATCATGGATTCTATCGGTGCACACACGACTCAATTAGTTATTTGTATTTCACGGGTGAGAATAAAGCACCAAATAAGAACCTAAGACACACTATCTCTAGCACCTCCTGTCCCTGGGACTATGTCACTCAAATTTGATGGCCATTCCATCCTAGTGTCCTGGGCTAGGCCCAGTATGAAAGTCACACTACTTAAAACAGACATCCATGATATAAAATCATTTGTTCAAAACCAATAATGAAAATTTGGGCCTCGCCCAACCAATGATCAACAACACACAATCTTGATTCCTGTTTCATCCCAACCTCGGGCTAATCACATAACATTCACATGGGTCTCGTCATATGTAATCTCAAGCATTACATAAATACAAATCACATTAAAAACATTAAACAAGTAAATAAATTTAAGAATATTAAATTACACCAAAGACAAACTATAAATCATTAACAAGGAGGTCTTCAATACCTCTATCAAGCTTTATCAAGATTTAACAAATTAAACATCGAGTTTAAATGAAAAGAAATCATTAATAAAATGTTTGGAACCTCGACCAAAATATCCCACTGAGAAAGGACCTCTCACCTGACCATCCTCAGGAAAAATGGGTATATGGTAAGCCAATGAAACCCCACACAGTCTAACAGTCTATTTAATATTCTATAGTAGGTTTTAACTGAAAAACTATTATTGCTCTATAAAGATGAATCCCCCAAATGTCCATGAAAACTCAATACAGGATTTGCACCAGTACCTTAGACTCATAGACGCAGGCACATTCATTATCAATGGAAAATTTGATGCTGATCGACATAGATCTACATTTTAGTATTAATATATGAAATTTTCCTATATGGGAATAGAATTTCGTAAGATATGGTATTAATGAAGAATATGTATGTGTGAGGTTAGCCACACCGAGGTGATCCTATAGCTTTTGAAGGATCCAAGAATGGAAGTAGGATAGAGATATGGGGACAAAACAAGTTTAAGAAGCAAGGAAGGACATCCTGTTTTGTGTGTTACCAAGAAGGAGAGGAAAATAGGAAAAATGGAAGAAATAAAAAATAAGGGAAAAATTGTAGTTTTCCTGGTTTACTGGGCTGCAGGGTTTACCACACCGTTTCCCAAATCATGCGAAAGCCACTTCTTAAGAATACAAGATCACAAGGCCACCTTGCATGGCTTTTAAAACTATGTTCAAATTTTGTAGTAACCCTATGATATTCAATTGATGCATATGTGCATCCGTGAAATATGACTCTCATGGTTTCCCTAAACCGTACACCTGCTTCCCGAAAACTGTGCCTTTGGGCCTTTGATTCTCTTGAAGCCCTTAAGAACACTCAAGGTGATCTCATATCCTCTAAACTAACCCAAAACACCACTTATGGCTCATAGAACTCTTGAGATTGAGTTCTGATCAACAAAAAAATTAGCATCACCACTAGTTGAAAAAAATCAAACTAAGTGGGTATTTTGAACCATTAAAAAAAACTCAGGTCATTACAATACTAAATTTCATTTTTCACCCATAGATGAAATCCAAATTTCTATATAATATTGGTCAGTAAACATTTCATTCATGAACTATTTATTTCCCTTCGTGAACAACCAACTTCTTCCATGAACTACATTGTACCATGTAATGTGTATGCTTCATGAATTACCTCTTTCGTATAATGCCTCCACGAACCGCCCACACGTACTACCTCAATTTTCCACCTCTAATTCCATAGACTTCTTCTCCCAATAGACCAATTCTTATTTCATGAATTATTTTCATCTTCACTTACCTATTTCTTTTCAGTTCTTCAGATCTCTTGAAAACCCCTTCAGGAACCTTTCATGCGATGTACATCTCCTTTCACAAAAACCTCATCATTAACCACTTCACCTTCATGGATTCTCCATAATCTGTTTCAGACATATCCTAATTTCTTCCTGATATAAATATGTATTATAATGAAAAATGAAATGAGTAATTAGGGGAACAATGGTCCTTATATAGCCAATTAGATCCTTAAAAAATTCATAATCTGTTTTACTCAAATCTTCTATGTGGTATAGCCTTCACTACGTACTACTTATCTAGTGAACAATTCAGCCATATGCAGTCCACGTGCCATTCCAATCCACTATAGAGGTTTATATATACTGAGAATGAAACCCTTCATGGATCCACATATCACCACCTCCATTTCAGGAATGATATGGCTTCCCATAAACAGTCAAGCCTTCTGCAATCTTCTTGCCTCCCGCTAACCACAAGACTACCAAAGAACTATTTCCCCTACATGGTCTTCATACTATGTCGTGGTCCATATATCGTCCCTCAGAGTTTATGCACCATACTTCGTGATCCATGAACTGTGTTCTACAGAAAAACATTCCTTTTCGTAAAACCAATGTCCTGATTTTGAGGCCCAAAATTTTTGAAAACACTAGGAAATTTTTCCACCTTAAACATCTACTTATAAATAACCAACCATACTAATTTTCAGCCATTGGATTTGTGAAAAAACACAATCCCACCTAAAAATACAAAGAGGATTCCTTGAGAGATTTTTTCCAAACAATATCACCTTTTCGGTTTATTGTCAACTCTTCATATTTTGATAAACCTTTAAAGCTCTATCAATCATATATCAGAATTCACTGATTTAGATTAATATAGTGATCAAGGATTTAATCAACACACACAATAAGACCACATGAGAAATGATTAGCCTGAGAAACAAGATAATAATAACAATTTCATTAATGAATCACTTCATCCCATTCAATAATAACTCTTCTTATATCATCATGAACAATAGTTGTGGTGATATATAACACTATATTGATCACTTCAAGTATCATTAGATATATTAAACCCACTAAATGACTATTCCCATAGTATATTCAACTCCCCCTATATAATGGCTCCACCAAGTAGCTTCTCCCCATGTCCATAATAAGAAATTTTCTCCCTTTTAATAGCCACAATTTCTCCCACTTTGTTAACAAACCCAAAAGTAAATCCTTTTAGGTCTACAATAGGGTAAAGAACATAGATTTGAACATTAGGTAAAAGTACTCCATACCTTGGGGAGTGGGGGGGGGGGTGTTCCCCAACAATAATTTTTCATGTGTAGGGAAAAAACTGAACTCTGACATTAATTTGATGTATTTCAGATGATTCATTGAGTAAGGAAATTGTCATAATGTCTGTAGCCTGTTGTTTTGTAGGAACATACTCCAACATAAAAATAATTTGATCCACATTCTCCTTGATAAAGTGATAATCTATTTGAATGTGCATTTCCTATGAGTTATGGACTATATTATTGCTATGATATATAGCACCAAGATTTCTACAATGGATTCTGATCCTAAAATTCACTTAGATTCCCATATACTCCAGATGCTTCTTCATCCATAATAACAATATACATACTAGAGTAGCCTCAACATATTCATCATCTTTGTTAGTTAATGAAAATAAATCTTGTATATTTATAATCAATGAAATACACAATCCTCATTGATATAATGAACAACATGATGTCAATTTTCTATAATCTTATTAACCAGCCTAATCTCCATCTGTATAACCCAAGAACTCTTACTAAGATTTTTCATTATATATTACCCAAAAATATATTGTTCCCTTGATATAATGAATTATTCTTTTCAGTAAAAGAAAATGTGATTCCGAGGTATTTATTTAATATCTTTCTTCTTTTCCTATGGGAAAAACAATATCAAGTCTTGCAACTGTCAGGTATAATAGACTATCAATGATTTTCTGTTATTCTATGATGTTCAATTGATTAACTTAATCATAATGAAAAAGGTTCATTTAGGTGGCTACCAGAGTTTTAGTATCCTGGGAATTATGAATTCTGAAAATTTTTAGAACATCTTTATAGTATTTGGATTGAGAAATGAATGTTTCATTTTTTTGTTCTTAACCTATAAACGATAGAAAAATTTCAATTCAACAATCATAGACATTTCAAACAAAAAAATTTTTGTTTGGAAAATTTTCTACACTATGTTTCATCTGATCCAATGATTATTATCTCATCGATATTTACCAGCACCATAATCCTTTTATCACATTCATTGTTGATGTTCAGATTGCAATCAAGTCC
Organism: Viscum album; assembly: GCA_963277665.1. Classification (NCBI taxonomy): domain Eukaryota; kingdom Viridiplantae; phylum Streptophyta; class Magnoliopsida; order Santalales; family Viscaceae; genus Viscum; species Viscum album. The sequence goes on along the minus strand of OY728147.1, from coordinate 1,360,156,255 downwards.
ATCATGTATGAAACCAAGAGACTTCAGAAACTGATCTAGCCATGAATACCATTCTCATGGTACTTACTTCAAACCTTATAAAGATTTATTTTAATGAGAAAAACTATTCTCATCTTTTTTAATGAGAAAACCATCTGGATGGTCAATGAAATATTTTTATTCCATAACCCCATTCACAAATGATGACATGGAATCCTTCGAAAAACACCAAGAACATTCTTTGCACTACAATGGACATGAATAATCTGATTTTATCTAGAATTGAAACAGGTGAAAAAGTTTTATCAACATCGATACCCTCTATCTAGGATTACCCATTTCACACTATTCTTTCATTTTTTGAATCACTACACCATCATCACTCATATTGTAAATAAATACCCATTTAGTCTTGATGACATTCTAATTTTTTTGACTCAAAATAATTTCCCATGACTGATTCTTAGAAATTAGTTAAATCTCTTTATTCATAGACTGAACCCAATTCTAATATTCAGATTCTTCATTAAAATTCTTAGGCTTTTTCTTTGATAAGTATGATTCTTTTTGTAGAGCTTCCATTTTCCTTGTCTACACTGGAGCTGTTTGATCCCCAATTAGGTTCTATCTATAAATTTTGGCACTTCTATTCTCTCTTTGTGCAGATACTAAATTTTTCTCATCATTTTCTTCATTTGAAACTTATTCTGAATCATCCTCTAGAACTAGATCATCCCCTGATCTTCGTATAAATTCATCACTATCCTCCCAAGACTGAGCATGTATTTTCTGAATATTTTTCTTATTCTCTATTATAGATAAATCATGTAATTAAATAACATTAATAACTGTATATTGAATCATTTATTTTCCTTTATTTTCATTTTGTAGAAAATAAATATCCTTTCATCTAAATGGTATCAAAAATTGTATTGTTTCTCCTTATTGAGAACAAAACACTATATTCTAAGGTCTCTAAAGTACTTCAATGTTAGATTCATTCCATAACATAGATCATATAGAGTTTTATCTTTTTTTGGACACAATAAAGATCTATTTGGTGTGTTAAATGATTTCCCCACTGCCTCTATCCAAAACATCTCTGATAGGACTTTCTTAATCAGCATTTTTATGTCCATGCTATTTATAATTATCTTTCTTCTTCCAAAAACTCTATTTTTCTATGGAGTTATCACTACTAAAAATTACTGTATTATCCCATGTTTCTTGAGACATTAATCTACTTTGAAATTCATGAGTATGGTTGCATTATCTGTTATGATCTTCTAGATTTTCTAACCTAACAAGTTTTCAAATTATCTACGATATATTATAATTCCACTAAAAACCTTAGACTTGTTTGTGATGATTGATACCCATGCCATTATGCTAAAATCATTAATGAATAAAACATATTATCTCCACTAATCAATAGATCTAGGTGAAATTGGTGCATGCACATCAATATGACCATACTCAAAAAATCATGTTGAACTCTGATATTATTCCTTATATGTCCTTCGTATGATATTCCCTTATGGGAATCTATCACACGTATGCATACAATCACATGATAATTCACGGAGATCTCAAGTAGTGTCATATTTCACAAGATATTCCCAGGAAATTTCCTCATGTAGCCAAGAAATTTATTCCCAGGCTTCTTTTCTTATTCATTACAAAGAAAAATCATAAGTTCATCTCAACTCATGAAGTAGAGATTTAATTTTGTACACATTCCCTACAAAACAACTATACTATCTTTATCCTTTATAAAACATAATTTCATTGAAAATATAATGGAATGTCATAAGTAACATAGTTGACCATAACTATGAATGTTGGGATTGAGACCTTCAATAACTAAGATACAATCATGTCTCATGTCTTTCCCCCAAATGAGGATTTTCTAGAGAAAATATCTCCAGGCATTAATCATTTCCAAATCTTATGATATGTTCTTTATTTTACTCGATTCTAGTCACAAGATCTTTATTAATTATCATATGGGAGGATCATCCACTCTTAATATCCATATTATAGTGAGATCTGATGCTTTAAAATCTATCTTGGCAACCACTACTTATTCAACTATCTTATTCTTTTCCTTCCATGTTTTATAATTTATAATCATTACATATTGACAAACACATTCTTCTTTGAGGTGTGATGGACTAGCTTCATATTTCAATACTGAAAAAAGACCTTTTATTTATCATCTCATTTGATGTTACACTGAATTTCATCGTATAACCACAATAATTCCATTTTGGCACATTTATTTGATTATTGATGACCAATTCATTCAATGTGCCTGCATCCTCTAAAAATGAAATACTGTCCATCAAATGATCATATAGAATGTTGGGTTCAGTAAAACTTACTTTTTTTATCATGTTACCTTTAGCACAACTTGGCTATGGAACACACATTGTGTGAGTGTCCCATCATTCCACAATAATAACATCTCACATGGGTTGCATTATTAAGTGGAAAATATTGCACCACTTATTCTCCCTCAGGTACTATGTATTTTTGGATTCAGATTCATTCCAAAATCAACTATCAATATCTGAGTGGGTGCTTCTGGAATAAATTCTACAATTAATAATTAATTTTTGTGATCAATTCCCATACCAACTGCATCATTCTAGTAAAACATTTTCCATTCCTGACACTCTTTATCTTCATTACTATAACACTGAAATATACCTTTCCCTTTCATGATTCAAGCTCTTCTTCATTTTATGTAATCATGAGTTTTTCTTGATCTTTCAAATTTATTTTCATACAGAAAACTTCTCATTTATGCTCTTCAAAAAAAATTATATGATATTTTCCAATATTAGTCAGACTCTCAATCACTCTTTTCTATTCATTAATTTCTTAGTTTGTATTCAAGAACCTTTTCTGATCTTTCTAGCACTGAAGACTTCATTATTTTAATTTTTCATTTAGCCCAGAATTTTTTTCTTCCTACTGCTGCTTATAGAGTTTATCATCATGAACCACTCAGTTGGATTTATTTAATATTGGATCTCCAAGCTTCTATCTTTTCAATAGAAACATATAATTAGAATGAAGGTGAACTATTCCTTCTACTTATCCATCATCAATTCCACATTCTTCCTTTATTTGATAATTTTCAATAACTTTCACCATAACATATGTTTTATGATTCTTATAGTCCCCCAACTCATTTTCCTAATATTCATTTGATGTTTCATATCCTGTTAAATGAAAAATATTCTTTCTAAAAAAATTATCTTTTTCATTTCTCCTACCTTTCACATTGGCTGAATACTTAATAATGTTAATTTTATAATTATCTTCATCATTATCGTCAATCATCTTATGAAGCATTGTTGAAATGTTTCCAATCCTTCCACATTGAAATCATGAAATTAGATGTTTTGCATTGGAATTTACTCACCCTCTTTGCATATTTAAATAGAGAAATGACATGACATCATCTGAATTTTCTTCCTCCTAACTATCTTCAGTAGTGTGATTGTTCATATCCTTGAATGATACTTCATTGGACTTCCCATTTTCCATAAGATCATTATCATCATTTCTCATTTCATATAAATCAAGAGTACGATGAGTGTTATCCAATTTCATCACTTAGTTATAATTTTCTTCCAATACATAATCCTTCAAATTAAACCAAGTTAGGTGTTTTCTCAAGATATACTTGACAATATTTTTTATCTTGAATAATTTCTCTAAGACCACACATGTCTTCTATGAATACATTCACCTGATCAAAAAATTTATTTATAGACCCATTTCGATGAATTCTATGATCCTCATATTTTTTCCATATAACTTGCAACATTTCTTAACTATATTCTAAGTCACCCTCATAAATTTTCAACAAATTTTGCCACAAAGATTGTGTTGTTTTACATGACATAAAATTCATATAGATTGAATGGTATTTGCCTCCCAGAAAATCATTAATCCATTTTTCATGAATATTAATTTCCCTTTTATCAGCTTCTGATGAGCACCATTGTCAATATTCGTTGATATTCCATGCATAACTTCTGTAAATACATCTACTCTAAATGATCAAAAGTAGTGTGGAATCCGATTCTTCCATGACTGAATTTTTTTTCGGTCAAAGATAAAAATCCATATTTGATTACAAACTCCATTTCTTCTATTAATATAGAACCAATGAATTACATCCTTTCCCAATGATACCAATTGTTATTAGAATTAGGTTAAATACACCAAGAAGGGGGTAAATTTGGGTATGAAAGGTTAAAATAACATCTCCGTTGGATCTTGTTTCAACATTAAACAAATAATATTCTCTCTTCTTCCCATTGTAATGTATGAATTTAAATTAAATCATGCATGATACATAGTGATTTTTACATGGTTCTCCATCATTGGGCTATGTCGATAGAGTATACAATGTCATTGTACTGATGTAATAAATCCACTAGGGCTCACTACAAAATTACAAGGCTCTAGCTAGATCACTTATAAACCCAGGCTCAATGCCTTTACATGATTTTGGGTCTTATCACTACATTCCCAAGGGTCACTGCATATGTCTCTTTCTATGGATCTCAGCTAGCGGGAAGGATCACCGTCTTCCTCTTCCATCACACACTACTATTTGAAGGGATCCACATACAATTTAAGGACTTATAGGTGACTTCATTTTTATTAATTCACACATCCTCAAATATTGGTAGACTCTATATTGATGATAGCTTTTAACTTGTAGATGTAATCTACTTTTATGTATACTTTTAGATAGTGGAAATTGATTTTGTGAACTATTTAAGTCCCTTCATGAACCACCTGCTTGCTCCATGAACTGCACTACACCACATAACATGTATACATCATGAACCACCCCTTCTGTGGACTCCCTCCATGAACTACCTCCACAAATTGCCCCTACATACTGCCTTCATATACTTCCTCTACGTAATGCCTCAACATCAATGGACTACTTCTTCCCACAGACTAATTCTTCTTACGAAAACCATTTTCTATATCTTGAACCGCATTCCTTTGTGAGATTTAGTGCCCCATAAAACCTATTTGTGAATCATTTCTTCAAACACATTCTCTATTCATGGAATCCTCCTCATGACCTATTATCCATTGTAGACTCCCCACTAACTATTTTAGATATAGATGAATTTCTTCCCTGATTAAAGATGTTTTCAAATGAAAATCACTCTTAGTAATGATGCTTTTAGTAGTACTTATATAGTAAAATAGATCCTCAATACTACTAATATGTTTTAATCAAATAATTAATACGGTTCTTCCTTTATCATGTATGGATTCTCATATGAACCGTTCATCCCTATATGATATGTGTATCATTTTGGTCCACTATGGTGAATGATGTCATCCTAAAATGAAACCCTACACCGCTCCATGTATCACCACCTAAATTTCATGATTGAAAAGCCTTCCTACGAACTGCCATGCCTTCCATGAACTACATGCCTCCTGTGAACCGCATGCATTCTCACTAACCATTTTTCCTATCTATTCTACATACCATTCCATGGTCCGCGTACCATTCTTTGTAGGTTGGGTACCAACGTTCAAAGTCCAGGAACAATGTTTATCAAAAAAATTCTTTTTCCCAAAACCAAAAACCTAATTTTGTTGCCCATAAATTTGGAAAACTCTAGGAAACTATGAAACCATAAACCCCTACTTGATCAAACACCAACCATTCTCATTTTTAGTAATTTTTATTTTTCAACTATAAAATCGCACCCAAAATAATGATTGAATGGCTTGAGTGATTTTCCTAATAATTAGCCTAGTCCAAGTCCAGAACAACTTGTTTTACGTGAACTAGGGGTGTAAATTATTGATTGTACCACATAAATCCCATAAGAATCTATTATTAAAAAAGGTGAATCCAAAAAAATTCATCGTTGACATCGAGTGGTTCTATAATATGCATTCCTTTATAAACTGTTTTAAAGGAGATTTGTGTTTTCAGATATAGATGTCGATTGTGTAGTTTTCATTGGAGAGTGATGTTTTCAGGTCAGCAGTCAACATGTGGAGCCTCTTATTTTATTATTGGCCAAGCTATTGTTGGATTCAGTGGACTCTTAGATTGTATAGCTTCCCAGGGTCATTAGGGGAGTTCTTTGATGGTTTGTTTGAGGAGGTTGTGACGCTACCACCTCAACCTGATGTTGAGTTCTAGATAGAATTATAGGGAAGTATTTATCTAACATGGTTGGATCTTTATCAGATGAAACCTTTTGATCTATGGGAGCTACTAATTTAAATATAAAATCCGATGAAGTTTTTTATTCGGCTCAGTATTTAGGCGTGGGGTGCTCTAGTGTTGTCCTTGAAGAAGGTATGTGGTGTTCAGAAGTTTTTTATAGACTAACAGAGGTTGAATCAGGTAACGGTCAAGAATAGTCACCCTCTTCCAAGGGTATATGATATTTTAGACCAGCTAAGATGGGTGAGTTGGGTATCTAATAATGATCTATAGTTTGGATATCACCAATTGTAGGGAATTTAGGGAGATATCCCAAAATTCTACCTTTAGGTTTAGGTTTTGGAACTTCACGTTTTTAGTCATGTCATTTGGTGTTATGAACACGCCAACTATTTTCTTGGTACTAATGAAATCTGTTATCCATGAGTTCTTAGATTGGTTCTTCCACATGGTCATCAATGATATCGTGATCTACATTTATTCAATTTAATAAAAAGATAGTCATCTTAGAACATTGTTCCATGTTCTTCGACGCAACCAGATCTATGGAAAGTTTTCTAGGTAAAAGTTCTGAACATGATATGTGCATTTCCTTGGATGTGTAGTTTCTCAGTAGGGTGTATCAGTGGAACCATTGAAGAATGAAAAATATTTTTCTTCAAATTCACCCTGTCATGTGGCATAATTATATAGTTTTATTGGTCTTGAAAGATATTATCGAAGGTTTTCACCATATTTCTCTCGAGTTGTATCCCCATTTAAATCTTTGACAAGGAAGGACAAATATTTTAGGTGGAGTTATTAGTACTAGATAGTGATCTGTTTTTTGAATGGGATTTTGGTTAGTGCTCCAGTGCATGGGTACCTTGAGGAAGGGGTGATGCTTGTGGTGTTGTTTGATAATTCTTGTCTATCATTGGGAGGCATCTTGATGTAGCAGTGGGAAGTGAACTCCTATGGGTCCATGATGTTACATCCCCATGAACCTAACTATGACACCCATGATATAAAGCTAGATTAATTACTTTATGTGCGAATTTTTTTAGGGAACTACAATATTGGGGAGCACTTTGTGGTCTTCCCAAATCATAATAGCTTGAGATTTATCTTTTCCTAGCGAGATACGAACTTGTGATAGCATGGGTTGATAGAGTTTTTCAGGACTATGATTTTGAGATCTCTTATAGTTTTAGAAAGTGGAATGCCCTGGTTATTACATTAATCATGAGGTTATAGAAAAAGGATTCTTGGGAATCTGTGGATGATTAGAGAGTGATGGAGGAGTTTTCAGCTAATCCAATGGATGTAGGAGTGGATGAAAGAATTGGTGGTTTGTTTCAGATGATAGTGTTTTCTTCTTTAATGTGTTTAGTGGAAGAGTCCCAGTGGGGAGTGAGATTAGAAGAAGAGGTGTTGTGAGATTGTTTTGGCTGTGGTGACACTCTGTAGGGATGGTCATAATTAGATGTTGTTTTAGGGGAATTTTCTTGTTTCGATGGTGACGCACGAGGGATTTATTCATTATTTTCAAAGATCACCATTATCTATACATCGATGAGTTTCTAATATTTACCATGTTTTCATGAAATAGTTTTGGTGTCGCTAGATGAAGTGGTTAGTGGTAGAGATTATGGATATGTGCATCTTTTTCAAGTAGGTAAAGGTTGAGAATTATGTTCTTAGTGGTTAGATATAAACCTTGTATGTTCCTGAGTTCAAATAGGATGTCATCTCTATGGATTTCTCCATAAGTTTATGTAGAGCCCACATAGACTATGACGTTATTGAGGTATTAAGGGATCGGCTGAAGGAATCGTTTGACTTCTTAGAAATCTAGGATTCGAGCACATTGAATGCCTTAGAAGAAAGGTATGTGGATGAGGTTGTGCAACTATATGGAGTTTCAAGATCCATTTCTTCAAATCAGGAAACCAATTTTACCTTTCAATTACGGAGGGGATTTCATCATTCCTTTGGGACCATGTTATATCTCAACACAACCATCCACCCTTCATACAGATGGGATGATTGAACAATCTATCTAGATATTGGAGCACAAGTTATGAGCATGCGTCTTGGACTTTGGTGGATCTTGGGTAAGACATCAATCCTTGGAAGAGTTCTCTTATAATAATGGAAATCACTCTTCCATTGGCAATGAACCACTTCATGATTTTTTATGGGACACCATTTCATTCACTATTATGTTGGGTAGAATTTTGGGAGATAACTGTTCTTTGTCCTAATGTAGTTCAGAGCATAATAGATACGGTTCATATATTTTTTGAAAGGATGAAAATAGCACATGACCAAAAGAATTCATATACTTATTGTAGAAGGAGGCCCTTGGATTTCAAATTTGGGAACCATGTATCCTTGAATGTTTACCATTGACATGAGAAATTTAATTTTCTTAGAGGGATTAGTCTTTCTTCGATGTTCATTGGGCCTTTTAAGGTGTTGGAGTAGTTGGTGAGGGGTAATTCTATTTGGAATTTCCACTAGAGTTGAATAAAATCCATGATTTCGTCCATGTAACTCATCTTCATCAGAAACTACTTGGTGACTCACTTGTTCTTGACTGGGAAGATATGGATATCAAGGAAAATGCGTTGTTAACGGAGAATCCAAATGAAATCCAAAATCATCAAGAGAAGGCATGGCATGAGAGGACCATTCCATTGGTTTATGTGTTGTGGATGAATAATGGTCTATAGGATAGTACATTGGATCGATAAATGAATATTCATTCCATGTACCAATAGTTGTAGTACGTTTTGTCCTCTCTATGTTTTGTTTGAAATATAATGTTGGAATATTGTTTTATAAGACAAGCGATTTTTCTTTGGGATGAGGTTTGAGTGGTGTGGTATGAAATAAATTCCAAATATACAAAGAAGGGAGGAATAGATTCCTACCCAAAACACATAAACTATGATGTGATTAAACTAGTTCAGGTGGGTGAGTGTTGCCTAGAGAGTATAGTATCTTAACATGGAGGATAAAATTCAATGATTCCCGTGTTCAACAATGTGTAGTTCATTGACCATAGTAGTTTTTGGATTGGGATATGTAGAGGATGAAATGGTTTCATTGTGGTGGTATATATGTATGGTTGTTAGAGAGGAGATTCATGAGGTTTTAGTGGTGAGGTTGTGCAATGTGGTTTTGGATGTTGGATTTGGTTTTTCTAGACGGTAGTAGAATATGAGGTTCAATGAAATCATTGAGAGGTATCTGCATGGTGGTGGTTTGGACCCCTTTTCATCTGATCTTGGTTTTGGATTATGAAGGATGAGAATCATTTGATAGGAATCTAATGAAACATTTTGTCCATTCCCTATCTGTTACGTTGTGTCTTTGGATGTTGGAAGTGTTCATAGAGAGTGTTGGGAAGTTTATCTCCCAATGGGTGGAAAAAGGGGGGTTACACATTGTGTAACTGGGTTACACGATGTGAAATTATATTTCACAGTTTCTCTTGGAGGATTCATAATGTGTGGTGTCTCATCATTAGAAAAATAAAATTAAAATCATGTTGCTTTGGGGTTTTTTGGAGAAAACCAGAATCAAGGAATTACATGACGTGAATGGGTATTTCACATCATGTAATACCCCACTACTGTAATATTTTATGTATATTCTTGCCACTCGGATTGTAAAAACGTACTATTGTATTGAGTCTTCCTTATCCTCGGGTGATCTAGTGACCCCTCTTTGGCATTTTAGGATTACTTATTCAATGATTGATTCCAATATTACCTCATTCAATACCTAGGATTCCATTTTCGATCAAACGAGCTTTCATCCACTATTCCTTCAGTTTCAACATGTTTTTTTCTCTTTCCCCTCACATTTCTTCTTACAATATGAAGTAAGATGATCTAACAAGGATAAAAAAGTGGTTATCTTTGATTTTTAGTGGTATGAAGGTTCTTTGACTTCCTCTTATAGATGAAAATCTTGATGGAGTAGTGATCAGAGACCTATTGCATGCCCCGATCTTGTGCGAGGATCATTGACTACATTTCGAGGTATAATTTACTTTGTTTCTATTCTTTGTGCATCATGTGGGAGGGATCTAATTTTGATCACCTATGGGTCATGATAGTTCCATGATTACTGAAGATAAATATTCAATTAATTGAAATTAAAGGGTATATGGATTCATTTTCACATGCATTTATAGCTAGATTCTGTTTGTGATTTCGTGATTATACGGGATAAACGCCCCACTAAAAATTGTGGCCATTGTTGGATTTTCTTGCATAGGGTATGTGTGTTGTGGTTATTTCTAGATCAAAATTTTTTGGTATCACCCATAAATAGTTATTTTTTAATCATGTATATCTGGATAATGAATGGATTCTCCAAGATGATATAGTTATGTGATGACCCCTGAATTAAACAAGTGGAATTATATAAGGGATTCCTTGTTAAATATAGAATTGTGTTTTCCCATGGTACATGGTGTTATTTGATGTGTGGAATTTCAATGGGTTGTGTTGTAGTATGGTTTTGAGCATGGTTGTGTGCTGTGGAATTGATTTGGTTGTTTCATGAAATCTCAAGTTGATAGATTGATAGATTGAGGAATAGATGAGAAGGGTTTTGTAGCAGGAAATGTTCTTAGATAATGTGTTATCTGTTGGGGTTGTGAGTTGTGAGTTTGGTTTTTTTGGTTAATGAATTGAACTGGATGAGTTTGAATAATGGAAATACTGATTGGTATTGGTAATTCACTCAGAGTTTCTCTATGAGTAACATGCATAAGGATTCTCAACATATCTATAGATTGATATATATTATATCATGAATGTGTGTTAAATATAGAAGACATGGAATGATGTGTTTTTTATAAGAAGATTCCTTTAGTTATCATAGCAATTAACTTTCTGAAAATTGTGTTTACAATTTTTGTGTTGCTTGTTGTGGGTTATTCATGGTAGTTTCCAATGTAGTGATGAAAATGAAAAAATAATTCATTAATGAATCATATAATGGCTTGGGTCAGTTTTTATAACATGATAGAAATAGTTGATTAAAATTGTATGGGAATATGAAGATTTTTCATGGCATGATTTATGGACTTTTGCATTTAGAGGTAGTAGAAAAGTTGTTAGGGGTGTCTGTTTTTGGTCTATTTGAGAACCCAAAGGTTGGGCTTGAGTGTTTTGTATCATATACATATTTATATTTATATTCCTTTTAATTTATATATGAACCCCAACCAAGTTGAGAACTACTTTATGAACACCCCCATCATCATATGGGAGCATTCCTTTCCAAAATATCCCAGTGGGAGGATGCATACCTGGCCTCCAACTCTTCCATGCTCACTCTTCCAAGTGCTTATAGCCCATGATTCATTGGGAATGATGTGGTTGGTGAGGACCAGATGTATAAAAGTGATTTTTTAATTCCTTGGTGTCTTCATGATGAGATGTGGTGTGGTTTCCTAGATGTATTAAGGATGTTGTGTGGGTTGTGGAATAGGTGCATGTGAGTAAAATGTGATGTGGTTTTGGCGTAGGTGATTTTCAGCGGGATGTGATGTGCTTTCTGGCCCAATTGACTGCAAGTAGGATATGATGTGGTTTGTGTCCTTGGTTTCCATGAGCTATATGTGATGTGGTTGTGTGGCCTATGTTTCTCATAGGTGTAATAGTGATATTTCTTATTATATGCATGAGAGACATTAGTTTTCCTATATAGTATACCTATATTCTTACCCAACATATATAAAACTATTATCAGGTTTCCTATCGGAGTTTTTAGAATATTTTAGACACAAGTAGCTTGTATCTTGATAATTTATGTGTCACATCTTAATGTGAACTATTCTATTTGTATTGGAGACTTTTGTATTCAAAATGGTTTTACTTTGTGAATGTATATGGGATGGTTTTGGATTTCTTTTATATGTGTCATAGAGTTGTTTTGGGGTTGAATCATCTTATGTCCACATCTTGTTTTCCTATAAAAGGTAATTCCAACCATTTCATGATAATTTTATACCCTTTGTGCTAGTCACCAACCTAGGACCCACTGGAGGTAGTACTGAAGGGTCATTACCTCTCGTTATCCATTTCTTTCACATTAGGGGCATCTTTAGAGGGAGGGGGTCATGAAATATCAAGTCAATTTTTCATCATAGACACTCTAAACATTTTTATAACTGATTAAAATTTATTATAAATATATAAAATAACCATAATGAAAATTTTAATCATTTACATGGTTTACATATAACATCATAGCAACTAAAAATTTATAATCTTTTAGTATCACCATCATTCTTGATGTTCATTTTTAAACATTTATTGTATTATTAGATTATATGGATATAATTAATCCACATTGATTATGTTCACTTATTCTAATATTTTTAATATATATATAAATATTATATATATTTTTTATATTCATATTTATAACAATTAATATAAATAAATTTTTTAACATGTATTCTAACACAGTATGGAGATGGTGGTTCGTACATATAAAAATGACATATATCTATATATTAATGGATGAAACAAAATAAAAGTAAATAATAATAACTCTTTCGAGAATAATAATTATAATAAAAAATTAATATTATAAAAATATTTCTCTCATAACAAAAAACAATCAATAATAGTGTTGTAAGGTGTAATATCTCTTCTTGGTTGTAGTAGTGCATATTTTTGGATGAGTGATAGTTTTATCTCCAATTGGATTGATAATAGGGTATATGGCTGTTACATTACCATGAAAACATTTTAGTATATTTATTATACTATATTAATAATATTTATTATGTTTGAAAAAATAGAGGATGTATAAAATGATATAAAATTGAAAGAGATTGATTATGATCTATAAATATTGTTTGAGAGAACACTTTTTGATTACTCTTCATGCCATGAAGTATATTTCTTATGAGAATAAAAATATCTCTAGGATGAAAGCATGGATGGTAGGAAGGTTTTTGATAATGTATTTTATACGAGTTATGGTTCAAATGGGGTTTATAATGGGGGGAAGTGGTTCCCTTTTATAAGTGAGGGTGTGAAAAATTATAGAATTTCTTAATATATTTCAATTTTTGATGGTCATATTCATAGGAATATTGATCAAAATTTATAAGTATTAAAACTATGTATTAAATAATGTTCAATCCTCCTAATATAATTATAATTTTATATAGTGGATGGAAATACTAACCATATCTCATCATCTAACCATCAATAAACATGTTTTATTGTTTACAACAGTAACCAAATTTTTATGATTTTCCTATTCACTATAACCAAAATTAAATTTGATCCTTTTAAATTATATTAATTTTGATGATTAAAATTATAGAATCCATTTTACCAGAATTATTTTCTAATTATAGAAGAATATAATTTTAATTAATCCCACAGATGAAAAAAAAACTCATTTAAAAACTAAATTTCTAGCATAACCCAATATTTATATTCATTAATTTCCGTTTAAACCCCATATAATTAATGTAAAATTTAATATTTAATATATAATCTATGAAATTAGTTTAAACCATTAATCAATATAGATTAAATTATATTATTATGACCAAAATAATTGTACTTATTAAAACGGTTATTTTAGGAAAATTTGTTTTGAACAGTAAATAAAAATTATTAAAAAATAAAATATAATGATGATTGTTATATATTAATTAAATTATATTTAATTATGATATGTATAGTTTATTATTTTATCAATTCCACAAATGGATAAATTAATATGAAAAGTACTGATAAATTTTACAAAAAATATATGTTTTTTCTATTTACAAAAAAATTCTTAAAATACACCATAAGATAATACTGATAAGGTAATTTTAAAATATGTATTAATTTAATCAGTTGATATTTAAAAATATGGATTAAATTTAATAAATTTTTTTGTTGACAATGGTGAAATTTTTTTTCAGGAAACATATTTTTGAAACTTAAAATGACTACTAAAAAATTAGTTCTTTTTTATTAAGTATTAATTAATAAAGTTTCATTAATATAAATCATTATAGATAATTTTTATAATGTGGTTATTAATATTCGTACCTTCCAATTTAATGACTTGGATATAATGGTTAACTATATCATAGTACATATATTCATGGGGTTGTATATATAGTATGCCATAAAATAATTCATGATTTATTTAGAAAGAAATAAAAATAAAATAATTTGGAGTTATAATGTAGCGATGTTATAGTTGCAACTATAGGAATCATATCAAGACCCTTTGGAAATATATTTTTTTATAAGGATAAATTAGAGAACAAAAATATATGATAATTTTTTTTGTTTTAACTGAGAATTTGAAAAAATATATATATAATAGTTAATAATATATTTTGTGGTTTTTTGTATGGAAATACATGTCAATTTTATATAATTTAGATGATTTTGTGTCAATATTCCCATTGGGTTAATCACCCATAAAAATAATAATTGATAATATACTTGATCATCAATATTAGCAGGATTAATGGGACTAAAATTTATGCAAGGTCTAGACACTTCTGATATATATGAATTACATGATTCAAATAGGTTAGAAAAATCTATGAAAAATTTTCTAAAAATATTTTTAAATAATCCCATGGAAACTATGATCATAAAAATTATATTTTTTTTGAATTTTTTTAATATATATAATAATGTTAACTATATTTGGAATTATAATCATTGATTCATAATGTTTTGAGCTAATATAGTGTATGCATTTTTATAAAAAATGGAGCTAATGGAAGGAATATATTATTTGTAAACACCTTTAACCAAATATTTAATTTCCTTAAAGAGATTTATAAAACATTTGGTGTTGTTTTAGAGTATATTAATACAAAATTTTGATAGTTTCCTAATGTTATAACCAATATCCTTTCATGCAGGGAACAACGTATCACCTCACTACATGATTCAATGATGTTGTACCAATTTGTGTTATAGAAACCACTATCCTTTAATTGGTCAAATTGTCAAATGATTCATAAGTAGTGACTCATGTCCATTGAAATTTTGTTTTAGGCTTGGAGAATTAATGAATGTGAGGATGTTTTTCTTGTAGTGTATCTCTTAATATAAGATGTTGATCAATGAGTGTCATTGAATTTAAATAAAAATAATGTATAGGATATATATATGATGTAATTGAAGGATTAAAATTTAAAAAATTTGAGATAAATATTCCTCAAGTTAAATATAATTATATTGAAAAGGAAACTCCATACTTAAATAATAAAGTAGGATTTAAGTGTTTCCTTGTACGAGAGAAAAATTATATGATATAAAGTCATTTTATATTCAAAAAAATATCCAAATTGTAATATATTCAATTTATTTTATGGTATTAATCATAGATTTTGAGTAGAAATGATATCTTAAACATTTTCAGGACATGATGATTTGGTATCATGTTCCATCACAATACACAAGGAATTCACCATGCCATATATTTTTAATGAAAAGTAAGATAACTAGATGATTAATGCATGCCACCCAAAAATAAATTATGAAATATAGAATAAGTACAGTATATCAAATCCAACATGTTATAATTTTTCAATAGAACACTATTGTATAGGCCTAAAATGATTGGGAGTTTTCATCATGTGTATTGAGAAAATCCATCATGCATGTGATTGTAAGAGAAATAATGAATCATCCACTCTCAAATTCATTAATAGTAAAGAGATTTAAATATAATCAAATGAATACCTTTAAAAATAGAATTTAAATTAAAAATTGATATGGTTAAATTTGAAGATTATGAATCTACTAAATTATATGTTAAAATAAATTAATTTATGTTAAAATTCACTTTTATAATAAAATCACGATTTATTTTATTTTTGATCAACACACTTTTTTTATATCATTCATAAATATCGAATCATTCCTTAAAAATAAAAGGATGAATTTTAAAATAATGAAAACCATGTGAATATTATTAGAAATAATAATTAAATGGGATTACCATAAAATGAAAAATAATTTCCCAGTTGGAAATATTATTGTTATACCCATGTTTGGATACGATATAGTCATGATTTTTTAATGTTTAATTTTATTTTCTTATTTAATCATTAATAAGTGATCATATTATATTTTATATTAATGTAGAGGTATTTTAATGAAAGGGTTAATATATTATTAGAAATATAATTTTATTGTTATTTATTTTTTTGGAATTTTTGAATTAATCCATCAGAAGAAGGATTATTCATATTGTGTATTATCATAAAAAGTTATAGTAATTTATTAATAATTGAAAAAAATTACAATATTTAAATTATATTTTTATCCATTATAGAATTATGTTCTCTATTAAAGCATGGGAAATTCAATATATTCAATCCTCATGGAAGTTAAGAGCATAAACTAATTAAAATTATACATAATTAGGAAAACATCATATAGAAATATGAAGAGAACCATGAAATTATATTTTATTAATATTCATAATACTCAAGAAATAGATAATAATTATATTAAATTATGTGTGGAATATATCAATAAATTAATAAGTTACCCCTTTTGAAACTCTTTTAGAAATGTATGTTTAATAAAAGAACAACTATTATTCATTAATGAATTAAAAAAATACCCTTATCATATATCATAATTTAAAATTCATGATAAAAATCATCGAAATGTCACAATATGATCAAAAAAATTAAATTTTTTATGATGTATTTCTCATGATGTGGGTTCAATGAGACACAAAATGTTTTTATTTTATAAATTCCATGTAAAAAATGTTAATAAGAATTCAACACTAAGATTAAACAAACCCAAATATACTATAGAAATTATATTATTTATGTATTCTTTTTATAACCTTGACATTCAGATATATTTTATTTATAGGAATAAAAAATTATGATATATATATATATATATATATATATTTTCTATAATATATATAATATGTTCAACCAAAAAAATTTACATTCATCTATTTTCTGTTACAAGGAAATTTGTATGAATATATTTATTTGTCCCCATTAAATACATTCATTATGAAATTATTTTTAGGTGTTTTAGAATATAATATGTATAACTAATGTATAACATTTTTAGAATCATTATTTGAAATAATTAATTAAATTTTTATAATTAGTAGATTTAAATATTCTATAGGTGAAATTTTGGTACTTTTCTATAAATGTTGATTTCAGGGTGAATATTAAAAAAACACCAATTATTAAATTGTTATCAATTTTATAACATTATATTATTATAATAACGACTTTAATAATTTTGATACCATTTTATAATATGAAATATTTTATTTAGAAAAATTTATAATTTAATAATAAATATTATTTTCAACTTATAAATGTCTATTTGAAATTTAATATATCTATGTAATAATTATATTATAATAAAAGAAAAAAGTTTCACCATTTCATTAACTATGTGTTTCAGAAATAAATTTAGTTATTTTTGGTTTAACGTCATAAAATTTTAATTTATCATACATAATTCAATTAATTTCATTGGAATAAACATTATGCATGTTTTGTAATGAAATATTTTTTTACATAAATTCTTTTTATTAAAAACCATTTTTTATTATGCTACATATACTAATATTGAATGTAATTTTGTAAGGATAAAAAATTGAATTTTGAAAATTAATTTTATATTTTGAATCCACATGTACACTTTTTTTTGATTTCAAATTTATAAATGGTCCTATGTAAGAGTATAAACAGAAAACCATTGTTACTATAATTTGGGTTAAAAGAGGTTAACTTGGGGGTTAAACTAAAATTTATTGGATATAATGCCACATTAACATCCATAAATCATATTAGTTAAAGATATTTTTACCATATATTATAATAATTTACATTTTATTTTAATTTAGTTCCACTATCAAATAGAAATGATTGTATTTTATATAAATCTTCATGTAATTCCATGTGCACCCTTCCACTCCATGGTAAAAGGACCCTTCCACTCCAATTTTTTTTTCCACTAACATTGAGCCCATTAGATCATCCAAAAACATTTAAAACACCTTCATATATTCATTCTCATCAATAATTACATTGTGTTATTCTCCACAGACCATCTTTTAATGGATTAATGTGTAATACAACGGGGGACTCTCAAAGAAGAGGTAATCGTGATACCCCAAGAAATCAAATATTATTTACTTTTCTACACCATATATTTATATTAAATATATAATAAAATAAATTATCATCAATATAATTAGAAATTTTTATAATTACTATGAATTCCTTTTCCAACTCATATCAATCAAATCAAAAATTAATATATCACTTGTGCAAATGTACATGTTGTCCTCTATGCAAAGCGATGTATTTTTTTCATCACCACCCATAATCGATAGTTATTATTATGTATATAATTTTTATGTATGATAGTAATTATATAATTATATTTATATAATTATATTATATAATTTAACATATTATAATCTTATTTCATGGAATATGATAACTATATTGATGTGTATGTTTGGACAACCACCTCTACAAAGCGATGTGATTCATTTTTCAATGGAAATAATGTGGGATTTAATAAATTGTTATAATATTTATTATATTAATATTAATATTTATTTATAAATTTTTATCTGTATCATTATATGTTCAATAATTATCAAAATAAAAACATAGTTCATGTGTATATATAGACTACAATATCTATACTATGATAATTTTATTTCTTCATAATTGACTCTCATGGATATTTATATTATTATTTGAATATATAATTTTTTTAAAAATTAATGAACAATATTATTGGGAATATGGATTAATGATGTATTTTACCTTACTAATTCTACTATGGGTTTTTTGGATTATGAACCAAATATCCTGATAACATCTGTCATTAACATAATTGATTTTGTGACTACATAATACATGGTCAAAAATATAATTGAATGGTTATGATGTCTAACTATTCCTAAATATTGTTTTTAATCATTTAAATAATTACTATATGTTTTTATATAGTATGTTGGAATACATTTGGGAAAGTGGAAGTCGAAGATAATAGTTTATTCTATAATCCAATTTCTATTCATTTTTGTCTATGGTAAAATATCAAAGAAAAAAAATATAAGTTATAAAAAATTATAAAATAATATATATTTTTTATTATATAATTATCAATGGAGTACACATATTTTCCTTTTATTTTTCACAACATAGAACTTAATACAATAGTTAAAATATTATTTAAGAAAAAAATACATTATTTCTCTCTTAGGATGAAAAAATTTTCCATAATGCATTGATGTTTTCTAAAAAAATTCAATAATGATAATTTCAATAAATCAATGATTATTTAATGCAATTTTAAAAAATATTTGAATTTATATTCAATATATTAAAATGAATATACAACGAATCCACCCAAATGAGGCACTTTTTCATTATTTATGAAATATGATGTAATATCATAATATGGGAGCCACTAAAAGAGTTTCCCAAGCTAGTCATTCAGATGGCCTCAAGCGCGCCTCCTCTAATTCTAGAGGCCACTTCATGAGAACAAGTGTCTATATATGGTATAATGGGGGAGAATAAACCTTCCTAACCAAAGTATAATTGTTGTATAATTAAAAATAAAAAATTAAAAAAATATAATGGATGTGGAAAATTATAATAACTAAGAATAAATAATAAATTAATAACTGTTCACGCATGAAGAAACTATATTGTATAAGAAATATGAAGATAAAAATAAAATATGGGATTAAATATAAAATAAAATAAATTTAGTATTAAAAGAAAATAATACATCAGGGATAAGTCCCTGATAATCTGGACCTCTGGCTCGGCCTTTTTTTCATATTCTCCTAGTAAATGTGTGAAAAAAACATACAATAATCTGTCATATTATATCTGTCACTATGAGGATGGTATGGTTACCAACTGAAGACTCAAATAGGGTGTGATATATACTCAATATTACAACAAAAAATTGTGTTTATTAAATCATATACTTTGAATACCAAACAAAGAAATGTTCATGTATAATAAGAGAATAGTGTAGTGAAATAGATAAATATAATAAAGTTGGGACTATTTTTATCAATGGACACATGAATAAAAATACATTCGTTACCTCTAGCTACAATACATTTAATTATGTGTAGCTATATTTATATAATAATTTATATATGTATATATATCTATTAATATTCATAACGTAAAATATATAGCCATATATATTATTTCATAGTGCTAGTCCGTACTTGATGCATGACTCATATACCCATGTATAATTATTACTGTAATATTTTAAATAAGGGTCCCCATTCCTAGGTGTAATAAATTATTGGGTAATCCATAACCGATAATTACAATTTATAAGGGACTCCCTCTTAGAGTATAATGTTTTATATGGGATACTATGACCATATTTAATAGGGGAACCCATACCCATAATAATAAGGGATTTAATTCCTATAAATATTAAGGGATTCTGTGAACATAAATATTATGGGATTCCATGACCTTAATAATATGGGATTTCTTTCCTTTTAAAAATAAGAAACAATAATCCCATAATATAATGGACTCCTTTCACATAGATAGTAATTTAATCCTTCCACATAATAAAAAGGGATGACATGACCCTAAATACTATGGGTCACTATGCACATTTATTATTAAAGGAGAAATATCTTAACATTTAATTCATTATAGCAAAGAAGGGGTGAATCAGATGGTGTTACTAGTCATACTTCATTAAATCTAGTTTACACATTTTGATATATTCATTAACATGATATATGGATATAGAAAAAACTAATAACATAAATTATTACAAAATTATTTCATGTGTATTATTAATAATACATGGTAGATAAATTATTACATTTTTTATTAACAATAGATGGCACATAAAAGGTGGTTTTATTAGAAAAAAGAGACCATTTTCTCATATAATTTAAATATATAATATTAATTATAATAGTTATATCTAAAATAATTATCTAACAATCCAATAGTGACAATGTTCTACTATAATTTAACTAACACATTAAATTAAACAATACATTTTTAAGTGTGAAAGAATATTTTAATGAACATGCTTAATTGACAGTTTAATCACTAATAAATGGAAATAAAACGGTATCATATAATCGAACTCACAATAAGAGGTGGTTTAGGTTGTGGTATCAAACTCCAACCATGTTAAGGGGTATAAAAGATATCATAGGTTTGATCTATGTAATTAATTCATGTACTTTATTTTTTAGGATAAACATTTGGTAATTATTATGTGTGAAAAAATAAAAAATATATAAATAAAGACACTTTGAGGCAAAACAAACTAGATCACCTACCTCATTCTTAGGATGATAAATTTTTCCAAAATTATGCATTTATTTGACACAAAATTATAGAATTTAGAATATTGAAAAAACATCCTGAAAATAGGGAGAACAATTATAGAATAAATTTTTTATAGAAGTATATAGGTGAAATCGAATCAAGATGCATGAGGATTCATAGTGAAACCAATACCCATCCACGAATCCTGATAGTGTTTTATTTTGAGATCAAATGAGAAATATCCACAAAAAGGGAGATAAAGGGGAGTTATTTGTGAATAAGGGATCTCAATGTCCAAAGGCGGAGAAAAAAGGTTAAACCCCAAAAGGTTTAGAGATAAAAATAATCATTTTAACCTAATTTAATGAGTCATATGGTTAATACTCATGGAAGGCATATCTGTGTGCCATATATGCATATTGAATATCATAAGATCAATACCACCATAGGGTTTGGCTACATGGTTTGGGCTAATTGAGCACAAACATTACTGTGCCACAAGTTATGTTGACATAACCATATTGTTAATTGCATATTTTGGAAAAAATTCACATCCTATGCCACCAAATTTACAATTTCACGTTGGAATCACACATGAATGGGTACCCAACCATTCTTCATTTAACAAACCATGAGACATCGTATTATGGTTTTCATGGTTTCTCATTAGTGGATGTTTGATTTAAAAAAATGTTTTACTCTATTTTTTCTCCAAGAAAGATATTTTTTAGAGCTCTGATCCAAAAAATAACACCCAAACATTAGGGACACATCTTAGGGCTTACGAATTATTAATAATGCAATGTTATGATTACGAATGCTAAAAATTATATTTTTTTGAAAAATTTAATTTTTTTCCCATCAATTAATCAAAAATCTAAATTTCTTTAGTACAATAAACATGATATAATAACATGGGACATTACAATATCCCCACATTAGAACATAACATTCCCAAGAATCCTCAGGTAATAACATAAACATATCCTAACATTATTTTGATGTGTATTCCTACTAAAAT
Source organism: Viscum album (assembly GCA_963277665.1). Taxonomy (NCBI): domain Eukaryota; kingdom Viridiplantae; phylum Streptophyta; class Magnoliopsida; order Santalales; family Viscaceae; genus Viscum; species Viscum album. Next base: position 1,360,133,665 of record OY728147.1, on the reverse strand, counting down.
AGTTTTAAAGCATTTCCCATGCCCAATGAACCTGAAAGAGTTCACTTAAATAAAAATTATATAATCTTCCAAAAATTAATTCCAAAGATCATAACCACTAATGATTCATCTAGATGTCACTTATATAAGCTCATCAATCAATATACATAATCACATCGTCGTATCTTAAATCATCTAACCTATGGTTATTCCCACCATTTTTGGTAGTTTTAAAAATCCAATTCCATGTTACATTACTCTTACAATAATAATTACAGTCAAAAACAACTCCATAACATTATAGATACACTTCTATTACATTTATCAAATGACATCATAGGAAACTACACTCAGTCATTAATTTGAAAAAAATGGTGGAATTGCAAGAAACCAAGCCCAAACTAGCCACATAGGATTTTCCATTGAAAGTTATGTATGGCCTTTAAACATCTCCCATTTTACATGATAACATGTTTGATGTAATTAATCACCAACCACATACATTTATTTTTAATAAAACAAGTTATACATTTTTATGTTTTCTATTACAATGATTATTTACACGTACAATTGATGCATTACCAAAAAATGATTTAGTAGCCTTATCCCAATGTATACATAGATTATTCTGAGCATGACCACTAAAACCTATAATGGTGTCCAGTGACCACTCCTGCTAGAACTATCCCCTTCTAAAAAAGTGGTCATGCTATAATATAATCAAATAAACTATCCTGATACATAATATTGATATAGTTATTACCTACTCTAGGATTAATACACACATTTATTTTAACACAAATCCATCATTGAAACCATACATATAATTTATTAAGGATACCAGCTGTATAATGCTCCAGATATTAAATGGAACATGGGGGGGAAAACCCCTAAAATAACTGACATTATGATTCCACAACCCTTCTCTAATAAGGGTCATCCATGGGTAACCATGTTCTCTATTACCCATAATAAGATAATACAGATTTTTTACACATAAATTTATTTCCACACTACATCAACCTAGGAATAGATATAATAGATCACAGGAATATGAAACCTATCATTCTGAGGGATAACCTGAATTTCATTCATTAATCATTATCACACACAGAGAGAAGTCTATATAATATTTATCGATTTTATTATTATAATGAGGGTCACCTCCTTGAAAATTTCCACTAGAATGATAAATACCGTTTGTATTAAATTAAAATAATCCTCAATAACAACTCCCACGTCATCCTTCCATCACAAAAAAAACATAGGTAAGTAGCTTGACATATAATGAACACACTCTCAACATACTCTGGACGGTGTCACTATATTGGGCATGATCACATTTAATAAGGAGTAATCCAATATTTCTCAATAATCACATTTCCCTCTCTAAATACACACTATCATAATATTGGTTACACATTCCTTAACCAATTCCTTATACCACATATCATGAATGTGTGTTTCTAGTTCAATTCATGGGCCATTAGTCTCATATCACCTAGTTCATTCCAAACCCTCCCTATTAATTAGGAATTCCATCAAATTTACCCATGGATTTTGGTCCAAAATCAAATGAGAACAACATTTTAAAACCATCAATCCTTGTATGAGACACAAACACTCAACAATTTTCAATTATAAATTTATCTCTCAGGTAAGTTGCATGAAGTAGAATTTCTATAGATAGTGGGTGTATATATTATACCACTAGGTTTAATCCCCAACTCATAAATGTAGATATTATTCTATCAACATGGACAATTTGAATGTGTTATAAATAATATTAAAATATAAGACTATAGGATATACATGGATACTCCTCTACAATATTGGGAATCAACATATGCACTGATTTATCAAAATTATTCATTATTCATGGCTTTGTTTGAGAAGATTATGTGTCAAGCTAACAACCATTGTTAAACTACTTTATAACCCAAAAGGCATGACCCATTATATACATTTTAAAAAAACTTATTAACCTAGGTGAATCCATTGAATCCAAGGACCCACTATGCATATACACTAATACTAAGAAGCATCTATTTATCGATCATGATATAAGAAGAAAACTATGATGATCAATTTAATGAATCATGTAAATTCATGGCCATATACTCTCATGGATATCTTTTATCAAAACAAATTATAACATACTAAATAAATACTTAAATGTGTGGTAATCTTGGTCCACCCACCTATCCCTAATTTCTCAACCATGGGAACTATATCCCTCTTGATGTCTATTATCATACCACTTCTAACAAACCAATAAAATCACTCTGAATGTGATAAAATATTTAGTTAGGTAAAGTATTTTCAACCTAATAGATTCAAAACTATCAATGTAGGCATATTGTAACTACCTTTCAATCATTATGCTACATGTCCTTATTCATCACTAAGCATCCAAATAGGGGAGTGCTCCCATGAAGAGAACATAATCAAAGAAAAAAATATTGGATGAGTTGAAACTGACTAAGTAACTATGTATGAAATAAACCTTTGAAGAATAATTCATCAAACAACCACCCGTCGACATAGTGGTTTCCTTTCATTATCGGATATCCTAATTGTGATATCCATCACATCATGTTAGATATTGTTCATAATAACTAAAAAATGATTGAATTTTTTAATGGTTGTGTCTATTCTATGTCAAAACCTCATTTAACATAGGGAATCCAGATTTAAAATAGAGTCATGAAAAAATATTCACTAGGATCTACCAACTAAATCCTATTTTCAAGATAATATCATGTTAAAGCCAACTAATACCTATGAAAAATCACATCTTGATATTAAAAGAATCTCATGTTGAAAACTATATCAAACTATTATATATGTGTTTTCAGTTTTTAAATCTTAAAAAATGATTCATATAAAGTAATATAAATAGTGACTATTTATCTCAACATTTTTAAGAGACTTGTGAGTACAAGGGATATCATGTACTAATTTTAAGGGGAAGTTTTTATAAGATCTTACCTACATAGAACAGTATAACAATACATTAAAATTTTCTAATAATTTACATTTTAAACCATTCCAACTATATTTTTTTAAAATTTCATTCAGCCATTATGTTTCACATCTGTGAATAGTTAAGTAAAATGCCAATTTCCAATATATATGAATACACCCTTATTTTTTTAATTGCAATTTTAATCAACTTTAACCTTGTAATAATAAATATTTGAAGTACATAATTGGCCATTTATTAATTAAGGGGACGATCAAGTATGATAACACCATAAGTTTATATTTAACACCATAAAATATTCTAAATACACTTTAAATAAGCATTCCATTAACATAATAATACCCCCATGGATTAATTAACATTGAAAATAATGATTATGGTTCCCCAAGAGGATCCCATCATGTCAATCTAGGTTCAATTATAAAGGAATCCTTCCACAATTTATAGAGACAATGATATATAAATAACAAGTGGATTCCAATTTAAATTAAAATCATAATAGTTATTTCATAAAATATTTACAATTCATTGTATGTTTCAATTTGAATTTACGTAACTTTAATAAGTTTAATTTTTAGTTTCTAGCATTAGAATATAAAAATTTCAAATGAAATGGTTCAATTATATGGGTAACCATTCGCCAATTTTTAATGTCCCACACCATTCAAAAATATAGAAAATACTAACCATTTAATTAAACCCAATAATGATTTATCGCATGTAATTAGTGGTTTATAGATCAAACATTTAATAATAGTAAAATCAATGTTCCACCATCATTCCATAACAAAAAGACATATTTTACGTTGTTGATGACACATTATGAGCCAATTGTTCCACTAATTATATATTAGAAAATTCAATCATATAATCATGGAATTTATGGAATGTATCTTGAAACCAAAATATCATGGTATATAGATAATGTGGAATATAATTATGATGTCAAGTAACGTAACATTCATGGAATAGAAAATGGATTGTATGTGAATATCTATGTGTATACAATGATGCATATAAAAATAATTAAATTCAATATCTGGGTAAGAGAAAAAAATCTACAAATCAATAAATAGAAAAATCACATCAATATCTCAATATAAAATAATAATCAGCCTCAAAAGAAACAACACAAATAAACCCATCCCAGAAAACTCTATCTTCCCCCATGATTATGTTACCCAGAAACTATATGATCTATGTAAAAAGTGTTGATACATTTTTGTATCTTTTATGTTATCCAAATATATTATTATAAAATGAAAATAACCTCTTATACCACATTTTAAAGTACTATCCTACGAGACACTAAAATGTATCCCCATGGTTGTTAATCACTTATACTAAAGTACACCACAACATATGCCAAAGGCTGCAAACTAGCAGTGAATGTTTATAGGTTGTACAATGGTCAAACTATATACTCATGATCAGAGTAACACAATAGTATAATATTTTATGAACATTGGATGAAAAATAACTAGAGGTAGCATAAACTAATAACAAGTAATAATAACTAATGATTGAAAAAATGGAAATGCATAAACATGCTATAAAGTACAATCTACTTACATGTAACTGAGGTGCATGGAAACAAATATATAATATAATACATGTAATTTCAAAGGGAAAAATCCTCCAAGACTATATTTATAATAATCCTAAGCCTGATCTTATACATATGATTTTACGATCAATGTACATGAGTGATAATACATATCATAATCAATGATCATAAACCTATAACCATTATGTTTGTTCATTTACCAACCAATGGGCCAAACATGGTATGAGATATAGTCATTTGGCCACCACAAATGGTGTCTAATGTAATTAATAATATGATTATAAAATAAATCAGTGAAATGGAATATTAATAAAAAACTGTAATGAAATAAAAAAATCATCATATCGAGTCATATTTCTCAATGGACACATGTTCAACTATACTTGATTCAACCTAAGAAAAAATACCTCATATGATGTATCATCTGATATATATATATAATCATATATATATATATATATATGTGTGTGTGTGTGTGAATTTATGTATTAATATAAGAATTAATATGAACTATATATGTAGTAACATATATATCCCTATATAATGATACATAGTAGGATTCTGGACCCATGTCATAACTCAAGCATCCATGTATGATGATAAGAGTCATATTTTAAATATGGGTCCCCATTCCAATGTGTCACACATTGTACGAGACTTCATGAATGTGTATATCGGTTTATAATGGATTCCATTACTATGTCTCATGAATCATAATGGATTCCATTTCAATTTTTAAAAGGGGAAACCATTCTTGTAATAATAAGGGATGACATTCCAATAAATAATAAGGGTCTTTGTGCCTATAAATAATATGAAATTCATTACTTGTAATAATAATGAACACCTTTCCTGCAATAATAATTGATTACATTCCATTAATAATAAGGTACACACTTCTTTAATAATAAGGGTATTTATGACCATAAATATCATGGGAATCCATGAACATAAATAGTAAGGGAGACCATTCTTGTTTATAGTTCAAGAAAAAACTTATTAAAATTTATTTCATAATTTCCCAGAAGGGGTGGGTGGGATGGTATTTCCATTCACTCTTCATTTAATACTATTATAAAAAATTATATACATTAATTAAAATGAAATATGTCCAGGGAAAGTATATGTGGTGTAAATTATGTTAATTTACTATGTATTTAATTTATTTTCATTGATATGGTAGTCCACCTCAATGGTTTTTTAAAATATTTTGTTAAAGTTTTCATATAAATTAAAAAAACCAAATTAATTATATTAGGGAAATAATATAGATTTATCAAAAAATCCGTAAGTGACTATGTACAAAATATTTATAACCAAACAATTTAATTCATTGAATCATTTTTATTTGTGAAAGAAAATATAAAATAACACCACCAATGGGTGGTCTAATAGATAATAAAGGATAGTGATAAGGGATCATATAATTGAAATCACCATAGAAGGATTTTTTTGGTTCAGGTACTGACCTCAAACAATGTTATGGGTTTTAAGGGACAACACTATTTTTTATATATACTTAATTACATTTATTTCACATTTTAGGAGAAAAACACATAATGTTCAGTGTTCACCCCAATGAAAATAATTTATAAATGAAGAAAACATAATAGAAATGACACTATACCAGAAAAATCGTGTATATGATGGTACAATAATCAAATAAAATGATTCTTGTTATTGTTGAACCTGATAAATATGAAAAATAAATAATGACCATGAAATAGCGAGGATTTTCTTGAATGAAGTTAGAATTGAAGGAATGAATATTGACTAAAATTAGTGGAATCAGAAGTCAAAAAAATAACTATATTTTTCCAATGAAACTAAAAGTGTATTGCATGGATATTTAATTATGATGATCCACTTAATCGGAGGATATAATGAGGTTATAAGTCATTAGGTACCACCTTGTTGAATGCGGGAGGGAAAAAGAGGACACTTTTAAAGGAATGAAGAAGAAAATACTCGTTCCCCCACACCACCATAATAAGGATCACGGTTTGAACACATGGGTAGGATAACCATGTTCCAACCATGTAGCTCAAATTTCTCAATATCTATACCCGACATGATTTGGATACGTATTTTGGCATAACTTATAACTAACTATGTGGTGTTAATGGCTATGTTATAATAACCATGTTGCTAGGCACATTGTTTGGAAAACAATTCATCACACATGAACCAACCATTACAATTTATTATAATAATTTTATATGGATATAAACCCCACTTTGTATGGTTTAAGAACACATGTCACATACCTTTAAAGAATACATTATTTCTACTGAGGTGTTTCATGGATTAAACATACTATAAACCATGTAATTTTCACCCAGAATGATTGTTTTTGTATGCATACACTCCCAAATCTCCACATAACATTTGGGTCACATTATGAACATTAAAAATCTCCAAAAAAATTACAAGTGTTAAAATTCTTATAATTACTTTATAAAAAAAATAGAGTATTTATCATCCACTAATCAGAAATTAATATTCCATAATAACATTATTCCTTATCCAGAAACCTATGACCTTACATAAGATCCTATGGTAAATGAAATTTGAGGATCATATATTATTTTTCATGATACGAATATGAAAAGTGTTGTAAAAATAATATAGGTCTATAATTATTTGGTTAATGTTTTAGTTTCATGAGATGTGAAATATGGGATAATAGAGTAAAGTTAATCTATTATGGTACATTGTACCCTATGTTATGATATTTTTGATAATAAACTTGACCAATGTTACTGATGTCATGTTTAATATTGTCACCACATTGCCATGTTTCATATATTTTAAAATTTTGAATAGTTCCTATTTTTTAATTTTTATTATTTTAACTCATTTTTTCTTCAATTTTAATTTCTATTTACTAACTTGTAATACATTAATTATGTCATTAATTATTTATTCCATTACTAGGTTTTACATCTCACCAATTTATTATGTATATCCTCATGTAATCCAATTCTGTTTTAGAATAATGATAGAATTTTAGTAGAATAATAATAAAGCTTTTGATAATGTTCTTTTGTCCATGTATCATGTTCATGTGATATGTACCTATTTTCTTAAATATACTAGGATTCATGAACTCTTGGGTCGTACTAAGTGTGAGGTTATAAAATAAATCATGAAATAAATTGTATTCACGTTGTGTGTTGTCATATTATGATATTGAATGGTGTTTTAGTGATTTTCAGGTTTAAAATCTAATTTTAGTTTTAATTGAAACCCCACACACAGTTTTCTTGCCCACATTACATAATAATACACCCATAGTGCGTGGCACTATGCCACTCCCTAGAACCCCATGTGTTGGGTACATAGTATAGTTAATGGTTATCTTATAGGGATTCTCCCCTTTATCTTGATCTAGATGGTTACTATGTAATTTTTCCAGGTTAATTATTACCATATCAAAATCACACACCGCCCACTATCATTCAACGAAAAAATTAATGGTTTACTAGTTTGAACCACAAAATTTCCCAAAGTAGTGCAGCATCCATGCAACATCTAAAAGGCTATCTAACCCTTAATAGCCAATCATATTTTTCTTGAGACATAAAACAAGAATATAAAATCTCAAAAACAACATAAATATTGTATAAATGTAATGGTAATGGTTCCTGGAAAACTATAATCCATTACAATATCACCCTATACAGTCATATACTCTTTATTATATAGAGTAACAACTAAGAAAACTCATCTTATTGAGTTTCTATAGTATATTTACACTCCCAAGTCTCTTAATGTATACGTTTTTCACTATATAACTTTGAAAAGGGGAACACTCTTTCCTTTGAAACATGTTATCATTTCACTCATGGATCTACCTTGGGGACCCTACAAATGATGTGTATGTCTTAAGCTGAACATCCTTGCATTCAATCACATGTGAAGGGTTGGTCATGTAACTCTTGAGCTAAAAAAATGGTACTCATCTTCCATACCTTTGATACCATTTTGAAACACCCCAACATGAATCACAAGGACTAAGCTAAAGTTTCATATAAATCCATGTGTGTATTCACAACACAAGATCCTACTGAAAAGTGGAGAGGGTCTATAGGTACCTTGATAGGAATAGAACCATGGAAATTAAAAATATATTCTAGAAAATAAAAACATATACAAAAACTAATTCAATATTAATGAAGATGAATACATAATCATGATAATCTAACAAATTTCATGTCAAATCCTAAAAATTATAAAGGAAATTGACATATATTGTGGAATGTCAATAACTATATTCAGTAATTGAATAAATAAATAAAATATTTTTTGGAAGATAGCTTGAGTCTATTATGGTACCATGTAAACCTCTTAACTCCATGCTCCTTAGCAACCTATTAATAATCTTTTTCGCTTATAGGGATCACTGGTTATGAAATTTATATGAACACTAATAATTTCATCCAGTGTGTGAGTATAAAACAAGTGGGACAACACTAATATATCCTTAACTGATATACGCATGTATATAGTGGTGTATCATATGATGAAATATTAAATTCACATAAAAATAAAATCAATCATTTACCAATATATCATGCACTAACCATGTTACCAAAACCCATGATTGTACCTTCATCATCACCATGCCGAATGAAGTTCATAAATATGTATCTAAAAAAATAGATTTTGTTATATGATTCTATCTAAAGTTAATGAAATAAAAAATTATTCTATTTTAGAAAATTTTCACACACATAATCCATGGATACTTTCTCTCCTATAATCATATGAATCATTAGTATGAAGAAAAAATTATAACTGTTCACATACAAAATCCTCATTTAATATCATCAAATCAAATAAGAATATACGCCCTGTTCTAATGGATTATGGATTTATAATACCATGGTCTTGTAACATTACATAATATAGCACTACTTATCCCGTGTCTATAGAAATAATCAACCTGTCATGTTATATAATCATTACAACCAAGATGATACTGTTGTTTTTTAGGGACACCAACAAAGCCTAATCACTAAAATAGAGTTTATACATGTTATGTGAATATCTGATAATTCAGAATTACCTAGAAAGAATAAATATAAAACAATAAGTATTACAGATGAAGTTAAAAAATAAAATATAATGGAAAAAATACAAAGGAATAATATAAATATATCAAATATTCAATTGTCCATGAAAAAACCCCATATAATATAAGACATAGTAAGGAATAGAAAATAAATATTCATGAGAAGTTATCAACTGAAAATATAATAATTTCAAACACACATGTAATTCATGGGACTCTACACTATCAATATAGATACAATCTAATCATGTAAAACAACTCTATACTAGGGGCGGTGATGGTGAGGATTTATTACCATTATCACATTAATTCCAATCATGATGTTATACAAATGGATGACACCCATATCATGTTTGTCAACCAATGTTTATAATCACTAGAATTTTTATTATAGGAAGTTATCAAGAAACATGATTAAAAAATATCAAATTTCAAAATGATATATTTCATCAACTATTGGTCAAAACTCAATCAACATGAATATGAAGATTCCCAAAATCAAACATATTCTCAAAAAACAACCTACAACACTTAATTCGGTCAAGATAAAAATTTTATATCCATAAAACAAAAATTAGATCTGTGAATTATCTCATGAGAAAATGATTTGATTTTGAATATATAATAAAAAAGAAGGAGGGACAACCTCTTACCATGAATAAAAAACATTTAACACACGATACAACTATAATTAATGTTTAGAGGGAGAAAAAATGAAATGATTCATCAAATATGTCCTTATGTTTAAGACCATTATCCATAGGAAGAATAAATATTTCTTCATATTTAATAGATATTTTAAAGATTAATTTAAAACATATGCATTTTTTGGGGAAAATATTTTACCTAATTATCCACTAATCATGCAATAATATATTCATATGTTATGCACCTAAACAGTTTTGGACACTGGTTATAATAATCCATGCCCCAAACATAATTTTTAAAATTGACTAAGCCAAAAAGTTTTATGTAATTTCTCATGTTTAGGTATAATTGTTCACCAACAATGTTCCATTAATTTCTTATACAAACATATAAAACTGAATATATTATAATTTAGACTTACATTAAAAAAATTATAACATAGAAATTAATAATTAATGTATTCTTGTAAGGCATCAAGAACTTGAAAAAACTCTAGGAGATTGCCATCTCTATCTCTAAAGAATACTCTTCCTCAAGAAGTGTCTCTAGAATTATTTGTGAAAAAATATAGGAAATGATTGTACAATTGAATCTTGGCCCTATTTTTCTTATTTGTTAATTCAATTTTTTCATAGAACTCTAAAAATTGGCACCATCTTTTAGAACAACACTTTCTCACACTGGTTTATGATCTGCACCAAAGACTCTACAAATATCGGTTCAGGATTTAGCTGAATATTATTATAGTTGGTCATAATAAAATTGTATTCAACTAACCTCATGAGATAATATAAATGTATAACGTCATTCATAACTATAATATAATTTTATAACATGGATATCAAAATATCTAGTTCGAAGCGGATATATAATATGAATTCATGCACACATCTCTATATGCAATATCTTGTCTACTAGAAGAGAGGATATATATATGATTTGGTGAGAAAATAACATCAAAATCATAACAGTATACCATAAAATAACAAATTATACAATATCCATCCCAAAATAATAGTGGAATAAAACATAATCCATCTATTATGAGTGATTTTATTATAGTTATATAATTAATAATCTAAAACAAATCCCATTGTGGATTTAGATCATGTATATGGAGTTGAAATAGATATAAATAAGTAAAAAATTTGAAATAATCTTTCATTATAAATTTTTTTACAAAATAAAACATATTAAACAGTGTTCAATAGAATCATATCATATAGAGAATTACCTTCTCTGTATCCCATAGCATGAAGTCTAAATTCTCATTGTGATTCACCTGACATGTGTAATTGTAAACCTACATCGACACCACCAATATATGATTAATATAAATGAAAATGTATGAAATATTGTATTTCATGATGGATTAATAAATTAACATAAAAAAATATAATTAATCATTTTAAATGAGATCATCCACTAACAAATTTTGAATGAATACTAGAAGTACCATTTCCTATTCCATGATAGAATAATGTCATTATAAGATATTGCATGGATTTTATATTTCTATATAACTATATGAATTATTAATTAAATTGAACATTACATCATTAAGTAACATATTCACACACATGACATAAGTCTACATCCTCTCGTCGAATACTAACTATGCATGGAACACCTGAAACAATAGAACTGTATATATATGATGGGTTATTACCCATACGAATATAGTATAGGCAAATTTGGCATGTTCCCATGGATATGTAGGTAACCTCTTATGGGATAATCATATTCTATTTTATAAGGAAATCATTTCATTGAAAAAACCTATAATCAATTAGTCCTGTCATCTAAATCCCCACTTTAATGATCTGTATACATCATTCTAGGGCACAGGTCAAACTAGTTAATGAAATAGAGGTTCCATTAAAAAACAAAATATCCACATGTAAATAATCACATAACATTGTGAGATATATTAGAGTATGTATCGTTGATCATAGAAGGGAATAAATATGGATTTTAATGTATTCGATCATCTATAAAATAATTATATATATGGTGCACCATTGCATGGAATTCATATGTGATATATAATAAAAGGTATTAGAAAACACCATAAACATATTTTATATACCCCTCATACAATTTTCTGAAAATGGGGAACTTAATAAATAAAAAATGATGTTTAAAAAATCTATACAATGTCCTAACATTCTAATGAATTCATTTTTTAATTCATCAATTCTAATTTCAATGATCACTCGATGAATGACTCCTAGATCACAAACACACCCCAATGTTCACTAGGTTAAAACCCAATCCATCATGAAATATTTTCCAAAATTATGATTTATAGGTGATATCATTCACAAGACCTAATACACATCAATACACCCAATGAGTTATTCCTTTAATGGTAGATCCAGATTCACTCATGAGAAAGGTTGTAATTATCTAGAATGGGAATCTATAAAAAAAATAATTAAAAATTAGATCACAATAGTCAATTGATCTAACAAACATATCATTGAAAAACATAAAATACTAATATAAAAAGATGATATCTAAGATAGATATGATGAATAGTGGAATAATAACATTTTATATTAAATACAAGCTAGTTAATTCTCTAATTACACATGATGTTGGGAGTTGAGAGAAATAAAACATGATGAATCACTGATATAGTCCATAGGATCATGTTCTATAGGATTTTGTTGGAAAATAAATTATTTTCGAGACACTTCATGTTTAAAATATAATTATTAGATTAATTTAAAACTCACATATAATTTAGTCTCATGATTTATACAAATATGCAACAACAGCATGGGTCCCTCAACCTTTTCTAGGCACCCACAAGTTTTGGATAAATGGTTTATCAAACCATGCATCAGCTGTTAATTTTGAATTTATCCTAAACCATGTAGTTTCTATGGTATCTCACATGTATAGAATAATAGTGTTCTGACCATGAACTGCCCTTTATCCCACTTTTATAATCTACATGGATATATAGGGAGAACAACATGGTTTCCCAAAATCATATACCTGCTATGAACCATCCAAAAGGCATTTAGGTTACCAAAAAACTAACCATATGTTCCATGATACTTCCCCCAAGAAGAGAATAACTCAAATTAACTAAATAAATGGATGAATGTAACTCATAAGTTACACTAAAACATTATCCCATTATAATCATTAACTTTTAGAATTATCTTCATAGAGAAGTTTCTTTAGACTAATCATAATTAAATTAAAATTATTTCTATAATTAACAAAAAATCTTTATTTTAATAATTAATATGGAAATATATTTCACAATTAAAGTACATAAAAAACTCATAAGAAAATATAACATCTCTATTAGTAAAAAAATTACTATTAAAATGACTGGTATAGTGATATAAACAAAACTAACAACAAAAAAATGGTTTACTCTTATGGATAAAAAATTCAGGAATGATTACACAGGCCTATAAAAATGTTAGATTAGAAAGAAACATTGGCAATATGATATAAATTATCAAAAACAATTTAATATCCATATGGAATAAGGTAGAAAATGTTTATATTTCCTTGTATATATATTGAATGTAATAGAAATTGTGACCATTAGTTTAATACTGTTACATTACTATTACATGACTATGGGTCAATATGAATCTTTGTTCATCTAAATGTTGAAAATTAGCATTATTTTTTATTTTTTTATAACGTGCCTTTTATGGTGAGTTTTTGTTAACAGTAATGAAATATATTCATATGATATAGTTAGAAGCAAAAATAAACCAAACTAGTAGTCTTAGGAACTATGAAACTTATTTTTCAAAGTTGGAGAGTATGGTAGAACCTTTGGTTTCTTCTCTTGATAATTCCCATATAGATATTCAGTTAGTGAGTGTTGAATGAAATCACATTCCTAAAAAGATCTATTATGTTGATATCACAACTATATAAATGATGTATGAACATTGTCAGGTGAGAACAACCATAACAAACCTTTACTATAGATTATATTCTATGTAATAAGGGGTTATGTATCTATGTTCTGGTATTATTGTGTTTTAATAGTATTAGAAATTATTTTAGAGTTTTCTTGATTCTACACTATTATATTCTCTTACACCATTATTAAAAATTAATATTATTATAGAATATGATAAAATAAATAATTATATAAAGGGAAAATGAATATATTTATCTAGAAAACATAATCATTAAATTATAATTATAATAAAATTTTTAAAATGTTTTATAATTATTGAGAACAATATTTATTTATATTATATTTTATTGTAATTATATATAGTCTTTACATTAGATTTAAATTTTATTGTATAATTCAAATTTTCAGGATTCTATATTTAAATATATTATATTTTAAAAATAAATTTCTAATACTTACATAATTTTCGAAGAAAATGGATGATGTTTTTTGAAAACAACATGTCGATATTAGCTAAAGGTAAAAATTTCATTGTTATTTTAGATAGTCATATTTTTAGGTAAAATATAAAATATGGTATAATATACCATAAGTATCATGACATCACTAAAATATAAAACATATATATTAATAATGTTAACAACTTTCAAATTCAAAAATTGGTCATTTCATTAAAATTTTGTATTTTTATTGATTTAACTAAATTTACAATCATATAAGTTACATTCATATGTATAAGATAGAAATTCATATATTGAAAACAATATTTCGTCGGAGAATTGATTTACCATATGCATTGTAAAATTAAAAAATGTATTATGGTTCCAATAAAATATTGTTTAATACAAGATTACTTAAATTTCATAAATAATGATCACAACCCATGGGTTAAAATGGTTTTTTTATTTTAATAACGCTATAATTCAATTTTATAAATTTAGAAACTATTGAACAATTCGCCATTTTTGAAAATAAATATCCACCCATTCTCTCATTAATATCCTCTCTCATTCCAACAAGAATGAAATTATTCCCATATCAATTATCTAAATTCACAACATGATGTCCCAAATATCCTAAGGCTTCCCACTAAATGCCTTAGAATGTTTCTTCCCAATGAATGATAAATATATTATTCTGAAGATCTATTAAAATAAATATTTTTTATGTCTTCTAAAGGATTAAATACCTTTTTTATGAAACTTTTTGTATCCCAATACAACCAAAACAACGAGTTATTAATGGTACACCTTTATTCCCTCTTATTATTCATTTAATTAATCCACATTATATACTTATCAAACTATTGAAATATTTTATGAAATTTTATCTTTTACTCATAATAGTTCATATTCAAAATACATAGTGTTCTAACATGTCCTTATATATTCAAAAATATGATAAAAAAATTATGTGCAAAATGTTTCCATGTATAAATACCAAATTTAATTTCATGTTTTGGAAAAATATAATTATCATGTCTTTAGAAATTTTTTAATTTAATACATTTTACAAGAAAATAATTCATTATTTAAAGTTAGTATAAATGAAATGTTTTCTTGTGATATATGTGGTATAATATATATTTACACACATGATTGGTGAACCCTACTAGTACCCTAATTCATGGGGTAATGAATTAATCACTATAGATGTCATATTTTTACAATACCATGGTAAATAATCCTGGTGATTTTATCTTATAAACCATCATTGATAATACATGGTGATATGATTATGAATGGATATTTTTTTGTTATGACCACATTTAATTTTTTTGCATCATGATCCTTCTATTTGAATATTTATCATGATCTTGTAATATTTCACTATTTCTATTCCATATTATCACATGTTGAATATTTCTTTTGTATATTCTAAGAATGGGATATATGATCAAGATTTTATTTTTATGTTTTCCCTATAATATGAGACTACATAAAATTACTATATAAAAAATCATTGATAAACCATTTTATGTGGACTAGATTATGATTTATATTTTCTATGTATTACACTCTTAATTTTAAAAACATAACCTCACTAGATCATTAATATTATTAAATTTTGTACTATGTATTGACTGTTTTATGTATTGTAATAGTGGGTGCACATTGTTGGCATTAGAGGAAGGTCTAAATATATAATGAAATTAGGACTAGAAAAAATTGTTTTGAACTATATGTATAAGTATAAATATAGTAAAAATTCAATAAATGTTTTATGGGGTATTAAGTGAGTAGTTATTAGGTAATGAAATCCCTTTCTGGATATTATAAGAATATGTGGATTTAACATAGATATACCTAGGTAAATGACCTAGAAAATGGTGGATTGGATATTACATTGATTTTCACCTTATTCATGATAATGTGGCATTTCTTCAGTTTTGAATTAACGGTCCAATGAGATATATTTGGTAAATAACATGCTTTATAAGCAACATTATGAAGGATATTTAGTAACTTAATTTTCATTAGGAGGTATTAATGACTATCATATTTAAATCATTTTTTTCAAGGTGATAATATGCCTATTATGATTAAAATAATCCTAAAAGTAATATATTTTTAATTGAGGGTTTCATTATTATAAGAAATTTAAAAAAACGAGGAACCACATAAACGATGAGTGAAACCATATATGCACTAAAATACACCATAAACTGAGTGATATTGGAAAGGAAGACATCATAAGGATGATGAATCAAATATCAGGGGATAAGAATAATAACATGATCCTTTTTGAACATTCAGGTTCATCTAGAAGAGAACATCTAGTGATTGAGCCTATCACATGTCAATGAAAACATTCATTTAGTAGATCTAATGGTCAATAAATTTATCAATAAAATATGTAAAATGTTTATTTTATATACTATATTTTTTTGTCCATATAAAATTACCTTGATTGTTTAGCACTCAGAAGGGGAAGGTAATCGGTGGTGGACATTGATTAAGAACATTGATCTAAGAGTGTATATTAATGAAATGCAATGATATTATTTCAGAAGATAATTTATGAAGAAATATTTGCTTCATTCATTGAAAACAAAAAATTAAAAAGAATTTCTAATGTTAAGTAAGAAAGAAAATTATATGACGTGATGAAATGAAATGTAATTTAAAAGTGTTTCTAGATACAATAAAATATTTATATGGTTCTTAAAGTAAATTCTGATTGGTATTTATCACCCCCTGACGACATTTCTATATTATTTTATTATTCTCTTGATGTCAAATCATGTTGTTGATCTTAGGGTCAATTTCCCATCGCAATTTTTAGAGTTTTAGAATTTTTTAGTGTATTTTTAGTCTACTCATAGTTTGTGTGCATGGTTTGGGGGTTAACAATGATACTTGTTTACGATGTGGAGATTTTTAGATCAATAATATATTGCAGGGTATTTATGGATCAGTTTGAGAATGGTTTGGTCTAAACTATGAAAGGCCTAGGATGAACAAGGTGGCTTAATTTTGGTGATAGGGAAAAGTCGCACGACTGAATCACAGTTTTCTGAAACCATATACTAAATGTGTGGAATTGATATATTATTTAGAACTGTTAAATTGAAAACTAGTGCATTGTTTTTCAAACTATGTGGCCAGCCTGTGTGAGGTGCATTTTATCTCTAAAAGGATACACATCGTTCGGGAAACCATACAACCAAACTGTGAATGTTCTCTAGGTAATTATACGGTTCAAAATTATTTTTCTACCCCTTACATATTTTAACAATATTTTAGGGTTTCCACCCCTTTTTAGATTAAGTCATAGTAGGGGGACATTTAAACCCCTTTTCATGGATCCCCCACTTCCATGGGTGCTCTTATAATTTTTTAAGGTCAGTTTCGTTGGGGTTTGGCCAATTTTCTCCTCCTCTTCTCCTATATTGATTTTTGGGTTTTACATTGGTGGGTTATATCTTATATAAACCTTATAATATGGGTTTAATTTTTATCTTTTGCTACTTTGATTCTATGGTGTTTGGATTTTCTCATGGGGCATGTTCTGCCCTCTCCCAGAGTTTCATCCCATATACATGGCATTGAGGTAGATATTTCTATTATCTTCATTTTTTAACCACTCCATGTGATGCTTGAGTATCTTTAACTACATTATAAATGTGATAATATGTTTTTTTTATCTTAATTTGTTTTGGAGTTTTGATGATTTAAAATTTATGCTAATTTTTTTTCATATTGTTTTCATAAATATTAATATATATATATATGTAAGAGGCATGCTAAAATTCCTTTAATCCCTTAATTTTGAAATTGGTAGATTCTGGTTGGGTTTAGCCTTACATATGTTTAGGTAGCCTTTTTATTTGTAAATTTAATTTTTAGTGTGGATTTGTGGTAGCCTTATTATTTTTAAATTGGATTTGTTGTGTGGATTTTGGCGACATTAACAGTTTTGTGTGTATGTATTTTCCATTGTAATGGGATATTGATAACCTTTTTATGATTTAATTATGAAATTTTGTTTTTCATGGATTTCTATGTTTTTTCCACTATATGCAAGAATATCCATTTGTGAATGGGTTACACATATGGATAGTCACTTAAATGATAATGGCTCTTTAACATGAATCTTGTTAAAACTATGGTTTTAAAAATACCTTTCACATCATTCATTCTCTTCTATAGTAATTTTCATTCTAAAAGGTTCTTCTAAAATACATATTGTTTTATAAATGTATCTATGGTTACAAAATGATTTCAAACAGGGTTTCCAAATGGGTTTTTGAGGGCATTTCTCATTTGGAATATTATGATTTGAATTGGTAACTGGAAGGTATAAAGGCACATTTAGAACCGTGTGATCATGTTTTATTTCTTCCTAATGGTCTCAGAAATGGTATTTGAAATGTGTTTGAATTGTAAGTGTGAGGTATGGTTGTTACATTCTAGTGTTTTGAGAAATTATTTTTAAAGTGATATAATGTGTAGGCCCTATTTGATCTTTGGATGGTTTATCGGGTGATGGTCACCTCTAGGGTAGACCCTATAAGGGGAGGGTCATCTCATACATTATTTCAGGGATAGGGATAGGAATGAATAGTGGTTGTTGGTATCATATTTTCAATGTGGGTGAGGAAATCACCATCACAATGTACTATTATCATGGGATTCGTGTGTTTTATCTAGATGTTAGAAAGACAATTGCTTATCGACACCAATTAGACGGGTTGGTACCCATGGATTTTCTGGGAGGTCTGGAGGGACCTGCTACTAGATTGGCTAGTTTACAGTTTTCAAATGAGTATTGACTTTAGAATTTTACCATATAGAATTATGTGAGTTTGAACAAATTATATATAGTGATTACTTCATGATATGTTCAAGAAATTTCCATAAATATCTATATGTATGTACATATTTATATTGAAATAATTGATTTTAATATTCAACTAGTTTTTGCATAATTATATTGTCTCCTATATTTTCAAAATGGTTTATTGATCACCCTATTTGGTTTCATCCATTGGTATTGGGTTTTCAACATGATGTTTAAAAAGGAAAACTATTCTGAAATGTTGTGTTTATTTTTTTAAATATTGAAATATGTGACTAGTATTTTAAAATCATGAAACCCTATTTTCATAATTATACTTCAAAACAATGTTTTTGGACTATTTTGGGAATAAATATTTATGGTTGTAAACTATTGTGTTTTTTATGCCCACACCATGCTTTTTCCACTTAGCATCAGTAGAACTAAGTTGTTTTATAGGTTTAGGTTTCTGGTTCAAATTTATAATAGTGACATCTGATTTTGTGGTTGATCTTGGCTAGGAAGTCATTTGGAGATCGTGTTATTGTGGTTCAGTTAGAGTTTTGTTTTATAGTTTTTATTTTTTGTTTGTAGTTGTATCTAGATAAGGTTTTTTATTTATTTATGATCAATTATAGGTAGAGATACATTATCTTTTTTATTTATATCATCAATGTTATTTATTAGGAAAAAGAATACACCACAGGGATTATCCATGATGTCTAGTGATAGTCACTAGACTAGAATGATTGGGAATTCCTCTTTGACAATGTCATAGACTAATTTGGGTGTCGGATGAGATGAGAACATGGTCTGGTTCTTGAAAAATGGTATCAGATGGACCCTTTTTTATTCGAGGTGTAGGGTAGTTTATAGAGTAAGAAAATCGGCACTGGAGTGTTATGTTTGAGAAGTAATTCATATGACCTTTCTCTCCTTATGCCTTGAGTTTCTAGGGGTAGTTTGGGGTAGAGTATTAGTTTTGATTTTTTGATGTTTAGATAGGAAATGTAAATTGACGTAAACCAATGTATGGAGGTCTTATTTGGAGTAATGACCAATGTAGACCCCATGTTCCATGTTCAAGGACCGCCTAATGTTAGGTTCAAAATTGGGACTTGTTCAACTATAACATGTGGTATATTTTTTATCACACAATAGTTTTTTATAATTGGTGTTGGTTTTATTTTTTTTTCTTTGATTTTGTCTATAGAGTGTTGATTTTGAAATTAGAAGAATGTAGTTCTCGGAAAAAGGGTCTTCCAAAAAAATGTTATTCATAAAAGTGGGTTTTAGAGGGAAATGGTTTCAATTTTTTGTTTTATTTGGAAATTGGATTTCAAATTTGAAGTGGTTTTGAAAGGGGAATATAAATAGTAATTGTGAAAGAGGATTTTGGTTTTGTTTTTTTTTGGATTTTTAGTTTGCTATCTTGGATTCATGTTGATTTTTGAAATTGAGTTCTTCCTTTTTTAGAATTTGAAATCCAAAAAAGTATCATAGTTTTCTTGTGAGTCTTCTTTGGTTGTTGTCCTTTCCTAGACTCCTAGTGGAGTCGTACTTATATTTTATCTTAGTTGTTTATTTTTTTCCAGGGAAATTGAGGACTATTAGAAGTAGAAAAATGGTTAGATGAAGTTGAAGGTTTCTTCAGGTTTTTGGGAACTCCCAAATACTCAAGGGTGAATGCTGTTTTGGGATATTTTGAAGGTCTGGTTTTGGATTAGTGGAATGTGATCTTCCCATCGTCAATGTAAGAAATGATGTATTGGGAATTATTTAATACCACATTTATCTGATGACTTATTCTTGAGGAGGTGATGGTGAAGAAATAGGCATAACTCATTGGTGTTAAATATGGTCAGAAAACAATGAAGGTCTATTTTTATCAATTCAATATACAATATTCCTTTTCTCTAGAGATAGACTCAAGGGATATGTTAAATGATCCACTCTTTTTTGGGCCTTGGTCAAGAGATAAAGGAGTGAGGTACATAATCTAGTATAGTTTGGTATGAGAAGCTATTAGATGAGGTATTCTTAGATGAGATAGTTCATAGGGTGATGTCAAAGGCTACTGATGAACAAGTTACTTTTGAGACTCATGATAATTCCCCACCTAGGGAGAGGAGTGTCCTAGAAGAACTTGTTCCATAGTATACTCCATCATCAGCTTCAAACTCACATTCACCAAAACCATCTCGTGTTTTCTTCTAGAGTGGTCAATCCAGGCATTTAAAGACACCATTCCATCATCCATTAATGAGTTGTCCTTGATGTGACCATTTGGGTAATCTGGAGTTGTTTATAAGAAGATTTTCCAATGAAGTAAGTTCTAGTTGGAGTATTTTATCTCCTAACTATGGGTCTGTATATGGATTAAGATATCTGGGCACTTGACATATGCCTCAAAGTACATCTCTTAACTTAGGTCGTATTTTTATGTTATAGAGTAAATACAATTCCAAACTTCTTCTCCAATGTTTCAATGGATACTGGTGATGTTTCTCTCTTATAGTTAACTTTTTTTATATGTTTGTCTTGATTATGATAGAGTCATGTTGGTTCCATTTTCTTTGTAGTTCATATTTATCTTCTATGAATATAGTTTTTTTATATTTAGCTTATATAGACCAATTTTTGGTTTTAGTTTCCAGTTATACACACTTAATTGATTTTCGTTCTTTTTGTAAACAATGTGTCACATATTTGGTTCAGGGTCTTGTCTGAGTTCCTTTCATATGTTTTAACTTATTCTAGGGGTTCTTGATTCTGATGGGGAGTTCCTTGGTAAATTCATTTTGTGTTTCTTGGTGTTACATTGTTATAGAAGGATTCTTGTGGTGTGGAGAACCCTCTCTTGTTCTCCCATGGTTATCCATGTTGTGGTTTCATCTATGGTTGGTCATGTGTAAATTATGTATTGAAAGTTCACACCATTAACCATTGTTTCCATCAATATAATATTTTTAGTGCTTTATCTTTATTCCTCATGTGTTTGGGTGACTTTATGAAGGTAGAAATTGTTTGTGGTTGGGAGAATTATCATACCACTACCATAGTTTTTACAATAATTTATTATTATCGTATTTTCAGATCATGTAGTTGATGTTTGAGTCGAGATCCCAACTTTTATTTTGAGGATTTGGAGTTTCTAAGTGGATTTTTAGCCTATGCATGATTTGGGTACAAGGTTTTTGGTTAACGGTGTTCTCTTTTGACATTGAGGGTGTTTTTAGTTAAATTAATTCTTACACGTTTTTTCTGGAATGTATTGGGGAAAAATATTAATGGCCTATGAGAAATCAAATTACTTTTCATGGGTGATAGGTACAAGGTTCATGGATTTCACATGGTTTTATAAAACCATGTTATAATAATATGAAATTGATCTGACATTTGATAGTTCTGATTTCATGTCTAGTGTATTGTTTCCCAAACCATGCAACCAGCCTATGTGAGGTTCCCCTTCTCTTAGTAGGGTGCATGTGGTTTTTTAATGGTTTAGAAAACCATGATATGCGAGTTTCCTAGGTTATTAAAAATTTGAAATTCCTCATCTAATGCTGCTATATTTTAACCCCATTTTGGGGTTTCCTCCCCTTTCATAACATAGGCACACTAGGGGCTCCTGAAACCCCCCTCTCCTTGGATCTACCTCTTCCACGGGTGCTCATATAAGGTTATATTGTTAGTTTCTTTGGGATTTTGGACAATTTTATCCAATTCATTTCCTCTCTTTTTTTCTTGATTTTCCATTCATTAGTTCAATCTGGGGATAACCCTTGAAGTTAAGGTTGATGTTTATCTTGTGTTCCTCTGATTCTAGGGTGTGTGTATTCTCTTGGGGGATGTTCTTCCCTCTCCCAGAGTTCTTTCGCATCCGAATTATTTTGAGGTAGGTGTTTCAGTTTTGTTTTCCATTTTGAATAATTCCATGTAATTCTTGAATATCTTTAAAAAATTTATAATTGTGATAATAATGTTTGTGGTGTGTTAGCTAAAATTATTATTGGTGTTCTCATGATGGAACACTAATGCGAATTGGTTTTGGATGATTTTTCTAAAATATACCTTTGTATATATGTATATAAAGTGTTTTATAACATGCATCTTCAACTTTAATAAAGATAATTTGTTCTTTTAGTTGTGTTTGACTTTGACTTTATTTATGTAGCTTAGTTTTTGGTAAATTGGATTCATTGTGTGTATTTCGGTGACATATATGGTTTGGTGTTTATGTATTGTCACTTGTAATGGGTTACTGACATCCTTATAACCATTAAATTATGACATAAAGTATTTCCTGAATTTTAATCGGTATTCCAATAGATGTTCACATATATATATGTGCATATGGTTCACATATGGATAGACACATAATTGGTAATTTCTCTTTAACATTAAGGTTGTTAAAACACTAGTTTTCAAAATACCATTCCCCTACTTCCTTCTCTTCTGAATCCCACTTATTTGTAAATGGCCATTCTAAAATACCTTATGTTTTCTAAAAATATATGTGTTTCCTAAATTATTACAAACATGGTTTCCAAATTTTTTCCCATGTAATGGCGTATTTGGAATCTTAGGATATGAATTGGTTACTAAAATTTTTAATGGAGAATTATGAACGTTAGAAAAATGTAGTAATTTTTTTCTTAGTATTGTAAATGGAATTATAAATGGATTTGACATGTATGTTTGAGGAACAATTAGTTTTTTTTTTAAAATTTCAAGAAATTTGATTTAAAGTGACATAATGTGTAGGCCTGTTTAGCACCTTGGTTGATTTTTCATGTGATGGGATCCACTATGGTGGACCATATGAGTGGAGGGACATCACATAAGTGTGTTAGTGTTTAGGATTAGAAAGCATAGTGGATGTGGGTTTTAGTTGATCCACATGTGTGAGGACCTCCCTAGTCATTGTGTTCTATTATCATGGGATTCTCCGACATCATCTATAGGGTCAAGGGACAAATTCTTATCAAACCTAAATAGATAGGTTTGTACCCCATGATTTTATGAGAGTCTAGGTGGGATAAGCCACTAGATTAGATATTTTAAATCGGCCATTTTGTTATTGAATTTGAAGATGTAACATATACCAGTATGTGAGTCTGAACTGAGTATATCTAGGTATTTCTCCTAGAGTTTTTTGAGAAATTCCCATGAATACTAAACTATATCTTCTGATTTATTTTATTGTATATGTTTTTCTTGTTCTTCTAGTTTCTTCATTTTGATATTGTCTCCTATATTTTTTATACTGATTCGTGATCCCCCAGTTTGGTTTCTTCAGTTGGTATTGGGTTTTCATAAGGTTGTTTAAAAATGAAAACTATTTTGAAAATTGGAATGTGTGGTTTTCCAAAAGAAAATTGGTTATTGGTATTTTAAAACGATGAAGCATATTTTCTAATATTTATTTCAAACTACTATTTATATACTTTTTCATTAAAAGAAATTACAGAAATTGTTGTGCTCACCTATTGAGATGTTTATGCTCCCACCTTACTTGTACAACATGATGTTGGTAGAACCGAGCTATTTTGTAGGTTGACATTTCTGGTTCACTTTTCCATTATTGAGGGTTGTCCATTTGGTTATTGGTGAACCAAATGTCATGTTGAGATCATGTTAGTGTAATTTGGTTTTATTTTTCTTCTCTAGTTTCTATTTGTAGTAGTTGTTTTAGGATCTAGTTTTGTATTTATTGGTTAATACATATTTATTGTGATACCTATTCTTTTTAATTTATTTGATATTTGATATTTATTTAGATAAATACCTCTAAAATGGTTTATCATTGATTCCTGATGCTACTCACTAGCCTAGGTGGTCCATGAATTCAACTAAGTCCTTATCGCGGCCAGAGTCGGGTTTTAGGTTGGATGGCATCCAATCTTGGTACGTGACAGTCTTTCAGTGGAAAATGACCCCATATGAAGAAAAATAATGAAAACAAAGAGTTTAAAATTAGGTATGAGGAATTCTGGATCTCTATGGAGGTTTATATAGGGTTTTGAGAGATTATGTGATCGAAATATCCAAATTTAAAAAATAACGAAATGGATAAAAAATTATAAAATGGTTTTGATTCCTAAAGAAAAAGAATGAAGCTACTACTAGCTATATATGTAAACCATAAGAAGAAAAATTCATCAGACTACATTCATCATAGTGGTATGTGATTAAATTTTAGAAGATATGGAAATATAGCATGAAATTAGTGTGGTTAGGTTATGATTTAATATATCATTACAAAAAATGCGAGATAGTGAAAGCACAATAAGAATATAAATTATTCAATTGTATATTGATTCACAAATTTTTAAATCAATGCCTAAATATTAATAAAATAGTCAGTAATAACAACCAAACTTACCATTGGACAAGTGAGAAAGGTCATGCTTTCACAATATTGTTGACTGATGTCGATTCTCTTAATGAAGTTGTTCTAGGTACAATTAGTCTTCACTCAATGAAAAAAATACATAGTTTAGCAATGTTTCTAAATAATCTATTATTTTATACATATTTGGAAAGAATATTGAATCATACCCTAAAATAAAATAAGTAGAGTTATAACTTAACACTCCTTGATGTATTTTCCTAGGATAAATGATTTATAGAACCTCAATTTTCAATATTAATGAGTACAATCCCATCATAAATCTACCAATTATTCCAATGGTATAGTTTGGATCTAATATTATAATTCTATGATCAAATATTGAAAATGATTTTTATAATTGGTCTTTAATTGACAATCCATAGTTTTTTTTCAAATAGGAGATATCCCCACTATAGTGTTTCTTGAATATCCTCAAATATCCATCTTTAAACAAACTATTAATGAGGATGGGAAAGAAAAATAATGTATAATGATATAGGATGGTCCAATTTTTATTGAATACGTTGATTTATTTAGTGAAGCGATATATATACCTCCCCCATAAATGGAATACTATTTTTTAATCAAACTCATACTTGGATTCAAGGAAACATTGTGGACCATATATTGTTTGACAATGTGATGTAGGAGGAATTAAATAAACAACTACAATTCATCTTAGAAAAAAATTATTATTTTCCATGTGTGTATTTTTTGGGAGAACCAATTTTCTTTTTGAAAATTAAATATAGATCAATTCATCAATATATTAAATATATATTTCTTAATGAAATCATGGAAAATAAAATATATCCTCTCCTAATGGTCGATTTTTTATTTGACTAGTATTGATGGGTAAAATTTTTCTCCAAGACAGTCCTACAATCAACTTATCATTATTTGAGGTTTATGAAATAATTTTCCACAAAGAATGACATTTATACATGATATGATAATTATATGTTTTTTATTGTACACTTTTTTTCTAATGATCGTGAAATATTTATGAATTTTTAAAAAATAGTCTCTATTTATTATTTGGGATAATGTTTTTCCATAATTTATATGAAATTCTGATATATTACCTATGTCATGTATAGGATGAGTATTTTCAATGAGTTATATAAAAACTATAAGGAAAGCTAATATTTTTGGTAAATTTTGTAAATGTGAGATTTGGTAATATTAATTCACATTATTGGGAAATATCTTGTCCAATGATGAAATGCCAATGGATTTAGAAAATAAAAATTGTGTATAGAAGTGGTCACATATTACAATAGTTAATGTAATTCATAGTTTCAATGGTTTAGTGAAATATTATATATGTCCTGTGAAAAAACATTATGTAATTCCAATCCCCTAATCTTGTTATCTAAATAGAATTAAATTTTATCTAGATAATGGAGTGTGAAGAATGTTGATTAGAACTATTGAAGCAGTTGTTATGTGTACCATTGATATATTTATCATCCATTAGATAAATAATTTATACCAATAAAGATACATCTCTATGTTTTCTTGAATTTTCCATTCGAATATGTGAAAACATGTTTGCTTATGAATTATGAATGTTAATTCCTCATAAAAACAATTATCCTACTCATGAAATGGTCTTTTCAACTATCCATTTTTCTCAAATGATTCGGTGAACTCATAATTATGGGTAAAAATATTCTATATACAATACTAATGTATAAAATGACACAAATATAACTGAAGATGAGAAAATAGAGATGATTGTAAATTCATAATTATAATGATAATTTAATACATAATAAAATTAATAGAGAAAATAAGGACACAAATTCATTGAGAAGGAAAAATCTTGGTGTTTTTGTAAGGATTATGATATAAGTATACCTATTTATCAAGGAACCTGTATATAGAGACATGGGAATCATAGGGGAATGAAAATCACCACTCTTATCCAAATTAATTTCTCAACTATCATTACTAGGGAATATCATGAAATATTAATGAGATCATGCTATAATGGAAAAAATTTGGAGGTTGTTAACTTACTCTATTTATATAACAAAATATTGATTAGTAAGGTTCACTAAAAAATGGTACAAGTATAAGTATCCCATATGTTCAAGAGATAAATAAGGAGTTGTTGGATGCATGTCATAGATTTATATTCTCAATACAACTAGAAGAAATAAGACTTATTTAGACTATAGTGACAATTATTGGTGGGATAATATATTAACGGATAATGTTGATAACATTTTAAGGTGTCTGGTGTGTCATGAATTGAAGGCCTAGAAATATACCACCTTTAGAATGCGTAAACTACTTTCCATGCCTATTTGGAAGTGGAAAAACCTCACTATAAAAATTTTCAATGACCTTCCTAATATATCTATTATAAAAAATTCTATATGAGTGATGACAAGGCTTATAATTTTCACATTTTTCAATGAATTTATACTGTTTTAAACAACCCACGATAACATTTTGAGCTTATATGTAACTATTTTGGATTTAAGAAGTATTTTATGTTTAAATGCAAAATGACCAAATTCTGCATTTTGGACAGATTTTCACTACAGGGGTATTTTGGACATTTACAAAAAAATATAAATCCCAATTTTATGATTATAATTATTTTAGAATCCTCATTTAATTTCCTTCAACTTTGTCTTCTGGACCAGGATCTGATTCGACCATCTTGAGGTCCAAACAATTCAATGAAGTTGAAGATTATTCAGGAACACCAAGGAAGCTTCCTGGAAATTTCATCCAGAAAAGAAGAAGGTTCAGTGAAATATCCATAACTCTGTCAAAACGACTATAATGGAGCTGAAATTTGGTGGATTGATGGATAGGAAGATTTAGAACAAGTTTCATTAAGGAATACACTCCTTAAATGGCCGTTTGCAGGGACATAAATACATTACAAAACGGTGGTTTTCGGTTTGATGATTCTGACTGGACAGAATAAATTCTCAGAGTAAATTGGTCATAACTCATTTATCACTTGTCCAAATGCTATGAAAATTTGAGGGGGAACGGAAACGATATTTTTAAACAACATTTATGAAGGGTGGAACGCGTAAATTTGTCATTTATGGGTCCAAACACTCGACAACTCTTTGAAGAGAGAATCTGCCTATAAAAGGAGGGGAGCTCCTCCTCTCCAATTCATTCCAATTCCTTCCCAACATCTTCCGGGGCACCAAGGAGAGGAGGCCAAAGGTCCATTTAGGATTTATATTTCTTTATTTCCTTTTTTTTTATTTTATTTTTCATTTCTTATGTAATTCATTCATAATCATTTTATTAAAGTGTTCCCCATTTCTTCTTCCACCTCTTTTCACTTATAACTTTAATTTTTCTTATCTCTCTTCCATATTTCCATTGTGATCTCTTTGCACTTATCCATGGAAGGTGACTAACTTGAGGCTTGGAAATAGGGGAGGATTCATGAAGTTATTCATTATTTCACTTCAAATTAAGGAAAATGTTTTAAATCTATTTGTGGTGGAGGAGAGAATATTACACTGGTGTGGCGGTCGTCCACTACGACATTATTTTCAATTCCATTTCTTTTCATTGATTAATCATTTACCCTCCATTATCTTAGGAAAAATGATCATACGGTGGAGTTGCGTTTCCATAAAGTTTGAAATGGCATATGGTGGAGTCGGGTCTTGTAGGGATAATATTCTCGATTGAGGTGTTACCCTACTGGATTACTAGAGGATGTGTGGTTTGGTGTACCGAAGGCATGTTAAAATCACACACATAATAAATCAATGGGATGTAAATCATTAATGAGGTTTCAATAAATGAATTATCATATAGAATTTAAATAATCAACAAATAATGAATGGACTTGTGTTATCCAAACCTAGGACCAAGACCTTTCTTTTATAATTTCATTTTATAATAATTTGCATTTAGATTTTAATATTGCATTGCTTAATTTAAATTTCAAATTTTCTAAAACTATAAAAATATATATTCATAAATAATATAAAAAAATAAATAAAAATTAGATTAAGTGAATTAGTATAAGTGATTGAACCGACTGTAATGCTCCTCAAGTGAGACGACCGTGGTCAGCCATTGTGCTACATTAGGAAAATTAAATACGCTTTTGCCACGCCCCACGACAGGCATGCATCAAAACTGGTGCCGTTGCCGGGGAGGCAGTGCCTCAAAGTTTTTTTAAAAAAGTAAATAAATAAACAAATCTCTTTTGAATGACCCATAGTTCAAATAGAAATTTATTAGAATTCGATCCAGAAATTGAGCGCACAATAACCAAATTGAGAAATCAAAATCATCCCAAAGATTTCGAAGAAATAAATCTCACTAATTCAAGTAATACCTTGAGTATAGATTTTGAACCTTTAATAATGGCTGTAAATCCCAACCGAACCCTACGTGACATCTATGCACCTCAATTTGTCAATCAAAATTATCAACTTGCAATTACTTCCATAAAAATGATTTTGAATTGCGAATTAACATGATCCAAGTGCTTCCTAAATTTCATGGTCTTGCAGGTGAAGACCCAAATCGACATAGTCAAGAATTCACCTATGTCTCCTCCAGCTACAAACCTCGAGCAGTCGCGGAAGAGCATGTGAAGTGGAGGTCTTTCCCCTTCTCACTAGAGGGAGCAGCAAAGGAATGGTTGTATAATCTACAACCGGGGGAGATCAGTGACTGGGAAGATCTAAAAAAATGATTTCTACAAAGATTCTTCCCAACATCTAGGAGCACTGCAATAAAGAAGGAGATTTATGTCATCCATCAATCAACTGGAGAAACACTCTACGAATACTAGGAATGTTTCAAGAAGCTTTCTGCAAGTTGTCCACACCAAGAAATAGAAGAGGACCAATTCCTTGTGTGCTTCTACCAATGATTGTTTGACAATGACAGGAATCTACTAGATGCCTCGTCGGGAGGAGACCTCATTGATAAATCACCTGCAGATATACGAATTCTGATTGGAAAGATTTCACAAAATTCATAGTAGTTTGGCACTCGAGGTACGATCACTAGAGGGATCCATGAGGTAAGAACATCTGATTCAGTAGATTTAATTAGGAATGAAATGGGTGAACTCACCAGGTTGGTGCGACAAATAGCTATGAACCGTGTGAAGGAACAACAAGGGCCGAATCAGGTATGTGGTTTATGCTCTTCTAATTCTCATTACACTGATCAATGTCCAGAAGTACAGGGGACAGAAAGTTGTTCTGCAGCCTATCAACAAAGGCAATACTAACCGCAAACCCAACCAGGGTATGGGTTTCAACAGAACCAAGCCAGAGAACCTTTTCAGCAGCAATATCAGAACCCGATAGCATTCCAACAACCTTATCAGAAGCCCTTCCAACAACAACAAACATCTCAACCACCACCTTTCCAGCGGAAGAATTATGAGCAACCATCCACAAGTGCACCAACAAATGAAGACCAACAACTGAAGACAAGAGTTGCAGGAATGGAAGATAAGATGGACAAGCTAGCTGATCAATTTGGAAGCATTATGGATGCTTTCACCAAGAACCAATGTAAGCTTCCTGCATAAACAATTCCCAATCCAAAAGAGAATGTTAGTGCAATCACAACACGAAGCGGGAAGGAGCTTAAACCACCAGAACAATATGAGGAGGATGAATCTAGGGAACCTGCTGAAGCTCATCCTTTCCATCCAAAAAATGGAGTCAACAACAAAGTAGAAAGAACAAGGTTCACGAAAGAAAGACAAGAAACACCATTGCAGAAACAACAAAGGGAGAAAAAGGATAATCCAGCACCATTCCCATCAGCATTGGTTGAGTCAAAGAAGGGAGAAGAAGAATGACTTCAACGGGAAATTCAAGAAACATTTCAAAAAGTTGAGATTAACATTCCACTACTGGATGCAATCAGGAAAATCCCTAAATATGCAAAATTTCTAAAGGAGCTATGTACTAAAAGAAAGAGGCTGGATTGAAATGAAAGAATCAACTTAGGAAGAAGCGTATCAGCATTGATCACACCACCGATACCGCAAAAATGTCAAGATCCAGGGACTTTCTCTATTCCCTGCACTAGCGGATCATTAAATTTTACTGATGCACTACGTGATCTTGGAGCTTCGATAAATGTGATGCCTCACTCTGTGTTTTCATCTTTGTAGATCGGAGAACTAAAATCAACTTGGGAGGTGGTACAATTATCAAACAGATCCACCGTTTTCCCAGCTGGAGTCGTTGAAGATGTACTTGTAGGAGTGAGAGGATTAATCTTTCCAGCAGACTTTTATGTCCTTGCCATGGAGGAAGACCGAGCACCATCCCAATCTCCCATCATCCTAGGGAGACCATTCTTGAAAACAGTAAGGACAATCATCAACGTTCATGAAGGAACACTCACCATGGATCTCGGAGATAGTACGGTACACTTCAATATTCTTGATACGATGAAACACCCATCAAGTAATTACTCACTTTATGAAATCTCCCATGATGAAGGTATAGAACCAATTGAAGACTCAGGTATGATTCATGACTTTTTATCTTTGGGAGAACACTCTTCATTTGAATTTTATAACTCCCATGAACCTGAAAATTCTGATATCATGTTGGAGGATGAGGTAAAATCTGATTTTTTCGATGATTTGTTAAAAGGAAGTAATATTATTCCTGATAATTCAACATTAGAAGTAGGAAACCTAAATGCAATATCATCCCTTGAACAACCCCCATGTTTAGAGCTGAAGCCTTTGCCATGTGACTTGAAGTATGCTTACCTAATGGAAGGAAAGAAATTGCCAGTAATCATTGCCAATAACCTATCCCAATCACAAGAACAAACATTGATTGACCTTCTCAAAAGGAATGTGAAAGCTGTAGGATGGAGTTTAGGGGATATTCCTGGAATAAACCCTAAGGTATTCTCTCACATGATATTTTTAGAAAGTGAATCTCGGCTAGTTATACAACATCAAAGAAGTCTCAATCCCACAATCATGGAGTTCATTAAGAAAGAGATTGAGAAATTGTTAGCAGCTGATATCATTTACCCAATCTCTGATTCTCAATGGGTCAGCCCAATTCATGTAGTCCCCAAGAAAACTGGCCTGACCACTGTCACAAATGAAAGAAATGAACTGATCCCCATGAGATTACAAAACAGCTGGAGAGTGTGTATAGATTACAGGATGCTAAATCAAGTTACTAGAGAAGATCACTTTCCTATTCCATTCATTGATCGGATGCATGAATGGTTAGCTGGAAATACTCATTACTGATTTTTAGATGGATTCTCAGGATATTTTCAGGTACCAATTGCACCAGAAGACCAGGAGAAGACAACATTCACATGCCTTTTTGGAACATTCGCCTACAAAAGGATGCCTTTCGGGCTATGTAATGCCCCTGGTACATTTCAACGGTGTATGGTGAGTATTTTTTCGGACCACATTGAGGATTGCTTGGAGGTGTTTCTTGATGATTTCACAGTTTATGGCAATTCATTTGATCTTTGCTTGGGAAATCTAGAAAAAGTTTTGAAAACATGCATTGAAAAGAACCTTGTCTTAAATTTTGAAAAATGTCATTTCATGGTTGAAAAAGGGATAGTGTTGGGGCACATAATTTCACAAAATGGGATTGAGGTTGATAAATCAAAAGATGATGTAATAAATTCCTTACCATATCCAACTTGTGTCATACATGTTAGATCCTTTTTAGGGCATGCAGGATTTTACAGAAGATTCAACAAGGATTTTAGTAAGATTTCTCTCCCTCTCTCAAGATTACTTATAAAGGATGCTAACTTTAATTTTGATTGTGCATGTAGGGAATCATTTGATGAATTAAAGGAAAGGCTGATAACACCACCAATAATGCAGCCACCCAATTGGGATTACCCTTTTGAGATACTTTGTGATGCATCCAACCAAGTAGTGGGAGCCGCTCTATCATAGAGAATTGACAGCAAGCCTCAAGTCATATCATATGCATCAAGGACCTTAGATGAAACACAAATATATTACACAACCACAGAGAAGGAGTTCCTTGTAGTGGTTTTTGCACTCGATAAATTCCGATCATATCTTCTGGGCACTAAAGTTGTTGTTTTTTATGATCATGCAGCTCTTATGTACTTAATGAAAAAGGCGGATGCTAAACCACGGTTGGTGGGATGGATGCTACTCTTACAAGAGTTCAATTTGGATATCAAAGATAAGAAGGGGACTGAAAATCATGTGGTTGATTATCTGAGTCGACTACCCCACACCGCTGAATCAGAAATACCAAAGCAGGACCCAATTAATGATGAGCTTCCTGGAGAATAACTCTACATCATCAACAGTGAAGTACCATGGTATGCCAACATTGTCAACTATTTGGTAACATCTCAGGTACCCTCTCATCTAAGCTCTCATCAACAACATAAGCTTAAATCTGAATCAAGATTTTACATTTGGGAAGATCTGTTTCTGTGGAAAATTTGCAATGATCAAATCATAAGAAGATGTTTTCCAATAAGTGAAATTGAATCAGTGTTTGAATTTTGTCATAAATAATCATGTGGAGGCCACTTTGGACCTCAGAGGACTGTCCGAAAAGTTTTAGAATCTGGACTCTACTGGCCCACCTTATTCAAGGATGCATATGAATTTTGTAAAAGATGTGAAAAATGCCAATTTTCTGGTAACATATCCAAACGAAATGAAATGCCACAAAAACCGATAACCTTTTGTGAAATTTTTGAAGTTTGGGGCATAGATTTTATGGGAGCATTCCCAATGTCATTTGGAAATTCATATATTCTTTTGGTTGTAGACTATGTTTCAAAATGGGTGGAAGCAAAATCAACCAGAACTGATGATGCAAAAGTTGTTTGTGATTTTGTTAGGGATAACATTTTCTATAGGTTTGGCGTGCCACGACCAATCATCAGTGATCAGGGAACTCATTTCTGCAACAGGAATATGGAAGCATTGCTGAAGAAGTATGGGGTACATCATAGAACATCTACCCCATACCATCCCCAAACAAATGGCCAAGAAGAAGTCTCTAATAGAGAAATCAAAGCCATTCTGGAGAAGACTGTTAAACCCAACTGGAAGGACTGGAGCCAAAAGATAGATGATACATTATGGGCATATAGAACAGCCTACAAAACACCGATAGGGATGAGTCCCTATAGATTGATCTATGGAAAGAGTTGCCACCTTCCTGTGGAGTTGGAGCATAGATCCTACTGGGCGGTCAGAGAGATGAATCTGGACCTTGAGAAAGCTGGGAAAGAAAGAATATTGCAGTTGCAAGAGTTAGAGGAAATTAGAAGGGAATCTTTTGAAAACTCAATGATCTATAAAGAGAGAACAAGGATGGCCCATGACAAGATAATTCAACCAAGAACCTTCAACCCTGGATATCACATGTTACTCTTCAAATCCAGACATAAGATTATGCTAGGTAAACTTTGTTCCAGATGGGAAGGCCCCTTTACTGTTACTCATGTATATCCCTTTGGTGTTGTGCAGATTCAAAAGGAAGGAGGAGGAAACCCATTCACTATAAATGGGCAGAGGCTGAAGAAGTTCCATGGGACCGTACCTCAAGAACTAGTGGAGGAGATCACACTCCTTCATCCTGAATACAAATGAACACCTACCAGGTTGCATCATTCCTTTACACTTGATTAAATGCAGTAACTCCAACTTTTTGAGAAATACATTTACATGCATTGAGGACACTGCATAAATTAAGTGTGGGGGAGGAAATCTTGTAGTCAAAGAGATTTTTCAAAAAAAAAACAAAAAAAAAAATTTGTTTTGTTTTGTTTTGTCAAGCCAACGACATTAAACAAAGGTGATACCAGGAGGCAACCCGCATTTTCCCCCATTTTCCACTTGTCTTCTAAGTCATTTACCAGCATGATTGAATGAGCATGCACTATCAATTGTTTTCATTTTTTTAAGTCCATTAATGAAGAGGGTGTCGTGTGATTATACGTCGTGAAGAAAAGGATCCATTTGACAGGGGAGTATGAGTTTCAATTCTATATTATCCGACTTTATTCCCTAATTTTTTAGTCTTTTAAAAAATTAATCAAAAAAAGGCATGCCCACGCTGGAATTTATGTTTTACTTGACTTCTCTAGGAGACATGAGTTTCTTAGGAATCTTGTGATGCCATGTTTTAGATTTCAATGTTAATGAGATTGAATGATTAAAATGGATAATTGGATGATTAAAGTGAAGCAAGGATATTGAAATAAGGACTCATGATTTAAGGGAATTAATTGATTCATGTAAATGAAATTTCCATTCCATTTTTCATTCTTTGAATTTATGAAATTCATGTGAATTAATTTGTTATTATTAATCATGCCATGAGTGATTTTCCAATATCGTATTCTCATTCCTGAGAGGATTTATAGACCAAATATTTCCTATTTTATCTTCAGCATATTTCTTGAGTGATCTTGTTATGTGCCACCTACTATAACTTGTATTGAAACTTGTCAAAGTTATGACTGTAAAAAACCACATTTAAAATGATTGAGGCATCTCTTTGGCTAGCTACATTTTATCCTAAGACCCACCTTTAGATTTATCCTTCGTAAGCCCTTAGATGCCATGAATTGCCTTATAAGTTTAAGCCACATTACTATCCAATTTTTCCTCACCTACCTACACTTTTAGTATTTTTGCATGGTTATTTCAAGTTTGAGTGTGGGGGAAGGGCCTTTCATGTGCGTTCCTTGGGATATATATCATTTTTGGGTGGTGTAATGTGTGTGTTATCATTTTCGGCAATTTGTTATTATAAAATTGGGCATGAGTGATCTTTTCATTATGCTTCTTTCATTTCATCTGGTTCTCCATAAAAAAAAGAAAAAAAAATTCTAAATAAAGCTGTGCCTTTCTGGAGCTTTAGAAAAAAAAGAAAATAAAGCTGTGACTTTCTAGAGATTTACAAAAAAACAGGGAGAACATGGATGATATCATTCTTTGTAATAATTTATTGACTCATGACTCATGTCATTGAAAGGGGAGTGGTGATATGATTCACATTTCAAGGGGATTTGAGTGAGGTTCATCTTGTGTTTTCACTTGATTAATCATGCATTGTACTTAAGAGTCAAACCTCCTACTTATGGACTTAAATTATTTCAATCATTTACCCACCGACCCTAAGCCACAGAGTCATTTGAACCTTTATTGTAATTCCTCGTGATTTTATGTGTGTTTTCTCTTTACAAAGTGGAGAAAGTAGTTACTTTACAAGCCTTTGGGTATGGAGAATGTTCTCATGATATGAGCATAACTCCACTATTAATTGTATCATGAGTGATGAGAGAAAAGATTCACAAGTGAGGTAGGTCATGATTTGGCATGTTTAAAAATAATAAACTGAGAAGCTTGAATGAATGAAAGGAGAAGCTTCATTATTTTTCAAAGGGGAAAAGTCAAATGCATGAATTGATTGTTTCTTTGAAAAATGGGAAATTAAATTGTTATTTTTTGTGGAACTGAAAAATTTGATTGTAAATTGATAATCATTTGATTTTATTCCATTTGAAATTTAAATATTGGTGACATTGGTGCCCTTTGAATTCCATGTTGAGATTTTATGCTTGAGGACAAGCATAGTTTAAGTGTGGGGGAATTGACAAGACATATAATTTGCACATTTTTTAATGAATTTCTACTGTTTTAAACATCCCAAGATAACATTTTGAGCTTATATGTAAAAATTTTGGATTTAAGAAGTATTTTAAGTTTAAATGCAAAATGACCAAATTCTGCATTTTGGATAGATTTTCACTACAGGGGTATTTTGGTCATTTACAAAAAAATATAAATCCAAATTTGATGATTATAATTTTTTAGAATCATCATTTAATTTCCTTCAACTTTGTCTTCTGGACCAGGATCTGATTAGACCATCTTGAGGTCCAAACAATTCAATGAAGTTGAAGATTATTTAGGAACACCAAGGAAGCTTCCTGGAAATTTCATCCAGAAAAGAAGAAGGTTCAGTGAAATATCCATAACTCGCTCAAAATGACTATAATGGAGCTGCAATTTGTTGGATTGATGGAAAATAAGATTTCGAACATGTTTCATTAAGGAATACACTCATTGAATTGCGTTTGCAAGGACATCAATACATTACAAAATAGTGGTTTTCGGTTTGATGATTTTGAATCGACAGAATAAATTCTCCGAGTAAATTGGTCATAACTCATTTATCACTTGTACAAATTCTATGCAAATTTTAAGGTGAATGGAAAGGATATTTTAAAACAAC
Source organism: Viscum album (assembly GCA_963277665.1). Lineage (NCBI taxonomy): Eukaryota > Viridiplantae > Streptophyta > Magnoliopsida > Santalales > Viscaceae > Viscum > Viscum album. The sequence continues at coordinate 1,360,095,537 of OY728147.1, read as the reverse complement.
ATTTATGAAGGGTGGAAGGCGTAAAGATTTCATTTATGGGTCCAAACACGCGACAACTCTTTGAAGAGAGAATCTGCCTATAAAAGGAGGGGATCTCCTCCTCTCCAATTCATTCCAATTCATTCCCAACAACATCTGGGGAACCAAGGAGAGGAGGCCAAAGGGCCATTTAGGATTTATATTTCTTTATTTCCTTTTTTTATTTTAGTTTTCATTTCTTATGTAATTCATTCATAATCATGTTATTAAAGTGTTCCCCATTTCTTGTTCCACCACTTTTCACTTATAACTTTAATTTTTCTTATCTCTCTTCCATCATTACATTGTGATCTCTTTGCACTTCTCAAAGGAATGTGACTAACTTGAGGCTTGTAAATATTTTAGGATTCATGAAGTTATTCATTATTTCACTTCAAATTAAAGAAAATGTTTTAAATCTATTTGTGGTCGAGGAGAGAATATTGCACGGGTGTGGTGGTCCTCCACTACGACATTATTTTCAATTCCATTTCTTTTCATTGATTAATAATTTCCCCTCCCTTATCTTAGGAAAAACCATCATACAGTGGAGTTGGGTTTCCATAAGGTTTGAAATGGCATACGGTGGAGTCGGGTCTTGTAGGGACAATATTCTCAGTTGAGGTGTTACCCTACTGGATTACTGGAGGAGGGGTGGTTTGGTGTGCCGAAGGCATGTTAAAATCACACACATAATAAATCAATGGGATTTAAATCATTAATGAGGTTTCACTAAATGAATTATCAAATATAATTTAAATAATCAACAAATAATGAATGGACTCGTGTTATCCAAACATAGGACCAATAACTTTCTTTTATAATTTCATTCTGTAATAATTTGCATTTAGATTTTAATATTTCATTGCTTAATTTAAATTTCAAATTTTCTAAAACTATAAAAATATATATTCATAAATAATATAAAAAAAGAAATAAAAATTAGATTATGTGAATTAGTATAAGTGACTGAACCGACTGTAATGCTCCTCAAGTGAGACGACCCTGGTCATCCACTGTGCTACATTAGGAAAATTAAATACGCTTTTGCCACGCCCCACGACAGGCGTGCGTCAAGTGATCATTTATATGTTTTATATTTTCGTAATTATATTTCCATATGATAGGATTTTTCTTTTGAGTGTTAAGATTTCCAATATATTCAAGAATAATTGAAATTCAATAGAGAATCAATGTAGATTATTTCTAGATAAGACCCACGATTTAAATCTATGTTCTAGAGAATCCTTCAGAAAGATATGAATTCCTTTTTAATATTTTTTAAAACCATTAATAATTATAAAAATATATAGTCTAAGAAGAAAATTAAAACATTAGAATATATGTTAAGTGAATGATCACATGATATCCAATGCATATTGGACCAAAATCATCCACATGTTGATTTATCCAAAAAAATAGTTTCCACTTCATTTTTAAAATTTGGGTTTAATATATATCAATTGAAAATGGAGTATAACTCAGACATTTTTTGATAATGGTGAATATGAAAAACTATTGGGACTTGAAAATATCAATGATACTATAGAAAAATAATTAAGTGATTAAAAAACTAGTCCATGATGCTTTGAGCTGATAGAATTGTTATGCGAAAAACTGATGAATGTGATAACAATTTAGAATTTGGGAACATTGATTTCTCCAGATATCTTAGTTTAAATTAGATATGGGATTTTTAATGAATGTGAAACTCAATCCATGTTATATAATGCCATTTGATATTTAAGTTGGTGTTAGAGTGGTTGATTATATATTTTCATTACCTCTAACTATTTCTGATGTCCATGATGTCTTCCACATGTATCTGTTGAGAAATTATTTGTCAAGAAAAAATAAATATAATTGATATTAATTGAATATAATTGGAACATATTATATGATATTGATAAGATCTAATCTAGAATACTAAAAGGAAGGGAAAAATTCTTGAGGAATAAGACAACATGACTTATAAATAACCTGTGGATAAATAGAATGCCCAAAGATTCTATATTAAAACCTAAAGAAGAAATAAAGGAAAATACCACCCATTATGTTGATTTTTCACAAAAATATTGACGGTATTTTTTAAAGGTTGAAGAATGAAATGAAATTAATTCTCATTATTTTATAAATAAAGTAAATATTTTATTCATAATAACCTCTGTATTTTATATCCAAATAGATATATATAGTGAATATTATAAAAAGAATATTAAATGTAAGTAATAATATAGATTATCCAAACTAAATATTTTTCGTGATATAAAAATAAAATAATAGAAATCACAAAATAATATACTCCATAATAATAAAATATTCATAGAAAATTACAACTTCAATGACAAATATTATATGAAAAATAAACGAATGAAATATGATAGAAATTATGAATGGATTTTTAAAAACAATTGGTAATAAAGTAGTTAATGATAGTGTTTAGTGTTATATATAAATGATCTAATCTAAAATCTAACCCATAAGGTATAACTATAACATTACAATTACATGATGATTGGATAATATGGCCATCTAACATTATTACTATAGGTAATGTGTCCATAGTAATGTTATAGTTAGTGTTAGTTTATATTATGGTTTAGTATTGGGTATAGTTGAATTAAAATAGGAGAAACGATTACCTCAACTAGTAGAATCATTCCTTTTGAAAATCAATTTTAAATATGGAGACGGAGGTAACATCATTGGCTTTGGTCTCGATAAATCCCCAAAAAATTCAATAAGATTGGATAAAATGAAATTGTCTATGAGATAAGTTACAACTACTATAGATCACAACAATATCAATATCAGAAAAATCTAATGAAACCACAACCATCACACACCCTTCCCTTAGTTCCTACAACCGTGTGATAAAGTGTTACATATATATGCTCTAATTTTAACATGTATAATTATTTAGAAATAATTTCATTGTTTTATTGATTCTCCACTCATATTTTATGTTTAACCCATAAATATAATTCCTATTATTAGATAATATGAACAAAAAATTGATAATGAAAGTTTGATTTTATATTAATATAATACATATATATGTTATTTTAAATAAAACATGGTTTCAATAAATATGTTTTATAAATGTTTGAATAAACAACATCTACATCTAAAGTATTTTTTTGTGAGTATTTATTTTTATTCTATGTGATAGAAATTTTATTTCATTAAAAAGATACCGATTTTCGATAAATTAATATTTAATATATAAAAAATAATAATTTTGTTTTTTAATTTTTCCTTACAAAATGAATTATATTTTTTGATCCAACACATTAATGTTATACAATAGCTAATTTTCAATATTTTTTTGAACAATAATTTTTTTATTTAATATATAAAATATTGCATAATATAGTATAAGTATTATTACATCCAAAATAAATAAAATAGATATAATAAATATGGTTATATTTTCTCATCTAATAATAGATTATTTTATTAATATTATGAATTGAAATTGATTTAAATAAATTACTAACCTATAATGGACTTCCCGATGTCTAAATGTATTTTATTATTTTAAAAGCTATATTTTTTTGGAAATTTTACTTTTCATCGAATTATAGTTATTAAAAATGGATTTCAGTAATAAATATTTAAATGATTATATGATAGGCCTTACATGTTTAAAACCACAAAAAAACCAAGATTAATACAATGGTTTTTCATTTACCTTGACCTTAATATATAAGAACTATATTTAAAAATTTATAAATAGTTCATCTTCTATTAGTATAAACACCCATCCACACCTCATTATTATCCACTATAAATCCATTAATAATGAAATTATGCTCAATTATACCTCACTATATTCTGTACATGGTGTCTCTAATGTCATAATGTATCCTTCACTGAGGTTTATAAAATTTTTTCCAAGGAAAATTGTAACCACCTTTTCTTATTTTCCATTCAATAACATGTTATGTGGTATATCTTCTAAAATTTGAACTATATTTCATCAATAATTTTTTTCCCATTAGTAATAAAATATATTTTTATCAATGTGATGTATTTATTCCCTTTCATTATGACCATTATTTAGCCCACATTGTATTCCTATCATAATGGGATAATATTCTAGAAATTTACTTGTTTTCCATGAAATATTACATATTTGGTATACCCAAACCGCATCATTTTCAATGGAAATTTACCTAACTGTAAACATATTTTATTTATTTTTGTATTTTATGTAAGAATGTCACGACCCTTCCTGGGGGCCCGTGTCGTGACTACCCCAAGCCTGCCTTCCATAGGCTAGGGGCTAGCGACTAGCACTAAGGCGTAAATCCCGGTAAAAAGGGAAGGATTTTCCTTTGTAAAGAAAACAAGCACCATAGAGTAAGCAAGAGGAGAAAAAAAGTAAACACTAAGTAAAAACTGGTACAACAGTAAGTGCGGAATGTATGTGGTCCAGAATACAAACCCAAAATGAATGTAAAGTACAACTCAAAAGGGAGAACATCAACTGAAAAGTAAAGCCACAATGTCGAGCCGTCCTCTGGAAGTCCCACCTAAAGGATGGGTATATACAGCCTCCATATCTCCTCGGTCCAGCCGTCCGCTCCGAGTACACCCAGCCCAGTGGTCCACCTCCAGGTACTGTCCTGCTCTGCCAACCTCGACCACGATCAGTGCTGTCTGATGTCTGCAACCAACACAATGTAGTGCGGGCATAGCCCATGCAAGGGTGAGTATAAGCTACTCAGTAGGGACTCCGAGACCCCAGAAGGACTCCAAAAATTCACAATGGAAAGATAAAATCAAAAAGTATCATTCGACACTGCTTAGGTATATGCCCATACATTTACCTAAGTCATCAATTCTTGTTTGGATCCAACATCCGAGCCCAAGAACAACCCAGTCCAGACAGGAATGAAAAATGTAAATCCACACAGGATATCACAACACAATCCACAAAGGAAAGAAAAATGTAATCCACATAGGATAGCACAACACAATCCACAAAGGAAAGTAAACAAGATTCAGCTCACACAGGTATACTTCTTCGAATGACGATAGAGATGATCACTGATCCATCTAAGTCGTCGGACCCACAAAGGATCAAAAGGTACTAACCCTCGCGATGACCCACATAGGATCGATCATGAATTTGAACCGAAAGCTATTGGGAAACTCCTTCTCCATCAAGTACAGTGGTTATGCCGCTACAACCAAGCACTTCGCTCTCAGCTAGGACTGCTATAGTACTCCACCTATCAAGTATTGTGGGCCTGCTTCTACAAAAAAGCGCCTCCCACCATGGGTCTACCGCTACAACCATGTGCTCCCCCTCATTGCCTCTAGAGGTACCCCTTCTATTGAGTACCACAGGTCAGCCGTTACAACCAAGTGCTCCTCCGTCGTGGGTCTGCCGCTACAACCAAGCGCCCCTCCGTGCTTCTACAACCAAGCACTCCTCCATCGTGGGTCTGCCGCTACAACCAAGCGCTCCCCCTCATAGCCTCCAGAGGTAGTCCTTCTCTGGAGTACCGTGGGTCTGCCGCTACAACCAAGCGCTCCTCCGTCGTGGGTATGTCACTACAACCAAGCGCTCCCCACTGGGCTATCTATAACACACCGAGTTGTTTGATCAACAGTCATCAATTCTCAACCAGCTCTAGGGTTTCCGCCCATGGCATGCTCGTTCCGGGAGGGTCCACTCCATGGGCTAAGAGGTCGATGCATCAACTGACATGTAGTCCGGAGTTGAGGTATCCCAAGATGTACCGTAGTAGTCACTTCCGAAAACATGGAGGATTCCCGTACTGTTTTCATCATCGCCACAGTCGAATCCACTCAGGATCTCTATACAGTGGTCGTCGTCACAACAGCAGTTGCAACCAGCTCTGTGGTTCCCGCACACAGCATGCTCGTTCGAGAGGGTCCGATCCATGAGCCGAGAGGCTGATACATCAACTAACACATAGTCCAGAGTTGATGTATCCAAATGTTCCGTATCATCAACAGTAACTCAACGTCGCAGACGGCGCGTCAATCAGACTCCCGGACTGAGAGTTATTGGCGTTTTCACTCCAGGGGTCCAGATGGTTTTTAAGGCAAAACCAACCCGACCGTACTCCACCTGCGTCCAATAATCGGGCAGAGTAAGCCAAAAGATCCGTCTCACATATAGGAATTCAACAAAGTCGAAGGCACATCAATCGGATGTTCGAAGCTCAAGATATGAGTGTTTCCGCTCCGAGGGCCCGGTTGGTTTCGTGTACGAACCAACCCATCCGAACTCAAAATATTTCAAAACCATGAGTGTGATATACCGAAACGACCGTATCGATCCAAGGATCACATCGCCGCTGAAAGCGTGTTGTTCGGAGGCCCATAGCTCATGTTATGAGAAAAAGAACACAATGGTCCCGAAAAGGGGGGTCTGGGCCCGGACCGATCCGACGCAACCCCCTTGGGTCGGACCCGGTTGGGCGCGGCCCGGCCCGGCCTGGGCGCGACCCGGCCCGGTGGGTCGGCCCGGCTCGGCTCGACCGAGCAGAGGAACCGCGGGGCGCATTGCCCCCGCGGGATGAGGTGTCGTGGCCCCGCGTGGGGCCACGCTTGGTCAGCGGACGCGGCTTTGCCGCGTCCCGTGTGTCGCCAGACCCGTGCGGTCGAGGGTATGGTCGGCCACCACCTCCGGCCGCCGGTGCCACCGCACTGGAGACCCGCACCACCGGTGCATTCCGTGGGCGACCATATTTGCTCCGGTGGTCCGATTCCACTTCTGCCTGCGTCGTAGCTCCTCCAGTGTCCCATTCTTCACTACTAGGCCCTCAAATCGCCATTGCGGCCCCGTTTGTCATCAGCCGCCATTTTGCGCACCAAGAACGAAAAAGTGCAGTTTTAAAATATTATACAACAAAAGTTTAACAAATGTCTCTTGTATAAATCAAAAATATTTTTAAGAATCAAACACCTACCTTGTCAAAGTCGTCGAAGGTGCGTTCTTCGCGGAATTGATCGTTGCGGTAGAAGAGGATCACCACGTCGCAGAAGGGCGTCGCTTCGCCGCGGTATACGACGTTGCGTCGATGAACTCCGTGGATCAAGAACATACAGATTTAATTATAAAAATTAAATCCAAGTTGTTGTTATAAACCACAAATAATTAAAAGGTCTGCAATCTCTCACCTAAACGGATGATCGAAGATTTGTCACGGATGAAGGAATGTCGCAGAAGAACGTCGCGGGAGAAGAATAGTCGGCTCGTGGTACTTGGCATCGCGTCATCGATCTCTGAGGGCTTAGCGTTCTTCGTTGCCCTTCGTTGGAGGCCGGCATTCTTCGCGTTCTTCGCGTTCTTTGCGAAGGAGGATGAAGGACATACGGTTTCTATCAAATCCACTCAACGAACAACACTCAACAAGAATATTGTTGAACTTATTTTATTTACATGCCATCAAACGAAAAACAAACTAAGTAATGACCCATTAATTCATCGAATTAATTTCAATGAATAAACAACCCAATTAATAGGAGCATTTAACTGTTTATGAAAACACCCCAGTTGACTTTAATTAAAAAGGGTTTTCACGGGTGCGTTACTTGAGGAAAAGAAACGGTGGGGCTCGTGTGGGCCCCACATCACAAATATCCTACCAAGAGGGTAGGATATTTTGAATTGTACCCTATCTACATTAACCTAGCCCAAGTGGCTTTAGGTGTCTTTTAAGTGGATTTAAGTGAAATAAAAATAAATTTGCCGCACCACTTTACTTTATTTCTTAACATAACCCCAAAAAATTAAAAACCACAACCGAGCAAATGCAACTCCGGAAAAGGAATTTCTAAGAAAATACCGGTGCTGCGATTCCATTGGTGCCCTCAGAATTTGATTCCGAGAACTGGTTCAAATGTTAGAAAAACCCACTCGTTCGTTCACTGATCGTACCCAAGCCAAACTTCAGAAAATGATTCTGGGAACAAAGGGCCTCAAAATCAGGTGCGGTCAGAAACTGCGTTCTTGTAAAATTCCTAAGAAAATTAAAAAAAAATATTTTAAATTTACAGGTCTTTACATCACTCCCACCTCAGGACATTACATCCCTGTATATATACATCCTACTCTAGGGAAACAAATGGGGGTATTCAGCCCACATCTGAGCCTCCCGCTCCCAAGTGCTCTCCTGGAGGTTTCTGTGCTGCCATCTGATGCGCACTAGAGGAATCGATCGTCCACGTAGGACCTGCTCCTGTCGATCCTCGATCCCCATTGGAACCTCTATGAAAGTCACCCCATCACCATCGTCCAACACCTCATGGTCGATGTTGGGTGAAGGATCACGCACGTATCTCCTGAGGTGAGATACGTGGAAGATGTCGTGCACCCGTTCCAAATGAGGTGGTAGAGCCAAATGATAAGCCACCTTGCCAACCCTGCTGAGGACCTGGAAGGGTCCGATGAAGCATGGAGACAACTTGCCGCCTCGGCCAAATCTCTGTAACTCACGTCGAGGTGAGACCCGTAAGAAGACGTGGTCGCCATCCACAAACTCTAGTGGCCTCCGCCTCCTGTCAGCATAAGACTTCTGCCGGCTTCGAGCTGTCCTCATCTGCTCCTAGATGACCTGGACCTTCTCTATCATGGCATGGACCATCTCGGGTCCCACAAGAGCTGCTAAGATTTCTTCTTTGCTGATAAGTGAAATATTTTCTCATGCCATGGATGAACCACTTTCTTTTCCTAATACAGTCAATCCCGACATGGATGTTACTAACCCATACCAAGGATGACGTCGTAAGGCCTCGATGATACTACCAAGAGATCCAACCGTTACTCTCTCCTCCAAGGGTTGAGTCACACTGTCGGCATCAGTGTGTGGTAACCGGGTCTCCTCCAGTAGGTATCCCTCAAGTGAGGTTCAAGTCAACAGTCTAAACCAGAACCTCTTAGTAACAACACAAGAGAGGACAGGAAAGTAAATGCCACAAGAAAAGGGGTCTTTTATTACTGCAGCTCAAGTACAAAGACACAAAGCATCTACAAACATACAGCAACAAAACTAGAAGCAACATGAACAAAAGTCTCCAGGTCTGGAGCTAGTCCCACTCCTGTCTATCTGATCCCGGTGCTCCATGATCGTAGGCCTCAGCTACCTGAAGCTGAGCTCTCCCATGTCCTCCTGTCCCCTGCGGTCAGGGTGGACCTCCTGGTGGTGGTGGTGGAAACACCCCAAAGCGTCGTCCACCTCCAGCTGCACGGCCAACTCCCCTGCCACGGCCGTCTGCTCCTTGCGGCCCGCCCTGATCGAACCTCTACCTCTGCCTGGGGTGTCCTTTGTTCACCTGCTGGTCATCCGTATAGTGGGTCGGATAGTCATGATCCATGTGACCCATACCACCGCAGGAGTAACACTACCCGCTCATGGTAAGCCGTTTTCCACCACGAGTGCCTCGCAAAAAACAATCCAGAGTCATGCTGTCGACCACTTGTTGGTCTAGTCCTCTTGGACCCCTGCATCATCTGTCTACTGCCTGCAGTAGAAGACTCTGCCGCATGCCGGCTAGTAGTGGATCCTGCTGCTGGATACTACTCAGCAAGGAAACTCTCCACTAAGAGGGCTCACTCCAACACCCCTGTCTGTGTCGGAATGCTGTGAGAAACAACTGAAGCTCGGATCTCTCGCCTGAGCCCCTGCTCGAAGTTTCGGACCATAAAGAATGGGTCTCGTACCATGTCTGTGGAATAGCACGAGAGATCGGTAAACCCCGCCGCATACTGGGCTACTTTCATGCTGCCCTGCCGCAGTTGTAGTAGCTCCTGGATGCGCACCGCTCGGAGGGTGGCTGGGACAAACTCTGAGCGAAAAAGGCTCTCAAAGTCTGTCCAAAGGAGTGATGCCCCGTCGTGCACCTGGAGCATCAAGATCCACCATCAGCCTGCTGCCGCATGCAAGAGGCTTGCTACAAGGACCACCATAAGGTCTGCTAGTTTTATCACTAACCAGAAAACTCGTACAACCGCCTCCAGCCAGTCCTCGGCTACCTGGGGGTCCGTCTCCCTGAAGAACCTGGGCGGTCACTGGCGTTGGAACTCATGTAGTGCACTAAGGCGACGTTCATCGTCAGCAGATGGGGCTGGAAGCATCGGTGGCTTGGCGGGTAGAGGTACCACTGGTGCATCTGCTGTCAAAGGGCCCTACATCGAGGCCTCGTCGCTCGGTGGGCTGTCGTCACGCTCAACTCTCAGAACCCTAGCTGGCTGCCATCGTGGGGACATCCTGAAAAGGAAACAGGTGTGCCACGGTCAGAACAGTATACCTGGTGAGCGGATACAATGTAATCACAAAGAAAACTTGAAACACGCATGCAATCAATGTTTTTTTCCACTAAGTCGGAAATCAGAAGTCAGGGTCCTGGTGTACGGATACATCGGCAGCCGCACCAACACTACACTCCCTGGACTGATAACCACACCCAATATGGTAAACACTATTTCTTCATATAGTAAAAGATCAGAGTCTACGGTAGAACTGAACTCCTCTGATACCAATTTGTCACGACATGTCCTCGGGGCCCGTGTCGTGACTACCCCAAGCCCACCTTCAATAGGCCAGTGGATGACTACTAGCACCAAGGCGTAAATCCCGGTAAAAAGGGAAGGCTTTTCCTTTGTAAAGAAAATAAGTACCATAGAGTAAGCAAGCGGAAAAAATTAAACACTAAGTAAAAACTAGTATAATAGTAAGTGCGGAACGTATGTGGGCCAGAATACAAACCCAAACTAAATGTAAAGTACAACTCGAAAGGGAAAACATGAATTGAAAAGTAAAGCCGCAACGTCGAGCAGTCCTCTGGATGTCCGACCTGAAGGGTGGGTACAGACGGCCTCCATAGCTCCTCGGTCCAGCCATCCACTCCGAGTACACCCCGCGTAGTGGTCCACCTCCAGGTATCGTTCTACTCCACAAACCTCGACCACGATCTGCGCTGTCTGATGTCTGCAACCAACACAATGTAGTGCAGGCATATCTCGTGTAGGGGTGAGTATAAGCTACTCAGTAGGGACCTAGAGACCCCCGAAGGTCTCCGAAAATCCACAAAGGAAAGATACAATCACAAAGTAACATCCGAAACTGCTTAGGTATATGTCCATACATATACCTAAGTCATCAATTCCTGTTTGGCTCCAACATTTGAGCCCAAGCACAACCCAGTCCACACAGGAAAGCAAAACGTAAATCCACACAGGAAACAACACAATCCACAATGCAAAGCGAAACGTAATCCAAATAGGATAGCACAACACAATCCATAAAGGAAAGTAAACAGGATTCATCTCACACAGGTATACTTCTTCGAATGACGATAGAGATGATCACTAATCCATCTAAGTCATCGGACCCAAAAAGGATCGAAATGTACTAACCCCCGCAAGACCCACCCAGGATCGATCATGAAGTTGAACCCAAAGCTATTGGGAAAATCCTTCTCCATCATGTACAGTGGTTATGCCGCTAAAACCAAGCGCTTCCCTCTCACCTTGGACTGCTGTAGTACTCCACCTATCGAGTACTGTGGGCCTGCTGCTATAACCAAGCGCTTCCCACCATGGGTCTTCCACTACAACCAAGTGCTCCCCCTCATAGCCTCTAGAGGTAACCCTTATGTTAAGTACCACGGGTCAGCCGCTACAACCAAGCGCTCTTCTGTCGTGGGTCTACCGCTACAACTAAGTTCTCACCCTCATAGCCTCCAGAGGTACTCCTTCTGTTGAGTACCGTGGGTCTGCCGCTACAACCAAGCGCTCCTCCGCCATGGGTCTGCCGCTAAAACCAAGCGCTCCCCACTGGGCTATCCGTAACACACCGAGTTGTTCGATCAACAGTCGTCTAGTCTCAACTGGATCTAGCGTTTCCGCCCCTGGCATGCTCATTCCGGGAGGGTCCACACCATGAGATAAGAGTTCGATGCATCAAATAACATGTAGTCCAGAGTTGATGTATCTCAAGATGTACCGTAGTAGTCACTTCCAAAAACACGGAGGATTCCCATACTGTTTTCATCATCACCGCAGTCGAATCCACTGAGGATCTCAGTTCAGTCGTCGTCGTCACAACAGCAGTTGCAGCCAGCTCTAAGGTCCCCGCATACAGCAAGCTCGTTCGGGAGGGTCCGCTCCACGAGCCGAGTGGCTGATACATCAACTGACACATAGTCCAGAGTTTATGCCTTTAAAATTTCCGTATCGTCAACAGGAACCCAACGTCGCAGACGGCGCGTCAATCGGACACCTGGTCTGAGAGTTATTGGCCTTTTCGTTCCAGGGGCCCGGTTGGTTCTTAGGGCAAAACAAACCCGACCGTACTCCACCTGCATCCAAACCTCGGGCAGAGTAAGCCAAAAGCTCTGTCTCACTTAGAGAAATTCAAAAAAGTCGATGGCATGTCAATCGGACGTCCAAAGCTCAAGATATGAGCGTTTCTGCTCCAAGGGCCCGGTTCATTTCGTGTACGAACCAACCCGGCTGAACTCAAATATTCTGAAACCTAGAGTGTGACATACCGAAACGACCGTCTCGATCCAAGGATCTCATTTCCACAGACGACACATCGTTCGAAATCTCGTAGCTCATGTTATGAGAAAAAGACCAAATGGTCTGGAAACGGGGGGTCTGGGCCCTGACCGATCCAGCCCCACCCCCCCTGGGTCGCCCCGGCCTGGGCAGGACCCGGCCTGGCGGGTCGGCCCAGCTCGGCTCGGCCCAGCGGCCGAGCGGAGGAGCCGCGGGGCATGATGCCCCCACGAGATGAGGTGTCGCGGCCCTGCGTGGGGCTGTGCTTGGTCAGCGGACGCGGCTTTGCCACATCCCGTGTGTCGTCGGACCCGGGTGGTCACGGGTCTGGTCGGCTGCCGGTGGATTCCGCAGGCCACCGGAGTTGCTCTGGTGGTCCGATTCCACTTCCGTCTGCACCGTAACTCCTCCCGGGTCCCATTCTTCACTGCCAGGCCCTCAAATCGCCATTGTGGCCCCGTTGGTCCTCATCCGCCATTTCGCGCACCATGAACGAAAAAGTGCGGTTTTAAAATATTACACAACTAAAGTTTAACAAACGTCGCGAGTATAAATCATAAAGATTTTTAAGAATCAAACCCATACCTCGTCAAAGTCGTCGAACATGCGTTCTTCGCGGTATTTATTGTCGCGGAATAAGAGGATCGTCCCGTCGCGGAAGGGCGTCATGTTGTCGCAGTATACGGCGTTGCGTCGACGAACTCCGGGGATCAAGAACATACAGATTTAATTATAAAAATTAAATCCATGTTGTTGTTATAAACCACAAAGAATTAAAAGGTCCGCAATCTCTCACCTCAATAGATGATAGAATATTTGTCGCAGATGAACGAACGTCGCAGAAGAACGTCGCAGGAGAAGAATCGTCGGCGTCACGGTACATGGCGTCGTGTCGTCGATCTCCGAGGGATCGGCGTTCTTTGATGCCCTTTTTTGGAGGTCGGCGATCTTCACGTTCTTCGTGTTTTTTGCGAAGGAGGATGAAGGACATAAGGTTTCTATCAAATCCTCTCAACGAACAACACTCAAGAAGAATAGTATTGGTCTTATTTTATTAATATGCTAATAAATGAAAAACAAACTAAGTAACGACCCATTAAATAATAGAATTAATTTCAACAAATAAACAGCCCAATTAATAGGAGTGTTTAATTGTTTAAGAAAACACACAAGTTGACATTAATTAAAAAGGGTTTTCGCTGGTGCGTTACTTAGCGGAAAAGAAACGGTGGGGCTCGTGCGGGCCCCACCTCAAAAATATTCTACCAAGAGGGTAGGATATTATGAGTTGTACCCTATCTGCTTTAACTTGGCCTAAGTGGCTTTAAGTGTCTTTTAAGTGGCATTATGTGAAATAAAAATAAAGTTGTCGCACCACTTTACTTTATTTCTTAACTTAACCTCAAAAATTTAAAAACCACAGCCAAGAAAACGCAACTCCGGAAAAGGAGTTTCTTAGAAAACATGGGCGCTGTGATTCCATCGGTGCCCTTAGAATTTGATTCCGAGCACCAGTTCAAAAGTTAGAAAAACCCGCTCGTTCGTTCACTGAACGTACCCAAGCCAAACTTCGGAAAATTATTCCGGGCAAACTGGGACTCGGAATCAGGTGTCATCAGAAACTGTGTTCTTGTAAAATTCCAAAGAAAATTAAAAAAAAATTCCTTCAAATTTACGGGTCTTTACAAAGAATACCACATTTAAATTTCATTTATTAAAAATAACATAATGATGATTGCTTCGGAATTATTGAATTTAATGAATTTATCATGAAACTTATTCATTATTTATCATAGGTCATTAATGAATTCTTTTGTATTATCTATGTGAAACACATGGATTTTGATATATTAATGGTGTAACCAAATATTGATTCAATTAATTGTGTTAATAATTAATCTCTATAAATGAAATGTACTATGATGCCTTTGTGAATAACATTAGTAACAATGTATTATGAAACCTTGGTGTCAAACCATGGAGATAGGTTTATGAAAGCATCATTTTTATATTGTAGCATCATTTCGGAATTATGAATGTGTAAAAGTTTTTATTATGTGACACATGTTATTTTGATCATTGTATATTTTTATACCTAATGATCACATTATAATTTTTCATTTTTATATTACCTTATTGGGATTTATGGTCACCCATTTATTTTTATAAATGACCCACGGATATGAGATGATGTAAAACTATCCAAGGATGAATCTATAAAGTATAATTTATTTTATATTCGATGAAATTTTATGGTTTTAATTTTTAACACTACAAATTTCAATGAAACTAAACATAAAAATATTCATTCTATTATTAAATGTAAGGCCAAGTAATAATAATTTTATGTATCAAAGTTGTTTCTCACCATAATGACAGTGTGAAAAAAATAAGGAATTGAAATTTTAATCAAATTTAAAGAAACCAACATTCTTTTAGGATAAATTATTACTACTATAGGACTTTGAAAAGTGGAATGATTTTTCATTGAAATAATTTATCACTTTGGTTTAAGATATTCCACAAGAGCTCTAAAAATAGTGAATCGTGATTTAGCAAAACATCCTCATATTCGATCATAAGGGTAGGATCAGACATAATTCTAAGGAGATAAAACATAGTATACAACTCATGCATACCTATGATGCATTTTTATACTACCTTGAACAAAATCACTAGCTCTGACCAAAAGCACCACCTGATCTCACACCTGAAACATTATATATATGGGGAAATCGATTAGATATGATGGTCTAGAGGTGACATGGAGAGATTATAACATAAGTAATCATATCCATAAACTAAAAGAAAAAATATAAAATAACCAATACCATATCAGTATTTAAGAAAACATAAACATGATGTTGCAACAAATGTGATGTCAGGCCATACAAATAATAATCCAATCAAAATCCAAATGGGGTTTTTCAATTAAAATAAGATGTATAACTAAATATAAATAAATTGGAGATTTCATGAAATATCTCTAGAGTATATTTGAATATTTCATATTACTACTAACTCTAAGAACCTCTAAAACCTAATTTTAGGCCCTTACATACATATGTTTCCAAGATCATTAAGTTGTCACAATAACCAATATTACCATGTTGGGTGTATGTATAAACAAAGTGGGACACCAAAATTATTTTCAATAAATAAGTGACAATATATATAGATGTGTAATCAATTATGTAATGTTAAATGTGAATATAATTATAAAATCAATCACTTGGTGAATGATTTTGGTTTATCCAAGATGACATGAATCGTGGTCATACATGATTTGATTCCATGTTGGATGAATTTTGAGAATATTTATCATAAAAAATAGATCATGATATATGAATCTATCTTCCATTAAGGAAACAACACAATCCTACGTTATAGAACATTTTTAAACCCATGACCCATGGTTATTTTATCTATTATAATGATATCAATAATTATTATTCTCGATGTAATGGAACTTTATACATACAAAACAATGTCCTCTATCAACACATCATACCACCATATAGACCCTATATAAATGATGTATGTAATTATATTTCCAAGGATTAATCACATTCCATGTTGTGGAAATATCAACCCTGTTTGTAGGTCCATAATCAATGAGTAATGTAATCAAAAATCGCTCTATATAGATTAAAATACCTTTAATATTTGAAACAATTAACAAATTCACATAAGTTGATGTTCTATTGAATTTACACATATTCAAATGTATGAATAAAATAAAATGGAGAAATTTATCTCATGAATTATTCCATAAGCCATGAAATAATACATAAGTAAGGAATAATATATCAAGGATGAAACAATATGTAGACAATATTCCATTAGGTTTGAAATAACTTCATATATGCTAAAACATAGCATGAAAAAACAATCTATATTTAAGAAAATGAGCAATGGGACACCATATTCACATCATATATGCATATCACAAATGGATATCTAAAATAGTAACAAACACAAAATATAATTACAACTGAATTTAAAAAATTGATCCAAGGAATCAATTTTAATGAATAGTTGGAAACCATGTACATGAAACTAAATGAACATCAAACTATAAAGGGAATGATTGATCATTCCAGATAAATTTAAAATATTTGGATTGACTAATTCAATATAATTTCCATTGGATAGAATTTACCTCTAGGTATTTATTATCCTTGATGATCTCCACAAATTGGAAGGCCATCGGTTATGATGCTTGTACCTATTCCGCAAATCATTTTTCCCCTCTTTCAAGAAACATATAAAAATTATATTTTGTTTGTCATTATATGAAAGTGATTCTTCACTCATGTTTACTAGTTGTGGCCTTTCAAACATTATATGTGAGTACTCTATTGAGAAACTGATTTTTAATGATTCATCTAACATTTCTTCATTAGAATGAAAGAGAATCTCTTGAACCACTACTCCCTTAGTGACCCCCTTTTCAGCATTATTTGGAGAAATAATATTTTTTACTTTCTTAGGCACTGGGATGATTTCCATGTCATACCAAGATCCACTAAAGACTATTTTAATTCATGATATTGTCACATTAATCCCCCTCAACCCTTACACTGGAGGTTGGGTCTTTATTATCATATATACTAGGAACCTAAAATACATCATCAACATGTTCTTTTCTCAATGACCTTGACTCCGACCAAATATTTGTTTCTATTATAGAGGATTTGGTAAAAAAAATTCTGGTATGGTGGAATAGACCTTGTGGGGACTTGATTTTATACCCTTACAAACTAGAAAATTTTACAAGATAATATTTCTCTTCATTCCATTTCTTGATATCGACACAGTAGCCATAGCAATGTGATGGTACTACTTATGGTCCAAAATTGTGTTTCTGTTTGATTCATTATCGCTCAAATCATAATTCTATAAGGTAATTTATCCAACCTATCTATTTTATCATTTTGAAAGAACAGTTCACCAAGATTATACATCCTCATTTTACATCTCTCCCCCACCCAAACATGAGAAGTGATTCTGGATCTGTAATTATCTATGAGGGTCTTTCTAACCTGGGTACCTATACATTATAGAGGATATATTCATGCATTGAGGTGTGAGATCCTCATCACATTACATCCTCCAAAATCTATCTACATTAGCAAAGGAAGTCAAAATGGGGGACAAACCATCATCACCAGAACCTGAGATTTCATCTCAAGACACCCAAATCAAATTTCAATCTGTCCGAAATATCTTCTACCTTCCACTCAGAACCCACATTATCGAAGAAATTGTATAAAATAATTTAATGGGATACCTCCCTGCTATACATATGATCAAATTATGGGTAATGATACCATGACCTCTCATCTTAGGGATAATTCCACCCCCTTATAGTTCCCTATATCCTTGCCAGTATGAATAGAACTGGTGCCCAAGACCTAATCAAGACAAATTGAAATCCATCAAGGACTCAAACACCGAAATTTGTTTCCAAATACATAGCATTATAACCATGATCCACAACCACTCGATCAAAGGTTTGGAAATATTAACTTCGACAAATATTCATGGGTAAATTAAACGATAGACAACATCATTTCTAGAGTCTGAGCACTAAATATTCATGAACAAATTCACTAGCATTTTTATTATAGAAGGGTTT
Organism: Viscum album; assembly: GCA_963277665.1. Taxonomy (NCBI): domain Eukaryota; kingdom Viridiplantae; phylum Streptophyta; class Magnoliopsida; order Santalales; family Viscaceae; genus Viscum; species Viscum album. The sequence goes on along the minus strand of OY728147.1, from coordinate 1,360,077,331 downwards.
CGAAAAGGTAGAGGGAGATCAAGAAAGATCACCCAAAGATGTGTTGATCGGTTGTCCCACAACATGTGAAATTCATTGGACCATCATACTACGTGGTAATAGAATCCATTGCAAGGAAGATTAAATTTTGAAAAAACCATTAATAAAATCAACTGTGGACAAAAAATGAACAATGATATGTATCGTATCGATGATTTCAACAATCTACCACTCATAAATCCCTATGATCCAAACCCAAATCGTTCTAAGGTGTTTACTGATGGATGTCGTGAATTGAATCGGGCCAAAAAGGTCTAGTGGAAGAGATATTAATCATCTGTGAACTCTGAGGTCAAAAGTTTGAGCTGAGGGATGAAATAAAAACGACCCAAAACATTAAATAAGATATATATTTTATGGAAAGGAGTGATATAATCAGGGTTATAGATCGATATAAAAGAAGGATAGATCTCCATTGAGGAAGGGTGTCCCATCTACACTGAAGAGGGATGGGTGGAAGTGGCGACCATCACCACCTATGGCATGGTTGATGTGTCAGTTCTGAGAGAGTGAGAATAGTAATACACACAAACAATAATGGCATAAAACAATATACAATGAATGAAGATCTTAAGGACATCAATCATTTAAGGAGTCAATGACAATTTACATGATCCACAGATAAATAACGCATGCATCCAATCCATGAAACAAAATTCAATATATTAATACCTAATAAATTATTATAATGTATCTATAATTGTGATTAAATGAGTAGGTCATTAAAATATAATAAATCATCTTCAAATTACCCAATATGATCCATAAAAAATGGTAAATATTGATCCTAATAATGGGAAGAATAAAATTATATAAATCTAGCAACAATAAAGTAAAAAACCATGAATACACTACCACATAAAGAATGAGTCTATAGATCTTTCCAACTTATATTAAATTTATGATCCATCTCATTAGAAAAATTGGAGATATAGGATTCATACGAATAATGGTGGAAGAGAACCCACTTTCATTGAATCCAAAAGAGAAAATATCTATATCCACATGATTTGGTGTACTAATGGAGAGAAAACCCTTATAATAACTAGTGAATTCCCAAGGTTCAACAATGAATGGTATGTGTTATATCATGAGTGTTTTAAATGATCTTTTATGTTTAAAATATTATTTTTTGATTTATTAAAACAGAATTCATAGTTTGGTCGTTTATTTTACAAACCCATGAACCAGTAATACAATGCGCCCAACCTCTCTTATACACCAAAATGGTTTATCCATGTAGATTATTAAACCATACACCAATAATTATCTTCCCTGTAGATATTTTTTCAAAATTTCTACTTAATAAATTTTTCTAATAACTTTCAGTGTGCTAACTATACACAATCCAATTTACTTCTCTAATAATCTATAATATTTTATAATGTGAATCTCATGGATTACCCCAAGCATATATGAATAGGGAACCAAATTAAAGTCCTCAATAACCCACCATGAAAAACATAATATACCTAATACATTACATATGTAGATAATAAATATATATAAATTTAATCCAGACAAGAATCTATGTTGTAATGTATGAGAAAATCCATGGTCTGATATGTTTATCCAATACCAATTCATAATCATCCCCCCAAAAAATAGAATGAGAAAATAAATTAAACATTACTTCAACATTGAAATTACCTTGAAAATTCATCTCTAAAGTATAGAAATGAAAATTAAACATGACATCAAGGTATACACCACATAATCCAATGGCTATTTGACTAGTAAAAATGGACAATAGAATATATATTTTTGAGATGATTACATATATATAATTACCAACACTAGAAAATAAATAACTAAAAAACCATGAAAATAATTCATCAGTGTAGGAATAATCATAGAACATATATTATATAATAAATATAGTATATTAATACAATAATATTTTGAAACTGATTACTAACTAGGTTGATCACATATAAAACATAATAAAAAATATAAGTATTGATTCTCATCCACCATCCTAGAGCCTCAACTTCTTTCCATCTCAAAAACTCGCTGAGACGAACTTTATAATCTTAAATACATTATGTTACAAAATGATTAACTCAAATTATTGGCATTAAAAATCACTATGATTACCATAAAGGATATGATAAATAAATATAATTTGGGTATCACCATCATCCATTAATATACAATTCATATAAAGATTTATTCAAGTGGAAAATAAATAAATAATCTAAGTCACACAAGTTATTTAGATATGGTATTTATTACTAAAAAGGTTACCCTGACAGTGATCCTACCCTACATATCCATCATTGTAATCTAGGAACCTCATGGAATATATCCTTATAAAATCATGATGAATTTTATATTTATTCCCTATGAAGACAATAACTATACAATAGTCCTTAATGTGGGGTCCTTACTATGGACCAAAAATTAAGCCCTAATAGGGGAGGCCTCAAATAATATTCCTAAAACAACCATTTAATTTTATTGTACACTTCCATTATCCATTATATCCTAAAATAGGCGTGGTCTTTCATAATTTACACAACACATCCCTACTATGGTGCTGGCATATTGCATGTAACCAATGTGGCCTCTCTCAAGGGAGGCTTTACATCAGATACAAATGCATCCATTCTCAATTAAGGGAGGGCACACATAAAATCTGAATCCATCACATATCATTATACAAGTATTCATATAAAAAATTTCCCATATAAATTCCCCTAATTTTGATACCCTCTAAATATTATTATTCTCAGACAAAAGTATAGTTGGGATCATCTATGTGTCTAAAAACATGGAATACTAATATATCCTATAATATCAATATATAGAAACCCAGGTTCTATCCACTAGATTACTATGTTAAGAACATAATAAAATCTCATTATCTATCAAGCATCATGGTTTAATAATCTCAAAATTAATTTTTTTACCTATTTAAATCCTCATACATGTCATGTGGAAATATATTGAGTACCACAAAAAGTGATATTAATTTTCCAATTAGATCCAAATTACTTTCATTAACCTATGATGATCTCATATATCATTATCTCTAAATAATATTTTCATCATGATGCATATCCTACATCGTCAAATTTAAACATCATGATAAATTTTTGCCAACCTTATAGTATCCTAAGTAATCTTACACCAATTACATTGCAGCCCAATACTATGGAGTCAAAAATTATAATTATAATGATTTCATCCTATCTCACTTCTCATCTTGGAGACCACTCAGTCATGTCATTAATTGGAAATCCTCATGTTTAAAACACTTTTAAACCTAGAAAGATTATCTCACACATTTCCCACACTATGTATCTAATCCAAAATAAAATGTTTGCACCCCTTAATGTGTGAGATGTATGACTTTCTCACCCATCAATCCCAGTAATAATAATTCCATTACACCCAAACTATCCTCAGGATACACAACCTTAGGTAACCCTATATCTTACAAATATCTTACTATACCTCATGTTTTGTCAACAAAAAATTGTATCCGCCCTCTCTAAAAAACAATGAGACTGGGAAATCAAAATCTATCCAATGTGTAATGGAATTTTTTGTCAAATATATGAGGATAAATGACCCCCACCTTTTTTCTAAAACATTTTATTTGTTCTTATCCCTTCAATTTTCTTAGTAAATTTTTATAATAATTAACAATTGTATATAAAAATGAATATAATATTATATAATATGGCCTAGGTGACTCCAAGATGGTGTTAACATCCTGTAAATTCTAATATGGCATTCATAATGTCTCATTTATACATCATTAAATCTTGTAAAAACACTTGAGGTCTTAGTAGAAGACCCAATTCCCAAATATTAAACAATAAATTTTAATAATTAATTTGAACATTTTATTTTATGTTTCATTGTAGCCAAAAATATATAATTTCAGGTATCCACCATAAATCCAAATACTACAATAAGTGTTCATCCTTTTACGGGAATACTCTAAGCATATTTTGAATTATCCCCCATCATGTCAACTCTATTACATTATGATTAATGTAAATCAATATTATTATCCTATTGTAAATCATTGAAAAATCCAATGGTAGTAATAGAATGAAGGAAAATTTAAAAAGATGAATATTATACCATAAAGCACTAAATAAAATTTAATAAAATCAATTTTTGGTAAGGGAGACTGATAAGAGGAAGAATACCAGGGAGGATATGGCTAAAATTCAAATCCATAAACATATTTTGACCTCAATATAAATGGGGAGATGTTGAAATAAATGATTTTCCAAAATTGTTTAAAAAAAATAAAAAAAAATTCATATTGTGATCTTAGTTGTCAAGTTATAACACAGTTCTACAACAAACCATCATTTCATTCACCATTGTGTCAAAAAAGTTCACACCTTTATTGGATATTAAAAAATTAACATGTCCTAGACATCATCATGTGTCCACTCAATATATGATTCTAAATATCCCACTTGGATGTAATGACACTCCCCGAGATCCATTAAACCTATAATCTAGGTTAGTGCTCAAATATGGACTCAAAAATTTATCCCTATAAACTTGAGGAATTGAAATGTCAATGAAATTCTATGGTGGTAATGTGGGGAGACTATACCTACATATCAAAAAGATGCCTTTGGGAGATAAAGATATTAAAATACACCAACCATATAATTTTGAAATATGATAACATTGAAATTTTCATCTATTAATCAAATAACCAATTCCAAAAAATTATACCATATATGATATATGGAAATAATATAAAACCAGAAACGAACAAAATTAAAAATGAAAAAAAAACAAAACATGAAATAAATTAAAAACTCCCCTATGTATAATATTGATATCATCTCTAACACTCTATCCTAGATAACAATACCAAACTACAAGAAAGTAGTATCTCCTTTGGTACTCAAGTGAAATGGTAGCTCGAGTGGGGTCTGTGTAAAACAAAGTCGGCAACCAGTAATATAGTCTCTAAAATAACAATAAGATAATGTATTGTACTAATTTTTTCTAGTAATAAACCATTGTATTGATTTAAAATTTAACAATTTAATGTTATAAATATATACCAAGTAAAATCAAAAGTCATAAAAAGATACGGATGTTCATGATCTATGGAAACACATGATATTAGTCAATAAAGGTCTATAGTAGCCTTGAAAAATTCTTTTAATTCATTGATTATGGTATACATCAGGCATCATCTAATTCCATGCTATACTACCAAGGAATCCATTTTTATAGATATGTGATGGAATCTATATTGAAAAACAAGGAATTAATAGGATACCCATAAGTAATCCAAGGGAATGATCAATTGATTTTCACTAATTTAGTCTACTATTATATAACCAAAGAACCATACATTACATTTATAACATATAACATGATTTGAATTTGAGAAAAACGGTCTGGGAATTCCACTCAATATCAATCTGAATTTAGAGATATCAACCTAAAACATTTTACCAGGGCACCCATCAAGAAACCAAAATATTAATTTGTGGAATTATATAATTATATACATTACCCAAATACAATGGGTATATATCCAAATAAATTTTATGTAATGAATCACATAAGGCCCTAATTGCATGATATGATTATTCCGTTGTGTCGAAACATAATGAATTTGAGGGTTTCATTATAACTAAATATAAGAGTAAGTCCCCAATTATTATTAACAAATTTATTATGATATTACACACCAATAAATTGGATATGTAATCACTGGAATATCATCAAGGAATTACTCATAAATCATTATAAATAAAGAATAATCATATTGACCAGTAATTTATTCATTCATTTGTTTCTATATATTATAATCCTTTAATTACACTATTTCATTTACAATCATTAATTTATTGGTAATCTAATACATTAGTTCCCATTTACCATGACAATGTTGAGGGCATACAAATTCTCACTACACCCAACTCCCACAATTTACACATATATATTTAAATAAATATAGTATGTTTCCATGGATTTGTTTAATTGGGTTTTAATCACATCTAATAAAGGATAATGTCTTATTGTTTTCTTAGATGCACTTTATTTAACAAAAAATGTCATTTTACCCATAACATTAAAAATGATACATTGGAACCCATCAATTTCAATTTTACCAATTTCAAAATCATTTAAAAGATCAAAAATAATTTTATATTCTCACATCGTCCTATTTATAGGTGAGGTTATCCATTATTCCAAAACACTGATAAACTTCCAAATATGGTATCTCATTGGAACCTTCCAAAAAAATAGTTCAATTCCCATTTAAAATGGATTTAATGATGGAAATGATATAATTTGGGGATATAATTATTTATTGAAGTCCTCAACTAGGAAGTTGGTGAGAATGTATAATTGATGAATTCAAAAAAATAAAATAATTATTGGTTAATTAGAGGGACCACCTACCTAGATTACAATGATCTCAAATCATTAGTTCCTAAATCATTAACCAATTTCCTTTGATAAACCAAAACCATCATCCAAATATCAACCCCTCACAACCCTAACTCATAGAAGAATTTTTTTTTGAATAATAACCTATTTATAATTAAGTATCAACATATATAAAATAATATTCACATAATAATTCTTGTTTCTTTTATAACTAGGTGCGTCCTCCACAAATAGACTAAGATTAAACACCATCTATTTGCCCGATCCATGATCCCAAAACTACCCTATGATAAAACAATATCATTATGAATTAAATCCATTAATAAAAATATTTAATTAATATTAAGTGCCTAAAAAATACCAGATTTAAATGTAACTCTATAAAAAGGAGTAGATACAACATTTATAAGATATCATATACATCATCAAGGTTGTTTTCCCAAAATCCACATCATGAAAAGATGAATCATAAAATTTTATTTGGAATCATCACTAAAATATAGATCAATAAAAATCGAAATTTAATGGAGAACTAAATGGGGGAAAATGAGTCATTTCATTGTAATAGGATCTCGATTTCTATAGATAATGGATGCAATGAATATGACTCAAATGAAATAACCCTTGGAGAGGAGTGTGGCATAAAAATAAAAATTGTTCTAATATTAGAGGATTTGAGGGAAAAAGAAATTGAAGTTAAATGTTATGTTCATGCGAAATTTCAAGGATTACCCTTCAATTAAAAAGGCTCCATTAAACCACTAGATTGTTGGTAGACTTCACGAGCTCACAAGTGACCCATATCATAACAGTTTCATATGAAGCATCCTACTAATTATTCATCGTGTAAATCAAGGCTTCTTCCCTTTTCACCATATCAATGGTGGCTCTATAATTACTAGATATTTTTACTGTGGCAAAATGATGTATCACTAACTCATCCGATGGTGTTTTTAAAAACCTTCGACCACCATTCATCCCCAAAATATTTTCCAAAAAACCTTATTTAGAGGGATCCAAATCTATTGAGTACTCTCTCAATAAAAGGATATTAAAATTACCCACCTATTAAATTAATGTCCAATTTTTCCTATAAATTATATGTCATATATACACACCATGTATTATAAACTCCTCACCATTACATTTCCCCTACCATTGATGTCCTTTGTTCCCCTAAAAAAGGATATTCCAACCTATGTAGATCCCCATATTCATTCAATGAACACATTTAAAATCTGATGTCTTAAAACAATTCTAGAGTCAAACGTGGATTCAAATCTCTGGAAATGAAACAACAAAATCCACCACTTAAATCTATTTCTGAATCATTGAGTTGGAAATCATTCATTCACATAATCATTGAAACACCAAATAAATCTTCATATATCTAGTATAATGTATGAAAATTCACCCTACAATATGAATCATTCCGAAGTGTCCAAATACCAGTCATAGTGGAAATCAAATCTATAATTGACCACAAAAAAGTATCACAACATTTCAATAAATCCCCCTCATATAGTTCATAATCCACAACAACTAATTTTACAGTAACAGACAATATGTGTCCATTAAAACATAATGTTTCTCATCCTAACCAAAAATTGATGAATTCCTATCATCCATTCAATATATCATTAAATATTGTATCTTTTTGAAAAACCAGACCAATATCGTCTATACATCTTCGATGTCTTATACGGAACACCCATCACGGTTTTCAACCACTATACCCAACATTATCGAAGAATGCAATTATAACCTCCTCTAGATAACCTACCACTTGTTTTTTCCTTCCATTAATGACACATTATAAAAGAAATCCAATTTAGATTAATTAATGAAAATTCCAAATTAGTGTGGAATCACAGGGTGAGGAGGGGTTGTATTAGGTTTTAGTTTTTGTTACAAATTGATTCTTTTCTATTAATCTTATATGGATGCTTAACTCCTAGATCAAATATTCTTTTGAATCTTATGCATACATCAAATAATGTTTCAAATACAAATGAAAAAACATAATGATTTTCAATGTTTATTATAAGCAACTCCTCCTTTTAATTTTAGTCATTTCTCGAAGATAGATTCTCCATTATAATATTTTAAACAATTACATTTTATGAAACAGATTCACACCATATCTCTCCTAAACACACATAATAATTTCTTTACAATATAACCCTTAGTATTACATAAATCTAAAATGACTTTCCCTAGAATCCATGTTATATGCTTATGCACCTAATCCCCATAAGATACTTCATTCTCCCAACACCAACTGAGAGGATTACACCTTTATTCATGTCATTTTCTAGTGTAGGTTGATTTATTGATCTTCTTTCCAGTTGATTTCTAGATCACAATTTGAATTGTAAACCTCAACAAACATTTAAATCAATCTAGTATTGATCAATGAAATTTTATCACATGTATTTGATCAATTTTCTAATTGAAACAATTATCACTTTATGATTATTTCTATATAATAAAGTCATATCCTCAATATAATGTATTCGTGTTTACATATAACTTATTCAATTATATTTATATGAATGTGGATCATACAAAATATGATTTGAGTCTACATTCATCAATTCTGAAACACATTCACACTAGATAGAAGATCTTCTGATATTCTACCCATCATTAACCACACATTAAGCACACTTCATCCCTAGATTTCATGGCATTCAAAACCACCAAACATTCAATTATGATATATTTTTTTATTCGGTTCATATAAATATTGTTTTTGGTATCTCAGTTTCACAAGTGATTATTCAAATGTTCATGTTTTCATGAACTATCTACCTTAAATATTTATTGTCTTATGCACAAATCCAAATGAGAATGAACTCATTCTTCTCTTTTATTCATTTACAACATGCAATTTATTGCATGTGTTTCATTAGTCCTTTTTATTCCACTGTTTTTCCTAATATCATATAAAATCCATGATTTATCATGGTTGATGTGATATATTCACTACCATCATTTGATCCATGTTTTGATCTTGCCCCTTCAACAATAACACTATTGTATTGTAATCGTGGAAGGAATCTTGGGTGACAATCCTCTTTCACATGATGATATTTTGTGATCTCTCCACCTTTACACTTAGAAACCACATGACTTGATATTTGTTATCATGGAGTCTCCTCAATCACTTTGTATAACTAAGTAGGTTAAAATATTTTTCTTCAAATCATTAACATATTGGTTTTTCATGAGATATCATGCGAACCCTTCTTCACATTATGTAAAAAGGTTTTGAGCATGTGGAAGTCTCGTTATTTTTATGGAAAATCCATGATGGCTATAAATAAATTCATTCAAAGGGAAATATGTTTGTCCAAGATTTCTTTATCAAATTCCTTCACAATATCAGAGTATATGTGGGATAATCCTTTAAGTGATTTTATAATAAAGAGTTATTCTCCTTCATGAGAATGAATCACACAAACCTCTATTTTCATGATATCTTAAGGTTTGTCACAAAAAGTGATATATGGTTTCTTGGTAAATATAGTTGAGTTGAAATTTCTAATATCCTATTATTAAGTAATTTTGAGGTCACATTCAAACAACCAACAATCTAGGTATCATTTTAATGTGAAAACTAATGGATTCATTGATCCTAATACATCACTGTAATGTTCATGCCATTTGCAGTATATATTTGAATATTCACTTCGTTGATCATGTGATGGATCAGTGGATACCATTATAATAATCACATAATAATTCACATTAACATGTCTATAAATATAAAGGATTATCAAATTTTTTGATATTAATGTGATGAATTCTAGAATTTTCTATATTCCATTATCCATCATCACCTGTTTTTAGTTGCTTTTCAACTTAATTTCAATTGATCCATCGATCTTCATATGATCTCACTGAGGTATTTTTATTCATTCATGTGATGTAATCATGTGACACTTTTATTGTGATATCATTTTTTATACTTGGAAAAATCATTCCTTGGATCATAGAATGGTTGAAAGGCATAAAATTTCATGTATGTGCTCAGTATGATCGAGTTTGAATCAATGTAGTGTGGTGACTAGATGTCTTGATCTCATGTCGACCATAGCCTCATTGAGATGTTGGAGGTGAAAATGATGATTTCAATACTGTGAGGCCATAGAGATTGGACATCGTGGATTTATCCTTCCAGTGGACCATTAAACCAATATATATTTTACAGATGAATAGAAGTGTGTCCTTCAAATCCATCATTAAAAATTCACCTGAACTATATTGTAAAATATTAGATAATCTATTATACATGGCGGCCAAGATGGAAATAGGGGATCAGCACCAGTAAATCAACACAGACACCTTTTGGATTTGGTCTAGTGGGATATATGTCCAATTTATGAGCCTAAGAGCTTGTTGTATAGTGCATATACTTGGTCCCACCCACATGTTGAATTAGCAATGCATCATCTTCCATCCAAAATCATTACTAGACTACTTACTTGGTTGTGTTTGGCATTCATGTCCCCCAATTCTGAGGATAATCGTCTCCTATGATGGAATGTGGGATAGACAAATTTTTTATAACGACCCATATAAATATTTCTAATACATAAAAATACCATCACCAAATGAAACTCCATCAAAATATCTTCTTCAGAAAACATCATCATATAAATTTATATTTTTAGACACTTTATATAACATCCTCGTGAATTTTCATATTTCCATTCCCTTCACTTATTTCATTAAATGTTTTAACAATGTGAAATACTCAAACATATCTTGGACATATCTTTAGAAATAGATATAGAAACAGTACAAAAAATAAACCGACTTACTGAAGGATAATCATCCATGATCTATATCAAATTTCATTACCTTGATCCATAAAAATTCACCATGAATCAACACATCATCCACCAAAAAATATTGAATTATTAACAAAAAATGAATTTAAGGCTCAAAAATTTCCCCCATTGTATTTTTCTTTCAATAAAATCTCATACAATTCATCAATATATGGTGTTTACTTTTGTAAACCTTTTTGAAAATCAATATGAAAAGAAAAAATGAAGTATTATAAACCCATCATTCTTCTCAAATGGATGTTTATATCCCTTATATGAAAATTTCAAGATCACTTCTGAGAGAGTAATGATCTCACATGGTTCCCTTAGTAACGAGCCTTTAGTAAATCAAATATACATCTGCATGGGCTAACCCAGTATTGAAAATAAGAGAGATACAACTAAGGGTAATTAAGAAATACTTAAATACCATACATTTGAAATCATTATAAAAATTCCCAAAACTCGTTAAATGTTTTATAAATAATCAGATTCATCAATAAAATGATAAATCCTATACACACATTAACAAACATTACAAAAAGTTCAAGTAAAAAATATATATAACCCCCTTTGTTTTATATTGTAATCAACCATGAATTCCCTCATAGAATATATTATTACAATAATATAGAATAATGTATGATGGCATGAATGCAACGACCCAAAATTTTGAATAAATTTTGTTTCCTAAATTTGAGTGTTATTTTATTTTATACTCAACAAAACTATTTCATTTAATAAAATATATATATTTAAAATCAGACCATTGGGTATTGACGATTATATGACTGTTGTTCAATATGACCATAGGATAATAAATGTTGTGATTAGTGTCTATAAATACAAGTGATCTTGGATAATTAATATATAAAGAAGATTTGATTTCCCCATCTAGTAGTTTCTGGCCGATCGAATCCCATCTGACGGAATTCAGGAAGGAGGTAGCACCTTTGGGCTTTTTCCTAGACCAATCCCAAGTCGACATTCATCGTGTGATGTTGGAATGGAATAGCCTTCAAAAGAAGTTCAAGCAGATAGAAATCACTACTCAGGAAATGTTGGCCGAGCCGCCCTAAGATTCAATCACCCAAGCAATCTTTACTCTTAGGTCCTATGCTGGTGTTATAAGGGGATATGTAATGAGACCATAACTGCCTTGTATAATTTATTGATTTAAATAAAAATTGGGATTTCCACTTATGGTGATGTTTGAGAATTTTCAAATGTCTAGATAAATATATTATGAATATTATTGATCAAATTTAGAAAAAAAATATATTTTAAAAATATTTTTGTAAACCTTAAATAATTAACAATGTGTTATGATTTTCAAAAAATGGAATTCTGTGAATGTGTTCAGTAAGACATTTAGAGTCTAATAAGATCCACATAATTTTTTGTGAATAGTAAATTAAAAATACTGATTTTACGCTTAGTATTAGTAATGTAACCAAATAGATTAGAAATCTCATTTAAATAAAGTATTAATATAATTTAGGCACTTTCATTAAGTAATGTGATTCAATAAAATAGGTAAATTACTATTTTATAAATTATTAGTTATGGTTTAGTTTTTTTGGGTGAATAGAGTTTTTTATTTAAAAATTAAATTAAAAATATACAGAAAATAATTTTTATAAAATGGAGTTCATTTTTGAATTCATAGCATCAATATTATATTAAGGTGAATTTTTGGGATTTTTCTAAAAAAGATGAACTTTTGGTGAGTATGGTTTTTTATTTAAAAATAAAATTTAAAAAATTTAGAATTCTTTTTATAAAATGGAGTTCATATTTGAATTTAGAGCATCGATATTATGTTCAGGTTAATTTGTGGGTTTTTTCTGAAAAAGTTTTATTTTTGGGGAATTGTGAATTTTCAGTTTAGAGTTTCAGGTGTTTAATGACATCATTAAGGATGTAATAATTATGTAATAATTCTGGTCGACTTATGAATAGTTAGATAAGGTATTAGGTTTACCAATTGTCCAATACCATTGGAAAATACCATGGGAAATCCCATGGTTTTTCCAATACCACCGATGAGGTGTCCCTTGGCAATTAATACTTTGTCCCCTCACTTCTCTTATAAATACCAAGACTTTCCCTCAATAATTTCATTTCAAAATCCTCCCCAACTAAGTTATGGTATCTTTACCTCCCTAGTAGTCGTCCCAAAGTGACCTCAAGCACCCCATGGTCCCGACCATCATGCTTTCAAAGTTACTCTTCAAGGTAAGGGATCCTACCTCTCTCTTTCTTTTCAAGTACTCTCTTTTATGTCATTTCATTTTCGCTCAATGTTTTTATGTTGAAGGAGGTTATTTTATATTTATCTTACCATCCTTTTCATGATAATATGATTATATAACACCAATTTCTCTCATCATTTCATTTTATGAATGTTTAAGCGATGTCGTTAGGCTGCCAAATTTTCGTAATGGATTCTTTCACTCTTCCCATTTTCAAAGTTCAACTTTCCTGTCAAGTATTTCAAGTTCCTTTTTTCCATGTTGGGGTATTATCTCTATATTCATCATACATTAATTATATTTTCACATGATGATATTCCCTATTTATTCTAATCAATTCAATTTTTGCGGTTTTAAGTGACGCTGTTAAGCTGCCGAATTTTTCATAAGTGAATTCTTATTCTTATCCTCATTTCATGTTTTTCATTTCATATGTTATGACCTTAAAATTTTAAAACCATGTTCTTATATCCTATATATTTTGTCCCAATACTATTTTATGGATCATTTATCAGTGGGTGACCCATGTACCCTCTGTTTTTAATGTTTTCTATAACCCTGCAACATAGCCGTTATGCAGTCGAATTTTCACCTCAAAATATCTCTCTCTTTATCTAAAATTATTTTTATTTATTAAATGAATACTCAAAAATTTTTATTCTTCAGGGTTATTAACATATATATATTAATGTTTTCATTTTTAAATTCTGTTATTTACATACATGAGACCCACTTTCCTTTGCCATGGGTTTAATGTGACATAACGATCACATCTCTAAAGCAGTTTTTAAAATGTTATGACTGTGAAATGAAACCCATTTATTTTATGATATATGGGTTGTTTATGAAATGATTGATGATGATATATGTGTCTCACATGATAATAAAGTCAAATTAAGGGTCCCCCTGATAGCACTCTAATGCATTGGGTAAAGATTTAATCTCTAAAGATGACCATTTTAATGATAGCTTGGTGAATAACCTTGGAAATGTTTTTAATGACACCTTGGGGATGGATGTTGGTGATACAGAAATTATTTTCAATGTTAAATTTTGTAGCCACATATTCATGTTATGAAACTCGTTATTTTTATTATGGTATGCATTATGATCTCTTTCTCATGCCTTAATGTTATTTATCATGACTTTATTGATCTATCTCAAGTTCACATGTAAAATGTTTCTCTTGTTTCCTTTACAGGGCCTTCTACTCACCCTTTCAATTGATTTATGCTCCTAGGTTATGAGATGCTGTAATGAATGTAGGATAAACTATTATGATCCCTTTCAAGTGTATAAGAATAATGTTTAATGTTTTCATGTATTACTTTCCTGGTTTCCAAGACACTAAACCTGAAAGATCAATAGTTTTGTAAAATGTAATGAAACATTATGTTATAAAAAGGCAGGACGCCATAGTTGGTATCAAAGGATAGTTTAGTTATTTATGGAAATTAGGATATGAAAAATGTATGAATAACCCTATATAAATGTTTAAATATAATAAATATTCCTGGTATTTTGGTGAGTATTGAGTATGTGGTTTATCAAGCTAATACATCCCTGTCCGGATACGAGAAGGTAGATGTAGCTCCGGCACAAATTTACATAGGGGTAAAACCTGAAAACATCGCTTTCAGCTAGACGCCAATGGGAACTGTTTCATGACAAAGGGCCTTGTTGCACTCTTGATTAAGACACTCCTGGGGGATAAGTTTGGATTATCACAAGCTTTTTATGAATCATAATGAATGAATTATAGAAAAATGTAATTGTCTAAGCATGATGTATTATTACATAAAATCCTTTTTAGTTATATGATTTGTAAATGAAATAAGTTTCTCATGAATGATTTATTCTTTTATAAAATATCCCCATCATCTAGGAATACATTGATGTATTTCCTATGGAGTTACCCAGACCTCCCCCAGAAAGAGAGGTATAACTATCCATTGAACTCGTACCTAGATATCATCTGATGTAAAAGACCTCCTATAAGATAGAAAATGTGGATCTAGAGGAATTAAATAAACAACTCCAAGATCTATTGGATAATTGGTTTAACTGACTAAGTGTGTCTCCATTGGGAGAACCAGTTCTCTTTGTGAAGAAGAAGCATGGGTCGATGAATCTATGCATTGATTATAAAGAACTGATTGGGATCACAGTGAAAAAATGCCCTCTTCTAATAATTGATGAATTATTTGACCAACTTAATAGGACAAAATACTTCTCTAAGATTGATCTTCATTCCAGTTATCATCAATTGATGGTGATGAATAATGATATTCCAAAAACTGTCTTCCAATCAAGATATGTGAATTATGAGTTTTTTGTTATTCCCTTCAGACTGCCTAATGAACCATCAATTTTTATGGATCAAGAATAAGTTGATTTTGGAAACTTATGTTTAATCATATGGATATCCTTTTTGTAGGAAAATGTTTTGGTGATTAAATGATAATGGTTATTTTGTACGATGTTTTCTCTTTTGGAGTGCAATTTTATAAGGGAAAAAATACTACAGGATTTAAATTGAGGAGGAATGGTTGAATTTTTTTTTGGAAAAATTATAGTATTTATTTTGGACATATAGTGATTTGGGTTATTTCTGGAAAATGATGAAACTAGAATAAATAATATGTGAATAGGATAATTACACTTTATTATGAGACATTAATAAAAGTCAATGTTATTTAGAGATAAATGTTATAATTTATTGGGAATGACTATGTTATTAAATCCTTCCGTGTTTTTGGTTCCAATCATAGTTTGGATTATTCTAAATAATATTAAAGATGATTGGGTGTTGAATGGTTTTCTAGAACTATGGGTACTTTTTGTTGAATTTTGGAGATTAATAGTCATATTTATTTTTATTTAGGATTATTCTTTTGGGGGATTATATGATTTTGTACTATCCTTTTTAGTTTTAGATGATGACTAAAGGTGAGGGAGAAATATAGTTATTGTTTTTTGGATTATGTGATTCTCTGGAAGATGATTCTCGTTATCTTAATGAGACTTAGTCATTTTGAATGCTCATTGTTTGGAGAAAAGATTAGTCTTGGTGGAAACATATTAGGGGATGAAACTATACTTAAAGGTAGGTATATTTCTTTATGTTTTCATTCTATATCATAAATGAATTACTCAAAATTATGAAAAAGGAAGGTAAAAAAACGTTGTTGGTTTACGTTTTCTACAGGGTGATCAAAGACCATTTAACACATCTAAAGTTTGTGATCTTCTTTTGGTTAATTTTCTCCTAATAATGTTTTATATCACTCTACATCAGAACTAGACCCTTACTTTTCTCTTCCATATCTATGTTTTACTACATGGAATACTAGTTTGGGTTAACTCAGATGACCTTTCAACTTCTCTTTATTTCTTTTAAAGTAATTTTTTTCTGACTCTTTTTCCGATGTGGGGCTTTCAACGAAATTTCCAAACCCAATATTAAAATTTTGAGGATGCAATTTATTAAGGGGGGAAGGTTGTAACAACCTGAAATTTTGAATAAATTTTGTTTCCTAACTTTGACTGTTATTTTATTTTATACTCAACAAAATTATTTCATTTAATAAAATGAGTATAATTAAAATAAGACCATTTGGTTTTTATTGTTATATGACCATTGGTCAATATGACCATTGGAAACTAAATGTTGTGATTATTGTCTATAAAGACAAGTGATCTTGGATAATTAATATAGAATGGAGATTCGATGGCCCCATCCGGTAGTCTGGGGCCAATCGAAGCCCATCTGACGGAACTCGGGAAGGAGGTACCACCTTCGGGCTTTACCCAAGACCAAACCCAAGTCGAGCTTCATCGTGTGAAGTTGGGATGAAATCGTCTTCACGAGATGTTCAAGCTGATAGAAATCACTACTTGGGAAATGTTGGCCAAGCCTCCCCAATATTCTATCACCCTATCACACCTTACTCTTAGGTCATATGCTAGTGTTATAAGAGGCTATGTAACGAGACCGTAATTTCCTTATATAATCCATTGATTTAAATAAAAATTGTGATTTCTTTTTATGGTGATGTTTGTGAATTTTCAAATGTCCAGATAAATATAGTATTCATATAAATTATTGTTTTTAGAAAAAAAAAGTCATTTTAAATATATTTATGTAATCCTTATATAATTAATAATGTGTTATGATTTTAAAAAAAATGGTCTTATGTAAATGTGTTCAGTAAGAAATTTTGATTCTAATAAGATCAACTTAATTTTTTGTGAATAGTAAATTAGGAATAGTGGTTTTACACTCTGGATTATTAATGTGACCAAATAGATTAGTAATCTCACTTAAAGAATGAACTAATATAATTTAGGAACCTTGATTAAGTAACGTGATTCAATAAAATATGTAAATAAGTGTTTTAGAAATTATTAGGTAAGTATTAGTTTTTTCGGGTGAATAGTGTTTTTTTATTTTAAAATTAAATTACAAATATTTAGAAAATTATTTTAATAAAATGGAGTTCATTTTTGAATTCAGAGTTTTGATATTATGTTAAGGTGAACTTTTTGGATTTTTCAGAAAAAGTTGATTTTTTGTGGAATAGTGTTTTTTATTTAAAAATTAAATTGAAATTATTTAGAATTTTTTTTATAAAAATGAATTTATTTTTGAATTCAGAGCATTGATATTATGTTATGGTGAATTTTTGGGATTTTTCTGAAAAAGTTGAATTTTCAGTGAATAATGAATTTTTAGTTTAGGGTATCTGGTGTTTAATGGCATCATTAAGGATGTAATAATTATGTAATAATTCTGGTCGACTTATAAATAGTAATATAAGGTATGAGGTGTACCAAGTGGCCAATAACCTGGTCAAATACCATTGGTAAGCCCATGGTTTTTCCAATACCACAGATGAGGTGTCCCTTGCTAATTAATGCTTTGTCCCCTCATTTCTCCTATAAATACCATGCATTTCCCTCAGTCTTTTCATTTCCATATCCAACCCAACGTTGTTATGGTCTCTTTACCACCCATTTATTCCTACCAATGTTCCCTTAAGCCCCCCAAGTTCATGACCATCAAGTGTTCACAGTTATTCTTCAAGGTACGGGATCCTACCTCTCTCTTTCTTTTCAGGTACTATCTTTTATGTCATTTATTTTATGTTACATGTTATTATTTTGGAGGATGTTATTTTATATTTATATTACTCTGCTTTTCATGTTTATATGATGAGATCCCCCCTATTTCTCTCATCATTTCATTTTATGAATGTTTAAGCGGCGTCATTAGGCTGCCGAATTTTCATAAGGGATTCCTTCACTTTTCACATTTTCAAAGTTCTACTTTCATGTCAAGTCTTTAAAGTTACTTTTTCCATATTGGGGTATGATATCTGTATTCTTCATACTATAATTTTATGTTCACATTATGAGATACCCTATTTAATCTCATCGATTAATTTTTTTGAAATTGTAAATGACGCCGTTAGGCTGCCGAATTCTTCATAAGAGAAATCTTATTCTTGTCTTTCTTTCAATTTTTTCATTTCATATGGTATGTCCTTTAAATTTCATTCCCATGTTCTTATATCCTTTATATTCTTCCCATATAATATTCTATCGATCATTTATGAGTGGGTGACCCATTTCCCCTCTCTTTTCAATGTTTTTTAAAACCCTGCAACATAGTTGTTATGCTGTAGAATTTACATCTCAAAATGTCTCACTCTTTTTCTCAAATTCTTTTATATTATTATGTGAATACTCCAAACTCTTTATTATACCTGGATATTTACATATATATAAAAATGTTCTATTTTAAATTCTGGGATTTACATGCATGATACTTGCTTTCATTTTTTGTGGTCTTAAAGTGCCATAAAGATCACGTGTTCAAAACTGTTTTTAAAATATAATGACTATGAAATGAATCCCATTTAATTTATGCTATATTGGTTGGTTATGAGATTATTGATGATGATATATGAAGCCCACATGATAATAAAGAAAAATTAAGGGTGTACTTTGATAGCGCTCCAATGCATTGGGTAAAGACTTAATCTTTAGAGATGACAATTTTAACGATACCTTGATGAATAACCTTGCTAATTTTTTAATGACACCTTGGGGATGGACCTTGGTGATACAGAAGTTATTGTGTGAGTTAAATGTTGTATCCACATCTTCAAGTAATGAAACATGTTATTTTTATTATGATATGCCTCATGATCACTTTCTCATGCCTTAATGTTATTTATCATGACTTTATTGATGTATCTCAAGTTCACATATAAAATGTTTCTCTTGTTTCCCTTATAGGGCCTTCTGCTCACCCATACCTTTGATGTATACTTTCAGGTTATGATATGAGGTAATGAACTTAGGATGAACAATTAATATGCATTTCATGTGTTTAAGAAGAATGTTTTATTTCGCCATGTAGTAATTTCCTAGTTTCCAAGACAGTTAACCTTAATGATCCTCAGTTTAGTAAAATGTAATGAAAAGTTATGTTATAAAAAGGTGGGATTCCATAATGAATGACATAACTCATCATCCAAAATTTTAAATATATATAGATGTTCCACATTTACTATATAGTAAAGATTTAATATCTTGATCTATTAAATTATACCCCTCATGGGATGTATCCATCTTCCTTAATTCCCTACATGTTAGTAAAAAATAATTTATATAAAATATAATAAAAAGGAAGCTCTCAATTTCTTAGAAATATCATTCAGATTTTAAGCTTACTCTAAAACTAGACCTCTCAATAATTTTAGATTTCATGGAAAATGTGAATGATTATTCCTCATCAGTTGAAACATTTGATATATATGTACTATCATTTTCAGTATTAGATGCATTATTTTTTACATTACACATATTATTTGTCCTTTATTATTAGGCTTGTGAATTTTTATACAAAATTACATATCATTCGTTGTTTTTTCACACCATTATGGTCAACGATTTTCTATTCATCACATGTATATGACTTCATATCAACATTAGATTCATCAACTATCAGTACATTCATTCATTTTTCCTCAATAAGTTTTTAACCATTCTCCCTTTTTTATCTATATCTAGTTAGTCCAACCCGAAAACAAAACATTCATTCTTAATTTTGTAGAATTGATTGGGTTTTTCACATAATACATTGGTTTCTTTTTCATCCTTAAAAAAACTATATTATCTTTGTATTTAAATTGTGTGAAATTTCACATTGTGAGAAAACTCTACAGTTTCACTATTTTCTAACCTTATTTAACACATCTTCTAAAATATTTCTTCAAGAAATCAATTTTCTTACTGAATGTTTGAATGATTTATTGGTCAATGGAATCACTTTTGAATAAATATATATCATAATTTCTACATTTCTTCCACATGATTCAATCATTATTCTTGGTAGTGACATGTTAAACTAGTTTAAATAATCTTTATGAACAAACAATCCATAATTATAGTTTTACCCTCTAAAACATGATCATATAGACTAACATTAATTGTTCTCTAAGGATTTTATTCATTATATTTATATATTTATTAGATGTTAGTTCTTATGAAGAATCCTTATAGATGAATAATTAGGGTCTTTTTTTGTGGAATATTTTGTTCTTATTTTTTTATTTTGGTCCATCCCAATTTAATCATATCACTCATTACTAAATTGTCTAAAACACAAAATGTACATTGAGATTTATTAGGTTTAGATGTAACCCTTCTTCGAGGACATTTATTCTCAGTAGATTTAGAATATTCACCATTGATTTTAAAATCATTGATGAAATATCCATTCATTTTATCCAACTAACTTTTACATGAAATACATAATTACTATATATATGATAATTCTACCTCTTCATAAAAAATATTTTTTCCCGACCATTCACTATATTTTCATTTTCATCTATCTTCAATCAATTTTTCTCTTACCTTTAATGAAATAAATTTCACCACTATTGGTCACTCCTCATCAATGTCAATTTTATTTAGAGACATTTAGTTTATATTCTAACTAATTTACCTTACCCACATTTTCCCTTATCTCATTAAGTTGTGTCTCTTATTTATTGATATGTTCTCCATTTTTACATTATTATTTTTCTTTTTTATTTCCTTAGCATCTGGTTTTTCTCAATTGTAGATTTAGTATTATCTTTATAGAACCATTAAATCATAGTTATCTCTTTACATTCATATCCATCAAATTTTCCTTTATATGATTTGGTTTTCCCAAAAAATAAATTTTATTTCTAAGAGAGTATTCGTCTTCTATTCCATTACATGGTGATGAAGATTCATCAATTTCCTAGCTCATTAGATAAATTCTATTTTTAGTTGATTAATTATTATCTTTCAAATCATAGTCTACTTTTTCATATTTATTAATCCTATTATTTACATAGTGTTCTCATTCATTCGAATCAATTGAATTGGATTTCCCCTTTGGAAATTCATCTATAAAATTTCAAAACCAATTATAGTTGATTAACATTAATTGATTATTTCATTTTTCTCTTTGGTCTCTATTATAAATCCTTGAAAATAAGACCTACATTTGATTTTAATCCTCTCCATCTACCTTAACCTCAAAATCAATTCATTTTTGTTTATCATCAATTATTTTTTAAAATATTATCATGGATTTAAAGTCTATATCATATAATTTTTTATTTATTTTTAAAACCATGTGTTTTTTTCTTTTAATATGCTATGAGAATATTATGGAGTTCATCCATTGATTGATCTTGTTATCCATCTAATTAGTAATCATTTGAATCAAATCTATTTGGAATGTTTCTCATCAACTACTTCACAATGATGAATCATACAGCTTCTCACAAATCCCATTGATGCTACTAACAATCCAATGTACTTTTTAGTGTATTAATAAATACTTTCATCATCGCCCATGTTTTTATCATTATATTTTCTTTCAACGTTTATAAATTATCATTTTTTCAGTTAGTAATTCCTTCAAAAATGCTTCTCAGTTTATCCTATATGTTATTAGTTGTTAAGATACCCTTCACATCATTATATAAATATTTTGATAAATCCATCAATATTAAATTTTGGGAAATTACATCCTTATCAAATTTTATTTAATTTTAAAACATTATATGAGAATATTTAATGTAGAATTCCAGTATAACTTCCTTCTACACCATGTGATAAGAGATAAAATATCATTATATTTTTAATCCATTAAAGTTCTTTAAAATTGAAAATGGGTATACCCATACTATTTATAGAATTTATATTCTATATCCTCATAATTTTATTTGATATTTCAGAGGTTACCTTTATTTTAATACCATTTGAAATTCAATATTCAATGTCAGATCATTGAGAGAGGAAAGGGTGAACCAGTGATCCCTTTTTCTATTTAATAATTGTTTAATTTATATTAATCCACTATGGATATTTAAATAAAAAAATATACTCTTCATGTCTCTATCAACCATAGTAAAAATAATGACATAAATGAAAAGGTATAGAACATAAGGATTTACATGTTTTAGCAAAAATACATACTCTTTATTGTATTGATTAATCTCCCGAACATTGATTAAAAACAATAATATTGATAAAATCAATAATTGGTTATAAAAATTCACATTGTATCCCTCGTGAATCCCCACATGAGGACCTTTATACTATATCCCATTGTGTTACCATAGTACACACCGTTATACTCTAAAATCTCCGCTAGAGGTATACGCTCATGAGTCGCATAAGAAACTTCATTCTCCAAGATCCAAAAAATGGGTTAATTATTTCTTTAATGATTGATCCATTATACGTTGAATTATTGATCATCCACAATGAGATTTCTGGATCACACATTCACAATTATAATTGAAGATAATTTTCAACCTGATGGTCATTCTAAAAGATCTATAATCTCTCGTGTTTGATTAGTTATAGTTATGACAAAATTCTCAGTATATGGTCCCTTTTGTATGTAGATGTCTTAACTCCTGGGACCAAATTCCACTTAATAGGTACCCCATGCCTAGTTGGTCACATATCCTCAAGTGCATCTCCCCAAATTTCAAAGGTTAATGTCTAGCAGCGAGGGCCTAGGGTGAAAACATAGAGAGACTTTTTACTCATTAACAAAGTGTATAACAACCAATAAATATTAGCATAAGTAAATGCGAGAAGAAATATATCTAAAAGATAAGAATGGATAACAATAATTGTATCAAATGGAATAGCTAATGATAATCTTTCATGTAAATTGAAAAATAGATTACGTGGATACAAGACAACAGGTGTTCCCATTTTTTGGGGTTGACCCAACTCTTGTGAATTTGTGACTATCATTGACCATGTTCTAAATTAGTTATCTTCTTGGAAAGGTAAATATCTCCCTATGGTAGGTAGGACTTGCCTTGTTAAATCTACTATTGTCTCCAAGATTTTATATAAATTGCCAATTGGCCTCATTAAAAAAATTAGCACTTTAAAAAAAAACATCATCTAGACTTGTAACATTCTGGAATGAAAACTTGTGATTGTTTCTTAGTCAAGCTGTTGCAATCCCATTGAATATGGTGGTATTGGTATAAAAAATATCAAATACATTAATAAACCCCTTCAATTATGAATCACTTAGAAAACTTTTCCCAATTCTTCTAAAACTATTACCTTTCTCAAAAAAAGGTTTCTTGATATTCATAAAATGGGAAATTAAAACTTCATTAACGAATAAATCTTGCCTTCCATAAAATATTCTTTCACCAATATTATGAATAACACAAGATGGATAGTCTCCAGAGACTCCTACCTAAAATTTTGGATGGATAACTGGACTGGAATGCCTTTAATTTCCATGATACCTCCAAATCAAACCCCTGATAATACACATAGCTCTATCAGAGACATTTTAAACTCTAAACATGACCACCTTCATAATATTATTCTGACCATCATTGAAAACTACTCTTTCACTCATACTAATAATTTCGTAACTTGGGAACCTGCTCAAAATGGTATGATAAACTCAAAACATTTCTTCAAGCATTAATTTTGCATATCTAAAAGTGACTAAAATGGGTTAAAACATTTCAAAAAACCATGGATAAAACCTTCTAGATTCAACCTCATATAGCGTCTTTCTCACAACAAAGTGGAAATTGAATTTTTCCTCCATTCTTTTGGAATTATGCTCTAATCTAAGCAAAAAATCTTTATTCAACACAGATAAGTTTATAACCACCTATTTCTCTCATGTACTACTGATTTTAATCTATGGAACTATATTCTTGACATTTTTAAAATAGATGGTTGATTCTTAACCCTATCAATGCTCATACTAAAAAATGTGCTGAAATGGAAGGCTCTCAAAAAATCAGAATCCTCTTATATGTTGAATTTTCTATGCTCCTCCATGTGATCTTGTATAAACAGAATGTTTTTATTCAAAACAATAACTCATTTAATCAAAATTCAGGTTGGAAGAAGATCCCCATTCCCATACATGTAACTGCCTCGATTCCAAAGGGACATTGCCATAAAATCATTCATGACTTTGGGATCCTGAGGTATTTAAGGATTAATGGTAATTTCTATCAGCCACATCACACAAATTATGTGTTCTGGAGATCCCCCCCTCCTAGTATGGATGAAGATAAATATTAATGGTGCCTCCAAGGGAAATCTGGGACCCGTAGGGTGTGGTGCTGTTTTTAGGAATCTCCTCGGTTAGATACTTGGATGCTTTATGGGTAAAAGTGGAATTTCCACCTCCCATGAAGCTAAGAGGTTGGGTTTGATATATGATATCTCCTTATACATGCTCTTTGGATGGAATAACCTTATGATTGAATGTGACTCGACGACTATCAATAAAGCAATTTGGAATAGAATAATTCACCTTCTTTGGCTGATTACGACCCATTGGATATAATGATCTGGTTATCTTATTGATATTAACTATGTCATCACACATGATTGTCGAGGAGAAAACATGGTTGTAGATGGTCCATCCATCATGGGAGTATATCAACACATTAACTGGTTTAAATACCTTCCCACTGATCTTATTTCATTTCATGAAAAATGTTGAAATATAAAGCTATTTTTTTGAGTCCTGTAATATTTCTTTTAATAATATTCTTAATTTGGTCATTTTTTTCCAAGGCATCACTTTTTTTAAAAAAATGGATACAATACAAAAGGTATAAAATGTTCCAATAAAGTATAATAGAAATAAAATAACAATACCAAGCATCTAAATCTACAACTTATTCTTATTCTATGAATCTCCATACTAAATAGGAAAAAATAATGTATTTGAATTTGTATTATTCCCATAATAAACACTTTTATTCATGTATTCTACCTCTGGTACCAAACGGTTCCCGAAGAGGGTGTGGGATTAATCTTAGTGGGCCACCACCAATGTGGTCTATAACATATGGCCATGTAAGGTAACTGTAATAGTGTGTATGTATGCATATATCATGTAAATCAGTATTAATTAAGTAAATAACCAATTACATACTTTATCCCTTGGATAGTGTCTGAACATATAACCATGTGATTATTGGATTGTACCAATTTATAAATAATTCAAACATTTTGAATGG
Source organism: Viscum album (assembly GCA_963277665.1). NCBI lineage: Eukaryota > Viridiplantae > Streptophyta > Magnoliopsida > Santalales > Viscaceae > Viscum > Viscum album. The sequence continues at coordinate 1,360,051,207 of OY728147.1, read as the reverse complement.
TGAAGGTTCCAAGATATAATAAGAGAAACCATAATTAATAGTTAGTAAATTGTGGTTTTATGGTATTTACGAAGGAAACATAGACCTCAAGGGTCAGTAACTCAGTATTAACTAGGTCTAGATTAGGATAAAAGTGTAATCCAAGGATCATAGTCCAAGGAATTCCAAAATATGTTTCATAATGATTCCATGGTGACCATGCAAGGTAAAATGGGGAAAAGCAATGACTCCACCTTATGGGATTTAATAATGGAACCCACTTCTCCATTTTATATCCAAGGTGTGTATCCATGGAATCCACTAATAAAATTTTAGGTATCCTATGGTGTAATATCAAGAATCTAAGAAAAGAAAATTATTGGGTCTAGGTGGATCTTATTTCATGTAAGCCACATCATTGAATTGTAATGGGGATCCCATGTTCTCAAGGAATTAACTTATAAGAATACACGATGAGCTCAGGTCAGGATGCTTCTGTTTAATGCTGAAGTTATATATAATTTCAATTTGTTCAAGCCTTACCTTTCATCAGTTTAACAAGGCCATGTGTCATAGAAACCTTATTAAATCAGTCTAATGAATAATCAATAAATAAGGTCAATTCTGATACCTTCCTTTGATGTGGTAAGGGGTTCTAAAGGCATGAAACCCATTATTTATTTACATTTAATCCCATCAAGTCATATATATAGTGTACTTTCCAATTTACAATTCACATTTATTTATCAATTGAATCACTTACCATAGGCGAGAGATGTTCTGGGAATACATGGTATATTCCATTATTCAATTCACAATAAATATGAATCCATTTAATATAGAAATTCATACCCATTGAATTGTCAAGAAAATTCACACCCAAATGGTGGCTTAAACATGTCAAATACTAAAATCCCAAATATGGAAAAACATCCAATATGGAATGAAAATATTTATGGTCATAATAGAAAAAATTAATCAAATATTTGGAAAGATCATAACCATGTAGTTCTAATTAATATAAAGATGGAATATAAATTCAATAAACGACCCCCAATGAAATAAGTGGGACCCACACGACAATTTTAAAATCATGAACTTGTGAAATAATTCATCGACCACCCACCATAGGCATGTACACCTCTCCTCCTCTATTATTAGACTATGATTTGGCTAGTATATGACTATATATAAGAAAACATAAATAATTCTCACACCTTAATAACCGGGTCAAGAGAAAGAGAGACATATAACATCACAAATGTACTCAAGTAATTATAGTTGTGCATCTAATGTGATAAACAGAAGGTCGATTGGATATCATAAAAAGGAGAACTTTTAATCACTAGTTTTGACCTTCAAAAACATCAAAATATGTTTAATGTAGGATAATCGTACTAGAACTCAGATTATGAGGAAGGAGGAGGCTTAATTAGATCATTAAGTAGAAAATTACATTTTACCCAGAAATTATACTATGCAGGGTTTTTCCATATGTTTTTCCAAACTATGAAGAAACCATGCACATGAACATAGTTAAGAGGGGAACTGAATTGATAGGCCAAACGATTCGTGAAATTGGGCACCAGCAATGCTAGATGTCTTGGCCAAAAAATGTGACCATCTGCACAGTTATATCTAACAATGTTCTCTACGTGCACAGTTTTCCTTAAATAGGCGATTAAGGGAATTTCCCCAAAAATATGGGTTTTGAGATCTGAACAAGCCCTGGATACACATGGGACATTCTGTAACCGACAAGAAATCCATATTAGGTCCATAATAAAAAATTATACTAAAATTTAAAGGATCCGTTCATGAGTGAAAACCTGGGTTCTTATAGTCTCCCCCATTAAAGGTACTCATCCCCATGTTCACCTTCTATGGGTGGAGAAATACTTCCTGAGAAGAACTCTCACCATTGGGAATGTATCTCAGCCTCCCACTCCCAAGTATCTTCTTATATGTTGTTGTACTACTTTAGAGCCCTTACAAGAGGGAAAAACTGGCAACGAAGAGCCTTCATGTTTTGGTCAATGATGATTACTTGATACTCCCCAAAGGTAGCATAAATATCTAACTAAACATACTCATAATCAATGGTATGATCTTTGTTGATATGATATTTGTGAAACTATAAGACATGGATGATTTTGTGCATGTCATAATACCTATTAAGTAATAGGAACCGTTAGCTAGGTAACACGACCATCTCGCTCTAGAATTTCAACCCACCCTACATAATGAGGAAAAAATATCAATTGCTTGTATAATTAGCTTTACCTTATCTTGGGTGATACATGAAGGAAAACATGATCGCTAAGCTCATGAATTATAGTTCTTTGATTGCAATAAGCATAATATTTCTCTATATATTTTGTAGTAGTCATATGTGTTCTGATCAGCAAACCCTGCTTAGATGTTTCCCGAATGAGACAAGGATCTATTGGGGTTTCTTCACCTAACTCTAGCCTGTACAACCTTGGAAAGAACAACCTAACATATAATTCCTCGAAGGGATACATCTAAATCATTTCCTGAAAGATTTTATTATAGGAGAAATCAATAAGAGGAATATGCTCCTCCAAAAAATAGCTAAAATCAATGACACACACTCAGAGCATATTCTCTAGAATATATATTGTTCTTTTTGATTTTCCATCATTATATGGGTGAAAATATGTTCTTATATGATCCTATGTTTCTATAGAATTCTAAAATCCCGTCCAGATCTAGGACATGAAATGAGTGTCCCTTTCTAAAATGATAGTACGAAGGACCCCATGTATTCATATGATTTAATGGACATATAGTGTTCCCAAATAAACAAAATTTAAGTATCCTAAATAGGAATGAAGTTGGATGAATTCCTTAGTTGGTCAATAGATACCCATATATCTTCGCCACACCTCAGCAACCTAGGTAATCCATAGAAATGTCTTTCCATTTCCATTCTGAGACTCTATGTGGCTGTAAGAAGGTTTAAAGTCTTTGGATACCTATCTTAACATGCTGATAGGTAAAAAACCTAGTGATAGATACTTCTATTTGGAATCATCCTAGGTCACCAATACTAGAATCTCATATCTTGATATGTCTTGGAAATTAGTGTAATAACTGCCTATTGAGAAAGATGGGAATCATGCATCAACTACTCTCTTATATCTATAGTAAGCCAGACATGTCGACGAATATACAAGACGTTATATCTATCCACAGACCAATCCAAAGGTAGGCTATCTTCTAATATACTCTCACAGAGAATCACGACTTCAGGATCTGAAAATTCCTAACCCATCACCTTATCAAGGATTGAATGGGTAACTATAAAATATGAGAGGTAATATTGCTCATGACTAACAAGAAACCCAAGATGAGGCTCCAAAAGAGGTCCAATAACTTCCACTCATAAATGGATTCCCATACAACCTGTGTTTGTTTTTTCAGACTATGTGCATCTCAAACTACGTTTCCCTTATAAGGAATATAGGAACGATCATAAGGAAAAGATTGTTGATATTCAACCCATCTCCATTGTCTAATGTTCAAGTCACACTAATTAAATATATATTTGAGGATCGTGTGGTCTGTGTACACAAAAATGCTCTAACCTAATAGATAGTGTCTCTATAAATGTATGGAATGGAAAACTACTTATAGAACAAGGTCATGTGTTGTGTGATTTTTCTCATGATAACTTAACTACTAATATCCACATGCAATAACTTTTTCCTCTTTCATAATCAATACTCCTAGGCTGATACTTGATGCATCTCAGAAGATGGTATAACTTCTTCCTAGATTTGGGATAATTATAATAGGTGTTAATACCAGCACCCCATTCATCTCTTGAACATATTTCTCGCACTCTCCTAACAACTAGAACATAACACCATTTATAGTAAGGCTAAAAGAGGTGATGCATAATTTGATATGTCCTCTATGAAATGAAGGTAATATCCATCAATCCCCAAGAAACATAGTATATAAAACATGTTCTTAGGATACTCTAAAGTAAATACAAAAATATTTTTAATTGGTCAAAAGAAAAAACATATTCTGATATGATATGACCTGATAATTGATCTTTATTAATCCCAAATTGGCACTTAGCATGATTGGAATAAATATTATGCTATGTCGGTGTACTCATAATTATCTCAATGTGTTTATCACGGTTGTTAATAGTATAAGAATAAACCAAGATTTCATCCACAAATACAATGAATAATGAGTCATGATAGGGATGAAATAAATTATTCATGAGATCCATGAAATTGAAAGGTGCATTCATAAGACCAAATTACATGATAAGGTACTCATATAGACTATACCATCTATAGAATGTTGTATGTGGTATGTATGAAATCCAAAATCACACCAAATGATAACATGATCTTAGATCAATCATAATGAAGACCCTTTCTTCTCTGAGCTGGTCAAGAAGATCATCTATTAGAGGGAGTGGATATTAGTTCTGGATCTTATGATAGTTCAACCATCTATAATCCCTGCATTGACGAAAACTTCCATTTGAATTCTTATCTAAAGAACCAGAAAACCCGAAGAAGATATACTGGACCGTATAAATCCTTTTGGACTATAAATCCTATAACTGTCTCTTGATCTCCTAATGATTTTTTTGTGCCATCTTATATGGAGGAATTGACACTAGATCTTCTCCTAGAACATGGTCAATTGAAAACTCTACCTCTGTATTAGTAGGTATGATAGAAAAATCATTGGGAAATACATCCCTAGAAAGTTCTACAGCTGGAGACAAATTAACATAATGTAGATTGTGATCCTCAATGAAGATATATTCAATCTGGGTGTTCACTCCCCCAATACCATGATTCCATGTTCTATCTGTATTATCCTTGACATCCCACCCACCCTTTTATAAATAAATGTTTCCTTCTAGTGATGTTAAGGTAAACCTATGGAAAAAATATTCTACAAAAGTGTGATATAGAACAAACCAGTCCATCCTATTAAATACATCAAAGCCCATAATCATATGAAAAAAGAAGTTCTATAAGAAAGTGTAACTTCAAACCTCAAGGGGACAGTCACAAAACGAGCATATTCCATCTATTCATACCCCTAACTGATTTTATAGGGTCACTACACCATAATAATAGTATAATTCCAGTCAAAGACATTACATGATAGATATAGAGATAACAGAGTTTGATGCACCTATGTAAAATAAAGAAGACACTATAGTAGATGCCACTGGAATAGTATGTTGTATTATAGAGGGTCTCACAACCTGATCCTTAGTTCTCTACTGTTGTTCATGCAAGTATCTTGATCCATAAACCTATTATAAAACTAGACTACAATGACCATAACTACTATGTTGGTGTTGTATGTGATGAAGGGTATGTCTACGATGGACATAACCTCCTCCTTGTTGAGTCCTACTGAAGATACCCCAACTCCCCACCTGATGTTGGATAAGATAACTTGATCCTCAAGGTGGGGCAGGAACGACTCCTTTTCCACTCATGGTAGTTGTAAAGGGTCTATGAAATAGTGATGGTTACCTATATGGCCTCAAGATTGACCCACCATCGGGTCCCTATCAAAATGAGTATTTATGTTCCCCCTTTATCGACACTAATGACACACTACGAAGCTATCAAAATGAATTCTCACATTCTCACTTCACTAATGAGAACCCTCGAGGAAAAAATTCCTGCAACTGGGAGAACTACTAGCCTACCATGAAATTGGTTCTCTAGGACATATATTAATTTCATTCCTTAGGTTACACTATGTGATAAGAGCCTAACTGACTATTATAGAAATGGCAGGATGGCGACAGACAATCGCCTATGTATGGATGGAATACTAGAACCCATCCTCAAAATGAATAAAATGAGAAATCTCGTCACCAAATAGAAGTGATTCACAACACTTAAACTCAATGAAATGTGATGAGTATTCTATAACTATCATAGAACCATTCCCGAGATTCATGAAATATATAGCATTGTCAGCTCTCAGTGTTTGAGGAAAGAACTGATCATAGAATTTTGTCTAGAAATCAACCCAAAACATGCCCTGGTGACAATTATCTTGGGTAATCAAATCCCACCAATGGTTGGATGATTCCTAAATAATGTATGTGGCATGATTTACCCTCTTCTATGGAGGAATATTCAGATGTTCAAAGATAGATAGGTTGTCTTCTAGCCATGAATTGGCATCTTGTGGACCACCATCCTATGGGAATGTTGGAGGATGGTGGAACTAGATCTAATTATTCGGATCATCTTTCATATGTATAACATGTAGAGAACCATCAATGGAATTCATCAGATATAAGGAACTATAATAACAAGGGGATCATGGCCCAAATTAGGAACAGCAGGCGGTGCCTCGAGTGGCACTACTTGAGGTATGACTGGAGGCTCCATCCCACCACTTCATGATAATGATAATCACCACATTCCTGGAATATGATATGAGGACATCGTGGCTGCATTGGTTGAAAAATTCCAATCACACACCAAAGAAAAAGATTATGAAGAAAAATAGCATCACCAGCAGAAGCTGAATGTCATTAGACTCACTAAACATGGCCTACAACCAAAACTACCTTCTTATATGGCTAGGTATTTGTAGGTCCTTAAGTATAAGTTTCATTTGATTCTCTATTTAATTACCAGGTTCACTCCTTTAACTTTAATAAACAAGACATGGAGGGATAAGTACATGAAACCATTTCATATTATAGGTCATTTTTTACTTTATAATAGATATCCATTACCATTGAGTTAGTACCCATACATATCATCAATGAAAACGACTCCCATTTATTTTTAGAATAATGTCCCGACTTAGTGAATTACTCATCCCAACCCATTTGGTCCCATATTCATTATTAATTGAGATATGTAATCACTCAATCACAACAAAGAGTAATACAAGCACAATGTAACAATCACAACTTCACTCAACAATCATAGGCATATCAATAAAAGAAAATCAGTGATATGTATCTATATAGAATGGAATTATGCTTGAAAATTGAATTTTATGAGCCTAATATAAACCATGTAAAAATTCTAATTTCCCTAATATCATCTGGGTAATGATGAAATTAAATCCTTAATTATAATAACCATCAACAACTCCATAAATCATGTGCATCTCCCAACAGTGAGATAATATGAAGTATATTAGGCAAAATAAAAATAATAATAATTCAAGAAGCTTGATTTTTACAACAAACGTATGTTGGTGAATCACAAGCATGACTTATGATCAATTACTATGGGTTCCTATGATCTGTACTACTGTATCCAAATAGTAAATCAAGAAATGAAAGCCTCTAATACCACTTTTTGATGTCCTAAACCCAGATTCCATTGAATATGTATCCTGAGCCTGGTTGACCACATGGTCAGAAGCACATCACCCCAAACACTAGAGGTTTCTAACTAGTAGTGATGTACTAGGGTTTATCCATGGGGAGTATATTCCCACATTTCCAGAGTGTAGTGAAATAGATAAATATAAACATAGGTAAATAGCCAATGAAATATAAGTAAATGATAAACAATAATAAAAATAACTATATCAACTTGAATAACTGATGTTGATATGTCTTATCACTAGAAAAATGGAATATATGGATACATGACAAAAATCATAAGAGGTTCCAAAAAAGTACAATAGAAATCAAATAACCATCCCATGTATCCTGAGATATAGATCGACCAAATTCCATCAAGAACCATCCTAAACAAAAAGTAATGAAGTGTTCGAAAATATATGCTCCATTTATAAACAAATGTATTCAAGTAATATACCGTGGTTACTAAATGGTTCTCAGAGTGGGTGTGAGATAAATCATAGTGGGACACCACCAATGGGGTTTATAAGATTCAGCCCATTTAATTGAAATGTAACAATGTTCATCCATGCATATATAAAGTAAAGCAGTGTAGTGTAACATCATGCCCATGTACATGCTCTATCCCTCTTGACTGGTGTCTGAACATATAACCAAGACATTATTTGATTTTACCAATATATAAATATATCACCGATAATCAATGGTTGAGGTTCCAAGATAAAATAAGAAAACCAAAATTAATAGTAAATAAGACGTTGTTCCATGCTATTCACTAAAGAATCCTATACTTCATGGTTCAATAACTCAGTAGTAACTATGTATAACTAAGGGTATGTGTGTAATCCAAGGAGCATTGTCCAAAGAATTTCACAATAACTGTCATACCAAATCCATGGAAATCATCCAAGGTAAAATTGGGATACATTGTGACTGGGCCCTATAGGATTTATCCATTTCACATACTTATCAATGTTGGATCTAAGGAGTGTATCCATTGTATCACTTAATACTATGTGAGGGATTCTACAGTGTCTTACCAAGCTTCCAAGAACAGACAAGTATCAGTATCTATGTGTGTCTCATCCTAAGAAAGCATCATCCATGAATTACAATGGGGTTCCCGAGTGTTCGAGGAATTCCTAGATAATAATCCAAGGTGAGATCGAGTCAAACCAATTCTTTTTAATAATGAAGTCATGTATAATTTCAATAGGTTCAAGCCTTGACTTTCATTAGTGATACAAGGCCAAATAGTATGAATACTTTATCAAATACATTAAGGAAAATTCACTAAATAATTTCCATTGCACTACCTTCCATTGATGTGGTAAGGGGTTCAACAAACATGAAAACTATTACTTATTTACATTTAATCCGGTAAGGTCATATACTTAGTATACATGCCAATTTTCATTTCACATTTAGTTTTCTATTGAAGAACATACCAAAGGTAGGTCAAGTGGTGGGTGTACATGGTATTTTCCATTATAAAATTCACAGTACAAATTAATCAATTTAATATATAAATAATCAACCATATAAGGTTAATGAAACGGTACACCCGAATGATGGTTCAAATGTGTCAATTACTAAAACAAGAATTATGGAATAACATCCTATATAGGATGGACAATGTTTTCAGCATAACAAAAAAAATTAATCACAAATATTTAGAGAGAATAACCATATATTTCTAATGAATATAAGGATGAATATAAATTCAATAAACAACAGCTTATGAAATCGTTGGGCCCTACATGACACTTCCAAAATTAACAAATGTGAGGGATGAGTTATAGACCACCCAAATTAAGCTTGTACGACTCGCATCCTCTGGTATAAGAAATTGATTTAGATTAGATTAATGTAGATCTATTAAAATAGGAAAACAATCACACCTCGATTACATGGTTGGTAGAATGATAGATAAATAATGACATAAAAGGACTCGAGTACTTACTGTTATACATCCAACATGATGAAGATAAGCCTGATCAAATTCTGGATGAAGGTGATCTTTCAATCCATATATTAGGAATTCCAAAAACTACAAAATGATAGGAATGCATGATAATCCCATTAGAACTCAGATTAATTGAAATTAGGGGTATTAATTAGATCAATAAGGGAAACACTGACATTTTACCTTGAAATTAGCCTATGCATAGTTTGTCTGTACGATTTTCCAAATCATGCCCAAACACTGTATGGGTTCCAAGGGAAGATGTTTATTATCACGGTTTGGCCACATAGTTTGGGAAACCGTGTACTAACATTGTTAGAGGAATCTTCCAGAATATATGACCATCTAGATAGTTAGATCTAGGTGTATTCCCAACCAGTATGGTTTTCTCTTACTGTGCAAAAAATCCAATTTAAAAAAATAAACGGCTTCCAGGGTCTGAACAATCCTGGTCAACCTTAGGACCTTCACTAACCCACTAGGTATCCATATAAGGTTAAAAACAAATAATATAAATGAAATTTAATGGATCTTTACTGGAGTTAAAACTCGACTTCATACATATAGTCCTAAACTAAATATAACATCTGAATGTGGTTAACATGACTTCATCAAGAATATTTTTATACAAGAAGGAACATGCCCAATATCATTGCTATTTATCTTTTTAAATTCTCAAACAATACTAACATGGATATAATCTCTTCTGATATTCTTCCTAGCTTCACACTCAAATTAATCTCACCTAATTCATGGATTTCATGGAATCCAAAATCATAGCACATTTTGTTATGAACTTTATTATTATTATTTTGTGCTAATAAATAATGTTTTGGTTTTCTCAATTTCTGAAGTGATTACTCATGTTTGTATGTTCGCATACACTACCACCATAGAGCCTTTGTGTCTTGTTCACAAAACAAAATGTCAATGAACTTTTCATCACTTTTATTCACAAACTACATGAAATATATTGCAAGAGTTTCTTACAACCTTTTTTCTCCCATCTTCACTATATAATATAAAGTACACAATCTTTCCATGTTAATGGGATTTTTTTATTACCATCGCATTCCTCAAGTTCAGATCACACTCTTTTAAGAACAATGTTCTATTGAAATCTTGTAAGGACACTTATGTGTATATCCTTCTTCACATGAAGATATATTTTGATATCACTAAATCCCTGGAAGAAAATCACATGTCCATAGTTGTTCTCCATTGTTTCCCCAAAAATTATTCATGTAACAATTGAAGTTCACATGGTTTTAATCCTATAATTCTTGTAACGTTTTCACAATAGAGATCACATGATCACTTATTACCTTTACATGATAGGGTTGTGTGTTATTGTGGTATCCTTCTTTTATAGATGTAACAAACAAGGATATACATGAGGTCCTTCCCATGACATTGGTTTTTTTGTGGACCCCTTTTCAAATGATGTAATAAGATCATAATAATTGTGGGATTATAATTATTGTGATTGGATCACGTGGACTTATTATCCATCGTAATAATGAATCACTAAACTGGTATTCCCCAAAAAATCTATATTTACCCGAAAAATACTATGATAAGTGCCTCAATCTATATAGTTTAGCTGACATGGCCTATATATTATTTTCAAGGAATTTTGGGGATTCCTTAAAACACATGAATATATCAAGATCTCATTATTACTGAATATCTTGGATTCTTTGAGCCTAATGCCTCACCAGAATGTTCATATTATTTACATGATAGCTTCACATGTTAAAATTGTTGATACAATGGTGTCTCGGTGAACACCATATTGTTAATATCATGATAAATCACATTAAAATATATTTATATATAATATACTTTTGAGATTTTTTATCTTTATGAGATGGATTTTTTGAATGTCCACAGGCCATCATATGAGGACTCGGGGTTTAGATTGGTTTTCACCTTACAATAACATGTTATATCCATCTTCTTGAATTTTCATTATGGTTTTTCATTCATTAATGTGACATAATCATGTAAATCGTCACATTATTCATAAAACATCAATTATCCACATCTGTATCATTCTTAATATCATAACATCCATGCATTCCATAAATATCATGCATATTCCTTGTGTGATCATGTTTGTCTTTATGTCAAACTATGGCTGGATGTATTGATTTTCTTTAGATAGTAATCTTATATAGAGTATGGTGATGAAAGTGTTTGTTTTATACCAATGGGACATGGAATATTGGATAGCATGGATTTATCCATTGAGAAGTATGTGTTATATCTATATATTTTTAATGGAAAAAAATATTGTGATCTCTATATCCCATGTAAAGTAATCACATCAACTACACTTTAATATATTATAAAATATGTAGCATTTATAATCAAATTTATTAATAGGTCATTATCACTCATACACCTAAACACACACACACCACCAGGATTCATATTAGTGGTGTTAACACCTAATTTATGCACAATTGGGAGAACTATATGTGTTATATACTCAGTTCATCCCCCATGATGTTTTGTCTAACAATCATCTCTGTCCCATATTCTATCATGAGTTTTTTTCTCATGTGTTGTTCACATCCAAGTCCCAAAAATTTAAGGTTAATCATGGCTTCTGATTTCATGTTTGTTCTCTAATATTTATACGAAGACCCATATAATTATACATAATCTAAAAAAACCATTCACCAAATGAAAATCACATAAAATGTATTCTTAAAAATATTTTTTCATACAAATTAATATTTTTATAGCCTTCATATGCCATCTGAATACGTTTAGATATTTTCTTGACCATCACTTATTTCTTAAAATATTGGATCAATATGAAATCCTTAAACTTAATGGGAACATAACAAAGGAAATATGAACTATTCAAAAATCATTATTAATAACCAAGGATAATTTTCCAATAATAACATCTAATTATAATAGATTGATCCATAATAATTATCCATACATCCCCTCTTCATTTCATAACAAAAAATGACTTATTTAAAAAAAATATAATCAAGGTTCAATAATTAACTCTCTGAGGCATCCCATGACCATGCTAATTCCCACACAGGGTTTTCTAAACATAACTCACAGTAACATTCCAGGGATAAAAAACCTACCATCTCATCCAACACATTTTCAATGCACTAAAAAAAATGAAATGAAAAACAATAACCATAACATATATATTAAATCAAACTCCATGGCCATATAAAAAATAGAATCTCATCCAACACTTTCATAGAATTCATATAAGGAATTTATCAAAGAATATATATGTATTGATATATATTTAATCACTTTTATAAATGTTCTATAAATATATCCACGTTTTCTGTTTCACACTACCAATAACTCTACCCCAAAAGTTTTATATCAACACACCGTATATTCCACTCCCCACAAAATGATCATAAATGTCATTACATCATTGATAAATTTTCCCAAATTCTCGACAATTGATACATTCTTGACTGAAAATTATGGACACATGGTGCTGAGAATATTATCCCTTGAACACTACATGATATAAAAAATATCCATCATTTATATATAATTGAACTTCAACCGTGTATATCCATAAACTCCTAATCAAAACAATAGACATTACATTAAATTTTTTATGGAAAACTCCACCCGACTCATATTATCCTTTACCTCTTCTTGATTCCCCACAAAATAAGGGTCATTTTGACCACAACCACAACCCTCCTACTGATCCACAATAATAACACATCTATCAAATAAACCTTTTAATATCTTTTAATGATCATCCTCAAACAGACATTTCAACTTATTTTATCATTCAATTATTCTAATACCAATAATAGGTACTCTACAATCCTTACCCCAATCCCTTTTCAACAATTACCACAATTCTCTAACTAAAACCATTTTATTCATATCCCCCATCACAATAGTATTTACACATTAATGTATCAATGGTATTATATTCTACACCCACAAACAAAAATCCCAGGGACACTACACATCTCTATTGGACATATAGATCTACGAATTCATTGAATATCAAAGATTTAACACTCCATGTCTAACCTAAACACAATGTCCAAACCCAAATCATGAAAGAAATTTCTTATGCCACTCATGAATTCTAGTCTAGAAAAAAATATAACACCCTCATGAATTTTTAATACCAAATCATCTTTTCATTATGAAAAATTCAAATTATATGTCAAAGCATGAGCATCATATATTAGTTCCATAAACACTTATTTTTTCTCCTAATATACTCATATTATCTCGTGATATGTTGATTGTTCTAGGAACCTCATTGGTCCCTCCATTATAAGTAGTTTCCACTAAAAAAACACCTTCACTCAAGGTGATTGATCTAAATAGTACCATGAAATTCCACAAGAGTATTGAAAAACCATATGTAGAGTGTTCTTAGTCAAAGAAACAACATGCCCGATCCATCTCATTACCATTATGCCTATATCGATATTACTATAATACCCATAGAAAATAATGATCATAAAAACACATCCCAATGATCCTCCATTGATTTTGTTTCAAACAAGGAATTTTCAAAATCCTAATTGGTTCTCAGACTACCACCTAAAAATATAATTGACCAAATATCAAAAAAACATGAAAAGATTTTAATTGGTTAGTAATATAAATATGTATAACCATGTTGTAACTACACATAATCCACATGGAACTAAAATAAAAAGTATTCTCTATAATATCAATAGAATTAATATTTTTCTAAAAATACACCATTTTGCACCCCTCATGCAAATTTTCCATAATCCAAATCATCACCCTCTACCTCACATATAGAGAGGCTCTTAGAACTCATCTAACCTCTAACATGGATCACAGTTATAAGTCATTTGGTGACCTACTTATATAACATCCACTATATGGAATTAGAGATGAGGATTTAAAATCATTATATCCAAATCACAATCTGGTTATTTATAGACCACATTGATTACAAGATATCAATACAAATTTCAAGAGATGGTAACTAGTGTATCCAAAATCGACTAAATATATGTAATTTTTTATCCCATGCACCCAAAACTCAATTCCTAAAACATAGCCTCTCTATCTCAACATCTCAACACATTAATATGGTAATTATAAACAAATTATGACCCACATCAGATCATATTTTATAAGTGTTAATGTATAAACCATATAGATAGCCTATTACATAGATACTATAGAAACATCCAAAAACACCAACAGGGAGTCCACATCAACTTCCCACATGATCCATAACATAAACCTAGAATCAATTTAGAGTTTCCACATTCAATTTATTAAATATCATTAATATTTTATAACAATTTCATAGATAAATGAAATATTATATTCAAGTTATAGTGGGAAATCGTTATATTTTTAGCAAGGATTCTCATTTTATCAACACAATGAAATAAACCAAATACATATTCCCATAATATCCTTATCCATTTAATTTAACCATATTATTGAATATAATGGGTTTAGTTTATAAAGACATAAATTTTATGCCGTTGAGGAAAAAACTATTAATATTTTAATTGGTATTATAATTAATGATTTCCACATAAAATTAACGAAAAAATAATAATATAATATGTCATTAGCAAATTATATTGTTTATTAAATTATAATACATCATATCGATATACATGATATGATTATATAAATATCTATGGTGATATTAAATAACTAAACTATGTAACTATATATGTTACTAGATAATGAAACAAATAAAATCACACATATGAAATAAAAATCCTTCGAGCCTTTTATAAAGAATAAACACATCTCCTCTCTTTTGTATACTGATAAAAGTGATAATTCATATAAAAATAATACATTTACACTCATGTTTTTCATTTTATGTGAAATGAAATACTGTGTAAAATATAATAACATGAAAAATTATCTCACCTCAAGAATACATGAACTTATCTCATACAAGGGGTGGCCAGCCCCAATCACATGCATTATTCCTTATCTAGAAAAATATCAATTATAATTTTAAATGGAAAAAATATAACAAAAGAAAATAACATCTATGATTCCATTTTTTAATGACCCATAACATGATCCATATAATTTGTGCCTCAAAATAGTTCCATACATTTCGTATTGATAAATTCTATATGTGATAGAGGTTGCTATGTAGAAGCACGTGTCTAGGGTGGTGTTGCCGAGAGACCACATCTATATGTTAGGGACAATAATAGTGAAAATTAATTAAATCAAATAAAATTGTAGATGAATTAGTGAAACAAAAGCCGAAAATATATAATAATTTCTGAAATAACTCATTCCAAAATGAAATGTACCATATACAATGTAAATTGGGAATAAAATATTAGACCAAATGTCCAAAATAACCAAACAATAAAACTAGAATTAAAATAAAATATATCCTCAGTCCAAGAATGATCCTAACCCCATGTTCCATCCAAGATGTCAAACCAAAACTTCCAGTGTATAGTACCGACTGGAGTACACAAGTTCTATAGAATTCTGAGAAGGATGTCAGTATGAAAAAATAGTCCACTAAAAATAAATTTCTAAAAATTACTATATGATATAAATTCTCATGAATTATTTCTATTGATAAATAATTAAATATATTATAAATAATTTTGTGTATTTTTCAATATATTAATAATTATAAATAAAATTTAGTACAAAAATTTTGTTGCCATGGATCCATAATGACATTCAATGATAGTCTATGTCATTACCCACATGCCTTGGATAATATCAAGGAGTATCTAATCATAGAATATATTATTTGATGAAAATATCAATGTAAACTGGTAAGGCATCCCTGGGTGTAAAAATATGACGGAATTTAAATAGCTTATCTAGGTATTCCCACTAACTGTACAAAAAGGGATATCATTGGTGTTACCCTTAGAATTTCAATAATCTCTTCTACCAATTTGAACTAAATGAATCATCAAATAATTTTAGAAGAATAGATATCTCATAATATAATGCTCACAATAAAGGAATTATATTCATGATAATTCTCAATCTAGGGATCTAATCCCGTAAAATTCATCCCTAATACCATATATTTATCCAAAATATTAATATATAGAATTTGAATCATATATGAATTACTCAAATACATGGGTGAGTTACACAAATTTATTAATAGTAATTAATATATGAACAATCTAATTGATCACTCATAGTATTCTATTTTATTAGTCTTGAATAAATCAGAGGATTTTCTCAAACTCTTTATGTCAACTATGTACCCTATCAGAATATATGAATTTACCATTAAGATGCACACTAGTAACATCATTATTGAATCCCTATAATTTAAAATTTTAATATTAGAACATCATCACAAAAATTGAAAACTATTATCATTCGTCAATTTATTCATTAATTTCCTTACACATATAAATCTAGTTGAATATCAACCTATCATTTATAATATTAAATTAATTTAGAAACCATATTAAATTTCATCCATTTAAAAATATTTTTATGATGGAATATGAATTTTTATAAAACTCATGGTTCTCATTTAATCCTTAAAAAATTTATTAAAATTCAAAAATTTCCATGGCATAGTTAAATAGGATGTCTGAGACAAGCTGTCTTGGAATATTTTTTATATTTTTATTATTGAAATTATATTTTACCATAATTATCAATAATTAAATAACATTTAACATGTTACCTTTGACCCCCTTCATGTAAAATTCCAAGAATCAATTATAGTATGATAATATCAACAATAAATCCGCATTCTAACATTATCTATTCAATAGGTGAGGTATTAACTTAGGCCAAATTAAAGGTAGAGTTACAAATAGGATGTACCATTTAATACATCGACATAATAAGTCTATAATAATTTAAAAGGGATATATATTGGCTAGATGAATAAAAAAATTATTATTTTAGGTCCTCACCAAAGATGTAGGTAAGAGTATACAAAAAATGCATTTAAAAAAATTAATCATTAATATGGGTTCATTAGACGGACCTCAGAACATGATTACGATTCAAATAAAATATTCAGTTCATATCATGGTATGTCATTGGCCGAGCTCATCCTTGACAAATATAAAATACAAAACTATCTCATGAGACTAACTCATAGAGAAAAAAAAACCAAAATTAATTTTGAAAAATAAAATAATCACAAAATTAGATATTGAAATTAATAAAAATTATTATTCACTTAGGTAAAGGATGATATTTACTCAACTAGATCATTAGTTTCACCTCAATCCGGGACAAAAGTTTTTATGATATGGGTTTTGTTCCCATAAATATCAACGGAATGTTCCCTATATTATAGACCAAAAAAAATTGATTAAATTTTATATAACTCAAAACACTCAAAATACACATTGTGATATACATCAATTAATACCATGGATGATGAAGTGAATGCATTTTCAAAGGTTGTCCTCAAGATATGTTTCATAGAATCCCCATCATCTCAATAAAATTTTATTGTACTTCAATGGAATCATCTACCAAATCCCTAAATGTGAAATCCACAACTCGATATAGAATAAATGGAAAAAATTATTTCTATCCATTCTATAGTGTCTCGATAAAAACAATTTAGATTCAACACACATTAATCAAATGATAATTATCATAGAGATAAGAAATTTATAAATACATATATTGTTTCTAATGGGTGTTTGGGGGATAAAACCCCCAAATTGGATGATTAAAATAGTAGATGTAGTGAAATTATGAATTAGAACTCATTTAAAAAGGCTTTGGTATGACCACAATAATCTAAGGATATTTTCCCCAAAATTACAATACCACCAAGAATATAGTATATCTAGATAATAAGAAGAACATTTTTTCTTTTCCACTGACTATTTGATGAACATATATTCTGAAGCTGGAGGTGTTGGAGAAACATGCTTCTACCATAATGTTTTTTAAATGATTCACATGATATCCATAAATAATTCATCCCAAGAAGCTCATCTATATACACAATTATTATTAGTCCAAACCATCATAAAAATCATTATATCTCATGTTCTTAAAAAGGGTTGTCTTCCACATTAATGTCAAATTTTCCACTGAAAATATAAATTTTTCAATTCAATAATTATAATAAATTATACCCAACCAAATATTTTCTCCCATGAAATATATAGTTCGACCTCATACAAATTGATTTCCATGTTCAATATTCTATATTCCTGCAAAATTAACCTTTGATTATGCTTTAAGCTATCCCTTAGGGTTCCTATAATATCTCTTCACCTTTTGAGACATCTAATAAAGAGAAAAAATTATTTTTCAAAAATACAGTGTTGGGGTACACACCCTAGTGAGGATATGTAATCCAAAATAGTAATACCATGAATAATATATATTTCACATAAGAAACTAATAATGAATTTATCTTGTATTGATCGCTAATAGTCAAAGTCTAACCATCTTTGACATTCTCTCACAACCATGTGAAATGTACTAGCTAAAACATTTCATATTTCTTACATGAATTTTTGTCACATAGATTATGTTATGATACCTCATCATTCAGTTTTCATGATGTAACCATAATATATCATTTAAATAAAATCCACATACAATAATAAATTTAACAATGTATTACAACAACAATGATCTATAGCAAAAATTCAAATTTCCATAAAAAATAATGGCACATAATTTTTTCCATAATTCTCGAAAAACATTTAATATCATTATCCAAGAAGGATAAGTACATTAAATTATGAAATCAACATCATAACATATTTGTTTCTAAAATATTTAAGACAATAATTAATTTTATCATTCAGTTTCTAGAGGATGATACTTTGTTCCTTGTTTTTTTTCGCTAATCATAATAATTCTTTGGGTCTGTTGTAAATAATAATATATGATTGTTATGTTATGGGTTTATTTTATTATATCCTCATTATTATTAAAATTACACCAATTTTTTAGATAAAATATACAGTGCTTTACCTAATGTTCAATTGAAATTACCTTATGTGTATGGCCATTAAATATTACAAAAGCATCAATATTATATTTTCATTGAAAATTTTAAAAATATAATTACAGAGGTGGATAGATTTTATATAGAACTTATATATAATGATTTCATGTTCCCAATGAATGTGAAATTTATTCAATAATCTATATTCTAGAAATGAGTTTTTTGGTTTTATTTTAGATTCTGTGTATTTAGAGACAATGATAAAAGAGACCATCTCCCTGAATACATATATATATATATATATGAGGTCATTTGTATATGATTCACATAACTGATGGTAGAATAGTAATAATCATTATATAAAGTAGATGAGTCTTATTATATATAAGTGGATATGGAGGTTATATGATATTATTTTTTTCAATGGTGATACTCATGTCTGATGGTTGGTGTATAATCTATACAAGGTTTTATTTCATTAATCTATTTATCATAGTGATGATACATGTAATGGTTAATAATGAGATGAATTTCTCACCCTTTTATTTTAATATTACAAAATCGATGACAAATAATTCCACTAAGAGTCAATTTTGGAATCTATAGAAGAAAAAATTAGTGGTGGTGTTTTTCAAGTTACACATTATTTTATAGTATGTTCAGGGAGAGATTCATGTAAAAAAATTATACTATAGTCAAAATATTTTCCCTAGTGGAAGTCAAGGTATATATGATTTGACATAAATAATAGTATCTATCTTTATCAAGGATCATGTTATGCAATTTGGGTGAATCTAGATAGAATTTTAAGTTTTCTAATTTTATAGAGAATAAATAGTTATCAATTTTGGATTCATTATAGGGTGGTGTATGGATGATATAGTGAAGAGTAATGTCATTTCAAGGAGAGTAATGTATGATGAATATCCATGTTTTACGTTATGTTTCATAATGGGGATTTTTTTCTTTTATCTCTATGTAATTATATGTAATTTCATTCCTTCAATAGATAGATGGTAGATGGATTTTGTTGTTTAAACCATATGGGCCATGTATTATGTATTTTTTCCAAAACATTGGATTTGTGGGTAAATAATTTTCTATTATTCATGTATTTTGATGATAATAACTATTAATACCCCATAGGTAGGTCTTATTTTTAATCTTCTTATATTCATATATTTTGATCTATGTTAAGAATGATAAATGTTTTATTGTTGATTGCGTATACACTACATGCACTGTAATGAATGATATTACTGAAAAATATGGTTTTATAGTGTATGAGGGTGGTGAAGAACCATCAAATATTACATATAAATATATGGATAAGACCATTATTGTTTGATATAAATTACATTTTTTATAACTTTTCACAATTATCCAAGGAATTATATTTCTAGTTGATATATTTAGATTTTAATTCTATTTTTAAATCAATTTTTAGTATTAGAGAATTCAAATGAGGTGAGAAAAATATATTTTATTCATATATTTGTAAATATATTCCTCGATATTGTACATGATTGGGCTAATTTTCAGTATCATCATGATGAATCACATTTACTAGATTTGTGTGAGGTATATATATAGGAGTATGTGATGTTTATGGAGTACTCAGTAAATACATAAGACCTACAAGAAAAGGGGATTTATAGATATGTGGTTCACATAAATTTGTGTCTTATAGTGTTATAATATTATGGTGTAGTTTTCAGGGGAATGTGAGTTATAATCCCATATTGATTATATATAGATATTTTAATCTTTTCCACAGGATGTTGAGGTACTATTTTTCATTTATATTTGATTGAAATTTTTTCTTGTTGTATTATATTATGATATTGTGATGCATTCATTATAATTTTAGAGGTTATTCATAGTTTTATTGGGTATTTCATTAGATTCATATATTCTATGAGTGATTTTGATTCATGAGGTTTATATTTATTTTTGATGTATCAAATATATATTCCAATAATTCATTGAACATTACATTACACCATTCATGAGTTAGATATTTTTGTAGGTGTTTAGATGATGGGAGATTGATATGGAGTAGATATTTATACATTAAATATGAGTAATATCAGGGCATGATATGCTTAATAATGGATATCAGGTTGGAGGTGGTGGTATTTCTAATATTAGATATTTTATTCCTTGAAATGGTAGGAAGTGGTGGGGACAATGTACTACAGCATGCATGGATATTCCATTATATTAAATATCTTCTATATCTCTAAGAGGAAGGAACAACCCATCATGATAAATTTTTATTGTGGAATGAAGGTCCATAGATTATTTATATATTATATAGGGAGTCTCTAGGTTTATCTTAACTATTGTCTCTTGAGATAGTCTTACATCTGACGAGTTATTCTATAAGAAGAGGTATGGTTTCAGTTTTAATAATGAGATGTTACAGGTAAAATAATACATGATATATATTAAAATGTTGTAATTCTCATTCGGTAATATATTTTATGGTGCTTAGTTTTCATTGATATTCATATCTATGGTATGTTTCTACATGATTTATATCATTTTGTCACTCCCTGGTTTTTAATTTGTTATTGTAGCATGAGGTGAATTACCAAAACAGGTTCTATAACACTCTATTGTTTGATTATTATATAATTTACCGTAGTGTCACATATTATTCTTCATTATTAATATCAATTTTAGGCAGTTTGATAACTACTAATTTTAAGAATCCATGTCTGGTTTTTTCACAGGGTCTATCAGGAAATTTGAGATCCCTTATCATGTAGTGATCTTTTGTTTTTTTTTGAAATTTTTATTTTAAATTTCATTGATTATTTTTATTACACTCAAGTAAAATATATGTCGTTTGTTCCCTATTTGATTATTGGTGCATCAATAAAGTCACCTGAGTTTCCTTTAGTGTGTTTGTCCCTCATCATTAGTATATCAGTCACTATAAGATCAAAAAATGATTTCATCTTTCTTATCTTATAAATTATCTATTTTTTATCCTTATTCATATAAACTCACTGATATAGTTTATTTTTCTTTTATTTATTGATTTTTCCATGATTTTTCATATCCATATCGATATATTATTCTCATTAATAATGAATTTTAATCCTCAAACAATCCAATAATGGAAGATATTTCTGATTTTATCCTCATTAATTATTTAATAAATGTAATAATAATAATTTTATTATTATTGGTTGTATATTATTAATTTACATAAATATGAGAACAATATTAAAAAATTGGACATAAAAGGGATAACAGAAAAAACATTTATGACTAATGGTTTTTTTAATTGATATATATTCTATTGACATATGATACTTTATTGGCCATTTTTTTCAATTGTTGGAATGATAGAATCACCAACCATATAAGGTTAATCACATTGAAAAAAATAATTAACTGCAAAAAAATTAAAGAAATTATTTATAATGTTATCCTTAAATGGATGAATGATTATGAATTCATTCTGAGAAGAAATTATAAGATGTGATTTACCTCTTAATATATGGTGAATTGATACCATAAGGTTGTTTATTTCAATACCATAATTAGAGTTATTTTTTGCATGGTTTAGTTCTAGTTAATTTTGTAACCGTGTCCATGTACAATTTTTTGTTTCAAATTATATTATATTTTTTTGGCCAGATTATAATTTTTATGTTTTTTATGTGGAATGATGCAATGATATTTGGTATTTAATATTGAATTTTGTGCTGAATTGGATTTGTAATGGTTAATTAAATTATTTTTTTAGTTGTTTCTCGTTTTATGTTAGTTTTTTTTACAATGTAACATGAATTGACTTAATGATATTGATAATGGTAAATAGTGTAATAAATAAATGTAGGATTTTCAAATGGATTATAATGGTTTGTTGGAAAAACAATATCATTTTATTGAAGAGGAAATTTCATAATAAAAATGATCCATAATAAATTTCTAAAATTCTATGGCTATTGTAAAATTAAAATGGTTATATTAATTATTATGAAGTGATGAATACTGAATGTATTATATAAATTAAATGAGTATAGTGTGGATGGTAATAAGGAATCATAAAATTTATTATGATGGGATAAAATTGGAAGTTAATAATATTATTATGGGTATAATTTTATAAAGGGTGTTTTTAAATAATGGGATATGAAGTTAGTGAGGTGTAATAATGATGTGGTTGTTTTTGAGGGTGATCATATAGTTTGTTTTCTATAAACCAATAACTTGTACATTGTTTTGGATACTATATATATTATAACAATAGGATATTTTATAGGCCACAAAAGTAGTGTTGGGTAACTATAGTGACACCCATTTGGTTTTCAGATCTGAGTGTATTAAAAAATAAATAGATTGTTGAGGTAATGGATGGTAGACTAATACTTCTTTCCCACTGTCACTCATAAAGTATTACATAATTTTATGGCTAATCATTTTTGTGTATCTTATAGATATAATATTTTTGTTGATTTATGTGTATTTATATGCTATCATACCTTGTTATTTAGTTTTGGTGTGGATACATGGTGTTAATCCATAATTATTCTTGGATCAAATGTGGTTAATTTCCATCATGATTATGATAACCTTGTATATAATTGTTTTTAAAGGAGATGATGTTTTCAATTGGTCCATTAGAGAAACACAATTACTAGGGATGTGGTTACGGAGATCATCAATGGCACATAATGTTCTTATATAAAGTTATTATACACATATTTTATTATATATATATATATATATATTTGATTCATATGTTCATAATATAGAGTGTGTGATCATGATATTCCGTTCTATCTCATAGTGGCTATGATCATTATTGTTGTGAATACCGAAGGAGTTTTATTTTTTTATTTTTTCAAAAAATTGTTATCGAAATTTTTTACATAAATCATGGATTCCATTTAAATCATATTAAATAGAGTATATTTTTGGACTATTGTATTTTAATGTTATTTATATAGTAATTCATCCCATAAATATGTGATTATACACATGATTCTAGCCATCTTATATTGTGTAATTTTAGGCAGATATCCAGGATAATTATCTTCTTCATTAATGGAAAGGCATGGGTTCTTGATAGATAATAGTCAAGATAGTAAATGATGAATAAAGTTAATTTCATGGATATGTTGGAAAGAAATAATCACATATTATTCTTTATATAAGGTGAAGAAAAAAATGGTTTTTCCATAGTAATATTAATCAAATTCATTCTATGCATATATAAATTTTTTCAACATTGTATGGAAAGATTTAAATGAGTGTTTATATGACAGAGATTTCTATTAAGGTGTATTAAATGATAATGTAAGTGTAATCATGAATATTTATGTATATAATGGTTTATTTATGAATTAATCTTCATAAAATTTAATTTATATTTTATATATCAATGCATGAAATTATGAAAGGATTAAAATGATATCACGTATTCAGGGTTATTGATACTCTTAAAAATGATTATTGATTATAACGTCACAATCAATGAATAATATATATGACTTAATAATTTATTACCCATGGTGATTGAATCTAAAAAATGATAATATTGGAACCAAATAATATGATTTTGAAAATATTTCCAGTAAAAACAAAAAAATATCTTTTCAGGCGTATTGGTTGAGTCATTTTTTCAATGGTTATATGACGACATGTTTTGATGATTTTTTATTCTAATATTGCATTAAAATTATTTATTTATAGGTATTATGAAGTGATTTATATAAATAATAATGGTGGTGTTAGTTCAAGGATATCATATTTATGAATAATAGTGTATTATAGTGAGTCATTATTTGGCTTTATTTAATGCAGATTTCATGCATATAAAGTTAATGAAACACATGTGATCCCTCAACGAGATATAATTATTAAAATAACTATTAGAAGTTTCAAATTGTTGACATACCATATACATTTTTATTAATCATTTCATTATATTATAAAATAGGTAATTAATTAGTATAAGATAATAAATTTGGGAATCAGAGAATTTTAAAAGTATAAAACTTGAAGAATCTAACAATTATTAGAATACATATCATAATTATCAAAATAATATAGAATTAAATAGATAACATTAAACTATATTAATATAAAATAAATGTATTTAAATTCACCCTAGATGAATATATATGGCACCACACACCATAGAAAAATCATCAACACTAAATTCATATATTTTTTAAATTAAAACCCAATTTTTTTTATAAATAATTATTTATTATTATTTATTATATTTTTTCTATGACCGATGATAAGAATATGTACCAATAAAATATATTTAGATGTTGAATAATTTTTTATGTCATCAAGATCTAACAGATCATAAGTCTACTTTTTAAAACCTGGGATAGGTGAAATTCAATACAGGGAAGAGAGAAATTGTGGAATCGACATGATTTTTTTGTAAATAACTTATTTAATGGATTATATTAAATTAATATGATATTAATGAATTTATATATAGGTAATATTTTACGAGAGTAATTTAAAAATATCCTAATCCAAATTTATAGGTGTTACATCTATTATGAAGGAACTTTATGTTATATAAATATGTTTATGGGTGAAAATGAATAAAAGGATATCATAAAATTGATATAGAAAATATTTGTATGAATGTAATACGTTGAAAATATTTGTGAAAATTGTGATAGATATTCATATATTTATACATTTACTCTGAGTGGTTTGACAAAAAATATACCATGTATATTGAAGAATATATGATCCAAATGAACACTAAAGAAAAAGATGGGTAATAAGGAATAGGTAATAGATAAATCTATAGAGAATCATTAATACGAAATGTTTTATAGACATGTTATGTTTATTGATCTGTATGACTAATAATGAGAGGGGGAGTGAAAAATATATCATAATAAATTTATTTTTATACGCAAAATCTATTGGCATTGTGAGAAAGGGTGGTACAAACAAACCTAATATATTGAATTATATGTTATATTAAAATATGATAGGTGTAATAAGATAATATATGCCTTGAAAATAACCCATATTAAATAATTAATGTTAATACTGGGAACTCCATTTGATGGGTTTTTTATGTTTCATTGATCATTGTTAGATATTCTAGGTGATTCTAACAATATCATAAATCAAATAAATTATAATTAAAGCTATAAGGTTAATATTGGATCATTTTAGAAATTAATTTTTCCAATAATTTCGTATAAAATGTTTTTAATGTTGTAAAATAATAAATCCCCACTTCTGAACATATATTAAAAGATTAGTTTTTCATGATAATTGATATTAGCATCATGATTTTCTATATTGAATCTTGACTATTTATACCATATTATAAGATGTGAAAAATAGTTTCCTTATTTTTTATATCATTCATATAAAATTTAATATGTTTTTATATTATGGTTATTATTTTTAACTATATAACTATATTAATATTTATTCAAATATTGGAAATTAGATAATGAAAAAAACTTTATGGAAATAATAAAAGCAGTCATCAAAATAGAGATTTATATTTTAGATATATAAAGTGTAGTTGGCAATTCTATTTTCTTATTGATTGTATTTCACAAGATAAAATAATATGTGATGTATTCAGTGGATTTTATAGTTTAATTTTTTTAGAATAATATTAGGATTGTAAATATTCGATCTAAAAAGTGATTGAATACAATAATGTTTAAAATAAAATTATATTATCTATAATGATGATATAAAATTAAAATAAATAAAAAAGTAACTAATAGAAATGATTAATGAGTATAGAGAGAATATTTTACCGATCAAATTATATATTTTAATTAAATTTAACTAATAAGTGATCAATTAGGTTTTTCTAGTGACATTAATATAAAGATAATATTACATTAGGAAATATACTTTTTTTTAAATCACAGTGAATTAAGAAAGAAGAAAAAGGATATAGATTTCAAAGTAAATTTATTTTAAAATTCACTGAAATGTTTTATTATAGAATATAATTTACAACATGAAGTTAAATCATAAAGGATTTTTGATATTTAAATTCAATTAAAGGATATTACTATTGTATAATATATTTTTAAAGATCCCCTTTTTATATAAAAAAATATGAACGTATCATTCACATTGTTATTTATAGGATTATTATTTAGACATTATGTAATGAAATGGTGATATATTTTAAAAAAATATCTAGATAAGGAAAATATATTGAAATTATAGTATTTAAATCTTTTTAAATTTTTATATTAGTGTTTAAAAGTGCATAATTCAATTTAGATGACTCAATGATTGGGTACAACTAGACATGGTTATAATGAATAATCATGTAAATAGTAAAATAATTATATAGTTCACTCACCAGGTCATGACTTATAGATGACTATGTATATTCAACGATAAATTCTGAATTGGGAGATATGAATATGAATGTTCATGTGTAATACAGAATTTTATTTCTTTTTAACATAACCATTTTATAATGTATACAAAAATGTTATACTTTAACATAATGCAAATATTCTTCATAATTTTTTATTCAAATTCCATGATGTCAATTCAATATAATGAAAGAGATAAATATTATGAAATACAAATAAATTATTTCCAAGATTATATAATTCTTATTCATTATAAAAATTAAACATATTTGTAGCGGATGAATAATCATCATGAATTCATATTTATTAATAGAGGGGATATGCACTTTTGAATAATGTGTAACAAATTTTAATAAGAATTAAAAAAAATTCTTGGTCGATGGTTTTGGAGAAATTGGATATTTTAAAAGGAAGAATTCATTTATTTTTTTGACATGAATCGTTAATATTTTATTTGGGTTTAATGTAAATAATAAATAGACAATGATTTTGAGGTACAAAATGGGTATGTAATGTCTATGATTAATGTTATTCATATAAATTGGAAATCATATCTATAATATGAAGATAGATAGTTGGTTAGTTTGGCTATAATTGATGTTAAAAAGGTAAAGTAAATATTTAAAATTATTTCACGGTAATAGTTATTTATAAATTAAAAATTTATATTCATGATAAATAGACAATTTCTTATGTTATCATATGTAAAATAGTTATAAAAGAGAATAAATTTATAATATTTTATTTTTAAAAGATCAAAAAACTATGAAAATGGTTCCTAATAATAAAAAAAATGAAAATTTATGTTATATGATAATGGTTTAAATATTTTTCATGAGTTTTATTACATATGATAACTCCTTTGAGGTGAATTTATGTAATTAGAATGCTATGTTTATAATAAGATTAAATCAACATTTTCCATCAAAACATTCTCATTCAAAAATAATTTTACGATATCCAAAAAATAATGATAGTGAAATTAATCAAACTTATAACTAATAGAATAAATAAAATCAATGATTTATTTGAGAAATGGGAATAATGAAATTATGAAAAATATATAAATTGATAAATATTTCTTTATAATATTTCAAACATATATATGACAACTCTATATGAAATATAGTATTTTCAATACAGCAAAGTAGAAAAGTCAATTAATAAAAAAATTACAATGGAACACTATAATATTATTTAGAATTCATGATCATTATTATATTATATTGAACCACATACTACTATAGTTTTTTTAGATCATTCATTAAAAAATATATATAATATTAATATTTTTTAATTCAATAAGAATTTTAATAGGTAAAATTATTCTCATTTCATAAACTTATTACACATAAGATTCCAAAAATTGTTTATTTCCTTCATTGATTCCACATATATGTTAATTGGGTCCTAGAAATAAAATAAATATACCTAGTAACAAACATAAATGAATTAGTGATCTAAAAAGCTGTAAGGGGGGAAATGTAGATGATATAAAGACATGATTTAATACCAATATAATATATTTATATTGTTTTTTATCTGAAAATTATAATAGAATAATATTCCTAAGTATATTAAAATAGAATAAATTTAATGTTCAATATTATATATAAATAATAATTTAACAGTATATGCATTAGGTAAGGCCTATTAAAAATAAAATATAACATACTTTGGATTGGAACTATGCTTGGGGACCATTCATAGTATCTTATGATAAAAGTTGATCCCAATTCTTTAATTGGGTGAATAATTTTAGTCTCACCTAGTACATCATAATATGTTCAAGATCATTTATACCATATAAAAGGGAAGGATACAATGATCGGGGAAAATAAATAATTATAAAACATATAACTTATTATGAATATAGAATGGGATTCGTAACAATATCATCCAACATAGAATTCATCAAAACTTTTTTGAATTTAAATAGGTGTTGGTAAACATGATTAAAAATATAGTGAAATTCAATTTCACCAATTATTAAGGAATGTACATTTATATTAATATATTGAAAAAAATATAATCATAGAGAAACATAAAAGTTTAAAATTTGAAATATAAAGGTTAACTATAATTATTACCACTTATAAACATCATGAAAAATTTTTATAAAAGAAAATATATTTCAAAATAAATATATTAAATTAAAATACCCAAATATAAATAACTAAGTAACATTAAATAAATAATGTAATAAATTATTATGAATACTTTGACATTAAATAATTATATAGAATAAATTATAAAGAGCATAGATATGATTCTTTCATATAATGCCTTAATAAATATTAATCATTTTTAAAATGAAAAAATATAACATAAAAAGATGGGAAATATAGTGTATGAAAAAATAGTCAACATATAATCAATGAATTCTTTTTGAGTTAAAAATAAAATTAAACTAATATGTGATATATTTTGTAAAGGAAACACATTATATTACGTTTTATATTGATTCATAATGAATATGCCATTAAAATAACAATGTTATTTTTATAAACCAATTTTTTATGTTTTTTGGTTTATCAGTCCTATTCAATCATCATTGAGGTGTGTTTGGTGCTTCATGAAGAAATTCATTTTTTACCAATGAATATTATGTTATTTTAAAAACAATATGGAATTTAATTAGAAATTTTGAAATTATATTATGATTTAATTAAAATACAATTTCCATAAATTTATTTTATTGTAATTCAATATTATTTTTTAAAATCATCACCATGTGCAGACACCCTTATTCAATGAAGGTAATATTGGTTTTTAATATGTTGTGTAAGGGTAATAATGTTTTTATTTATCATGTATAATGTCAAATATGTGTTTAAATTGTCTATGTGATGGTATATTCAATATATGTATTTGTATCCACTATTTATCATTGTATTTTTAAAATAATATTTTATTTTATTATTATGATATAACGGAATATTATTCTACTAGCACTAAATAAGGTAAATCATGCTTTCCCATGAATATAACCCCTTATATGTCTAAGAATGTTGTTAATTTTCCACATTTGTGTCTTTTTACACCAACGTTGTATTTAAATCACCATCTTAATGTATTAAATAATGTAACTATGAAAAATAATTAATTAAAATTTTTTTGATTGAGATTTTATGAAATATTTTTTTATTTGGTTTTAATAATCTGTAATTAGGATATGGTAATGATTGAAATAAAAATGGATTTAATTTGGATTAAATATTATTACAAAACATGTTTATCTCTATTTTAGATTACATTATTTCCCTCATTTTGGGTGAATCGTCATTTCTCTTAAAACCTTATAATCAAAACCTAGACTTGGTGTCTTGTGAGTGATCTGAAACCTCTATGAGCCCCTAAAAAATGGTATTTAGGATTTTTCACATCATCTACACTCTTTTATTTTTGGGTAAAACGTTTTTCTATGTATTCTTCCTTCGTAGTGATCTTGAAAATATTAATTTGATTATATGACATATTATAAGGCCCCAGCCTTAAACCTTACTTAATCTTGAGTTATTACAAGATTACACGTTGAGGATCTTTTCGGGTTTAGAGTTTTAGAGAATTAGATCATAAGACTTGCATTACATTCCACATATAAACAAAGTGGTTACATAAAGATAGTATTCTTCATTCCCATCAATGGAACACACATTTAAAATAAAACATGGATTATTTCTTGACACATCCTTGACTCTATCATCTTATCATGTACCTTTCCCTTGACCTGTGAAAAAACATTTCAAAAACTTGGGATGAGCATAAAAACTCAGTATGGGTTATAAAAACATGGAAAGGAAACATGGGTACATACATACATAAGAGTGAAATCATACTTTACCCATAAAACATAATCACTTTAACATACCTCATCAAATCATGAATAAATCATAGAAATCATAATATGTAAAGGTAACTTGAGGCATTCATAACATTCTTACGTAGGGAGTAACCCTCTTGGTTACGTTTGGAATACCCATCACAGTATATTCCCTAAAATCTCTTCGGAGAAACCTTAACGTTTCACTCCTTCACGTTACCCAATGCATTGGAGAGCTATATCGGGCTCACCCGCCCTTAGTTTATCACGGAACCACCCGTCTTCATAATAATGCCCAAGAACCATAACATAATCATATCACATAAAACATGGATAAAGGAAACATAAAATTTCCACATTTCAATCACGAGATATCAATACAACACATTGATATAAAAACATTATGAAAACCATTTTCAATACTAAAATAAAAGAAAATTCAAACACGGTATTTATTTTTCTTTAAAAAAAAGGTATGGCTTGTAGAGGAAGCCGAAACTCAAATAATGGTCACGACGGCGGAGAAGTCGTTGTCGCCGCATACGTACGACAAAAACATTCCATTTTGTCGTTTAGTAAACGCTTTGTATAAAAAAGATTCCTTTTGAATAAACGTAAAAGTCAAAGGGGTTTATACACCGTATAAAATAAAGTTGTGTATAAAATAAAATATGCCTCAATGAAAGGAGATTGAGACGAAGTCCCATACAAAGATAATTTTTAAAATAAAATAGATACATTATGTGTATTCACTATAAGTACACATAAATAAAGTACAAATAAAAGATACGACATAATAATATAATGACATAATTTGAAAGTAGGAGATTAACCCAA
Source organism: Viscum album (assembly GCA_963277665.1). Lineage (NCBI taxonomy): Eukaryota > Viridiplantae > Streptophyta > Magnoliopsida > Santalales > Viscaceae > Viscum > Viscum album. Next base: position 1,360,018,927 of record OY728147.1, on the reverse strand, counting down.
AGAATGGAAATTGGGTTAAGAAGTTCCCATACCTTGTATCTGACTTGACCCAACCGTTCTTTAATCTCCTGAATAATAAACTTGAGTTAATCTCTACTTGATTATGAATCTTTTTCAAGTTCATTATTCCTTTTATACCATGTTATGAACATCATGTAATCATTTAAGTTAATAATGTTCATTTTGTCGGTATTTGGTTCTTAAGTCAAAAATAGGCTTCTTACACTTACATGTTGTTAATTTGGTCAATGTTTCATTATATCCAGAATGGTATTCATGATGTAGATATCATATATGTCATATATATCCAGTACATACATTCATTTATAATATTACATCACATTTAGAGGTAAGAAATGAAATGCACCGTTCGTGGAGACGGTAAGCCGTACGTACGCATGAACGCTACTTCCATTTCTATTTCATATTTTCTGGAATGGAATCATAATGATATAAGAGTATATTATAATTCCAGTATAATAACATATATAATATCATTAACTTTATCCTTTACACATCCCACATATGGTATTAACGAATCAAATCACTGTTAGGGGGCGGTAGTCCGCGCTTCCTAAAATGAAGATATCGTGTTTTACCCATAATGGAAACCATAAAGGTATGCCCAAAATGAAAAAACAGAAGCTTAAATGAAACATAAACATATTATATATCATATATAAAAATAGTGACATCATAATGGCCACCTTTGAAGGTGTTTAATGAGTGTTGAACAATCATCGTTTCGGGAGGCAGAATTTCGCCATCCACGGAAACCGTATGTTCTTTAACCATTTCATGTAGTTGTGTGAGAGTGTAGATAAAACAAATCTTATAACAAAATCCTAGTATATTAATGATACTGGTGTTGTTACAAAAGAAGTATATAAAAAGAGTTTAGGGGGTTGGAGAAGCAAAATAAAACAAAAGAACATGAGAGAATGAATTACCTTTAAAAAGTGTAACTCCTTTTGAGTTGAGCCTAAAGTCTTCCTTTGAAAGGATTCTTCCCAAAGGGAATACTATAGGATGAGGAGAGGGATGTGGAGAGAGCAAATGGGCCGGGGTTGGCCGAGCCAATGGCTTGAAGAGTGTGTGAAATGAGGTAGAGGTGGGGGCCTTTTATAAGAGGAGAGGAGGGGCACTTTTGGAAAGTAAAGAAACATTACATTATTTGAAAATGTGTTTCGGTTTTAAAAGGTCCCACATTGATAGAATTCGTGGATAAGGTGATAAGTCATCGAAATCCATTCATCCAATTGGTTTTGGACATGTTTAGTTCATATATTTTATATTATCTTTCCATTTTATTTAAATCGTCAAATAATGATGTCATCGCTGCATCATTATTATGTCATAAATAATTAAATTTATTTAATGTCTAAAAATTATAAAAAAATTACTATGATGTAGGAAATCTTTTTAGCTTTCCCTTGAATATTTATAATCAAAATGTGGACTTGTATAACCCCACTTAAAAATTGTTTTCGCAAAACATATTATGTTTGTGTCATTTTCACTTTAACATTAAATAAAAAGTAATTTATGTCATTTCCCAACAAAAGTGGATCCATGGGGTCCCCAAGTTAGGACATGGCTTGTCTTGGTCGGCCATGACACAACCAATAAGGTTGGGACATGTGTCTAGGTCATTTTATATTATTAAAGCATTATTTATTCCTTAAACTACACTAATTACCACTAATCGCGATTAAGAACTTAATAAGTTACTATTCACCAAAAAATTATTTTAATCTCATTGAACCACATTTTACTTTTTAATGACAACCATGTATGTCGGATTTTCAAAATTCAGTACACATTAGTGGTAAACTTTCATTTAACTGAAAAATCAGTTTGCTTGATTACCACTTAGTGGTTTCACTATTCATCAAAAATTGAAGTTTTTCAGAAAATTACCAAAAATTCACCCTAAGCTATATTTGATATTCCGAATTCAAAAATGAATTCCATTTTACAAAATTCAAATCATATAAGTCACATTAATTAATTTAATAATTAATTCCCGCTGCCAGAGCAAATAGCGTGTTTTTACAAAACAATAAGTATCAAAAGATTGACACCAGTTTAAGTCTAATTTCAAAGTGAAATTGATTCCAATGACCACCATTGGATAAAATGGTAAAAATATATTCATATTACACATTAAGACCAATTCAAAATATAATCTAATCATATAAATAAATTAGATTAAAAAGCAGTTTTGATGTAAAATACAACATTTTACACTATTCATAAAAAAAAATGAACTTTATCAGAAAGGTACCAAAAATTACACAAAGTAAAATTTGATGTCCCGATTCTTAATAAAGGTTTTATTTGGTCCAAAAGAATGTATAAGAGTGATCAAAACTATATTTAATGACGGTTCACCATTAAAAGGTGATAAGTGAACCTTTAGTGAAAATTAGAGTATAAAAGCCTAAAATTGAACTCTTTCCGTATTTTAAGCCTTTATCTTTTATTGGATAAATATAAAAACACTTAAAAACATATATAATCATATTTTAGTTATTTCTATCCATTCCCGCCAATACAACGGCTACATGTTAACTAACATTTAAAATAATATTATTTTATTACTAGTGTGCAACGTAAGTTTTCAAAGGAACTCATCGTTGCGTATCGGGTACGCTATCGAACACAGCAACCCCTTTAAAATAGAATTTAATATTTAATTCATAAATATTAATAAATATTAAAATTATTTATTCTTCATTTACCTGGGATGTTACATCCTTCCCCCCTTTTGGGAATTGCGTCCTCACAATTTTATTCACTTATCAAAATAAGTGGGGGTATTTAACCCTCATAGCATTTTCTGATTCCCATGTTGCCTCTTCAATCATGTGGTTTTTCCACAAAACCTTTACCTGCTTAATCACCTTATTCCGTAACACTTGCTCCCTGTGGTCAAGAATCTGGACCGGTTGTTCCTCATAAGATAGGTTCTCTTCCAGCTGAACTACCTCTGGACTCAAAACATGAGATGGATCTGGCATATACTTTCTCAACATCGAAACGTGAAAAACATTGTGTACCTGAGATAAACTCGGAGGTAAAGCCACTCGGTATGCAACTGATCCAACTCTCTCCAGAATTTCGTATGGTCCAATGAACCTTGGACTCAACTTTCCTTTCTTACCAAATCTCATCACACTTTTCCAAGGAGAAACCTTGAGAAAAACATGATCACCTACCTCGAAAGATAGATCCGTCCTCCGGTTATCCGCATAACTCTTCTGCCTGCTCTGAGCTGTTCTCATGTGTTTCTGAATCAGCTGAACTTTTTCTGCCATCTCTTCTACCAATTCTGGTCCCATCAACTTTCTTTCACCCACTTCATCCCAGAAAGCTGGAGTTCGACACCGCTTCCCATATAATGCCTGAAATGGTGACATCTGTATACTGGAATGAAAACTGTTATTATATGAAAACTCAACCAAAGAAAGATGCTGGTCCCAACTTCCCTGATAATCCATAGAACAAGCTCGTAGCATTTCCTCCAATGTCAGAATTGTTCGTTCTGACTGCCCATCTGATTGAGGATGAAAAGCTGTACTAAAATTTAACTCAGTACCCAACGACTTCTGAAGGCCTTTCCAAAAGTTAGAAGTAAACCTGGGATCACGATCCGATACAATGGAGAGAGGAACTCCATGTAACCTGACTATCTCTTTAAGATACAAACGGGAAAGTTGATCTAGATAGAAAGTATCTCGTATAGAAAGGAAATGAGAAGATTTGGTCAAGCGATCAACAATAACCCAGATTGAATTATTACCTCAAGATGTCTTTGGTAATCCAACAACAAAGTCCATGGATATATTCTCCCATTTCCACTCTGGCACTGGTAAAGGCTGAAGCATCCCTTTCGGTAACTGCCGCTCTGCTTTAACCTGTTGACAAGTCAAACACTTCACAGTAAAATCAGCAATATCTCTTTTCATTCCATCCCACCAGTAATACTCCCGCAGATCTCTATACATCTTAGTACTGCCCGGATGAACTGAAAACGGAGAACTATGAGCTTCACATAACAACTCTCTCTTCAACTGTGAATCAGAAGGCACACATAACCTCTTCACAAAACTCAAAACACAAACACAAACTTATCCAAGAACTCATGGAAAATTTTATTCATAAGGTCCATGAATACAGCAGGTGCATTGGTTAACCCAAAAGACATAACTACAAATTCATAATGGCCATATCTAGTACGGAACGTAGTCTTCGGAACGTCTGCTTCTTTTACATTCAACTGATGGTACCCTGACCTCTAGTCAATCTTTGAAAAATACTGAGCTCCCTGGAGCTGATACCACTTCATTCGATGGCCCAAAATCTGCTGAAGTTGTTGCAAATGATTTCACCACCCCTTTCTGCTTGTAGTCTAACTGCTTCCCATCACTCAAGCTCCTTGTCGGACACTCGTTTGCATAGTGACCCATCTCATTGCACTTATAACATTTCACTAACTGTAAATCAAATTTATTCTTACCTTCACCTTGATCCTTTTCAGTGCAATCACGAGCCTTATGTCCCATATTACCACATCGGTAGCACTTTACAGAATTCATAAGACATTCCCCAGCATGCCTTTTGCCACATTTATCACAAACTGGAAACTTAGTTCTCTTACCATCAGACTTTTTTGAAGAATTCTTACCTTTCTCCTGCCACCTCGGTCTCTTCTTCTGCTGGTTGTTATAGGACACTTGGTCATCGGCAAACTCCATTTCCACTTTCTCAGCACATCGAACAAGCTTTTCATAACTTTTAAACTCACGAGAAGCTAATTCCCTTCGATACTTTGGCTTTAATCCTGAGTAAAAACGATTGATTTTACTATCAAGGTCTCGGATAAAATTGGGAGCATACCTTGCCAATCGAGTGAACCTTTCTTCATAGGCAGCCACTGAGTCTTCCTCTTGCCTCAATTCCAAGAATTGCTTTTCCATCCTAAGTCGAACAGCCTTAGGAAAATACTTCTCAAGAAACATACCTTTGAATTCATCCCAGTCAAGAGCATCAATCTCATCGGCATCCCTGATATTTTTAACCATAGACCACCACTGATCTGCTTCACCTTCCAGACGGTAAATAGCAAGACTAACCTTTTGATTGTCTGAACACCCCATGACATCAAAAATCTTCTCCAGTGCTTTAATCCACCCTTCAGCTTGCACAGGGTCAGATGATCCTCTGAATGATGGGGGATGTTGCCTCATGAAATGTTCCACCACTGACATGTTCCTCTGTGGTTGATCTGGATGATCTCGTGCATGGATACCACCACCATTTATAGCCTGTGTCAACTGTGCCATCACTGCAACAAACTGTTCAGTTCCGATTCCGACCATCTCAGGTTGCTGATTTGGAAGGTTGTCTTCCTCCTGATGTCGTCCCAACATAGCTGCTTTGTTTCCTCTGCGGAAAACCATTCTGAACACCGAAATATCTTAGGCGAAGCAACATGGTAATCTGTAAATGCTATATCATTTAAATCATATTATAATTTAACACTTTTCTAACTCCTAAAGTTGTCTAAACCGACCTTTGATACCAACTATAAGGCCCCAGCCTTAAACCTTACTTAATCTTGAGTTATTACAAGATTACACGTTGAGGATCTTTTCGGGTTTAGAGTTTTAGAGAATTAGATCATAAGACTTGCATTACATTCCACATATAAACAAAGTGGTTACATAAAGATAGTATTCTTCATTCCCATCAATGGAACACACATTTAAAATAAAACATGGATTATTTCTTGACACATCCTTGACTCTATCATCTTATCATGTACCTTTCCCTTGACCTGTGAAAAAACATTTCAAAAACTTGGGATGAGCATAAAAACTCAGTATGGGTTATAAAAACATGGAAAGGAAACATGGGTACATACATACATAAGAGTGAAATCATACTTTACCCATAAAACATAATCACTTTAACATACCTCATCAAATCATGAATAAATCATAGAAATCATAATATGTAAAGGTAACTTGAGGCATTCATAACATTCTTACGTAGGGAGTAACCCTCTTGGTTACGTTTGGAATACCCATCACAGTATATTCCCTAAAATCTCTTCGGAGAAACCTTAACGTTTCACTCCTTCACGTTACCCAATGCATTGGAGAGCTATATCGGGCTCACCCGCCCTTAGTTTATCACGGAACCACCCGTCTTCATAATAATGCCCAAGAACCATAACATAATCATATCACATAAAACATGGATAAAGGAAACATAAAATTTCCACATTTCAATCACGAGATATCAATACAACACATTGATATAAAAACATTATGAAAACCATTTTCAATACTAAAATTAATGAAAATTCAAACACGGTATTTATTTTTCTTTAAAAAAAAGGTATGACTTGTAGAGGAAGCCGAAACTCAAATAACGGTCACGACGGCGGAGAAGTCGTTGTCGCCGCATACGTACGACAAAAACATTCCATTTTGTCGTTTAGTAAACGCTTTGTATAAAAAAGATTCCTTTTGAATAAACGTAAAAGTCAAAGGGGTTTATACACCGTATAAAATAATGTTGTGTATAAAATAAAATATGCCTCAATGAAAGGAGATTGAGACGAAGTCCCATACAAAGATAATTTTTAAAATAAAATAGATACATTATGTGTATTCACTATAAGTACACATAAATAAAGTACAAATAAAAGATACGACATAATAATATAATGACATAATTTGAAAGTAGGAGATTAACCCAAAGAATGGAAATTGGGTTAAGAAGTTCCCATACCTCGTATCTGACTTGACCCAACTGTTCTTTAATCTCCTGAATAATAAACTTGAGTTAATCCCTACTTGATTATGAATCTTTTTCAAGTTCATTATTCCTTTTATACCATGTTATGAACATCATGTAATCATTTAAGTTAATAATGTTCATTTTGTCGGTATTTGGTTCTTAAGTCAAAAATAGGCTTCTTACACTTACATGTTGTTAATTTGGTCAATGTTTCATTATATCCAGAATGGTATTCATGATGTAGATATAATATATGTCATATATATCCAGTACATACATTCATTTATAATATTACATCACATTTAGAGGTAAGAAATGAAATGCACCGTTCATGGAGACGGTAAGCCGTACGTACGCATGAACGCTACTTCCATTTCTATTTCATATTTTCTGGAATGGAATCATAATGATATAAGAGTATATTATAATTCCAGTATAATAACATATATAATATCATTAACTTTATCCTTTACACATCCCACATATGGTATTAACGAATCAAATCACTTTTAGGGGGCGGTAGTCCGCGCTTCCTAAAATGAAGATATCGTGTTTTACCCATAATGGAAACCATAAAGGTATGCCCAAAATGAAAAAACAGAAGCTTAAATAAAACATAAACATATTATATATCATATATAAAAATAGTGACATCATAATGGCCACCTTTGAAGGTGTTTAATGAGTGTTGAACAATCATCGTTTCGGGAGGCAGAATTTCGCCATCCACGGAAACCGTATGTTCTTTAACCATTTGATGTAGTTGTGTGAGAGTTTAGATCAAATAAATCTTATAACAACATCCTAGTATATTGATGATACTGGTTTTGTTACAAAATAAGTATATAAAAAGAGTTTAGGGGGTTGGAGAAGCAAAATAAAACAAAAGAACATGAGAGAATGAATTACCTTTAAAAAGTGTAACTCCTTTTGAGTTGAGCCTAAAGTCTTCCTTTGAAAGGAATCTTCCCAAAGGGAATCCTCTAGGATGAGGAGAGGGATGTGGAGAGAGCAAATGGGCAGGGGTTGGCCGAGCCAATGGCTTGAAGAGTGTGTGAAATGAGGTAGAGGTGGGGGCCTTTTATAAGAGGAGAGGAGGGGCACTTTTGGAAAGTAAAGAAACATTACATTATTTGAAAATGTGTTTCGGTTTTAAAAGGTCCCACATTGATAGAATTCGTGGATAAGGTGATAAGGCATTGAAATCCATTCATCCAATTGGTTTTGGACATGTGTAGTTCATAGATTTTATATTATCTTTCCATTTTATTTAAATCGTCAAATAATGATGTCATCGCTGCATCATTATTATGTCATAAATAATTAAATTTATTTAATGTCTAAAAATTATAAAAAAATTACTATGATGTAGGAAATCTTTTTAGATTTCCATTGAATATTTATAATCAAAATTTGGACTTGTATAACCCCACTTAAAAATTGTTTTCGCAAAACATATTATGTTTGTGTCATTTTCACTTTAACATTAAATAAAAAGTAATTTATGTCATTTCCCAAAAAAAGTGGATCCATGGGGTCCCCAAGTTAGGACATGGCTTGTCTTGGTCGGCCATGACACAACCAATAAGGTTGGGACATGTGTCTAGGTCATTTTATATTATTAAAGCATTATTTATTCCTTAAACTACACTAATTACCACTAATCGCGATTAAGAACTTAATAAGTTACTATTCACCAAAAAATTATTTTAATCTCATTGAACCACATTTTACTTTTTAATGACAACCATGTATGTCGGATTTTCAAAATTCAGTACACATTAGTGGTAAACTTTCATTTAACTGAAAAATCAGTTTGCTTGATTACCACTTAGTGGTTTCACTATTCATCAAAAATTGAAGTTTTTCAGAAAATTACCAAAAATTCACCCTAAGCTATATTTGATATTCCGAATTAAAAAATGAAGTCCATTTTACAAAATTCAAATCATATAAGTCACATTAATTAATTTAATAATTAATTCCCGCTGCCAGAGCAAATAGCGTGTTTTTACAAAACTATAAGTATCAAAAGATTGACACCAGTTTAAGTCTAATTTCAAAGTGAAATTGATTCCAATGACCACCATTGGATAAAATGGTAAAAATATATTCATATTACACATTAAGAACAATTCAAAAGATAATCTAATCATATAAATAAATTAGATTAAAAAGTAGTTTTGATGTAAAATACAACATTTTACACTATTCATAAAAAAAATGAACTTTATCAGAAAGGTACCAAAAATTACACAAAGTAAAATTTGATGTCCCGATTCTTAATAAAGGTTTTATTTGGTCCAAAAAAATGTATAAGAGTGATCAAAACTATATTTAATGACGGTTCACCATTAAAAGGTGATAAGTGAACCTTTAGTGAAAATTAGAGTATAAAAGCCTAAAATTGAACTCTTTTCGTATTTTAAGCCTTTATCTTTTATTGGATAAATATAAAAACACTTAAAAACATATATAATCATATTTTAGTTATTTCTATCCATTCCCGCCAATACAACGGCTACATGTTAACTAACATTTAAAATAATATTATTTTATTACTAGTCTGCAACGTAAGTTTTCAAAGGAACTCATCGTTGCGTATCGGGTACGCTATCGAACACAGCAACCCCTTTCAAATAGAATTTAATATTTAATTCATAAATATTAATAAATATTAAAATTATTTATTCTTCATTTACCTGGGATGTTACACATATTCTTTGATTTATATTTATGATAATTATTATAAATTGGTGTTATTAAAAAAATAATATAGCAATCTAGTTATGTCACATGAATAATGATTTTTTCCCTAAAACATGAAATCAAATTCTCATTGCAAAAATATATAAATTTACTACTTAATAATATAATAAAAACTAAAGGTATAAGTTTATGATATTTCATTATTAAGAATTAATCTTATTTTTTAATAAATATGTAGATTATAAATTTATAGTTAAATAATTATTTATATTCTATAAATCGGTTTTTATAAAATTGTTTGGGGAATTTAACTCACAATATTTAATAACTATATTTTTTCGGAAATTTAATTAATTTTAGAAATAAATAAAGGATGATAAAATGGATCGAATAATAATATTTTAATTATCAAGAACTGTAAATATTCAGTAGAAGAATAACCTGAAACTGATTTAGTGAATTATTAGTAATGTGAAATTATTATTTATAAAATCGGAATAGTAATAATATTTCAGGATGAATAAAATTTTTATTATATTTAAAATTACCAAATTTTATGTTGAAATATAATATTAATTAAATCATGATATTTAATATTAATAAAATTTATTATACCAAATGAAACATCTTAAAATGTTATGCTTTTATAAATCACATTATTTTATAGGAGTGAAAATTAAGGTAATTATGTGGGATTGTTCTGATCTCACGGTGATTCACTATTTCATTTTCAACCTTACACCACTATGCTAATCGTGTTTTATATTTGTAATTATATAAATAATAAAAAATTCCATTCCATGATTGAATCATTTACTTTTTTATCACTGTTATAAAGATAAATGTTACTTGTTTTGATGATTTTAGTTCATGAGGAGGTGATTTGGAGGGCCCATGATGATATCCAAGAAAAATGGTCCAAACTGCGCAAGATCTATGCACATTAGTGGACTCAACCAATCACTTATCAAGAAATGTGCCTCTAAATGGGAAGAAGTGGTTTTTTATAGTCCATAATTAATAGGTATATATTTTATCCGAAGAATCCTAGGACACATTCATCCATCTATTTTCCCAATCGACCTGATCTATCCAGCAAATCATATCCGCACAAAGTCGAATACGGTGTTCTGCATTTTATCAATTTCTTGAGTTTTTGATGTCCGCATGGTTCCAACCATTCTGTGGATATAGTAAGGATGTGGGTACATTGGTTTCCAATTTTCTCCAAAGAGAGATTCTACATTCAAGTGGTCTAAAACCTTGGTCCATGTGGTTTTACACAATCTCTATGCCCAAAAACACCTTCCACATTGCCTATAAAATGGATGCTTGGGATCCCCATTTGTAATATGAGCCAAGAAATGAAGCTATATCATTTTTATGTCCTAGAGTATTCTTCTACTTATCAATTATGTTCTATAGGCCACTATCCTCATAGGGGGATCAAGAATGATGATGGAGTTCCACCAAAGCTACCTCCTCCAAACTACGTTGAGCTAAATGGCGGGCGTTCACTGTGAGGGAGCTACGCACTTGTCAATGGAGTTAAGATTCTTATTTTTTCTACTATTTTGACGTAATTTTGATGTGAAAACATTTCTTTCAATGTATATTATAAAATTAAATATATTAATTATTATTTTAATGCATGCGATTGAGATACTTTAAATTTCTAACCGATCGGGGTAAGGTTTTGAGGGCGTGACTAGGGTTGTTCCAATTAGACATCACAAGATTCCTTTTCATACCCAAATTCATGATATTTAAATATTATTTGGAAGCTCTTATTTCATGCATAATTTTTGGACCTTGAAAATATGACTGTTATTATAAGGTTTGGTTCTTCAAGCAATGAAATTTATGTTTAGGAATTAATCGCTATTTCAATTAATTTCAACAAAAGAATTACTCCCAACATAAATTAATTTCCACGAATAATAAACATTAAATTGTGTAGTGAACTCACAATGAACCCTTTTATGTCATAATTATAAAACACCACCTTTCCTTGACAACTATTAAACTCTTTAATTAGGTCATTGCATCCTAAAACTATTTTCAAAATCACCCCTTATTATTGTACTTCTTATTAAAAATGCACACTCTAAACCCACAAAAAGCTCCTTGAGAGATGACCTAGGGTTTTCTGTAGACTATAAATCAACATTATAAATATAATCAATTTGATGTGTCATGACATCCCGGTCAAATTTTGGCATCGTTTCTGAGAAGCGCTTGTGTTTTTAGTGCATGTTTTTATATGGTTTTTGTAATTTTTGTGAATATATATTTGTTCTATCTTCAACCTTTTCAATAAAATTTTTTTATGAAATTTTTTTTTATTGTTTTGATGAATGAAGCGTTCTACTCTGAGATATTTAGCACCTTTTGAACCCAAAATAGTGGGGACCATAGGTCAACGACACCGAGGAACACAAGACAATATTTTCACGGAGGACACACAACACACTGAAACTCTTCTCGAACCTTCATCTTCTTTTGGAACTGAAATCAAAACAAAAATTAAATTATATAACATGGATGGAAATGGTAGAACAGTAAAAGAAATAACCTCTCATGATGTTTATATCCAACCCACATTAATTCAATTACAAGGCTAGTCACTCAATTTTGAACTAAAATATGGTTTAATTCATCTGTTACCAAGATTCCATGGATATACTAGAGAGGATCCACACTGCCACTTAAAATAATTTCATTATATTTGTTCTATATTAATATATTCAAATGTGGATGATGAACAATTAATGCTCGTAGAATTACCATTTTCATTAGAAGACACTTCAAAATACTAGCTTTACAATGTTAATTCACCAATTAGAGGTTGGGCGGACCTGAAATGCATTTTTCATGAAAAATATTTCCAACCCTCTCGAACTGAAACTACATGCAATGGAAATTATGGTATAAGTTGTTCATAATGGGAATCATTACATGAATATTTAGAACACTTTATATGGTTATGTTTATTTTTACCACACCACCAAATAAGTGATCAACTTTTAATTCAATATTTTTATGATGGTTTAATTACTATTGATAGAAATATGATTGATGCGATTGTAGGTGGTGAACATGTAGATAAAACCCCAATTTTTGCATGAATGCTGATTGAGAACATGGTACAGAACACTCAAATATTTGGTACAAGGTCCAATGTACCCATTCGAGGTGTCCATGAGGTGCAAAGTACTGAATTAAATAGTACGGTGTGAATGATGTTCAAGGAGGAAAGTACCCTTCTTCGACAACTTGCTCCTTCCCAAGGTGAATCTTAATATCCACCTCCAATCCATTGTGGTATATATTCTTCTGACACCCACTACTCTGATAAATGCCCCCCAAAAAGAAAAAATTCTAATATTTTTAAGGCGTTCTTTCTAGGTCGCCCCTATAACCAACTCTTTAGGCTAAAACCATACTATCCATCCAATCATGGGGGGAAAGAAAACCAATCCTATAGGAAAGGGGGTATTCAAACAAACCTCAATAACCATCGATCCAACTGGGGTATAGTAGTCAACCACCACCACCTAAAAATCATCAACCACAACAAATGGCTTTCCAACAAACCCCTCCCAATCCCAAGCCTAGCTTAAAATTCAATATGAAACAAATGGATTCCAATAATATCCAACTCCAAAAAACCCACCCAAGATTCCATAAAAGTCCTGAAAACCCCATTCATCCTACTTTCTAACTCAGTGGGGAAAATATAGAGCCATGAGTCGTGTATACAACATTCTAAAGCAGTAAATGACCCTAGAGATAAAGTAAATGTCAATTACATCACCCTTTGGAGTAGAACAAAACTAAAAATCCAAATGACCCATCTACTAAACTCATCCCCTCCAAAGGAGACCACCATACCAACTAATGGAAATACTCAAAAATAGATAGAACTATGTCCTGAGAGAAACCCCTCCAATGGAATGATTGTGTATATTGATGAGTAACCCATCCCAACACCACCACTTCTATTTACAAAAAGGGCCACCCAACCTAGAAAATAAAAGAAAACTGAACGTGATAAGGGAATTTTGGAGACATTCAAAAAATTACGTTTATACATTCCCCTAATTGATGTTGTAAAAAAAATTCATAGATATACGAAGTTTCTAAAAGAGATGTGTAAAAAACTGAATGAGACTTCGAGGTGATGAAAAGGTGAGCTTGGGGAGTAAAGTATCACAATTAATAGAGTCATCACATCCCACTATGTGTAATGATCTTGGTACATTTTTGAATCCAAGCACCATAGAGGAGTTTTCTTTTTCTAATGCTTTGATTGATTTTGGTTTTTCTATTAATGTGATGCCTCACTCTACATAATCTTCTTTGTAGGTAGGTGAACTAAATCCCACTAGAATAGTCATTCTTCTAGAAAATCAGTGTACCACACACCCCTCTTGTGTGTTAGATTATATTCTCGTGATAGTGGAAATTTTAAATTTGCCTGCTGATTTTTATCGGTTAAAAATGGAAGATGACAGGATGAATGGACATGCCCCAATTATATTGGGGAGAAATTTCTTGAAAACCTCTAAATACATAATTGATGTACATAACGTAACATTATCTATAGAATTTGGTGGTGACAAGGTTCATATCAACATCTTTGATTCCATGAAGGACCCCTAATTAGAACATTCCTCTCTCCCTAGTAATTCAATTGATTTACACTCTTCCCCTGAAAAAACAACTTTTATTTCCCAAGATACCCTTTGTGATATTTCTTCATTGATAAAAATCCTAGGAAATGATTCATTAATTAGATTTTGTAGTGGTATAGAAAAGTGTCATGCATGTTCAATGGTTGTTTTTTTTCTTTAACTCTAATGATCCAGTGATCATCGATGATATTGGAAATATTATAAAAGATCATTCCTCTCCTGAGGATGATACCATTGAGAAGTTAGATGAGATTAGTGATCTCTCAATTTCACAAAAACTCCTATCAATCCAAAATCCATAATAATTGTAATTAAAACAACTTCCTCAAAATTTAAAATAAGCATATCGTGAGAATGGAAATAAGCTGCCTGCAATCATTGATAATTAACTCCCTCCTAAGCATGAAATGAGATTGCATGAACTTTTGAGGGAGTATAAATAGGCATTGGGATGGAACCTTGCCGACATTCATGGTATTATCCCATCAATTTGAATACATCATATTTTATTAAATTATGAGTCTGAACGAGTGGGGTAGGCACAATGTCGATTGAACCCAAACCTCCTAGATGTTGTGAAAAAGGAAGTGACATAATTATTGGATGTTGTAATAATTTACGCCATCCTTTAGAGCCAATGTGAAAGTCCCGTTCTAGTAGATCCTAAAAAAACTAGCCTTATTGTAATCTAAAATGAAAATATTTAATTGGTTCCAACTCTTGTGCAGACTTTTTGGATTGTATGCATAAACTATTGCTGACTAAACCAAAACACTAGGATGGTCCATTTCCCATTACAATTCATTGACCAAATTATATAGAGGCTAGCAGGTAAGTCTAATTATTGTTTTCTTGATGGCTCTTCTAGATATTTTAATGTCCATATTTCCCCAGAGGTTCCGGGAAAGACAAACTTCACTTGCCCCTTTTTCACATTCGCATATAAGATGATTCCATTTGGTATATTCAATGCTCCATGTACATTCCAGCGATTTATGGTTAGTATTTTTTCAGATTACCAGTAGGATATCTTGGATGTTTTCATGGATATTTTCATGGTTTGTGGATCCTATTTTGATGAATGTTTGATTAGTCTTGGACTAGATCAACATCACTATATTGAGAAGAATCTTGTATTAATTTATGAAAAATGGAATTTCATGGTGCGGTAAGGTATAGTTTTGGGACATGTCATTTCTGGGAATGGTATCCAAATAGATAAATCAAAATTGGATGTCATTTCTTCTCTACCATTAACCAAAAATGTTTGGGATGTGTGGTATTTCCTAAGTCATACTAGATTTTCACATCAGTTCATTCATGAATTTAGTAAAATTGCACTCCCCCTTACATTATTACTCCAAAAAGAAAAGTAATTTTTTTGATAATGAATGTGAGGATGCTTTTAAAAGTGAAAATAGATTTTCACATCACCGCTCATAATCTAACCACCTCGATGGAATTTACCATTTGATATCATGTATGATGCCTCTAACTATGTTGTTAGGGCAGTCTTATCACAACGGGTCGATAGAGCTCCCCATGTCATGGCTTATGCCACACGTACATTGGACCCTCCCCAAGAAAACTTCACTAAAACTAAATATGAATTTCATTCCATGGTGTTTGCCATTTATAATTTCAGGTCATATCTTTTAGAGTCCAAATTCATTGTTTTCTCAAACCATGCTTCCCTTCGGTATCACCTTATGAAACCAGAATCCAAACCTTGTCACAATTACTTGATGCTCCTCCTTTAGGAATTCATTTTATAAATTAGAGGTAAAAAAGGTGCAGATAATGGGGTAGATGACCATATCCATATGATTCACCCATCCTCAGTCATTGACTCATTCCCATGTATTCCCATAAAAGAAATATTTCCTGATGAGAAACTGTACCGAGTGCACGATGCTATTCATTAGTATACTAAAATTGTAAATAATTTGGCGGAATCTTGCATTCCTACTAATTTCAATACAAACCATGATGACCGTTTAAAACATGAATCACAGTGGTATATTTAGTATAAAACCTACCCTAGGCGCACATGTAGTGATCATTTTATTAGGTGTTGTGTTACCGATAGTGTGTTTCAGTCCATACTTAAATTATGAAAACCTCGTGCTTGTGGGGGACACATTGGGCCCTAATAGACTACTCGCAAAATCCTTGATTCAGGTCTCTTTTGGAAAACACGTTTTTGGTATGACCCTGATTTTTTGAAATCATGTCATGGTTGTCAAAGAATGTGTAATGTCTATAAAAAAAATGAAAATCCACAAAAACCATTTCTCTTTCATGTAATTATTGATGATTGGGGTATTGACGTAATGGGACCACATCCCAATTCCTTTATCAACATATACATTCTTCTAAAAGTTGATTACATTTCAAAATAGATAGAGTCATGAGCCACATGGTCTGATGATTTTAAGGTAGTTGAAGACGTTTTGAGAACCGAAACCTTCTGAAGGTTTGGTTTACCTTTGTTATTTATCAGTGACATGGGGTTCTCATTTCTATAACCAAACAATGCAATCATTTTAGCATCAGTATGAGGCCGGTCATCGACTATTTACAACATATCACCCATAGACCAATTTTCAGGTTGAGGTGTCCAATAGAGAGGTAAAACAAATTCTTGAAAAGATGGTTCAACTCAATAAGAAATATTTGAGTCTTAGACTCGATGATTCATTATGGAATTACTGTACTAACTTTAAGACTTCCATTGAAATGTCACCATATCGGCTGGTGTTTGGAAAGATTTGTCACCTCTCTATTGAGATTGAGCACTAGGTATATTGGGCCATCAAACAATGCAATTATAATCTTTATGGTACAGGTTCTCAAAGGCAGTTGTAGATTTAAGAGCTAAAAGATATAATAAAAGATGCATAGGTGAACTCTATGCTATATAAATAGAGTACTAAGGCTTCCCATGACTGTCTTATTAATCATCGCTAGTTTCACATTGGGAATAAGGTCCTCTTCTACAATAAAAGGCTAAAGTTGCATCAAGGTAAGCATCATTCATGCTGGTTTAGACCATACACTATTACTAACATGTCTTTATTTGGTGTTTTCCCTGTATAAAATGAAGAAACCAAGAAATCCTTCACCGTCAATGGGTAGAGACTGAAGAAATTCCTTGAATCCATTCTAGAGTCCTCGATGGAGGAAATCCATGTTCAAGAAGCAATATATGAATGAAACTCACTAGGTTTTAGCCTTCCTTTACACATTCTCATTTCATATAGTGAGGACACTACACACTTTAGCTGTGGGGAGATGGGTATATTGCTGGGTTAGATAGTAATTTTCATAATCTCAATTTTTTCCTTATTTATTTGACTGAGTTGTTTATGTCAATTTTCCCAAATTCCCTTCCACTCACATTTATACTAAAATATCACTTTTTAGGCCTACTTTATTATGGAAAAAGATGTCAATTTAATTATGGATGTTATTGAAAATTCATTTGGAATATCAATATTTAATTTTTTTTAAAATTAAAAAAAAAATCTGATTAAATTTGCATTTTATCAAGAATTCAATACTTTTATGTGACCTTATTTTGATTTCTTTTCATTTTTGATGATATAAACTATTGTATCATTTTGAAACCATTGATAAAATGGTGCCTTTTTTGTGAATAGTTTGAGTGAAAATTGTGTTACATAATCACTCCACATATTTTTTCACCTAACCATTAAATGTGAAAATTTCATACTTAATGGAAGCTAAATATAAGTTAGGTTTATTTTTCACTACTTTCCAAAATCATTTTTCCATTAATGTGTTCCTTATCCAATCTATTTCAATACTATACATGATTGACCAATGTGTGTCTAATTATTATCTGACTATTGTACTCCCTCAAAAAAATTAAAAAAGGGTTATAATTTTTTAATGTCAAATAACACACTTCCTCAACATTTGACCTTGCTTTAACTTTTATAATTAGTGTCAGGAGGAGATCAAACATGGGTTGGGAGATGAGTGTGAGATTTGTTACAAATGAATCATTTGAAAAATTAATAAATTATGGGTGTGAAGAAATGTAAAATATATGGGGATATATAGGTTGAGAGCTTAGGGTTTGACTCTTGGGAATTCTTAAGTGTGTGGGTCTTGAAATTTGATTACAAAGGATGTGGGGCATGTTCGATAGAAAGGATCTTGTTAGTATAAAATTATTAAAATTACTTATATGTACTTGATAAAAAGTTGAAATAATAGCATGAAATGGTTACACACATGTGGTGAATTAGTGACACGATTATATTTTGAATAATTTTCTATTATTGGTATCATACATCTCATGTAATTTCTTTTGGATACAATTTTTGGGATGCCTTTTTCAACGATCGTAGACAATAACTCCTGTGTGTTATTTTTGTTTTGATCACATTTCTATGATGAATTATATTTTCATTGAATGTTAAATATTCATGAATTTTGAAATATGTTCATGCATAAATTTTTGAATTATGAATTTCCCAAGAGTGATAATGTTTATGTGTGGTGGTGTGATCGCACTGTGATTCACTGTTTCATTTTCACCCTTACACCACTGTGCTAAAATTCTTTTATATTTAAAATTATAAAAATAATAACTATTTTCATTCCATTTTTGAATAATATATTTTTTGTTTATAACTGTTAAAATGGGTAATTTTTCCTCTTTTGATGATTTCATTACTGGATAAGGTTATTTAGAGGGCCCATGATGATGTCCAAGAAAAATGGGCCAAACTGCGCAAGATCCATGAACACTAGTGGACTCATCTTCTCACTTCTCATGAACTATGCTTCCTAATGGGATGAAATTTTTAGGTAAATTACAAAAATAATTGGGATGTATTTCATCTGAAGAAACCCAAGACTCATTCATCCTATCTAGTGGCCCAACAGACCTGATCTGTCTGGAACATTAAATCAGCATAATGTCAAATGAGGTGTTCTGTATTTTATCAATATCTCAAGATGAAGTTTTCCAAATGGTGACAAAAATTAGTTGGAGACTTTCAAGAGTTGGGGGAACAAGTTTATATTTTTTTACAAATTTAGATTATACTTTCAAGTTGTCTAAAACCATGGGCCAATTGGTTTTACACAATCTGTGTGCCCATAACCACCTTTTACATTGCCTATAAAATGGAATCTCCAGCTCCCTATTTGTAAATTCCGTCAAGAAGTGTATATCTGCCATTTTAAAGTCATAGATGAGTATCCACATCATCTTTTATGTTCATGAGGCCCCTATCTTCATATGGGGTCATGAATGAAGAAGGTGTTCCACCCGAGCTACCTCCTCATACTGATGTCGAACTAAAGAGTGGGCGTCCGTTGTGAGGGAGTGACACACATGTCAAGGTAGATCCAATTCATATTTTTCTCACTGGTTATGATTAATTTGGATGTGAAAAAATTTATTTACATTTATCATATAAAATTAGATATTGGAATTCTTGTTTTTATGCATCCGATTGAGATACACTTAATTTATATCAGATTGGTGTGATGTTTTGAGTGTGTGGCTTGTGTTGTTCCTATTAGACATCACAAGATTCATTTTCATACCCACATTATTGATATTTCAATATTGTTTTGAATCTCTTATTATATTCATACGTTCTGAACCTTGACAATACAAATGTTATGTCATGGTTTGTTTCATTTAGAAATGAAATAAATACTTAGGAATTAATCTGGATTCCAATTAATTTATACTGAATAATTACTCAAAAAAATAATTTTCATAAATTATGAACTTTAAAGTGTGTAGTGAACTCACAAGGAACCCTTTTCTACCATAATTATAAAACACCACCATTCCTTATTATAACAACCAAGACTTTTATGTTATATAAATCATCAAAGGAATCTTTTTCTACACACAACACTTGCTTGGATTGCTTTACACGAAATTGCGAGCTTCCTCGATAGCTTGCGTTGTACGCAATACCGAGTTTCACTAAACAACGATATACTATTAAAATATTATTAAAACTAGCCGTTATGAATAGTAATAACCTCTTTTTGAAATTTTATAAATTTTATTTTTCAAAATGGACTTCATTTTTGGATTCTGAATATCGAAATTACCCTAGGGTGTAATTTTTGTATTTTTCTGAAAACTTTCAGTTTTTGATGAATAGTGAAACCACTATGTGGTAGTTAAAAAAACTAAATTTTTCATAAAACTTAATTTTACCACTTATGTGAGTGGAATTTCAAAAATATGAGAGAAACGGTTAATTTCAAGAACTAAAATGTGGTTCAATGAGATGAAAATAATTTTTGGTGCATTGTAACTTTTTACCTTTTTTTACCACTGTTAAATGTAAGTAGGGTAATTAAGGGTAAAAATGATATTATTATTACCCTAACACATGTCATAATTCTATTGGACAAGTTTAATTCGACCAAAAACAAACTTAGGAATAATATATGACCATTTAGGCCCACTTGGATTAGATTAGGACATTTATTATTAAATTATTTAAAGAAGGGTTAAAATAGTTAAAATCAAAGTTTAATAACTAAATCATTTTTAATATGGGGTTATACATAAGATAAATTCGACTATGAAAATTCATTAGAAATATAAAAAGATTTCCTACATAATGATATTTAATTTGTAATTTTTAGACTTTATATATTTTAATATATTTATGACACAACAATGATGCAGTAATTATCTTATTAATGAAATATTGGCATAATTGATGTTATAAATACCCAAATAAATATAATTTGAGACTTTTTAAGAATTAAAATAATTTTATAGGTTAATATGAAATGTTAGTATTAATTTAATTAACGTTTTTAGAATTTATCATTTTGCTATGATTTTTAAAAAAATCAATTACTAAATAGTGTCAAAATTGACATAAAATAGTTTTTTTTAAAAATATTATATTATTAATTGTTATTTTATTCCTAAAAATCTATGGTTAGGCCAAATGTCTTAGATAAAGTTATATATATTAATAATAAACAACTTGGGGTTCTTTTGAATTGATATATTATGTTTATTAATCTTATATTATAAGAACACAAGAAGACAAGGTAAAAGTAGAATTATTTAACTTAATGTTAAATCTAAATGATAATGTTAAAATAGGAACATAAACTTTTCTTAATTCTATTGGATGAGATTATTTCGACCCATACCCACATTAGACTCTAAATAAATCAATTTGGAGCTATTTAAAACCGAACTTTACTTTATAATATAATAATATTTTTAGTTATTCCAAAGGTGCCCCTCTCCTCCCTTATAAAAGGGAACCCCCTCCCTCTCTTCCTCACACCACATTGAGCCTTCAAGCTCAGCCAACCCATACCAAATTATCCTCTACACTTCCTTAGAAACATCCTAGAGGTCCTGGTATTCTTCAAAGACCAATTTTAGTGCCCTAAAATAAGGTCTCAAAGAAGCACTTCAAAGAAGAGGTAATGTCCGTTACTGATTCTTTCATCTTTATTTCTTCTTCCACTTCTTCTTATTTAGTAGTTTGATTATGAAGTAATAACATAAGTATCACTCATATACTGATATGTTATTATAAGTATGAAACAACCCTATTTCACCATCTATCCATCCTACGGAAAAAGAAATCACCGCGCGTGCGTACGTACGGAATACCGTCTCCACGCCATGGTGTAATCTATTTTCCACCACCACCTCACTTGGATGGGTATAATGGTGTAAATAATGACTATATATGACTATTATAAAGTGATACTGATTCTGAAATAGTATAAATACACTCCAATATAATTCCACGTTCATAGGAACGATATCATCACTCGTGCGTACGTACGGAATACCGTCTCCACGATGTGATGCGACTCGTTCTACATGATCTTCATTTAATAATGATTATATAAATGAATTTAATGAATGAATATGATATATATTACACTTATACCATTTTGGAAATGAGGTATCTATAAACTAAAGAGAAGAATAAGAATTTATTCGACAAAACACGCATAAGAACAAAAAGTTATAAACACCCGAATAACAAGTAGCAATGAAATATTACTACTAAGAAGCTAAGAATATGACCATATATGATATCATAAAAATAAGTATGATTCTGGATAATGTCAATAACATTATTTAAATCATTATTACAGGAGTTTCGGACACATACAAAACATATCGGACCTAAGGTAAGGGAAATATCACAATCTCATTTTTATCCGAGATTATTTATACTTTAGTATTTACTAGGTGTATTTTATCATCCAAATCCATGTTTCCTCAATATGTAATATTATTTTCATCCACATAAAATTGTTTAAATCCAATTTTAACCGTCAGTGAGTTTTTAGTAAAAGATATGAAAGGAATCTTTTGTCGTTTTTTGTACGAGGTACTTTTTGACTTTTCCGACAAAAGTACGAAGAATGTTTTTTTAACATATATGGCATGAATGGATTTTTAAAACATTATTTACAAGAAGATTCCTTTACAAGTTTTCAAGTTTATTTTTAATCAACATCTTTTAATTTAAAAATGTATGACATGTTAAAGAAAGGAAAATGTTTTTGAAGTAGAAAGGATATTTTCCTCAAGAATGGAGTTCAAGTGATTTATCAAAATTATTTTCCATCTAAGATAATATAGGGTTCTGTTTCTATCCCCATTATTAAATTGATTTGATTATGTTGTGATGGAATTATTTTTATGAATTCCTTTATCTTATATAAATTGGTTTATGATGTCACGATGTTTATGATTCCCATTTTTATTATATGGGTTATGCTATGATGTATGGTTTTATGATTTTGTGGCACACATAAGAATGGTATCATTATGAGATGGGTGGGACCTATATCTCCCTCCAATGCATTGGGTTAAGATTTTATATCTCATGAGATAGACATGTCTGGAATGGTAGGTTATACCGGTTCAGTGAAATAGGACTGAAACAAGGGTGACTCGGTTCAGAAATGGACATTGTACACTAAGATAGTCTTGGCAATGAGTCTTGACTAACAAGAAATGATTCTCTATGATTATGTGTGTATGCCACAAATTTTCATGTTTTACGTTATAATTATTGGGATTACATTTCACTTCTATGATTTATCCCATGTTATGATATTATGGTCTCTTTTGCAGGTTAATATTTCCAAAAGTTATGTTCTTATGTATATGATGTGATTGATATTTCTTTTGTTTACCCTTAATGAGTATTTGAGCTCACCCTTTTGTATGTTTTATTTCCCCAGGCCAGGAAGAAATTTATTAAGTAGGATATTCCAAAAAGGGACTCTAGATATGATGAAATAAATGGGAGGAAAAGTAGATGCTTTATGAACCAGTTGTTTATGTTTCCCAGTTTCTAAAGACGCTATATGTATACGGTCCTTTATTGGTTTTGTTATATGTTGTAATAAGTGTGATTCAATTCTGAAGTAATAACAATGTATGTAAATTATGTGTCATTATAGTTGGTATCAGAGGAAAGGTATAGTCAACCTTTGGAAACTAGGATGCGAAAGCCTTAGTAAGAACCCTAAGGATAAGCCTAAGCATAGAACACAATCCTAGTGTTTTAGAAATTTCCATGAATAACCTAGGATAAGACCTTAAGTGAGAAATTTTATTCTTGATTATATGGTTTTCCTATTATAATTAGTGTTGCTCACACTATTCTTCTTGGTTTTAGTCAATGGCTGGAACCTGAAGGAACCATATTAATGCGGAATACGACGGGCAATGCAATGATTGTCCCCCTGAGCAACCAAACGTTATGGGAGCTGGAATGCAAAATCTTGTAGCCATGCTCACACAAATTTCTCAAGATATGAATCATGTAGGACTTCCAAACGAGCAAAGAAAGGAGCAACATTCTGTTGAATCCATCATGAGACAGCATCCACCTTCATTCAGCGGGTCTACTGATCCATTAGTTGCTGAACAATGGATTAGTACTACTGAAAAGATATTTTCAGTTCTTCAATGTTCTGAGCATGATAAAGTCATCTTAGCAGTGTATCGTTTAGAGGGTGATGCTGATCAATGGTGGAATCTTATTAAGAATATGAGGCAAAGGAATGAAATTGAGTCCATGGAATGGGACGAGTTCAAGAACTTATTTTTCAATAAGTACTTACCTGTTATTCTCCGAAAAAAGATGGAGAAAGAGTTTCTTGAACTGAAGCAAAAGGATGATGAATCTGTTTGTACCTAAGAAGAAAATTTTACAAGACTTGCAATGTACACATCTGGTATTATTATCCAACCTGAGAGTAAGATCGATCAATTCTTTAGTGGATTAAAACCAAGTCTTCGAAGGGCCTTAGCCATAAGGGACTTCAATAGCTACGAGGAAATAATTCGATGTGCTCTCAATGTTGAGATGGAGATTGGAGTAACCCATCAGTCATATGGGTTTGATAAGAAGAAGAAAATGGAATTCAAAGGAAAATCTAAAGAGAACACTGAAAATAAGATGAGCTTTCCCTTATGCTCAATGTGTGGAAAGAAACATGGACGGAGTTGTCTTAAAGGGACAAGTAAATGTTTCAAATGTGGAAAGGAAGGTCATCGGGCATTTGAATGTTGCGATGATGGGAAGAAGATGTCTAATAATGAAAACAAATGAAGGGATACACAGAATGAACCTACTACACTTAAATGTTTCAAGTGCAAGGAGATGGGACATTATGCCAATAAATTCCCTAATCCAAGGGTTGATGATGATGGTTGACGTCAAAAAACTCTTAAGGCTAAAGACAAAGGAAAGTCACATGCAATTTCTATCAGCGATGTGGAGTACGATAACGATGTGGTGAAAGGTACACTTACCATCCACTCTAAAGTAGAAAATGTTTTATTTGATTCTGGATCCACCCACTCTTTTATTTCTGAAGAATTATATAAGGGTATCACCGTATTACCTCAACAATTAGATGTTGAGTTAGCTGTGACAACACCTAATGGCACAACAGTTGCATCAAAAGTTTTTAATTCTTCTCCGATTGAAGTTTGTGGGAAAGTGCTTCCTGCAAATCTTGTGATCCTTCCTATAGTGTAATTTGATGTGACTCTTAGAAAGGATTGGATTTCTCTACAGGGAGCACATATCAATTTCCAAAGAAGGGAAGTCACATTTCATATTCCAGATCAATCTATGATCGTCTATCGATGCAAGGATGAACATAACCTTCCAGTGGAAATATCATCCATTTTATTGGTATTGATTCCACAAAATGAAGGTTATTTATCTCAAATGGTTGGTGAGAAACTCCCGATTAAGAATATTCCCATTGTATGGGAGTTTGATGATGGCTTTCTGGAGGAATTACTGGGTCTCCCACCAAATTGTGAAGTTGTATTTTCAATAGAACTCGTACCGGGTGCTTTGCCTATTTCAAAGACACCTTATAGAATGGACCCAATTGAGTTGCAGGAATTGAAGTAGCAACTCCAAAAGAATCTTGATAAGGGGTTCATATGCCATAGTGGGTCACCTTGGCGAGCACCTATTCTATTTGTTAAGAAGAAAGATGGATCAATGAGACTCTACATTGATTATCGAGAACTTAACAAGATCACTATCAAGAACAAATATCCTCTCCCACGCATTGATGACCTATTTGACCAACTACGCAGAGCTCAATACTTTTCCAAAATTGATCTTCGTTCTGGGTATCATCAAATAAGGGTCAAAAGGGAGGACATACGAAAGATGGCTTTCCGTACAAGGTATGGACACTATGAATTTATAGTGATGCCATTTGGCCTTACTAATGCCCCTGCAATCTTCATGGATCTAATGAATAGAGTCTTTAGAGACTATATTGATCAGTTTGTGGTAGTCTTTATAGATGATATTCTTGTCTATTCAAAGAGAAAGAAAGAACACGAAGATCACTTGAGAATTATATTGAAGACCCTGAGAAAGGAGAAGCTTTATGCCAAATTTACCATGTGTGAATTTTGGCTTCAAAAAGTTGCATTTTTAGGTCACATAATCTCAAAAGAGGGGATATTTGTGGATCTAGCAAAAACAGTGGTTATCGAAAGATGGTCGAGACCAACAACAGTAACCGAGATCTGATGTTTTCTTGGTTTGGCTGGATATTATCGAAGTTTTGTGAAATATTTTTCACTATTATCTAATCCACTCACCATGTTTACTCGGAAAGGAGTTAAGTTTGTTTGGACGAAGGAATGTGAAGAGAATTTCAATGAGTTAAAAAGAATATTATCCAGTGCACCTATGCTCACACTGCCTTGTAGTGGAGAAAGGTTTTTGATCAACAGTGATGCATACAAGAAGGGATTGTAGTGTGTTCTTAGGAAAAATGATATGGTGATAGCTTATGCCTCACGACAGTTGAAAATACATGAGCAAAATTACTCAACTCATGATTTGGAGTTAGCTACGGTAATCTTTGCATTAAAGATTTGGAAGCATTGCCTTTATGGTGAAAGGTGTGATATTTATACTGATCATAAAATTTTAAAGTATATTTTCACACAAAAGGAGCTGAATATGCGCCAATGAAGATGGTTGGATCTGATTAAGGATTATGACTGCTAAATTCATTACCACCCTGGGAAAGCAAACAAGGCGGCAGATGGATTAAGTCGACAATACCATTCTAGTTTATCCATGATGAGGATCACAAAAGATCCAATATATATGGATTTACAAAGGATGGATCTTGGAATTATAATGAAAGGGGAAAAATAGTATCTTTCTCAATTGAATGTTCAACCATCTATACATGTGAAGATTAAAGAGGCACAGAAAGAATATGTCGAGTTACAAAAGAAGGTGAGAAATGTTCCTGAATTCAAACTTGATTGTGATGGGATAATAAAGTTCAGGAATCAAGTTTGTGTTCCTCCCTTCCCCGAATTAAAGAAGGAGCTGTTGGATGAGGATCATAGTTCTTCATTCTCTATTCATCTTGGAAGCACGAAGATGTATAGGGACCTGAAAGATTACTTCTGGTGGGACGGCACGAAAAGAGATGTTGCTGAATATGTCACTCGATGCTTGGTTTGTCAACAAGTTAAAGCTGAGAGACAGAAGTCTAACGGGATGTTACAACCATTACCCATACCTGAATGGACATGGGAATACATCACTATGGACTTTGTCACAGGACTTCCTAAAACATCCAAAGGCAATTATGCTATCTGGGTCATAGTTGATCATCTTACAAAATATGCACACTTCATTGCTATTAGAGAGGATTTCCCTCTGGATCATCTTGCCAAGATATAGGTAAAGGAAGTGGTAAGATTGCATGGAGTACCACTTTCTATTATATCTGATGGGGATCTGAGGTTTACCTCAATGTTCTGGAGAAGACTTCAGCATACTCTAGATACAGAGTTGGGTTTTAGCACTGCTTATCATCCTCAGACAGAGGGTCAGTATGATAGAACAATTCAAACACTTAAATATATGTTGAGAGCCTCCTCTATGGATTTCAAAGGTGGTTGGGATAAACACCTACCTTTGGTGGAATTTTCTTATAATAATAGCTTTCAATCCAGTATTCAGATGGCTCCTTATGAAGCTCTCTATGGATAGAAATGCAGGACTCCAACTTGCAGGGATGAAGTTGGGGAAAGAAAGCTGTAAGGACCTGATCTTGTTGAAGAAATGGCAGAAAAGGTCAGATCAATTCAACAACACATAAAAGCAGGACAAAGTCGACAGAAAAGTTATGCCGACAACCGAAGAAAAGTCTTGGAGTATGAAGTGGGCGATAAATTGTTCTTATGAATATCTCCCTGGAAGAGGGTTATGAGATTTGGAAAGAAGGAGAAGTTCAACCCTAGATATATCGGTCCTTTCGAAATACTGGATCGTGTTGGGAAGGTAGCTTACCGATTGGTGCTTACACCGAATCTCTCTCAAGTTCACGATGTGTTCCATGTATTTCTCTTGAGAAAGTACATACCTGATCTTCACATGTACTCAGCTTAGAAGGTGTACCACTGGAGCAAGATCTTTCTTATGAAGAACAACCGATAGAGATTCTGGATCGTAGCGAAAAATTCTTACGAAGCAAGACCACTTGATTGGTGAAAGTTTTATGGAGGAACCACCAATTAGAAGAATCTACATTGGAGCTTGAGGATATGATGAGGGAGAGGTATCCTCATCTGTTTGATACAAAGTGAACAAATTTTGAGGGCAAAATTCATTTTAAGGGGGGTAGAATGTAACACCAGAGAATTTTATGTTATATAAATCATCAAAGAATCTTTTTCTACACACAACACTTGCTTGGCTTGCATTACATGAAATCGCGAGCTTCCACGATAGCTTGCGTCGTACGCAATACCGAGGTTTACTTAACAACGATATACTATTAAAATATTATTAAAACTAGCCGTTATGAATAGTAATAACCACTTTTTGAAATTTTATAAATTTTATTCCTCAAAATGGACTTCATTATTGGATTTGGAATATCGAAATTATCCTAGGGTGAAATTTTGGTATTTTTTTGAAAACTTTCAATTTTTGATGAATAGTGAAACCTCTAAGTGGTAGTAAAAAAAACTGAATTTTTCATAAAACATAATTTTACCGCTTCTGTGAGTGGAATTTCGAAAATCCGAGAGGCACGGTTAATATCAAGGACTAAAATGTGGTTCAATGAGATGAAAATAATTTTTGGTGAATAGTAACTTTTTACCTTTTTTTACCACGTTTAAAAGTAAATAGTGTAATTAAGGGTAAAAATGATATTATTATTACCCTAAAACATGTCCTAATTCAATTGGACAAGTTTAATTCGACAAAAAACAAACTTAGGAATAAAATATGACCATTTAGGCCCACTTAGATTAGATTAGTACATTTATTATTAATTTATTTAATAAAGGGTTAAAATAGTTAAAATCAACATTTAATAACTAAATCATTTTTAATATGGGGTTATACATAAGATAAATTCGACTATAAATATTCCTTAAAAAGCTAGAAAGCTTTCCTACATAATGATATTTTATTTTTAAATTTTTAGACTATTAATTATTTAATTTATTTATGACACAACGATGATGCAGAAATTATCTTATTAATGAAATATTGACATAATTGATGTTATAAATTCACAAATAAATATAATTTGAGACTTTTTATGAATTACACTAAGTTTATAGGTTAATATGACATGTTAGTATTGATTTAATTATCTTTTTTCGAACTTATCATTCTGTTATGATTTTCACAAAAATAAATTACTTAATTGTGTCAAAATTGACATAAAATAGTTTTTAAAACAAATATTATATTATTAATTGTTATTTTATTCTTAAAAATCTAAGGTTCGGCCAAATGACTTATATAAGGTTATATATCTTAATAACAAACAACTTGGGGTTCTTTTGGCTTTATATAGTAAGTTTATTAATCTTATAGTATAAGAACACAAGAAGACACGTTAAAAGTAAAATTATTTAACTTAATGATAAATCTAAATGATAATGTTAATAAATGAACCTAAACATGTCTAAATTTTATTGGATGAGAGTATTTCGACCCATACCAACCTTTGCCTAGAAATAAATCAATTTGGAGCTTTTTAAAACCGAACATGACTTTATAATAAAATAATATTTTAAGTTATTCCAAAGTTGCCCCTCTCCTCCCTTATAAAAGGGCACCTCCTCCCTCTCTTCCTCACACAACTTTGTGCCTTCATTCTCGGAAAACCCCTAAAACTTTCTCATCTCCACTTCCCTAGAGATATCCTAGAAGTCCTGGTCTTCTTCAAAGTCCAATTTTAGTGCCCTAAAATAAGGTCTCAAAGAAACACTTCAACGAAGAGGTAATGTCCGTTACCGATTCTTTCATCTTTATTTCTTCTTCCGCTTCTTCTTCTTTAGTTGTTTCATTATTAAGTAATAACATCGGTATCACTCATATATGGATATGTTATTATAAGTATGAAACAACCCTATTTCACCATCTATCCATCCCACGGAAAAAGAAATCACCATGCGTGCGTACGTACGGAATACCGTCTCTACACCGTGGTGTAATCTATTTTCCACCACCACCTCACTTGGATGGGTATAATGGTGTAAATAATGACTATATATGACTATTATAAAGTGATACTGATTCTGAAATAGTATTAATACACTCCAATACAATTCCACGATCATAGGAACGATATCATCACTCGTGCATACGTACGGAATATCGTCTCCACGATGTGATGTGACTCGTTCTACATGATCTTCATTTCATAATGATTATATAAATGAAATGAATGAATGAATATGATATATATTACACTAATAACATTCTGGAAATGAGGTTTCTATAACCTAAAGAGAAGAATAATAATTTATTCGACAAAACACGCATAAAAACAAAAAGTTATAAACACCCGAATAACAAGTAGCAATGAAATATTACTACTAAGAAGCTAAGAATATGACCATATATGATATCTTAAAAATATGTATGATTCTGGAAAAAGTAAATAACATTATTTAAGTCATTATTACAAGAGGTTTGGTCATGTACAAAGCATATCAGACCTATGGTAAGGGAAATAACATAATCTCATTTTTATCCGAGATTGTTAATACATTAGTATTTACTCGGTGTATTTTATCATCCAAATCCATGTTTCCTCATTATGTAACATTATTTACATCCACCTATAGTTTTTTAAATCCAATTCTACCCTTCGGTGAGTTTTTAGTAAAAGATATGAAAGGAATCTATTGTCTTTTTTCGTACGAGGTACTTTTTGACTTTTCCGACAAAAGTACGAAGAATGTTTTTTTAACTTATATGGCATGAATGGATTTTTAAAAAATTATTTCCAAGAAGCATCCTTTACAAGTTTTCAAGTGTATTTTTAATCATCTTCTTTTAGTTTAAAATTGTATTACATGTTAAAGAAAGGAAAATGTTTTTGATTTAGAAAGGATATTTTCCTCAAGAATGGAGTTCAAGTGCTTTATCAAAATTATTTTCCATCTAAGATAATATAGGGTTCTGTTTCTATCCCTATTATTTAATTGATTTGATTATGTTGAGATAGAATTATTTTTATGAATTCCTTTATCTTATATAAATTGTTTCATGATGTCACGATGTTTATGATTCCCATTTTTATTACATGGGTTATGCTATGATGTATGGTTTTCGGATTTTGTGGCACACATAAGAATGGTATCATAATGAGATGGGTGGGACCTATATCTCCTTCCAATGAATTGGGTAAATATTTTATATCTCATGAGATAGACATGGCTGGAATGGTAGGTTATACCAGTTCAGGGAAACATGACTTAAACGAGGGTGACTTGGTTCAGAAATGGACTTTGTCCACTAAGATAGTCTTGGAAATTAGTCTTGACTAACAAGAAATGATTCTCTATGATTATTTGTGTATGCCACAAAGTTTCATGTTTTATGTTATGATTATTTGGATTACATTTCACTTCTAGGATTTATTCCATGTGATGATATTATGATCTCTTTTGCAGGTTAAGATTTCCAAAAGATATGTTCTTATGTATATGATGTGATTGATATTTCTTTTTTTTACCCTTACTAAGAATTTGAGCTCACCCTTTTGTATGTTTTATTTCCCCAGGTCAGGAAGAAGGTTATTAAGTAGGATATGCCAAAAGGGTCTCTAGATATGATGAAATAAATGGGAGGCAATGTAGATGCTTTATGGACAAGTTGTTTTTGTTTCCTAGTTTCTGAAGACTCTGTACCTATAAAGTCCTTTCTTGGTTTTATTATATGTTGTAATAAGTGTGCTTCAATTCTGAAGTAATAACAATGAATGTAAAGTATGGGTCGTTATACTTATCAACTGTTAAACTCCTTAATGAAGTCATTTCATCATAAGACTATTTTCAAAACCATCCCTAATTTTAGTAATTCTTATTAAAATCACACACTCTAAATACACCAATGCTCCATGAGAGATGAACTAGGGTCTCGCCAACACTATAAATCTACTTTATATATATTAAATCAATTGAAAGTGTCACAATAGTGCAGTCATGTTCTAAACTATAAAATATGTTATGAGGATAATTAATTGTATAATTATAATAATTAAATCATTTTAATGGGAAAAAGTCACTTATGTGGATAGATAATATATCATGTTATTGGAGTCTATGAAATTAATGGGACTAAATAAGTGTGGTTTCAATATTTTAAATATATGTATTTTATGATTTTTTATTATTCTTATTAATGCTTACAAATTTTTTTTCTATGAGGGTATTTATTTTAAATATAGCATGGTTGAATTGTTGAAATTGATGATAATTTTAATCTTGAATGTGGTTAAAATTTCATGAATGTGGACTAAGTTAAATAAATAATACTCTTCATGTAATAGATTTAATATATAATTAAAACACAGACCATGTCATGATGATCCCTGACTATTTATTATTATACATTAAATGATTCTATACATGGAAAACATATATATAATAATCCAATTAAATTAAATAAGAATTAAAATTGTTGTTTACATAATATTATTTTTTTATAGCTAAGGGAGACTATTTAATATATTTCTTGTCTTGAATGCCTTTATGTTATGTCCATATTTACATATTGTGTGAATTAAATATAATTCAAAAAATATTAATTATATATAATGTGGTAGAAAGGTAGTTTATCATTGATAACCTTGTGTGGCTGTAGTTATTTTACAAAAAATACATTGGTGTCATAGAGACATAATTATTGTTGCTTATTTTTTTTCAAATGGGATTTCAGCTAAGGGCATCAGTGTTGGTCAATGTAGGTGAAAGTGTGAAATATTATATAGTGATAATTTTTAGGTTATTTACATTGGGGAGGTTATAATGATATTATAATAGTGAATGATCATTTATGTATTGATCATTTAATTATACTTTATCTATTACTAAATTGATGGGTGTCATTTATATTATTGATTTCCAATAGCTTGATGCATAAAAACTCTATGCATGACATGTGACTTTTTAAAACAGTATCTTGGGATGGGTTCTAGTACACATAGACAAATTATGGAATGAAAACATAAAAAATAAATTAATTTTAATGGTTTATATTTTTCAAATTGGTAATAATATACTAGATAATATAAAAATTGAAGATATGATGACAATGGTACCATATTTAAACAATTAAAATGTCATTATTTGGAATGCGAATGTAATATTGTTAATTACAGGCTAAGGAGTTAATTAATAGTTACCTTGATTCATTTATTCTTATTTGAGATTTTGAACATATAATTTGTAGTTTGGGGTTGACTAGAACAAATGTGGTAAATGATTTAAATGATATATTGTCTTCATTACTATGGATTCTTGTAATACTAATTATATTTTTTGATTTCAATAACATTTCCACCCACATTTTTAGGGAAATTGGCTCGCAAGGGACTTAAATGTTGTTTTCTCTAACATCATTGAGGGTGATGGAGCATATGGATTACTTCTTCCTCTTCCCCTATCCACCTCTATACATATATTACTTAGTATTTCCTAGGATACTTTTGATTTCTATATAAGAGGCATTACTACCGGGGTTATGATTTTAAAAAAATATTCAATAAATTTTATCAATGGAGCATTGGATTGTGTTATAAAAAATTCTTATATTTAAACTTGTTGGTTTCAAATTCACCCAATATCCATGTACTGTGATGGATTGAGGTATATTTCCTATAGGCATTGTATAGATTTTTATGAAAACACTAGTTTACAAATGGGATATGAAGATGATCACATGTCAAGTTACATAGGATATGATAAATGAATTTTCCGTTACCATAATAAACAAACTCTTAATTAATAATTTACATACATGTGAAATCAGGTTTATTTTCCAATATGTCTCATAAAACGCATTATATAAAATTGTAAATATAAAATTGCAATCATTATGGTTTCACTAAAAACTAGAGAACCCCTAACAAATATTTTAATCAATCATATCATTTTAACTAAAATTAATAAAATTCATTAAAACATTAATGATAATTACAATGCCTTATAAAAATAATTATTTATATTAATAACTCATTAACATGCAATGAAAAATCATGTAGGTTCATGAGGATATCATCTTTGTATCACAATTAGAATCACTCTTTCAAATGGAATAATATAATAAAAAATTTCAATATATATCTCCTAAAAAAATTATTATCACCTATTGAACTGGGGATCTATTCCAACCACACATGATCATAAACAAAAAAAAATAACCATAACATGAATAAAACATATATGTTATTTCATTTCCATTATTAAAATCATAAATTTATAATTTGGAACCGAATTGTTTTTTAATATTTTTATATCCCTTAACACCAAATCCCAAATTTGAATTCTATTACACCAAAAATAACAGAATGTAATATATTTCATTGATTAACGAAATGTAACATTAGTATGTAATAAATCCATAAAATAAATGTTATAGTAGAGGAAGAATTCATCAATGTCCATTTCATTTAAATGATATATTCCTTCTTCATTTTTTAATCAAAGTCAAAATTGTCACCATAAAAAATGTAAATAGACTCATATTATAATAAATTTTTATATTATATAGAGATATAAAATTTCTTTATTGAATGATTTATGTGCATACATATAGATCCATTAAATAATTTCATAAATTTGGATATTGAATAAACATTTATAGAAAAGGAAATCATTAAAACAATTACAATTTGAAACTAAGGTAATGTGTCCCTTATGGATGGATTATTATTGAAAGAAAATAACATTGAAATAAATAAATTGTAATATTTTGTTAATTATTATAATATAAATATTTAAAAATATTTCATATTCCACTCAAATAAAATTCATGCTGTGAAAATATTATAAATATCAAAAAAGTAATTGAGATTAGAAATCCATTTCCATTAGTCAGAAATTTCATTATTTTCATTATATCGCATTTAGTAAACATTTTTAAATTATATAATTTAATTAAAAAGTTACATTTTTAATAAAATGTCATAAAATCATTTTTGTCATGTTTTATTAGTTAATCTGTTATACACGTTTGATGTTCTATAAAGATGTTTGATTCATGTTTCCAACATAAATTTGGTATGATGACTTTTATGAGTGATATAATTTTCCAATCATAAAAAAATTAATCATGGACTAATTATAATGATTATTCATTAATTAAAATTCAAAAAAATACATTTATTAAGGTTATTAAAAATGATTTACAATACAATTATAAGGAACCATCCTTAAAACATTACTTAATATTGAATTAATTTGAATAATTCACATTGACGATCTTTTCAGGTTTAGATTTTTAGAGAATTAGGACATAACTATTACATCTAAAAGATTACAAAGTAGACACATCTACTCAATTTCCATTTTTTTCACAAAATAATAACTATTGAACAATAGAGTCATGTATAGTTCTTGGTTTAGACAACATGGCATTTCCTTGATCCTATCCTTGACCCTATTCCACTTTATGTCCTGTGAATAACATTTAAAAAAACTTGGGATGAGAATAAAAAGCTCAATAAGGTTTATAACAATACAGAAAGAAAACATTAGTCAATGTATACATAAGAATCAATGAAATCTTACTTTACTCATAAAACATAAGCAATTTAACATACCTCATAAAATCATAAGATTTATGCATAACTCAATAGAAATCATAAGACATAAAGGTAACTTGAGGAATTCATAACATTATTACATAGGTATTAACCCTCATGGTTACGTTTGGAATATCCATCAAAGTATATTCCCTAAATCTCTTCGGGGAAACCTTAGCGTGTAACACCTCTGCGTTACCCAATGCATTGGAGAGCTATATCGGGCTCACCTTCCCTTTGTTTATCACTGAACCACCCGTCTTCATAAACAATGCCCAAGAACCATAACATAATCATAGAACATAAGTTATGCACAATGGAAAGATAACATTCCCACATTTCAATAACAATACAATATTTTATGATATTGAAATAATTAATCCATTCTAAAAACCATTTTCAAAACCATTTATTACATTTAATAAAGAGATTTTTGAATCAAATTGTCCCATACCACATTGAAGCTTTTATCATTTTATACCATTAATATCCATATAAATAAATCCATAAAACCATTTTGAAAAGATGGATATTAATGAGAAATATTTATAAGTATAAATCATTAAAAAATTCAAAATAATATTTTAGTTAAAGGGTTTTTAACAAAATGTGAGACACTGGAATACAATAATTGAGGAATAACATTTAATCAGAAATTTTCAATATCATGAGAAT
The DNA here is from genome assembly GCA_963277665.1 of Viscum album. Lineage (NCBI taxonomy): Eukaryota > Viridiplantae > Streptophyta > Magnoliopsida > Santalales > Viscaceae > Viscum > Viscum album. The sequence goes on along the minus strand of OY728147.1, from coordinate 1,359,982,379 downwards.
AAAGGTATTCATGATATTTTATTCCAAAGGACAGTATATACACAATATAAGAGTGAATTGGTGCATAACAACAATGATGTCTCAATATAATTGCAAAATGAGATGAAATCCCTTATAAAGAAGTTATCCTTAAATTATGGATAAATCAATCAAATTATTATGTGTGAAAAATATAAATACACCCAATATAATTGGATATTATGTGTATAACCACCAGTGTTCATTAAAAAATATTCATAGGATGAAATATTCAATAACTAAAAGTTGAACCCAAAGAAATTGAAATTGGGTTAAGAAGCTCCCTTGGTACAATTCGATAGCCTAACGACATCACTTTAAAATTCATTAAATCAGTTGATGAGAGATAATAAGGGTATATTATCACTTGTACATAACATTTAAAGAAATAAGGATATATAATAACATATCACAACATAATAATATGTAAATTAAAAGACTTAACAAAAGAAGTCTTTTAAAAATAGAAGGGTGAAAGGTTCCCTTACCGATTTGGGCAGCTTTCGTAACGTACACCCCGTGAAAGGACTATGAAACATTGATTTAAATACTTATAAACTAAATTATATTGCACAAAGAGTAGAATAATGGCATTTAAATAAACCACTAAATGTAAATAGTGGTATATTTAGCATAAATCTCATAGGAATAAAAGTGAGATGAAAAATCCTCTATGAAAACTCGGCAGCCTAACGACGCCACTTAAAACAACCAAAAATGGATTTATAAGATCACGTAGGGTCTCTCATAAAATGATAGTAAAATCTACATAATGAATAATATAAAATAACATCCCACAACATAAGAAATATGAGCTTAAAGTATGTTACAAAAAAAGAGTACTTAAAAATAAATAGAGAGGTGGGATCCCTTACCTCAAGTCCGACTTGTCTTGTTCATTTCATTATATTCCTGAATAATAAAGTTGGGTCAAATTATAATTTCATAATTACCTCATTTAATTATTATTATTCAGTTCATATCACATTTTATAATGTTATAATAATTGGTTAATAATATGAGTTCATATCAGACGTTTTTGTTGATATTTGGTACATGAGTCAAAAATGAACTTGTTTGAAAATGATTGTCTATGTAGTTATAATTAAAAAATCTCCAGAATAGTATTAATGATTTAAATATCATATTTATCTAGTAAATATTCATTTTATACTATTCCATAACATTTGAAGATAAAAATAAATGAAATGCACCGCTCATGGTGACGGTAGGCCGTATGTATGCATGAACGCTACATTCATTTCATTGTCATATTAATGGAATTAAAAATAAATGAGATATATATATATTATAATTAAAGTAAAATTTAAATTTTATATAGGTCACAATTGTTCATTAATCTCATTCTTTATACATTACATGTATTGCATGAACGAGTCATATCACATGATGGGGCGGTAGTCCACACTTCCTCATATGAAATTAGCGCATTTTTACAACATGAAAATCATAAAGTAATGTTTTAAATATAAAATAAAGAAGAATATAGAATACATTAATATAATATATATCATATAAAAATAGTTACATCATAATGGCCACCATGAGATTTGGTAGGATAAGATAGAACAATCATCGTTTCGTGAGGCAGTAATTCGCCATCCACAGAAACAGTATGTTCTTCAACCATTAGACAGAGGTGTGTGTAAGTGTAGCTCGAATATTTCTCATAACAATATAATATTATATTTAAGATACTGGTGTTGTTACAAAAGAAAGGAATACAAATAGTTAAGGGGTTGGAGAAGCAAAATAAAACAAAAAACATTAGTGAAGACTATAACTTTAAATCAGGTAACTCCCTTTGGTTTGAACTAAATGGGTTTCATGAAAAGATTTCTGCCTGAGGGAAGGTTTCTATAATGAGGAGAGGGATTTGGAGTGAAAAATTTGGCAGATATTGGCCAATCTGATGGCTTGAGAGGTGTGTGTAAGGTGGTAGAGGTGGGGGCCTTTTATAAGAGAATAGGAGGGGTACTCTTGGAAAGTTATAAAATATTACTTTATTATAAAATTCATTTCAGAATTTAGTTGTCCCAAAGTGTTATATTTCAAGGATAAGGAAATAAGGTTTCTAAATACACCCATCCAACAGGTACGTGAAATGATTAAGACACATATTTTACCCTATATTCTCATTTTATTTAAATCATTCATTTATGAGGTAATCACTGGATCATCACGGTGTCATAAATAAATTTATTTATTTAATTTAAAAATTATAAAAAAATATCCTCATTTAGGAACCCTTTTTATATTTCTAATGAATATTTATAGTAAAAAAATTTGACTTTTATAACCCCATGTAAAAATTGTTTCAGTAAAACAATACGTGTTTGTTACATTTTAATTTTAACTTTGAATAAAAATTGATTAATGTCTTTTTTCAACCAATGTGGCTCCATGGGGTCCCCAAGTTGACCCATGGATTTTATTGGATGTCCATTACTCATCCAATAAGGTTAAGACACGTTTCATGGTCATTTCATATTATTACAACATTATCGTTACATTAAATTATACTAATTACTTTTAATCGCGATTAATAAAACATAAAAGTTACTATTTACCAAAAAAATTATTTTAATCCCATTGAACCACATTTTACCTCCTAATGACTACCATGGATGTCAGATTTTTTAAATTAAAATCACATAAGTGGTAATGTTTCATTTAAATGAAAAATCATTTTTTAACTACAACTTAATGGTTTCACTATTCATCAAAAATTGAAGTTTTTCGGAAAAATACAAAAAGTTAACCCTAAACTATATTTGATATTCCAAATTTAAAAATGTTGTATATTTTAAAAAATTAAAATCATATAATTTGCATGAATTAATTTAATAATTAATTCCCGTTGTTAGAACAAATATCATGTTTTTATGAAACAATATATATCAAAAGATTGACACTAGTTTAAGTCCAATTTCAAAGTGAAATTAATTCAATGACCACTATTGGATTAAATTTTAAAAATATTTTATAATTTGACTTTAAAAACAATTCAAAATATAATCTAATAATATAAATAAATTAGATTAAAAATAGTTTTTGAATTAAAATATAACATTTTTCACTATTCATTAAAAAATGAACTTTATCGGAAAATTACCAATAAATTACACCGTAAATTTTGATGTCCCGATTCTAAAGAAGAATTTTATTTGGTCCAATAGAATGTATTAGAGTGACCAACACTATATTAAATAGGGTTCACCATCAAAAGGCGATAAATCGACATATTAGTGAATTTTAGAGTATTAATGCATAAAATTGAATTCTTTTCGTATTTTAAGCCTTTATCTTTTATTGGATAAATGTAAGAACACTTTAAAAACATATAAAATCATATTTTTGTTATTTATATTCATTCCTGCCATTACAACGGCTAGGTGTTAACTAGCAATTAAAATAATATTATTTAATTATTAGAGTGCAATGTAAGATTTTAAAGAAACTCGAAGTTGTGTATTGGGTACGCCATAGAGCATAGCGTTACAATTAAAGTGTTATTAATATTTTATTCACAAATATTAATAAATATGAAAAAGTAATATTATTTATTTACCTAGGATGTTACATCCTTCCCCCCTTTTGGGAATTGCATCCTCAGAATATTAAAATTGGGCTTGGAAACTTCATTGAAAGACCCACATCGGAAAACGAGTAAATTAAACTATCGATTTAAAAGAACGAAATGGTAGTATAAAGGTCACCCGAGTTAACCCATACTAGGATTCCATGTAGAAAAACATGGACACGGAAGAGAAAAAAATGGTCATGTTCTGATGGAGAGTGATGGAAAACATTATTAGGAGAAAGTTAACCAAAAGAATATAACAAACTTGTGATGGGTTAAACAGTATTTGATTCCCCAGTAGGAAAAGATAACAGACAACATTTTTGTTTTATGTTATTTTTCATTGAGGAATTTATTTATTAGATTAAATAAATGATAAGGGAACATAGTTACATGTCGTGTAGACTTTCATATTTTACTATATTTCTAACACAAACTCATACTTTATCTAAATGATGAGTATTTAAGATGACATGTTCACCTTAAGAGCGCTATAATAAACATCTAGAGAATCACTTAATCCACAAAAGAAAACAATATATTTCCCATGTATTTAGACAAAAACCAAAACCAAAATTATTTGTACGAGATCAGATAATACCCAAAAAGGATAATTCTTCATAAAAAGAAAATATATTCTTAATCTCCAAAATTTGTTCAAAAAAACCCAAAGTTCAACGAAGACCATCCGATAAAAATTTTTTCCATAAAATTCATCAAAGTAAACCAAACTAAGATTGAAACCCAACTATTTGAAGGATTTATTCACATAGTCTTCCAAGGTAAAATTAACATTTATCTACAAATAAAATAAGTTTCTCTTAAAGTCTCATATTGAAAAGTAATTAACCTAATCCTATATCCTACATGATAGGTCAATATTTTCGTAGATAACCCAAAATCAAATTATTCTTGATTCATAAAATTATATAACTAAAAAAATAATAAGTCATACTAACCAGGGACTTCACATAGTCCAGTTGTAGGCGATGCGCCCTTGTCACCCTTCAGTTGTGGGTTTGATTCCTGAGGCCTTACCAGATGCGATGTGTTGTCCCCCATGCTACGGTTTGTCCTTTTTTAAAACACCAAAAATAGCGCAATCATGTTTTAACCTAAATGGTTTCCTTATACCTCCCATTTTCATCCGAATTCATTACGATCTCAACATCTTAATCCTTGAAGTCTTATTTCACCACCTTAATGTAAAATAAAATGATTCCCAAAAAAGAAGAACATCATACTTTGATCATGGTGTCAATTTGGTTACATTGTCAACTCGTTCACGTAGGTAGAAGGACCATGCATAACAAAAATGATTTATAAATCCTTCAAAATAATTTGCTTCCTCCCTCCAAATACACCTTGTACAACATGGGTCATATGGGTGTTCACAAAAAAACAGTTTTGGAAAATAATCATGAATGACATATACATTCAAGACATCTGATAAGACATGATTTCTATAAAATATTCGGACTTAATTTGAGTTGAAACATTCAATTAATGTTCCTTTTAAAATAACATAGGTATGTTCTGAGAGACTATATTTTAAAAGAAAATATAAATAAGTTCCAAAAGGGTCTCTTTATTCAATACCTTCTTTGAAATCATAACATGATTCAAAATCAGGTGATAAGGTAAAATATATGAAAATTCCTTGATAATATCTACCTTTCATGAGAATATGAGAATATTGTGAAAATAGTATTTGTCTAAATACAACCCATGATCCAGAATGATAACGAGGTATAGTGGAAGTGATTGATATCTCAAGCAGCGACTTGCAAGTGAGTTGTATTCTAGAAAAAGTTTCACAATCATCAAAACATGACTTTGTAATAATTATTACAAGCAAGTCATCTAGAAGAGATAAGAATGTCGTTTGAGATCCTCCTCCTTAAATTTCCTTGATCTGAAAATGTTATAAAACAAGGATTGGACTTATATAACAAACATAGGGACAAATCATGTGTTTAATGAAAACTCCTAATCCCTAAAGTTGCCTAAAATGACCTCTGATACCAACTATAAGGACTCTTCATTAAAACATTACTTAATCATTAATTAAATTGAATAATTAACATTGAGTATCTTTACAGGTTTATAGTTTTATAGAATTAGGACATGACTATTACATCTCAAAGATTACAAAGTAGAAACATCTACTCAGTTTCAATTTTTTTCACATAATAAAAACTCTTGAACAAAAGAGTCGTGTCTAGTTCTTGTTTTAGATAGCATGACATTTCCTTGATCCCATCCTTGACCCTATTCCACTTTATGTCCTGTAAAAAACATTTCAAAAAACTTGGGTTGAGCATAAAAATCTCAGTAAGCGTTATAACAATACGTTAAGAAAACATTAGTCAATATATCCCTAAGAATCAATTAAATCATAATTTACTCATAAAACATAAGAAATTAAACATACCTCATGAAATCCTAAGATTTATGCATAACTCATTAGAAATCATAAGACATAAAGGTAAATTGAGGCATTCATAACATTATTACATAGGGAGTAACCCTCATGGTTATGTTTTGAATACCCATCACAGTATATTCCCTAAATCTCTTCAGAGAAACCTTAGCGTTTAACTCCTCTGCATTACCCAATGCATTGGAGAGCTATATCAGGATCACCCGCCCTTAGTTTATCACAGAACCACCCATCCTCATAAACAATTCCCAAGAACCATAACAAAATCATAGCACATAATTGAAGCACAATGTTAAGATAACATTCCCACATTGCATTAACAATACAACATTTTATGTTATTTAAATAATGAATGCTTTCTAAAAACCATTTTCAAACCCATTTAAAACATTTAATAAAAAGATTTTTGAATCAAGGTGTCCCATAAAACATTGAATCTTTTAACAATTTAAACCATTAATATCCATATAAATGAATCCTTTAAACCATATTAAAAACATGGATATTAATGAGAAATATTTATAATAATAAATGGGTAAAACATTTAAAACGATATTTTAGTTAAAGGGTTTTTAACAAAATGAGAGTCACATGAATACAATAATTGAGGAATAACATTTAATCCGAACTTTATAATGTCATGAGAATAAAGGGATTCATGATATATTATTCCAAAGGACAATATATACACCATATAAGAGTGAATTGGTGCATAACAATAATGAAGTCTCAATAGAATTGTAATATGAGATGAAATCCCTTATAATGAAGGTATCCATAAATTAAGGATAAATCAATCTCATATTTATGTGTGAAAAATATAAATACACCAAATATAAGTGGATATTAATTATATAACAACCAGAGGTCATTCACAAATATTCATAGGATGACATATTTAGTAACTAAAAGTTGATCCCAAAGAATTTGAAATTGGGTTAAGAAGTTCCCTTAGTAAAATTTGACAGCCTAACGTCGTCACATTAAAATTCATAAAATTATTTGATAATAGATAAGAAGGGTATCTCATCACTTTTATATAACCTTTAAAGGAAATAAGGATATATAAGAACATATCCCAATATAAGAAGATGTAAATTAAAAGACCTTACAAAATAATTCTTTCAAAAAGTCGACGGTGAAAGGTTCCTTAGTGGATTTGGGAAACATTCAAAACATACACCCCATGAAAGAAAGACTATAAAAATTGATTTAAATACTAATAAACTAAATTATATTACAGAAAGAGTATAATAATGGTCATTAAATACACCACTCAACGGAAATTGTGGAAAATGTAGCATAAATCTCACGGGAATAAAAGTGAGATGATAAATCCATTATGAAAACTCGGCAGCCAAACGACGCCACTTAAAACATCAAAAAATGGATTTTTGAGATCAAATAGGGTCTTTTATAATATGAAAATAAAAATTACAAAATTATAAATATAAAATAACAGCCCCTAACATAATAAAGAGGAGATTAAAATAAGTTACAAAAAAGAGTACTTAAAAATAAAGAGAGAGGTAGGATCCCTTACCTCAAGTCCGACTTGTCTTGTTCGTTTCTTTATATTCTTGAATAGTAAAATTTGGTCAATTTATGATTTCTTAATTACCCCCTTTAAATATTATTATTCATTTCATATCACATATTATAATTTTATAATAATTGGTTAATAATATGAGTTCATATTAGACGTTTTTGTCGATGTTTGGTACATGAGTCAGAAATGAACTTGTTTTAAAATGATTGTCCATGTAGTTATAAGTAAATCATCTCCAGAATAGTATTAATGATTTAAATATAATATATATCCAGTAAATATTTATTTTATACTATTCCATAACATTTGGATATAAAAATAAATGAAATGCACCGTTCAGGGAGACAGTAGGCCGTACGTACCCAAGAATGCTACTTTAACCTATTTGACATATTAATGAAATTAAAAATAAATGAGATATATATATTATAATACCAGTATAAAATATATGTTATTTAGGTCACATAGGTTCATTAATCTCATTCTCTATGCATTCCATGTATTGCATAAATGAGTCACATCACATGAGGGGGCGGTAGTCCACACTTACTCGTATGAAATTATCGCATTTGCACAACATAAAAAGCATAATGTTATGTTTTAAATATAAAATAAACAAGCATAGAGACAACATAAATATAATATATATATCATATAAAAATTTTTCCATCATAATGGCCATCATGAGAGGTGGTAGGATAAGATAGAACAATCATCGTTTCGTGAGGCAGTAATTCTCCATCCACAGAAACAATATGCTCTTTAACCATTAGACGGAGGTGTGTGTAAGTGTAGCTAGATTAATTCTCATAAAAACATACTAGTATATTTATTATAATGGTTTTGTTTCAAAATAAATGAATAAAAATAGTTTAGTGGGTTGGAGAATCCAAATGTATCAAAATAACATTAGGGGAGGCTTTACCTTTAAATCGGGTAACTCCCCTTGGTTTTAACCAAAAGGGTTTCTTGAAGAAATTTCTGCCTAGAGGAGGGTTTCTAAGATGAGGAGAGGGATGTGGAGAGAAAAAATGGTCAGAGCTTGGCCGAGCCAATGGCTTGAGAGGTGTGAGTAAGGTGGTAGAGGTGGGGGCCTTTTATAAGAGAAGAGGAGGGGCGCTCTTGGAAATTTAAAAAATATTACGTTATTATAAAATTCTTTTCAGATTTTAAACGTCCCGAAAGGATATATTTCAAGGATAAAGTGATAAGGTTTCAATATACACCCATATAATAGTAATGTGACACGTGTAAGAATTATATTTTACCATATATTATCATTTTATTTAAATCATCATTTATGGGGTAATCACTGTATCATCACAGTGGCATAAATAAATTAATTTAACTAATGTCTAAAAATTATAAAAAAATATCATAATTAAGGAAATATTTTTAGATTTATAATAAATATTTATAGTCAAAAATATGACTTGTATAACCCCATTTAAAAATAATTTTAGTAAAATAATACATTTTTGTGACATTTTAATTTTAACTTTAAATAAAAAGTTAATAATGTCATTTTCCTACCAAAGTGGCTCCATGGGGTCCCCAAGTGGACCCATGGATTGTCTTTGTTTTCCATGACTTATCTAATAAGGGTAGGACACGTGTCAATGTCATTTTATATTATTATAACTTTATATTTACCTTTAATTACACTAATTACCTTTAATCGCGATTATTAAAACTTAAAAGATACTATTCAACAAAAAATTATTTTAATCCCATTAAACAAAATTTTAAATCCTAATGAAAACCATGTATGTCGGATTTTTGAAATTCAAATCACAGAAGCGGTAAAGTTTAATTTAAACGAAAAATCAGTTTTTTAACTACCACTTAGTGTCTTCACTATTCATCATAAATTGATGTTTTTCGGAAAAATACCAAAAATTTACCCTAAGCTATATTTGATATTCCGAATTCAAAAATGATGTCTATTTTAAAAATTTCAAAACTTGTAAATTTCATTAAATAATTTAATAATTAATTCTTGTTGTTATAACAAATAGCATGTTTTTATGAAACAATATATATCAAAAGATTGACACTCGTTTAAGTCCAATTTCAAAGTGAAATTATTTCCACTGACAACTATTGGATTAAATGTTAAAAATATATGTTAATTGAACTTTAAAACAACTTCAAAAGATAATCTAATCATATAAATAAATTAGATTAAAAATAGGTTATGAATTAAAATACAACATTTTTCACTATTCATTAAAAATGGACTTTATCGGAAAAATACCAAATATTTACACAGTAAATTTTGATGTCCCGATTCTAAAGAAGAATTTTATTTGGTCCAATAGAATTTATATGTGTTACCAAAACTATATTAAAGAGGGTTCACCATCAAAAGGTGATTAATCGACCTTTTATTAAATTTTAGAGTATTTATGCATTAAATTGAATTCTTTTATTATTTTAAGTCTTTATCATTTATTCGATAAATGTAAAAACACTTAGCAAAAATATAAAATCATATTTTAGTTATTTATATTCATTCCCTCCAATACAACAGCTAGGCATTAACTACCATTTAAAATTATATTATTTTATTATTAGATTGCAACGTAAGATTTGAAGAAACTCGTTGTTGTGTATTGGGTACAACATCGAGCATAGCATTCCCTTTAAAATAATATTAATTTTTTATTCACAAATATTAATAAATATTAAAAAGTAATATTCTTTATTTATCTGGGATGTTACAACAATCATTGAGACAACAGGTGATACACCAGCATTAGTAATGATTCTATTTTTTACAAACATTGTAGAGTTTTTTAAGTATCATTTACCATTATAAAATAATTATTATATCATAAATATCATTTTCTACCTTTAAATATACTAATACATTTAATTAATGTGATGTAGTGATGAAATAAAAAATCATCTCTCTTAGGGGAGATTGAAATCCATACTTACACACATAAAATATAGTATTTATTGAATTGAAGGATAGTTAAAATAAATATTGATATTTAATAGTTAGATAAGGATTACAAAGATTTAAATATTAAATATATAAATGTAATCCATCGTTATATCCTTCTAGGGGAGGTAGTTATTGAAAACAAATTACAATTGTTTCAGAGGTGTTAGTGAAATGTGCACAAGAAAAATAGATCCATTTACCATTTGATGGAAGAGGTGATGGATATAGCTATATAAAAATAATAACAAATAATTATCATAAAAAATATACTGATGTTATTATTTCAAAATACTAGGTAATGTTTTAATGATTTAGAATAAGAAATAAACTGAAAAATTGTAATGAATTATACCCGTTCATCTGGAAACGTCCTTTACATTACAACTTAATTACTTTAATATAGGTATTATGTCAAATATTGGACCGGTAAGACTTGTACATTGAAGTTAAGATTTTTTTTTTGTTTCATTTGGATGAAATACAAGGTTCTTTTAATGATGAATAGAAATGAGATCGAATTCCCTTTAAATTGTTGGGAGAGTACACAATTGGATCTTATCAAATGTTTTTAATATATATCATAATCATTTTAAGAAGTACCAAAGAATGTTATATTCAATGATAACATATGATATGGTCAAAATAAACTCATCCATCCATATATATACCTATTTTTAGATATTTAATTTCTTATATAATATTTAAACTACATTTAACTCATTATTACTTTAATTGTGATTACATAACATTTTATCTTGACATATAACTTTGTAACAAAAAAATAAAAGGTAAAATTTTAATAAATTAGACATTATAATTCAAAAAAATTCACCCATTTTAAAATTTTAAAATTATACTATTTAATGTAATTTCATTTAAAATAATAACACAACATAACTGCTTTTTTTATGAAAATACTCTATTTAATCATAAAATAATTATTCATTTTGAGATCAAGTAATGAACTAGTTTACATGATTTTTTTAGTTAAATAATAAAAAATTATGGGTTTTATCATATTTTCCCATACAAAAAAGAATGAAATCTTAAAAACATATCATTAAAGGAAAATAACCAAATACAGTTTTAAATTTTAATAATATTTTACTTGTCCTCAAAAAAATCCAACAAGGTTTCCAAAATTAAAAGTATTTTTTAAAAATAAATTATTTAAGTATTTAAACATATAATTTCTATAATACAAATCATTAATTTTTTTAAAATCATGTGTTAGAGTGATTTTAAACCATTTCCCCAATGTTTTATCTCAATTTTACCTCTTCTAATAAGGTAAAAAATATTAATTACCTTTATTATTTGTATTGAAAAAAAGAAGTTCTTGTAATTTTAGAATATTAAGTATATTATTAAAATATATTTACTAATTTTTATTGTCAAAAATTTAATAGTATATGATGAAATTAATTTAATATTTGAAACACTATACATGTTTAAAATTAGTTCTCTTGGATTTTTTTTTGTAAAAAAATTATTTACCACAAAATCAATAATAAAATTCATTCCAATAATCATTATTATATTATTCAAAATATAAATTTTCTAATAATACATTGAAACCATCTACACAAAAGATATAACTTTTAAATTCTTGAAAAAATATATATTTTAAATTATATTATATTTTTTCACTATTCAATAAAAAATAGGTTTTTTCATAAAATTCCAAAAAATTCTCTGTAGGATAATATTGATATTATTATTTCAAAAATTATTTGAATTGTGTCAGATAAATTTATAAAACATGGTATAAATTAATTTTTATATTTTCTAATAAAAATAGGTAAACCATTTTAGAGGGATGATTTAGTTTCAAAGCCTAAAATGTCATTTGAAAAAATTATATGCTTATATACTAAAACATTTTCAAGAAAATATCATTATATGAAACCCATATAAAAATTTATAAGAATTATATGATTTCAATTCATACACACATATTTAATATATAGGGTATAATGATTAGATTTAAATAATATTAATTTTATATTTTGCCACATTTCGCGGAAATCTCCTTATTCTGTGTTAAGAAATAATTTGTACTCACTCTTCCTTTAAAATTTTAGGGTTCTACATTCTACACATCCCAATTTACAAATTTCATCATAATTATTTTATCTTTATCCCACTAGTTAATGGTTTAACATTTTAATGTACTTTTATTGAAAACCCACATCAAGAAATGGGTAAATAAATTTCTATTTCAAACTTGTGAAAGGGGAATTTAAAGGCCATTAGGAATAACTCATAGCTAGGTTTGAATGTAGGATAAAATTAGTGGTATTTGAAAATATAGACATGGATGAAAAAATAAATTTCCAAATAACAATAAATAGAGTTAGAGAACACTCTTTACATGAATGGGAATAATCATGATAATGTCTCTGAGTACACAATCGTAAATCTATTAGGTGGGAAAAAGACCATGAATTCATTATAAATAAAGGTAATAGTATAACTGTTATACTTAAAGACCTTTTTCATATTATTTATGAATTACATTTAAGGAATGATAATACCATTCTCAAAATAATAAGTCAATTTTATTAATAACAATAAACAAGGTTACAATGGTCTAATAAGAGGAATTTATCTCTGGACCCTGTAAAGAAGGGGAATTAGATTATCCAGAAACAGATCAGAACACAAAAGTTCATTTCTACTAGAACTTTTATTAGAAATACTACCCCAAATAGAATTATCCTCCATATAGACATGTGTGAAAATGCATTCATGGGATTTGATAAAATCCAAGCACTTGATCCATCATTTTGTTAAATTTATGAATGGTGAGCAGATCCTACCGTAATGGTCGGAACATTGATGGAAGCATCACATCCCTGCAAAATATTATTCCATTTCCCATTATTCAGCTTGTATATATGAAATAATTACACCATACCATTCTAATTCAATAGATGAATAAATGCCGCATGAAACAAATAGGCATCCTAAAACATCCCAATAAAGATCCTTAAGAGGAGCCTCGTAACCCGATGGACTTGGATTTGACCATGATGACCCAACTATGTTATATTTTATCCATTACAAAAGGTAAATACTAGAAGACATCAATTGTTCCAAATGGAGGAAGAAATTTACCCTTGATTCTAATCCTTTTAAGGACATATAGATTATGTATTGGATTATGATAAAAATCCCATTGAGATATATTGCATTCTAGGAAATCCACTGTTAGAACCATCTTTTAAAATGATGATACATTAATGTAAAAAGTGTTATAATTATTTTATCTTATAGAAATATTGGTCCTACTAAGAGTACTTTATCTTTGAATATATCACACTTATTTGAATTCAAAAATGTAAATAAGAAGTAAATATTTTAATTTGGTTCTATATTATAAAATCCCACAACTCCATAATGAAATATTAAATATTTTTAATCATCTAATTATCTATAGCATTGATGTTCAGTTTTGGGATGGTCTTGGTTTAAATTTATGAATTTTAAGTTTTTTTAATGGCTCAAAATTCAGCACAAGGACATTAGAAAATTTTCAAAAACCATGTGAGGCAACGTATAGTTTTTTATAAATCCTAATCACATGACTTTTGCATAATTTATTAAACCACATGGCCTACCCGTATGAGGTTCTCTAGGGAACCAGTGAGTGGTGAATAGTTGTCGCATGTTTTGGATGACTATATTATCAATCCATTCATGGTATCAAATTTTTTATTAAAAAAAATTAAAATTAATACAAACAAAACCTAATTTTATTTCTTTCTCTGACCCAACACGACCTAGCAATCTACCTACTCCCACTTTCGCTTGACGCCTCACCTAGGGGGTTTCATGTGTGCTATAGCCGCCAATCCTCTATTGAACTATGGAAAATTCTCTTTTGTATCATGGGAGTGATATTTTTAGTCATATTATTCTCTCATTCTCATATTTATTATTTTCTTCACTTCAATTTGGTGTGTATGTCTCGGCTTAACACTAAATAGTTTTCAGTGATTATTTTGGATGGTTCGTATTGTTTTTGGAATGTGAGCCTTAATTATTCCCAGTTTTGTCTACAGTCATTGAAGGTAGTGATTTTTGAATTTTTTTTGGTTATGGATTTTCTATTTCCATCACATTGGCAAAATTTTAATTGGGGATTCTTTAATTTTTGGTTATCTAATATTTTTCCTACTGTACTTTGGAAGTCATTGATGTGGATTCAAGTCACCGTTGTTGATAAGAACATACATATGTTTGAATAGGTAGAATCATAAATATATATGTTCCCATTTTATATAAATTCACTCACATAACTATGAATATATATATTCGGGATAGGTGTGGTAATATATATATATATATATATATATATAATGCATACATGTATACGCGTAAATTGTAATATGCAAGTATTGGAAAATATAAAGGACCCCATTTTACATATTCCTAGATATGAAAATATATATAATGGTTCTAGGTTTCCATATATGTATTTGATGGTGAATATTTGTGTAAGTGGAAAATGGAATATTTTTGTGTCCATCTGAAAAAATAAGAATATATTGAGGTAGGTTCCCTATATCTATGATTTTAATTTCAATTCCTTAATTACTAAAATGTTTTAAAACTATTATTTTAACATTAAGATGTTTTTTTTGAAATAAAAATTGGTTTTGGTTATTAGAAATGGTATTTTAGCTATTTTACATAATTCATCTAAGCTTCTAACATGCATTATAATGTTAAAATATAATTTCCACTTTATTTTGGAAGATGTAAAATATTTTCAATATTCAACTGTGTTCATAAATTAATCTAAATTAAATGTGTTAAGGCCTTATTATAATATTAAATTTTATTAAGGAATTGGAAAACCCCATTAATATATTCACATTGAAATAATAATATATATTTTTCATAAAATGTGTTGAATATAATGTAGTCCTCATAATGTTATTGCACCTTGTGTATGTGTGACTTGGAAAAGGGGATTCACTTATGTAGGGTGATTTTGGGTGAGAAGTTGAGTGAGTTTTGGGTAAATAATATGATATATATTTATTTATTTATTTTATCTTAACAAAAATACAGTCCATAGGGCATGAATCATGGGAATCCTAGATATATTGGTTGGAAGAGGAGGTCTAGTATGCTAGGCGAGTTGGTAGGGACAATGATCGTTCTCCCTAGTGAGATTATGTTACACCACTATCTGAACATTCATCATGTGGATTGGTTGGCTCGGGTAGGAAAATGAAATTAGTTTCTAGGATTAGATCTTAGAGAGTACG
This sequence comes from Viscum album, assembly GCA_963277665.1. Taxonomy (NCBI): domain Eukaryota; kingdom Viridiplantae; phylum Streptophyta; class Magnoliopsida; order Santalales; family Viscaceae; genus Viscum; species Viscum album. The sequence goes on along the minus strand of OY728147.1, from coordinate 1,359,966,530 downwards.
AGGATCCGAGAACTCCATTAACTCTTGTTTCTTATAGACGTAAAATGACAATTTCTCTCTTTCACTCTAAATTTTTTCATGGTACTATTTATAAGAAATTTATTTTTACATAGTACCATTTTATTATATAATATAATGAAAATCAATCTTACTATTTTTATTTTCATTCATACATGCTAACTCCACTATTTTAAAATGTTTTGTGAATTATTTTAAAATTTTAATGGAAAATGGTTTTACATAAAATATAATATTTTTCTTTTATTTTATAAAATGTACAAAAAACATCTTTTGTATATTATATTTTCAATCTACCATTTCTTGGATTCCTTTTTAAAGGTATGTTATAGTAGAAACTATTATTCATACATGCCTACCGATTTTTAATAATAATGACTATAGCTCCATCTTGGATTCTAACTCAGGTGATTCATTCATCTTAGTATTGGATTACATGGAGTGTCATCTGTGTAGTGGACGATGGTGACCCAAGAGGTTACACAAAGGTATATATAGTTTTATTTCTATATATATTTCAAGATTATTCTTTTTATTTATTCTTGTTCACTTATATTTAATTTTTTTATAAATCATAACTAGCTGAGTCTTATATGATTCCCAAAATTAGTTTCCATCCAATGATGATTGGGGACACATCTCAGACCTTCTCACAGGCTATCTTGGGGGACTAGTTCAGGGTTGACATAGTTTGTTTCTTGTCAAAATTTTATCAGATTAATTTAAATTTTATTAGTTTGGGATTTATGATAGATGGGAGATATAATTATTAGGATTCATGTGGTTAGTCATGTGTAGGTCCTTGAAAAAATCCTATTCATATAGACTCTTTAATTTCCATGGTCGTCTAAGATGGGTTTTCCTCAAAATCTATGATTGTATCATGGATGTATTTTGATATTTATTGTTTTTTTGAGTGTGTGTAATTTAATTCATGATTTTGAGGGTTGTTTTCTGAAACTCCAATGGTTAGAATGGAATTTTGGAGGGCCTTGGGGGGTTAATGGTTGTAGTGAATGGTTTTTAAATAATGGGAATACCATGAAACATCCTTATATTAACACATATGTTCTCTTCTATTTCGTGGATTAATTTCAAAACAGTGCTGCCAAGACATGTGCAGAGATTGTACCCTTGAAATTTTGAGATTTTTTATTGATATTTGGGTTTCATTAGTTTTTTATTTGTAGTGGTTTTCTGTGTGTTTCCCTTTTATTATAAAATGGTAATTATTTTACTGAAATTGGATTTCCAATATGAAAATATTTTGTTCATTTAAAATGAAATTGATTGTTTTGGAAAATGGAATTTTTTAGTAAATGAAGTAATTTTGGATAATGTTTTGGGGATTTTTGGAAGGGTTTCTAAAATGTGAAATTCTGGATTCTTTAAAATATGGAAATTGGAAATAATTAATTTTTTATGATAAATGGTGGCTTCAAATTAATTTGGGATATAAATTTTGGTTGAATATTTTTTTGTGGATTGAATAATTTTTTGAATTTACTTTTTGTATTCCTATGATGTATCACATATATTGATATTTTTATATTAAAATCTATTTTTGGTTATTATCATGTGTTTATGGGTGATTGATATAAAAATAATATTTATAATTTCAAGGATTCATGTAATAATATTGGTAATTAAACTATTAAGGTTGTTTTTTAATCTAAATATGGTTTCAAAAAAACAGGATTTGAATATTTTAAATGGTGGGAGTGATATAGTATTTCTATTTTTGGTTTAGATTTTTCCTTATTTCCTATTTTAGTGTGGATGTGTTATATGTTTTGGTGATATTTTGTTTGATTTGAGTTGTTTATTTTTGATTAGGATATGGAATTTTGGCTTTTGAAGAATTTTGATTTGGTTTTAAAATTATTATCTTTCGATTATTACCATGAAAATTCTCAATGTGGAGTGAGTGGTTAGTTTTTGAGGTCCCCTCCTTGGTAGTATATGTGAAGGTCAATTTTGGGAATTGATTTTGGTAATCGATTAGTGGTCTAAGACTATAAAAGTTGAGGTAATTAGAGTATTTTAAGAAAGTATAAATATGTGATTATTAAGGTATTCATGTTGCTAAATGTACCAAATTTGGAATTGATTGGTGGAGATTGATACATTTCTAACATTTGACCACACATGAGTATTCTTGGGTTTTATCTCACATTCATTATTTTAAAATATAGAATAATACCTTATTAATTTTTGGATTATTAAAAGGTGTTTCCTCCATACTGGTCACATAAGTCACATGAATGGGGTTCTGTAAGTTGAAATATCACTGGAGAATGTTTCAGTTAGAGATAAAAAACAATTATATCTAAAGAATAAAATGATTTAGTACATAAGGAATCCATCCATTTTTTCCAAGAGTGAAAATATTAACATGGTAGATGAGATTCCATGTGTCGTTGGTGTGTAACCAACATGTTTTATTTAATGAAGGAGGGAAAACTATTTATGTTTCATCCTTCTGTGGTATCTCATTTGTGATACATCATATTATTATATATTTATGGCATTGATTTCATAGATTTTACGTGGATGGGAATTTTTTACGTGAACTAGTTAGTGATATTCCTTTTTTGGGGTGGTTTTACTTTTTGGTGGCATCAATTTGGAGATACTATCTCTTAGGGAATTATGAATTGTGATCTAGTCTGGGATATTGAGCTAGTTTTTTCAGAAAAGGTTGAGATACCATCCATGTATCTTATCCTTGTTTTCCTTATATCTTGATGATATATTCATGGGTTTTCTAATGACCACACCATGGTTTTCATTATTCATTCATTTCAACATTTGTTTCGAGTTTCTATTAATGTAGTAGAGTTAAACTATTTTCCCCTGTTTTTCATTTGGGGGTTCTTGTGGGTTCATTCATTCCTTTTTCCATATTGTATGAATTTTGGTTTCAACATATGTATAAATTGGTAATTAATTTGAAGTCATTTTTTGGGTGGTGGTATTTGTTATCATATGCCCACTCTTTTGGGAACTTGTTACTGCATAAATAATCTTGTTTTAATCAGAGTTATAAAATGTTAGGGAGACCACCATTGGACAAGATCACGGTGAAAATGGTATTCAAATAATTCTTGATTGGGAAATTCTTTATTTTTAAACAGAAAATCCCCAATCATGGTAATTGGTCGGCCAAGATAGTGGGTTGTATAATGATTATTCATGCATATCTGAAATAAGCCCCAATGTTTTTTATGATAGGAGTTACTATGTTCTATGTTGGGGTTTGGTTTTGTGATTTGAAATTATTCATTGAATATTTTTTGGGAGTCTTAAGTTCATGGGTCTCAGTTTTTATCTCTTCCAATTTGGGTTTATTTCTTTGTACATAACCTCTATAGTATTCTTTTGGAATCATGGTTTCATCAAAAGGGTTAGTATTTTCTCTTGGTCTTCTGGTTTTTAGAACATCATCTTGTGTTATGTTTTTCTTACACATAATGTTATGGAAAACTGAACGAGTGATATAGTTTCTCTTCCAGATCACCCATTCAATCGATCAATTTAGATTTCTTAAATTGTTTTTCAATGAATGACTCTATAGTAAAAAAAAATTGGTCACTAAGTTATTAGATAATTCATGTAATGGTTTTTCCAGTGTTGGTAATTAAAATGAGTTCATTTTTTTAATCATTCCATATATATTCATCATTAAATTTAGGTGAAAAGTGTTCTTGACCCTAAAAATTATGAAAATAATCATGAAATTTAGGGGGAAAAGGTTTTGAGGTTGAATCCTATAAAAAATGATAAAAAGATGAATTTAAATTTATTACTTATTATGAAATTGTAAATGTTTTCCCAGAATAATTCCTTCATATACAAATATACATTTCACTAAATAGATAACACATGTTTCCTTATAAAATGGTATAACATTATATTAATTTTTTCAAAAAATGAAACAACCTTATAAAAATTACCTGATTTTTTGACTATGAGTGACCCAAGTAATCCCTACATTAACATGATAATAGTTTAATAATTTTATTTGATCATTGTGAAGAAGGTTATGTTAAAATATCATATTCTAACCTAAATAAAAATACTACATAGCTTGATGAATTATAGGTCAGTACTATATAGAAAACGGATATCCAATAGGAATAAATTATTGTAAAATTTTCCTGGTGTCCAATAAAGTGATTTGAAAACATGGAGAAAAAAACATATCATATATGAGTCTTGGACGCCCTTATGTGGGATTTTTCGCCGCCTTGGTCATTCAGATATGCTATGTCATCGCAGCACATGTAGTGGCGAGGTTGGCGCAGCGTCAACTCTTGTTGCTCCTGACCGAGAGATGGTGCCAGAGACAGATGGACTACAGGAAGCTGCTGTTATTACAGCCGCTGAATATGCACACACTAGGGCGCCGTGTGCTGAGGTTTATTTTCAGAAGAGGATACCAAGTGGGTTGGTGAACCCATCGGTTGGAGATGTTTTTAAATGACTGAAGCAGGATCTAAAGTGCAATGTTGGTATTGAATCCGACAGGTAAAAAGAAATTCCAATTTCTGGATGTGGAAACAGGATGCTAGACAAGGGAGAAGGTGAAAATTTGATGAAGCAAGTCAGCGGTGTATCTCTGGGCAACAGGTTTTCAGATTTGGTTGATCTGGACTCCACTGATCAAGGAGCAGCACAGTCACAGCAGGTTATGGCTGCAGATGGTGCTGAAACGTTTGTCCGTAGTGGGAATGGGGGTTTGGAGGAGGCTTATGGGGATCCTGCTACTCTGATAGAGGGGGCGCTAGCTGAGAACTGCGGTGAGCTGGCTGATGGGGGTCCTGATTTTCTGATACAGGAGGAGCCGGCTGAAGATGATGTTGGGAAAATTTCAGAGGATGTTTTGAGAAATACTGATATTGCAGAGCGGCAGAATGGCAGGGTAACATCTTTGAACAAGCAGGACTGCATAGAGGGAACTTGCAAGAGGCAGAATAATGAGGACCAGTATCCATGTTTGACACCCAGAGATGGTAACATGGAATCTGTTCAGGTTACAACCCCTCCGGTGCATGAGGGCTCTTTAGGGGCAGGTGAGGGGAAGGAGAATCAAGGAGGCAGAGCACAGAGTGTGCTGAAAGAGTCATATAGTTATATTCTCAGAAAAGTGGGGCAAAGGGCTGAGAGTAATGGAGCTTCCACTGCTCCACGGAAGAGGAAACACAGGAAAGACTACTCCAAAACACCAAGGACCATTGCAACCAGGTCATCTTCCAAAAATGGAAAGCTGAAAGAATTGGAACAAAAGAAGGGACGACAGAGCAAGGATCCCATGTCCCCAGCGAATCTACGACTGAGGGAGCAATATATACAAATGCTAAGTCAATATGCTTCACAATATGAATGGGAGTCGGCAGACCCGGATGAATTCTCAGAAGGTGGTGGTGATGATGTGTTTTATATGCTCTAGTTCATGAGGCAGTGAGGCTTCGAGGTTTGCTGTTTTATTTCCTTTTCTCCCTGCGTTTTTACTTTCTTTTTGTATTAATAATTTTCTACGGGGCTGGGCATTCGGCCTAGTCCTGCACCTTCCTGGTAATACATAAATATAGATGTTTAGAATCCCAAAAGTCATCATCTTTAATATATTACAATTTTGGTTTTTAAACAATTAAGACAAATTTGTTTAATGATTTAGGGATAAAATATGGATTTTATATCACACAACAATCTAGACATAATATTTAAATTTAAACATAATGAAATGTCAAATATCATATCAACAAATGTCTATACAAAAATATAAAACAAGAATCAATAAATCTAAATAAAATATAACCCATATATATTTATTAATGTAAATAAATAAGAATAAAATAATATAATATCTGAAATCTGATATAGATATGATAATTAGACTAGTAGTAGAAAAATCATTTCTCTAATAGCACTCTGAATCACCTTCGAAACTATCATGTGATAACCTCCTTGGGTTAAAATTGAGTCAGTGTCATCCATAAAAACCTTTTAATTTTTCTCGTAAACTATCTTTATATACCCCCTCGAAACAATTAAATATAGAGTAAAAATTGATGATTTGGATTTGCAGAAACAATAACAGTGAGTTATAATAATTTTATAACCTTATTACTAAACAAATTCTAATACTATATTAATTTTTGGATTGAATGTGTTTCTAACATTTATTACCAACCATGATTTCTCCAGGATGAATTTTTATCACTAAATATTTTTTGATCATTTGGTAGGTTTGTTGGCCCATACATCACTTAAAAATATCCCATTTCATTTTAAAACAACCAATAATCATCTGTTCTCATTAAATAAAATCACATGTGTCCCAATAACCAAAAATAAAATTTTGAAGATAATAAAACCCATATTAGAGATTATTAGAACCATTTCAGTTTGAAAATTACTCAAAACGTTAATCTACACAATGGATTCATTGAAGGGATAAGTTAAATGGGTTGTGTTGGAATTTATGGTATTATTTGAACACAATGGTAATTAAATTTTAATTCCTTTAAATATATTTTATTTTTTTCTTTGTTTTTGAAAGTTTATTTTTAACAATGATATTAATTTAATAGTTTTATTAATTTTCTAGAAATCATGAAATGGTTTTGTTGGGTGTATTTATTTTGTAATTTTTCTTGAATGTGTGTTTATTTTAGTGAAATTGGGTTTCAAAATCAAGTATGTTATAAAATTATATATACCTCAATAAAATTTAAAATTCATTGAATTTCTACTTAACATATTTTAAATAGTTACCTATAATTTCGACCTATTTAACCATGGTTTGTTTTCCCACATTATAGTTAGTGTGTTTCCTTTATATAATTACATTAGTTATACATAGAATGAATAAGATATGTTATCAGTAGTTAATCTGATGCATCATATATTTTTATTTTATCTAATTTATTTATTTAATTTTTTTTTTAAACTTGTGTATATAGATTGTTTGACAAAATAACTACATTTATAATCTAAGAAAAAGTAATTAAAATTTCATTTTCTATTTTAGGAATGAACATACTTTAAGAATATATATATATTTCTAAAATTCATCTTTCTTTAAATGTGGGGATTGATTTAAATAATTGATCAATGTTTTTTGATATATTAGTTATATGAATTCATAATTTGAATTATTTTACTCAATATATTTAGTAAATTACCTCATGGTGTGATTTCGATAAATTCATTTTGTGTTTTATAGTTAAAATAATTTATATTTTGAATGAATTCAATTGTTCTATTTCTATTTTTAATTAGATTATGTATACTTATGGTAATATTTTTCCCCTAAAAGGATAAGTACTCTGTAATAAGTTATTAGTAATGTGCTTTCCATGTATATATAAAATAGAGTTTATCATGTAAAAGATTTATGAATTTATGTATTTTATTTAATAAGAAAATGTTCTTTATTTAAAAAACCTTCTTTGAGATTATATAATGATGTGGATATTATCTTTAGTTTATTTATTAATGAATTATTGATAGAAATACGATTAAATATAAATATATAATTATGTTGAATTATATTTGTTTTCATTTAATTGTTAAGAGTTTAAACTGAATATAAACAAAGAGAATTAATTCATGGAAATTAATTATTGGAGTTTATGTTGACATGATCACTTAAATTTTATTAATACAGTGAAAATGATTTAATTAAAGGATTGTATAAAATAGGGTATATGATATAATTTAAATTGTGTCAGTATCAAATTTTGGTTGTATTCCTCCACAGTTTTTATTTTGAAGGAAATGAATATTTAAAATGGATAAAATGGTTAATTTAATTTGAATTTATTGAGGAGATATAATAGTACTAATATGAAACATATATAATAAAGAGGGTAACATGAGAGGGCATTATAGCCAATAAAGGAAATAAATGATTTAATTGTGACTCATTTGATATGAATTCCATGGTATATTTCTAGTAGGATTTAATTGGGTGGAATTGAAATATAGGAAAAGATGGTCATGTATTAACCATTGTGTTATCTACATTTCATTCATTGGAAATGCTATAATATTATATTAAGGGTTACACATTATATAAGGAGAGGCAAGGAATCAGTTGAAACATAGAGGTATACAGAATAATTTATATTATATTATTTAATTAAATTATTTAATGTTTAATGTTTTTTAAAATTCCTTACAAACATTTTATTTTCATTTCTCATAATTGCAACATCAAAATGAAGTGTTTTAATAAATATATGGACTATGAAAAAATGTAATGTGGGTCATGCCACTTTCTATAAAAATTCCCCTCTAGCTCACCTTCATCCACTACAAAAAAGAAATGAGTTACATTAGAGACATTCCAAATAATACGATAATTGTAAAATAAAAAATATTTTATGCACTCTTATGGCGATTGTATTGGGCCATTACAAAATTACAAGGGGTTTGAAATAATTTTATATATGGAAGGTTATGTCTTTTTTATCATTAATTGAGATCTATAGGGGATTTTATTGATTGAATTAGAATTTTACATTGAAATTTTCATCAGTCATACAACCTGTTATGAATTTGGGAATGTTTTTCTATGCAAGTGGTTTTGGTACTTTTTGGAGATCTGGGAATCAATATATAGTATTTTTAACTAAATATGGTATTAAAATGATATGATGATATATGTTTTCTGAGAAACAATTATTATTTATACAATATAGAATCATTGTAAAATAGATTAATGAAACTAATCATTGTAGGGGATAGATTTTTATATTTTATTTATGATTGGTTCATTACATTTTCTTCCATAATGTGTGTGCATGTGTGGAAATTGTGTTTTATGAGAAATATTTTGATTCCTTTAATCATCATATATGGAAAAGTATAGAAACTGATAGAATCAAAATTTGTATATAATGTTTGGAATAGATTGGGATGAATTTAAACACCCCATTCCATATCTTGGTGTTCTGGATAGTTAGTGATTATTGATTAAAAAGGAGATGGCTTGGATTAAACAAAAATAATTTCGATAATACAAACTCTATTTTGATTATTAAAGTGATTTATCACGTGGTTTTAGTAGTTAGCTATAATTTCAGTAAATATATTATATAATGATATATATTTACATAACATGGGTGAATTATCAAGAAATTTAGTGCTCTCAGTGGACCTAGTGGAAATAATGATTTCCGGTTATAATATTTATGAAAAAATTTATTCCTATAGGAATTTGTGAAAATGGGGATTACTCTAAATAATGTTTTTAGGGGGAAATAATGTTTCTATAACTAAATTAAATATTTATTTAATTTTATATTATTTTAGAATAAAATGGGACCTTTAAATTATATGTATATTCATTAATTCAATGTTTCTATTTTGTATTATATTTTATAAATCAACATTTTGGCCTAGAAAATCGTAATTTTATTTAATGATTAGAATATTATTTTTGGGGTTTTCAATACATGAATATTTATCATAGTAATTAAGAAAATATTAATGTGCTTATACTCGCCAAGAATATGTTCACATGGTTAGACATGTAGAAAATATTGAATCTGATGTAGGGAAGTAAAAATTATATACTTCATCATTTGAGAATAATATATGAATTTTGTGGATATGATTGGTGGAGTCTATGGGATGATATTATTACATTGTTTTCATTAGGTATCATAATGTTTCAAATGAACAATACTTTTAATATGTATTTTATTTCAATTAATATTACGTTAATAAAATCTTTTATATGCTATGTTGAACTAAAATGATCTCGTGATAAGTGAAAATGTTATTTGATTACTATAACATAATAATTTTATTAGGAAGTGTAGTATTAAGTTACCATATTATAATATATATGATGAAAAAAAGAAAGGAATGTTATCATGTATCAGAAGTCTTCCTTTTGAATCTCATTTGTCTGACATGGGAATGGGTGTAAATTCACTAGTGGTTTTCATAGATAAAGACAACTAAAAGTCTTAGAATTATGGTAAGAGTGAAATCAAATATGATGGAATTTCAAGCTCATGGAAACTACCATGAGTTTCATACAAGCAGGATAATGAACCTTCTTTTCAACTAGAGCATGTATTATGCTTAGGTCGTATGAAGTGATTGTGATGGGTAATGTAACAAAAAATTAAGATGACAAAATCATATAATTATTAATGTATTTATCAATTGTATTTTTTAAATTTAATATTCATTACAAATAATTAAAAATGATTTTTATTTATTAACACATTAATAAAATTAAGAAGTTATTTTTAAAACTAAAATGTCTTTTTTTACAAATTTTTTATAATATTATTTTTTTATAAAATAATGATAAACCACAAAGTATATATTTGTATATAAATAATATATTAACACCATTATATTGATCAATTTATATGAATTTTGAATGAGAATAAGAAAAAATATTAATGTTATTTTCTTATAAAAATATTATTCATTATATTTATATATAAATGATAAATTATTAAATTTAAGAATTTAAATTTTAATAATTCATCTTCATTTTGGGATTTATAATTTAAATATTTTCTTATGAAAAATTTATGTTAATTTTCATATTGTTTAAATTTTTTGTGAAAAAATTAAAATACTATTATTATAAATACCATGACATTTAAGACATTATTACAACAAAATTATCAAATGAAAATTAATTCAACAATTTTATAGAAAAAAATATACTTTATATGAGCAATTGAAAATTAAAAAATATATAATTATTTATATAATGAGTGTTTTATATTTTAAAACATAAGTCAAAATATTCCATAAAACAGTTATTAATACTTTATAAGTTTATCATATAAAAATTAATATTTATCACTATTGAAGATGAATCTGATGAAATTTATTACAAATTATGAATTATATGTTCCATTCTACTTTACAAGGACTATTATATTTTTAGAATGAAAAAATAAAATTTCAAAAAAAATGGTATTGAGGTAAAATCAAAATGTGTAAAAGTGTTTACCAAAGTCGTAAAAGGATTAAAAATTAAAAGTTATGTTTCTAAGTGACAGGAAGAGGAGCATATAAACAAAAAAATTTCTCAACTCCATTATTTTCGATTTTGGATCCTTCTTGACATGCTAAACACATGTTCACTTTTTAGTAAGATGATATAGTTAAAAATATGTCATTATTACCACATATAAAAGGGGATTCTCACCACCCATTCAAGGACACTGTATATAACACCCCAATAATTTAGAAATAATTTTTTTTAATAAATATATTTTATACCATTTTGTATGCAGAACATATATATTAATATAACAGAGTTATAAAATAGAAATATTATTAATTAATTATTACTATTATGACCTAGTGGATTTTTTTGGTTGGTATGATTCCGAATTAAAGTCATATGATATATATATATAATGTTTATTCATAATTAAATTAATTATAAAACATTCATTTATTTTAAATTGGATTTAAATTAAGATAAAATCATTTAAAGGTAATAGATATGTTTTTCCGAAAATTGTTATTATATTTGTAATTTATATTTCTCCTAATAGAAAAAACATAACATTATTAATAAATGAATCTAATAAAATAAATATATTATATATACAATTTAATGAAAAATAATCATTTAAATATTTTTATTAAATAATAAATATGAATAAAGACATTTTATGATTCAAAAATAAAATTTCTACAAATATGGATTTTTTACACTTTGTGAATGGAAATTATAATTAATTTACATCGATCATGGATTTTTTTTTATAAATAACCATGTTTTTTGAATTATTAATTTAATAATTGTATTGGGATTAATTTTTAGTACATTTCTAAAAATATTTTTTCTCAAAAGTGAGAAATGATGATTTTTGGAAAACTATTGTTTCTTTTGGTTTTAAAATTATATTTTTAATGACCTATTATAATTGTGATTTGATTATAATTAAATTTATATTTTTTTTAAAAAACATTATAAATTTATATCCTTGTTAATAAGTATTTTAACTTATTTTAGTGTATGTTATTTATTATTCATAAAAATGTATTATTATAGAAACTATTTTTCATTGCATTTTTTCTCTAACATTGTAATTTATTAAATTAACCTAAAAAATATTAAATCTTGTAAAATGGATTCAAAATTAGGAATCCTAATTTTAATGATTTTTATGTGATTGATTCTATTTTCTACACAAAACTATGTTACTAAGTTAAAATAAAAAAATATCACGGCAAATTTGCATTAATGAAAAAATTAAAAATAAGTTGAAAAAAATAGATCAAACGTTATCACTTGTTTGTTTGTTTTAAAGGTGGTTATGTGTAAAGTTATTCTTGGAATATTTATAGATTATTAATTTTAAATCATTGTTGGATTCTAATAAAAAGAAATGTTACATTTGAAAAATAAATTTGTCTATCATTTTATATCATATATAGGTTTTCGAGTTTAATAATATATTAAATATATATTATATGTAAAGTAATAAAACAATAATGATTTATAATAACTTAATTTTATGTGGAATTTTTTTTTAATTTTTAAAATTCAATATTTTTATTTAAAATTCTTATGAAATGTTGATACAACACTTCTATTAGCATACAAAAAATCAAATAAATTGTATTAAAATTTTTAAAAGTGTTGATATTTACTTTTGTTGGGTTCTCCCCCTTATTCACTTAAAAGTGGGATTTTCTTATCTTATAATAAAAAATTGAAGGCCTCCGGGCTGTTCGATGGAAGATATTTACATTAGTTAGGTTATAAAAATAATTTTTTAGAAATTTGGATGGGTAATTTATTATATAATTATTATTAATTTATTTACATTATTATCTCAATTCCATTGAATTCAAAATTTTTAAATAATATTTAAATTGATTTTAAATTTTTCTTATGGTAAAAAAATTAATTTTTATGTCATTATAAAATCAAAAAAAATCCAATCATAACAATATTATATATGAAATTTTCAATTATAACATTAAATACACATTTATGCACTTGTTTTAATTTTTATAATTCATTTCATGACCCTTAATGATTGAATAATATGTTACAACAATTAATGATTAATAAGGTTAATATAGGGGTTAAACTGAAAGATAAGGTTTATTATAACTCATAAAACTCTCAACATTGAATTTGATAATTATATTTAGACCATATACTCCTCAAATTACATGATATGGAATATTTTCTATTTTACATGAGTCATAAACTAATTATATATTATTATTTACTATATTAACAAGAATATAACCCACCATAAATATAAAATGGGATCTCATATCCTCTCATACCCACCCCTCTTGAGGCATCTAGCTCATCCACTACACAGAAAAATACATTCCCAAATATTATTTAAACATGATTAAATAATAAATAAATATGTTAAATTTTAATATATTTCATTATGATTATGATAAAAATATTATTCATATCATTTTCAACATATGTCAAATGAAAGCATCACTTGTGCATACATGTGAACTGCCACCTCCAAGGTGTTATGTGTTTTCATTTCCATCACCACCTCCAAAATATGTTTATAATTATTTTTTTAATTAATGTATACCTTTTTTATGAAATTATTATTTATATATAAAGATTAAATATTATTTAATTTCATACCCATTCTTTTTGTTTCTAAATGATAATCTTGTGTGTGTGCATACATGTGGAATATCAACTCTTCAAAGTAATGTGATTCAAATTTCAGTACATAAATATTTAGTTAGTAATAAGGATATAACTAATAAATAAATATTACATTTGTAAAATTATTTAAATTTTTTAAGAATTATTATATTAAACACCTAATTTCTTTTATATCTAGAAGAACAATGAAAACATCACTAAAGATTACATGCAGGCTACCACTTCCATGATATAATGTCTTCCATTTTTCATGTCCAACATCCATGGGTAATTTTAATAAAGGTATTTACTTTATAAAAAATATTAAAATTTTCATGAAAATGTATTCTAGATATGAAAGAAGCAAGTCAATTTAACCATATTCAAACTATAAAGTTTATTTTGGAATTATAAACTGAACATCCTCAATATGTCCATTTTAATGTTAACCATTTCATTAACAAAATAAAATACATTAAAAATGACATAAATGGAATAATTATAATTTTATGAGATTGAAATTTTTTATGATAAATTATAAAAAAAATTATAATTTAGTTGGGTATCCAGGTGAAATAAATGAGCCGCGACTTGACCTAATGAAAATTATTTTAAACACAATTTTTAATTTTTTCCTTCCAAATTTTTTATTTTATTTCTATATTATTTTTAATGTTTTATATATTTTTATTAATTATTATTAAAAGTTTATTAAATTTTGTTTCAACCCTTTATAACTTTCTTAAAAATGTATTAAAATTTAATATTTTCAACTTTTTTGATTCAGACCCTTTTTTCCCTTATTTACCACAGCCCAAAAAGATTATTTTTATGTATACTATTTGACTAAAGTTTACTAAAATAATTAATTATTTATTCAAATATAAATTTAAATGTTTCCATGATTACTTTTAGAGAAATACTTTTTCATTATATTTTGTACATTTTTTGATTTCAAAACATATATGGAAATGAAAATATAATCTCATTTTTATGATATAGATAAAAGGGTTTTTTATTATGGGATTGAATTAAAATTAAAATAAGTTTTAATATTAAATTTCAATTTATTTTTGTCTTGATAAGGATATTCCTCTTGAAAATTTTATGTGAATTATGGGTAATCATAAATTATCTCTCATAATGGGTGATCTTGATATAACACTTAAATGAATTGTGTATAGTGGCAATGTTCAATGATAGAATGTTACTTTAATGATATATGGGAATTATCAACACAGTTTATTTATTTTAAAGGGATATTGTATGGATAATTTTCCAAAGTTTCATTAAAGGTTAATAAATTATTTATGGGTTTTAAATTTAACAATTTGATTTTATTATTAAGAAAATGAACCCATGATTTAATGAAATTTTATGATATTATAATGGTTAAATGTTTTTTTCATTATTTCTCATGTTTTCCAAAATAAAATTTACAACGATAATTTCGTGTTTATTATTTATGACAAACATTATTTTGAAAAATCATGGATTTGATGTCAATTTAATGATTCAGTGTCTTATTATTTTGATCTCAAGAGAATATTATGTAAAAAATAAAGCTTTCATATGGGTAATAATGAATTTAAAATGGATTAATGGGGTGGAAGTGCCAAATATTCAATAGTGTGAGGCATTGAAAAAAATAAAATCTTTTGTAAATGAAATAATAGTGTAAAGAAAAGAACCAATTTTTATATGAAAATAAACATGGTGTGGAAGTGCCAAATATTTTTGTATGAAATTTATGTCTAGTTTATTTAGAGTTATCTAAAACTATAAAGAAAAAATATGTTTGAAATTTTTGCAACTAAAACCCATGTTATAAATCTCATAATATTGGGTTGTTTATTAGATGGGGTGTTATAGTTGGTATCATAGAAATGTTTTAGATAACTTAAAAATTGATGATATTTAGATGATGATATTTATATATTTTTAGGTAACATCATGGGTTAAAAATAAAAGTTTGAATGTACGATTAAATGCATTAATACTCTTTTTAGGTGTTATTTTTTGAAGTACATGAGAGAAAATTTTGTGTTTTTATTAAATGATAGTGGTATAATAAACCAATAATATAAACTTTGCGTCTTGGGAAATTTTTTTAGTAATAATATTTATATATTGTGTGTAATTAATTTTAAAGGTATTGATAACATTTTGAGTTGATATCTTCTTTGATGGTTAGGTAATTGTGGTTAATTATAGAAAAATGGTTATTAATTATTTGGAATCGATTGTCTATCATATACAAAAAAAATATGATTAAAAATTATTGGGTGAGTAAGGGAAATTTTTTAATTTTTAAGATGTTCACTATATATGGAAAATTATATGATTAAATTTGATAGAAAATATTAGTTTTAAATATAATATTTCATTTGATAATTAATGATTGAATTAACTTTTGGAATCATATAAGATTCTATTACAGATTAATAGAAATATAGTATATTTATTGAAATGAATGACATATTATTTAGTTTATTTGATGTTGGAATGTATATTTTTGTTAGACTATATAAAAATAATTAATCTTATTGTGATAAAAATGTTATGATTATCAGGAATGAATATGTGATCAAATCATTCGTGTAATACCCTATGTTCATACGGGCATTGATAATTTGGTATAACATTTAAAATTTAGAAATTGTAAGGGTTTGATTTTAAAATATCATTACAATTCTTATTTTAATTGTTGTAACACCTCAAAAGTGGTATTTTAGACATTATTGGAGCCTTAGGAGGAGTATCATAGGATTAATGGAACATCAACATAGATTGGGATCTATTACAACCAATAGTCTCTATCTAGTCAGTTTGATTAATTGAGTGATATTTCTATGCACCATCCATCCACCCCTTATTATTTATATATATAATCCCACATATCCAATAATAATTTTCTCACATATACTAGGGGTCCAAACCCCATATTTATCCTCTTTTCCATTAAAAATGGGTGGGTTTCATGGGTGTTTTCTATAATGATAGACTCTACCGACCTCTATTACATTCTCCCCCATTGACTAAAAATCATTTATCATTAAGTTTAAATTGTATATTTAACAAAAAAAATTAGATAATATTTTTTTGGGGATTTAATTATGATTTGAAAAAGGTTATCCTGAGATTCTCTCTACATGTATTGGATCCTCATTTCGGTTGAAGAATGTTATACTATTGAATTTTCATTTGTTTTTTATAAAATTTAAATTTTAATTCCGAATAATTAGGTGGTGTATGTTGTTTATTTCACTTAGTATTGGACTGGGGATGTGATATATACCTTAGGGGTTTTATTGGGCTTGGTTTTTGGGGCAATGGAGAGGTTCTGTGAAAATATTGGAATTATAGATTTTTGTATAATGTTTTATAATTAATTATAACCGGATAAAATTAATTATGTTTCATATTTGGGAGTGGAATAGGTTCTGGGAGCACGTATCGTGATATTTCAATCCAAGACTAGTTAAGAAGTGCCTTGACATCAGTTTTAATTCCATGTAATTTATTTGTAAATATGAAAAATAATATATTATCATGCATTTTTTACATGCACATGGTACGTGTGGACTAGACACTCCAAGTCATGGTGCACTTTATTTATTTAATGTGATTCAGGATGAAAATTAAACATGTCGCTGAAATAAATATTGTGTCGAGAACTCAAATAGAGCCACATGTACAAGCTGTATGTCTCATCCACTAATGGCATATGATATTCATTGTAATAATTAGGATGTAGTTTCCCTAATGATTAGATATTTAGTTCCCTATAGGTAATAGGGGTGATGAGATGGTATTCATGGACAAAGGGATTCTGTATGAGATACCTTAATGATGATGGGGTCATTATGATAATAGAGGGTTGAGTTACCCCCACCCCCCCACTTTAGGACATGATAAAATGGAGTGTGTGACCATACAGATGTTGTAGAACATGTTGGGTGTTCATACATTGTTAAGTGTCTTGGAAATGGGAAAACATTATGTCCACATATAGGGTGTGATTGTCCTAGGAGGCTAAGGAGTCCTCAATGTGATTTAGGGGGACCTATTAGGTTCCCCAGTAACTTTTTTCCCTAGTGAGATAGTGGACCAGGGAATGGATATATATAGTAACAGGTGTCACCTTAGAACGTGCACTGATGATTAATGCTCAAGGGGTGTGAATGATAAGATTAGGAACATGTTTTCAATGAACCCATATTATGATTTCTTTTATTTGGATATCGTATTTGATTTCCCAATATGCTTCGGAACCAACCCTTGGTAATACACTAACATGGTTAATTATGGTGATTGGGAATCACATATTGATATGGTTGAGACACTAATTTTCGAAGTTTGTTTAGGATCTAGTATAATGGAATATTAGGAGTAGATTCTTAATTCAAATATAATTCAATTATTTTGTTGATGGGGAGTGGACAACTATAACAGGTACCTATTATATGATAAATTAATGTGTTATATATATATATATATGAATTTCTCGGATGATGCGAGTTCATCATAATTATAATATCTTTTATAATTTAAAATTATTAGGATTCAAATTACAAAACTCAATAATAATTTTTAATTTATATGATTTGTAGGATTTAAATAGTGTTATGATATTTCTAGAGGGGGTATATCCCTAATCAATAATTTTGTACATCCCAAGGGTGATTGTTGTGTCCCTTTGATTGATCCTTATGATCTCCACAGGGTCATATGTATTCATCATTGATCACTTAGACACATATCTATGACACATTGGATGCCCAAAATAATTACCCTGGAACTCTAGGAAGATATTCATATTTATTTATTGGGACTCATAGTAATCAGTTATGTATAAATGAATTTGATTTTTTAGTAATTCCAACTCCAAAAAACTAATCATCTTTCTTACATAGAAAATGAATAGAAACTACCAAGTGGATCATTATAATGGTTCAAGAATGTGGTATGCATGGGGAAACCCTGGAATTCACTACTCATTGTGATGGAGGTGTGAGTGTGGGATCCCAAAGGGATGGATTTTGGTTCCCCCTAGTTGATACTCATGCTTAGAGAAACTCTAGAAATGGACATGGATGTCTTGTTCAATTATGTTCACATACCCATGAATCCATAATGGTATGGGATTAACCTAATTATATGTATTCTCCACTAGGATTTTTGGAATATTTGGGATTTTATGGTTATCTTAAAATTAAAATAGAAAATACTCCATTAACTATCATAAGGTGTGGTTGGTACCTTGTTTATATATTTTTTCCTAGAGATTATTTATTTATACATATTGAAAATTTTCCAGATACATAAAATTTAAATACTTGTTATGTATGAGGAGTTACTGCTTCCATAATGAGTTTTTTTAGTCACAACATTCTTTGGAGCACCCTTCCCCTAGTGTAACCAATTGAAACCTCACTTTTCATAGGTAGATGATGGGAAGATGCCTACTATTACATGTTTTAGTGGTAGTAACTTCAATGGGCCCTAGAGACCAAGTTAGAGAATGAATCATAGTGGTCACTGAGAAAATTTCTTATTCATTTGTCATTTGTTATATATGGTTATACTAGTTGGAATCCATTTTTATATGTATGTCACATCTATCTAGGACTTTATTACACATCATTTATTATTGTCCTATTAATATTTTCAAAATTTCTGTTTTGGTTAATTTTTTGAATGATTCTTGAATAATTTATCTATTACTAAATACTCTTATCTAGGGATATGGTCTCCCCAAATTACATCATTTACCCATGATACCATATATAAGCCTCTAGTTTATAGGGAGGTGCACCTAATGTCCAAGAATGAACCATTATGGGAACTATTAATAGGGTGAACTGTGTTCAGGTTTAAAAAATTGGTATTATAGATATTAAAATAATTTTTACTATCTTAGGACATGGTAGACCATATATTTATGAATGATTCATATACTATTATTGATATCATACTAGTTCATCAATAACACATATTCGGGTAAAAATTATAAGTAACAAAGGATGCGATTTATGTTTTGACTTGTGTTTGTACATTTGTGTGTTATTGTTTCCTTGAGAAACACACATGGTGTTTGGATTTATGTTTTATTTTCCACCTTCAAATATTCAGACACTAGAATCAATCATTTTATTAGACCTGACTCTTATCTTGTAGATAAAATATAAATCTCATGCACAATGCCAGACATAAAGGATTCACATGACATGTAGAGCTACTAATGTGATACCTCACTAACGACAAAGGATTTTTTGTTCGAAATTTTAACAACTTCTCAAAATATTATTTCTTATTACTTATACGAAATTTACTTATATTGGTCAACATGTATCTATATTTCCATATGATGGTTGGTCATATGGATATATTATGTGATTTATAATGATAAATATGATATTGACCCTTTTTGTAAGGGATGTATGGTGACCCTAGTATATAATAGAGTCACATATATCCATATAGGGAAACCATGAGTGTGTTCATATAATATGGGTTCAATTATTTGACCTGGAAATAAAAACTTATAAGATTTTTCTCCATATTTATTTGAATGAAACTCAACTTAATAAAACTGTGTGAGAATAGTTCCCTTGATAAAAACTATCACATTGTGATGCAAGTTGAATAATGCATGTTAGTTCAATAATTAATTCTGTAAAAAATATCCTATATGTTTTTTTCTAATATAAATTTCAATTAAATTATCTCTAAAAAAATCTATTTAATATGTTTCCATCACAAAGATAATATTGGACCATTTTGTGGGGGATTATCCCAATCTTACAGATTCTTGATGTGGTAGTATAGTATGATGACACCCGGTGAGGATCTAGGCCCTTATGTGTTTTTAATTACAATGTCATTCCATATCTCTGGACCCCTTATTAGTCACTCATCTTCGATTTCAGTTATTTAATATCACTAATAAAAATAATTTTTTAATATATTTCTTGTGATGTAATTCTATATTACTAATCATTTTGTTATTGTATTCATAAAATGAATCATTAATAGAAATGTTGTTATGTGCTTATGACCCTGGAATATAATTCATTATAAAGGGAATAGTACTTAATATTGAAACTCTATAGAAATAAGTATTTACTTGTTTATGTCTTGTAATGTTATATTATGTATGTATGGGACCCTATGTAGGGTTTCGAGATGTGAGGATTCGCATGGTTTGAAGATGGAACCTAAGGTGTTTCCTCTGAATAGTGAAAATATGGAATGGATTTTGGGTTCTAGTGACTTGACCAATATTTTTGAGAAAGGGATACCCATTATAGAGGATATTCTAGTTTGGTGTTTTCAATAGAAAATGAAGCATAAATAGGATCTTTGGTGGTGGTATTGGTTCATGTATGGTGATACCAAGTGTGTTACCTATACACGGTTATGACTTGGGGGTTTTTGGTGATGAGAACACTGATTGTTAGTGGATTGAGTATCATGGATTGGTTTTGATGATAGGACTAGTGTGACATTTATCCTTATGTATTTTTGGATTCTTTTTAGAAATTTCTTAAGAGTTTTAGAAAAATCTTATAACTGTAATTGCTCCTAGTGGTGTCTATGAATGTGCATAAGACATTCATTCAATAGAGAGAACATGGTCTCCTACAAAACTATAATGATTTCTTATGTTAGGTTGTTAAGTGAGTATACACGAACGGGTAGTTATACAAAAATTACTGTGTATTCTAAGGGAGATCCTGGTATGATGTGGCTATCATGTTATGTATCTTAGAAACCTGGTCTCAGTGATGTGAAACTCATAGGGGAATGAGTGAGGTGATAGATTAGGTGGTATGGTGTTTTATTCCCATAGTATGGGATATAACATTACTGGAAAAAACTATTTCGGCATTGATGCATTTAGAATAGTGAATCAGGGAAAGAAATGAGTTGGTTATTAACCAATGAGTTTTAAGGTATTGGTCATGGATAGGTTTTTCCAATGTATCTAGTAATTGTGGTTCAGGGGTAGTGGCATCTATTATTGGTTTAAAAACTCATTGATTTTGGAGATTGGGAATTAGAATGTTTGGGCCACATAAAATTTTTGTTTTCAGGTATTGGTATGGTGTTCTTCATGGTTTTTAGGTTTTGGTATCACGAATCTATGACATGGATTATCATATGGTTGGGAGAGTGAAGTCATCCATGGGTGACATAACCCTCATTTAAAGGTAAATTAGTGATCGAGATCAGCCATTCAATGGGCATTATAGATTTTTAGTGATAGTTTAAAGATGGTTTTTTATTCAATTGGATTCATGGGGGAATTCTAGATGTATGTCTTTGTAATTTTGGATGGAGTATGTACCATAGGATTAAGATCAAAATGGTTTTAATTGAATCTTAGTGGTTGTCAAATTAAAAGAGTTTTGTTGTGTATAAATGGACATGATGATAGTTTTGGTGGATCAAGGCTTTAACTATGGAGATATGTCGAATACAATTTGTGGAATTTAGTGGGAATATATTAATGATCAATGGTGTCTCCTACAGTAGGGGAACCTAGACTACGTTTTGGAACACACAATTAAGGGTAGCTGGTCATTATTAGGATGGGTCATTTGGAATAATTTTTTCCTATGTTTTGTAGGAAATTGCAGATGGTGATTCGAAACCAATTTTTGGTATGTTCCATCTGGTGATGAATGTATGATTCAAGTGTTTTTTTAGGAATTTGATGGAAAAATTGATACATCATGTTTTTTAGGCCAGTTTTTTAATATTCACCCAATTAAAATAAAAATTGAGAAGTAGTAACGAAGTTTTAATTTATTATTAGGTGCATGGGTGGAAAACTTTTCTGAGGACTCTTTACGGTGTTATATCTATGTTTAGATGGGAATTTCAATATGTCGAAGCACTAAAACTCATAATTAGGTTTAGATGTTTAATTCTAATGATAGTGAGAACCATATGTAAAATGATGGAACAAATATTGATGTGATATTATTTCTAGATTTAAGGTATTATGTAAAAAATATCATAATTTTTCAATGGTATTTTTGAGATTTCTCAATGGTGATTGAGGAATTCAACCCCTTATGTTATTTAGTGTTTTGTAAGCACAATGAGATTATAATGATTGAACAAAGCCATATGAGTGGGGTTTGGGAGGGTGATGAAGGTTATGTTTTATGTTTTCATATACATTAAGACTCATCGAGTATAATATGTATTATTCCTGGGAGATTTTAAAAAAACATTCAAGTATGATAGTTTGAGGTTTTGTAAAAAAATTGAATCATTGAAATATTAGGGAAATAGATTTAAAAGAGAATTTAAAATTTGTGTTTCGATGGTTGAAAAAATAAAAATAATTATTTTGGGTATGGTTGATTGATCTATAAGAATCTCAGGGCTTCAAAGAAGCCTTTGGTGAGGATAGGTGGCAGCAATTGAGCCAACAACTCCCCGGAATTCAAATATGATCATATTAGTAGTCACTGAATACATAGTGGGATTAGTTTCTGGGAAATTTCCATTCCACCCTCTGATTATTTAAAGGGGTAATCCATATTCTCTCCTCATTTTTTCTCACACAAACCATTGGTTTAGACCTTCCCTTCCCATTGTCTCCCTTAATAGAGGGGATATTCTCTTTGGCATTTTTGGTTTAGAATAACGATATTATATCCATTCCCTATTCTCATATATTCTATATGATTTCCCCTTGAATATATTTTGTATTGATATAGGTAATAAATTGATATTTTATCATTTAAATGTCATATTTCCTAATTTTGATGGTTTTTTCAATCAGCTGAGGAAGTGGGTTACCTAAGATATCATATGTCTCTCGGAGAACACCGTTTCTATTTATGTACGTTACATTATTAAATTATTTAGTTTATAAATTAAATTGAAATTTTAATTCATATTAATTATTCATTATACGTTGGGTAACTTTTTTGACACTAGAATGGGGTTTTTAGATTGACCCTTGGGGTGTCTTTGATCATAGTTTTAATGTGACAAAAAATTTTGATGAGAAATTTTTTATTCCATTTTATAAAATCGAGTAATTGATTATAATTAATTATAATATATTATTATTAATTATGTTTGGTTTTATATCGGGAAACATTTCGTCAGATCACATGATTTGATATTTTTTACTTATATGGGATTATAGAATCCTTTTCATATTTTTCCAGCCCTTGGAATTTATTTAGAATGATTCAAAATGACATGTAGTCCATAGTTATCTACACATATTATTATCAATTCATTATATGAAAGGGTTTTGTGTGGCCTATCCAATCCATTTATTATGTCCCCTTAATTGTTTAAAATGTTTCATTTATAACTCCAATCATTTTGTTTAACTACAGAAGATAACTATGGTCTCCATGAACATTTTTATAACAACTAGATGTCTTGACTGCCAAGGGTAGAGGATATACATTGAAATTGTTAGGATGTATTGACCGTTATGATATGTGGTTCAGTGAAATCTTGGTGAGAGGCGAAATTAGTTTTGAATCATATCCATGTGTTTGTCCATAAAACATAACATACAGAAAATGTGAATATTGGGATGGTGGTAGGTGGAGTGTTCCGTATCCACTATGTTTTTATCACATGGGTTTTTAGACCCTTGGGAGGCTGGATGACATGCCAAGTGATAGAAGTGCCCTGCGATACATTGTAATGTAAATTAATTCTTGATATCTAATTATTTTATCATTCTAAGTAGTCCATGGAGTCCTTGATGATAATAAGGTGACCTTAGTAGTTTCCCCTATGACTTATGACCCAAGTGAGAGGATAGACATGGAAATGAGTAGAGATGGTAATGTATGTAATCATAGAACCTACACCAATGATGTACGCCACAAGGATTGTGAATGCTAAATGGACTTATAAATGTTACCAATCCATGATATTTTTGTATTTTATTTTCATATGATATACGATTTCATAGGATTCTAGGGAATCATTAATGGCATAAACATTGATGTGATTGTTTATGATTCTCAGTAATCAACTGTTGACATGGTTGAGACCCAGGGATTCCGTGTATCATTGATTTTTATTATCATTGTTTATTAGGGGTGTAGTACAAGCTTAAATTGAAAATATATATAGATTTGATGTGTTATAGGGTCCTGAGAGGTGGTACCAATGATACCACATCTAAATGTTGTAATTGTTGGTGTCCTAGAACCAATTGTTTGTACATTGATTACATAAATATTTAATATATTTAACAATTAAACATCTTATTAAATAGTGTTCATTTTTCTGCATGACTGTAGTGTAATAATTTCATGGAGTAGTTTTCACATGGACAAGGTCATAGCAGTTCCCCACGAGGATGAGAACATTTAAGTGCAATTAAAATGTTCTAAAATATAGTTATTTGGTTGGATGAAATACAAGTATTGTTCACATAGTATATATACTATCATGTATGATTACTCGTACGAATATGATACTACTTCTCATAAAGTTCACACAAGGTAATCTATAATATGGGAGATTATGAGAACATATATGCTAGTATTAATTCCACAAGATTCAGTGTCATCTGATATTCGTATCTGCGAGCTTGAGTAATGGTCATTATACTTTAATATTATCATTTATACATGTCATGACTCATGATCTTTTATTTTATAATGAAAACCACCACAAAAATAGTTGGTGGGACATAGGGAACATTGGGAGTGTCACAAATGACTAGTTATTAAGGGATAAGTTGAGGAATGATTTGTACCTTCTATTTAGAGAAGTATATATTTCATCGCTTTGATTGAAATAGAACCATCGTAGAAGATTCCATGTCCACAGTGTAATGATGAGTTTATTTTATGTAGTAAATAAAAATATATAAACCATATAGGTTGGTGAAATTTTCATGAAACAATCATGATGAGATATTGAGATATGGTGAATGTATTACACAGTGAGCATTCATATGTTCATATTTTCATTGTGGCTTTAAGGATATTCTCTTGGGTTCCATGACCTATTTAAAAATAGTACTCTTGGACATTAGGAAATCCTTCTTAATGCCAATGAGAAAAAATACTATAGGGTAACTCACTAAGTGTTTCTGGTGGCATCGATTAAATTCTATTTGAATATAATTAATTATTATTATTCTCAAGATAGTGGTATTATTTAATTCTAGTTAAAATGATTGCATAAAATAAATAAATATTTATTCATGGGATTTGGAATAAAAATATATTTATCTATTTTTTTTGAACATTAAATAAATATTCATTTACTAGTTTTTTCATAGAATACATATTTAAGAGAATAAACTATTTATTTATTTATTCGGGTGTTCAATAAATGGATGTGGAGTTCATATAGACCACTGTATGTGAGATAGTAAAATAAATGTTTGTAATATGTTAAATATTTATTTAACTAGTTGACAAAAAAATAACACTGTTATAATTATGTGTCATGGGATTTCATTTATGATTCCATTTTTCACAAGTTGGAACACCATAAATAATGACAACGTTATTGTTATTTTTTATCATGAGTTTTTTTCTATGGTTATGAATGTATTTAATATCCCTTAAACAATTAAATAATATAATTGAATCCCCATGTCAATAAATATACTAGTACATCTATTATGATAGGTATGGGAAACCTGTGATGCAAGAGCAATTCTATGTTAGGAATTTTCTCATGACTCCTCTCCTCTCTCCCTCTCATTAATGAAAGACATTATTCAACATTGATGAACATAAAAACAAGATTGGTCAATAAAAGACATTCAGTTCGATGTTCTAGCACACAGAAATCAAGTGGCGTTAATCCGAGTCCACTGGAGAACATGTGGATCATTGCTAGAGAGATTCTGGTTTGTAACCTTGCAAGAACAATGAGACAATACAAATGGGTCATCTTGAATGATCAACATTATCAATGAAGAAAATACCTAAGAACCAAGTATTTTACTAATTCAGAAATTAAATTCAAATTAATTATAAACATGATGTCCATGATCATCTCCAATGGGTTCAGTCCTCTTCCTTATTTATTTAAACCATTTATTATATTCCGTGGAGGTTGGAGTTCATCAACATATTGATCTCTGAATATTCATTGATTATGTTAAAAATTAATGTTGGGTACCAACCAAACCGCACTTCCGCTGTTCCTGGAAACATCGAGTTGTATCAAAGGGAGGTCATCAAATTTTATCATTATTTAAATATTTCTTTGATGGTTTTGGATTTAATAATTTAGTTGTTTAATTCAAAGTTAATTGTTTGTTAAATTTTTGTTTTGAGATCTCTTCTCCCTCAATTCATTTCTCACAGATTTTATATAAATGAATTATTTTATTGATTGAAATTAAAATAGAGAACTCATTAGGAGTTGCCGACAATTTTTCATAGGTGACATGAATGTACACACCATGTTTTCAAACTTATATTCCTTGTTATCTTCCATACACACCATTTAATCTAGACTACATGTTGTTTAGTCATGTTCATCGCATTGGTAGTAATTCAAAAATTACTCAAGTCAAGTGAATTTATTTCACGCGGTGTAGATAATTCTAAATTGTGTGTTTAACGAGATAGATAGGAACATGTTTAGAATATTAAAACACATGTGATCTACTATACATGAAATGTAGTCCCTTCTGGAAAGGGTCCAAACATTGTATCCAATACACTACTAAACCGATTGGTAACCATGTAATGCAAAGTCAATATGGTGTGTATCCAAGTATACATGCTTTGTACTCCAAAATTTCTGAAGTATGCTCCACACGCTGATTCCCTAGGCATGTACTTCAGGAAAGATTGTGCAGGTAGTACACCCTATGTAGTTGTAACTACACATCATGTACTTTACCAAATTATTGAAAGTCAAAATATTAATGTTTGTTCATTTTTTTTAAACTACATATCATTCATAAATCGTACTATATTTTGTTACTCAATGCATTGAAACATCTTTCATTTTATATTTCATAGGAGTAAAATAGTTTGAGAGTATAAAACATGTTCGGTAAATTTGAACGGGTATTCACCAGGATACCTCCATGGTGCATTTAGGTACATGGATGAGAATCCCAAGGAAATTCAAAAAAGGATTAAGATGAAAGTATTGATTAATTAAAGATAATAAATAAACAATTCAACTGAAATTTTCCTTAATAAGAATGATTAATTATTTTAATTGTAGTTTTATTAAATGTGTAACTCATTTCATGTATATGGGTGATCATGATCAAGACCAAGACCTTTGTATGTGACTCGTTTACTAGTATTTTATTTGTTAAATTAAATTATTGTCATCTGTGACATCTCTCCCCATTAAAATGTTGGGAATATGTGTCCATGGTTTATTTTATGTAAACCCCCTTTGCACCCCGCACAAGCTTGTGAGTTAAAAATAATAGGTAATGGTTGGAGTTTTCATGCTACAGGAGGTGGTTCCAGCTAGAGTCGAGATGAAACCAATCCCAAGGGATACAAAGGTGGACAAGTGGAAAGTTGTAAACACAAACCTGATTGATTCAATGTGATTCAACCGTAGGTTAGCATTATTTTTTCAACTTCTAGATAAATTAACAATTATAAAATCTCATGATCATGCACTTTAATTTATTTTAATTTTTTTAGTTGCAATTTTTATCATTATGTATGTCCTTTCAAGATCACATAACATATGAATTAAACAATCTTGCAAGATGGAACTAAAATTAACCAGGCACGTGCATAAATATTATCAAGACATATTTAATCACCTAAGAATCTTACACATAATATTAAAATGAATGTGGTAATGAGAATAAGAAATTTATGAATAAGAGATAAAACCCCATCTACAAAATATTAAGTCACACTAAGACATTTAATCCTTGATTAAGGGAAAGACTGTTTAAAAATATTTGTTTGACCAACCAATGTTTGGACACTTAATTTAATAAAGTATGTCATTATGAATGTTTTGGGTTGACGTAACCATATTACATCATGAAGAGTAGTCATTGATAGAATTGTTATAATATTGGAGGCAACTTTTGAGGAAATACATGTCAGGATTTCAGGATTAGGGAGTCCACTATATAGATCACAGTGGTGTAATCCCACAGTGGGCAAAGATCATCATACCTAAATAACTTCAAATTGCATGAATGACCATTTTCCGGTAATGGGAAGAGGAATATTGATCCTTCCCACAAGAATAACATGAAAACATGATATTCTGACTTCAATGGTGAAGGCCATTGGGACTTGATAAAAAAGTGGACCACATAATAAAATTAATTTATTATTTCACATAAAATGTAACAAGGAATCTACAAATAATATAATCTTTTAATTGTACAATAAAATGAAAATCTCATCAAACACACTATCCTTGTGGTCAAATTTGGATAAAGACAACATCCTCACAAGTAATAACTTCCAGGAATGGTTTAGATGCCTTTGGGTTATTCTACACCCTGAAAAAAAGTCTTGTGTGCTGGAGTCAACATTATCTGATCAGCCTTCCCAAGAGGCGAGTGATGAATAGTTCTCAGTATTTGAGAATCATATGAATGACATAGTCTATGTTCAATGTTTGATGCTATCATCAATATCCAATGATCTCATGAAGTCTTACAAAAACATGGAGATTTCCAGTGCACTTTTTTAGAGTAAGATTGGAGATAGTGCCCCATCAGTGCCTCACATAGTTAATCTCATTGCCTACATTGACCTCTTGAAGTTATTAGGTTTTAAACTCACAAAAGAACTGGGTGCCTATCTCATTATTTTATCACTCCCTCGGAATTTCTCCTGCTTTATTGTTAGTTTCAATATGAACAATATTTAGAAGTCTCTATCTGAACATTATATCCTCATTCTCTACATTTAAAAATATATGAATCCAATAAATCAATGTTTCCTTATGGTGAATAAGAGGAAATGGAAGGAGAAGTAATTTTAACCCAAATATTTTTTATGCACATCCAATAAATTGATGACCAATTGGGAGGAAAAGGAATATGAGGATTTTTTGCATGGGGCAAGATGGGCCACTGGAAGAAGGTTTTTACCCAACCTAAGAATAAAGGGGATGCTTGTGGTGTGTTTGTTATTGATTGAAATCTATCTATTTCTAAGAATTTTGTATTAGATATAGCTAGTGGTGCCCATATATATATCGAAATACACAAACCAAGTAGATTCGAAAATATTTACCAAGGAAAGTTAGATCTACGAGTAGCCAATATAGCCAGACTTGCTGTTCTAGCTGTCAGAGAAAACAACCTCACATTTCCCACTAGGATGATTTTGGTGTTAAAGGATTTTTATTATGTTCCATATTTTACTAAAAACATTTTTTATATATCTAGATTACATAACGATGGATTATTTTCTAAATTTCAAAATTAATGTTTCTTCATTTACAAAGATAACATTTTTTATGGAACATTTCTACAAGGGTCTTTTAATGATAGATTACAAAAACCATCTAATGTAAATTGATAACAATGATACTTCACATAACTCATGCCACACCAAAATCTAGAATCACCGACTAGGTCATGTAAATGAGATACACTTGACAATGTTATATCAAGATGGATATTTATGTTCATTTGAACTAAAGCCACTTTGTGTATTTCATGCATCTTTACAAGGTTAAATCACCAAAGGCCCAATTATTGGGAAATGTGAAAGGGATAAAGAGATTATTGAATTAGTTAATACCGATGTGTGTGGCCATTTCCAATTAATGTAAGGGGTGGGTACTCATACTTCATTATTTTTACTTATGATTTTAGCAGGTATGTATATATCTACTTAATGATGTTTAATTTTGATTATTTTAACAATTTAAAAGAATTAAATAATGATGTTGATAACTAGATTGATAAAAATATGAAGAAACTATTCTCAGATCGAGGTGAATAATATCTTAACCAATACTTCATTGATTACTTATGTGAGTTTGGGATCCTATCCCAACTCACACCTCCTCACGGGCCTTAGTGGAATAGTGTGAGCGAAAGGAGGAACCATAGCTTATTTGACATGGTTAGATCAATGAAGATTCATTAAAGTCTTCCATTATTCTTTTGAGGACTTTAATTACAAATAGCATCACACATACTAAACTATGTACCAACTGAATCGATAAATGGTATTCATTGTGAGATTTAGAGTAGAATGAAATCTATGTTACCGAATTTAAATGTGTGTGGATGAGAAGAATTTGATAATTTATTTTTAGGTAGAAAAGTTACACCCCGATGCACAATGTGTCCTTTATTATATTCCCCAATGAAACAATATGCTATTACCTATACAACCTGACATAATAAATTTTATATTAAAGACACGCCATATTCCTTGATAGGGAGTAAATCTCCAAATGATATAGTGGGAGTGAGATAGAATTAAATTAAGCCCAAGCTCAATGTAGAGAAGATTTGGTACATGATCAAATTCCCCAAAGCCATGTGTAAGTAAGAACTACTCAAGAGACAAAAGTATTGTGTAGGAGTACAAGAAAGGTTAGTGAACTTAAATAGTATAGTTTTATAGATAATGAGGATGGTTACTCATTACAAGTTGATAATAATGATCATCTAATATACAAGGAAGTAGTAACACACAAGTATTTTAACAAGTAGAATGAAGCTATGAAATCTGAAATGGATTCCATGTACCAAAAACAAGTTTAGATTTTGGTAGATCCTTTAGTTGATGTAAATCCTATTGTTTGTAAATAGAAATTCAAGAAGAAATTAGGTAAATATGGAAAAGTCAGTACATATAAGGCAATAAAATTTTCATAAGGGTTCAAAAAATGTCAAGTCATTGACTATAATGAAACCAATTCGCCTATTGCAATACCAAAATACTTCCAAATTATACCTTCTATTGCTGCATACAATTACTATTATATTTGAAAATGGATATCAAAATAGCCTTTCATATCGGGAACCTTTAGGAAGATGTCTACCTAACACAGCCTAAAGGTTTTATTACTCAAAAGTATGTAAATTAGGTTAGCGAGTTTCAAGAATCCATTTATCGATTAAAGAAATAATCCAGGTCGGGGAACATTCATTGTGATGAGGTCATAACATAATCTGGTTTTATAAAGAATGATTTTGCACCTTGTGTTTAAAAATGGTTTATTAGGGGTTCATTAATTTTTCTAATAATATATTTTGATGAAATATTACTTATTGTAAATGAGATAGCAGTCTTGCAGTTTTTTATGCGATGGTTGAATCCATGCTTCTCTTTGAAGGACTTGGGTGAGGCAACATGTATTTTGGGGATAAAAATCCATCGTGATAGATCCAAAATATTGCAGGGCCTATGTCAAAGTACATAAATTGATATGATAATAATGTGATTTAGTATGGAACAATCCAAGATGATATTTCTTCCAGTGTCACATGAAATTCATCTTTCCAAGAAAATATGACCTCATAAATATGAAGACAAAAAGAGAATGAGAAGGACCTCATAAAAACCAATGATTGGGTTATTCAAGCATGTAATGACATATACTAGGATTGATGTTTCCTATGCATATAGTGTTGTAGAAAGATGATAAGAAGAACATGGTGACTTCCATTTGATGGCAGTGAAGAGTATCCTAAAATATTTTAGATGTAATGATCATATGTTCCATGATTATAAAATAGGTGAAGTACAAGTCATCATTGGATATATAGGTTCTAGTTGCTAGTCTGATCAAGTTCCATGAAGTCACAAATGGGATATATCTTAACATTTAATAGAGGTGAATTGAGCTAGAAGAGCACAATGAAGTGTATGCTTTTATATTATAAATTATAATTTGAGTATATCTCACCTTCCAAGGAATCTAAACAAGTAGTTTCAAAGTGTAGATTTTTTTAGGAGATGGATGTGTTACCTACAAGAAAGATCTAATCACACAGTATTGTGATAATACTATAGTGAATGCTCTTGCAAAGGAGCCAAGGTCACATGAGAAGATAAAACACATAATTCGTAAGTATCATCTCTTTAGATATTTTTATTATAGAGGTGAAGTTTCAGTGAATCTTATTTACACATAAGAAAATGTGGAAGAGCCCCTGATTAAATCCATGACTCAACAAAAACATGATGATCATTTGAGGTCTAGAAGACTGAATGTTTTACAAATTTGGCTCTCATCTATGTGGGAATATGTAATTATTGGTGTCCTAAAACCATGTTTTTGTACTTTGATTACAATAATTTTCACACATGATTAAATATTAAACATCTTTCTACATATTTTCAATGTTATTCATGACTATAATGTAATAATGTTATAGATAATTTTCATCATTGACAAGCGCTTACTATTTCACTACTATAATGAGAACCTTTAAGTGCTAAGAAAATATTCTTAAATATAGTTATGTGGTTGGATGACATAATATGATGGAACACATAGTGTACAGACCATCAAGTGCGAGTATATATAATCATATGAGACTTCTTCTCTTGAAGTTCTCACATGGTAATCTCTAGGATTGTATAATATGATATCATACCCTCCAATAGGAATTCCTCATATTTTGGTTTCATCGGATATTCATATCTCTGAGAATGTGTAATGGTCTTTAGATATTAATATTATCATTAATACATGTCATTTTTCTTGCACTTTGATTTACTGATAAAAATATTCATGCATATAGTTTGTGGGAAGTATGGTATATTGGGTGTGTAACAAATGACATGTTATTAATGGATAAGTCGAGGAAGGATTTTCCATTACATTAATGGAGGTTGATATCTTAGCCATTTGATTGAAATAGAACCGTCACATAGAATTTCATGGCCATGGTGTAATGAAGAGTTTATTTAAAATAGTTGAATAATGACATATCAAGCAAACAGGTTGATTACACAATCATGAAACTAGTTTGATGAGATATTGAGTTGAGTAGATTATATTTCCTAGAGAGCGTTCTTCTGTGGATGTAATTATTGTGACATTATTTTCTTTCTCTAGGATTCCCTAAACCATTTCTTGACAGTACTCTTGGAATTTAGGAAAAACATTATAATTCAAATAAGAATGAATCCTTGAGGGTTACACACTATGTGTTTCTGGTTGTCTCGATTAAATTCTATTTGAATTTAATAAAAAAATATTATTCCTAAGATAACAGAATAGTTGTAATAAATTTAAAATTATTTCATAAATTATACAAATATTTATTTGTGGGATTGTGAATAAAAATATATTTATATATATTATTAAACATTTCATATATATTTATTTACTTTTTTGTAAATAATATATTTATTTAAAATAATAAATTGTTTTTGTGTTTATTTAGCTGTTCAATAAATGGAAGTGGAGTTCAAGTGGACAACAGTTGGTATGATAGTGAAATAATTATTTACAAGACAGTAAATAATTATTTAACTAGTTGGAAAAAGAATTATATTAATAACGCTATTAAAATTATGTGACATGAGATTTCGTTTATGATTCAATTTTTCACAAGTTATCACACCCAAAATAATTACCCGATTATTTTTATTATGTTGCATTGGTTTTATCTAAGGATATTAATGAAATCAATTGTTGTCACATAATATAATATTATAACTAAATCTCCATTTCAATAAACGACAGGTAAGTCTATTTTTCTCGTTATGGGAAAACTGCGACAGAAGAGTAATTCCATGTCAGGAATTTTCACACAACATCTCTCATTGAATAATGAGATACGTTCATCAATATTGAAGAAAAGACGATCAATATCGATCAACATAAGACATTAAATTATCCACATTATCTCCAATAAAGTGTGTGCCATAAATAAAAGACCACTGGAGAATGTGGGGATCACTGCTAGAGGGATTCTGGTTTGGATCCTCATAAGTGAAATAAGACAATCTGAAAGGGTCATTCAAGATGATCAACATCGTCAATGATGAAAATACAAAAGAAACAAGAATTTTGTTTCTCCAAAAATTAAATTTAAATTAATTATAAACATGATGTGCAGGATCTTTTCTAGTGGTTTTCGGCCTCTTCCTTATTTATATAAATCATTGATTCATTTCAGTGGACACTATCATTATTTGTCATATTGATTACAGAATAATCAATGATAACTGTAGAAATTAATGTTTGGCAGTGACCCAACCACGCTTTCTTGGCACCAAAAACCATTATATGTTTGTTCCCTTTATACAGGAATGCCTGATAGGGTAGGGATTTTACTAACATGAGATATTATTATGAATTACATGGTACATTTATTTGAATGACAATATTATTACACCACTTTTAATGCATAAATTTTTTGAGATCAAATAGGTGTATGAGATTTGCGGTGGTAATATATTAGGGAAAATATACATTAGGGATCCTTGGTTGATTTTTGTATACCTCTATTGATTTTACGGATACCCCTAGGACCAGGTCAATTAACAATTGATCATTTCATTTAGGATAATTGACATATTTCATTCCCAAAACATTGAACAAGAGATACCTGGAGGGAATTCCCTATTATTCTCTAAGTCACTAAGGAATCATTCACACTTGGATGTATAAGATTACATAGGGATTCCCCCACTGTGGATTCAATCATCTTAATAACATCACGAATTCCTAGTGTAATATAATGGGGTTCAACATAAGGTCACATAGATGAGGGATGCATAGTGATTCTCCAAGGACAGAAAATCATCTTGATTGAGGCTTGAGCATGAGATACCAATAGAATGGACAAAGGATTTCATGAGGTTATCATCATGCTTTGATACACTCCAATATTTTTGAGGTATGTATGGTCGACTAGTGTTATATTACTAATGATCATGTATGGTTATGCTTTTAACATTGTTATATTAATTCACCCATAAGAAATTTGATTTTTTGGATTACACAATGTATGTCATAAGTATAAGAACCTTCCTACATTGAGCTGTGGTAGGAATGGTTGACAGTATTTTTATTTATTTTGTACCTATAATTTATTTATATATCCAAACTTAGAATGTCACATAAAAATAAAATTCATATATATGTCACATGAAGGACAACATTGGTGGGTTTATTCTACATTTTTTAGTCAAACAGTACTTCATCTTTTATTTCCCAAGGTTACATGAGAGGCATCTCAAATTTAATATGTACGATTTGTGATAAGGCTTCATATTACATATTCTTGTTAGAGTAGCTCGAGTAGAACATCGATATGTAGTTGAGGTATTTCCTATCTACTTTTTTCATTTATTTTTTTTATCTGTACAAATGGGTTAATGGTCATTGTTGTATGTTTGGGGTAGTTGTTTGATCCCGTATCACACTCCAGTTTAGTGGCATTAGAAGAACTAGACACATATATAATGTTTACATTACATTATAAAATGAAAAAAACAAAATTTTTGTCTCCTTTAAACACACTAATACCCCTTATCATACCCCTTTAGTTTATTCATATTATACATATTATAATCCTAGTAAAAAATAAAACATAAGAATGGGGTGAGCACAGATGCTTAGTAAGGATGACAATATAGTGGAAACTAACTTAAACAAACATAAACATTTAACCCAATGTATAAGACTAAAAAAAATATTTTTAAAAATAACCATTAGAAGAATATGGAAAAGGTAAATCAAGTAATTACATTTACTAATCCACATGGATATTGTACTAGTTGAATAATCACATTTAATATCAATATCTAATATCACAATGATGGAATGAATAATGTTGGACATCATAACTGCATAGTCAAGGCCTCATGCCAAGACTATAAATGAAAATATTATCAATTACTTGTGCCAATACACTAGTTTGTCTAATATGACCTACAAATTCATTGAGGGGCTATTGTGGGCCTCACCCTTCAATTACTTCATCTAATGAATTACCCATATGAAATGGGGGGAACATAACATAAACATTCTTACTAAACAAGAATATGAAATGTTAATAATTTAACCATAAACCACGAATGAAATAAGAATTGGACATCCAAAGTCAAAAATATCGTAAAGTTATCAATACAACATGGAATATTTTTTCATAATAAATTTTCATCAATTAACATAAAATCTAACAATAGATGTTGACACAGATAAAGTCAATCAAAAAACAATTTGAAAGAAAATTCTATTACTACATTGGAATCATTTAAAAGGAACATAAATTATAAAGAAAACATTTATTTTGAAAATATTATTATAATAATTTAAGGGATTATTTCATGGTGTTATAACTGCAAAAAATAGCTTCATCTCAATATATGTTAGAAAAAACATTATGTCCAATATTTGTCAAAAATGTCAAAAAGTTCATTGTTTTGAAAACGATGGAAAGATTCCATTCAAATTTTTTTATATAATGCCAAACAAGGATACAAATTAAATTATCCCACAATCAAATATGTAGTAACTAAATTTAGAAAAACAAATTTAAGAATCACAGATGTGGATGATAAAGAAGTCCTAGTAGATACATACGTATAAATGACCTTTGATAATAATGTGATTGTGAAATTAACACTTACCTTGTAAATTTTTTTAGTATAGGGAATGTTAAACTACTTTATAATGGTTATATAATAGTTATTTGGTTATAAAATAAACACATACATACATATTATATCATATATGATCCTCTAATATTTTTTTCTTAATAATATTTTAGTACTGTAATTGTTTTGTGTGTTAATTGATTCCTTTTCCATTATATGTTTTGTAACATAAGTCATGTTTTTTATGGATTATATGTATTTTATTCACATAAATAATGATATTTAGTTCCTATGAATTATTTATTAATCACAAAATGAAAATTAGTCTTGAATGGTTGCGATGGAGAATGAAATCTAATCGCGTTTTGGAGACGGAAAGCCATAGGTAGGCATGAGTAACAATATCATTCTACTGATGGTGAAATCATATATAATCATATTTTATGTTATATATACATAATAATTAACATTATATATTTATTATTTACATAAATCATACACATTATTGTAGTCATCCAAATAATTAAGTGTTGAATTACAATCTACACCACGACGTGGTGATGATAATCCATACATATGCATGTATTGTGACTTGGTCATTCCTAGGATGGATAGAATAATAAAAATGGTTGTGCTATATTTATAAGAACGTATCAATATCTAGAAGGTACTGGAGTTGAAAATATAGTATGGAAACAAATAATAAATAAGAATTAAAAGTATAAAATAACTTTGAAAGAGGTGATAAAATAATTACATCTTCTTCAGGTGCTTCCTTTGGATTTGAAGAAAAGGGCTCCATAGGTTGGATTTGTAATCAATGTAAGGAATATAGGATGAATTGAGGGTAGTTTTATGAATATTTAATTATGTTTTGTCTGAGACAAATAAATTTGTAAGTGTGAATTTAGGAGAAGGGTACGTAGCCTTATAAAAGAGAGGTGAGGGGCACTTTAATAAAATATTGAAATATTAATTTATTATAAACATATTCTCAGTATATAATAGCTAAAAATTTATTTATTTAAATAATAATATGGGGATGGGTCTAAATCCTCTCATGAAATATGTTTTATACAAGTTAAGGTTACCATATAATCCTTATCATATAGATTTATCCATTTTTTTAATAGTTGAACTTTTACCATGTCCTCTTGTATTTTTATACTACATAGTTATTATAATCACTATAAAATTCCAAGTGATACATAATTGGTTCATTAATAAAGTACGTAACATTATATAAGTCATTTTAATAAATCTATGATTTTTAGGACTATTATATAAATTAATAAAATAGTATTTGTTTTAAAAACACATTTATGTCACTCTTGACATTATTTAGTCATTGGGTTTTGTTAATGTCATCCTAATACGATTCCATTGAAACAAATACTTTAAATCAACACTAATATGTTATTTTATCCTAGAAGACTCGTGTACGACATTAAAATTTGCAATTTATATTTATTTTAATATTTATAATATCATTTTTTTAATCATTCATTCTACGATAATTACTACATCATCATTGTTTCAAAAATAATAATTATTATTTAATGAATAAAAATTATAAATAAAATAATATTATATGGGAAATCATTTTGGATTTCTAATTAATATTTATAGATTAATTTATCTTATGTATAAACTTATATTAAAAATGGATCAGTTATTATAATTATAATTTAATAATTTTATCTCTTATTTAAATAAAATATAATAAATGTCCAAATCTAAACAATGTGAATAAAAATAAATCATATATTTGTCCTAAGGTAGATTTTGGTAAAAATAAACCTATCCAATTGAATTAATACATCTGTAGGGGTAATTTTATAATATTATAATATTTTTTTTACATTTAATTCCCCTATTTACTTTTAATCATGGTAAATTAAATTCAAAAGTAACTACTCAGCAAAAATTATTTTCATCCTATTGAACCAAATTTTACATACTAATGACAACCATGTCTATCGGATTTTTGAAATTCATTTCACAGATGTGGTAAAATTGTGTTTTATGAAAATTTGCAAATGTCCTTAGAAGGTGGGTAACGAAGTTAAAAATTTTAATAATTTTTTTTATATCTATTGATATTATATAATGACTCCACTAAATTAAATTGTACTAATATAGGTATTATGTATATATCGTGAATTTAAAATAAATTTAAATAAAAATATAATTACTTAAAGAAAATTTTAGTTCTAAATAATAATACAATGCTTTTCACTATT
This sequence comes from Viscum album, assembly GCA_963277665.1. Lineage (NCBI taxonomy): Eukaryota > Viridiplantae > Streptophyta > Magnoliopsida > Santalales > Viscaceae > Viscum > Viscum album. The sequence goes on along the minus strand of OY728147.1, from coordinate 1,359,927,108 downwards.
CATAAAAATGAAATGTTTTCAATAAAATACAAAAAAGTCACCCAATGCTAATTTTGATATTTGAAATCCAAAAATGAAGACCATTTTTAAAAATAAAATTTATAATGTTTCAAAATGTGGGTATTACTTTTCATAACTTCTTTTTAAATAGCTTCTTTTATTGGTCATGGTTTATTAGAACTCAAATCTCCATACAACGAAAGCTAATGTACTATTCCAAGAGAAGTGTACCGTGGAAGCTTGGGGTGTTACATTCATCCCTCCTTAAATTGATTTCGTCCTCAAAATTTATAAAATATTTCATAATTATGAGATTTGGGTGGTTCCTCATCTTAAGTTCCTCAAGTTCCCACATTTCCTCTTCTATTTTCTTATTTCTCCAAAGAACATTTACCAGATGAGTCAACCAATTTCTTGAAAAAAATTTCTCTGGTATCAAAAATCCTCATTAGATCATCACAATAAGACTAATCAGGTTCAAGTTCTATTTCATTGTAGGTGAGTAAATGCATTGGTTCAGGCATGTATTTTTTCAATAGTGATACTTAGATCACATCATGAAATTTGGAGATACATGGCGGCATTTCCAAATGGTATGCTACTACTCCAATTCGTTCTAGAATTTTGAAAGATTTGCAACACATGGGACATAATTTACCCATCTTACTGAATCATATGACACCCATCCCTAGAGATACCTTCAAGAAAATAAGATATCTTACTTGAAATTCAAAATCCTTCATTTGGATATCAGTATATCTATTTTTTCTACTTTTATATTCTTTAAGGTGGGTTTGGATAATCTTCACATTTTCCATCGTTTCCTCAACAATTTATAGGACAACTAGTTTTCTTTCACCAACATCACCTCAACATGTTAGTGTGAAAAATCTATTTCCATATAACACTTCATATGGTGCCATCTAGATTCATTAATAGATGATATTTTTGTAGAAAAATTCTAATATAGGTAAATGTTGATCCCACAGACATTGAAAGTCAACAGAGCAAGATCTCAACATGTCTTCTAAGGTATAAATAGTCTGTTCTGATTTTCCATCAGTTTTTGGGTGGTAGGAAGTGCTCAAACAATGTTTGGTGTCTAGGGATTTTTGAAGAAATTTCCAAAATCATGACGTAAAACAAGGATCACGATCATAAAAAACAAGTATGGAGACACCATTATGTCTTTCAAATGTATTAATATATAGTCTTTTTAAACATTAATGTGGTAAATATTCTCTTATAACAAGAAAATTTTCTGACCTGGTGAGATGATCAACAAGGACCCATATTGCATCATTACTTTTATGAGTCTTTGGTATCCCCTTGAAAAAATCCATCGTAACATCATCCAATTTCCACTCACGCATGGGAAGTGGTTGCATGACTCCTCAAATATGTTGTCTTCTAGCCTCCACCTATTGAAAAACCATATGTCCTGACTCATAATTAGAAATTTACCTCTTCATGTTGTCCTACCAGAAATATTCCATAAAATCTCTATACATATTAGTTCTACAAAGGTATATAGAGAAATTGGAGCTATGATCATCATCCAACAATTCCAATTTTAGATCAGGTATATCAAGAACTCAATGCCTCTTCCAAATTTCAAAACTCGACATTCATGTGCAAATTCAATCGTTCTCCTATTATTTACAACATTAATTTTCTTTTGAAACTCCTCATCATTAGTCTGAGAACTTCTTATCCATTATAGTAAATTTGGGTCAGAAATCATTTGAAAAAGTATTGATGTTTCATCTTCCAATATTATTCACATATCCATATTTACTAGATCTATGAACATAGAATCCCATTCAACACTAATATTGTTCAGAACTACATGATCCTTTCTTCTCATAGCATCTACCACCTTATTATCCTTCCCTAGGTGGGAGTGTATTATGGAATCATAATCCTTGTGTTTTATGAACCATCTCATTTTCCTCACGTAGAGTTCTTTCTTTCATAAAACATACATCAAACCCTTGGATCAGTATATATCTCATATTTTTTCACCATTGACATAGTGTCTTCATATCTTCATAACAATTATTACAACTAATAACTCAAGATAATGAGTGGGATAGTTTTTTCATGAATTTTCAGCCGTCATGATTCATAGGAAATAGCTCTGTTATTCTCCCTAATTAAATAACCAAGTCTTTTCTTTGAAGCATCACTATAAATAACAAACCCATCATTCCCTGATGGTGGAGTCAATATAGGATCATTGACTATTCTTCTCTTCAATTCTTCAAAACATTCTTTCCACTCTTTTTTCTAAACAAATCTTACCCTTTTACGTGTGAGCATGGTTAATGGGTTAGCCAATCCGGAAAAATTCTTGATGAAACACTAATTGTGTCCTTATAAACCTATATAACTACATACCTATATTCTACTCATCAAGGCTAGACATTCTTGGTTTTCCCATGTCATTTATGGATCACCAAATATTCCATCCATGGAGACAATATGTCAATGAAATGAAATCTCTTGATGCTGTAATTCACAATTTTTAAACTTCCCATATAATTCATTTCATCTAAGAGTCTTTAGAGTAATGTGCTAGTGTTTTTCATGATCATCATAGTTTTAGTTTATACCGATATATCATCAATAAATAGAACTAAAAATTAATCAATATGTTACATGAAAACTCTATTCATTATATCGCTGAAAATAGAGGGTTCATTAGTCAGTCCAAAAGGCATTATTGTAAAATCCTAATACCCATACCTAGATCGAAATGTTTTCGTCTGAATGTATTCCTTCCCCAAACACAACAGATGATATCTATATCAAATTTCAATCTCTCAAAAATATTTATATCAATTATGTTGATTGAATAAATCCTCAATGCATGGTAGGGGATACCATTTCTTCATTGTTAAATCATTTACCTCCCTATATTCCATGTAATATCTCATAGATCTGCCATTCTTCTTAACAAAAAGAACATACGCTCCCCATGGAGAAACCCTATGCAGAATAAATCCTTTATAACTAAAGTACACTAGTTTTTTTCTTTAGTTTAACTAATTCCATAGTGGATATTCTATAAGGGATCTTCAATATGGGCCTTGATGTAGGAATTTGGTCGATGGAAAACTCAATTTCCCATTCATTAGGATGTCCTGGTAAATCCCACAGAAACAAATCAACATATTCTTTCACAATAGGTACGTCCTCTATTGGAAAATTCCTTTCCTCACACATAGTTATTTCATTTCCTTCCACCTTAGTAATTGAATTTATTTGAGAAACTGGTGGTGGATATGGACGAGAATCATATGGTGATGTTTCTTCTATAAAGACAAGGGATACCTTATAATCATAAAAATTTGTAACCTACTTCTTCTTAAAATAAAATTTTGTATCATAGTCCAAAATCCAATCCATAACAAGAATTATTACAAATTAAATCATGTGTATGACAAAAAAATCCATAGATAAAGCACATTAATATCCCATAATGGTAAATTCTTCAAAATCATTATTGCAATAATCCTTCCATATGAGTTTTGACTAACAAGTCTATTGTTTAGTCAAATTAGAAATATCTAATTTTCATGGGATAATATAAAGATATCAAAGAATTTGATGATCCAGAATCAAATAAAGCATTTGATAATTTTTAGGAAGTGATTAAAGTTCTAACCACCACATCATTCATAACTTCAACCTCAGTATTTGTGATAAAAAAAAGCATGTCCTGGCTCCCTTGGCCATTTTTTAGGTATGTTCATTTGTGGATTTAAACATTCATTTTCATAATGCCCCATCCCTTTAAAATTGTAGAATTGAACATTGATAACCACTTTCTCCCCTAGCAATCAAGATCTTGCTGGACTTTTACCACACTTATATCAAACTCCCATCCACATTAGGCATGTACCAAGGTGTTTATTCCTAAAAATACTACATGATGAAAATTCAACTTTTCCCCTCTACCCCTTATTTCCATTTCCAATGCATTCAGCAGATATATTCTTCTCTTGATTCACTATAATGTAATAAGACAAAGAGAATTCTTATTCTGTCTTGATAGCTCATGATAATATATCTTCATACGATGAAAATGATTGTGAGACTAATAATCTCTTAGGAGAAATGGTTTTCATACATCAAAGAATCACTCAATATTACTTCTTGGGTAACATGTATAATTTCCAACATGACTTACTAACCTTGTAATGTTAGCCTCATACTTTACTACATTCTCAACCATTTTTTTCCATAGACATAGAAATTGCCTTCCCAAATCCGCTCGATGTTCACGAAGAAAGTATTTTTCTATGAAAAGATCATTAAACTCAATCCATTATATATTGGATACTTCTTAATCCTCCTTTGTGTTTTGAATTAATGACCAACATTGATCTACATCTCCTGAGAGGTGACAAACTACCATAATAACTTTTTGTTTTTTCTTACTCCCCAAACCATGAAATACATTCTCTAAGGAACATATCCATTGATCAACTAGAAATGGATTTGTATTCAAATTGAATATTGGTGGTCGTTGTCTCATGGAGCGGTCTATAATTGATCCACTGCATTGTGGATCAGGGTGCTCTATATAGGTAAGGTTATTATTCAAAACCTGAGTGATTTATCCATGTCTGTTTATAATATGTTCATCACCAGTTTCATCACCATCTCCACTATAATTATATTTAATAAGAGGTAAATCCCTACATGGATTATATGAATTAATACGGTTTTCATTCCTTCTATTAGGCTCCATTTCTAAAAATGGAATACACTAGATTAGTTTATGAATCACAATGGATAATTCAAAACATGTAAAATAATTAACATAAATTGAATGGTTTATGCATATAATCCATAATAAATTTTTTATGGAAAGTATTTACATATAAATCATTTATAATGGTTTGTATATAAAATGGGAATTGTCCAATGCATATCTCCCTGGAGTGTCAATCTAGGTGCGTAGAAAGGCTCGTTGTCGTGTACCAGGATACCCCAGTTAAAGCCCAAAATTCCTTATCAGAGTTTTCACTCCTAGGAACATATGTGCTAGAAACACATTCACATGTAGTATCTAGACCGAGATTTACATCATGGAAAACCCGAAAAATATCTACATTTCAAAAAAATTAGATGTTCTTCTATACTAATCTGCAATGTCTAATATAGTGTAACATTATCAAATCAGAGTATTTCGTAACCTAGTTTCCAAGGTTTGTACTAAACTTCCTTTGATACCAATTTTTATTCACCATCCCAAGTTACCCAGAGTCGGTGCATTATTACATAACAGTGGCATGATCATTAGAGATCAAGTCCTTAAATACCAAATAGTTTAGTATGCATTGAAGTACTATATACATACATATGTTTTACATTAAATTATGAAACGAAAAAAACAACATTGTGTCTCATTTAAAAAAACCCATAACCCTTGTCATATCTCTGCAGTTCAGTCATAATTTACTTATTCACAACCTGGAAAAAATAAAACATAAGAATTAGGTGAGATCAAATGCTCATTAAGGATAACAATATAATGGAAACTAGCATTAATAAGCTAAAATATATAATCCAATTTATAAGATTAAAACAAAATCCCTTTAAACATAAAAATCGGCATAATATGGAAAAGATAAATAAAATAATTCAATTTGTTTATTCACATTGATATTCTATTAAATAAATAATAAAATTTAATATAAATAGCTAATCCCTTAATGATAGAATGAATAATACTGGACATCGTAACCACATAGTTATGTCCACATGCCATGACTATAAATAAAAATATTATCAAGGCCTTGTTCCAAGACAATTATTTTTTCAGGAGACCTATTGATGCATCAAGGGGATATTGTGGGAACTTCCCATCACTTACTACATAAAATGCTTTCCGCATATGAAAATGGTGAAATATAACATAAATATTCGTATTAAATTAGCATACGAAATGTTAATACTTTAACAATAAACTATGAATGAAATAAAAATAAAATATCCATAGTTAAACATAACATAAAGCTATCAATAGGATATGGAATTTTATATCATAGTAAATAAACTTTAATTAAACATAAAATCCAACAATATATGATGACACATATAATGTCAATACAAAAACAATTTGATAGAAGTATCTCTTTCTATATTAAAATTATTTAAATGTCACATATTTATAAAAGAAGAAAATTATTTTGAAAGAATTTTTATAATATTTTATGGGAATATTCGAAGGTGTTATATCTACAAAAAAATAGTTTCACTCGCCTTATATGTTAGAAAAAACAATTATTCTTTAATTTGACAAAAGGTTCATAAAGTACCTTTGTTGGAAAACGATGGAATGATTAATTTTACAAAAAATTATAAGAAGTGAAACAAGGGTATAAATAAAATTATCCAATAGTCTTGGATATAGAAAAATGTTTTTAAATAAATGTTTAAGAAACAGAGATGTGGATGATAAAGAATACCTAGTAGATACTTAGGTATAAACAACCTCGAATTATAAAGAGATTGTAAAATTTACACATTCCTTGTACTTCTCATTATCCAAAGGTATGCAAAAATCTTGTATAATGGTTAAATAATTGTTATTATATTATAAAAGAACTAAATATATAAATATGATATCATATATTATCCTATAAGATTTCTTTGTTAATAATATTTCTGTGCTATCATTGTTTCGGGTGTAAACTAATTAAATTTTTTTTATGTAAGTCCTATTTTTTATTGATATTCTATATTTTATTCATATATAGAATGATATTAAGTTATTAAAAAAATTATTCATAAAATGAATATTATTCTCAAATGGTTACAATAGGGAATGCAATATCATCACGTCGTGGAGATGATAAGCTGTACGTACGAACGATATACAATATCATTCTATTGATAGTGAAATTATATATAATTGTATGATATATTATATTTAAAGAATAATTATAATGTTATATATATTATTTACATCAATTATACTCATTATTATACCCTTCTAGATAATGAAGTGTTGAATAAAAAAAACAGCATGGTGTAGCGACTGTAAGACGTACATATGCAGGCATCGGGAAATTGTCATTCGTAGGATAGATAAAACAATTAATATTATTGTACCATAAATAGAATAACATATCAGTATATAGAAGACACTATAGTTTTTATTTTAGTATGGAAACAACAAAGAATGGGGAAGCAGAAGAAGAAAAAAACATTGAAAGAGGTGGTAAAATAATTTCATCTTCTTTGGGTGCTTCCTTTTGATTTGAAAAAACGATCTCTATAGGTTGGATTTATGATAAAATTATGGCCTATAAGTTTAATTAATGGTAATTCTGAGGATTTTATAGTAGTTGTATTCTGATGAAAATCGCTTTGGATGTGTTAATTTAAGAGTATGTGAAGAACCCTTTGAAATGATATATGAGGGGAACTTTAGGGAAATCCAGAAATGATAATTTATTGAAAAATTATTTTCGATTTCTAATAGATCCAAATAGATTTATTTAGAAGATCATTTTTGAATTATTCTATTTTATCTCACCCTATTGGATTTAGATAGTTTTAGGTCACCATTTTAACCTTATCTTTTTTATTTAACCCTTATTTAAATAGTTTAACTTATACCATGACTTCTTATATTTTTATACAACATTGTTAATATAGTTACCATAAAATTGAAAGTGAACTTAAAGTGGATCATTAATGACATATGTATAATTATTTATGTCATTTGGCTGAATTTTATATTTTTATGCCCATTATATAATTTAATAAAATAGTATTTGTTTTAAAACTTATTTATGTGCATTTTGACACAATATAGTTTTTGGTTTTTGTTAAAGTCTTCACAACTTTATTACTTTGAAAAAAATACTTTGAATGAAACCAAAAATTTCATATTCACCTAGAAATTTCGTGGATGGCATAAAAAGTTTCAATTTATATTTCTTTTTTTATTTATTATATCAAATATTTTAATATTTCATAAATGTAGAAATTACTTCATCATCATTGTGTCATAAATATATTTTATTATTTAATGTTTAAAAATAATAAATAAAATAATATAATGTATAAAATATTTTTATATTTCTTATGAATATATATAGATTAATTTATATAATTTATATCACTATATTAAAAATTATTTTATTATTTAAATATTAATTTAAAAATTTTAACCCTTTTGAAATAAAATATAATAAATGTCCTAATCAAATCCAAATGGATAAAAAAGGAACATATATTTTCCTAAGGCTGTTTATTGTTGAAATAAATTCATCCAACATAATTATGACATGTGTTGGGGTAATTTTATATTATTATAATTATATTTTTATCTTTATTTACCCTCTTTACTTTTAACCGTGGTATATAAAATTCAAAAGTTACTATTCACTAAAAATTATTTTACTCCTATTAAAAAAAATTTACATACTAATGCAAATTTTTTCTGTTTCATTTTAACATTAAACCCATAGAAGTAGTGAAATTATGTTTTATGAAAGTTTAAAAATGTTCCAAGAAGGTTGGTAAAATACGTTAAAAAGTTTAATAAAATTTTATATATCTAATATTATTATAAATTTAATCCAGTGAATTCCATTGGACTGATATAGTTTTTATGTATCTATATTTACTTTAAGATTTATATAAATAAAATTATTATTTAATTAAAAATCGGTTTCAAACTAAAACACAATGCTTTTCATTAGTCATCAAAAATAAAAAATTTTCAAAAAAATACCAAAAAATCATCCTGATCTAAATTTGATATTCTAAATCGAAAATTAAAGTCCATTTTGAAAAATAGAATTTATATTATTTTAAAATTTGAGTATTACTATTCATATGTTATTTTTAAACGGCAGGTATGATTGGTCGTTTTGTGCTAGAACTCGGAGTTATGTAAAACACAAGATATTGTTTTATTCAAAGAGAAGTGTACCATGGAAGATTGTGTTATTAAAAATATAATTTTATTTCCTTTTTTTTATTAAAATATGAAAAATATTTTTTCATATCTTTTTTGAATCTGGGGTCTGTTGAAAATTAATTTTGAATCTTTAAACCTGGAATTTTCATCTTTTATCAGTAAGACAATAGGATGAAGTGGTGGTGTGGAACAAATTGAAAAATGAACAATAGATGATTTTTTAGCATATATGAATAAATAAAATTATCATATATGTTTATATTCTCTATCTTGATAATAAAATTTACCCTTACAGTCGAAAAAATTATCTTGAAATAAAAAAAAATTTAACTTTAAAATCATTAACAATTTATTAAGGGTATCTTAAAACATTATGGAAATGAAATTTTAATTTACATTATCTTCCTTAATAAACATATTTTCCTTTAATTATAACATTGTTGAGAATAATTTTCATCCTCTCTAGAGGTGATTTCTCTTCAATATTCATATTTTTTGTCTCCCATAAATGTTTAACTAGTTTGGAATCCTGATTTTTGTATTCTCAAGGTAGCCTTTATATTATAGTTATTCTAATTTCAAAAGGGTGTTTCACTATCCCTATTTTACAATATCTATTTTTTAATTAAGATAATTTTTAAATATTAAAAACTTACCATTCATGATCGAATATTTTATCTCCGCCCCTTGGAATTGATATAATAGAAAACCACATTTTATTGTACACAAGACAAAATCGTGAATGTGTAATTTTATTAAGGTGTCTGAATTTATTATCCCAGCATTGTAGATATTATTTTCATTAAATAATATATAGGATAGTGGGTGGTATATAAAACACTAGGCTTAGATGAACCCAATTATACAACATAATGATTAATATTTTAAGGAATGATATGACCCCATCCTTAATTTGGTGGTAATAAATATGGATAAGAATATTATGAAAAATATATAGATTTTTTATAGTAAAATAAATTATAAATTATGGAATGATTATATATTTTTTGTAAATTAAGGAAAAAATGATGGAGTATAAAAGCATTTTTTTACAAAAACCATTTTTAAAAGAATGATTTGTTTTTATATTAATTAATTACATTTATTAATGTTGAATTATTATTATAATCAAATATATAAATTATTTAGGAAATTTAATTAATTAACATTCAATTATGATTCATTATTATGAATGGAGTGATAATAATGGTGTTTTATACTTCAAAATAACAATTTCAATAAAAATGGTTTTTATTTCATTTTATGCATGGATATTACAATTAATTTTTTAATCATCATTTAATTGTAGTTTTACAGTTAACTATTTTTTTCTAAAAAGATAGGATTGGTGTGGATGATGAAAATTCCATTTTTTGCTAGAATAGATTTTCTTCTCTTTAATGAAAATAACTAAAAATAATCATTATATTCAGTATTTAGTTTTAAATTGATTTATTATAATATTTTATTTTTAATCTTATTAATTTCAATTTAATCATCATTATATTTTATTTTTTATTTTTACTTTTATATATAAATTATATTTTTCTAATAACTATGTTTCATTGCATTTGGGATAAAAATATTAACATTGCATGTTCCAATTATTAACATTGAGTCTTGTAAAATTGATATAAAATCTCGAATCATCATCTCCAAATGTTTTTATTATTTTGATTATAATTATGGTCACAATATTATGAAATTGAGTTAAAATAACGGGTTGTCGTGGTAAATGTAAATTAATGGAAATTTTAAAATTATTTAGAAAAGGAAAAAACCACCAAAAAATCATCAATTGATTGTGTTTATGAGATTTATGTCTATGAATAATTATTATTGGAATATTTCTCCTGGCTTGCTTCCAAATATTGGTATGATTCCAAGAGAAGAAGATGGTATACTTAATAAATATTAGTTTCTCCCATTTTATATCATATATGTGTTTTATGGATTAGGGTATGACTAAATGTACAATATAAAAATAATAATATTATAATAATTTATTATAATAATTTATTTTATTTTTATTTTTTACATTAAACATTTATACATAATTTAAATTTCTAAAAATTATATTGTGTGTCAATAAAAAACTTTATCAAGTCATTAATAAAAATAAATGGTTTAAAATTATTAAAATGTATAACATTTATATTATTAATTCTATTTAATTAATTTTATAGATACTTAATAAGAATAAATGGTAATTTAGGTGTTTAAATAATATTTACACTGTAAAATTCATCACATTAAAGTCATCTTTTATGAATAGTCCTGAAAATGAATTTAAATTGTATTTAATTTTTAATAAACATGTTTAAATCATTATAATTTCATAAAAACATATTATAAAACAATTTATTGGGAAATGTTCAAGGATATCATTAATGGTTTACTTGTTTTCCACCTTTTGTATTTAAATTTATGTTCATGGCCCTTAAATAATGAATTTTTTTAGAAAGGTTACTATTAAATAGGGTTGACTACGGTATTGAAAAAAAAGATATGGTTAAAAATGTTGTGAAAATATTTTTAAATTTGATTTTATTATTATTTTTAGAACATAATATCCTTATATTCCAATATATTGATCATTGGATCCATTACAAATGAGTTATACACTTATTATATATCAATATTTCATGTATTTACAACATTGTCACCCACCTCACTTATATAATAGAATCTTTTCTCCTCTATTCCTCACATGTATTGATAAATTAATAATGAAAAGTAACAGAATAAATATCATCATTACTATTATCCACATTTTATAGAGGTCGTGGTCTCACAAAAATACCATCATTTGTTAGATTAAGGCATATGATAACAAAGGATTTCCCAAGAAGAGTTACAATTCTTAAGTATGTGTTCCATGTCTATATCTTCATCCTCCTTAAAATATTCATTAACCATGATAAAATAATTTAATATAAAAATATGGTATTATTACTATGAAAAACCCCTTATAATATCATTTTCTATTATATAGGAAAGGAATACATCGCTACTGCATACTTTTGGACTACCTCCTCCACGAAGAGATCTATTTTGTTTTCCATAACCCCCCCCACATTGTAGATTATAAATATATAATTAATGAATATATAATATTTTTGGTATTTAATATGATTTTACATTGTGAAAATATTTAATAACATGTTACCATTTTTATTTATTGGGAAATGATTATTTTTTATGGGGTATATGTGGAATACCACCTCAACAAAGTGATGTGCAACATTTTTAATTATCGTCTATCATGGTAGGACATAAGGATGTAAATAATTATTAAATATAAAATTTATAGAATAATAATTATTCAATAAAATTAATATATTGTATACCTTTTTTCTATATATTACAAAATGAAAACAACATGTTATTGTCTGTTTGGTGTATTACCTACAAGATTCGATGTATTTTACTATTTACATATTCTTACATTTGATAGTTATCAAAATTTGTTTACTAAATAAAAATATTAATTTGGCCATTATTAATATTATTAATATGATATTACCATGATGAATTTTACAACATTCATCCCTCTAAAGCAATTATTGACTTATAGAACAAACATCCTCAAAAGGGATATCATGAAGTTAACCATTTTACTAACTAAATAAAACATAATAAAAAACACATAATTAAAATAATTATATTGGATTTAACATGGAATGTTTTATTAATAAATTATAAAAACAATATAATTTTATTACTTATGAAAGAATACAAAACAATAAAATAATTCAAATCTTCCTGTAAGGCACTTTCTATAAAAATATTTCTTGTAATGTTTTCAATACAAATATTTTTATTTAATGTCATCATTATTTTATATGTTTTAAAGAATGAAAATATTAGTGATATAATTTTTTATGAATATATTTTTTTGACTATTTTTTAATTCTCTTTAAAGTATTTAATTGGAATCATTTCAATATTTTTCATATGGATCACATTTGACTCTTTAGAAAAGTGAAAAAATAGTACTTCTTCACATATATAAGTAGAAAATATTTTCAAACTATCATGATCTTTACTTTATATCGATATTTCATTAAATGTTTTCATGGAAATCATCAAATGGAATATTATACATGATAATCTATAAATTCTTAATTTTAAATAATTATAAGTAAATTAAAATTTAATTTCTCTTATATGAAATAGATAATAGTTTTTTACATATGGGATTGAATAAAAATTAGAATGAGTTTTATGGTTCATTGTAAAGTTATATATATTTTAGTTCTAATATGGCTGTTGAAAATTTTATGTGAATGATGGTTTTACGTGAAATATTTTTTTGTGGTCACGGATCCAGATTAGTTATTTATTTCATATAGAAAAGTAATTGAATTTTCCATTTATTAGTTTCTCCTAAGATACATGATAATTATCTTATTAATTGATTCAATTATTAGTTATATTTTAATGATAATGTCTCATGTCACCCGCATTGGTTTTCAATGATTCTTATGGTTTATAAGGGAAATATTTGGATTTCAGAATGTAATAATATGAACTCAAGATTTAAGTAATGTATATGATAATTTAAAGGTGAAACGTTTTTTATGATTTCTCATTTTTTCCAAAGTACACATAATAACTATTATTTGTTTCAATAGAATTACTTTCAAACATTTTTAAGACTCTGGGATTTGAGGATTATTTTTTGTGTATGTTAATTCTTATTTTGACACAAAATTTTATTATAAATAAAAAAGAAAACATACTTAGAGGATTTTATGATTTTACAAATAGATTAATGGGTTTCATTTATTATTAAATAAATTTCATATGATTGTTTTACACATCCCATGTTTTGAATTGGTTTAAAATGGGAATATGTATGTTTAGGGATTGTAAAAATTTCAATGGTTACACCACTAGAATGAAACAAAAGTGTCCTGAATGAAATAATAGAGGTAAAATATGAAAACAAAGTTGTGGAAAAAATATAGTTTGTCAAAAATAATACACTTTTTTGTAATTTAGCGATTTATAAGTGTTTGTATTATTCTATAAAAATCAAAACTAAAATTTTCCCAAAAATGTATGAACACTTAAACATTGTTCGAAATCATGTAATTTTGGGTTATTTATGTTATGGGGCATTATAATCAAAATTTTGTGTTATTATTTAAGAATTTAACCTATTTTTCTTCCTTTAAAACAATTTTTTCTAACATAATCATTTATTCAAAATCATTGAGCCTAATACCTCCATTTCCATATATTACTCCAAGGGAAAATCAAAGTTATCAACATGAGTACTTATCATTAACAATTTATTTTATTTTGAAGATTAATTTTCCAATTATAATTGTATCATTCCTACATAGTGACATCTATATTGTTTTCATATTCAATTTTTTCATTATAAAGAGATAATAATTAACCACGTTTCACATTTTTATATTAATAAAATAAAAAATTAAATTCATACGATTGTGTAGACTTCCATCTCCCCAAGGCGATGCCTTTTGTATTTCTACCACAGCCTATCTTAATTGATAATATAGATGGAATTAGTTAATAAATGTTATATATATAATATAAATATGATAATTAACATAAACATGATAATATAACATCATGCCCTCTCAATTATTATGAAATGAAAATGATAATCATTCGTAGATGTAGTCCACCAACTAAATGATTATGATATCTCATTTCTAATCATGTTTCAATATTATTTATTAAAAAATTAAAATTTTAATCAATACATTAAAAACATATATATAATATCATATGGAATTTATAATAAATATATTTGGTAAAAATAAATCAAATTCATAACTATACTTATCTTAAAATTATGGTATGTTCTTGATTGAGTCAGTCTAACATACTAATTTAACGATGATATAAAATAATATCATCGTTGACTATAATAACTTAAATGTAGATAATATATGATATGAATAAGAAAATATTTTTTTTAAAATTCCTAATTTTAATATAAATATCATACTTATTAAATGAGAAATCAATCTTCAATCCATACAAATCACCAAAACATGCTCATCATATATTTCTTCTTTAATAATTATATCCAAAACTCCCATAGAATAAAATTAAATCATTATAATTAATTTAAATGAAAAAATAATAGTATATTATACTATCTATGAATCATTAACTTTTGGATAAGAACGGAGTACAACACCACTATTATGGAACATGGTCAATCCTGTTATGATTTACTCACACATGGCATTGATAATTGATTGTAAATACATAATATAATTGAATATAGTAATTATAAATAAATTTTACAATATTTTATAGATATTAATAAGGTATTAAATAGGTGATTAAGGTATTAATTTTTTTATATATGATATTTCTTTTCATTAAAAGATTTTTGGTTTTAAAAAAATTGATTGTTTGTCTAAAATATAATATCATGATCCATATTTCATATTGCACATTATGATATATTTGATATAGTGGTATTAATTACCAATGAGTTTATTTATAAACTATCATGTAACTCATGGATTTTTACATTACCCCATAAAATTTTATTCCCTATTAACTCATATTTTACTGAAGTGTTTCTTGAATGTGAATCCAATCTCGTCTCTTATTTTCAGTTCAGAACCTCACTTTTTGATGTCTGCGTTCATTTTTTTAGTTTTTGAATTTCGTTATATATGAATCAATAAATAATGTGAAACCAATTTATTAATTTTAAATACACTATAATGTTTTAAATTAATTTTTATCTTCTTATAGATGGATTTTTTAAATTTTTTTTGGAAAAAACAATTTTTAATGATTTCTATGTGAATAAATCTTATCACCATTTTTTAATTTTCACCAATTCTTCTAATAAAAAATAGGTTGATTTATAAATTAAGTTCATATTCTACATGTTTTATATATTATTTATTTTTGAATATAAATTTTTTAAATTTTCATGGATATTCTATATTTTAAATTTCTGTTTCTATTACTCTTAAAATGTTTTTTAAACTATTAAAACATATTTATACATATTTTTTTCTTGATTTAAATGTTATTGAAATGTTAAAATCTATTTTCTTCACTCGATAACTTATAAATTGTTATTTTTCATCAATTTAGTGATCTATCACTATATTTTTATTTCTTAACCATACCACTATGAAAAGGCATTTTTTTCAAATGTCTTCTTATTTTGAATTCCATTTTGATAAAACCCTGAGCTTATCAAGAGATTTATTGTGGTTATTTTAAGAGAGTATTTTTTCCTTTTTTGGAATAATTTTCTCTTGTTATTTACCATCATATTCATTGGGTGAAAATTTGAAAAAAAATTGAATCAGGATGGTAGTGAATAGTTGGCACTTGGTTTTAGCTGACAGTGCACCCTGGATCAGTAAATTATACAACCTTAGATTGAAGGGATTTACATAGATGGATAATTGTTTTTTGAAAAATGTTACCTAAAAATAGAAACCATAAAACACTAGAATATGCTCATAGTTAGGCACACAGTTACTATAGATCGTGTGCCCCAAGCAGAAATTCATGCATTCGAGATTTTAATCCACTGAATTTTTTTAAAACCAATTCCTGAATTCCCTTCTTATACCCCAAATGCCTTATATCACCCATGATCTATTTCTCTCAATTATAGAGCCATCATGATTGATTAGAAGTCCATCAGACCTTCATTATTATTGATTCAAAGCATAGTTTTGCTAATATGAACCTCTTCGGGGATGCGATTTCATCCTGGTTTATTCCTCATCCCTCTCCCATTCATTCCCCATTATTTATGGTGGATTTTATCCCCAATTTTTTTGATCTATATCTAGATTCTTATAATACAAATCTTGGAGTTTTAGGACCCAGATCTATATTTATGAGATCTTTTTTCTTTTGACCATGGATTTAGGCTTTAGACATAGATTGTGTTATACATTATTATTTTATTAAAATTAAAATATTTTTTTGGGTTAACTCTCATGAATGAATTGAGGTATGTGGTCTATAATTCATATCCCAACGTATTTATTTAAATTATGTTTACTTAATTAAAGAATTTCAATCGGATGATTAAAATTTTAGTTTCCAAAATTGAGTTCATTAAAATTTTCAATTATTTAATTATGGAATTGTAAAATTATATATATTGAATTAATATATTTAAAAAATATATTATTTAAATAATTATGATTTATTGAGATTTTTGTTTTGAGCTAATGAATTATTGAAATATTGGATTTATTTAAATGGGATTTAGGGCCAATTAATTATTGATTTAATTATCAGAACATTAAATAAGGATTTAGGGGTAATTAAATGTTGTGCAAATTATGAGAACATTGAGTTGGGATTTTTGGGATATTAATTGATGAGTTGATTATTGGAAAATTGGATTTGGACATTGGGATAATTAATTGATGAGTTAATTATCATATTATTAAATTATGTATTGAATAGTTAATTATTGAATTATTTTTTTGATATAGAGTTAATGGATATTGGTTAATTAATTAGAGAATTAATTAATGAAATTGATGTGAGTAATTAATTGGGAAATTAATTAAGGGTAATGATGTGATGAAATAAATTTTAAATTAGCAATGATATACAGATGATTAACAAATTGTTGAATTAGTAATGAGAATGAAATAAATAAATAATTATTTAATTAATTAATCAGATAAAATTGAATTATTAATTTTGGAATTAATTAATTGGTTTTAGTGACATATTAGAATTTATACTATGAAAGGTAAAAATGGAAATCATGTGTAAAATGAGATAATTAATTATAACAATGTAATTCATGTGTAAATTGATAACATTAATGGTAACAATGGAATTCTTGTCTATAATTGATATAATTAATGGAAACAATGGAATTCATGTTCAAATATAGAAAATTAATGGTAAAAATATATTTCATGTGCTAATTGAGATAAAAATGGTAAAAGTGTCATTGATGTGTGTATTGGGAGTTCAAGTGTCCTTGAGAATGTGGGGGTTTATGTGAAAAATTAAAGTGAAATAAATAATGTGATAATTTCATATTTATTAACTATTTTTAATTTTTATACAACTACATTCAATCTTCAACTGTATATTTTTTAGATGCCATTTTTGGTGGCCTTTAGAGTTGTACACACGCCCTACTCAGGTTTCCTGTTGAGTACAAAAATGGATATCATGGTTGTAGGAAAAGATAAGGGAAAAGGCCTTGTGTTAGATGACTGAGTTGGGATGAAGCATGGATAAGGGAACAAGATGTGGTTTTGGACCCACTTGGGAGTTGGAAGTGTCTTTAACTTTGATTTTCATTTTGACACGTGTCTTATACCTTAGCATGACATATCTACTATTCAGTTTTGTAATTTTATTTCTATTTTTCGATATCTTATTTTACTATATTTGTGTTGGTTATGTTATATCATTATTTAGTAAACTATAATTTATTTCTACTTGTGTATTATTCTGATAAAGAGTGTATACTCTCCCCTTGAATGGTATTAGATCCTCGCTACTAGTCCGATGTCTTTTGATTATAGGGAGGTGCACATGTGGTCATGTGATCGATAGGCTCGGGCCATCGGTTAGTAGAACCCATGTTAGGACATTACAAATTGGTATTTGATAGGTTTTATTTTATTTTATTTTTTCTTAATATTTATAAAATATAGATAGTAGAGTAGGAAGAGCCAGTCCATGGTTATGATATTTTTCATGGGATTAGCTTACTCATGCATTGGAGAGAACCCATGTACACAGTGTGGGAATGTAGTTATTCGAATTTTCATATTTAGTATAATGATATCTCATATTAGGTGACACACAATTTATGTGATGTGATTATTATTTCAAAGATTTTTTGATATTTGAATCATGGACTGATTTTGAATGATAGTTTCAATTTCATGCATCATTTTAGGAACTCAATATTATTTTGTGACATACATCATATTAGAAATGCCTATGAAAATGGGGTTTGGGTATGTTGTTGATCATTAACTATTTTTTTATTCTTGTGAAATTAAATTGAGAACATCCATAGTGAAAATTTTATATTAAAAAACGAATAAATATGATTAAAAAATTGGTTTCTAGTGAGAAACATGAATATGTGACTGATTGTAACCTTGGTTAACAATGACATATATGTAGGCTATTAAAGTGTAGTGACAGCTCCTTAGTTTTGACCATGTGGCAGGGTATGTGGAAAATGACTTGATGTGCCACATTGTGTTTTCTTCATAGATAATAAAGATTAATTGATATTATATTTTCTAAGATACATGTTTGGAATTGTAGATATATGCATCCACAACGACACCTGTTGAGAGAAAAATATGAGGATGTGGGTACAGATGATCAATCAAAAGTGGAACCTGAGGCACAGATAGTTCTAGGTGATGATGTCGATGAGAAGATCCAAGTGAACATTAACTGCTTGATGAAATTAATTGGAAGAGATGAAAATTAGGTTGCGGGTAATATTTCAAAACACATGCAAGATTTATAGTACCAACACCTTATGAATTTTACAGGAGAGGGTGGACCTCAGGGAGTTGAGTTCTTTATTGATTCCATCAATACTATATATGAACATATAGAGGCTCATTCTTATAGGATGGTTAATTTGGATGATTATATTTTATGTGAACTATAAAAGTGTTGGTGGGTTGTTAATGAACGGGCTGGAAATGCTGAGAGTATTTTATGGATGAACTTCTTAGAGAAGTTCATGGAGAACATCTATCCATAGACACTAAGGTAGAACATAGAAATTGAGATCACGAGTTTGACTCAAGGGGGTATGTTTATTATGTACTATTATGGATGTTATATTTATTTTCAATTTTTTTCTCTAGTATTGGTAGTGGATGAGAAAAATACGGTGATGCATTTCTAGGATAGAAAAAACTAAGAGATTAAGACCTGGTTTCATCCCTTTCAGTTAATGAAGTTTATTGATGTGGTGGATCAGGATATTATATATGAGGGGAACCAGAGAGATGATTCCAGGGTAGGACAATTTGTTTTTATTGGACGATCATGGGGAAAATATTTTGAGAGTCGGAAGTGTCACTACAAGGGTGTTATCCTGGGTGATAGTAGGAAAAGTTCAAGGGGGGTAGTGTTAGTCCGAAGTGAACATGGCATGATTTTATGTTATATATTTTTTAGTCAAGTACAATATCATATACACTATACCCTACAACTAGTAGAGTTCCAATATTTCTCTATATTTGGAAATCTACAGAATTTATACAGGAATACATGACAGATGGGTAGCGATGGAGGATCTAGATGGGACCAGGGTGTAAGACAGGGAACATCTAAACCATATCATTCTGGTAAATATAATTCTACTATCTAAGTCAGTAGAGGCATTGGATTCTTTGACTCTAATAATTATCATCCATATCATAAGGGTGGTGTACCATAGGGGAATCAAGATGAATTGCATGGAATAGGACTAGAAAAGTTGCATGTAATCCCGCATACACATGTGCAGAGTGAGGTGGGACCATAAATAATTAGAGGAACTATTGTTATAGATTTTATGCTACCTAGTTCCTTGTTTGAAATTAGTGCCTCTTATTCAACTATTTCATAACATCATGTAAATGATTTGACCCTCGCAGTGGAGTTTGTTAGTGGGTTGTTGATAATAGACACACCAATTGGAATACCACCGAGAGACAATTTCTTGTTCAAGGGATGATATCTTGAGGATGGGGTATTGCTTTCTATAAGATATTAATATTTTGGGCATGTATGTATTTGAAAAATTTATGTGTATGGAAAAGATAGTAGCATACTGATCGCATATATATGGTTACAAAAAGATAGTGACTTTTAAATCTCTAAAAGATGATAGTTATATTCACCATGTAGCGTGGGATATCATAGTGGGCTGTGAAGGTCCATTTCACTAGTAACTAGGGGATATTATCACCCATGTTTGAAGTTTTTTTCTAGATTATGAATATGTAATGAAAGATGTATTTCAACCTATAATGGATCGGTTGAATGATATGTTTCCTAAATATTTCCCACGATGTCCACAAGAGAGAGAAGTGGAATTTACTATTGTGAAATTTTTGGGGGATGAGTCGGTTTCTATTGTTCCATATAGAATGGAACTAATAGAGCTTCATGTGCTCGAGATTCAACTGTAAGAGTTATAGGATAAGGGGTTTATCTTACTAAGTGTGTTTCCTTGGGTTTATCAAGTCTAGTTTGTAATGAAGGATGTCAGTAATTTATTCTTGTGTGATGACTACCAAAAGTACAACCAGATAATCGTGAACAAATGATGTCCTCTTCTCAATATAGATAATATTTTTAACCAGTTGAGAGGAGCTTGAGTTTTCTATATTATTTACTAGACATTAGAGTATTATCAGTTTAGATTTGGACCCTCAGAAATGTTGATGAATTATTTCATAAGAAGGTGTAGACTATATGAGTTCCTTATAATGACGTTTGGGTTGACTAATGGACCATCAATGTTTATAGGCTTGAAGAAAATATTATTTCATTTGTATGTTGATCTAATTATGGTAGTTTTTTTATGACAACATTGTATACTCTAAGACCCATTATGATCAGTCCCAACAAAATGACAATATTATGGGTACACTGAGATATAATCATATATACTCTATGCTATCTAAGTGTTAGTTTTAGATAGATATGGTACACTTATAAGGTAACATTATCTTGGAGAAAGGTTTGTCAGTGGACCCAAAGAAGGATCATATAGTGGTTTATTGGTGGAAACACAAGAATGTATTAGATATCCATATATTTTTGGGACTATATATATATTATCAAAGGTTATTTCAAGAATTTTCCCATTTAGATGTGCCATATTCAAGATTGAAATAAAATGGGATAAAATTTGAGGGGTCTAGAGTATATAA
Source organism: Viscum album (assembly GCA_963277665.1). Lineage (NCBI taxonomy): Eukaryota > Viridiplantae > Streptophyta > Magnoliopsida > Santalales > Viscaceae > Viscum > Viscum album. The sequence goes on along the minus strand of OY728147.1, from coordinate 1,359,905,238 downwards.
GAATTCTTTTAAGAAGCTAAATAAATTCCGGAAATCAATAATGATCCTGGTCCATCGTTAACTGGGTGAGGTGTATACGGTGTATTGTGATGCTTCTGGGATAGTTCTTGGAGTAGTGATTATGTAAGGAGATCATGTTGTGGTTTATGGGACATTGTAGTTAATGTCACATGAATGGAACAGCCATATCCATGACCTCGGGTTGGAAACTATAGTTTATTCATTGAAGAGTTGGGGACAATATATGTTGGGTGAGATGTTTAGTATGTATACTAAATTCAACCGCATAAAGTACTACTTTTCGAAATGATATTTTAATTTTCATCAGTGAATTTAGGTTGAATATATGTAGTCATGTGATTTTGAGTTATCAAATATGAATAGTAATGGAAATGGTGTTTTTGAATCATTGAGTAGGAAAACTCAGTCTTCATTTATTTAGGGTCTAGTGCTGAGTATAAATTAGTGACAATACTAGATGGAATGCACATGGAAGTTCATGAGAGTCAAATTATGATGACTCCTGGAACAATTTTAGTGGAGTATTCACTTTTGAGATATTTTAGTTAGACGATAAATGAAGATATAGAATGTTTGGTCATGTGGTAAAGCATTGAATGTAGGGAGTTACCTTCCAAATTTGAGCATTCATGATGATGAGATCATCGATGTCAGTAATTAGGTGGTTGTGCCTATGAGTGTATAGAAAAATATGATTTATGGGTTTCATACCATATTGTGGAAAATACATCCAGTTGAAACCAAAATGTTAAATGACTGGAAATTAAAGTTTTAGTGGCTAGGTAAGAAAAAGGAGATATAAAGGTCTGTGAAACAATGCTATGCTTGTCAGTACGTGAAGGCTGATCATCAAAGAACAATGGGTTTATTGCAATTGGTGACTATTCCAAAATGTAAGTGGGATGATGTTATAAAGGATTTTGTGGTGGGTATTCTGAGAAAGCCTCATAAGAATTATTCAATTTGGGTGGTCATGGATAGACTGAAGAATTTATAACTTTTCTTACCTATACAAGTATCCTTCTCAGTGGGAAAGTTGGGGGAACTATATGATTTGATGATAGCCCATCTTCCTAGGGTGACATGGATTATTTGTTTAGATCATGACTCGCATTATACATCATTCTTCTGATATGGATTATAGAAGGTGATTAGTATATAGTTTTTTCTAATTAAAACATTCCACCCATAGAAAGATGGGAAGTGAAAGCTTACTCTATCTATGGTTGGGGATATGTTGCGAGCATGTGTTGTTGAATTTGGGGGGACGTGGGAGATGAACCTAGATTTAGTGGAGATTTCCAATAAACATTCTTACTAGGATGTGATTTAGAATGAACCATATGATTATTTTTATGGTAGGCTATGTAGACCGCCTCTATATTGGATAGAGGTGTATGAGATAGTATTCTTGGACTGAGTCTCATGCAGGAGATGGCAGAGAAGGTAAAATTTATTCAAAATCATATAGATATGTCTCATATTAGATAGAGGTCATATACTAATAGATTTTAATGAACCACGGTTTTTGTAGTGGTGATCATGTATTCCATCAACTATCATCTAGATTGAGTCAAAATAGGATATGGAGTTATGGAATGTAGGTTCCTAGGTTCATTGGACAATTTGGTATTGTGTATAGGATCCTGAAGGTGGTGTACTGATTGATTCTTACATAGAGAATAATTGTTATGAAATTTTTTCCATGTTTCAAAACATTGAAGGTATCACCCCAACCTTCTTCATGTGATCGATGTGGATTATGTCGATCTTGAGATAGATTTGTCTAATGTGGAGAATATGATACCAATGATGCATAGAAGAATGAATTTATTGAGGGAAAAACCATTCAATAGATTGTGTATTGTGGAAATATGACCATATTTTGGAGTAAAAAATCTAAGGAGATGTAGATTTCAGGGATCAACGACCCAATATTTTTGACCCTAAATCATAGAGATTTCTAACAGTATATATCAAGGATTATATGTTATAAGGTGTGGAGATTGTAAAACCCTAATCATTTTAAAGATTAATCAGTCTCATTTTCAGGTACTCACTTTCCTTATGATGATTAATTTTTATTGGTTTTTTAATTGTCTGTGTTTTGGATAAAATTTCTAGAAAATGGAATGAAGAGGGTAGTGCATAGTTGGTGCACAGTTTTCCCTAACAGTGTGCTCAGACCCGATAAACCATGAAATCAATAATAGAGGATATTTTCATAGATGGAAAATCGTTTTCCCAGACATGCATTGTTAAAGGGGAAAATGTTTACCACCTAATATGTGGTGAACGTCTTGGTTCACAGTTAGGGGAAATCGTTGTCCTTGAGTAGAAAACTATGAGTATGGAATTTTAATCACAAGAAATGTATAAAAAAAAATTCCAAAACCCACAAATTATACCCCTAAATTAACTATCATAACCCATAATCAATTTCTATCAATTTCAAGGCCTATTGAAGGGATTCCAAGGACATATAACCTTCATTCATAGTTATTTAAAGCCCTTTTAATGGATTTCATCCTCTTTAGGTATGAGATATCATCCCTATTTATTTCATCTCTCTCTGTCCTTCATTCACAATTTGAGAGAGTTTTTATCAAATTTTTTGTTGGATATATATATATATATATATATGAATCATGATATTGTCATGATGGATCGAGATATATATTTATGATAACATGTTTCATTTGACCATGCATTAAGGATTCATATATAGACTATGTTCAATGTCATTATTCTATTAAAATTGTGGATTTACATTGGGTGAATGGTTGTCATGGAATTGAGGTGGGTGATATATAATTCAAATTCCACTGTCTTGACTTAAATGTGGTATATTTAGTTGTATAATTGATATTGGATGATTAGAAATTGAGTGTCTGAAATTCAATTAATTAATTTGGTTAATTAACTAATCAGGTAATGGTAAAATTTGGGGTAATAAATTAATATTTTAGAATAGATAATTTTTGAATTAATTGTGAGATATTGAGATTTTTTATTTTAAAAAATAAATTTATTATATATTGTAAATATTTAATAGGAATTAATGGGTAATTAATTTTTTGGTTAATTATATGAATATGGAATTTTGATTTATATGTAATTAATTGTTGAGTGAATTATTTGATTATTAAAATTTGATTTAGGGGTAATTAATTATTCATTTAATTATTTGAATATTGAATTGGGATATTGAGGAAATTTATTGATGAGTTAATTATCAATAAAATTAATTGGGGCTTGGGGATAATTAATTGATGAGTTAATTATTAGAATATAGAATTGTGAATAAAATAATTAATGGTTGTCTTAATTACGTGATGTTGAATTTATGGATATTTTTTAATTATTGGAAAATTAATTAATGGGCTCAATTTTATTATTTAATTTTTGAATTTAGTGAGGATATTTATGTGATAAAATAATTGTTGAATTAGTAATGTGTTTGAGATGATTAACTAATTATTGAATAAGTAATGAGATTGAGATCATTAATTAATTAATAATTTTTTTAATGAGATAGTTGTGATTAATTAATTAATGAATTAATTAATTCACTATGTTGGCATTTGATATTTGAAAAAATGATTGGTAACTATGGAATTAAAGTTTAAATTGAAAAAATTAATGGATACAATGAAATTAATGTGTAAATTAACACAATGAATGATAAAAATGTCATTAATGTCAAAAATTAGATAATGAATGGTAATAATGATATTCATGTGTAATATCTGGTAATAAATGGTAACACTGAATTTCATTTACCAATGAAATGATGAATGCTAATTTTGGAATTAATTTGTGTATTGAGAGTTTGAGTGTCCTTGGGAACTCTGGTGTTTATGAGGCTAAATAATGTGAAATTGATAAAGTGGTAGCTAATTATTTATGAATTGTATATTTTTTATTTATACAACTATATACAATATTTGACTAGATATTTTCTTATACATCATTGGTTGTGGACTTCTGAGTTTTACTCACACCCTACATGGACCTATTGATCAGCACTCAGATATATTTCTTTGTTGCAAGCCATTATAAGGGAAAAGTCCATGTGTTAGATTGCAAAGTTTTGATAAAGCATGGGTGAGGGAGCCAGATTTGACTAAAGAGCTGCATGGGAGTTGACTGCGTCTTAACTTTTGAGTTTCATTTATAAACTTATCACACACATATCATTACATATCTACTGTTGATTTTTTACATTTTAATTCCAGTATTTTTTCATCTTGTGATACTGTATTTTTTTATGTTATGACATATAATTCTATGGTAATTTATTATTTATTAATGCTGCAGTAGTATTATGATAAAGATGTTAATATCTACCCCTAACTGATATTATATGCTTACTACAATTCGACAACTTCTGGAATATGCGGTGGCACACTTCCGATTATGTGACTGATTAGCTTGGGGCACTGGTGTGTGACACCCAACCAGAATGATTCACTATTATAGATTTTTTAGATTAATTGGTGTTAAACTTGATTTCATTCATTAATTGATTAAAGAAATTATTTAATATGTTTTATAAAATTTGACATATAGTTTTTAAATACCATATACTTATTTGAATTGTATTACCTTGAATTCTTATTGGTATATTTGATAGCAATTTATATTCCAGGGGATGATCATGTTTGCTGATTGAATTATGAATATTGTACTTATATTATTCCAAATGAAATATATATAAATAAAACTTTTTTAGGGATTATTTATGATCATATTAATATCAATATCTTATATAATTCATATGTATGGATGAAAATGGTTTAGGTCGAATATAATCATCCAAATAAATTTGTTAATGTTTAATATCTCTTTATATAATGAATTTTTGGTACACTTATATATGATTCCAAATTAAAAGGTAGCCTTCCTGTATTATTATCACAATGTCATTACTTCCTACAAATGCTGAAAAATATTATGATGCATCATGCATGTGTTTGTACAAAATACATTTGCTATGTTACATTTCAACGATACGATGCATTTTCATTTCATATGACTGTGATTATTCTCCATTAAAATTTTTTATTATCTAATTCCTCTTCACTATTTTACAATGTTATATGATTGGTACTACATGTCATATATCATAAATCAATGAAAAATATTATGACCCCATGTTCTTTTGATATGAAATTTCACTCATTGTTTTTATTTACCTTATTATTATCATCTATCACATGATGACATATTGATAACACTTTTACATATTGATCATTTTACTTTATCCCTGTATTATTATTCAATTTTCAAGGTTATGAAGATGAAAATAACTTATCAAAAGTATAAAAGAAAATCAAGTGTGGCTTAATGATTAAAGGAAAGATCACAAGTGTTTTTGGAATATATTTCTTATGTGGGTAGTCCTCAAAGATAGTAAACAATACATTCATGGGATTGTGAGATGATTTATTATTTCCAATGATTATATTATGTAATAGTGTAATATAAACATATGTTTAGCTTGGGATGTTATAGTTATTATGATAAAATGTTTAATAAAATTGAAGAAAATTTTAGTTATTAAGGGGGATTGGATGAAAGAATATTAGTGAAATAGAAAGGATAAATATATGGGATAATTATATGTATAAGATAACATATCAATGCATTTTTAAATTTGCAATTGTGTGGATCTCTATAATATTATACCCATATATAGATAAGAGAATGTGTATGTGATTTTGGTGAATATTTACATGAAATTACCACCCTTAAAAGAGCAATTTGAGTATCAAATCAACATTCACTCCAGTTCATTATGAGTAGGCTTCGGAAAATATATTTGGCAAGAAATTCTAGAGGTTATTACATTGTAAATAACATTATCTTTAAAATCCATTATTTTTAGTAATTTAGTTATGGAATGTCAGAGGACCCAACCTAAATAAATATAGATTGAACAAATAGTGGTTTATATTCAACTAACATATAATGTAATAATATAAAAGGTTATGAAATTACAAGGTTAAATTTATCATTTAATAATCTTTTATTAATTTAATTTTTGATTGAATCAATAACAATAACTTCTTTTGGAATTATTAGTGGGAAAATATTGATTGAATAAATTTAATAATATATAACATAGACAATGAATAAACTTTGAAAATTACAATCATAATGGGATAAATACTTTGGTGAGATATATTGTTTTTGTTTTTAATTAGATATCAAAAATTATTATTAAAATTGTGAACTTAGTTGAGTTTTCAAACACAGCAAAAGAGTATAATTATAGTATCTTATGGAATTTTGAGTGAAAAATATGGTTATTAAAACAATGTTAAATTTCCAACATTTTACAAATCTGGGAAAAATAATAAAGTAAACTATGTCAATGTAACTGGGGAATGATTTATTAGGGGAAGTGTATGATATAAAGAACATAATTTATTAGTAAAGTTGAAGACATCAGCGGAAAAAGATAATGGATGTAATGTTCATCCATTTGTATCACTATTAGTTAAACATATTAAATGTCAGAAAATGGAAAATTACCAAATTCAATTCTCTAATAAAAGGGCTGAAAAGGATGTTATACTCTATACGTTTCCATGAAAATGGATATATTAGGCAACCCCAACTATATTCTTGGTTTCAAAAATGATATGGATTGAGGAACACTGAATATCCAAAAAAGAATTGTAAAAACTGTATTCGTATCTTATTCTACCAACTATTATGTAACTATATTTTTTAAAAATATATAAAACCACCATACCAACAAATATATTTATAATTATTAATATGAAATTCTTGTTGTATGATTTCAATATCCCATGTATGTAACCCATCTCTACTAGAGGTTTATAGGAATATTGTTCTGTTAAAATTATATTATATTTCAATTATTTAAATTTGATGCAATATTAGGCAAGGATTGGATCTATTATCATAGAGGCCATGATAATTTATATCGTATGAAAATCACATCTATAACAACCTATTATTACTTATTAATAAAAGCATGACTATAAACGCCCTATAAAAATTACTCACATTATATTAGGGGTATTTATAATGAAATTAATGAAATCCCATTATATTCTAATACAACTAATATAATAAAAAGGATGATTATAATATTAATTCAAAGTATAATGGGGATGAAACCCCATGATAAATAAATTCGGATTCTAGACTATTTTATATATACCCTAAGTAATTTCACTATTTAGGAACTATTAAATTTCCTGGAAAAAATATATCTAACAGAGGAATGAAAAGTCTCAAAATTTAATTTCTATTTCCCTTAAATATATATTATGATAAAATACTTTTCTATACAAATCACCAAAAAAAATTAATCATTATTTGCTAAAATAATGTTTGAATTTTATAATATTAGAATTATATTTGTGTGTATAAAATGAATCAACAAAATTATAAAATCTATAAATAAAGGTAAATAAATGACATTGGGAGAGGGAAGTATTCCTTATGTAGATAATTTGTCTCAGATTGTAATGGGGGTATCATACCTATGGTTTTGACCTATTCTATGCTGAAGAAAAAACCAATCAATTATGAAATGAGGGAAATTTATTGTGAGATATGATCATGTATGTAGAAAATTCCACGAGATATGGGCTAGTGAAATCACCACCCTTGACTTCCTCTATAACAGTCCTTCTTCATAGACTTTCTATGGATATTATGAAGGGTTATGAAACAAATAAATAATATCACATAGAAATTTATTTATTAAGGTATTTATCAAATGAATTTTATATATAAAATATTTTTAATTTTAATGACCAACAATTTATATTCATTAGTACATCGATAAGATTGACAAGATCATTTTATTCTTAAAAATGATTTTTTTTAAATTACATTATTATGGTATATATACTAGGAATAATAATTTATAATATATATGATATATTTACTATATGAATATTATATTAATACAATTCTAATTATTAATTGATATGAATTAAGAATAATAGTAGTTAAAATTTTGAAATTTTATTTTCCTATAAAAATGATTTTTATTATATTTGTATTTAAAATTATAAGTTAAAAATTTATATAATCATAATTTGAATAAATTTACATAATAATTGAATATATATTAATAATATTTTGAAATAAAAAATTTTGGTGTTTATAAAATATATTTTTTTAATAGAGGAAAATTCTATTTTAATAAATATCACAACTTCTATTAAATTACTATTATATAAATATGAAATAAAAATTTATATAAAAATTTTATAAAAAATAATTTTTTTATAAGATATATTTTAAATATATAAATTTTATTTTGTGTAACAATCATATGTTTTTTAATTTAAAATTTAATTTATACTATTCCCATAATTTTTTTTAATACATTATGCATTTATTATTTTAAATAATATATATATATATATTTTACAATATGAATATAATAAAATGGATTTCGATTTTTTCATTATAAGATACATTTTACAGAACAAGGTCCTTTTTCTTCTTTGGCATCAAAAAAATTTACGTAAAAAACTTGTTATTGTAGTGAAGGTTAAAAATGAAAAAAGGGTTATCCAAAGAGGTAAAAGACCCAACATGTAAAAAATAACCATATAATTTATTTTTTAAGGTTTTTATTGAGCATAAATTATACCCACTCTATTATTCTCAATTTTATAGTATTATTAGAATGTAAATCTTCTGATCCATTGATATTAAGATGAAATAATTCAAAAAATGTTATTCTCATCGCATATAAATGGGGTCTCTTGCCACTCCTTAAATACCACTGTAAATTTATATTTCATCTTGAATATATTCAGTTTTTCTTTCCCGGTAAAATAATTGACTTCCTTTATCTTATTTTCATTATAGTTTATCAAAATCCAATCATTTTCATGTATCCCACTAAGGGAAAACTCAGGTTCTCAACATGAGTACAAATATTTCCATGTATCTTTTATTTTATGACATAATTTTTCAAATATATTTTTTAAACTCCTATATAATAAATTTTTAATGTTTTATTAAATAAATTGATTATTCTATGTTGATAATCATTAAACACATTTCCCTATTTCCATTAAAAAATTAAATACATTGTTTGTGCATTTCTGAGGACTACTACCACCACGATGATACACTATCCATTTTTCACCACTACGTCTACTAATTGGTTATAAAGATAATATTGATGGATATATTTGATATATATAATATAGTTATAATTTATATATGAAAAATTATAATCAACCTTCATTCACTAATATTCATTAAGAAATAATAAAATTAATGATGTTTATTTGAGGACTAACACCTCCATAAGGTTACATAAATCATATTTGATATAGTTTCTTCTTTATTTATTAAACCATTTTGAAAATATAATCCAAAAAATTAAAAATATTTATGTAACATCATTATTATTCTATAATATCAATATTATTCTAAAATAAACCTCTATTATAAGTATACTCATCAATTAATTATGGTCTGTTCATGTTTGAGTTTATCTAACCATCTAGATGAGAAATGATATAAATTAATATCATAGAATAATTTGAAAGATAATTTATATTAAAATATTATATAAATAAGTAAATAATTTTTTATGTTATTTCTTTAATTGTAACATAAATAAAAACCTCATTAATTGAGATACAAACATGTTTCATTAAAACCAATATAACTTATTCATCGTCAATTTCTTTTTTGTGGTTCAAAATAAAAAATCTCAAAAATGGAAATTATAAAATTATAATTAATTAAAATCATAAATTCTAATACATTTTATGATATGAAAATGATGAAATTTAGAAGAATAAATAATAACAAAAACCAATTATTATGAAACTAGTTGAAAATAATCAGTATTAAATCACACCAGATATTGAAAATATATAGTGACTAACTATTTTACGCATATAAACATAATGAAATAAAAATTTCATACAAATTTATATAAATGTAAATAATGTTTTAAAATAGGTAATTATGATAGTTATTCTATTATATAGGGGATTAATGTTCTCTGGTGGATGTTTGTATGCAACGTAAGGTGTTTACTATCTCAAATTTAATTTCTTGAAGTGTATTTCATATTTTTTACCATGATATATTTGATGTGGTGTGATTAGTGTATATTAAATTTAATTTTCTATGTTCAGGTAATTGATGGGATTGAAAATATCCCCTCAAAATTTCAACTCCCTTTAACAAGTATTTTACCCAAAGTGTTGTTTATAAGTGAAATTAAAATCATGTATTATTTTTAGTGGGAAATATCAATTTTCTATGTAATTATTAATTTTATATAACACCTCAATATTTTAAATTATAATCTTTATGTTTGATCGAATATATGACACACAACACCGAGTATAAACGATCTGAAATATACACTTAAAATATTATAATTTACAGTGAAAACTATCGTCGAACCATTGGATTTGTGTATATTGATAAAAAAACAAAACAATAAGACTCAAATGGTTGAAATATTTATAAATATATTTATTTTTTATCAATTTATTAGAAATAAATAAAGATCATACGATTCAAAAAAAAATCGACAATTATTTTTTTTGAGAAATTTGTTTTTATCTTAAAAAATTAAATTAATCATAATTGGTGAATTTTTTTAATTATATTAATATATAATACACTAAAAACATATTATAATTAATTTAATAATTTTACTAATCATGGGATAAGTCTAAACTTAGTTTTATGCTTAAAACTATGTTGATTTGAAAACAGTTTCATCGCATTTTATAGACTAATTTAAAAATTAATTTACAATACCATTATATAATTTATTTTTAAAAAAATAAATTAATTATTAAAATAATAAATTATTAATTTTTTTAGAAAGATGTTTTGATAATTTTATATGAAGAATAGGTTTGTAATGAATAGTGAAAAGTATATATTTTTATGGGAAATTACATTTTCATTTAATGAATATAAAAAGATGAATTTTGTTTAAAAATGACTAAGCGGTAAAATTTATTTAATTATATTATATGAAATATAATTTAGGTTATTTAAATAAATTTAATGTTAAAATTTTTTATAAATTATTTTATAAGTAAGTAATATTTTTTTAAAAAAGACAATTTTCATCACGTTTGAGGGTTTATTTTTAAATTAAATTCATCCATTTATTTTCATTTATTTTTTATAAAATGTATTAGATAATATGAATCAAATTAATTAATATTATATAATATGTTCAACTAAATTTTTTATCATAATTAATATTAAAATAGTAAAAATGGATTATTGTGGTTCAGGTTAAAACTAGACTACTAGGGGTTACAATAAATACATAAGGGTTAAAAGGACATATAAACATGTACAATTAATATTTAATACATTTATTGAATCATAATATCATATAATGTTCTAGTAGGAGACATTTCAGAGCATTATGAAATGTAAAAAACATGGGTATAATTTATTTTTTTCAAACATTCCAATAGTGTCCATCCCCCAACATAAAAAAGTATACCCACTATCATATCAACTTCAAACATAGAAATACCTTTAGTTCAAAAAATAACTTCCATAATATCTTTACTAAATACTTCCACATAACTGAGATTCCTTATATTGATAATAAAACCATTTTAAAAAGGAAATAGGATCAAACCTAAATAGGTTTTCTGATGAAAATGAAATGTTTAGAACCATGGAATTTAATTTTATTTACTACTCTAAATAAACAAAATATTATAATATTATGATAAAATAATAAAAAAAGTATTTTGATGAACTGGATTAGGTTTCCCTCAAACCTGAAAAATGACCCGTTCTTTTACTTAACCAAAGGGCATTCTGTATCCCCATGGGCTGGCGACAAGCACTCAGGATTCAAGAAATTCGATTGAGGGAATAATTATTTCCAACAAAAATCACATGGAATACAAAATAAAGAATGAAATAAACTTTTTATGACTAAGAAATATATATATATGCCATGATGGTATGGAAACAATAGAAACATGCAAAAATGTAGCTAAAAACTCCATGAAAATTCAAATAGAAAATGACTAAGAACAAAAAATATACTCCAAACTATGACAGGGATTTACCAACACCATCTCACCTGCACCTACACAACCAGCCAACATGAACCTCATTGCCTCACTATGGAACATATATATTCCCTAAACTATAAGACCAAAAATGTTCTATGCACCGTTGAAGAGCTATGCAGGGTGTGAGCTAACAAGGAATGAGGATCCCACCCATGTGTTCCTAAACTAGTCCATGTGTAACAATTATTGAATACTAATTTTATGTAAAAACATGGAATGACAGGTAGTAAATCTGTTTTATAGAAAACATGGTAATAATATCCATTTTCCCATAATTCTAAAAAACAGAGGGTATATCAATTTTAAATCACATTTCCCATATCATTTTTCAAATGTATAAACTTTCGAATAAAGACTAAATTATAAATCCAATAAATTGAAAATAAAATCACAAGTATCACAAAACCAAATAATAATATATTTTCCATCCACTGACTACTCATTCCATAATAATCAAGTGCATAAATATGATCATATAACATTGGCCTCAGAATTAATGGAATACTCCATGATTGACCCCCCCCCCCCAATGTCGATATCATTCCCCTAGATCAGGAGGCATAGGAAATAGATTAATTCCACATGAAAAACCTCTTTAATAATCCCAAAAAATGGATGATATCCCCATGATCAATTTTTCACCTAAGTACGCAATGTAACCCATGTGTTCACATTCAAAAATCATTTCAATTTATTGATAACCATTTCAAACACATTTCACAATTTCAATTTCAATTCATTAAAATACCAATTCATTCTACTTTTCAATAATTTGGGGAAAAACAATTTTCATTAAGAACCATTTTCAACCAACACAAAACAACCATGATAATTTTAATATTCACAATAATTTATAATGTAAAAAAAATTGGGTTCATGAACGTATGATAGAGACAGAGACACCTACCTCAAATCTTGTGTCGCACATGCCCATAATGGTATACAAAATCAATAAAACACAACAATGTCCACAATGTACCTAGAATCGAATCAACAAAAACTTAATTCAATTTAGAAGACATGGGGTCAGTGGAAGAGAGGAAACCCAAATTCTTCAAAGTGAATGACCACCACACCATGACCAATGGGTGAAAAGGAAATCAGGACGATATCACAAAATAGATCTATAAGTGGAAAAAAGGATCATCCAACTTAGATCAATGGATTTTGTACCACAATGAAAGGGTTATACCATGATCACTTGTAAATAAAATGTATAAATATCACATTCCCAAATAGGTGGACCACAATTTCAATATATATCAAATGTCAAATGGATCGATTTAGGAGGAAAGGAACCTCTTAAAATTCCCTATGAATATCCTTGGGTCATGAGAAATGAAGAAATAGTGAAAAGATTAAAACATTACAATTCTTCATGTGTTTTAAAATAGTGTGTGGGATAAGTCATGAAGTATAAACCCTGGTAATGTTGGGAATTCCATAGTAGGTTAGTACACAAAAAGACCAATCACCTCATCTAGAAAACTAACCCTCTTAGATAGTCATGTTATGTAAGCCCTTGTCATGATGTGTATCCCATCACATCATGATCTCCTATTTCAAAACATGTGACAAGAAACCACTACACTGTGTGTATTATATTTAGATGTCATGTTACAATTCTACATCCAATATAAAACCCATAAAACTAACTTGTAACGAAATTAAACCAAAAAATAAATTAGATATTGGGAAAAATATACTAGATAATGGAAAAATGATGTTACAAACTCCCCACCATAATAACTTTTTATCCCTATGAATTTATTTGGAAGATGTAATCCCTATAAAAATATGAGTCCACTACCCCCCCCCCCCCACTAATGATATGCATTCCCATGAATCATGAGAATCTGGTCAATGTTTCCATAACACTCCAACAAATAGAATAGACTTTACATGCATGAATTTCATCTAAGAGTCAGTGTTCCAAAATGGGTTCTCCAGAATAGAATCATATATATCTAACTAAATTTATTCCAAACTCATAATGTGATGATGTACATAGAGATATTTCTTAATATGATATATATGGAAAAATTCATGAATACCTTTCAACTAAACCGGTAGTGCTAACTAATATGAAACCTATTTGAGCCTCTCAGTTACATTAATTGGTCCAACATATATCAAATCCATCTTTCACTATTTTGAAGTCAATAATGACCCATCTGAGGATACAATTTCAAGAAATCCCAGTAATATATAGAAAAAACCAAAAGTCTATGCCTCTAATCCACATATCATTTTTTTGATGTTGGGATGCAACCATACATCAATGTACGTCCTGAATCATAGAAGAAGATTATTGAACCAAACATGGTCTAACTAATGATATTTCACCCACCTCAGCCCAACAAATAGGTGATCTACATAGTCATCAATACAACTCTTTTAAGTGACCCATTTAGATTAACAATAGAAAAATGTTTTTATAAATGAACTCAACATGTCCCCAATAACTATCCAATGATACTTAAAATCCAAGACACAACAGAGAGCATATCCCCTTGATTTCGAAATACTCGCCATGTTTGAACATCATTTTGTGGATGGTAAGTTGTGCTCAACATGACATGACTTACCATTTCAACATGAATACTCCTCTTGAATCTCAAATTTTTCATATGATCTCTATCTGAAACAATATGGAATGACTCAAATGTAACCTCACAGACTCTTACACATACATATTTCCAATATATTTAACTTTATGTTGTCTTTGATCAAAATTAATCGAGAAGAATATGTTAACCAATCAATAACCACCTAGATATAATTCTTCCTTTAGTAAGTCCATGGTAATGCAGCAAAAAAATCCATGGATACCTCATCCCATTTTTAATCTTTCACTAGAAGAGGCTGATGTAATCTAGAGTGGTTATAGTGATCCACTTATATCCTTTGGTAGGTGTAACAGCGAGACACAAACTCTGTGACATCATGCTTCATACTCGACCACTAGAATCTCCTTCTCATGTCATACTACATATTCATAGTTCCTGTATGTATGTACCATTATGAGTTGTGACAATCAATGAATTCTGATCTCCTCATAGATGTTGAGACAAAAATACTTTTCCCAAAGTGAATTATACCATCTGAAAAAAGAGACCAACAAAAAATTGGTCACCCCAGAACAATAGATATCTTGATTCTTTTAAAAAACAACATCCTTATGCTGACTCTACAAGATAGACTCTACGAGAGATAATTATAATATATTACTAGTTAAAACCATTACTAAAACATTCTTCTTAGAATATTGGTGGTATTGAGTGAAAATCCCCACAATATTTCACTTTTCAATTGATCCAAAAATTTCATGTGACGATACTTTCTTCCTAAGAGTGTTCACAACATCATTTACATTTCATGGGGTGTAGAAGATATTAAATCAAATGACAGAAGGAATTTTTCCCATATCCTATATATATGATTAAATTATTTCTGATAAAATATATAACATAGTCCCTTATGATCAAATAAGAATGTGAACTAGTCACCAAAAAAATATTTATGCCATCACTTATGAAGAAGAATGATTGTAGGAAGCTCTAAATCATGATTGGGATAATTCATCTCATTTGTTCGAAGATGATGAGATTCCTAAGCTACCACATGTTCATCCTACATAGGTAAGTATCCAAATCAAGAACCAAAACCTTATACAAACACCACATTCCCCTTACCAGGATTAGGTAAGATCAGAATAAGAGTCGATATAAGAATCCATTTTAGTTAACCAAAATAATTCTGACACTTTTCTTCATAGGTGAATTCCACAGCGTTCCTGGTATGAGTAGTAAAATGTGACTCCATATTAGAGAAGTCTATGACAAACTATCACTAGTATCAATTAAGACCAAGGTATCTCTTTATCTCAATGGAATTATGTGATTCCTTCCTTGAAAATTGACCTTTACTTTTTCTAGATAAAATAATAATCAATGATCATAAATTTTGTTCCCTAAGAACATCACATCATAAATCTAGAAACAACATTTTGAACACTTACCATACAATTGAGGACTTCTCAAAATATCTAGAAACCAATCTTAGATGGTGCTCATACTTACACTCATATTTCAAAAAACCATATTATTATCCTAGAACACCACCACAAAATTGTCAATATAATGATGACATAACCTATTTCATCAAACCTGTAAAACCTACATGACCATTAGTCCTAAAAAATGTGTCACCCTATATTCATTTTGTCCATACCAACTCTTGAAACCCATTTTCATTATAAAAACTCGCAAACTATGATATGATGATAACCTGACTGAAGATTGTTATTTGAAAACAATATCTCACCCTTTAAAAAATCAAATAGATCAGCCATTAAAGGAAATAGATATTTGTTCTTAACCATTACTTGGTTCAATTTCTGATGGAGCACACATAAATGATGTAAAGCATCTAATTTCTTGTATTTTTACATGGATCCAGATCAATTATAAACTCTAACTATCTATATAGTGTATGAATAGGGAAGTTATCATCGAAAATGTAATGAATTTCTTGAAAAAAAAAGATCATCAATAGAAGAATTTCACCATGCTCAAATGAAACAGCGACCCACAAAATCCTAAGATCTAGGAGAGAAAGTACAACATGACCTGACATCAGGTTCCACTCCCAATGAAACACTAGAGAGATCCCATTAGAAATAAGAAACCAAATATGCTGATAATATCAATCAACCTCATCTCGATGAGAGATTAGCCAATCAATACTGATGATGATGCCAAACCATTCAATATCAAGAAAATGAAAATCCTAGGCCAACTCTGTATGAACTATCTCTAATGAACAAGGACACACGAACCCCTGATCTTTCCTTATACCAAGAGGTGTTCATAGCTCCATTTTAAAGGACATAAATTTTGTTTGATTTTTAACAACATTTGTAAAAGGTGTAGATATAAATGAGTGGGAGGGCCCGGTATCAAAATAGGTAAATACTAATACAGATGAAATAATGATTTTACCTCTCACTATTACTGGACCTCCATCAATATCCACCGGAAACTCATCTACTTCATGAAAATACCCCACCACCATGGCATGTGGCTGGAGCCTTATAGTCTTTAAAACATCCTACTACACCGTAGTAGCCTATAGAGCCGACGAACCATAACCATAATAAGTCATATGCATAACCTAAAATAAGTGTTTTTGATAACAAATATATCCAGATATATTGTTTTTCTTTGTGGGCATAGGAGAAGAAATTATGGTGTTTCCCCCCATGCCACACTGATATCATGTAATAGGAACACTACCATATGCAACATATGATTTAGAAGTAGCTCAATATTGAGACCCACCTCCACCATTTCTGTGATGATCTTAGTAATTTCTCTTCTTCCCATATATGCCAATAATGGTGTAACTCAATTGAAGTGAAGAGGTGTAAAATCCAACCTTGCATACCATATTCATTTATACCATTATATATCTGTCTATCATCTCTACATAGGGAAAATGTTTCAACAAAAACATATGCAATCTGATATCTAGTTCCAAACCTTGCAAGTTCATTGGCGCCGTTAGCTGGTCATTCTTTATCATGTTTGGAGAAAATTGGACATGCTCATAAAATTAGTTGGTGTATGCCGTCACTGAATGATCTCCTTTATACAATGATAGGAAATATATATATGTTACCACCACCAGTGAATCTATATAAACTGTTCAATGAAATGGGTTTTGAAACCCTTCTAATCCATTTCCATGTTCTTATCTGCATGCACCATTGAATCCTACCGTCACTTATTGGATCCCATGAGTATGAACACGGCACACATCAGCCTAATATTTTGAGGTGTCTTTATTAAATTGAAGATTGAATTGATGATATCCATCTAATCCACGGCCTCTTCAGGTTTTTCTATTCCTTTAATGTTCAATGCCTTCATGTCAAAGAACTCTTGTGATCTATCATTCTATCTTATAGCTCCTGGTTGTAACTCAACCACGCTGTTCTGAACTCATGGAACAACTAGATCGATAGTTTGGATTTCCCATATGATAGTCTTGATGAGATAATGATCCATAGTTCGATTACCTTGAGGGGAATTAGCTACACCATCTTGAGGTACTTCTGGAAGATGTCTTGGAGGCCAACCAGTACACACTGAATAACAAGATTGATCAGAAAATAGAACAAATATCATATCAAACAAGAAAAAATAGAAGAAAAAACTGTAGTTTTTAATATTTACACAAATTCTATTGACACACATCTCATAATACCCTAGAAACCAGAGTTACATTACAACAAGTGCTGGATATGCACTTATCGAAACAAACATCTCAAGTCCCGAAAATCCTATATCCTCTCTAATATAGGTCTCATGACATGGACACAAGAGAAAAAAACACAATTTGATACCAAAATATGATGAAATGACATAGTTTTCCTCCATACTCTGCACCTGACCCATTCATTCAGATACAAGAAAAGAGTTACTAATCCCCATGGGCTGACGACAAGCACCCTGGCATCGAACAACACAATAGAGGGAATAATCTCCCACAAGCTGAACAACCACATTGAATACATGTATAAGGAAATAAATAAATAAAGAATGTGTGACGAATATATATATACCATTATGGTATAAAAAAAGAAGAAACAGACAATAGAAAAAGTAGCTATAAACTAACGTAAATGTCTAAAAACAAATAACTAAAAATAAAACAGCTACTCTGTATGATGGTATGGATGTAACCCATCTATCTCGCTATTAGCCTCCCAATCAGTTGACACAAACCTCAAAACCTCATTGCGGCTCCTTGCCTTTCCCTGCCCTGGAAGTCAAACAATGGACTTTGCATCATCGATTAGGTGTGCAGGGTGTGAGTTGACATGCCCATTAAGATCTCACCAATGTATTCCATAACCAATATCTATATAACAATTCATGAATTGTAATTTGAAGTAAAAACATGGAATTGTAAAAATTAAAACAATTTAATAGAAATAATGGTATCGATTTCTCTTTTTTACTGTTCAAAACAAATGAAGGTATTTCAATTTCTAATCAGTTTTTCTATATTTTTTTTCATAAGCATAAACATCAATATAGAGCATCTCATAAATCGAAGAAATTAAAAATAAAATAACATGTATTATAACATCAAAGAATAATATAGGTCCCAACTGTAGTCAAATCATACTAAAACAATCATGTGAAAAAATTTGATCCTAGAACAAAGGCCTAAGAAGTATGTGAATACCCCATGTGTAAACCCCCCAAAATGTAAATATCAGTCCCCTATAACAATGACCCTATAAAATAAGAGAAATCCCTAAGAAAAACCTTCATGATAATCATAAAAAATTGGATGCCTGCTTCAAGATAATCCTTTAACCTAAGTACCCAAGGTATCCCATGTGCGCTTTTTCAGAAATCATTTCAATGATTTGAAAACCTTTTAACAATTTCCATTTCAATGCATTAAAATACCCATTTACTCTTCATTTATCAATAACAAGGAAACCCAATTTTTCACTAAAATCCATTTTCCACAGACACAAAAAAAAACATTCCAATTTTAATATAAAAAAATGTTTTTAAAGAAAAACAATCTTTTCATCAATGTTGTCTAGAGATAGAACCACCTACCTCAAAAAACTAGTTGCAAATGCTCGTAATAGATTCAAAAATAAAAAAATCAAAAATGAAAAAGAAGGCCCTAGAATCAAACCCACATCGAGATTGATTCAATTAATAAGACAAGGGGTCTATAGATGAGAGGGGACCTATATAACTCAAAGGAAAACTACCATTGCACCATGACTAATGAAAGAAAAGGCCTCCACAATGAGATCACACAAATAATAATGTAAATGATAAGAAGAAACATTGAACATAGATAAATGGATCTTGTATATAAATTCTAAGGCACTATTATGATCACGTGTAATGAAGAAGTGGAAATATCACATAACCAATGAGATTCACCATAACCCTACTGGAGATCAGATGCTGAGTGGATTGATCTAGGAGGAAATGAACCTCTGAAAATATCCCAGGAACATCCTGGGATGATGATTAATGAAGAAAAAATAAATCGACTGAAACAAAAATAATACATTGCTTGTTTTTAAATTAAATGTGGACTGAGTCACAAGGTGTATCCTTTATTCACATCTTGAAGTCTACTCAAGGTTAAAATATTGAAAATACCCTTCATTTTTTCTTAAAAATGACCCTTTTAGCAAGTCACATTTTGTAAACCCTGTTCTTGATGTGAAACCCTTCACAGTGTGATCTACCCATTCAAAACATGTATCCAAATACATTTACACAGCATGTAAGATAATTATCCTATGTGTATCTATTATTCATCCTTTAAAAAATCCATAAAACCACATCTAAGGACATGAAATAAAAAGGGAACCAATAGGGAGGAAAATACATACCGAATCAAGGTAACAAGATCTTAAAAGTTTATTATATATAATAATAGGTTTTTATTTAATTGAATAACATATATCTATAACCTCCTCCATTAAATAGGAAACTAAACTATCAATCATTTACACCGTGGATTATTGCCTCACGAATAGATAATGTTTTTTCCATCACTGACACTAAAAGATTGTTATAATGGTGTCTTAAATATATATATATATATATATATGATATTTATGACATAATTATACTTATTTAATCATAACACCTCTACCTTATTACCTTCTAATATAGTGTAAAATTAAAACATCACTCTTTTGTGTGTGTGGACTACCACCTCCACAAAGTGATGTTAAATGATGATTTATTATTTTTAACAAGGATGGTAATATTGATAAATTAAATGAATATATATAATGTATATGGTAAAATAATGATTTCGGAAATGGAAAATATTATTTACCTATCTTTCAATTCCCTATCAAAAATAAAAATAATAGGGACCCAATATATTTATTACTTTTTTTATAGATTTTTTCCTCGCAAAAAATATTTGTTATGTTTTATAATAAAAGAACATATAATGAAAATTTATTTCATTAGAGAATCTGACGTCATGAATAAATTTTTACTAGTACAACTATAATATATAATGGGATATTCACATTAAATAATATTATATTCACATCACCAAACTCTATAGGCTTGAAATTCCCAAATAATATAATCCCTACCATAAATTTATCAGAACAGAAAATAGAAATTACGAATAATATATATTTTAGAATGGGATGTGTAATAACCTTTGTAAGTGAAATAGTCAGTAATGATGAATAGGTAAATATAATAATTATCATTTTTGTTTGTCAGCTAATATAGTTGATAGATATTATGATCTTTAGTAAATAAATGAGTTTTCCATTATCATCATTCATTACATAGATACATTCAAATAAAGTGTGAGATTATTTAATGATATATTCCAAAAAAATTATTTTTGAAGAATATAAAACTAATTCTATAATAATATGTTAAATAAAAGTTGATATCATTAAATAATTATAATAAATGATTTATAAATGATACAATATTTTAATGAATCTCAATTTAATCTTAACAGTGGTCCAGTTGTTGATTATCCTTTAAAAAAATTAATTTTCATTAGATTAATGAATTCCTTAAAAGATATTATTTTTTGAATAAAATACCGTATTCTAAGTAATATTTATTTTAAATAAATATTATGATAAAAATGTACTTATTGAAATATAAAGTATAAAATATTAATATTATTCCCTTAAAAAAATTTATATTCCTAAAATTTTACTATGCCTTTCAACTTACTATTTTAATAAAATATAAAAAAAATTATTTATAAAAGATAAAACAATAATATTCAGAGATCCAATTTGATATGATAAACATTATTTTTGAAATCATCCTGTCAAAATTAACATATGGTGAATTTATTAGAATGAACTGAAATATTTTTTCTGTGAATAGTAAAAATACAGTTTCGGTTTTCCATTTTTTTGATGACTTTATAATTATTTCACAATGAAGTAATAATTAATAAACAACGCTCCATGACATAATATATGATATTTTACTAATATCATGTATTTCAATGTATTTTAATCGATTTCCAAACCTATAAGTTAATGTAAAAATTCAAAAAATAAATATTAGTTTTAAAAATGTTATATTAATGAAACATAACATTTCCATGCCAAAATAAGTAATAATAAATGATAATTGGTTATTGTGTGTAAAAATAATATAAAATATGTTCCAAATTCCAAATCCATGGTCCAAAACAATGGGTAGGTTTATGGTTTTTAATTTTATAGAACCTAGTTTTTGAAGGCTTATATTTAGAAATTAATAAATTAATCCTCCAGTTTTTCTATAAAAACCCAACCAATTATCCACATAATTTTCTCAAAATCCATAATCCTCAATTCCCTCATATTTTTTAGTCTAATTTAGTCATATAATTCCATAAGGTCCCCAAGGTTTAGTTCTTCAATATTTCTGAGTAACTCTTCAAGGTAAGGGAGTAATCTATCTTTTCTATTCTATTTGAGTGCCTTTGTTAGTATATGACTTCTTAATTTTATGTTTAATCTAATTTATTAGCCATTAAATCATAATATTACATTAAAATTATGTTTTATTAATGGTATACACATTTTCCTTCTCATTTTATCCTTTTATAGAACCATATATAATATAGGTCATGTTGTTGAATTGACTTATCAAAATTTCTATTTTCTTCTTATGAAATTATTTATTTTTCTATTTGTATTAATACAAAAAGTTAATAATTTTCATGGGGTATTAACCTAGGCATAAAAAATGTTTTATTTTACTAAGTTATTGGAAATCATGAAAGCCATATTCCATTTCCATTGGTTAAAAATGAAATAATGATCAGGTTTGTAATAACTTTTGAAACTCAATGATTTTGGTATGAAACTCATTCTTTATTATCCATTGGTTATTTATGTAAAAATTAATTTTGATCTATGTTCCACACATTAATTATGAAATATTAATTGTTCACCCTGATATCCATCCAATGCATTGGGTAACAAATTTATTCTCTATAGATGACATATTTTTTGACGACATAGTGAATAACCTCGATAATTATGATTTATGATATGATAGGGATTGACCTTGGTGATATTCTTATGAATGTATCATTTAAATTTTGTATACACATTTACATGATATGATTAATTTTATTTCTTCTACGACTTTCCCCATATTTATTGGATAATTCATGGCTATATTTATCTTGTTCACATGCAAATTTTTTACTTTGTTTATTTCCATTTTGGGATATCCACTCACCCGTTTATTGGAAAAATTTCACCAAGAACTAGGGTATTGTGAGATGAATTTGGATGGAATTAAAAAGAATTACAGAAAAGGAATTGATTAATGTTTAATTTTATGTTATTTTTATCCAATTCAGGTAATATGTACATATATTCCAATACAGTAAACTGTAAACATATTTTGAATTGATAAATGGATATTACATAATGATATGTTATGTTATATAAGGGAGTGTTGACATAGTATGTATCAATGGATGGTTTAGTCAATTGTGGAACTCATGATTTGAATCATTTAGTAATAGCCATAGGTAATGGTTTTCGTATGGGAAAAAACCTGCTATTTGGTGAAATATTAAGAAGGTTGTTTTCTAGCAATGAATTCTTTTTGGATACGAACAAGTGGATTTGGATTTGGAAGTAATGGTACAAGGGGTATCACCTGAAAACACCACATTGATCCAGACTCAACCATGAACTAGGGCATGATAACATTTCATTCTATAATCTTGGTTTGACACTTTTTGAGATTTGGTTTTGTCAATCACAAGTCTATAAAAAATATAGATGATACAATGATAATGTAAAATTATTATTAAAATTGACATATATCATCACGAAGAATGATATTAAATAAAATAAAATTATTCTTTACATTAAAATTTCTATCATAAGATCCCTAGTAGTAATAAAATTCTCACTTAGGTGTTCACCTTCATGAAAACAAGTGAAGGGAAATAGAAGGACTAGTGCAAAAAATGGATGCAATGAACAATGTGGTGACAACCATAAAAATATATAGGTGAGAGAAAGTTAGGGATCATGTTTCTATTCCAAACTAAATGTCATGTATAATGATTATAAATTAAAATATTTATGAGTTTTAAAACATAAAAAATAAGAGATGAATAAAAAAATTATAAGAATATAATTGAGAGAAAAGTAAAACACCCCTCATGAAACAAATGTAGGGAGAAGAACTCAAAAAACTACTTTATTTGGAATTGGATGTTCTATAATTGTGTAATAGATAGACACATATATCAAAATTATCATATTAAATTGATGTCTCAAGTTCTCAATACTAAAACAAAGGAAATATGTATTAGGGATAGCATGATTTTCAATGCATCATGTGTGGATGGCATTGGCACTTTACAGATCAATGTCCAAATCCAAAGACAAAAATTGTGGGAAATGTTCAACCTTAATCCAAATCAACAATTTTATGTCGTATGTGTAGGAAACATGGGAATTATCTTTGTCATTATCCTATTCCAATATATAATATGGATTTGAGAATTTAATCCCCAATCCGATGAAACCCATTTGGACTATACTATGATGATTACGTAATAATGAAAAAAAAGTCCATTTTCATGGTCAAGAGTCTAGTTTATATAATATATTTTAAAAAATTATCGAGTCACAACCTGAAAGGAATTGACTTCATCAAGGTAAAACTTGTATGACTGAATTATCAAAGATAACGATAACTGAAATATACATTATAAAAAACATAGTTACATTACTGTAATTATATATATATTAAAATTATCCTTCTTTATATATGTTTTTAATCAATGGATAGAAATAAGAGTATTTTTTAACTTTTTAAATATAAATAACATTACATTTTAAATTTTTATTTTCATTTAGAAAATTATTAGATGGAAGGAATGAAATAATGTATAGGATTATTATCCATTCCATAACATTTAAAAATAAAAATTATTTTAAAGGCTAGTTTGAAAGATTTCATACGTTTTTCAAATATTCAACTCTACTATAAGAAAATTTTTAATATGTCCCATGCAATTTGATTTATTTTATCGATTAATTTTTGTGATGTAAATTCAAAGGCTCAATTCTATCATCTATTCCATGAAATGAATAACCTGTGTGGTCATGAAATTTTTTTTATTGGAGCTATGACTACTTTTTGAAGGTTGAAATAATAATAATCAACATTGAGGAAGACCCTTAAATTTAGATTTAATTGTATCAATCAATAATATAAAATTGAATGGATGAAATTTATTTAAGAGGGAAGAGTGTAATGACAAAAAAATACATATTTTTTATGTATTTATTTCATAAAAATAACATTTTACTGTGTTTTATTATAGAATATGTTAGAATGATGATTTATTTCACAATATCTTCAGACATCATGCATATATTTTGACAAATATAACCATGAAAAATAATGGGATATACACATTAAAGAATAATATATTCACACCAAGAAAATTTAAGGGATTAAAAATGTCCAAGAACATTACCCATTCCAAAAATATCATAAAAAGGAAAAGAATCATTATGTGAAAATTTGACTTGAGAAAATAATGTGTAAGAACCTTTATAAGATAAATAGTGAGTAATAATGAGAAAATGATATTCTATTTATAGTGATATATTAGCATCATAATTTTGTTTTTCAACTAAAACATTTTATTTGAATTATTATCATTATTCAATAAATTAGTTAGTCCTTAATATTTTTTGTTCCATAGATAGATTCAAATGATTGTCTGGATTATTTAATGATATAATCATAAAAATATTATTTTCGAAAAATATAAATCAAATTATATAATAATTTGTTAAATAAAATTTTATATCATCTAATAATCATAATAAATTATCTCTAAATGATATTTTATTTTAATGAATCATCGTGTTATTTTTATAATGGCCTAAATATTTATTATCTTATTAAATTGTTAATTTTCATTGAAATAATGATTTATTTAAAAGGTATAAATTTATATAATAAAATAATTAATCCTAAATAATATTTATTTTAATGAAATAGTTTGATAAAATGTATCTTATTCATTTATTAAATATAATATAATTTAATTATGTACTTGAAACTATTTATTTGATAGATGTTTTTTAATACATTTCAACCAATTATTTTTTTAATAAATAAGGATTTTTTATTGAAAATTTAATATAATAATATTTAGATATATATTATGATAAAATAAATATCATTTTTTAAATCATCAATTTTAAATTTTGATAGGAGGAATTTATGAGAATTTTATAAAATACATTACTTTTCATGAATAGTAAAAATATTGTTTGGTTTTTTCAATATGTTGAATGACTTCATAATTATTTAATAAATAATTAACCATAATATAATAACTAAAATAAATTATTTCATATAAATCAATTATTTTAATGTATTTTAATTTATTTCCAAATATATATGTTACATTCCAATGTCTATAGTGGAATCATTCATTTTAAAAAAATTATTTCTTGAAAATGTTTCATTTCAGTAAAAAATTTATTTAAATATAATGACAGGTTAGTGTGGGTTAATATAACATATAATATGTCCAAAATTTTTAAGACCATCGTAAAACCATGGGAAATTCAATGATTTTACATTTTTTACGACCATAATTTCCAAGTCCCATATTCAAAAATTAATAATCAAATCCTCCACTTTTGCTTTAAATAACCATCCATATCTCTATTTCCTTTCACTCCCAATAAATAATCCTATAATATAGGGTAGTCTGGGATCCAATGGTATCCTCATGCCCTGATGATTTTTTTTCATGATTTATGAGTAACACCTCATTGTAAAGGGATTGGCATTCTTTTCTCCACAATTCAGTAAAAAAAATTATATTTTTATAAATGTTGTGGTTAAAATATTTGTTTTGGTATTTATCATATAATAATTGAAAAATTATGTTTTATCAATTTTACACACTTTCCCCCCTCTAATTTTATACTTTTCTATAAAAATGTTATATAATCATTATGCAGTTGTATTTACTTCTCATAATTTCTCTGTGCTTTTTATGAAATGCTTTTATTTTAAAACTCAAAACTATATATTTTTTAGTATAATTCACATTGATATAAAAATGATTTATTTTATTTATTAAAATACATAAGACATGAATTCCCATTTCCATGTGTTAGAAATAAAATAATGATCACATATTTAATAACTATTGAGAGGACATGATTTTGATTACGAAAACCAATATTTATTCTTCACATGTAATTTATGAAATGTTTGATTATGATCTATATGGATTATGTTAATTGGAAAATATTAAGGGAGTACCCTTATAATTTTAAAATATATTGGGTAAGCAATTTATTCTTTATTTATGACATGTTTTATGATGAATTTATGAATAACCTTGTTAATTATGATTTTTGATACCTTAGGGATGGATCTTATAGATATTATTATGAATGTGTTATCTATATATTGTAACCATATTTACTTGTTATGATTCAGGATCTTCCCTTTATGTTATACCTCATTATCATATTATCATTCTTGGTTATATGCTTCTTACTCATATGTTATGTGTTTCCTTGGTTAATTCCTTTTCTTTGATTAATGGTCACCCATTTATATGAAGTATTTCCCAATGATATGAGATGTAGTGAGGTGAATTAAGGTGGAATAAAAAAGGATCATCCAAGAGGAATTCATTAATGATTATTTCAAGTTAATTTAATTTAATTCATTTAATATATGTAATTTTCACGTAACTAGACATTATAGATATTCTTAATTTCATAATGTGTATAATGTAATGAATATCTATGTAATAAAAATCCAATATTCCATTATTATTATAATGGATGGATTAATAGTTTGTGGAAATTAAAATTTGAAATATTTTGGAAGAACCCCAGGTAAATGTGTGGATATAGGAAAACATCCTTCAAATTTGGGAAAGTATTAAACAAGTGGTTTCTAAGAAATGAAATCAATTTACAGATAAAAACAATTGTATGTGACTTTAGCACAAATGTATTGAGTGGTATCACCTGAAAACAGCACATTGTTCTAGACTTAATCTAGAGCTTGTGCACGACAAGGGTCCTTTCTCAACTCCTACTTTGATGCTCTTGGGGGATATGATTCATTAATCAAAATATTGTATAAACTATTATGAATGATATAAATATAATGTAAAAAATTTATTAATACTGGAAGTATATCATTCAAGAAGAATGATATTATGAAAATTTAAAATTATTATGTACTTTATAATTTTTCATATAATATTATTTATATTAAATTATATATTACCCACCTAGGATTTCTCCTTCAAGAAAAAAAATTATAATAAAGTGAAGGACTCATGCAAACAAATGATGATGAAAACAATGTGTTTAAGGCCTACATAATGTGGTGGGAGTTAAATTATGAAATCATGTGTCTATTCCAAACTAGTTGTCAAATATTATAATTATCAACTACAATATAGATGATTCTATGAACATATAAAATAAAATAATATTGGAACAATTTTTTTTGATGAATCCAAACAAGTAGAATGTACAACACACCATGTGCAATAAACGTGAAAAGAATAATTCATGGGACTTCATTCTTGGTAGTGGAAAGTGATATAATTTTGGACGTGATGACCACATATATTTGAATTTTTATATTAAGTTGAAGTCTTGAAATATAAATAGTAATGAAAAGGGATGATTTTTCAAGCCCAAATGCATGATCAACACTTCAAGCATTGAGAGCATGGTATCTTTTCAAGTCATTATACAAATAAGAATATAAAAAAGGTGAAAATGTTCAACCTCGGGCCTTATTACCTAATATATGTCATTAATACAGGGAACATGGGAATTATCAAAGTATATTACCTATTCCAATGGCTAATATGGATTAAAAATTATTATCCACAAAACTTTGGAAAACATTAGGAATAAAATAATAGGATTATGATCTAATAAAATAGAATTAAATTTTGAGTAGATATAGCCTAATATATATGGGATATTTTCTAAAATTATCGATTCACAACCTAAAATGAATTTATCTAATCAAGGGGAAAATATTTGGGTTGTTCTATCACATGATATTGTTTAATGGAATATACATTATACAAATCATACCTCCTTCAATTGATATATATATATATATATATATATATTAAAAGTATCCATCTTAATATTTATGTTTTTCTTGTTGGTTAATTTATATAAACATGGGTTTTTAAAGATGTTAAAAATATTTAATGTCATGATAAAACATTATATATTCAATATGGCACATATCTGACAGAACAAAAGAAATCATGTATAACATACTTATAACTTGTAGAATATTTAATCATTAATATTATAGGAAAGGATATTTTGAGTCATTTCATATATTTTCAAATTTTCAACTCCCTAGCAAGACACTATTTCAAAAACCCAAAACCTTTTCTTTTCATCTATCATTGAGTTTTTGTGAAATAATTTATAAAATTAATTCTATATTATCTTTCATGAAAACAATTACCACCATAGTCTTGACCCTTTTTTTATTAGAGGTGCAGAAAACTTTCTAAATGATAAAAATATCATCAATATAAATTATGACCTTGATCATTAGAATTAATGGTATGGATCAATAAGATAAAATTATGAGGAAATGTTTTTTTAACATAGGATGAATGTAACAAACCAAAAAATACACTTCTTTGATTTTGGGGACTATTTCCACCCAATAATATTTTATTATATTTTACAATATCATTAAATATATCTAGTTTTTTTTTTGTTTTCAATATAAGAAATCATGCATTAATTTGGAATAGTAAAATGACCAACAATAATTGTATATACACCACAAATAATAGTAAATTCACAGCAACAAGATACTTATGTTTAAAATTACCCAAAAAGATCACCACTTACTTAAAGATCATAAAAATGAAAAGAAGCATTCAGAACAAAATATACTTTTGAATGTGATGTGTAAGAAGCTTTTTAAATGATATACTGAGTAATGTTGAGAGTATTCTAGGTTACTTATATAGAAACCTGATAATCAAAATTTATGCTTTTCAACTAATAATTTAGATAAACATTTTGATCATTATTTAATAAATTAGTTGGTTATTACTATTTTTCATTATATAGATTCATTTAAATGATTATCAAGATTATTTAATGGATAATCTAAAAAACATATTTTTTATTTCTATAAAATAAATTATATTAATCATTGTTTAATAAAATGTTTTATCATCTAATAATAATAATAAATTATTTCAAATTGATATTATATTTTAATTAATATCAATGTATTTTTTATAATGGTTTGACGTTGGTTATACTATTGAATTGTTAATTTTCATTTAAAAAATGATTAATTTTAATGATATAAATTTCTATAAAAAATAACATAAATTTAACACAATTTATTATAATTAAATGTTTTGATACAAAAAATCTTATTCAAATTAAAATGATAAAATAATTTATTTTTTTGTTGAAAATTATTAAGTGATACAAATTTTAATATGCATTTCAACCTACTGTTTTTTTAATAATTAAATAGTTTTTTATTTAAATGCTAAAATTATATTATATATAGAATTATAATGATAATATAAACTTATTTTTTTAAATCATAACATTGAAATCAGGTTGGGGAGAATTTTTTATTTTTTCCTAAAATACATTTTTTCTATGAAAAGTAAAAATTCCGTTGGGATTTTTGAGTATCTTTAATGACCTCATAATTATTAAATAATGTTATAATAATTAATTCACCACAATACATGACCTAAAACATGTTTTTTCAATATCAGTTATTTTAATGCATTTTAATTAATTTCCAAATCATATTAGTTGCTTTCGATAATTGAAAATGGAAACATTGATTTTAAAAACATTAATTTGAGGAAATTTAATTTTCCACTCCTAAGGACGTCATAATTAATGATTCTAGATTACTCAATTATATATTCACTTAAAATATTTCCCAATATTCCATAACACTATTAAATATCCATGTGTACATTTATGGTTTTTTATTTTATGGAACCTATTTTTCTAAGGCTTATATTTGGAAATTAACAAACAAATCATCCACTTTTTCTACAAATCCACATAAATACCTCAATTTCAATTTAATAATAATCTATACTCTATCATTATTTGGTAATTTTTCTTCCAAATGATTTCTCATATGGTTTCACCAACACCCCAATGATCCATTCCAAAATATTTATGATTAACTCTTCATGGATTGTGAGTTTTCGTTCATTTCTCCTCAATTAAAGAACAATTTTTTGTATATGCCTTATAAATGGTATGGTTAATATAATTTATTAGCCTTTATTTCATTCCATTACTCCAAAATTATGTTTATTGAGTTATAGATCCTTACCCTCTCTCATTTTACCCTTTTCCAAAACCACATTTTATACGCATCATGTTGCCAAATCTACTTCTCAAATTTTTTCTCTTATCCTTAAAAAATTATCTTTATTATTTTTGATAATACCCAAAACTATTTATTTTATATGTTTATTCACATAGATGTAAAAATAATTTATTTTATTTAGGGCATTACATACATAAAACCCACATTCGCTTTCTGCATGTTAAAAATTATATAATGATAATGTCTTTATGTACATTTTAAATTCCATGATTCTGATACGAAAACCATTTTTTATTCTCCATGTGTTATTTTTGGAATTTTATATTATTTCTGTGTATAAAATTAATTAATACGTATGATGGGAACTCCCTGATATCACTCTAATTAATTGGGTAAAAAATTCGATCAGTAGAGATGCCATCGATTATGATTCCTTGTTGAATAACCTTAGTAATTATGATTTATAACACCTTCGGTACAGACCATGGTGATATAATTATAAATATCTAGTATAAATTTTTTATCCATATTTGAATTTTATATTTTATGTTCATTATTTTATGGTATGTTTCATTTTATTATGATCGTTCCAAGTTATATGCATCTTGATCACACATTTAGTGGTTCCTTTTTATATTCCCTTACTGGGATAAATGCTTACCACTTTCATTGATGTATGTACCCAAAATAAGAGATAAAATGAGACAAATTTGTGTGGAATATCAAAGGACACTCCTAGAGGAATTTATAAATGTTTATTTTAATTTTATTCTGATGCAATTAATGTAATATGTACTCAATATCCACGATAGTAAACCTCAAAGATATTCTAAATTGCTAAATCATTGTTATGTAATGAAAATCTATATAATAAAATGATGGGATTTCATAGTTGGTATAAAATGAATGTTTAGAAATTTATGAAAATCCAAATATTAAATCATTTGGAATAATCTTATGGAAAATCTTAAAAATATAGGAAAGAATGTAGGTATTTTGGGTAAGTATAAAATCTTTTGTTTGTGAAAATGAAATCCCTATATGTGTATGAACAAGTGGATGTGGCTCTAGAACATATATATCTTGGTGTAACTCCAAAAACACCACATTATTATAGACTCGATCATGAATTAGTGCAAAACAATGTGCCCTCATACACTCCAAATTTCACACACTCGGGTGATATGCTTTGATTAATCATCATCTTATGTTAACCATTATGAATGATATAAAGATATTGTAAAACATTTATTAAACATTTATATATATCATCTAAGAAGCATGATATTGAGAAAAATTAATGATTACTTTTTCCTATATATTTTATATTATAATATTCCTAATAAAAATATTCTTACATGGGTTTTCTCCTTTAAGAAACAAATTTGCATGAAATAGAAGGACTCATGAAAACAATGGATGTAAAAAATGTAATGACGAACATCCCAATATTAGGGGATCCAAAGTAAGGAATAATTTTTCTATGCCATTTCATTTAATGTGTATTATGAATATCAACTAGAATATAATTGAGTTTCCAAACATAAAAAATAATAGATGATTTGAATTTTTTTAGAAGAATTCAAACAAGAATAAGTATAACACCCCATAGGAAACAAATATGGGATCAACCATTTATGGAACTGCTTTCTTGGGAGTGTAAAGTACATTAATTATTGATTAGGGGGATATATATCTAAAAAAATTCACTTTAGGGTGATGTATAAACTTCTCAATACTAATAGAAAATGGAAGATGTTGTAGGAACATATTGAGTTCAATGCATCAAGTGTGAAAATATTTGGTAATTTACCAGACATTCTCCATATAAAAAGATAATGATAGTGAAAAACGTTCAACCTCAAGACCTATTGTCTGTTATATATTGTAGATATTGGGATCATGGGAATTATCCAAGTCAAATACCTATTACAAATGATAACAAGTAATTATAAATCTTAGGGAGCATATTCGGAATATTCTATGATGATTATGATCTAATACACAATAATTTAATTTTTCTTATTGAGTGTCTAGTTTAGTTGGGATGTTTTATAAAATTATTGAGTCACAATATGAAATGAATCTATGTCATCAGGGGAATGAAAATTATTATTAATTTATCACATGTTAATTTTTAGTGGAATATACCTTATACAAATCACCCAACATTTAGATTAATTATATTGATATATATATATTAAATGTATACTTATTCATATTTTTATTTTTAGTTTTAGTCAACACATAGAAACAATAGTTTTTTATCATGTTCAAAATAATTAA
Organism: Viscum album; assembly: GCA_963277665.1. NCBI lineage: Eukaryota > Viridiplantae > Streptophyta > Magnoliopsida > Santalales > Viscaceae > Viscum > Viscum album. The sequence continues at coordinate 1,359,871,364 of OY728147.1, read as the reverse complement.
TGTTATGTTTTTACTCTATTTTTTCAATGAGAAACGTATCAAATGGAATGAAAGAAACCATTTACAACAATTTTATCCCTTGAAGAAATTTTAAACATTAATACTATTGTAAATTCTAGTTTGAACTATTTATAATGTTTCGTCAAATATTCTACTCCCATGAAACAAGATGTTTTACCTATCTTACACTATTCTTTTTTTCTATCATTTAATTTTTGTGAAATAATTTCAAAGCCTCAATTCTATCATATCTTTTAGTGAAGGGAGAAAAACCATGGTCTAGACCCTATCTTTATTGGAGTATCACAGTACATATTGAAGGAAGAATTAAATATCAATTAAATTGAGGAATAACATGATATTTATAATTAATAGTATCAATCAATAAGAGAAACTTTATAGGATTAAATTTTTTATGGAGGAAGAATGTATTGACTATAAAAGTGTGCTTCTTTTATATATGTATTTCATTCCCCCCAATAACATTTTATTATGTTTTACAATTGAAGAACACAAAGTGAATTTATATTTTATGACAACATCAAACATTATGAATAAATTAGTACTAGTGAAACTATGAAAAAAATGAGATATGCACCGTAAAGAATAATACACTCACATCAAAAAAAAGCATAGGCCTGAAATTCTCCAAGAATATCATCCTATCTCTAATGATTGTTAAAATGAAAAGTAGTTTTAGCAAAAAATAGACTTCATAAATAGATGTGTAAAGATCTTTTATGGGAAATAGTGTGTAATTATGGTATTGGTATATGCTATTTATAATGAAATATCAACATCAATATTTATGTTTTTCAACTAACACAATTGATCATAATTGTGATCTTTAGTCAATAAATTAGTTCGTCCTTACTATTGTTCGTTACACAGATACATAAAAACGACAATTGAGATTATTTAAGGATATAATCAAAAAATATATATTACTATGAAAGATTATAAGATAAATGATATTAAAATATATTAAAAAAATTATATCAACTTATAATAAGAATAAATTATTTCAAAATGGAAATATATTTTAATGAATCTCAATGTAATTTTTATATTGGTCTGAATATTGATTATGCTGTTAAATTGACAATTTTCCTTAAAATAAAAATTTATTTAAAAAATATAATGATTAATAATAAACTGAGGTATTATGAATAATTTTTTTAATTAAGTATTAATAAAAAACCCTTTTTTGAAATTAAAAATTATAAAATAAATTTATTATTTCATAGAAAATTCTTATGCCCCAAAAAAGTTTCCTTGAATTTCAACTGACTATTTTTTAATTAAATAAGTATTTTTTTATTTAAAAGATAAAATCCTTATATTTATATAATTATTATAATAATATAAAATTCATTTTTTAAAATAATTACCTCTAAATTATGTTTGGGTCAATTTATGGTAATTTTCAAAAATACATTATTTTTTAATGAATAGTAACAATACAGTTTGAGTTTTCTAATATGTTTAATGACTTCATAATTACATCATAATTATGAAACAATTAATTATAAATAATAAAAAAACTAAAATATATTATTTTATTACTATTTAGTATTTTACTGTATTTTTTCTATTTCTAAACATATTAGTTACATTTTAATTTAAAAATTGAAAAGTTTGATTTTAAAATGTTTATTTTGTGTAAACTCTATATTTACATTCTAAAATAGGTAATACAAAACTATAATATGTTATTATGTGTTACAATAACATAAAATATTTCCCAAATTTCTATAACCATGTGAAAAATCATTGTAAAGACAATGGTTTTTCATTTTCCATAACCTTGGTTTCCACGTCCTATATTTATTATTTAATAAAATATAATCCATTTTTTCAACAAATACCAACCCATTTCTCCATTTCCATTCACTACCAATCCATCCTTAGTGAATATCTAGTAGTTTTTCCTTCCAAGGATCCCACCAAAGGATTCATCTATCCCCAATGATCCATTCATCAAGATTTAGGAGTAACACTTCACGATAAGAGAATTAGCCTTCTTCTCACTTCAATTCCAGAAATGTTTTGTATAAATATTCTAAATTATATGGTAAAGCTATTTTATTTAAATTATTAATATATAATAACTTCCAAATTATTTTTTATCAACGGCTGAACTGTTTCCCCTCTCAATTAACCCTTTTCTAAAACCACATTTTATACTCATTATGCTATCAGATTTACTTCTCAAAATTTATCTCTTCTCCTTCAGGGATTTTATATTCTTTTTAGTACCAAAACAGATTTTATTTCCATTGGTATTCAAATATATGTATAAAATATTTTCTTAGGGATTAACAAAGAGTAAACCCACATTCCCTTTGTGTGGGTTAAAAATGACCTAATTACCATGTCTTTATGCACTTTTGAAATGATGTGATTTTGATAATAATCTTACTATTTATTCCAAATGAATTATTTATATAATGTTTAATTATCATATATGTGCATCACATTAACTAATAAATATTAAGGTTGTAATTGAATAGTTCTCCAATGAAATGGGGCGATTAGCTAATCTCTATAGATGACTTGTTTTATGATGACATGTTGAATATCATTGGTAATTATGTTTTATGACAACTTGGGGATGGAACATAGTGATATTACTATAAATTTATCATTTAAATATTTTAGACACATTTACATGTTATGATTCATGTTCTTTATTTTCTGGTATTTAAAATTATCATTTTATTATTCCTAGTTATATGATTAATTCTCAAATGCTATATGTTTCGTTTATTTATTCCATGGACAAGATTTTTTATCACCCATTTATTTGGCATATTTCCCAACTATATATGATGTAGTGAGATGAACTAGGATGAAATGAAAAATGTTTCACCCAATGAAAATTTTTAGTTTTAACTTTTTGGTTATTCATTTGTAATTCAAGTAATATTTATTTAATTTTGAAGACACTGAACATAAAAGGTATTCCAATTTTCAAAATGCATATTATATAAAGAAAATTTATGTTATAAAAATAATGTATTCCATATATAGAATCAATTTATGGTTTATTTTATTGGGGGAATTCGAATTTTAAATCATTAGAAATAACCCTGGGGACAATATTAAATATAGGAAAACATCTAGGTATTTTTTTGAAGTATTAAGTGTGTGGTTTTTGAGTAATTAAATCCAATTTTATATATAAAAAGTGGATTTCAATATATCATAGATTTAAATATATGTAAAACAAAAAGAACTATGTTGGGATAGAATAGAATATGAACTGGTGTGTGCAAATGGGTGTTACTACACTCATAGTTTTATACACCTGAGGGATATGATTTTTCTAATCAAAAGCCTGTACAAACCATTATGAATGATATTAAGATAATGTAATGATTTTATCAAAAAATTAAGTATATCACCAATGAATAATGATGTTAAAATAAATTTATGTTTACTTTTTCCTTTATAATTTTTAATATATAAATCTTAATAGTAAAAGAATTCTCACTATGGCTTTCTCCTTCCAAATTAATATAGAAAATAAAGGACTCATGAAGACAATGGATGAAATAGAAAATGTGTGGATGACTATCCTAATATGATGGGAGCAGAGGAAAAGTATCTTGTGTCTTTCCCAAACCATTTATCATGTATTATGATTATCAACTGGATTATCTATGAGTTTACAAACATGAAAAATTAGAGAATAATGGAACAAAATTGTTAGAAAAATATATAAAATAAGAATGTACAATGGCCCATTAGAAAAAGATGTTGGACAAACCATCAAGAGAATAGCATTCATGATAGAGGGAGGTTTTATAACTTTGCAGATATGGCCACATATATCATAATTCCATATTATGGTGAAGTCTCATATTCATAATACTAATGACAAAGTGAAGTTGTTTCATACCCAACATGATGATTATTGTTTCATGTGTGTAATGATTTGTAAATTTTCTTATCATTGTCTAAATAAGAAGATAATCATGTGGAACATGGTTTGACCTCAGGACTAATAAACTATTCTATGTCATAGATTCATGGAACTTTGGCATTATCAGTGTCAATTCCCTATTCCAATGGATGATAGAGAGGATAAATTTTAATCCCCTAACCAAGGGAAAACATTGAGACTACAATATTATAATTATGATCTACTTGAATATAATACAATTTTTCTTATTTTTTAGTATAGTTTATATGGGTTGTTTTCTAAAATTATCTTGTCAGAACCTGAAATAAATTGATTTCATCAAGTGAAAACAATTATGATTGTTTTATCACACGTTAATGTTTAATGGGATATACATTATACAAATAAATCATCCATCATTAGAATTTTATATATATATATATTATAATTATCCTTCTTCATATTAATCTTTTTATTTGTAGTCAATGGATAGAAATATTTGTTTTCTTGGCATCTGAAAACTAATTAAGGTTATGTTTTATCATTTTATTTTCAATAGAAAACTTATCATATTGAATGAAAGAAGTTATGTAACACATTCTCATTCCTTCCATATTATTTAATCATCAATATTGTATTAAAGTATATTTTGAATGATTTGGGATGTTTTTCAAATATTCAACTTACATGAAAGTTACTCTTTAATCTATACAACAACTTTTTTTCTTCTATAAATTAATTTTTGTAAAATAATTTCAATTTATCAATTATATCATATCATTTAGTTATAAAAGCATAATTATAGTCTTAACACATTCTATACTTGAGTTTTGGACTATTTTCTGAAGGATGAATTAAATATAGGAAACCTATAGAATGGCAATATTGTTTAGGACAAATGTTAGGAATAAATGATTTAAAATCATGAGGATGAAATTTATTTAATGGGTAAAGAATGTGACAACCCAAAAAATATATTTATTTCATTTATGGATTTCATTCCTCCTAAAAACAAATTATTTTCTAAATAGAACAACATCGAATTAGTTTATATTTCTGGAGAACATCCAAAATCAAGGATAAATTTTGACTAATAAAACTATGACCATACTCGGGATATACACATTATTGAATAGTAAATTAAAATTAACAAACTCTACAAGCTTGAAATTCACCAAGAAGATCACCCCTCCTATAAATATTGTATAAATGAAAATAAAAATTTGGAGATAAATAGTTGTTATAATGGGAAAGTGAAAGTGGATATATAAATAGAATAGTTGTACCAAGGTAGAATATCTTTAACAAGGGAGATTTGGGATTTTACATGATCAATACCTAGTGAAAAAATTTATCACTGTTGCACAACTATATTGAAATTGAAGAGGGATATTATTATTTTAATCCATATTTTTATTTCGAACACTTATAAAGGATTTCAAAATATTTTTTATTTGATAATACTCTGAAAGAATCTAATTTAATGATTTGAAGAATATTTCTACAGAATATTTTTTTATTTTTTCTATTGTTTTGTACCTACTTCAATATTATAAATTGTGTTTCGTAAATTTATCTAGTGAAGTACATTGTTTATAAGTAGAACCTAGTGGAATAATGGGAATTGTATCAATTTAGATAATCTTTCCAGGGATTTCCATCCTAGAAATGATAATAAAGCTACATCTGGAGAAAAAAAATTATAACTATTTTGGGGTTGGTGAATTAATAATGACAAAGGGTGTTTCTCATATAGAGTTGAATTACTATCATAACTCGGTGTTAAAATTTTAGATTTATTCATGTGGTAGAAACATTCATTGTTTAATAGGACTACAAAACAATTTGTAGTTGAGAAACAGATAATTTTAATAGACATTATATTTATCAGTTTGAGAGGTAATGAAATATTTATGTTTTTCATAGTCATTTATCATCTCTCTAGGGTTATATATTAATGGTGTTGATTGATTCAAAATATAAATGATCATGTGGAAATAATGAGGATGGAATTATTGTAATTTGAGGTACTCTTCGTGGAAAAATAATGTCCTTACAAGAAACTGGTGGATATATAAAAATAATTTATTTGCCTACAAAAATATAATGTTGGAATTTTTTCTATTTAAAAATATAACTGGACAACGATATAAATCAGCGTTACACTCTAGGTATGTATTCCAAAAATAATATATACCAATTCATTGATGGTCTAAAAATAATCCTTCAAATAACACATTACTCAGAAAAATTCCTATCTTATAAGGATACAGTATAATTTACTATAAAGATAGAGATATAATTCCCCATGTCATAAGGATATTAAGGAAATAAATGTAGTAATATTAAGGAAGAGTAAAAAACTCATTAGGTAAAAAATATAAGGTAGTATTTTATCCTCATGTGATAATTGGGAAAAGAAACACTCTGATACTTTCTTAAATGGACTATTATATTTAATTAAGAATTTATATAATAATCCTCAATCATGTGAGTTAAAGGGTACGAAAGTAAACATTAATGTGTAGTGAGTCAAATATATAGATATAAGGCACTACAAAAATGAATTACCTAAGAGTCAAGGGAATATACCTCAACATAATCTAATATATCAAAGTCAATAATATTTTATTAAAACAGCCAAAGTGGAATAAATTACTATGGTATTTGTATTCAATAAATATGTCTAAAGATTATTTTATTAATGATATTAGGGTTACATGAATAATAAAATATATAAGGACTTTATGATATAATTTTTTTCATTATTGATTTAAAAACATATGTTGAATGGTAATGATATCCATGAGAAGTTACTTAGTGGGAAGGTGATAGTTTTGGATAACATAAGAATATGTGTAACATAAATATTAATATGTTCTAGATGATGATATAATATTTGTTTGTCTGGATAAAGAAGAAATTCACATTAAATATGTAAATGGGATTGTACAACTGACACTGAAAATGATTATTGATTTGATGAAAAATTTATTAATGTTTTTACTGATTAATATTATTTCATTTTTGTATTTTGGAATATATTCAATAATCAGTGATTTTATTTAAGTAATATATTAATGGAAATTTTTAAGTAGAATTCATGTTTTCAGTAATGATTTATGGTAAGTTAGGTTTCTACCAAGTATAAAGAGAGTACGTAATGTAGGTATTTACATGTCTAGTATGTGACCTTATAAGTTATTTTTGGTAAGTATTCGATAACAATATTAATCAAATATTTTTTATTTTTTTATTGGAATTTTGTTAGACATATTATTTAAGAGTCTTAAGTTTACCAATTTAGGAAATTGATTAAGGATAACATTGGGCATTCTATTGAGATTTTAGTGATTAATATATTGTATTCGTTAACTTTTATTAACCATTTTCATTTTTCTAAAAATTTTGATATGGAAAGGAAGTCTTGTCTTGATATTATAGATCATATGATCTGTTAAACGTTTATTTTACTGCTTCTATAAAAATCATCATTGATATTCCAGAATTTTGCAATGTAAAAGACAATGTCATGGGTTTTATGATGTAGGAACACTGCACTAGGACATTAGGACAATTAGTGGGCCTTTGGGCCTTGTAATGGGATTAATGCCCACTGGGTCTTCATTTCATGTACTAACTAAATAATTCTTGATGGGTGGGATATACATTGTGGTTCCAAGGATTTCCTTTCTAGCCTCTGTTTGCAGTCTTCATGTTTTATTTAATTATACATAAAAACACATAATAAATATAAATATATTATAGGAAATAATATTTTATTGAGTAATTCATATTTATAATATAATAATCTCAAAACATTATGAGAAGTATCTGGAAATAAAAATTGAATACATTAATTTATAATGAATCAATGGTCTTTGAATCTTCACAGATTTTCGGTTTTTTGTTCTTTAGCATTCCCATTATCGTTTCATTTCTTATGAAAAATGACCGCTATCCCTCTACATAATTATTTATTCTTTTATTCCATTTTATATTTTCAGATTCCACTATTTTTTTCCCACTTAGAATCCTATTTATGAATTATTCTAGATGACCTTCATACATTCCTTCCTCACTAGTTAAGAGGATTGGTTATTAACCATTTCAATGATGTGGAATTTCCAATAAGGTATTTTCAAATTTATAACAATTTATTTACTAGAGAAGGTTTTGATTGTGAATGATTTTTAATGGTGGTTATAATGTAAACCCCCTAGATTTGGAAATAATAATAATAGGTTCAATAACATATACTATATAGAATTCTAATTTTAATTGAACCATTTTGAAAAATTAAAATATTATTGTTTAAATGTAATGTTATCACCTGAAAAATATATTGGTGTGTTTTAATAGGACTAACAAAATTATGAAAATTATATTTCTAAAAAATTTATAAATAAATTCATTTTTATGAATTTATGAGAAAAAATGAAAAACCTTATGAAAGTAAAAGAAATGTTTTCCATAGAAACAATTATTCTACACATAATTTGTTTATATATTAATAAATTAAATTAATCATTATTGATCAATGATTTTAATAAAAATTATATATTATATTCTTAGTAAATATTTTATAATTTAGTGGCCGACGCCCTGAGAAGACGGGTTCTAGTGCAGGCTTTGAGGAAGTCCGGTGATGAGTGGACATTGATGGGGATTTTTTCTCAGATGCATGTGGAGACCAAGGAACACGGTGGAGGGGAATTCTTGGTGAGAATCCAGTTGAATCCTTCTCTATTAGATTTGATTCAGCGGGAACAGCCCAGTTATGAGCTTTGTCAGTGGTCGAAGAAGTTTATTCATGGTGGGGAGACATCCTCTGATTGGCCATCGTCTCTTGATGGCATCTTGTGCTTTAAGGGCCGTTCAGTAGTGCCTTTATCTCTACAGAAGGTGGTGATCAAGGATAGCCACCAGTCTCAATGGGCTGTCCAGCCGGGGGCCACTAAGATGTATTATGATGTCCGTCGGCAGTTTTGGTGGCCTGGTATGAGTCGGGACATAGCGGACTTTGTGTCGAGATGATACACATTCCAACAGGTGAAAGTAGAGCACTAAAGGCCCTCTAGTTTACTCCAACCACTACCCATTCCTACCTGGATGTTGGACGAGGTTGCCATGGACTTCATTGTTGGATTACCTTGTACACCTCGAGGTACGAATTTCATTTGGGTGGTGATTTATCGTCTAACCAAATCATCCCACTTTATTCTGATCAGAGATACATCTAAAGTGGATGAGTTGGGCCATTTATATCTTCAAGAGGTGGTGAGACTCCATGGTGTGCCATTAGAAGTTGTCTCATATAGAGACCCTCATTTCACATTTTGGTTCTGGAAAGGCCTTCAGAAGGCCTTGGGGTCCTAGATTAAGATGAGCATAGCATACCATCCGCAGACGGATGGTCAGACAGAGCAGGCGAATCAGATTTTGGAGGACATGCTTCGTGCATGTGTCCTAGTCATTGGAGGTTCTTGGGATACCGATTTGGGATTGGTTGAGTTTTCTTATAATAAGAGTTACCAATCCTCGATTTGAATGGATCCTTTTGAGGCACTCTATGGTCGGCCTTGTCGATCCCCCTGTGTTAGGCTGAGGTAGGTGAGACCTCACTACTGGGGCCGAGTATGGTGCAGGAGACATCTGAGAAGGTAAAATTAATCAGGCAACGTTTATTGACAGCTCAGAGTCATCATAAATCATATGATGACGGGAGGCGCCGAGACCTAGAGTTTTCTGTGGGTGACATAGTATTCTTGATGGTGGCCCCTCATCTAGGCCATCGTCGATTGGGGATGCAAGGTAAGCTGACTCCGTGTTATGTCGGGCCATTTGAGATCATCATGAATATTGGAAAGGTGGCATATAGGTTGGCCTTACCATCTCATTTGGAGCTCAGATTATTCGCAATTTAGTGCCGAACTTATGAAGCTCCAAAAAAACGTCCAGATATCTCAAGTAAGTTGGTTCTCTTCCTTATTCGTCTATTCTTCATAGGGTTTCTTCTTTGTTATTGAATCACGAAATGTCCAAAAGATGGGGCTTCGTACCTAGGGTTTTATTTTTGAGTATCTTGGTCTAATCCTCTGGTTTTAGGTTCAATATTACTCTCTTGTGGTGCGGTTGAAGTGACACACAAGGATTTGGGGGTTTTGACTCTTTTGGTAGTTGATTTCATATGTAGGTATTATAGAATGAGTTGGATTTCTGTATTTCTGTTCCCATTACTTTCGTCATTCAGAATTTTGATTGCAAAAATTGATTTCGGTAGCATTTTAAAAGCGTTTTATTTTTATCTGCCAGTTTTGTGTGAAAATGGGTGTTTTACATGTGCAACCCATGTTGTGCCTCTTGGTGTTGTTTTATAATTCAGGGATTGGATTTATAAAAATGTTTTGATGCTGAAATTTATGTCTTGGTATTATATTGGCCTCCATTTGGTTTTAAATGTGAGATTTTAGATGAATTTAATGTCCAAAATTTGATTACTTTTCTTGAAATTATTTTATGGAAATTATAAGTGGTTTATTGAGTTATACGAAAGGTCAAAAGAAGGTGTAGCTACTATTTTGAATGTGTGTGAACATAACTGATATTTATATGTGAAAATTGATTTTGGTACAATGTGGTGACTATTTGAGCACAATACGAGAATCCCGGGTAACTAGGTGTGCTAACGTGTACTAGTATGCTAGTGAACGGAGGGGTTTTGACCATGGTTCACATAGCAAGTCTGACATGGAGAACACTAAAAAACTATAATAGAGATGATTGGATACCACTAGGTTATGGGTATGCTCCCTACTAGTGGCTCTTTCACAAGAATGAATTTCATTATGGTTACATTCACCGAGGTACGAGGTACATGGGGCTCACAACAAACTACTACCAAGGGGTGTTCCTATGCTTGGTAATCATGGCCTTTTTGGCATTTATACATTATTTATGGTATTTTGGGATGTGAAAACCAGTAGCTGGTATGTTTTATTCAAATTCACTCATTCGTTAATGTTATCCCCATTGAATGTTATTTTCTTTTCAATGTTGTACTTTTATAAATAAATGCTACCATTACCTATTTATAACTCTTGCAAGCCTTTTATTTTATAATGTCTATCACTTGGAATCCTTGGGTGATATCCTATTGGGCTTAGTCTCACACCCTACATACACCTTTGGGTGTAATTAGACTTGATCATGTTTGGAACAGGAAAAGGCAAGGCCTTGGGCGATGGCGGTTTGTGTTGCTAGTTTCTCTCGATAGTGCGGTGTTGTGGAGACAACATGTGGGTGATGACCCCTTGTCGTGTGGAGTCTCATGGGCTATTTTATTCTAATTTTATGTACCTTTGGACCTCTTGTGTCTTTTTTAAACCCATATAATTAGTTCTGAATTTTTTTTAAGTCTTTATTGGCTTAATTTTTCAGATTTGGTTTGTTGGTTGTTTTTGGTTATTTTATGAACCCAAACTCGGGTAAATCATTCCCAAATGAATTTTTATGATACACGCGCACTTGTGCCAGCCCGTGGGGATTGGGAATTCTCTTCGGGTCTTTCCATTAGCCGGGTTTGGTGCTGGTTTGATGGCGACCAGATTCGGTTCGTGACAGTGTAAGTTTCAAAGTGTTATTTATTATTGTTCTTCATTTCAATATGAGTTTAATCTATTTGTGGTGGATGTGAGAATTTTTCTTGGGTGTGGTTGTCATCCACCATAATAATATTTAAAAAACATCTATTTTATTTTATTTATTATTATTCACTCTCATATCTAAAGAAATTTCATTATATAGTGGATTTTGGATTTCATAAATGGATTAAACAAAATACAGTGGAATCAGGTCTTTTACATATAAAATTCTCAGTTGAGGTGTTATCCTATTGAAATATTAGAGGAGGTGTGGTTTCATGTTCGATAATAATAGTAAAATCACATAATTATAAAATCAAAGGAATATATTTCTTTAATGACGTTTGATCAAATAAATTATCAAAATATTATGTAAATAACAAATAAATAATGATTGAACCCACGTTATCCAACCATATGACCAAGCCCGTTATTCCATGAATTAATTTCTTTCATCTACATTATATTTAAATTCTTTGTTACATTATTTTAACATCCCAAATTTGAAAAACTCCAAATCCATCATTTCTTGGAAAAAAATATAAAAAAATTATATAATTATATTAGGTGAGTTAGAAATTAGTAATTCAACTGACCAACATTCATCATAAGTGAGACAACCCTAGTCAGCCGTTGTGCAACACTAAGAAAATAGAGAAATTTGTTTTTTCATTACCCTATGATATGCATGATTCAAAAATAGAAAAACATGAATGAATTTAATTTGTTATTTGGATCCCTTTTTTGAATTTTTTTTAAATCATTATTTTCATCAATAAAAAAAGAAATTTCATTTTCAATGACGTTTCCAAATGACAATTGTTTCAATTCCTGGAATAATTGCTCATAGCATCATGAAGATGGAAGAAGTTATAATGAGGATGAACCCCAATGTGGGGGTGATTATATTATGACAATGTAAAAATTGTTATAAAGAGTTTGAGAGTCAAGGATCTCACCACAATATTTGATGGTCATAGTCGACAAACATAGAACATTCATGAAAATATTTGAGGCTAGGAAGAAAGTGCCAATGCCCTTTCATAATTTCAGTTAATTCATCCCAGATGTTGATTTTAAACACGAGGTGGAGGAGCCAAACTACCTACCTTTACTAGACAATATTCAACTCAATGATGAACTTTCCAACGAAGAATAAATTCATGTTGAACCAACATAGGGAGATGATACATTATAGGAATAAAACTCATTTAATTTTATTGAATCTAATTTTAGTATCAATATAATTATTTAAGAATGTTCAAAATTGGATGAATATTATTTTTTACTAGAGGATGAAGTGAAAAAATTAAATTTCACTTATTGAGAAACATTTGAATGCCCCTGAAGACATTGAAAATTCATAATAGGGAGTACATGAATATATATCAGTGTCTCTTATAGAAGAGCCAAATATAGAAGAAAAAAATATTAAATAACATATGGAGATACCAAGATAAAACAAAGAATAATTTTCACATGTAGAAACAAATGAGGTTGATCTGAACATCATCTAAAACCCGCCATCTACGATGTACCTAATTGTAATGGGTGACGATCATGTGTACTCTATTAATGGATCATTCTTCACCAAAAATGATGTTGGTAAATTTGGGAAGACTATAATATGGTGGTTAAAATATAAAAATCCCTAACAAACACCTAATTATGGATAATCACTAGTACTACCCTTTAGAGGCTATAAAAATAAAGGACCAACTTGGGGAATCATACCAATATTTATTACATTATTTATTTAAATTATTTAAGAATCCATCCCACTCCCTATTTTCATTTCCTATCTTAAATGAAATAAAATATGTCATTAAATTAGTAATTATTTTATTTTGGACCATGATGGCACAAGGTTCGTCTAAAATAGTTGAGGAGTAGAACCAATGCTTTAGTTAAAAAATGAGTTCACATTTTATATTCATCTTTTACAACTCTTAAAATTTTTATGATATTATAAATTGAGCTTTAAAATGAAACTTTATACCCAAAATTGAATTTATATTTTAATTGAATTACCTATGATACATGGATTTCTTATGAAAAATATGATTCCATGATATCGATATCTATGTTAATGATATAGAATGAATAAAATAGAGACAATTATTATCAAAATTATTCATGGATATTAAGATGATGAATTTGGATTTGGTGGAATCAATTGATTCATGTAGATAAGATTTCCCGACCATTTTTTCATCATTTTAATTTTTTAAATTTATGTGAATTAATATTTTATTATAAATAATTCATTGATTGATTTCCAAAAATCATCTTTCATATTCCTAAGACTTTTTTTAGACCATGTAAATAGTCTTTTTATTGAGCATATTTATTGAGGAATCTTGGAACATGTAATCCACCAAAACATTCATTAGAACAGTTCAAAGCTATGACTAAGAAAAAACATATTTAAAATTAATATTTGAATCATTTCATCAACCAATTTTTTATAAAATTCCAATTTTAAATCAATCCATCAATATCCCACATAATGAATGAATGAATTTTATAACAATGAGCCATTTTTCAACCCATTTTTATTCATTACCACCTTCATCATAGTATTTTATGATATTTTAAAGTTGAATTTTCGGCATGAATGGAGTCTTGGTAAAATGGATGAAATAAATTTTAAGGAAAAAGTGTGGGGTGTTGTTTTGGGAAATCTAGGTTTTGATTCATTCAATGTAATTATTTTTTCCCCTTTATTAAAAAATTTCTTGTAACTTAAAATAATATAAATGACGATCACCGAACCAATGATTTTTATCACATGCGGTTTTGTGGTGGATGTGAGGTTTGTTCTTCAAATAAATTTCAAAAAATAGAATCTATGAATAAACATAGAAAATTATATTATTGGAGAAAAATAAAATAACATTCTCATCATTCATTATGGTTTCATTATTCTTGACATCATATTTTCTTGTTATGGGGAATCAAGAGTTACTAAATTGAAGGGGAGAATTCTATTACACTTTATTTTTGATATCATGCATTGTAATTAAGAGTGAATCCTCCTCCTTGAGACTTAAATTTCAAAAACATAATATCCTATAATCCTTAAGCCTGAGAGACATTATAACCTTTATTGAAAGTCCTCATGATTTTATGTTCCTTTTGTCATTAAAAAGTGGTGAAATTAGTTCTTTACAATCCTATGGATAATGATGTTTTCATTATATTATCATAAGTATATTTGGATTTTATCATGACTGATCAGATAAATTATTTAAAAGAGAGGTAGATCTTGATTTTTCATGTTTAATAATACTGAATTGTGGAGACTCAAAGAATAAAAGGAGATGTTTCATCATTTTAAAAAGATAAAACAATATAAAAGAATTTATTTTTTCTTTAGAAATTTAGAAAATAAATTGCCATTTTATTTGGATTTTTTTAAACTTGATTTGATATTTAAATTTTTTTCTTTTATAATTTTTTAATTTGAATATTGTTAACATTAGTGCCCTGTGAATTACAAGTTGAGATTTTATGTTTTTGTCTGCAGGATTGAAATATATATTGTTTTTCTCATTTTTTATAAGTATTTAAATTATTTAAACACACCCAATTTATCAATAAGATATTTTTTCTATAATATAGGAATAGTGGTGTTTCTTGAGCTATAATATTAAAAATCGGTTAATTTGGTAATTATAGCACATTTTAATCACTTTTTAATTTTAGGCATTATTTTTTAATATTATTTCAATTTGGGTTATAATTTTTTTTATAATGACATGATTTATTTTATTTAAATATTCATCTGTACCATGAGATTATTCTAAAAAAATTAATTCCTGAAAAATCCTTCAATTTGACATATTTTTGGGGCGGTGATGGTGGAACCCACCTCCAGAAATGAGGCATAAATTGGGATTCACACCACCAATATAAGTGATTCAAAATGGACTTGAAATAATAAAATATGAGAGTTTCTAAAATGAATTTGATATATATTTTTACTAATTAAGGGCTACATTAGACCTTATACATTGAAGGGATATTTCAATAATTTATAGCCTAAAAATTAATGATCAGTATCTATTTCATAACATCCTATAGATTTTTCCAATAGATGTAAAATTTAGAGAACCAATTAAAAACATGTTTTAAAACAAAATAATTGAATACACATAACCCTAATTAGGCATTTTTTCGTAGGTAACATGTTGATACTTTGGATGAAATATTTTCCAACTGAAATTTCCATTGTTGAAGAGAAATTATGACCCATATACCATTAATAGTCTGTTATATCCTCATGAAACCACTACCATGCCTATAAATAAAGGGACAAGGGTGTATTTAAATGCATATAAATTTGAGGGGGAATTTTTGGACAAAACCATGTTTTAGTATTTCAATTTTCTATTCTATGTATTTTTTAGTTTTCTTTTGTCATGTAATGTGCATTCAAATTTTTGTTAAAGTGTTTCATTTTATTATTACATCACTATTTTTCTACATACACTAATATTATTATATCTCTTTAATATTTCCTTCATGATCTCTATTATACTTTTAATAAAAAGTGACTGACTAGAGGCTTGACCCTAGTGGTTTATAATGTTCATTGTTATTATTATTTAATTCGAGAAGTTTTTAATCTATTTGTACATGATATGAGAATATTGCATCTATGTGGTCGTCATCCACCATGAAACTATTTCCCATTCAGTTTATTTTCTCATTATTTTTTACAACCATAAGTCAATAAATACCATCATATGGCAGAGATAGGTTTTCTTAAAGGGAGGAAATGATATACAGTGAATTTGTGTCTTCTTGGAATAACATTTCCAGTTGAGATGTGATCCAATTTAACTATTAGATACAGTGAAATTTGGTGTGTGAAAGTATTTCTAAAATAACATACTCAATGAATCAATGTAATGTCATTAATTAATTATGTTTCATTGAATTAATTATCAAATTGAATTTAAATAACAAATAAATAATGAATGAACTTGCATTATCTAACTCTAAGACCAAGATCATTCTTCCTTAATTAAATTTTTTTCATATTCATTAGATTTTAAATTTTAATTGAATTATTATAATTATTTGTTTTAAAAAATCATTAAAACCATTTTTTAATAAATAATATTAGAACTGAACAATATTTATATTAGGTGAATTAGATATTAGTGATTAAACTGACTACAACGCTCCTCAAGTGTGATGTCCCTAGTCAGCCATTGTGAAAAACTAGGAAAACATAGAAATTTTTTCTTTCCACAACTTGATATAGTTTTTTATCAAAACATAAATATTGATATTAAATGTAAAATTGTTTGTCAATTCACCTTTTTATATAACGTTCTTTATAACATCAAAATATGCCTTATTGAATGGAGATGGAGAAAAAGTCCCTTACCTATATACTGATTCATCCCGTATATTCTTTATCTTCTAGAATAATAATGTTATGCTGACTATTTAATTTCATTCGAACCATTTTCTTGGTTATTATTATTTTTATATCACTTATTAAAAAAATTTAAAATTTATATAATTATATAATTTCATGTGGAACATTTTGTCGATATTCAGTACTTGGGTTGAAGATGAACATGGTATTATGTCAACATTATATGTGGTTAGAATTCCACCATCTGTAGAATAAAATTCATCAGATTATTATCATTTTATAAATAAAATATAATTTTAAATAAAAAAGTTATTTATGATTATAAAAAAATGAACAATTTTATTATCATGGAGATGGTTGTTCGTATGTACGTAGAAGTAACGTTTTGCATTTTTTATTAATCAATATAGAAATACGTTCTGTATTTTTTTTATTTACAGAATTATCAAATAATTATTAAGATAATATTATAAAATTAATTATAATGATTTATACTATTCATTTGATGTGGTGAATAAAAATGAACCACAACGCTTTTTGGAGGTGATAGTTAATACGTACGCATTAATGACATTACCATTTTTATGTGCATGTAAAGTAATAAGATAATTGATATATTTTTAACCTAAAATGATTTATATGTCATTAATATCACATATTAATGTTAATTCCATCATTATAATCAATCTTAAGTGACTGTTATAGAAGATTATTTATACCGGTTCGTAGAGGTGACAGTTCACACATACACACAAATGATTACTTATTTTCTTATTTGATAGGAGTGAAGATGGATTTTCGGGATGATATTAACATAATAACATATTATTATATTTAATATATATTATTTATTATTTCATCATGTTTTATAGAGATTTGAATGATGTGAAAGAAGAAATAAAATATTACACATAAACCACCATAAATCTTCTTCAAATGGTCTCTATTAGTTAAAACCTTAACAACTCTAAGGGGAGTTTAATACCTAAATTATGGTCTCTAGTATGTGAATATAGATTATAATAATTATTATGGTTTATATTTGAAAAGACAATTTTTACAAAAGTGTTTTTAATAAGGGAAAATGGGTGCCTATTTATAAGAGATGGGTGGGGAGCCATTGGAAAGACATAAAATATTAAATTAGCATAAATTAATTTTTAACAGCAAATGACAAAAAATTATTTTATTTAGAATTTAATATGATTGATGTTCTAATTAATCTCATGGTGTATTTTTATACATGTATTGAATTTATTTTAATCCTTATCATTTATTTTCACCTGTAATTATTAGATTTCAATTTTACTTGTGGTAACAACATTTTAAATGTTTTTTATGATTTTAAAATAATTTCATAAAATAATATTTTTTAAAAATATGAATAGTGTCAATTTTGACAATATTCATTACATTGAATTTAGATGAACTCTAAACATAGATATATATTTGAAAAACCATCAAATAACATTATAATATTTTATAACCTATAAATTTCGTGGATTACACTAATTAATTAAATTATATTTATTTTTATATTTTTCATATCATTTACTTTTTTATTTCATTAAGTAAAATAATTATCGTATCACTTTTGTGTCGGCATTTATGGTAGTTATTTAATATATAAAAATTATAAATTAATACCCATGAAGTAAATAATTAAAATATATATTTTTTGACTAATTATGATATGTTTTATATCATGTTTTTTCATATATTAAAATAATTATACTTATAAAAAACAAGAGTGTGACATTCTGTAAATTTATATTATTTTAATAGTTTTTATATCATTTTCAAGAAGAAAAAGTACATTAAATGAGTCAATTACAATCATTATGTGTTTATGGTATAATTTTATTCATTCTATACTATTACTAATAGAGGTAGGATAATTTAATATTCGTTTACATAATATTTTCTTACCCTAAATTACCTAATTTACATTTAATATCCTCATATAAAAATTACCAAAGTTACTATTTATGATTTCTAAAAGTTAAAAGGAAATTTTTTAAATAATTTTTACTAAATTATTTAAGATATATTATATATTTTTCTAAATTCTAAAAAAATAATTTTCAATAATTAAATTAAAATTATTCCTATTATCGAAATGAGAAAACATGTTTTTTTAACAATAAAACTTTCAAAAGAATGACATCTATTTTTCTCCAATTTCAATAACAAATTTATTTCATGTAACTATAGTTGATAAAATAACAAAAATTAATGTAATGATACATTCAAACAGATAAAAAACTTAATCTATCTATATATATAAATTTGATAAAAATAATTAGTTCTGAAATAAAAGGTAGTATATTTCACTATACATTAACATATGGAATATGTCGAAAAATTAAAAAAATGTACATTTTTATATCCCAAATCCGAAGAAGATATTTATTTTATCGAATAGTGCCTATAAGAGTGTAAAAATAGATTTAAGTTGGGTTTTCCCTCAAAAGGTGAAAACTACCACATAAAAATATCATAGTGTTTTTGGATTAAGAATTTATTTTAAACCTATAAAAGATATTTAATAGAAGTAAAAAATTTGATAAAAATGTGTAAACATAATAATTCTAAATATATTTATTCCTATATATTCGATAGTTATCTGATAACTTCTACTTAAAATAATAATATTAACGTTGTATAAATAATTTTTGTATAATAAAGTCTTGCAAATAGTGTATGATTTCAGAGAAACTCATTGTTGTGTGTTGGGTAAACAATCTAATGTAGAACCAACATTAATTTAAAATAACAAAATAATTCATAAAAGCTAATAAATATGAAAAATTATTATTTTATAATTACCTGAGATGTTACATTCTCCCACCATCTTGGAATTTGCGTCTATGCAATTTTAACTTGGGGTCAGTAACTATGGTATGACTTTTAAATACCATTATTGAATTCCCAAATTATAAAAGGTATTAGTAACAATAAAACGTTAAAATATATAAATGTATTTACTAATATTATATGAGATAACAACTTTTAGGGTTCCATATTGAAAAACATCGATATAGAAGGGAAAACTAACCATCAAGTTCTGATGGAGAGTGATCGAAAACATTTTCAAGAGAAATTTAACAATAAAAATCATAAATATATGATAGGTTAAATGGCCATTGATTCCCTATTATGAAAATTAATCAGATATCATTTATTCTTTAATTTTTTCTAGGGTTTAGGAAATTACAAACTAAACTAATAAAATAATGAAATATATATACTATAAAAGTAAAATTTTATCCTTTAATCAATTTCAACAATTATCTCGTCTTTTTTAAAAATGATGAGTAGTCCAGATGAATTTTCACACTTGTATAAATAATGTATACTCTTCTGTATCAAAAAGAAATCAAAAGTATAACTATATATTCCACATTACTTAAGGCATTAACCGAAAAATTATTAGTACAAGATAATATAATTTTGTAAAAACAATAACCAATTACATGACAATAAACTAATGTGATACACAAAATAGAACATTAAAACTAGAATTTCATCATAGACCATTTGATAAATTTATGTCCTAAAAATTTCACAAAGTAATCAAAACCTTGATTGAAACACCAAATTTAGATGGATTTGACAACATTGTCTACCAAGATAAATTTTAACATTTATCTTCAAATAACATCAATCCCTCTTAATGTCTCATAACTAAATTGTAATTTCCATGATCAGATAATCTCCAAAATATTATAATTATTTCTATAAATAACTTGTATCATTATAAGTCCAAAAGATATAACTGATTCTTCCAAAAATATAATTCAATCTATACTTCATAAATAAATATACATATTATTTTGGTTACATTGTTGATATATGGTTTCCAAAATAGTGAACATCTTCTATAAATAAATTATCACTAAATCCCCAAATCATTTTAAAATATCATGGTTATCTAATAGATAAAACATATGTTCCAAAAAAATAAACTTATTATTTATCCAAAACCCCATTTTACTAAAAAGGAAAAGTTATACAAACCAATACATCATATAGGACAGTGGTAGGTGATGCACCTTTGTCGCCCTTTGGTTGTGGGTTTGATTCTCGCACCCTTCCCAAACATCATGAGTTGTCACCCATCCTACGGGTTTTCTTTTTTATAGTAATATAGACTTATTATAACATTCCAATAAGATGATAATGTTTTAAATAATAATAATACCTATTTTATCCTGAAATTTTATGTCATACAATTAATATGGAATCCTAAAATGTAATAAACAATAATTACCTCAAAAGCACTAATTAAATGAACCCTAAACGTTATTCATAACATTATAATTATATACATAATAGATACATATTACTTAATTAAAATTTTCCAATAAAATCTTCTAGGTTACATATAACACAACTAAAAATGTATTCAAAGGTACCCCGATAATAAAAATATTATTACAACTTCTAAACATTTCATTGTTCTAAAGTTTATTATAACTATTAAATCATTTATATGTAGAAATATTAATATTTCAGTGGTCTCCACAATCCATTGACAATGAATATCAATCATAATTGTTAATAATTTATTCCTTCAAATAAAATATATGAATTATATCCCCATGATTCATAAATATCAATCATATCATGTGTTCATCGTTTGTGGATAAGAAGATAATTCGTACCTTGAATCAAGAGTTCAAGATTTTCTGGATGTTCCATTTCTTTTTTATCATGTTATTGTACATTCCAATATAAATTTTCACAACACATCTATTTTATCGCTATTATAAATATTTGGATGATTTTGGATCTTCAAATCACATTAAAAAGATACCATAACACATAAAATTGTTTCAGATCATTTTAGATGTTGGATAAATCAATCAATTTATTGCATGTGATTTAAATACTCAAGAAGATATTAAAATCATTTGAATAATATTTTTTAATAATATTTATTATCAAATATTCAGCGAGGGATAATATGTTTGTTCAAGAGATCGTTCCTTCCAACTGAAATAATGATATGAAATCTACTGAAAATAACATCACTTATCCAAAAAGACAACTATTAAAAGAAAAATACCCTATAGTGTAAATATAATAACATAAATTTGGTATAATACTCTAATACAACAACCTCATATTTCTATTGATTGAGGATTGTTTCCAACCCACCAATATTACTATAATCCAAAAATGTTTTACATATGATAATAACCCTATTGGTTATAAATGATCGTTAACATGCACCTAGATACCTTCAGAACCTCTAAAGATATGTAATCATTTCCTCTAATACCAAATATAGATACCTGAACATAAAATATTACATATTCTTATGTTAAGTAAATAATTTTATTCTATTTCTCATTGATAATCGTTTCATGTTTGTAGATTTAGCTATTTTGGCCATAACTCATACATATCCAAACTATAGAAATACAATGTGGACACTTCCAAATAGTATTCATTTATTTCATAAAATAAAAACATTAAAAAAGAAAAAATATTTATTTTCATGTTCAATCATCACATTTTCACATGATCCCATTATTATCTATATTATCCCTCAAATACTATATAAAATATTTTAAAATAGGGTATGAGTACAAAAATCTCAGTAATGGATGCACAATTAAATAAAACTATTAGTCTTGTGAAAAAATGTAAGCCCATGGATACATTATCACAATAAAATAATTTTTACCCTAAACCAGTACTAAATACATTCCGTTGAAAATAATTGCAATTCATACCCTGTTTGTAGTGAAATTATTACCATAAAACCATATAAATAACTTATAACATAGAAAGGTTACATGGGACATAGTCATACTTTAATGGAATAACCATGTGGTCGAATTTGATACATGTCACTCTTACAAATGGAATATCGATATGAACTAATTTCATATCCAATGCGTTTGTTGTTATCATGTATACTCCCATCCTTGTTTTATCACATAACCACCTATAAAATGTCTATGTACCAATATATAATCATAACACCTAAACTATTGTATCTTTCAACATTTTACTCATCAAATTTCATTTGTAGTCTCAAAAAATAAATTCAAGGTATTTAAGTATTAAATAAATTTCTAAGACCATTATAAATTAAAAAATTCCAAAAATAAATAGAATTTAAATAGGAATATTTATTTTGAAGGCATTAATGATTATAGAGTATTCCAGATATCAAATAATGGTCCTGAAGGTTGAGAAGTCATTGTCAGCAGATACATTAACAAAACACTCCTTTTGTCATTTGTAAAGAGTGTGAAACACTACATATATAAATATTCTTTTTGTAAACCAATTAATGAAATAAAAATTAAAATGGTTTTTTATAATCATTATAAAAGAAGGTGGAGTATATCCTCAAAATATGGCTCTATAAAAGAAGATTGAGATGAAGTCCCTTACCTCCAGTCTGATTTGTCACATATGTTATTTATCTCCCTAAATAATAACAATAGGATAATTATTTGATTTTGACGACAACAATTTTAATATTTACTGTTAATATTATATCACTTTTTATCATGTCACCGCAATTACATAATTATTTAAGTCCGTGTCGAATGTTTTGTTGATATTTTGTACTTGAGTTGAAAATGGAATTGGTATGACATCAATAGTCCATTGGGTCATAATTCCATCATCTACTGAATAATATTAATGAAATTATTATAATTTTAATAGAAAAATTCTAATTTTATATCAAACCATTAATTATGGTTATGAAAAATGAGCAATGTTGTAATCATAGAGATATTTGGTCATACATACACATGGGTAGTGTTATTTATTTTTCAATGGTCATTATGGAAAATTGTAAGTTTTATTTCAACATTATATCATTATCATAACATAATTATTATAATATTAATTTTTTAAATATACTTATATATACAATCAATCTGATGTGGTGAATAAACACCACTAGCATCGCTTCATGGAGGTGATAGTTCACATGTATGCATGAACGATGTTTCCATTTTAATGTGCATGGAATGTAAGAATATATAAGATATATTACTATTTTTGAAATTATTAATATGTTATAAATATCACATATGAAAATTAATTCAATTGATATAATCAGTCTGAGTAGACAGTTATGGGAAATGAATTATAATAGTTAATGGAGGTGATAGTTCACACACACACATGAAAAATTAATTATATACCCTTTGGTGAAAGTGTAGATGGATTTAGGTGATGATATTATCATAATTACATCATTGTATGTTAAGGATATTTTATTTACTATTCTATCTTGCTTTATAGAGAATTTAAGGTAGTGTCAGTATAAATAAAGTAGAACACATTAAAAAATGATACATCTTTTATGAATTATGTTCTTTAATTACCACCATGAAACCTCTAAGGATGGTTTTTGACCTACGCAAAGGCCTCTAGAATGTGGCGATTTATTTAAGCAAGTATTTTTGGTATATCCTGATTGAAAAAATAGTTTCTTATGTGTGAGTAATAATGATTAATGTGTAGCTTTTTATAGGGGCATCGTTGGAAACTACTAAAATACTAAATTAATATAAATTAATTTTTTACCACAAATGAATAAAAAATATGTTATTTCGTAGATATGATGCGGATTTTCTAAAATCCACATAGACAATAATTTTTAGATAATCATTATCTTTATTTTAAACCTTATAATTTTATTTTACCCTTAATTAATCTATTTTTATTTATTTGGGGTTACACCATTTTAAATATTAAGTGGCTATTAATTTTACTTTTATGGGGTCACATTCCAATATATGTTTAATTTTTTATGTTTGAGACCTTATCATAAGAACTTTTTATTTTTTAAATATTTTTTGGAATAAAATTTTATTTTTATAAAATTTAAATAGCGTCACATTTGTCACTATTCATTACATTGAATTTAAATAAAATCAAAAAATAGCAATGAATTAAAAAACCATTTAATAGACATTAAATTATTCATAGTCACCTATAAAATTTGATGAGTATGATAATTAATTGAAATTATATTTATTTTCATATTTATCCAATCATTTATTTTATATTTCTATTAATAATATAATTATTATATCACTATTGAGACAGTATTTATGTTAATTATTTAATCTCTAAAAATTATATATAAATTTACCTGATATAGATATTATCATTATCATTCTGTATAATATTTATTATATAATTTATATCATGTTAATAGCTATATTAGAATTATTATACTTATAATTAATAAGTGGGTGTCATATTTTCACTTTCTTTTATTTTAATAAATTTATATCATTTTCATGGAAAATTTTTAGGTTCTATGAATAGTGGATGTTTAGTATGAGCATGTACCCAACATTAAAAATTCCATAATTAATGATTAATCCATGATCAATGTGATGATGAATTCCAGTTTCCACATAATTGAATCACAGATAAAAGATAAACGAGTCAACAATGAACCAAGAAGTGAGGATCAAAATATTTAATATATAATTAATTTATTTAAATTAAAAAATTACATCTATGGTGATTCTTTCTTTTTTGATGTGCCCAACAAGGGTTATTAGGAGAGGCTTTGTTGAAATGTTGAATCCAATAATATAAGTCCTATAATGATGATTGACATGTGCTTTATGTATCTCCAAACATCGCCGATGTAGGCTCCAAGTGCCAGTGAAAAAGATCCTTCTACTTATGATGTTTGCCTTCGGTCACATTGAGAATCACTTCCAAATCATTCTCATTGATCTGATGGTGGAGGATAAATCTCATTCATGAGAGCTTTCTTAGAGAGGGAAGAGTTCTTTAGGCTCGAGATCTTTTCTCCATGGATGTTGTGCACACAAAAATTGGGTAGCTAGTGGAATGACCCCCTTGATTATATTGGGAACAATAACATAACTGGGAATTCAATTTAGTAGGTAATAATTAATAATTATCATAGGAAACATAAAATAATTTATTATTCCATGCGAACACCGCATATCATATAATAATAGCCATGCAATTATTTCCCTGGCATGTTATTATTGAATTGAATTCACCATGTAATAATAAATAAATATCACTTGTGTCGTTACTTAATTTCTCATTCCATGTGATAAACCCATGCCAAAAAATAGTAGCAATGCAATTATTTCTATGAAATGTTCTTAACAGTCACGTTATATTAAAATAATATTTACCCAAATAATATTACATATTATTTTGCACAATACACATAACATGGTCCACCAATCCTCGTCAAAATTTACCGGGCCATGAATAATAAATATTTATTTATTAAATAAATATAACATCATTATTCTCTAATAAATAAATATATATTCCACAATGTATACTCTTGAATAACTAGTCATGAAATAAATGTGATCAGGCATACGTGAACTATTATTAAACTGAAACTAGGAATAATATTTATTGAAAATGTTAAATAAATAAATTATTTAATTGAGAAATTGGTTACACCTAGTGTGTAACCCAATACACCTTTTTCTCAATGGAATTAGGTGGGATTTTTAAATGTCAAAGATTATTGTCTACGAACAGTTCAATGGTACCAAGAAAAATAAATTGATGTCACAATTACATGTCACCTCATATGAATTCATACAATGTAATATAATCCCTTTTTCTCGATATTTCTAATCAATTGGGTTTCATGAATGTTCAACATCTCATGTGCTCAATTTCTCATTATTTAATATCATGGAATTTAATTTTTATTGTAAACACCATGGGCAAGGATTTCGTATGGCCATATCATTTCCATCAAAGGGACTGATATACCTACTTTTATAGAAGTCACTAATATTTCATGTATTATTCATTAGTGAAATATATCTCTGGATAGACCCAACATATCCTACCTCTCTATGAACAAATGTCATCATAATTTTCATCAATACAACTAAGTGTGTGATTCTTAATACCCATTAATAATAATCTAACTGTCTAAGGACCAATACAAACGTCTACATATTAGAACATCCATTGACACTTATGAATGTGGATATCATACTTGCGAAACTAGTTATCATAATATCCATGTAAATATTACCAAGGGCATAAACCATGAGAAGGTGCCTAAAATATTTAAGAGACCCCACCCCAGATATCATGTATCATTTAGGTCGCTTCAAATGATATAATCCATCCATAGAATGTATATTAAAAAACAGTGTCATGGAACTTCCGAGTTCTCATCATTGTAGAGATTCGCTATGAAATTTTAGTATTACAACTATTCTTAAAACATTATCACATACCATGTCATGCATAACAAAAATCATGATGCGATAAGAAGTTTTTTAATATTTATCCAATGAATACAAATTTATTATATATTAATAGTTTGTTTCTAGGGAACCAAATCCAACAAAAAGACTATTAAAAGATTCAATTAAGATACATATGTGATAAAGGTATAATTTAATTCATAAAATACTATTTCGTTCATGTTTTAGTGTTATTTTATTACCGTTTTTATAATTTTTCCCTTAAATTGACTGATTTTCCTTTAACCGTGTTATGTTAAAATTTCCAATCATTATATTAATAGTATCCAAAAAATAATTGGAAAATATTTTAATAATTTATACCCAATTATTCTATATATAGAATACATTTTATAAAATTTAAGGCACATAATTAGTTATTAGATTATTAAAATTAATATCCTCAACAAAATGATAAAATGAGTTTTTTGAAAGTAAACCGTCATAAGATTATCAAATGTTTTTATCCAATTTCATTGTGAAATTGATTCCAAAGACATAAATTTGATTAAAGGATAAAACACAACATAATTATAATTTTGAACGAATCAAACTAATTATAAGTCAATGTAATGAAATTATATGAAAAATATGTATCCAAAAAAAATGAACTATTTTCACTATTCATTAAAATATGAATTTTATCATAAATACCCAAAAATTAAAACAACGTAAATTTAAATGTCCATATTCCAATGTAGAAGTTTATTCTATAAAATATTCCTTATAAATGTTTCCAAAACTAGATTTAAAATGAGTGATCTGTCAAAAGGTGGAAAATAGTCTTTAAAAAATTAATAGAGCATTATATAATAAAAATTGGATTTGTACCTATAAAACATGTTTGATAAATAAAAAATAATATAATAAACATGTGTAAAAATAATATAATTAATTATATCCATTCTCTCCGATTCAACATTTAGGTGATAAGTTCCACTTAAATTAATACTATTAAAATTTTATAAGTTCTTTGGTATAATACATTTTTTCATGCATCCTATGATTTCCGAGAGACTCATTGTTGTGTATTTATTACAAAATAAAACATAGAACCCCATTTAAAGTAAAATTATTATATAAATAAAAAAATATGAAATGTTCTTATTCTATAAATACCATAGATGTTACATACGTTGTCAATATTTGAGGATATGCATTGTAATAGTTAGGATTTAGAAATTCTAATGACAACTAAATTATTGATCTATTGATAAGAGGTTTTATGAATAAATATGGAATGTCATGGGGATATCCATGAGATATACCATATAATTTTTTGGATCCTTTTGATGATAGTGGAGGATGAATTCTACCCCTTCTATAATGCGATTAAATGGGGGGTTAGACCCTGTAGAGATTGGAGAGTGGGTCAGGTAATCAGAATGACGTAATAAATTTTGGAATGGGAATAAAAATATGTCTATCTTTATAGTGCGACTTTTATTGGAGGATAAGGTGTCCTTTATTAAGCCTACATGACCCTACAAGGTTCCCTTGTGACTGGTGACCCTAGTAAGAGGGTGTACATGAGACCATGTAGAGATCGTAGTGGATGCCCTCTTATAACTTTCACCAATAATGTAATCATGGTGGGAAGAAGATAGTGTTATTAGTAATGGGTGTTTGGAAATCCTCTTTTGTGTTTTTATTTTATTTTTATATTTTTTATGATTTCCTAGGATGATAAGAAATCTATCATGGAACAGAAACATACACGATTACTTGATATGTTGGGAATCATGTAATTACATGGATGAGTCCCTAGGAGGTCCAGTTTGTTTGGGATCCAGTATCATGGAATATTATGGATATGTTCCAGGTTTATCTAGAATATGGAGATACATTTGATACAAGAGTGGATTTCTAGAGGTGGTTCCTACGATCTTACATTAGAATATGTTTCCCACATGTACATGAGCTATTGGGATAGTAGAGGTTCTTATGACATGTGATAAAATTATGAATACCCATCCATGGAGTGTATTCTCTTTCATTTCTTGATTTTTATTGGAATCTGTCATGTATGGGCGTATATTATTTCCAAGGGATTTCACATCATAAGAATTCGACATTTTCATGTCATTGGGAATGACCATATACTACCATTGGGTTCATCATGAGGTCTCAAAGATAATAGATTCCTAGTTAAAATCCATGTTTTAGTATTCATCATGATGGTAGAATCAGTGTATGACCCCCAAGGCATAGATTTAGGTTCCCTAGAGGATATGCTCATGTTTAGAGACACATAAGTGTTGGTTGAGTTATCTGTCATTAATCAGTGTCGCACACCTGGGGTTCAGTGATGGTTATGTGATTGTATCAGTTATACTTATTCAACCTCGAGGTGGTTAGGATTTTTGTGAGATAACGGTTATCATAACATCCTTAGATACTTGTTGGAATTAATCAAAAAAAGGGAATGGTATTTATTAATTTTTTTATTCATTTCAAAAACTTGTTTATTTATCCTCAGAAAGAATGTCACATACACATACACTTTATATATTGGTTATGTATAATTCCTATTTGCGATTACATATAGAGTTTTGTACTCCCACCCTACATCAGGTTTCATTTCATTAGGGTACACAAGCAGCCTCACCCAAATCTTATATGCATGTTTGGATATGGGTTTGTATTATACATTTGCTTTGGAGCAGCTCAAGTTGAACCTAGATATATGACTAAGTTAAGCCTTAGAGTGGTCATGTACCCATCACCTCTCTCTTCTATTTCATTCTATATATCTAGTAAACACAATCGGTGACCATTAATGTATGTTTAAAGGGGATGTTTCATCTCTTATTTAATTAATTTAATAAACGTCTATTTATATTTATATGCTTCCTTTTCATGATTATTTATGATATATGATACTTTATAATTTAATATATCCCTATTAACTCTAACCGAGGGGTATTGTCTCTGTATAGTACCATCTTGGACTACCTCTACTACTCCGAATGCTCTAGTACATAGGGATGTGTGCCTAACACATAAAAGTTAAATGTTTTAGTTATTGTTCATACAGTGTACTATTTTGGGGCATTGTAATTCTAATCAATATTACTCATATTTTTATGTATATGATAATGATATTTGTTTTTATTTTTGTGTGGAATTATTTAAGTTGTACTTGGGTGTTATTATAGTGGCATCAGAGATTAATGTAGTATTTCTTCATATGGAGGTTTATCAAATTATATATTGTCAAAAAAATTTCTAACCATTTCATAATTTGATTTGTGTATAAAAATAGTATAAATAGTTTTACATTCTTTTAAGAATATTATAATCTATTAAAAATTAATTTTAGTTCTTTAATCATGAAATAAATAAAAGTTTATCATTTATAACATGGGATGAAGTAGAGGTGGAAAATTAATCAAAACATACCAAAAGTTTGAAATTCAATTTATGAGTGATATGTTTACTTTCTATCAATGTTCTATGAGTTTGAGAACTCAATTTTGTGTTATTGTAGGTGAAAATCATTTTTTAATTACCCCCATTAAAAAATTGTTTTAATATCCATATTTGATGATATTGGGGTGTTCAATAATGGTATCTTTAAAATATTATTTTTTTCTTTCATGATATTATGTTTTATCCTCAACTCCTTGGGAATAATGTAAAAAATGTTTTAAACTATTTTTTATAAGACATGAGAAAAAATTTTGAAGATGAAATTCATTCAAGGAAAAATGTATAAACCCAAGGGGTTAGAATTTGTTTTATTTAATGATATATTTAATTGTGCATTATTTATGCGAAATTGAGATTAAAATATTATTGATATACTATAGAAACTTTATTATTTGATATTTATCTGTATGACCCAATTACATTTTTTGTAGGTATGAAGAGTATTAAAAATGATATAAAATTCCACAAACCATATTAGGGACCAACCATAAATAATACATAATCTTGAGTTTTAGTCATGATTTTACTTTCATTCCCTGTTTGGATATTTTCAGGTTTAGTATTTTGGGGAACTATGTTATAACTGATTTATTAAAATAACAAAAAATACAAAGTGGATACTTCCAATTAGTATCCATTTATTATAATATAGTATTTTCAAAATAAATCATGATTTTCATCATGGAGAATATTTTAAGCTTTCATCTTGACTTCTTCCATTCACTTACACATCCTTAAATCCAATGAAAAACATTTAAATTTTCAGATGACTGCAAAAATCACAGTAATGAATACACAATGAAGGAAACCCGTTTGTCCTATGAAAACCAGAAACTCTATGTGAAAGTTATCATAAAGTAATAATTTTCAACCCTTAATATGTATAAAATACTTTCCTTTGAAAATAATTTCATTATTTTCCATTTTGTAATCACAAGACTACCATAAAAACATTGGAAATCTTATATAATAGATAAATGTAACTTGGGATATAATTAAACTTATAATTCTTATAAATGGATTAACCACTTGTTTTAATTCCATAAATTTAACTCTTATAAATACAATAACCATAATATTGACTTACATACCCAATACATTAGAGGGTTATCATGGAGCCACCCATCATTGGTTTATCATGGAACCACCCATCATTTGTTTATATCGTAACCACCCAGCAATGGTTTATAATATAACCTCCCATAAAATTACCAGAGACAATAATATAATCATAACACATAATGTCATAAAATATTAATCATATCACTCATAAACATTCATTTTCACTCATATGAAAACATTTCTATTTATAGAAATAAACAATAAATTTTCAAAACCCATTTTCAATATAAAATACACTAAAGAAGAAAAGTGTGATTTATATGAACTTTAAAAACTTAAAGTGGTCTAGAGGAAAAAAAATATTATATAATAGTGATAAAAACATAAATTTTTTTGCTATTGTATACATTAACACAAATAGACCATTTGAAATTTGTAATAAAAGTCAAAAATTCTACACAAAAAATGTAAAAAGATTAATAATTGATATCATTTGAATGTAATTAATATTTCACAAAAAAATCAATTTATAATACATTTATATTGAAATAAAGAAAAGAATAATATAATATAAATAATATTTACCTGTAGGAAATTATTTTAAAATTAAGACTTCAATATATTTAAAAATAGATTTCTAAATCAAATTATCTCATACCACTTTGAAACATTTGAATCATAACCCCATGGAGTAAAATTTAACAAACCCTTAAATAACCAGAGTAATTAATTTCATTTGTATTATATGTCATATTGGATGGATATACAACTCATAAAATATACTGGGTGTATAACATCAAAATATTCCTCGATGAAATGATATTGAGACAAAGTCCCTTACCTTGAT
This sequence comes from Viscum album, assembly GCA_963277665.1. Taxonomy (NCBI): domain Eukaryota; kingdom Viridiplantae; phylum Streptophyta; class Magnoliopsida; order Santalales; family Viscaceae; genus Viscum; species Viscum album. The sequence goes on along the minus strand of OY728147.1, from coordinate 1,359,838,810 downwards.
TCTGACTTGTCACATGTGCCATTATTTTCATAAATAAAAAACTGATGTAAATAATCAATGTGATTTATAACCTCTTTAATGTTTATTACTATATTGAATTCACTTATTTAAATGTTTTATTCAACTATATAATCATGTTTGTGTTTGGTGTTTTTACCATTTTCAGATTATGTGTCAAAAAGACTTCTATTGTTTGGATATATTCAAAGAGGATTTTATTTAAAAATATCAACAATAATAATTATAAAATAATTAAAATATTTATAGTAAGATTATTTTTTAAAACTAATCATGGATTTTGGTTCTTAAAAATGAACAAATGTTAAAATAATAGTGATGGTAGGTAATATGTACGAAGGAGTAACATTACAAGTTTTCAATGATTATTATTGAAGGAAGGTACATAAAATTTATCATTCCAAAATTTTTATTATAAATATATTATCTAATTATATATTTTTATATATATAATTTTTTTGGGTTTTGAAAATATAAAAATCACATCGCGTTGTGGAGGTGGTAGTCAACGTGTCAATTAACGTTGTTATCACTTTTTTAGTGTCTGAAAGGATTAGAATACGTTTATATTTTTTAGATAGAAATATAATTATTTAATAAAAATAATATATATTTCATTTATTTCACATATTATTTTTAAACACATCTATATTACATCTCATTTAATTCGTGAATGAATCAAATAACTTTCTGGAGGTTGTAGTCCATCTATCCACAAATGATGTTAACGCATTACTAAAAAATTATATACAGGAAATTATGTATCATATAATAATTTTAAATGCATAAATAATTCATAAATATCTTACAAAAATTTAAATTCCATCATTATTATCAACCTTATGATGTGGTAATTGAAGAACCAACGACATCGGTTTATGTGGCTGTAGTACATGATACACATAAATGATTGTTGTGTATCCCATTTGAAGGAAGAGTGTGATCATTTTAGTTATAACATTAACATAAAAACAAATTGGAATGTTGAATATATATAGTTTATTATATAATCATAATATAAATTTAATTGACGGTGGATAAAGAAAAAAATTGCTCGTTAAAAAACGTTACCAATTCTTTGGGTAATTCCATTTGTTTTGAACCAATGAAAATTATTGGGATGATATATGAACAATTTTAGGAATCTATTATGAGATTGGTGATATTCATTTTCGGGTCTATATGATCCAAAATTCTTGTGTAGTGTGTGTAATGGGGGAGACTGAATTCCCTTTTATAGTGGAGGAGGAGTTGTATTCTTGAAAGTACCAAAAATACAGTCTTGGGTGTACTACCTTTAATAATGTGCCTCAAATAATGAAATATTTTTTATAATATAATATATATGGTAGAAATATTTCCATAAAATGAGTTTTGGAAAATTTTATCTGAAATTGGTCACATTATGATTTCATTTTAACCACTTTGTAAGCTTTTTTTACCTTACTTAGTGTAGTTAATTCTAATTGATTTCATTAATAATTTTTTTTCAAAAACTATGTTCACCTTCAATGAAATTTTAAATTATTTCTATTCCGAATATGTAATATATTTTTGAATATTAAATTCATAGAACTAGAAGAATTTAAATTAAAACTAATCATAATGATGGAGTGAGAAAGCAAGATTTTAATGTATTAATTTTTAAAATATTTCTATGTTTTTATTTTTATATTAAATTAAAATGAATATAAAGACCTAAATTGGATAATTATTTGTATATTGTATCTATATTAAATATTAAACCAATTAATAAAATTATTTTATATGATTAATTATTTAAATTATTGAAAATTTTCAATTAAAATTCATTATTTTCTATTATTCATCAAATCAGGAAACATCTCTCAAAAATAAGAAAATTCCAACCAAAGTAAATTATGAGAATATTTCTGAAAAATTGAAGTTTATTTTTTCACATAAAAATTTTAATTATCTAATGAATTTATTTCTAAAAAATGCTCCATTAAAATGAAATAAGACAACGTTTTATAAAAATTTACTTTTTAACCACAAAACTAGATTTATTCTTATATTATGCTTATAAAAACCTGTGGATGAATGTCAAAAAAATTATAAATTATATTAAAAATATAGTTATCACTATTCATAGCAACAAATTTAATTTCTATGTAATGAACTCCATATTAAATAATAATATTAACAATATGGTTTCTGTTTGATATACTCTAGTATTGCATGTAATGCATGATTTTGAAAAACTCATTGAAATGTGTTTTATATGATATTGAACATAAAAACCCATTAAAAAATTATATATTATTAGTAAATATTATAAAATATTAAGAAGACATAATTTTTAATTACCTGGTTTATTACATTCATCCCCCTTTTAGGAATTTGGTCCTCATAATTCTATTCAATTATTAAATAAGCAGTGATATTTTTCTATCGATGTATACTCTAATTATCATGTTTATTCTTCAATGATATGGTTTTCCCAAAAAAAACATAATTTTTTGAATTACCATCTTTCGTAATATTTTCTCTATATGGATAAGATTCATAATTTGTTTTTTTCTTCATAATAAAATTTCTTGTATATCTAAATTACTTTATAACACAAAACATGAGTTGTATTCGGTATATACATCATTAACATAGAAAATAAAATTTGTTGTTTATTTGGGAAAACTCTAAATAAAATATACTCAGTAAGAAAATGATCCAAAATTATCTATGATTTCATATGGTGTAATGAACCATGTTCTCCACTTCCACCTTATTCCAAAATACATCACACTTTTCTATGGAGAATCATTGGGAATCACATGATCTCCAACCCTGAAATACTGATCTATCATCTTTTAGAAACATAAATTTTCTACATACTAAAATATATTCTCTTGTTATGTTAAATCAAAAAATATTTCTATTTCATTTCCTATGCCCAATATATTCCCATTGATGCCCTTTCTCCTACGTCATCCCAAAATGTTGTTGTCTGATAGCTCATTTTATATAATTATTCAAATGGTTTCATTAGTAAACTAGAATGAGAACCACTATTACTAAAAAATTAAACCATATTAATATATCAATCCCAAATTCCTTATAAATAAATTTAACAATAAAAATCATATCCTCTATTGATTAAATTGTTTTTTTGGATTGTTAATCCGATTGGAGATTAAATTATGCACTCAAAATCATATTTTTACCCCCAAACATCTTAAGACCATTCCAAAAACTAGAAGTGAACATGGGATCGTGGTTTCATATAATGGAGAGAGTCAATAATTGTAACCATACTATATCCTTTAGATTTAGTTTATAAATATTATCTAAAGACATAGTATATTATATTTGGATTAAATATACTAATTTATTCAATCAATCAATAATAAAAAATTATATTATTCCATTGAGAAGTCAATGATAATCCCAATTATAAATCCATTTAAATATTTTCCAATTTTCAATCTGTCACTAGTAATGGTTAGAGAATTTTTTAGAATTCTTTTATGGAAACATGAATCATAAAAGTGTTAATAAAAAATCATCTTAAAAAATGAAACGGATGTTGGAATGTCATTTGGAATAACACATTCCATAAATCAATATAAGAGATCAAAGGTGAGAAATAAGGATTTAGACTTTGGGGGAATGTGTAAAAAATTATAGGGAGTAATCGGGGTTATATATCCCACGAATCTAAATGATCAATGGAATGTTAAGGGTATCATGTCCAGAAAAACTTAATGAGTGGACACACCATTGGGTCACCCAAAATGATGGTACATGGATAAAATATTTCTCAAGATATGTTTCCTAGAGTTTTGGAATTAATTTATAATATATGAATATATGTAAATCAAATTAATTGATATATTTCTCTTTCATACTAAAAAATTCATCCTCTAAGAATTCCTATAAGTACGATGAACATCCCTAAAAATTAGATTAATCATAAAATAGCATTTAAAGACAAATGGTTATCAGTAAAATTAAAATTATTTCCAAAAAAGTAATTAAATTCTTCTATAAATTAATTGTAAAAATTTACGTCATGCATCTTTAAAACATAATAATCGATTCCAAAGGTATTTTCATTATTTAAAACATTAAAATAGTGGTACCTAATTCATTTTGTTGATTTCCAACCTTTTAAAAATACAAATATCCTTGGAGAATCCACCACATAACTAGATTTCCCAATATAAACAGATGATGTTGAAAATTACTTATCCACACTATTTTTCATTGGATTGTGATAATTTAAACCGTAATTATGTTCCATCAGACACATGTCAGCATAATTTCCCAACTCATTTTAGTTATATCATATTATTATGGACTAGATATCTATTATCTCATTCATGAATTATTGAAGACTCTTTTATTTGAAATCATGAACCGTGTGACCACAAAAACCATAAAAGTTACACTTTCTAGATCCTAAAATACATTCTTCAAAATGTACATTAATACTCTTGGAAAATGCATCATTCCTACCACTAAAATTTTTAGCTGGCCGCTTATCTATTTATTAGCACCATTCTCTTTTCTATCTCTTGTCATATCATGGAACATAAGAATTAGAAAACTCTATCTCTACATTCTCAATATAATGAATGAATTTCTCATATATTTTTAATTATCTTGTGTCCAAATATCTTCATAAGCCGGATTTTAACCTTCATTAAAATCAATTTATTTTACTATTGTTTTCTCGAAGCAGTTTTTGTATATACCTAAAAGATATTATGAATTTTTCTTCAAAATCAACCACAGAATCTTTCTATTTTTTCATTAATACAAGGAACTGTTTCTTAACCCTATTCTGAAAAACCAGAGTGAAATATTCCTTAAAGAAAATATCCTCAATTGTTTCTCATTCCATGTCATCAATATCATATTTCTCACTGTAATTCTTAACCAAATACAACCATTGATTATATTCACCATAAAAACGATAGATAGAAGGAGTCAACTTTTTTCATTCTGAATATCCCATGATTGAAAATATATTCCCTAAGTAATTTATCCACGACTCAGATATAATCGGGATAGATGATCGTCCAAATGATGGGGGTGTTGTCTCCTAAAATTGTATATTATCTTCATGTTCTTTTGTAGTGTATCTAGTTTCTATCTTGCATATAAATAACCTCCATTTATTACTTTTGTCAAATGATACATCCCTTAAAAAACATCTCAGTTCCAATTCCAACAATCTCGTGATGTTGCTATGAAATAAAATTTTCCCCTCGGTTCCTTCCCACTATTGCTTCAATGTTTCCAATGGGAAAACCCATTCTGAAAAGTTGATAAAAAAACATGGAAATATTTAAAATCTCTATAAATTCAAATTAATCATAATGTTAAATATTTAAAGGGAATTCCCCTTATATTATCCAAAACTCTAATGTTATATAAACCATTCCATTGAATCCAACTATAAGTGACCAACCTTAAAAATTACATAATCATTATTTTTAGTCAATAATATAATTTTTCCACTTTGAAGATCATGTTAGTTTTAATGTTTTCATGAATTAGTGCTAAACATATAGATTAGAAACCACATAATACAAAGTGTAAAATTCCTACTATTTTCCATTTGTTTGTTATATAATACTTTTTGAATAAATTATAATTTCATTAATGGATTTTCTTCTACACATTCAACAAGAATACTTCATTTCCAATTACCCAAACTTAAATCCTCTGATAACCATTTTAAAACATGGGATGGGTAGAAAAATCATAGTAAGGGATACAAAAAGATAGAAAACCATTATCCCTATGGAAAGATGATATACCATTAAAAAGTTACCATAAAGTAATAATTCGGACCCATTAATAAGTATTAAATAAATTCTATTTACAATAATCTCATTTAGTATCCTTTTCAAAATAAAACATTACCATAAACTTCATAGAAATAATAGATAACAAAGAATGGTATATGGGGACATAATTACACTATTCATTCGTATAATTGAATGAGCATTAAAATTAATTAAATAAATTCCACTCTTATAAATGGAATAACTATAGTGTCTACATCCTTATCAAATACATTAGAGGGCTGTCACATACCCACATGTTGCATGTTTTCCATAGAAACACCCATCATTGGTTTATAACATAACCTCTCATAAAATTTCTATGTAACACTATGTAATTATAAAAATAATGGATTGTAATTTTAAATATGTCACTCATAAAATTTCATCTTCGGTTATGAGAAAACATTTAATGTTATTGAATTAATGATTCTAAGTTCAAAACACATGTTCAATGAAAAATACACAGAATAAATAGAATATTAATTTATTTTTCATTTTAAAACATGATTTTTTGTAGAGAAATCATATTTTTAAATAATAGTTATAGTAGTATAGATGTTATTCTCACCATATACATTAAATAGAACATTCATTTTTTCTCTCTGCAAGGAAAGTCTAATATTTCATATGAAAAATGTAAAAAGTTTCATTTTTTGAAAACCATCGAATGAAATTAAAAATGGAAATTGAATTCCCATTATAATCCATTAATATTAATATAATTATAACGATAAAATAATGTCAAAAATGTATACATGGAGTATATGATTTTAAAATTCAATCTTTAACCATTTAAAAAGTGATTTTTAATCAATGAATCATATACCACATTGAAACATTTGAATCATATTCTCTATTAATGAAATATTGTTTGACAAAACATTAAACAAAATGAGAATATATAAATTCATGATATGATATATCAAGTTGGATATATATGAACCTCATTACTGAATTTGGGATTATATCATCAAAATTTTCCTCCATAAAATGATATTGACATGAAGTCCTTTACCATGATTTTGACTTATCACATGTATCATTATCTTTATGAATAATTATCTTATGTCAATTATTTACTTTGTTGAGAAATTTTTGATGTTTATTTTTTTTATTTAACCTATTATAATGTTTTATATAACTACATTATCAATTAATATTACATCTGATGTTTTTACCATATTCAGTTTATATGTCAAAACCTAGTTGGAAGGATGAATATAGTCAAAGTGATAATTATTTAAAAAAATATTGAATAATAATAGTGAAATACTCATCATATTCAAAAATAAAGTATTCTCTTAAAATAGGTAATTGAAAATGGTTATAAAAAATGATCTATCATTGTAATCATGGAGATGGTATGTTATTTGTGCACATTAGTAATGTTCCCATTTTATGATGATCCTTGCGGAAAGAAGCCAAGTGACATTTATATTTATGTAATTATCATTATAAATATTTTACATAATAATATATAATTATATATATATATATAATTCATGTGATGTGGTTATGATAAAATAATAATCATATTACTTTAATAGTGTGGTAGACCACACATCCACAAATGACATTATCACATTATTAGTGTGTTAAAAGGAAATAAGAAAATTATATACTATTTTTTCAAAAAGATAATTATGTCTTGGATATCATATATATTTCATAAAAATAAAAAAAAATTAAATACATTCTTAATACATTCTATGTATTGCGTGAAATAATCTCATCGCTTTAAGGAGGTTCAAGTACACAAGTCGACAAACCATGTTATAATATTCCCAAAAAATTTAATGCATGACGATATGTGTCATATAATAATTAAAAAATTATAAATATGTCATAAAAATCATATATATCATATAAAAATGGTATTTCAATCATTATTCCAAACATTTATATGTGGTAGTGGAAGAACAAACTACATCTGTTGGCAAGGTGGTAGTCTCTCATACACACAAATGATGATTGAGTACACCATTTTATCGAAGTGTTTGAAGTTTTAACCAATACCCTTAATATAATAACATCTCATTATATTTATTATATTCATATTATTATATAATAATTATATAAAAAAACTAATTGGTGGAAAATGAAATGAACCCAATGTACTCATTGAAGAACGTTACCTCTATTTCAGGTAGATCTATTTGGTTCACCCCAATGGATGTCCTTGGTTTTACTTTTTAAAAAATTAATGATTTTAGGATGAGAGAATTGATTTTTGGGAGATTATTTTTGAAGGGTTTGGATTATCGAAAAGGTTTTATAGGTATACTGAATGAGGGAGTGAATTCCCTTTCATAGTACGGGCGAGGTGGGATTCCTATAAATCAGAAAAAATCATACACTATTAGTATTTCTCCCAAAAATCATGTGTTAAAAACCAACCCTAACGATGCCCTTCGCAATGTGTCGTCCTATGGGGAAATTAATTAATATGATATCCCATTCAAGTATGTGGGTGAGCCCCATAGAGGAGACCACATGTTTTCATGGAAAATTGTGGTACATGGAGAGCTAGGAAATGAAGAAAAAGTTACGGTGGGGTTCTAGGATATTTGAGGGAACAATTAGTGAAAATGGTATTAGATTAGGAAAATAACCTTATGTGGGGTGTCACATTTTGGGTTGAGATATAGAGTCAACAATGATGATGTTGTGGTATAAATAGAGGGGGTGGATTTAGCATTGAAAGATGATAAATGGTTAAATGACTAAATAATATGAATTTTAACAAAAAGGTGGACCCCATACTTTGGGGAACCTACCTGATTAGAATACAAAAGTTAAAGATATTTGGCCAAGAGTATAAACCAGGTTGGGTGACCCCTTAGGATGATACACAGGGTGTGTGTGATTGGGGAGAAATAACACTAGAAAGAACATGAGTTGGACTGTGGTGGATATCTTCAGTCTAATGAACCATTCAAAAAATGTGGGTGAGCCTTAGAGAGTTGATCCTATCCCTTTGGGGAAACTATTGGTACTTAGTAGGTTTGGGCTAGAGCACTATATTATGGTGATTTGTCTGTATAGTCAATGGGGCCCAATTATGAAATTATGTTCTTCAAAAAAAGAAAAATTTTCCTTACATGAGGGGGTATGTTCTAAATATTTCCAAACATTGGATTTTATAAAATTCTCAAGTTCATTTTTCTAATTATGATTAATTATTATCCACTTGGTAAACATGTTTTTACCATAATCAATGTAATCAATTTAAATTTCATTCACTAATCATTTTTATAATAAAATTCCCTTACTAAACATTATAAATTATTATGATTCAAAATATGGAATCCATTTTTCTTAATTTAATTAACAGAAGTAGAAAAATTTTAATTTTAATGTAATTCCAGATATACAATGATAAATTATTTTTTAATATGAATATTTTCAAAAGTTTAATATGTTTTTATATCCAACTGAAACATAAAAATGTTACTAATTATCTAAATTGGATTAATTTATGTATAATTCAACTAATTTAACTTTAAAATAAATTAAAAATATAATTTAACAATACAGATTCTTTAAATGAAATGGCAGTTTTCAAATAAAATTGAGTATTTTTCTCTATTCATCAAAAAAAAGAAACTTTAGAGAAATACCTAAAAATTAAACCAATGTACCTATTGATATTATTATTTGATAAATGATTTATATTTTTTTTAAAAAATGTTAATGTCTAATTTTTTTTAAATTAATGCACTAATAAAAGGTTGTAAAATAGCATTTTAAAAAATATAGTTTTAGCATATAACTATATTTATGCATAAAAAATCAATTTGATGAAGTAAAAAAAATTTAATAAAAATGATTAAAAATAATATAGTTAGTTCTATTCATATCGAAGAATATATCTTCAGGGTGATAATTTCATTATTCACTAATTATATTATTAGTATATTATTAGTCAGTTTAAATCTGTATTGTGTGAAAGACAAGATATCAAAGAAACACATTTTTATGTGTCATATATACTACCAAACATATAAAACCATTTACATTAAAATTTCAATATAATTTAATATTTTAAAAAAATATGAAAAGGATTATTCTTTCATTACCTAGGTTGTAAAAAACCATCCTTGATACCTTGGTACCCTAATTCCTTCGATAGATTTTACATATCCTAAATGGGTTCCAAATCCCCATGAGTTGGATAGAAGCATATGAAGTTATACAAGAATATATAGGGAACCATTTTTATAAAAATAGTAGAATACAACCAAAAAATAATGGCATATAAATACTTCATAAGGAGAAAGTACCAGAGTTTAAATAGGTAAATCTTTACCCGAGATGTTAGATAAAAATACCAATGAAAACATCTTCCATATATTCTATATACATACCACGAAATTCACATAACCCCATGTAAAAATTGATCATTAGCTCCATAGGTCCCCAAAAACACACCATGGTCCTAATTGTGATCAAAATCCACCACCTCAAAGTGGTTATTATCCATTTCTCAGACATGGAATAAGAATGTCAACAAATTCCCCAAGGAAAACGTAAGGTATGATCTATAAATCTCATTATGGTATCACCACCAATTCCATAATATATTCCACTATAATAAACCAATCATTTATTAAATTAATATAATTTACATCATGTAATAATGTATTAATTTCATATTTGAAAAGATATTATTTTATTTAAATCAACATAAAACATTTCAAACATGAATTAAGTAGACATTTTAAATAAAATAATTTATAAAAATCCATTTTAAAGAGTAAAATTGGTGTGTAATTAATTGTTTATAAAATCAAAATCCTAAAAAACAATGACCATGGCCATCTACACTAATGAATGTAATTATCTAGATATAGGATCCTAACACTTCTCAAATTTTTTATCACATCTAAACATGTGTCAATACATCACTCATGATCTAGGTGAATATGATTCATCAACATCCCATTAGGGATAATTATGTTGAACTAGGTTTCTGTTACAATTATTACCACTAATACATTTATAGGGGATCAAGTTCGTAGTGTGCTTATCGAAAATAACCCATTAAGTACTATATCTCACATGCGATCATCCAATAATTATATAATAAAAAAATCATAAGATTTTATATCAATCATGAATTTCAATTAAATAAACTAATTTTGAGTTTTAATATGCCATATCAATTTCAAATCAAAACCTAGGATTCTTAAAAGATCAAACACTTTTTATCCAAAACCATTAATGTTATTTATTCATTTAAATTATACCCATTTTCTTAAAAAAAATCAAATCATTTCATCTATTTTATCACTATCCAAAATGCATCCCATAATTTCAGTTACTTGTAGTCAAGGGTTTTCTCAAAATCCCTTCTAATTAAATATTAATAGTCAAATCAATCCAAATTTATGTTTTATAAATCAATGTAAATCTATTTCACCAAAATCAATCATATTAGAGTTTCAGTTTACTATAAAATATCAAATGGACCCACATACCATTAAACAACATAAATCAATTGATCATCACCTTTACCTGGAATTCCAATGATGGTAGAAGGAGATGCAGATAAAAGAATCAGAACTAGAATCAAGATCAAAAAATAAAATGATTATATCCATAAAAATATAGTTTCTATACATAAAACACAATATGATATAACACTATCTAATGATGATATCAAAGAATATCAAAATATAACACCTAATAAGAGATCCAATTATTAGGGAGATCATATCTTCCATAGGCAATTGGATTCACCAAATAAGGGCATTGTGAAAACCAAAATTAGATTCTGTAAAGAATAGGTAATTGAAAAAACATAAAATATTCGAAAAGGGGAGATTAGGGAAATTGGGGTTCAATAATTTTAATTTTTTGAAATAATTGATAAACACATGCACGGTTAGCAGGAGTGGGTTAATAGTAAGAGGAAAACATGGACCACTAATATTTTAGGAACATAGTTTCCCCAAGGTGGGTGCATGGATTGGGTAAAAATACCCTAACCATGAATTCCCCTCAATATATTGGTTTCATGATTTTCACAAGGGGTATATTTTTTGGTAAAACCAGGTGTAGACTATGTATGCCCCAAAAACCCACAATTAATTATCATGTTATCCCAAAACAATGAAAAACAAATACACTACCCAAATGAAATAAAAAATATGAAATGAAAAACTAAAATAAGAATTGATATGTTAAAAAATCCTCACCATAAAAACATTATGTCACCATAAATCCAATCATGAATTTTCCATGCCAAAGAGATAAAGACACCGCTCTCTTAACAGTGCCTCAGGTTCCCATGTCTCGTGAGAATTAAATCCATGAGTCCATAACACACATACCAAGGGTATAATCCACTCATGACATACATTTTTCTAAAATTCTACAATATAGAATGGATACTCCATCATAGATAAATTAGTCTCAATATCAATATCCTCATTGATCAAGACATGATATGGGAAAAAAGATATTTATGATGTTTTGATCCATGGAAGAAATTGTTTTTCTATGTCAACTACCGAGGAAGTGAATTATAATAAGACACTTATTCCCCCTTCTAAAAAAACTAAAATTGCCACATTAATAGTGGTAAAAGATTACCATATTTTCTATATCATCATTACCCAACTGAGGAAAAACACTCAGGAACACATGAAAACAAACATGATACTCAAACAATTATCGATGAATATAAGCATAATATTTATACTGGAAATATGTCATCACTATTCTATGTAGAATAATCACATTATTAGTCTGAATCTCTTTTCCAAACCTATTATAACTAGGTATTCATCACCAATCTCTCACTATCACCATGGATATTTACATGGGAATCTATATAAGGCCTTAAAGGGAAAAATATGAATAGATGACTATGAATTTTCCTTTTAGAAAAACTCACCCTATACCATGTGGTTATCCCAAGCTCCTCTGAAATCTTGGTAGAAAACATGGGGAATGAATTCCAATATATGTATACCATGTTCTGAATTTCCATCTATATGTGGATGATATGTCATGAACCATCTCGCATTAGATCACATTACGAACTATAGGATTTTCAAAATATGAGAAGTGAAATGTGGATACCGATCATAATAATCAATAGATGAAACACGATGACACATGATAACCACTTATAAATAAATTATTGAAAATTACTCATCTTTGTTTGTATCACAAATGGTAACGTATTAACCTGATATAGTCATCAGATTGGTCACAACACACATCATGCTATTATGTTGAGGGGTACATAAAAAAATACCATTAATTCCATGAAAATATCAACCCATATCCATTTTGGAACTACAATAATATGGAAAAACCCCGAGGGTTTATGGTTCTCAACATTAATCTACTGAAAAGTATAATTACATGACACATAGATAGTGATGTCATGTTCCAAACCAATCCACTAAAATCACCACTAAATATAATATAAATAATTGGGGTATAATGGTGCACTTACAAATGACAGATAAGAGAGTCTCTCATCAGATCCTTCCATACAAAATAAGTCAAAATGCACCAGTTCTGGAATCATAGAATATCTTTTCCGATAAAGACCACTCAGTGACAGTCTCCCTAAAATGATTATAGTCTCTATCTACAATGAACTCATCATCGTATTGTCTATTACGAAGAGTCATCTTGATAACTTATTATTTAAATAGAAAACAAGTCAAAACATACTCTGAGTATTTCTCATATAATCTCAAATGAACCTTTGAAAATAGATCCATAAAATTGCACTCTTATAAGGATTCATTTATACCATGTGATAGCATTTTTCTTCTCAAATAATAATAAAAAATATTACACTTGTAAGGGGACAAGTAATTTTTAAATAAAAATATTTTAGTGACTCCACCCAAGGCCTCTAATAGAGATTCAAATATTTTTATATAATAAATAACTAAGTATTTTACTAAAAAAATAAAAAAACCAATTATCTAAAATGTTAATGAAACAATATATAAAGATCTTGCATCAGGGTTATGTGTTCAAGATCATAGATATGATATTTATTTTCATTTGGCCTAATTTTTGTAGATCTATAGGGAAAAAAATTACCACCCTTCATAATAAAATAGCCCAAAATTGAACATGATACATCATAGATGACAACATTTACCTACCTGGCCTCTAGATGTGTCAAAAATGACGAGAAATTAAAATTAAATTATATCTCAATGAACCAACTCTAACACTAATCTTCCTAAAAAAACATTATTCCTTTTTGAGTGACTACGATCATTGTAGAATCCAACATTGATACATCATTGAAAAATTGGAGCTAATAACCTAATAGAAAAGAGTGTCAGAATCCTTAAAAATATATCAATAGTTCAATGGTTATAAAATATTTCACCCTATTTGGATAAAATAAGATACAATTCTCTAATCCCACATTTCCCAAGAATATCCTTTCCCGAATCAAGAAACAAAAATTCAAAATCATTACATAAAGTGGGATATCATTTAATGTTTTTCAAAATTCACTCAAATGATGTACATAATCCTCCTTGGTTTTTATGATAACCGTGATACCATCCATAAAACAAAATTGAATGTCTAAAGGTACTCAAGGAAAATACTTTTCATCAATTAAATGAAAAAAATTAATGTATTTTAGACTACGAGGAATAAAAATATACTCATGTTGTCCATATGTTATTCTAAAGAAAGTCTTTGTAATTTATGATTCATTATTCCAAAAATGGTGGTAGATAGAGAAAATATTAATCTTCGAGAACCCCTTATATGATTGCATCTAGTCAAATAAGTCATATATACAAGGTAATGAATACTTTTTCATTACCACAACTCGATTGAGTTCCTTATAATCAACACATAGGAAAATAATACCATCAACTTTATTTGAAAAGAGATTTGATACCATCCAATGTGACACAATCCAGCATAAAACTCCATGTTTAGGAAAACAACCTATAAATTCATTTACTCTTTATACTCTACTACTTCTATTTAGTAAGAATTAGCAACCCATAGATGTGTAATAGATGCTAAATTGATAGAAACCAATATATCTTTAACCAATGGGAACAATAAAAATCTGATTAAAAAATTAAGAATCATGATGCCAGCAGGACGGAGAATGTTACTCCAATATTATCACCTAATATAAAATGAAACATTGATATTACCCTTAAAACATAATAAATTTATGTTTTTATCTAATAAATATCATGTCAGACTCTCTATGTATGGAATGGGCCACCCCATCTTGCATTGTAATGGTGTTGCATCGAGGATAACAATCAACTTTGTTATGAAGAGTAATGATCCATCGAATCCTAGGAATGAAATTAAGAGATTTCATAATCTGGACCTAAAAATTCTTGGTATGTAAAATCGGTAATAATGATTATATAAAAATTATACAATAGAGAATATTATATCTCATTGTTCTGAGGGGAGTAGAAACATCCACTAGATAAGATCAAAGCACTATAAGAAGGGTGGTAAATCTATATCCTGCGTTGATATGAATGGGTGAGATTCACAAAATCAAATAAAGTTATTACGAAGGATGAAGCTATAATTATAGTTTCTCTCACATTCAAGGATCCCATATAAAATTTTACAAGAGACGATTCTAATACATAAAGAAGAATCATTCCATATTAGAGTGGATAGAAAACATTGTTCTTATAAAATGAGATTCCACCATAGTATATTTAGTTGATAATTAGATCATTACACTGTGTCTGTTAGAAGTGATATAAGGGATTTTTTTCAAGTGACCTAAACATCAATATGAAGAATAAAAAATTAGTGACTCAGTCAAAATTCATTTCGATTGAAAAACCTTATAACATTTGTAGAAATTGAAATGTTCCTTATTAGGCACTGATTGGGGTATGGAAGATCCATACTATCAATATTCTTCCAAGGATTCATCAATATTACTCTTTCATTTAATGTAACACATATAACTACCACAAAGAGAAAAAGGAACTCTAGAAAACACTAAAATACCAACTAGTTCATGATCAACCATCAATGATCTGTCTATAACATCAGAAAAATATGTCATCTTTAAGATGAAAACCAAAGATTGAATATCAACTTGAATTCAAGAATAAAATAGTCATTCCTTTTGACTATCATTAGTCAAAATATTAGTATAAAAACTTCTCATCCCAATAAATATGTTTTCATACTAAGTTACATTCTTTTCACTTTTATGTATACTAAGAAACTCCATATATTTTTCACAAACAATATAATCTTGATATAATTGATCGATAAAATGTTTATTTAATTATTTCTACTCTAATAAATTATGCTTCGTCACCGTCACCATTCAATCTGACAACCATATGATAATCTTTTCAATCTGGAAATAAGAATACTTCCCATTAATTTTATCATGTGTTTTGAAGAACATAAAAATATGCTCAATTCCTTTCAACCATTCCATATCCTCTTCAAGATCATTAGTGCCCAAATTTTGATCGTCATTTAGGATAGAATATCCTATTAATGTTTTATTGAGTCTTCCCTTAAAGGTTCCACATCTAGATCCTAAATGAGAATTGGTTTCTATACCAATCTTATATCATAGAAATCACACAACACTCACTAAATGAGATTCTAATAAAATGGAGGACTTTCAAGACTTTTTTCAAGGATATATCCCTCCATTGGTCTATTCAACCATCTTCAAGGAGGAAGGATGCTATGCACCCAAAATCAATAATAATAGAAACATTATCAAGTATACTCATATCAAAAACTCATATGAAATTATAAACATTCCATTCCCATCAAAAAAATTTCAATTCTTGATTTTTCATAACATTCATTTTTAATAGGGAAAACTCTAGAAATTGATCAAATTTCACTTCAATGAAACTCATCCACATCACCCAAAGTGAATTATTTCTATTTATAACAATTTTTAGATAGGAACTCTTTCATAAATAACTCATCTATCCTAGAAATAGTACCTCTTATCTACTAGAAAACCCCAGAACATATATCATAATCAATAACATATTCTTAACCCACACCTCTAATACATGTTTTTAAAGAAACATCTCATATACCCAATTACAATGATACTTTATCTAGATCGTACATATCATGAAGGGAGTTCCTGATCCCCATTGGGTAGTGACAAGAACCTCCAATTATATAACAAAATAAGGGAATATTTTTCCCCCAAAATAGTGGAAGATAACAAGATAAATTTTTTAATATAATCATTCCTCAAATATAAAATACCTAAATTCACATAGGTAAATGAGTAAATGAGAATATAGATAAACCACAAAATGATAAAACCAAGAAATGTTTCCATAAAAAACATGAAATTCACCAAAACCTATGTAAAATACTGGACCTAAAGTCCAATAATAACCATAAAAACTCCAAGTTCATAAGGATTAATAACATCCATAACCTCAAATTGGTGCAGTTTTATTTTTCTGTCCAAGAACAAGGAGTTAAAAAATTCTACATGAAAATTATTGGATGTGATATATAAAAAGATGTAGGGACTCATCATGTGTTCCATAATATATTCTATAATAATAATCCAATAATGCTTCCAATTAGAATTAAATGGGGTATGATAAAATATAAATTTTTCATATTCCAACAAAAATATTATTTCTATTCAATCGACAGAACACATTTCAAACATAGAATAAATAAAAATATTATATAAAATAATTTATATCAATCATTTCACTTGAATAAAAAATTTATACAATAAGTGGAATATATAATAAAAATAATACACAATAGAAGTCATGATCATATTCTATGAAGTATGATATTTTCTCACTCTAGGATCCTAGAACATCTCAAATTTTTAATCATGGATAATCATGTGTGCACATGTACCTTGGCCTTAGGCAAAATAGGACTCACCATCATCTCATCAAGGATAGTATGCTAAACTACATTTTTGTTATTATTTTATCAATAAAGAATTTTTATAGGACAAATATCTAAACATGATTATCAGAAATTACCCACTAAATACAAAGGATCACATGTTCTAAATTAATTAATATTTTTTATGAAAGTTATCAATATTTAAATTAAAAATCACATACTATTCAATTTCATAAATTTTACTTCCAAAACTACAATTCCTTTTCAAAACAAAAACATAGTGTTTTCAATATTTATGACTATTTCAATCCAAAAGAAATAATTGTTTTTTAACACTTCAATTTATTATATTTTATTAAAACAAGTGTCAAATAATTTTATCAATTAAATTACTTTCGAAATTCATCCCATAATTCCAATTCCATTAGAATTGGGGGGTTTTCTCAAAATCCATACATGTTCACGTTTCAAAATAAAATAAATCAAAATCGATGTTTTCAAAATCAATTGAAATAAATTTCAAACCAATCAATCATATAAGAGATTAAATTTCATGAAAAATATAAAACGGAACCACATTCATTTAAATCATGCATATCAAATGATTAAAATCAATAATGGTAATGATAATGATGGTCGAAGGGGAAGAATGTTAATGAATCAGATATAGAATACACATCATACAACACAATTATATGATCTTTATAAGTTATGTTTAGACCCATAAAGAATATTATAATATAAAAATCATAACGGAGTAGAGGAATTTTGATTGGAAGAGATAACCCAATAGGAGAACCACTTATCGGAGAGGGATCTGATCATCCACCACCACTTTGAATAGCTATATGAATAAAGTTAGGCATCCAAAATTACATATTAAGAGCCTATAAGGAATATAAAATCATATTGAGGTTTAATGGGGTGATTTGAAACATATATCATGGGGTTAGTGAATTTTAAAACAATTTTCATAACACATAATAACAGCATCAATCATTAGATGGTGGGAGGTGGGTGGTTAGGAGAAATTTTGTACTAACCGTACACCCCTACATTTTTGAGAACACAATTTCATAGGGGTTGGTGCATTGTTTGGGAGACAATGAAAAAACCATAAATAACCCACTATCTTTGGGTGTGTGGTTTTTTCTAGGGGGAACATGTTTTGGTCAAACCATGCCCCAAACATTGACTTTTCGAAAGACTCCATTGTATGGACCCGACCCCATTTTCCTAGAGACGGTGCCTTGTTTTATTAAATTTTAATATAAAAAAGCAATATTCTTTTCCAAAGACCATTTATTTTAGTTGATTTTGGATACATGATACATAAAAATATTATAGAAGATAACATAAACATTTGAAATGGAGTATAATTGAAAACACACGCCTTTAGAAAAACATGAACATAATATGTAAGGAAAATGAGTTGAGTAAATATTACAATAATAACAAATATTCATGGGTATTCTACTAGTTGAATAACTACATGAACTATCAATTTATCACTTTATATTACAAGAAATTCAAATTTTGGGCATTCTGAAACGTAACATCAAGGCCTCTTCCAAGACATTTAAAAAATATTAAGGCCTCGTCTAGAACCACATCTGAAAATGGTCAAGATCGTGGCCAGGCCCATATATATTCATCTCGTGAGACATGTTGATTCATCGATGATCTATAGAGAGTCGAATCCATCACATGATATGTCCAATGCATTCCTCACATGATTGGGATAAACATAAACAATATATATTTTCATTTTATAACTTACATATGATATGTAAATAACATTCCACAAACATTAAGCTTAAACACTAACCATTCAGAGCAAATTGGTGAATGGTTTCAAGATAGAACATCCATAGTCAAAAAAATTATATAACAATCAAATTTATATTTTATATAATATCAAAATAAATTATCTCACTAATATATAATAATCAATAAGATTGTTGATGTAGATGTAGATACTCTTCTAAAATAATCGAGTAATTCTTAAGATAAATCTGCTTTTAATTTGAAAAGAACAGTTATTTTGGAAAAACATTATATAAAACAATAATTAAAATGATATTATTTTAAAAATAAAATGATTGATATTATGATGACCATGGTTGCTAAAAAAGGTTATATATTTCGCGTGAAAATATGTAATAAGATGAGAAATTCACTAGAATCATGCTTGTATTTCATAAATAATTTTGAATTTTCCTTTATAAAACATGTAAACATAAATAAAGTAATGAAGATTTATAGTTGGTAAAAATATATAGAACACTCAAATATAATTTATAAGGCGAACATAATAATACAATAGAATTTAATTTATGTAATTAGATAATAAAAGTAACCCAAATGAAAATAGAGGCTCGGGTAGAAAACCCCTTACCACAAATCCGAATGTGTTATCCTCTTGAACATAAGGTCCTGTAATTTTAAATTAGACATATTAATTATATCATTATGAACCAATTATAAATGTATATAGATTATAAAAATTTAATTATGATCATTTATGACCTTATTGATAAGTTATAAGATTGAATTATGTCGTTCCGGAGTGTATGTTTCCTAGGTTTTCATGATTTGTATATTTTTATATGAGTATGGTGTGGAAATGAAGTAGTTTTATAGAAATAAATTTAGATATTATTTATAAACAAACAAAATAGTTAGTGTTTATATATATATTTTTTTTACATGGTATGGGGATGATTCATAGGAAGAAATTACAATCAATTTTATTATTTGGTGGTATTTGGAATATTATGAACTAGTTTTTTCATATGAGTTAATACTATGTACATATAACGGTTCCGGAATATAAATTTTGTTATAATAAATATATTATAGTCTAATTAAGACATTAAAATTTTTTAATGAAAAATACTGAATTATAAATAGAAGAATGAAACTTCCTCAACCACGAAGGTTGAAATTTGGAACCTCACGATGCATGATTTCATTTTTAAGGGAGGGAAAGAGAGTAAGAATATTGATAATGGGTATTACATTAAGATTGTATTATAAAAGTATATAGATGATAATGCAGTTATAAAGACCAATTCGATAGAGGATGTTATGAGATAACAAGAACAAATGATAAATTTAAATGAAACTAATTGAAAAAAAGATGATTTGCCTCTTGAAAAAAACCTCCTTGAGAACCTCCTTAAGGGAAGGGGTTTTGGCCCTATGGAATAAATAAGAGATCCTAGAAAAGGGAAATGAATAAGGAAGTGATTTTGTGATGGTAATAGACAAGGAACAAGGCTTTAAAGTTGTGATGAGAAGAGGGGGTGAGGGGATTTTTTAACGTGAAGGAGATAACAAAATTTTGAATATTTTTTTCATTATTTTATTATTTCCCTCAATACAATCAACAGTGTTGATTAATGTGACCCATAATAGTAATAAGTCCATTTATGGTAAAACCTAATGGGAATACATAATTTTCACATCACTTGTGACCCAATTAGTCATGTATTTATCATTTATCATAAATTATCATATTTTACTATTCACCCAAAATTCCAATATTTTAAAAAAATATCAAAAATTTACCGAAACAATTTTTTAACATATATAATTAATAAATTGAATCCATTTTTTGAAAATAATTTTCTATGTGTTTTTAATATAATTTTTTAAATTAAATAATAATTTATTCCACAAAAACAATAAAATAATGACTAGTTTTATAAAACCTTGAGAAAATAATCATTATCCCATAAAATTATCTTATAAAAAGAAGAAAATAAATTAAATATTTTTTATTAGATTTTATGAAAATAAAATTTCATTTAAAATTATTAAATTAATCAAAAAATTGTAATTAGAGTTTTTATGACATACAAAAATAACAATACTTATACTATAATCGTGTTTTCACCTATAACATGTCTAAATTGAACTTATGAACTCATGGTTGATGTTTATTTTCTTTTTTGACAAATTTAAGCTTTATTAATATTCAGAAGTGCTTGATAATATTCATTAAAAACTATATTTTTCATATCCGACTCCAAATCCTCAACTGAATGCTAACGTGTGTGTGCCAATTTTTTGAAATTCAAATCACAGAGGTGGTAAAATTATGTTTAATGGAAATATTATAAAAAAGTGGTGTTTTTTAGAGACTGAGTGTTTCATGCATGCAATTTTATATTTATTTTAAAAATCTCAATGTGTAACATTATCCCCTCTTCATATAAATTTCATCCTCAAAATTATCAAAATGTTACCTCATAAAAAGATTTGGGTGGTGCTTCATAATTAGCTCATCGGGGTCCCATGTTGCATCTTCCATTTTATGATTTTCCCAAATTATATTTATCAGTCAAGTCATCCAAATTCTCAACACTTGTTATTTAGTGTCCAAAATATAGATAATATCTTTATCATAAGTTAGTTCAATTTCTAATACTATTCCATCAGATGTAAGTACCTGCATTGTTTATAGTATGTAGTTTCTCAGTAATGAGGCATATAACACATTGCTTAGTTTCGATAGTCTAGGTGGCACAATCAAATGATATGTAATATATAAAATTATCCCCATTATTTCAAAAGGGTCTATGTACCTAGGGTTCAGTTTCTCTTTCTTACCAAATATTTTAACACCCTTCCATGGAGATAATTTTAAGAAAACATGATCTCTCACTTGAAATTATTAATCCATAATTCAATTATCATAATATCTCATTTGCCTTCTTTGAGATTATTTGATATGGGTTTGAATTGTCTTTTCCTTAATTGTTGTTTCCTCCACAATCTATAGTCCCAGAAGCTTCTTTTTAGCAACTTTATCCCAACATGTTGGTGTTCGACATCTCCATCCATACAATGCTTTATATGGTTCCATTTTAATAATTTAATAGAAATATTATTTTAGTAAAAGTCCAATAAAGGTAAATTTTTACAACACATACCTTGAATTCCAATTTTAAATGATCTCAACATGTCCCCTAAGGTTTGGATCATCCTTTCATAATGCCCGTTAGATTGTGGGTGGTAATCAGTACTTAATAAAAGCTCAGTATCCAATTATTTTTGAATACTTTTCTAAAATTTTGATGTAAATCATGGATCATGATCATAGAAAATTCATATTTGTTCTCCATAAAGTCTCACAAAATCATTGATATAGAGTCCATATAGGTACTCTAGTGGCCAATCCACCCTTATAGTGATGAAATGTGCTGAATTTGTAAGTCGATACACAATTACCAATATTGCATCATTCATTCTTAGAGTTTTGGGTAATCGAGTGAAATAATCCATGGTGATGTCATCCCATTTCTATTTCGTAATATGATAATGTTGCATTAATCCACTACTTTATTGTCATTCAGCCTTCACTTATTGACATAGTAAACATCAGGATACATAATCATCAATTTCTCACTTCAGGTTGTCCCATAAGAAATGTTCCTTTAAATAACAATACATTTTTGTTCTACCAGGGTGTATAGTGAAATTCTATCTATAGACATCATACAATAACTACGTTTTTTTAATGGTTATAAATAGAACACAAATAATTTTCCCATATATCAATATACCATCTTCACATGCAATGTCAACCATATTCCCATTTTACAAGACATTAATTATCTATTGAAGATTCTCATCATCAGACTATACAACATTAATTCCGTCCAATAAAGATGGTAGGGAAACCATTTGAAAAATTATTGATGATTCAAATTCATTGATAATTCCCATATCTATCCTCACTAGATCTATGTACAAAGGATCCTTATCAATCCTCATTTTTTTGTGAACTCCATGATCCTTCCTGCTCAATTCATCAGCAAACTTGTTTTCCTTTCAATGGTGGTAGTGTATAGAAAAATCATAATCCTTGAGTAGATTGAGTCACCACCCTTTAGTCATGTTGAGTTCTTTATGTGATAAGATATATTTTAGACTCCTATGATCTATATATATCCCACATCTATCACTATAGAGATAGTTTCTGCATATTTTAGTAGCAATGATGACAACATCTAACTCAAGATCATGAGTATTATAGTTATGTTCCAGAATTATTAATTACCTTGTTGCATAGTCATCAACTCTATCATTCTGTATATGGATACAATTGTTCCCATTATTTGAAGAATTACTATTAATCAGAAACCCACCATTGCCTAATGGTAGAGTTAGGATCAGAGCGTTCACTAATCTCTAATTTAATTATTTGAAACAGTCCTAACATTCTTTTTTCCATATGAACTTCATCCTTTTACATGTATTCATTGTTATTGGGTTGGATAAATGTGTGAAGTTCAAAATGAAATTTAAATAATAAATTGATAAACCAAAATAAATATTTACCTCAGTTATGTTCATTGTAGTGGGCTATTCCTGCACAACCTTTGCCATTGTAGGATCTGGATACATCCCATCCATTGAGGCATGTGGCCATGAAATGAAACTGATTGAATCCAAAAGTCACACATTCATAACCTCCCATATAATTCATCTCTTATAAGAGTCATCAAAATAACCCTCAAGTGATTTTCATAATCTTTGTATATTTTGGAGTATACGATGATATCATTAATAAATAGCATCACAAAGTCATCCTGATATTACTTGAAAACACTATTAATTACATCCATGAAAATAAAGGATGCATTAGTAAGTCCAAAAGGCATTATTGTAAACTCATAATTCCCACTACTAAAAAATGGGCCAGGGGAGTTCCACCCTTTTATTAGCACTAAAAAACACAGTGATAAAGGGGGGCCTTTATCAGCGTTAAAAAATCAGGATAAAGGGGAACATTTAACAGCGCTAAAAATAAGCGCTGTTAAATGTGGCCCTTTATCAGCACTTCTTTTACTAGCGCTGATAAAGGGGGGATTTATCAGCGCTTTTTCCTACTGCTGATAAATTTTATGTTTCAAAAAAATCATGAAAAATAAAATATTGTTATATATGTATATTTATATTGACATTAATATAATATATATTTTTTAAATATGTTTTATATAAGTATAAATAGACTATTACATTGAATATATAATAAATTTAGGGAAAATTACTTTAAAATATTTTAAAAAAATTATATTAATTAATAATTTTCTATTTATTATTGATTAAAAATCATTTAATAAGAATTTGAAGCCACAAAAAATCCAAATAATTAATAAAAGATGTAAAATAATTTGAAAATATAACTCAAACATCAGAAAGCCATAACATTTGATCTAGGTATCTGTTTGAGCTCTACATAATATCAAATTGAAGCCTGCGATGAGTTCTACAAGCTAGTGACCCACGCGATGCTTTTTTCTTAATCATCAAAGGCCAAAAAAGGCCCTGAAAGCCTCTAAAACTAATCTTTTAGTTGGGATACCCCGATTTGTTAACATTGAAATAGTTATACCTTATTAACCAGATTTCTTTTAGTCCTATACCACATATCATATCAAATATTGTTTCATTTTCTTCTATTTGACTATTTGTGGAGCAGAAACGAGCTTCTGGATTAGATGTTTTGTTCGTATTAACATTCTATGGCTTTTCAAATACACATATTTATGTATTTATTCATAAATATATATGTGTTTATCTGTGTGTGTGTGTTGTATATATGTATTTATTTATTTATTTTTAAATACAAATAAAAAAAATATTTATTATTTGGTTTTAAAATTAATCTTATAAGTATATATTAATATATAAATAAATATACGGATAAAAAATTATAACTAAAAATATATATATAAATAAATATAAATATATATTAATATACGAATGAATATATATATATATATAAAAATATATAAATAAATATATTTTTATTAATATAATTCAATATTAATATACGAATAAATATAACTATATATATATATATAAATAGATATATCATTAAATAGAGAAAAATGAAATGTCTTAGTGGTAAAGGTGCAGCAGCGAAATGGGGGAGGTTGCGAGTTCGAGTTTGGGTGGAAGCAAATGGGTGTGTGCACGTGTGGGGATGCATGTAATGGGAATCACATGGGAGATTATAAGGGGGTCCTCCTAGAACTGTTAAGGGGGTGGTCAAGCTCTGTTAAAATATCCCCCCGCATTATATAATTAATTTTATTTTTTTTATTTTTTTATTTTTTTGACTTTTATCAGCGCCAAAAAAAGGGCTGATAATGGGGTCTTTTATCAGCACATTTTTAGTGTTGATAAAAGGGTCCTTCATCAGTGCTTTTCGAAGTGCTGATAAAACGGACCCCGCCCCCCACCCCCTTATCCTTAGCTTGATTAACAACGCTTTTTTTAGCACTCGTAATCGACTTTTCTAGCACTGATAAAGGCCATATTTGAAGTAGTGGCCCAAACCTGGTTAGAAATGTTGTCTTTAGAATATGATACTTTCTCATATGTAACTAATGATATCTATATAAAAAATTAGTCTTTGAAAAATAATGGGCCTTTTGAAGATGATAAAGTAAATAATCAATGAGAGGTATGGGAAACATGTTCATTATTTGTATAGAATTTTTCACCCTATAAGTCAATTCCCAACATCATAAATCAATATTTCTTTTCAAAGAAAAGAACAGGGGCTCCCCATAGAGAAATACTAGGGAGAATAAATAATTTATCACTCAGTTACTCTAGTTATTTCTTCATTTACACTAATTCCACTATGTCTATTGTATAAGGGGTATTGTATATGTTCCTTAAATAAAGAATTATGTGATTGGAAAATTCATTTTCCCGCTCTAGAGAATGTCCATGTATGATATCATAAAACACGTCAATATATTCTTAAAAAATTGGTATGTCACCTATCATAACATTCCCTTCCTCACCCGAATTAATTACATTCAATTCCACGACAATAATTTAATTTAGTAGAGCTATTATGGGTGGATCTATATAAGATTCAGATGTTGATGATTCTACCCTAAAGATAAATTATTCCATATCATCCTCAAAAATTGTAACCTGCTTCCTATAGAAATAAATTTTTACATCATTATTTGAAAACCCATCCATTGCAAGGATTATATCAAATTATATCATTCTTATGACATTAAAATTACCAGATAAAGCACCATTATGTTCCATAATGGAAGCTTCCTAACATCGATTTGTTTCAATGATACTTCCCTTAAGTGTTTTGACTGAAAAATCTCTTATTAAATCAAATTGGAAATATCTAATTTTCTTGGAAAGCATTGAATATATGAAAGAATACAATGATCTATAATTAAATAAATCATTGGAAATATTTGAGGAACCGATTAAATTACCTGCAATCACATCACTAAGAAATTCAATATCTTCTATTGTGATTGTATATGCTTATCCCTACTCACGTGGAATTTTCTGTGGTAGGTTTCTTTGTCTTTATGGAAAATAAATATTATTGTGTCCCATATCATGAAAATTATATCAGTTAACATTAATAGCTTAATTATTACCCTTAAAATCACCAAAAATATGTTCTTTCCGTCCACATTTGTAGCATACTCATTTTCCTTTTAGACACGTAGTGGGGTGGTTCCTTCCACAATTATCACAGGGAGGAAATTCAACTCTTCTCTTCATCCCCATTTCTTTATTTAATTTTTAATTTTTTCAGAAACTCTCTTCTTCTCTTTCTTAACATTAAAGTTGTAATACTTAGATAATTCCTTTTCCTTCTTGTTATCACATGAAACTATGTCCACATTTTATGAAAAAAATTGGAGACCAATGCCCATTAGAAGATTGTACTTGGGACATCAATGAATGGATAAATTTTTTATCCTTGAATTAAGTATGATGTCCACAACATGAATTTTTATCCTTGTGAAGTTAGCTTCATACATTGCAACATTCTCATCTTCTTTGGCCGTAAATTCAGAAACTTCATTCCCATATATACTCATTGTTCATGCAGAAATTATTTCTCTCTGAATATTTTCTTAAAGTCCCTCCATTACCTATTTTCTATCCATTTCGCCTCCTTTGTGTTTTAGATTAACCACCACCTCTAATTAACATCTCCAAACAGATAATAAACTTTAATGAGGACCTTCTCTCATTCATTATATCCCAAAGGGAGAAACATATTATCTAGGGAACTTATCCACTACTCAGCTACAAATGGGATTGTAGTCCCATTGAATGATGAAGGGATTTTTCACACAAAGCGATCCAACATAACTCATCCATATGGTGTATTAGGGGGATCCATATAGTTATTGTTATTGTTCGTAAGCTGAGTTAGTTGTCCCTATATAGTTAAATGTTTTTCTATAACAGTTATAACTCAAAATCCAACATCATTTTCTTGCATAAGTGGGAAATCTCTCCATGGGATATGCATGTTCATGTGGTTTCCATTTCATCCATTAGGCACCATTTCTATATAATGGAATACACAACAATAGGTTATGAATCATAATGTATAATCTTAACATAGAAAAATAGTTTTCATAAATTGAAATCTTATATATGGATAATCCCATAATCACAAACATGGTTTCATTGAGGAAACATTTACATTTAAATTATTCATAATGGCTTGCAAATAATATTTGATTTATCCTAATCATATCTATAGGGAGTGTCAAACTAGGTGTGTAGTAAGGCCCATTGTTGTGTACCAAAATACCCTGTGTCAAACCAGAAACTTCTTGTCAGAGTTTTCACTCATAATACATCTGTTCCAGAACCACATCCAATTTTAGTATCTAGACATAGTTGTATATTCTTGAAATATTCACATAATATATTCCTTACAAAAAATTCTATGATATTATTTAATTTTTTATCCACATAGATTATATCAGGGGTTTGTTTTCTAATATATGTTTTCTAAATCTAGTTTCAATGTTTCTACTAAACATCCTTTAATACTAATTATAGAGACCTTACTCTAGTTTCCCAGATCTAGTGCCTTATATTATTACATTTAAAAATAAACATTGAATATTCAACCTGAAGGACCAAGTTGTTCAATAGATTTTGTCGATAAGATACATAGATAAGTTCAACATTACAACTTGAAAAGAAAACAATTGAAATGTTTTATTGGGAACAACCACCACTCTATGATTATCCATACAAGTTAATCATAATATAAAACATCATGTCCTGGAAAAAATTAAACCTAATAAGGGGTGATATTAGATATTCAATAAGTGTAAAAAGTATTGTGGAAGATAACATAAAAATTAGACATAGTGAACAATTGAAGACACATTCCTATATAAAAACATGAACATAATATGGTAGGAATTTGAGATGCGTAAATTTTTAGATAATAAAACATATTCATGGGTATTATTGTTTTCAAATAACCACATGAACTATCAATTGATAACATCAAAATGAGTGTAATGAAAATTTTGAACAACATGAAACTTATCATCAAAACCTTATTAAAGACGTTTAAAATTTATTAAGGCCTCTTCCAAAACCATATCTCAAAATGGGAAAGGCATCAGCCATGTCCATATCTATTTGTCTAATGAGACCAACCGATTCATAGACGTGTTATAAAGGGACCCACCAGTCACATAATAATTCAAATTCATTCCTCATATGATTGTGGATAAATATAAACCACATATAAATTCATATTGAAGGTAATATATGAAATGTAAACAAATTTCTCCGAACATTATTCTTAAACCCTATTCGTTAAGAGTAAACTGGTGAATGGTTTTAAAATATCACATCCATATTCAAACTAGTAATATACAATTAAATTAAATATATTAGATTTTATAATGAAATATTAACTCTATTAATAGATAGCAATATACACGTGTGTTGAAATAGATGAAGATACTCTTATAAAATTGGTGAGTTATTCTTGAGAAAAATATTCTATTATTTTGAAAACAATGGTTCTTTTGGAAAATTATTTATTTAAAACAAAACCTAAAGTAAGATAGTAATTTCCTAAACAAAATGAGTTATTTTAGAAATATAATTTTTTTTAATAAATGATTTTATTGTTCCCTTGAAAATTGGTAAGAATTTGAGAAATTCCCTTGAATTGGGAGTATATTTCTAAAATAATTTTGAAACATCCTTTAAAAACATGTAAATCCCTATAAAATATGGGAGGATTATTGTTAGTAAACATATATAGAACACTAAAATAGAATTTATGAATAATATATAATAATACATAATAATTTAATTGAGTTAATTAGATAATAAATGTAACCTAAATGAAAATAGAAGTTTGTGTGAAAAAACACTGACATTAAATACAAATGTGTTCCGCTCTTGAACACAATTTCCAGGAATATGAAATTGGACTTATTAATATCATAATTCAGAACCTTTTATAAATTATTTTAGTTTGTCATAATTTTATTAAGTTCACTAAGTTCATATAATGATATGTTATAAGATTGAATTCCGTAGTTCCAGAGTGTTCGGTTCCTTGGATTTCATGATCAGTATATTTGTATATGATTATAGAGGTTATTGTGGATAGCATGTAGTTGTATTTAATGTAAATTATATATTAAATATAAATATCTTTAAATGTTAACAGTTATATATAAAAAAATTTACATTGTATGGGGATGAATCATGGGATGAAATTACAATCACATAGATTGTTTTGCGGTATTTGAATTATCATGAACTAGTTCTATCATATGACTTAATACTATGTCCATATACTAGTTCATGAATACAAATTAGTTTAATATAAATATATTATTACCTATTTCAACCATTAAAATGGTTTCATGACCAGTAATGATGGAGAACTTTATGAAAGAAACATTGGTATCCATGAAGGTTAAAAATTGAAACCTTAAGGACGATGATTTCATTTATATGTGTGTGAGAGAGAGTATGATGATTTATAATGGTTATTACATTAACATGGTATAATTATCGTATATAGATGCTACTGGAGTTATATATATCAATTGGACAGAAGAGTATAAGGGATAATAAGAAAAAAAGATAAATTGAAATAAAAGTAATTGAAAAAGAAAGACGCTTTAACATTGGAAAAAACCAACCTAAGGACATTTTTATTGGAAGGGTTTTTGGTCTTTTGGCAAGGCCAAGAGCTTCTGGACATGGGGAATGACAATGGAAGGGTATTTGGGCATGGATTTCTATAGTCACATGGCTTGAGAGAAGTGAAAAGAAGAGGGGTTGGGGGTTTATAGTGGAGGAGTGGATATAATTTTGAATATTTTATTCATTATATTATTAATTCATTCATAACAAAAGATAGTGTTGATTTATGTGACCCCTCATAATAACCTGTACATGCGATTTTGAACCTAGTGGGAATATGTTGTAATGACCCAATGTTTTATCATATGTAATTCCCTTATTATAATTATTCATTATAGTATAATCACATTAGGAATCACAATAACATTTCATGATACTAAATATAATGTGATCATTAAACATAATATTGCCACTTCTATGTATTAATTTTCAATAATCTGACATACATTTTTGTGTTCGGGGTAATTTTTGGAGTCTAATAGAACAAACATAATTTTTAGTGAGTAGTAACCTACACTTCTGAATAGTCACCTACCATTATGAATAGTAATACCACCATTTGAATAGTAAATAATCCAAAATACTAGTAACCTCACCCATGAATGATTAAGTAAAATTTAGGCATTTTATAAGTGATAATATGACCATAGTAAAAGAATTTGTATTTTGGTATGTCATAAATAAATAATTATAATTAATTAGTTAATTTAAAAGATATTTTATTTCCCTAACATGTTTTCATAAATTAAAAATAATATTTCTTCTAGTTTTAATATAATTTCATAAGAACTTATTAAAATTTTGAAATCATTATGAAATCAGTATTAATTTTAAAATCAGAATTTTTAAAGTAAAATTATTTAAAAAAATTAAATTAATAATATTTAGAATATTATTTCTGATCAATGGAGTTCATTTTTGGATTCTACACATAGAAAAAGTATTAGGGTAAAATTTTGGAATTTTTCCGAAATACATGAATTTTTTATGAATAGTGAGATGCTATAATTTACCAAAAAAGCTAAATACGTTAATTATAGAGCCATGTATTATGGTCTACTGATGTAAGTCGATTATTATGATCTTAATTGAAATTATAACTATTATTGGTCATGTAAACATCACTCTTACATGTCTTTTGGATAAATAATAAATTAATGAATATAATATTGAGAAAACCCTTTTCACCTCCACTATAAATACTACCATTCACACCCTCATTTCCACACACCTCTCATGATTCTATAATTTACTAAATCTATCCTAGAAAATTCCATATCCCTTACCCAACATTCAACGTGCTTTTGGAATCATCAAATTACCTATCTATGGTTTCTTATGGATGATTCAAGAGGTAATTCCTCTCTCTCACTCTTCCATTAATTTATTTTCAATTTCAACATATTTTCATCATATATCCCCACCTATCCACATCCACATGGTATCGTAATTATATTTCCATGCATATAATTTAATGTTATGATAATAATGGGATTATATATCATCCTACCTCCATCTCCTATTCGTTTTATTTTATAAAGGGAAATGTTGTTCGGGAGGTGTTAACTTATCACCTTCAAGAACGAAATGTTTTCCTTTTTCCTCTATCGCCTTCAGATCTTTCATGAAAATATTTTAATGGTTTAACCAGATTATTTTATATTTATTATATCATTTTTATTGATATATAACTAACTTATGTATATATTAGTAAATTTTTAAACAAAACATGGTCGTTGTGGTCGAAAAACAACCTGAATTAACCCAAATGATCATTATTAAATTATTTTCTAATGATTCATTTTCATGGTTAATAAAAAAAAATTTATAAGACCATTTAATATTATGTATCATCATAAAAAACATATAATCTAAATTATTTATGTTAATTAACATTTTAAATGAACATTCATCCATGAAAAGAAGTGAACGGTTCAAGATAACTAGAAACACAAACATTACTGAACAATTAAATTAAGCTCTATAACTCATCCAGAATCCCATAAATGAACATAATAAAACCTTAATGAATCGTATTAATGTATTGAAGGTTTTTTAATTATTAATTAGGGAATTTAATATTGTTTTATAGGACATTAACGTGATGAAAATGTTCAAATACAAAGTAAGGGTAAATTATTGAACCCAACACTCATACATTGGGTTTTCCCTCTTTCAGCCCATTATCAGTATGGATGTGACTTTAGAACAATTTCCTCATCCTCATATTACATATTATGTGATATACATATTTTCTAATTGTACTTATGACAAACCCAATGTGTCACGACCCGTCCAATTTGGCCTAGACGTGTCTACCCCATGCCCGCCTTCCCTAGGCAAGGGGTTGGTGACAAGTACCTGAAGTATTTTCTCGAAAAGAGAACACATTTCCATAAAAATATGTACAAACTCAAAAAATATAAACTAAAGTAAACAACTAAAGAAATTATGGTATAACCATGAGAGTAAAATACAACCAGAAGTATAACTAAAAATAATAAACAGTGGGTCATAATACCAGCCCTAGAAACAGAAAAGAAAGTAAACATCTGCCAAATCTACCATAGAACTCTAACTAGAGGTTAGTAGCTATAAGTATGAAGTTTAATAAGAGGATCTTGACTGATCTTGTCATCCCTAGCTCGACTGAGTCCCAAACATCCAATGTCTACCTTAGAGCACCAGTAGTCTGCACCAAACATACACATGTGGGCAGAGATCAAGCAGGGGTGAGTATAACAATACCCAGTGGGGACTCCGAGACACTAGAAGGTCTCTCAATATTCCACAAAAGAAAAAATAACAATAAATAACACAATGTTAATATCAAAATCATGATCTAAATCAATAAGCACCAAGAAAAAGAGACAACTCACCCAAACAGTATAATTTCAAGGTTACTGGGATATTGACGACTAGCCATAAAGCCATATCATCCTATCCATATTAGTTATACTGCTGACCCATATATGTCACTATATGCTAACCCATATTGGTCACTAGACGTTGACTCGTATTGGTCACTAGTGCTGACCTGTATTGGTCACTAGTGTGGACTCATATTGGTCGCTGGTGTTGACTCGTATTGGTTATTGGTGCGGACCCATATTCGTCGCTGGTGTTGACCCGTATTCTTCACTGGTGTTGACCCATATTGGACGCTCGTATAGAGGTAGTAATGATTAGTCATACAGAAATATCATCCCACTCAGGAATTTCTGATACTGACACTTATTGGTCTCTCTTCTTCTTCATTTCACTGCAAACCATTGAATTCCAGCACAGATCACGCCTAATCTCTTTGAGATTCTCATCCTCAAGCCATTGGTCATATTTCAACTAGTACGAAGTCCCGTAAATAACACACCCAAGGGACCACTCCATCATAGGGGTCCTAATGTGACAGATGGCTCATCGATTTGACGCACGGTCTCTGAGATAATGGAATTTTTTTAAAAAAGGGCCAAGTTGGATTCAAGTCTAATCCAACCCATGTCGCACATCAAACTCCATCAAAATACACTTAATGTATCTACATTGTACAGCCTTATATCAATGGTCCTTATTCCATAGACAACACATCAATCGGACATTCGGTCTGTCAGTTATTGGCATTTTAGTACCAAGGCCCCGACAGGATTCGCAGTCAATCCAACCTGGCCATACTCCAATAATTTCCAAAACACTCATGGAGTATCTCAATAGGACCATCTCACTCCAAGGATCCCTTTATCGTAGACGGTTCATCAAACATATGCCTAGTGTGCAAGTTACAATATTTTATGTGTTTCTGGGCTTAAGAGGGGTCTGGGTCTGGTCTGACCCAACTCTTCCCGAACTGACCTGAGCCGGCCCAGTTGTGTCGGGTTGTAGTAGGCTTAGCCAACTAGGCCGCAGACATGCCCGGTCCACCGGACGGTTCAGCCTACTCACTAGCTTGACCAACGTTGGGTTCATGTAGTCACCCTCTCAAAGGATTCATATAAGTTAATTAAGGGTGGCACAAGGTGGCGACACCTTATCACCTGCAACCCCGCAGGAGGTGGGGGCTATGTAGCTCACCACTGATGCTGCTTCAATTCGGGGCCCTTCAACCTGGCACAAGACAGCGCACCGCCACTTCCTCTATGGCCGGCCACTGTCATTTTCCCATCTAACCACTGTGGCACCGAGCAATGTTGTTCTTCCACCAAGGAAGGGGGTTGACGGTCGCCGCCCTCGTCCACTTGCACTAGTCACCGGTGTCACAATGGCGTTTCTTCCTCCGTCTACGAGGTGAGCCATGGTGGTCCGTTCTTCCAACCGAATCCACCTACGGTCCTATTTGGATGCTGACGTCATTTCTCTGCCTTCCAATATTTCATCTTTCCACGTTCATCATTTCTCCATGAAGAACACACCAAGTAAAAGCTTAGCAGAGAGTCCAGGCCATACTGGTTTCTAACCACTCCCACCACATTAGAATTTTAATCATGATGTAAAATTATAATAATAAAATGGAAGAGTAAAACCTGAATTTAGGATTCCGCAACAACCACCCACATTTATAAATGAGATGTGTATCAACTCTTTAGTTGGTTGGTATGTGTTCATTTTATTTTTCATGAATGGGAAGAGTGAGAACATAAAAGAATGTAAACCCCCTACCACGAGCTTTGCTGGAGGTGTCGCAGCCGTAGCGGAAGGAGAGTCCACATTGGATGGATTCATCGGCATTCATCAATCCCATATCGTTGATGACCGATCCTCCAACCTCTGTCAGTGGATGTTGTTGTAGGACTTATCTAGAGTTTCCTAACATGACAGAGTTGTTCAATAACCCCACATCATGCTCCATTTAAATATAAAGGGTAAACATGATTAACACACCAATGAATTAACAAGGTTCATTTAAGGAATGCACCTCTTATTTCCTTAACAGCGCGGTTTAAAAAAGTGTAGATTCTAGCCATTTATTGGTTTGACAAGTCTTCAATCACCACCATGTCTTCTCATCCACTTGATAAAAAGAAATAAAATTACATGTTTTGTTATTTTTATTAATTTTATGTATTTTCCAAAATTTATCATTTTCTTCTGACCCACCATAGTTGAAGTGAAGCTTTCCTTATGCGAATATTGTTGCTATGGATTCAATGATTCCCTCTACTTTTTTATTTGAGAATTTGTTAAATAGATAGAAAATACCGCCCATGTGTTTATTGAACGAACCTTAAAAAATGTTCTTAAATTCATTCCGGGCACACCGGGCCTCAAAATCATCCACCATCAAATTTTGAAGACTCCTAAAAACCCAAAATATTTAAAAACATTATCTATAATTTTCTACATCTTTACAGTCTCTCCACCCTAGGGTTTTCACCCCCAAAATCCAAACTAGGATACACAAACAAAGAGGGGTACTAGGCACGCATATGAGCCTCTCGCTCCCATGTTCCCTTATAGAGATTCACATGCTTCTATTGAACGCACACTAGAGGTATCAGCTACCCACAAAGGATATACTCTGATCGACCCTCTATCTCTACTATGTACTCAACATAAGTCTCCCCATCGTCAATCACCATCTTTCCATGGTCAATAAAATGAGATGGTTCATGCATGTATCTCCTCGACTGGGATATGTGGAAGACATCATGCACCCTCTCCAACTTTTGTGGTAGTGTCAAGCGTTACTCTAACTTTCCAATCCTCTAATGTATCAAGAATGATATGATAAACCTCGGTGGGAGTTTACCGCCTCGACCAAATTTCTATAGTCGCCTTCGAGGGGAGACTCTCAAGAATATGTGGTCCCACTCCTAGAACTCTAGGGGTCTCTGTCGCCTGTCATCATAGAACTTCTGTCAACTCTATGTAGTCTGGATCCACTCATGGATGACTTGAACCTTCTCAATGGTAGCTTGTACCATATCTGGGACCATGATTGCTAGCTCTTTTTGGATCCCTCCAGCACATGGGAGATCTGCACCGTCATATGTACAACGCCTCAAAAGGGGCCATACCAATGGTGGAGTGATATCTGTTTTTGTACTCGAACTTTACCAAGGGTAGGTGGTCCTCCCAACTACAACCAAAATCTATGAAACATGCATGAAGCATTTCCTCCATGCTATGGGTTTTCTGTTCAGTATGACCATCTATATATGAAAGAAAAGTTGTGCGCAAGCAAAGCTGAGTCCCATGAGCCTCCTTCAATCCTTTCCACAATTGAGAAGAGAAGCATGCATAATGGTTTGGGACTATCTTTGAAGTCTCCCCATGAATTTGCATGATCTAATTAATGTAGATACGTCCCATGCTCTCTATTGAACCCTTCTCTAGAATAGCATGGAATTGGGCTGACATAGTGATTTGATCAATGATAACCTAGATAGTAACATGTGTTCTGAAAGTACGTGGTAACCCAATCATAAAGACCATTGAAATCCCTTCCCACATCCACTCTGGTATCTCCAGGGGTTGGGTCAAGCCTGCTGGTACCTGGTGCTTGGCCTTCTATTTCTGGAATGTCATGCATCTAGAAACAAACTCATCCACAACATTATCCATCTCTGGTCACCAGTACAGACAACAGAGGTCGTGATACATCTTCATCACGATGGGATGTACTGCCAAGGGGGTGAATAGAACTACCTCAGCACCTCCTCTCATTGCACCACTGGTACAGTTGTAAATCATCTGAAATGGACAGTGTGCTCCCCAACATTATAATAACCTTCATGTGCATGGCTTATAGTTATCTGAGAATGTGTATTCTCATAACTTTTTTCCCCAAGTTCAGACTCCCTAACTCGCTGAAGGAGTGGAGAGGCAACTACCATCAATCGGAGGTAGACTGTCTCATCTCTACCCATGTAGGATATCTAAAGCATGGATAACTGCTCTATAGCCTCGTTTAGTAGGTGTGATCTTGATCTTCAACTATATGAAT
Source organism: Viscum album (assembly GCA_963277665.1). Taxonomy (NCBI): domain Eukaryota; kingdom Viridiplantae; phylum Streptophyta; class Magnoliopsida; order Santalales; family Viscaceae; genus Viscum; species Viscum album. Next base: position 1,359,801,151 of record OY728147.1, on the reverse strand, counting down.
CTGTACAATGTTCTAATTCCCATGAGTATAGAATATCTCGAAGTCATAGTCTTAGAGGGACTCTATAAAATGTCATTGTCTCGGATTCAAATCATTCTATGTGAATATATATCTGAGACTCTAGGGTTCTGAGTAACTAATGAACCACTCACTCATCATGTAGTGTCACCACATCTTTAGTGTGAAGACTACTAGTGCCAAATCCAAGTCCTGAGTTGCATTATTTTTCACATGAGACCTCAGCTGTCGTGATTCATAAGAAATCATTGCATTATCCTGCATTAGCATGCAACTGAGCTTGGTCCTTTATTCATCATAGTAAATGATGTTGTCAGTGCCCTCCTATTGCAACCTTAGGATGCACACATTTGTCACACTTTTCCTTAGCTATTGAAATATATGCTGGCATAACTATGACCATAGGAATATTTTACCCATCTTCTCCAAGGTATTAATTGGTGCTTATACTCTGGATAAATCGAGTATGATCCTCAAATATTATCCTCATAATCCAAGGAACCTCTGCACCATAGTAACACTTCTGGGTGTCTACAAAGAATGTAATACATCGATCATTGTGGGATCCACTGCAACTCCAGCCTCTGACATTACATGACATAAAAAGTTGACCTTCCGTATCCAGAACAAACACTTCGGGAGCATCCCATATATTTGTTTCTCCTGGAGGGTATCCAGAACTATCCTCAAGTGTACAACATACTCATTCTCGGATGTTGGGTACTCCAAGATGTCATTTATAAAGACCACCACAATGAGATCAAGGTATGTCTAGAATATCCTATTCATGAGACCCATCAACACTACTGGATATTTGTTCACACTGATAGGAATCACCAAGAAATCTTAATGTCAATACCGACATCTGATGGATATATTCAGTACCACCTCTTCTCATACCCTGAGCTGGTGATAGCATGATCTGAGTACTATATTTGAAAACCAACGAACTCTCTTCAGCTAGATAAATAGATCATCGGTCCTTAGTAGAGCTCCACCGAGTATTGAGCCAATGTCTGGATACCCTCGTGTAGATGCAGTAGATCTTGAATATGCATAGAGCATAGTGTTGCTGGTACAAACTCTGTCCTGAAAAGGCTCTCAATGTCTGGCCAGGTGAGGGTCATCTCCTCATGCACATGGTGGTAATGATCCACCATCTTCTAGGAGATCCCTTAATAAGTATAGTGGCCAAGATATCCATCTTCTCAGTGGGTTTATCTATTAAGCGAAAGACCCGCAAAACATCCTCAAGCCAGTCCTCTCCTTCCTGGGGGTCTATCTTTCCTCAAAACCTCTTAGGGATCTATCTATAGATCTCATGAAATGCACTCAGCTGGATTGGATGATCCACTAGTAGCATCTACTGCTCAATGGGTGGTGGTGTTTCTGGTACACCACCCGAATGTGCCATAACAGTGAGTTGTCCCTGTACTGACGCCTCATCCCTCAGTGGGCCACTGTCACGATATATTACCATAATACTAGCAGGCTATCTTCATGGAGGCATCTTGTAAGAAACAGATCCTCCATAGTCAATAAGTAATACCTATTGATCCGACTCATGAAAGATATAGAAAACTATTCAAAACATGAGAAACAAATGTTTTCATGTAATACGTTGAATAATAGAATTCAGGTTCCTAGTGTATGGATTTGTCCCCACCACACCCACACCAGACTCCTTGTACTAAAAACAGACTTTAGAAATATTACACCATTGCCTCATTTAAAGTAGAATCTTAGTTGTTCTGATAGAACCCATCACCCTTTGATACCACTTTGTCACGACCCATCTCATAGGGCTTGAATGTTACTACCCCAATCACACCTTCCATATGCTAGGGGTTGGTGACTAGCACCTAAAGTATTTTCCCGAACAGTGAAGGCATTTCCATAGAGATCTATACAAAATCAAAAAGGAAAAAAGAAGTAAAAAACCAACAAAATTAAGGTACAACTATGAGATTAGATGAAAAAAAATACAATTGTAAACTATAAATAGTGGGCCAAAATAAATTCACTAGAAATTGAAAATAATGTAAAAAGATGTTTCATTAGCCCAGGATCTCTACTTAGAGGGTAGTAGCTGTAAGTATGATGTGGAAGAATATGATCTCGACTACTATTATTGCACCAAGCTCCACCATGTAACGAACCTTTAAAGTCTACCTCAGAGCATTAGTAGTCTTCACCAAACACACATGTGTTGGAGGAGCCCATGCAGGGGTGAGTATTACAATACTCAGTAGGATAACTGAGACCCAAAATGTCTCTCAATAATTCACAAAGAAAAATATCACCAAAAATTCCACTAATGTAATATCACATGCATGTTCTAAATAATGAAGCATAGAGAAAAATATACATCTCACTCGAATGGTATAAAATCTAGAATATGTTGATAGGGATGACTAGTCATAAATATAGATCATCTTATCCATAATAACTATACTACTGACCTATATAGGCCACTGTATGCTGAACAGTATTGGTCACTAGATTCTGACCCATATGGGCTGCTGTTAGTGACCCGTATTGGTCGCTGGTGCTGACCTGTATCAGTCGCTGGTGCTGACCCATATGGGTCGCTGGTTCTAACTTTTATCGGTCAATGGTAAGGAGGTAGAAATGATCAGTCATACAGTTAGATCATCCCACTGCGGAATTTATGATGCTAACCTGTATCGATCCCTATTCTTCTTCATATCCCATCTAACCACTGGATTCACGCTTGTAGAATGCGTGATCTCCAAATGATTTTTCTCGTCAAGCCATCAGTCATATTTCAACCATTAAAATTCCCTCAAATAATTCATCCATGGAATTTCCCCATAATATGGTTCCCAAAATGTCAGACGGCGCGTCGATCGGACTCTCGGTCTATGAGATATGAGCACTTTTTAAAAAAGGTCCTGGTTGGATTCAAGTATGATCCATCCCAGGTCACATTTCAAAATCTGTCAAAACTCACTTAAAGTATCTCTGAACGGCCTCCTTTTCACCAGGATCCTTCTTCTAGAGACGGTGCATAGATGAGACACCAGACCTATTAGTTATTAGAATTTCTATGCTGAGGGCCCAGTTGGATTCAGAGTCGATCCAACCCGGACATAATCCAAATTTATCCAAAAATCATGTATAGTATCTAAAATGGATAGTCTCACTCAAAGAATCACAACACCGAAGATGGTTCATCAAAAGGACTTTGGTTTCACATGTTTTGACCTTTTATGTTTTTATGGGCCTGAGTGGGGTCCATGTCTGGTCTGACTCGGTTGGCCCATCCTGCTATGGGCCAACCCGACGCGGTCCGATTCAGAACTGGACAAGCCCAAACCACCCTAGGTGGCCCAGTTGGGCTGAGCCGCAATAGGCTCGGCCCGCTAGACTACGGACCGGGCCGATCCACAGGGTGGTCCAACCCCCTCAATATCATGACCCACGTAAAGGTTTCCTGGTCTATTTTTCTCGAACGGCTCAAAGGGTCCATTCATATTAATTAAGGGAAATGTCAGGTTGCACTGCCTTGACACCTGTGGACCTGTAGGAGGCGGTTCATCAACACCTCGCCACTATTGCGGCATGAAGTCGTAACCCTTCAAAGTGGCACTTGACGGTGTGTTACCTCCGCCTCTGTATACAGACGATGTCGACCACTCGTCTGACTGAATCGATAAAGAGCAGCACCACTCTTCCACCGCGGCATGACCCTTCCACTACAGCTGGTGGTCGCCAACCACCAGTGTCGCCACGTCGGTATCACGCCAGCATTTATCCCACAGGAAACTGGGTGAACCCTGGTGGTCTAGTCTTCCTTCCTGATGCACCTAGGGTCCTATTGGGATGTCGCTATTGTTTTGTGCCCCAAAAATATGCCTTTCCACTACATTCATTGTTCCTCCATGAAGAACGCAATAAGGATTAGTTTAGAAATGATTTCAGACTTTGTTGGCTTTAGAATGTGCCCTCCGCTTTAGCCTTTTAAACATGAGGAAAACTAATAATAATCCAAAGGAAATGTTATCCCGGAATATGAGACCCCTCAACAACTACCCGTCTATTTAGAGGAGACACCGATCAACCTGTTAGTCGGTTGGTCAACATTCATTATAATTTTCAAGAATGGGAAGATTGGTAACTTCAATGCATGAAAAACCCCTATGTTGAGATTCACTAGAGGTGTCGTGGTCACAGCGGAAAGAGCCTCAACATTGTTCAGAGTCACCAGTGTTCATTGATCCCAAATCGTTTCCACCTGAGCCTCTATCCTCCGTTGGTGTATGTTGCCACAAGACTTCTCTAGAGTATCCTTGCATGAAGAAGTTATGCCATAACCCCACCCCAATCTCCATTTAAATAGGAGGGGAAAGGCGAGTAAAACACTGAGTAATTAATGAGGTTCATTTAATGAATTAATCTCTTATTTCCCCAATGCTGCAATTTCAAAAAAAAAAGTATAGACAAACCATTTATTAGATTGACATGTAACTGGTCCCCACCACCACCGCTCATCCGCTGTATAAAAAGAAATAAAATAACTTGATATGTTATTTTAATATTTTTCAATAAATTCCAATATTTAACTTTTTTTTCGGCCTACTGTGGATGAAATGAATCTTTTAATAAGTGATTGACGATGCCACAAATTAAAAGATTCCCTCATATTTTTAATCTGATCCCCAGTTTGAAAGATAGAATATGATGCCCATGTGTTTACTGAAAGTACCAAAAAAATGTTCATAAATTCATTTCGGGCACACCGAACCTCAAAATAATTCACCATAAAATTTCATAGACTCGTAATAATATAAAATAATTAAAAAAATTACATGGAATTTTGAGGGTCTTTACACAATGTTCATCCAAATAAAATTTTCTTACAAATAAACACTCACTTTTTTACTTCACAAATAATTTTCCTACTTCACTCATCATGGAATGTTCTATGTCAATAATATTATCCCCTCTTTATTTTGGGATCCATATGTTTATAAATGTATTATTTATATTATGAAACACATTCTATTTCATTGATTATTTTATGATTATGTTTGATATATGTTCTATGTGGCATCCATGATCATGTAAATGTTATGATGTGATGGTTGTGCCCTAAATTATATAGCACAATAAGAATGTTTGAATGTTAATAGTGCGCCTAGAATTATAAAGTGCACCAATACATCGGGAAATGTGATGACTCTCAAGAGTTAAATGGAAATGATGTGTGAACATGATTCTATAATTGTTCACAACTATGTGTGTTAGTTGACTATTAAGGCATGATGTTTAATTTTTATGCATTAACACATTTCATGTCCTTTATTAAGGCTTTATATAATGTTCATGATCTTTTGCATATGTTATGATTGTTCTCACCCATTGTTATATTATTAATGTATATCATCTTACATGGATTATAGCTCACCCATTGTTTCTGTATATCCTCAGGTGATTATGTGTACTAACAAGTTTTCAAGGGACAATAATAAGATGAAGAAGAATGAATTAAATAAAATTTTATGATTGATGTCATATATTTTATGTATGGTTCTTGTTTTTCTTACAAATTAAACCTCTAAATCCCAGTGGTGTAATAATATTATGGTTTTTATCTTTATAATGATTTAATAGTAATGAATGAAATGTTTGGGTCATTATATACATCATCCTTATATCACTTATGTCCTATTATATCATATATTTAGTAATTATCATAAATTATCATAAATTACTATTCACCAAAAATTCAAGTATTTTATAAAAATACCAAAAATTTACTGCACAAATTTTTTATCTATATAATTTAAAATAGTAATACATTTCTTTAAAATGTTTTTAGAAATATTTTTAATTTAAATTTTAAATTAAATCATAATTTATACCAAAAAACTAACTTTAAAACTATAACTCATTTTATAACACATTGAAAATTTAATCAAGGTCCCATAAAATAAAATTATAACAAAAATACAATGAAATCAAAATTTATGATTACATTTAATTAAAATACATTTCCATTTTAAATTATTAAATTATTCAGGAAATTGTAATTAAAATATTTATAAAAAATAAAAATATGAATACTAATACTATGATTGTTTTTTCACTTATAAGATGTCTAAAATGTATTTATACACTCATGGCTGATGTTTCTATTTTTTTGACCGATTTACTATTCTTTAATATTCATTACTATTCATAAGGGTATATTACTATTAATAAGGGTTTGTTACTATTTATAAAATACTAAAATTTTCATATCACAATGTTAATATCCTAATGAATGCAAATGTGTATGTCAGTGTTTAAAAATACATATCACAGAGGTGGTAAAATTATTATTACGAGATAAGTTGTAACAAAGTGGTGTTTTGTAGAGACTTAGTGCTTCATGCATTCATTATTAAATTTATTGTCAAAATTTTGGGGTGTTATTTTCCAGAATTCTCAGGTTTCCTCGAAATGACCCCAAAACACGACCCTACTAAATGGAGTTAAAAATGGTGATGGAATAGAATAAAAAAATAAAAATATGTTATAATTAAATATATATATCTATATATATATATTGGTTTCATAAAATAACTAATAATCAATTAATAACTAATTATCAATTGGTAGGAAATTAATATAAAATATTTTGAAGGTAAAAAAGTTAATTTTCATAAAATTACATTTATGTTTGTAATTTATTTTTGTCTTAATAGATTAAATTTATCACCTTCAAAAAATGATTCCAATTAAATATTTAAATTTCACATCCTATTTAATGATGTGACATTCATTTAATTATACATATTATACAAAAATTGAGAACAATCATTTTATGCTTTAAAAATATATTTTCTTCAAGTATTGTTTTAATATATTTTTTTAAATGGATGTAAAAATTAAATTCTATAAATTTATAAATTATATTTTAAAAATGTCATATAATTTTTTAAATAATTATTTTATAATATTCTTTGGATAAATTTTTGGGATTTTTCTTCAAATGTAGTTTTTGTGTGAACAGTGAAAATATTGATTTTTGGAAAACAATCATTCCATTTATTTAAAGGTAATCTTATATAAAAACCACCTTTAATTTTATTTTTAGTTTTAAATCAACATAATTTCACTTTTATTAAACATAATTTATAGTAACCAACTTTATATTGTTTTGGTCTAATATCAATTTTATGTGTTATGATTCATTTTTCAAAAAACTCTTCTTCAAGGTCATTTTTACACTAAAAATAAAATATATTTATACCTCTTCTAAAAAGTTTTTGTAATTGAATATATGTAAAATATTTCATCATTATGTCAAAAAAATTTAATTTCAATATTATTTTTTGTCACAAAAACAATTTACCGAGTTAAAATAATTGAATTATTATAGTAATGGTAAATTAAAAGAAATTGAAATTAAACAGTTTAACAGTACTTCACAACATATAAATTCCATTTTTTTATAGGTGGGTTGACCTAATCTCGTTATTGGACTATTTTGGGTGGCATCTTTTAAAATCATGGTTAGATTCCAAGAAAATGAACTATTATATATAATAAATGTCATTTTCTATCTTTTTGTGTAATAAATAATCTTCCCAAAGTAGGATATGAGTAAATATATATTATAAATCAAAAAAATGATGAAAATAATCATTTATAATGAATTATTTTTCAGTTAATAATAACTTTTTAATTTTTGTTCACATCGAATATGTATTTAAAATTCTTATGTAGTGTTGATACAACACTTCTGCAACCATAAAAATAAGTATAATAAATGGTTTAATAATATTTTAATTATAATATTTAGATGATTTATGGAATTCTATGAATTTAAAATATAATTTTTAAGAATAATTTATAATATATGTTTTTTTAATTTAGTGTACATTGTTATCATCATTCCTTTAAACTAAAATTCTATCAATATAACTAAAAATTACTTTAAATTCGTTTTCATGTTTCAAAATCCTTTTTAAATCACTATAAAATCATTATAATCCAGCTAAAAATATATTTTATGAGCCATTTTCAATGATATCATGAATGGTTTTCTTATGTTCCACAAATACCGATAAAATTTAATATTATTATAGTTAAATATTTAAAAAAATGATATAAAGGTTATTGTTAAAAGGGTTTTGTTAGGTTATTAAACCAACATATAATGTTTATAATGGCACATAATTCTATATAAATTATAATTATTTAATATATTTCAATGATATCCTCATTGTAATTATATTTTCGGCTCTTTAGAGCCATTTGAAATTACTTATAAACTTATTTCATATTCATTTTTCAAATGTTTAAAATATAATCACCCACCTCACATATAGAAGAGAAAATAATCTACTCACTTAATCAAACATATTGAGGTATTTATCTCAACTAAACCATACCCAAATACTATCCCAAATTTCATTCATATTTCTTAGAGGTTTATGTTGTATGTTCTAGGAAAAGTGGGTGCATCATTTATTGGTATGACCAACTCAAAATTTATTCTTAGATAATCATTATCATTGATTTATATGATCAAAAGGTATATTTCAAAGAAAATTGTGGATTAATTTACTTGATAAAAAATCAATAACAATGTTAAAAAGTCATCACATGTTATTTATAATTAATATATAAGAATTTATTGAATTAAAATAACTTGTAATCCTCTCTAAGTTGATGATTAGTAGAATAGATATCATCACACCATCATTGTGCAATATGATACAAGTGAAGAGTACCTCTATTGATGATCCAATTACTCAAAAAAATATTAATCAATATTAATAAACCATTGTTTAATATAATTTTCAATCCTGATCACTTCAGTTGTACATGGTTCATTGCAGCTGAATGTTTCTCTAGAGAAGAATAACTCTTGACGATTTATTATTGGCTCGATAGATGGTTGGAGGAAAGTACTCTGCATCTCTTAATCTCTCTTTAGAGATCGATAGGTTTTTAATATTTCCGCACCATAGAGAAATTATGTTTTATGAAATATATATAATTATATATTTTTTGGTTTATGATTTTCTAATCACATTCACGACCCTTTTTAGCTCTCTAATTCTTCGATGATCATATGTACAATTCTAATAATATAATTATTATTATCAAATGATTGAACTGTGAAGCACAAAAATAATACAAATAAATGTTAGTTTCAAAATGTATAATCATATCATTTTCTTCAATACCATTTCCTATATTGATATTTAACTATCCATGAATAAAGACTATTTATAAAGTAAATTTCACTTATTATTATTTCATAAATATATTAAATATCATATTTCCAAGACTGAAATAAATTTTTTATTGTTATTATTTAACTCAAATAATATTTATAATTACCTATGTATTAATAATGATGAACAACCAAACCTGAATAATAATTATTTTTAATTACTTATTGAATTCAATACTAGAATCTATTTGAGATTTTGGATACAGTTAGTTTGTGACTCCATATGCCTCCTTCTCGATGGCATTATACATAACCACCTTAAATCCAAAGTAAGAGTCTATAAACAAACTAAATAATATAGAGATGTATAATATAACATGGAAATGACAGCCAACATTATATTAATTTTTATCATGTAATATAATAATTCTATCGTGATATCTCTAAACAATCATGAGGCATGTCGATGAAATAAACTCATGTGTTTGTGGAATATTTCTTTAACGTTATCAATATAAACTCACCCACCGAACACTATAGTCATTGATTAATGGAGTCAAATAAATTACCATAAAAGGGAATGTTATATCAAGATCCATATTGGGATAGATGGGTTATATACATTCTACATTATCATTTAATTAAATAGCATCTATGACCCATGAAACACATCCTACTTCACCACGAACATATTTTATCAGGATTTTCAAAAATACATCAGTTTATAAGAATAATGATATCCATTAATGATAATATTGTATTAAAAGGATCAATATACACCATTAATGATAATAATTTACAATGGAACATAAAAATGTGTATTTCTAATTAATTAACTTGTTCGTAAAACCTATATTAATGGAGATTACCACGGGAAAATAGCATGTGACGGTGTGTCACTATCTTTTATGCATCCAATACTTAATATTTGTTATTGATTATTACCTATAGGAGAATATCATGCATCTATGTTATAAGGTTCAAGAATAATTTCATGGAACATATATTTTCACATTATTAAGGGGAACTATTATGACCATTCTGGGAGACACATATTCTAGGCACATTATATCAAAACAATATTATACAGAAGTTCAATATAGATGTGATATGAAAACCTATCCACCAATAAAAATAGTTAATCATGTACTAACGAATTTAGTGTTAGGTAAACAAATCAAATAAATATATCATCCAATGTAAAAACTAATAAAGATTATGGTCTTAGTTATTATATGTTTAACATGAAAGAGGGTCAATTCTTAACCTAGTGTTTTATATTTATTTTTTCTTCCACAACCTTCAAATATTCTTTAACCATATTGAAATAATATCATAATTAAGTTTCATATACATTAATTTTATTTTGATTATAGTAAATTTCTTTTCATCTCATCTTCCATCCTATGGGAAATGAAAACATTTCTTGTGCTCTTGTGTGAACTATAACCTCCATAATATGATATGTTTATTTTTCCATCACTACCTCACATGGATGGTAATAAAGACGTAATTAATTAATGTTTTATATTTTATTACATCAATATGATTTTGAAAATATAAAATAACGACTACATCACTAATTCCATATTTTTAAAAATAGTAAAGTCTCTTATGTATACGTATCGAAAACCACTTCTATAAGGAAATGTGGTTTTTCTTTCTTTACCTCCTCAAATGGATGGTCATATGAATGAAAATAATGAATAAATGTGAAATTTATTACATAATTTTTATTTTTTAAATTTAAAATATTATATACCATATATATGTTTAGTAACATACTAATCTTGGTTATCCAAACCATACACCTGTGCTGGCCCTCACATAGTGAGGTGAATCAATAAAATAGAATAATTCTTGAATGTGATGACATAATACATACAACTAACATTATACAGGGAATAAAAATTAATAAATACCCAAAAAATCCCATGAAATACATATAATTAATAATATATCAATATTACTAAACCAATATATCTTTATGTCACCAATAGTCACCTAAAAGCCACCTTTCTATGGTGGAAAAATCCAATGGAGAAGCTGACATGCTAAAAGATTCCCTTTCCATTACTTATATCCTGCAATTCAACATCAAAACATTCCAGATAAGAAAAATTAGGGTTTGATCACAATTACTGTTATGATTCCACCATATAGTCTATACAAGGTTGAATAACAAGAATCTGACAAGTCTATATTTTTAAACAAAACATTATTATAAATAATTTTCATAAATCCAATTCATCTGTAAATCATTTTCACTACAGTTTTCATAAAATCCATCATATTATCCAACTAGAAATATGAAATTCAAAAGAGATAAAAATATGAATTATATCCATACATCATGAAGTTATTATGTAAACATGTACACAAGAAATAACCCATCATTTAAATACATGTGGTTCAACCTCATATAAATCCTATGTGAAATGATCAATAATAAAAAAATGTGATAAATAATCATAAATTATATAAAACATCATACTGGGGCCTATACTATAGGAAAATACATACCAGACACTCAATTTAATAAATAGAAATAACATTGAATCCAACAAATATCAAACCCTACAATACTGCAATAATATATAAATGGTTACCTCCTAGTATTTCCACACACACTAAGGCCAATCATGCCTATTTTCTGAGACATCCATGCTTCCTAGTGTCATAATTGTAATATTTTATTTCTAAATCCATTATTTATGTTTTATAAAACATTATCAAATCCATGAAATCCCACTTTAGTGTTTGAAAAATCACATCCAAATAAAGATAATCTCTTTTCAAACCAAACCCATTTTAGAATAAAAAATTCTAATAAAACCATAAAATGCACATATCACACAATATAAATGAACAAGAAAAAATAAGCATCTAAGAAAAATATAAAATTCATTGAATTAATCCATTATAAAGATAACCTTACCTATATTATAATAATTCTATCTACCTTTGACACTATTGATGGGAAACAATAAGAAAACCCTTTGAAATAGAGGAAACACTAAGATAATTAATAGGGCTGACAGAGAGAACTATTTAATCATGCATATGAACACAACCATAGCCCAAAATGTATCCAAAAACAAATACAAATATAAACTAGATTGAATGCTTACGTATAGAAACACACAACAATTGGAACAATGATCAATTGATGAATGAAATAATCTAGAAGGTTCAAAGGTCCCCTAAACAACCCTTGATAGATTATATGTTGACAGGAAGAAGATATTTAAATGAATAAAATGAAAATTAGCTTTTGAACACCCTAAAATACCAACTCATGAAATTACATGACATATAATCCCATTACATTTCACTTATTCTATGAAGTAGATGTATTCCAAAAAACCCATTTACATTTTTCTAAAAAAAAAGATTTTACTAGCACACAATGGGAACATGTTACATAATTTGTAAAACCTTCAATCCCCATACCCATTTCAGGATATCATCTAGGAGAATGTTTCATGTCATGTAATACCTTTACATGATGTGAATTATCTTACAAGACTGTAGGAACTATAGGTCTAGGAATACAAACTAAAAATCACCACTCTATGTATTATTTGAACATGGTAAGAAACCTAATAATCATTTGAAACATTAATATATAGAATAGATTATGTAAAATAAAAATACATCCCTGAAAATTAGGTCAATTTCCCCAATAATGGCTTCCAATCCCCTACCATCCCACAAATTCACACAAACACGGACGATAAACTAAGGGTAAACAAGGGGTCACTAAAAAGAAGAACGCAGCGTGACAATAACCCTACATAAATTATTTGTTCCACTATATATCCATTACATTATTGGACTCAAAAAAATTAGTCCAATGCATCCACATCTACAATTTCTTCTCTCACTTCTCATGGATATCCCATCCGAACTACCATAGTACCAATACAAGGGGAATCCTATTACCACACAATACCTTATCTCATCAATCCAAAATATGAACTGACATATAATCTATGGTATTTAAGGTCTCTTGATATACATCCTCCCGTCCAATAACATTGGAAGCATCCATTATATGAATCATTATATTGGAAACATGAAACAAGTAATGAATAGAAGTCAAAACAAATGGTATGACTAACTGAAAGGAAACCGTCCCTAGTCATCCAATGATCTCAATGGGGAACAAAAAACTCTATGCCAACATACAATGTTTTACAATATAATGATGTCACATGTGATGTGAAAATATATGAAAAAACAAATCACTAACCTAAAACATCATAGGGTGACGATGAAATTCCACATAATATTTCTTATGACTCTTTATAGATATCAATATCCATTGAATCAACTACACAATGTCTTTCATCTCTTAAATGAGAATCATACCAACCAAGGATCCCCCTCCCACATTGTCTAAACACAATAAAGATATATAAGGCCTTAAATATAAATCCATAAAGGGATCCATCGTAATAGATACCTGATAAACATTGTTATATGAAATCTGGACTATAAGGCAATTATTTTACCATGATCCTCAAAAACCAAGTACAAAAGTCTTGGGCTTACCGTTATGAACAAGGATAACACTCTCTATTAATCGATCAATATGTGGATGATAATCAATGATTAATCAAATATAAGAACTCATCACCTCCTTCGATCAATTCTAGAATCAAGATGTGCACCCTGAGTCCCAATAAGAAACCACCACATATTGATCGCTATGAAGTCTTAATATCCCTTGAAGAAAAATTTATCCAAGTTTTCCAACCATCATAGCCTATTTTATAGAGTGTAAATTCTCTAATTCCATGATTCAATAAATTATCACACAAATATAATCCATCCAACATAGAGTCTATGCAAACCCTATGATGAAATTCAGGGAACACTAATCCTATATCCATACTAGATAAGATAAAGGATTTATGAAGACTATAGGTCGCTGGTCTTCAACATCAATTGTCTAAGAAGACACCTTAATATAAAATAAAAACCAACCACCTCATATCCTACCTCCAATACTAACAACTTATGTTTTGATAAATCAGATTTCATCAATTTCAATAACACTTATCCCCCATCCAATTACACTACTAGAAATATTTTAGTAAACAATATCTTTCAAGACCACTACTCAACCGAATCATTTATGGATTATGTCTACAATTTTCAAATCAAATCATCAGCAACCACATTTACCCCCCATAAAGTGTACGAAATATCAAAATTATTTGTCCAAAAATAAACCTTCCAATGTCTCTATCTAATGATTTGATCAGTTTTAGTAATAATATAATTCAGTCTATTGTGATTCGAATACTCTATCCAAAACTAACGAAATAAATAGTTATTTCTAATTTTGAGGTCATGCATAACATCTACTGACTCAAGATCATGGATGGGGTAGATCTTCTTGTTTGGTTGTATCTAGAATGAGCAATAAGCTACCACCTATTTACCTTGCATCAATACACATACCAAACTTATAGTTGATGTGTTGTATAAAATCCCATAAAATGAACCTGGTTCTAGAAAAATAAAAACATGAACTAAATTCAACCTCATATTTATATCCTCAAAATATCTTTTATACTAATTATTCCATTAAAATATTACACCCATATGGGTTAATGTAGTGAAATAAGATGCGCTCATAGAGAAAGCATGAACAAATCGTCTACAGTAACCAGCAAAATCCCTGAATTTTCTGATGTTAAACACATTTCTCTACTTCTTCCATGATATAATAGCCTATATATTTCAAGATAAATTGAGACTCCCCTCTTATATATCACATTACACATATATTTTAATACATGAATCCATAATTTACCTTTTAAAATATAATCGTATTGATTTTTTTCATTCAGTTTAGGGATAATAATATCCAAACAATCATTGTGCTCCTCCAATGACTTAAAGAACACCAATAAATCATCATAAAAAACTATAAAATGGTCTAAGAACCAATGGAAATCATTTTCTTGAATTCCATAAAACACTGTAGGTGAATTAGTAATAATGAATGGAATTAGCAAAAAAATCACATACCAGCTTCTTAATATTGTATTAATTAAATCATATTATTAAAACCATATCTAGAGGTATATAGATGGAATGTAATATTTTTAAAACCAACAAGCCCCTTAATTTTGTCCAAAAAGCCAATAAATCTTATGAAAAGGATCACTATTTTAAACTGTCACCAAATTTATCCACTAGTGTTCAATACAATGTCTGAAAATCCAATACGACATATAATAAAAGAGGATATGAGAAGCCAACTTTGACCTACAATGAAGAAAAAAAAATTTATCCACATGGCCCTTAAGATGAAAATTATGATATGGTAACTAAGAATGTTCTATTAAATAAGATACCGTAGAAATAGAAATTAAACTAGGGAGGAATTCAAATGTAAACTCAACTACTCTCTCGTGTGGTAAACCCATAATAATACCCTGAATGACCTCATGGAATTAAATCAACATTGTATGAAATAAACCAATAAAAAAGTTCAACAACATCAAAAAACAACTTCGAAAACTAATATGAGATTACCCTAATATAAAGAACAATATGCCCTTACGTTCCCAATATAGAGTCTCACCCACCCTAAAAGTCATGAGTGACCAAATCATCAAATAATATCTATACCATATAGTGACAACATTGTTTTTGGGCCTCAACACTAGTGAACCAATCCATGTGGGAAATCATTTCAATGTTGGAATGATCATGAACTGAAAAGTACCATTCTTCCTCAAAAAATTTTATAATCACCTGACATGCAGTAAATTTAAAACCTTGCTCAGACCACTTTCCCAAAGTCATGATAATATCCAATATGTATGGAATATGTTCCAATATCAATACCACCATGTAATCATACTTTATTATATAAATTTATGAATGAACACAATTTTAAATAGATGTAACAATATAAAATATGAAATAAACAATATATATCTAATAGTCTCTAGACCGTATTCAGAATCCATTATTCCATGATATACTATTTAAAGACATTCTGATTCTACCTAATGACTGAGGATTTGATCCACCACCCCTGGAAGAATCAGTAAAAGCATTTAAAACATTGTGGAGAGTGGGTATTTCCTTATGTCCTAAGGGTATCCATTGCGAAATATACTTTAGAGGTTTTGATAACCCAACATGATGAAATGTCATGGGAGCCTTCATATTGTTAGGCCATACATGGCCAGACCACCCACACAAATAGAAAAAAACATATTGTTGTCCTGAAAAATCCCACGAAACATGTCCTAATGATAATTTACCACACTTACATATCATTTTCTGGCCAGAATATACAATTTGGTAATAATGGAACCAAATGAATCCCCATCCAAACCAGTCTTTCATGCTATGTCTACCTCAGTGAATGTTTCATTGTCAACTACCTCCACAATGGTGATAAGGCACATGAGAATCAATATTAACCTAATATCAAGAATCAAACACAAATCAATACTCCAAAAGTTATGGTTCTCATTGTTGAAATGCTCTTGTTCCATATGCACTAACATAGAAAAATATATAGAATACTCTATAGGGGTATGTACCCCCTACTTTGGGGTTATAAACTCCCTGGTATTTTCTGCACATAATGCCTTAGTGTAAAAATTCTAGGTAACTATATTCTTAAAAGAATCCAAAGTAATGAACTCCTAATAAATAACATTCACTATCAAGTCCAACCATCTTTTTCACATTAACTTCCTCATGTATTTGGAATAACACACCATCTAGTCATGAGGAGACATCATGAAATTGAAGATCCTCTCAATATGGTCACAAAACAACTAATGTTCTTGTGTTCCTTTATCAAAACAGAAAATGGAAAGATTTTACTTCATAATCCTAGAATAATGGTCCACCACACATCCTAGTTTCTTAATAACCACATGACCATGATTTTGAACAATGTGGAAAATAGCTTCCCCTAAATAAGTTTCCACAAGAGGAGTATCCTACAAAAAATGTCTCATAGCTTCCCCCTCAGATTCGGAAGAGATATATTAAAATAATTTCCATCTAAAAATAATAAAATAAACAATTAGATCATGAGATCATTTTAAGAATCATAATACCACATTCAGAATTAAAATCAATTCATTAAAACACAATAATTTAAATAATGTTATGAATTATCTCTACAAAATACAAAGTCAAAACATGGTATCTAAATTTAAATAACCTTATCATAATGTTGATTGAAATGAACCCAAACCCCATATCTCAATCCTAGTAAAATTCCCTGACCACCCATTATTACTGGAGTACAAAAATTGTATTGACTTATCCATACCCTTTTTTCACATACTATAGTAATTCATACATACCTTACTCTGATCTACCCAAGATAAAAAACCAAAATCAGTTAGTTTTAAAAATCATCGTGATTTTTCTTCCCCATGATACTAAATGGTAACATACCGACCTTGGTCATCCAAACCCCACACATGATCTAGTCATCACATAGAGAGGTGATGTGGGAAAATGAATGAAGTGATGAATGTAATGAAACACAAAATACAACCAATGTATGTTTCAAGAAAAAGATACTACTAGACCCATACAATCCTATACAATCCATATAATCTAGAATGAATGAATATTATAATACCAAAATATCTATGTCTAACCAATATTCACCACTAAACCACCTTGTAATGAAATAAAATAACCACATAGATTCTATCATGCTACAATATTCTCATTCCATTTATTGTATTCTGCAATAAGACATCTAAAAATACCCCATGTGAAAAATTTGCATGTGGAAATAATTCAAATTATAATACCACCACAGAGTCTATAAAAATCTAATAATAAGAATGGAATAGTTCATCATTTTTGAAAAATATATTTATAAGAATTTTTATATATCCTATTCATTTTTAAGTTATTTCTCCATCGGTTTTTAAAAATTAATTTCATATTATCGAACTAGAAATATGAAATCAATAAATGATATAAACAAGATACATATCCACGCAACATGTGCTATGAAAATAAACACTTATCCATGAAATAACATAATATGTGAATCTTTTTTATATAACCTTGCATAAAACATGTGAGCGAAATTCCGTGATGAACACAACCATCCGCTAAAAAATAATAATTAAAATGTCACATAATATTGTGACCTAGAAAATGAAAAAATATGAACCAGAAACTCATGATCATAAACAAGCATAATTTTGGATCCAACCAATATCGAGTCGTTCCATAATCAATCGATATTAAAAAGGATACCTCATAAAGGTGGTACACTCTCTAACACCACCTGTCTCTCTATCCTTCTTCACCAAGGTTACCATTGTTCCATTTTTCAATTTAGATTTCAAAATCCAATATCAAGATATTATTAAACATTTTCCATTACAAAAAACCAACTTTCTTATATAAATACCCATTTAACAAATAAAGAAAATTTATTTTCAAAGAAAACATATTTTTAAAAATATTTCCCCTTCCAATCAATCCATTAAAAGTTAAAATTACGTTAAATAAATGAGAAAACTAATGTAATTTTACAATAATAATAATTTATTAATTACATTAATAAATTGTATAGAAACACCTTCTTCAGACTAGTATTTACCTCGATTGCTTCATCAATAGTGATTGTAAACTAGGAGAACAACCTTCAGAAGACATGAAACATCCTGAAATTGAATGGGATCAATAAAAAACCCTATATGATCATAATTATAAAAAAATACATCCAATACCATAGAAATAAACAAATAAAAAATAAGAACCATAAGGAACTCTTACCCATAGAAATGCTCCACAACTGCAACAATGATGAATCACCAAACAAAATGTTAAAAATGGTCAGAGGTCCCCATAATTTTTTCTAGGATAATATAGGTCAAGAGGGATAAGGGATACAAATAAATGACATGTGAATAAGCTATTTAGCACCTTAAAGTACTAAATCTTGATAATTACACAACGTGCATCCTATTACACATCATAGAATCTATGAAGATAAAGTACCCTGAAAATTCCATCATCTTTTATTAATAATACTCTTTTTCATAGAACACTATGTAAACTAGTTACAATGAACAAACAATTGTGACAAGTCAACATTAATACCATCTAAAACGGTTACCAGTGATGAGATGTCACATAATCTCAGAGAATTCCCGATCCCCATGGACTAGTGATTTACACCCAAACATAAAACAACAACTAGAGGGAATGATTTATCCCCACCTAAAGAAAAAACCTCGTACACACATTTATATAATATATACAACAACATAAAATATAAATATATCATATAACAAAAACCAAACATTAGAATGAAACAACTCAATAGTTGGAAAACACTCCATGTATATGTACAAGAAAAAATGACTAGAAAAACAAGAAAAAGAACTACTCTATGTGATATTGTGACAAAAATTACACTAAATTACCAAAAACTAACCATCACTACTAAAATACATCACATCTTCACTACAATTCATTTACTTCACAAACATCGAATGACATGACTAGGTCTATGCACTGTTGAAGTGGTATGGAAAGTGTGGGATAATAGGATTAGTATGATCTCACCTAAGTGTTCCATATGAAGTATCTAAATACTAATACATGTAGCATCAAATTTTATAAAAATATACATGAAACAATTTTAATAGATTTTATATCAAAATCATTTAAAATATACTAATTTTCCCCTTTAAACATTTCTCAATAAATATTGTAAATAAATTTCAAAGTATTTCATATCCATATATCACATTAGACATGTCAAGTTTAAATAATGAAAATCATGAATCATTTCGCATATCATGTCTGTGGAAGTACAAAAAAATAGTAAAACCCAAAAGAAGTACCCCAAATCATCCAAGAAGCATTGCAAATTACATCATGAAAGGTATCACACTAGGTCAGCACAACAAAGACTCTCATACAAAACATTGTCAGTCAAATAAACATCAATTCACATGACATATTCCTTAAGTACAGAGGGAAGAAGAACACCTCATCATGTAAACTCCCAAAAGGTCTACAAAGTCCCTGGAACAAAAGTCCTTAAGAAGAGGGATAATCCCTATGAGAAATTATTCAAACATTGGATGAGAAATATTACTATACATTTCACTTCAGTGCACAAGGCTTCCCCTATTCTCTATTTTCCAAATCAATTAATTAAAATATTTCAATGAAATCATTCTTTTAAAACCATTTCAAAATGATTTTGGAAACATTTTTTATTTACCAAAAATAGGGGAAACCAACCTTTAATATAAACCCATTTCCACACACACAATAAAAATCAATCATATCATTCAATTCCCTTAAATAAACAAATTTATCAAAAAAAGAGAAATGCAGTTCCCCAACACAAGCTATTGATGGAAACACCTGCCTCAAAATTTTGGGTCACACACACCCATAATGGAACCCACCACGAAAGGATTCAACAACCGAATAAACTTCCCTAAAACCAATATACACATGATATATATTATTTAATTCCACAAAAGGGTTACAAGAGACTATGAATCAATATATAACACAATAATTCACACCCACCTTACCATATCCATTAAATGAATGACACCTAGAATGACATCACACATTGGATCTAGAATAAAACACAATGAACCATCATCATGGGTCAACATATTCAGTAGCACAACCTGAGGGTGCTACCATGAACAAATAAATAATGAATCAGAACAGATTACTCACCCAGGGAGATGAAAACCAACTAGAAAAATGATCCAATGATGAAATAATTAACAAAAATCAAATAGAGACTCCTAAAATAAATGGATAAGACTTTTTGGTTGAGAGGAAAATGGGATGTGGATGAATGAAATAAAACATAGAAAAAAGGAAACCTAAATACACAACTCAAGAAAATTACATGGATTTTAATACCTATACACATAGTGTAATCCATAGGGAAAATATATTCCAAAAAACACAGAATATTTTTGTTAAAAACTAATCATTTATCATTACATGGTGTGAAACATGTACCCAACATGTACTCACCTCACGCTATTATCACAATTCATGGTATCCATCCTAAAAACATACACTTTGTGTACTCCCATTACATGGTGTTTATATCTCCTACAAACTAATAAAACTGAAGATTCATACTTGAAAATCCAAAAAACCTAGGGTGTCCTTAGAACATGAAGATAATCCTAAAATACAATTGACACATTTGTACTCGGACTCCATTAATTCATGAAAACATACATCCCTAAACAATACATAATATTCACCAACAAATTATATTCGTCCTCTACAGTCCCAAGATGCACCCAATTAAAGTTCAAAAAAAGAAAATATATGGAAATTAAATTAATATGGGTAACTATATATTACAAAATCCCCATCATAAAACATACCATCCCTATGAATTCATGTAGTAGAATGAAGTTCGTCAAAGAGATGAGGCTATTTATTCCTCATCAATTACATGTGATTCATGTACCGTGAAGATATAATATATTCCTCCATGACATAATGGCCAAAAAATAGACTTCATGTTAAATAAAATTATTTTTCTATTCAGTGATCCAAAATGGATGCTCAATAATTGAATCATAATGAACTGTCTCAATCAACTCCCAACATAGAACACATGAGGGGACAAGATGAAATTTCATGAGAAGTGATATGTGGAAAACATCATCAATGTGTGTCAAAAAATACAACATTGAAATTTGACCAGGAACCCTCACAAGATGCTCAATGACCTCAAATGCTCGCATATATCTTAGAGCATAATTACAGTATTTTACTAAATGATAGTGACCCAACTATTGAGAGTCATTTAAAAAAACATAGCCACATACATTAAACTTTAAAGGACAATGTCATTGATTCTCTTGAGATTTATGCTGACTCTAGGCTATAACCAAACCCTAATGTATTACTTATATCAACCCAAATATCTCCTAAATCAAACATGGTGCCACTAATGACGCTTCATCTACCTCTACCAAAAACATTGGTGACCTGTATGGACGACTATAAAAATACCTAGAATAACCTATTGTAATTGATGAATAATAAATTTTTTTATATTAAAAATCAATAATTCCCAAATAGATATACCAAGATCCACTGAAATTCAAGATATAGTTAGGAATAATTTGCCCCAAAACCTGAATATCATGCTCTGTTTGACCATCTATATGTGGATGATAAGTTATACTCAATATGACATGAGTCCCCATCATCTCATGGAGTCTTTTACAAACATTTATTGTAAACCATGGATTGATATTTGAAATAATGGAAAAAAGTAACTCCATTTATCCTCTAAAATCTGTCAACATTTATCTTACTGAGATCTTCAACATTTGTGATGATTTTGATCAGAATAAAGTATGCTAAAATTATTAATCGGCCAATCCCCAAAAAATGTAATTTATCCATTAAAATGTCCATAGAAATCAAACAACAATGTTAGTGGACATCTCATCACATTTATAAAGTTTCATGGGATGTTTATGAAGAAAACAAAAAACAATTCATTTTATTATCATTGATTTATTGGAAGGTGCAATATCGAGACATATAATAAAAAATTTCATAATTCATACCCAGCCACCATAACTACCATATCATTTCATAATACATATTCATAGATCCTTTAATAATATTCCCTGAATAATTATGAAAATATAATTAAAATAAAATCCTCATTGATGTTGTAACAAAAAATCGATACCCAAAGATGAGAATACTATCTGAAGAGAGTGACTAACCCAAAATTATCTCCCAACCATATAAAGTTTCATGTGTTCCTCAAAACAAATCATCATAAAACTAATTATAAATAATATACTCATGGATATATTTTTACTACTGAACAGTGGATGGAACGTTAGATAAAATATCCTTCATGTATCTAGATGATACTGAGAAAAATCACTCATATGGTTCGACACTTCCTTTTGATCACATATTACTTGTAATAGAACCATTCTACTATGAATGTATGAAATGAAATTACATTTCCCCACAGAATTATCATTGTAAATGTAAAATGTATCAAGGTATTTAACCCTTCATTTCACTCTAAGATTCATGAATTTTTGAAAATATATATACCTTAAACTCTAAGGATTAAAAAATATTGTGAACCATTCCCAGAAAAGATAATGACGCTAATAGTTAATAGCGTGAATAAATACTGAAATCTCTAAATCATGAGTGGGGTATTTCTTATCATGTGGTTGAAGCTGATGATAGTAATAATCTACCCCATGATAAAACTACATTATCCTACAACCCAAACCAGCACTATAAGAATCCCAAAAAATCACATAACCCTTACCTGGGGAATGTAAGAACAGAATTAGAGATGATGCTAAAAGACATTTCAGCTCATTGATGGAAGAAAGAGAATATTTATCCCATTTGGTTTTTTTCCCTTTAAATAAAGGAGAATTAAAATTTAATGAAAACATTGAAAACTATTTTATGATTTTTTCGATTGTATCCAACATGAACAAGAAAGATTCAAATATCAATCAAATTTTACAATTGTTCCCATGGAAAAAGAACCTTTACCTTCTTCGGTTCCACTGATAAGTCAGGATATGAAATACCATGCTCTTATAGCATCACTTCCTAGATACCAAAATTTCATTTTAGATTGATTCAATATAAATAGTGACTTTTTAGGATTTACAAAACCAAACTAATATGGTGCTCGTGCTCGCTATAATATCTAGAATAAAACAAAATTTCATCTAAAAACACTACAAAAAAAGTGTAGACATCATGATAGAATATCTGATTCATCAATACCATGAAAACTATAGGAGCCTTAGTCTGAACAAATATATTCAAAACTTATTCATAATGGTCCCAAGTAGACTTGAATGATGTATTTAGAATATCATAATTTTAATCCCCATGCTGGTGATAAACAAACCGAAGTTCAATCCTCTAAAACAACTTCCTCCATTTATCAAATCAAAAAAGTAATCTGTAGAATGTAAAAAAATACTTTTTATCAACAGTTTTCTAGTACAACATATGACAGTCCACCCACAACTATAGTAGACCATCTACCA
Organism: Viscum album; assembly: GCA_963277665.1. Lineage (NCBI taxonomy): Eukaryota > Viridiplantae > Streptophyta > Magnoliopsida > Santalales > Viscaceae > Viscum > Viscum album. The sequence goes on along the minus strand of OY728147.1, from coordinate 1,359,776,836 downwards.
TCTTGTAAAAGAGATTTGGGTCTTCTGACGAAGAAACCCTAGGATGAACAAACCGTTTTTCAATAGGTTATCCAACTCATCCTTAAAATATTTTATCTCTACTAATGCTATATGATAAGAAGGTATTGATATTGGTTGTGTCCATGAAACAAGGTCAATGGTGTAATCTTTCTCCCTCTTTGGAGAAGGAATAGAAAAAAATTCTTCAATGAAATTAGGAAAACCTCAATCTATGATGGGAATATGAAAAACATAGGAAACCTCATCAGGCTCAACAATAAAAATAGATAACAAACTTCTGATGTATATGTGGTAAGAACCTGTTTGGATAAACCATATATCCCACTATCCATGAAACACCTATGATACCCCATCAGCCGCATGAAACAACATGCTATGATAATTACAATCAAACACATCATAGTGAGAAACAAGCACTCCATATCAATAATGACATCAAACAGATCCAAATTGGCTGTAAGAAAATCCTAAATAAAATATGTTTCATGTATTGAATGTGCACAATAATTACATTAAAACCCATGATCTATGCTCTTCCCAAGATTTTTCTATATCTCAATTAAAAATTGCATATGTCCTGTTGGAAGTTTAAGAATTTTAATAAAATAGAACGATATAAATGAGTTGGAAGTACCAGTATCAAATAAACAATTCTCCACATAGGATGGAATAAATATGGTACACATCACTATCACTAGACCTGTGCCTACCTGCACTAGAAAATCCTCTACTAAGTGATGGTTCTTATCCCCTGATGCTTATGGTTCGATCCCTTTATCCTTTAATGCATCTGACTAAAATCTAGTATACTTTATTGTTTGTGATCCTTAACAATATCGAGTATTATATATATCCTAAAAAAATGTTATATATTCCCATAATGGCCCCAACAATTACTCCTCTTTCTTTGAAAAGGACATGAATATTGTCTGTTTCTAGTCTATACAGACTAACAACAAGTCAAAGGAACCCCACTACCCAGAACCATAGCCGCCAAAGAGGCATACATCAAGAACCACCTCCACCACTCTAGCAAGGATCATGTCACTTTATATTTTTCCATATTCTTATACTAAATCTACCACTAGGTGGATGGTAATGGGTTGAATACCTCACCTTTCTTATCATATTACTATTTCCCATCATATCCCATTCCAATTTCCCCTCATAATAAAAATGTTTGATATATTGTCGGAACCCCTGTAGATACACTAGAGATTCCAGGTGGTCATAATGTATAACATATGGTGGAAAATAAACTAGCTCAACAAACTAATTAGTGTATTCAGTAATTAAAAACTATACCTATTGTAAAGATAGTAACTCTAGTGACTTTCCGATCATTAGAGACTCTAAAACAATTACTAGAAAAATGGATTGATATAACCATTCCAATCAAAGACCACATTCATATCTACCTATACTATAGAGTCCCACAAATGTTTTCTAAGACCCTAAACTAGGAATAGTACATAGGTCACTTTCATACTCTCATGTGAATCCAAGAATACAAATATCTGATGATCTTGTCCAAACAGTCATCCAAATAATATGTCGCATTAATATAATTAAATAATGGGGCTTCTCTTGAATTAGTTCTCATGATCAATTGGTTTTTCCCATACCTCATGGTTATAACTAAACAACATCATAGTGAACGTGTGAAAAATTCTGGTAAACAGAAAACAATATTCATATGATAGGCTCAATAACGTTCTGATCTATTAAAGAATTCCATTGAGGAGAATCAGTTGTACCTTTCTATGTAACTCAAGGAATAGTTTTTAGTGTCAGACTACTTTACAATAAAAAAATAAATTACCCAAAAAAGGAATAATAGTTATGAAAATTATAAAACCGAAACGGGAAAACTAAAATTAACACTAAAAACTGAAAAATAGAAGACCCATATCCCAACATCCCATGGTAAATTGGGTGTCATCATGTCATTAAATGTCCAAGAACTCACTACAATATTCCCGTAAAACACAAAAAAAATACAATCTTAAGACTGCCAAACATCTCTGCACAATGAATCTAGAGGAGAAATGATCTTTGATAGAAAATTGTGTCAAACCAACATGAATACCCTCTCAAACTAGTACCTGAGCCAATCTATCACATACTAAAAGGTTGTTCTCAAACCTCATTATCTAGAGACTCACACCAGAGCATCAAATAACAACTAGAGGGAATGATTTCACAAAACCTTAACTAACAATATAGATCGTATATATATTAGATATAGGAAATGAAAATATAAATATAATCCTTAATAGAACCCAAATTCATGAATGAAACAACTCAAGAGTAGAAATATAAATACAAAAACAATTCCAAACACAAAGGAATTCAAAAATATGAAAAAATAATAATCCAATTGATAGTGTGGGGAATCTCCTGGTATATTACCACTAGCTACACATATCTGCTAACAAGAAAACATCACTGCCTCTCTATGATGACTTATTCCTTACCTACATCAAATGAAATAACGAAATTTATTCACCACCGAACTGGTACATAGGGTGTGAGATAACCGTCTTAGTAAGATCTCATCCATTTGTTCTATTTCATGTCTCTGAATAATACTCCCAGCAAACTGATCATTAATAAAAACAAGGCATAACAACAGATTTAATGTTATTATATCAAAAATATAGAAAACAATTTGATTCTCCAATTTAACACATTTCTAAATAATGTGAGTAAATAATTTTCAAATTATTTCATATCCATATATCCCAGTAGATATATATTGTAAAAACAAAACAATGTGCACATCATTTCACATATCAATTCTATAGAAGTACCAAAAAACATAGAAACCAAATTCATAAGCCCAAATCTTCCAAGAAGCGGCATATATATCATTATTCAAAGGATTAAAAATAGTTAAGATATCATAGTAATTCATACCTAATATGGAAAATTGTGTACACATGAAGTCACTAGACATATGAAACAATCCTAGAGAGAAGAGGAACACCCCAGTATGTGAACCTTCAAAAAAATTTAACAAGTCCCTAAATCAATGGGCCCAGTGAGTAGTGATATTCCCAAAAAAAATACCCTGAAAGAGGAAAATAACTATTACTATTCCTTCCACCTATGTACCTAAGGATTCCAATTTTCTCTATTTCCTAAATAAATTCATCAAACTATTTCCATGAAATAATTTTCTGAAAATTATTTTACAAATCATTTTATGATGATTAAAAAACCCATTTCCATTTACCCAAACCTAGAGGAAACTTATTTTATATAATGCCATTTTTACAGAGACAAATAAAATAAATCCTATCATGACATTTCATTTAATAATAAATAAATGAAAAAAACTATAATAAATTCACCAACACAGGATAGAGACAGAACCACCTCCCATAAAACTCAGGGCCACACACATCTAGAAAGGAACCTTCTATGAGTGAATTAATCAATTAAAATGAAAGACAAATAAAAATATACACAAAATAGAGATGACTAAATTCAAAAAAAGAGTCGGTATAGAAGATATAAAAACTCATACCTCAAGAATTCACCCCCGATTTACCCTCACTTACAATGTAACAACCCCCCGGAATGAGATATCATGATTGATCTTGATGAAAACAACAAGGAACGTCACTATTGGTCAATAGATCAAATGGAACAACCCAATGATGTTAGTGTGATAAATGAAATGAAAAATAAGAAATGCTCACTCACCTAGAGATTTGAAAACTAATAATAATAATGATCCAACAGCGAAAAAATAAATTTTGGTTGAATGTAGACCCCAAAAATTTCTATATAATTATTATAGGTTTGGAATAAAAGTATTTTTGGATGAATGAAATAATGTTTCAACTGAGAGGTACTGTAAAAACAATACTCACGTCAATTAAATGGAACAAAATCCCTTTACACTTATTTTAATCCATGGAAAACACATAAACCTAAAACCAAATCAGTTGTATTAAAAACTAATATTTTAACATTACATGGTGTCTAAATAGTACACAATGTGTACTCAGCTCATGCTATATTGAATAGACCACAGAATGCCTAGGGCTAGTTTCTATAACCATTACATTGGCATGAGGTAAAAGAAAATTTTTTCGCAAAGGACTAGACAATTTATTTGTCTTGATAATCTAGATACATACATGAGTCTTGTATTACAAATGAATAAAAAAATTAAAAAAATATGAATAACAACTATATTCAATATAGTGTATCATTGCCTATGATTCTTAGCAAGAATAAGGGAATATTAGGAAAAGGAAACATAATTGGGGTGAGATAAAATTCTATTAAAAGGTAAGTATAGTTGAATCAATAATGAATCAATTTTAATAATAATTATGGTAATGTAAATATATGATGACACATTCTGTGTAATCAATAAATTGTGAAGGATGTCAGTAAACAATATAGAAATGTATAAAATATAAAAAATACACCATTTAACGAATTGGATAATGAATAATCCCAATGAAATAGTAAGAAACTGAAAACAAATTCCATTAACTAAATAAATATATAATCAAATACATCCATAGATTTTTTCACAGGGAAAACTTCATGGATTATAAACATTAAATCAAAATGAAAGAAATTATTAATTATTGGATATCATGTCTGAGACAGATGATAACCTATACCATTAAGGCCTTTCAAAAAACAATTTTTAACTGAAGGTAGAATCCTATTTAATTTGTAAACCTAATTTGTCACATTAAAAAATATCGCTGCATCAATGAGTTATATAATTCATAGTCCCCACCCATCACTGCGTGTCCACAGAAATAATTATAACAAGTAATTGATTTAATTGATAAAAAATATGCCGTATAAAATATCTGTATTGATAAATACATTCATATTTATCAATATTTCCAAAAAAATAAAATAATTTTTTTAAGTGAAAATCTTATGAAAAAATAATATACGATGTAGGAAATAATCATATCGATGATAAATAAGGTGGATATTTAGGGGGAATTTAATGATAAATGGTCATTTAAAAGTGAATATTGTAAGGGGATTACAAAAATGAATAAAGGAAGTGAATTTCAATTATATCCTTAGCCAAATAAGTCACAAACCATACATAGCAACAATAAGAATGGTATCAACACAACATATCCAATGCGGTTTAAGGATAATGAGTTGTTTTCATTGATAATTAGAATCACAATAAAAAAGAACAAAAGTATACTTTTCTTTTTGGAAAACATTTTTAAAATCCTTTTATTCATCAATCAGTATAATAAAATTCTTTTAAAGTAACCTTATAAAATTTTAATGTAATCTATAAAAAAATGATGGTGGGTAATTCTATATAGGGCGTACCAGGTATAAATAACTTTCCATTTTCACGGTAAAATGGTTTAAAAGTGTTTTATTAGGAAATCCAATAGAATATTCAATTTAAAAAATTATGTAAAATAAAAAGGGTAAAAATATCATTAATTGATAATTATGAAATTATTAATTAAATTATTGGAATCATTTTTTGAAAATTGCAGTTTTAGAAGAAAATAGGTTCTCTAACTAAAGAGGTAATTGAATTTGGGTTTTGTTAAATACATTTTAGAAAAAAAATTTGAGTACCAAAGAGTGGAAAAGTAGAAATATTTCAAGAAAAATGTCACTATTGACCATATGAGAAGAAAATAAAAGTTTTTTCTGAATAATTTTCATATAAATAAATCTATTTTAATTTCTTGGATAAGCTATATAGATTAGAATACAATATTGAAATAACTCCTTAAATGATCATAATGTTGATGTGAGAATTGATCGAAGAATTAATTCTGAGTATCAACTATATTTATAAACATAATAAGTATAAATACATAAATATATATTAAAATTATTTATACACATAATTATATTATCTTTTATAAATTTATGATGTAATATAACTAATAAAAGGGAATTGAATTATAAAATTTCTCTTCCACATGGAAACTTTATGTTCGAACATCCTTATATTAAATAATTAAAATTTTGACCCAAAATTCCATGAATAAAGAATTATTCATTATATTAAATCTTAATGGGAATTAAGTACTATATAAAAAGGAAATTAGATTCATAATAATACAATATTCCTCAATAAAATAAATTCAGAAAAAATCACATACCTTGCTTTTCCTTTTGGATGAATGTCCATTAAACTCATGTATAATAATTTCAAACATGTTAAAAAATCATACTAGAACTATAATAATATTTATAATGACAAATAATATATTTCTATAATATTTTATTACTTTTTTCCAACCATATTTCATTATTTTTAATATTTCTTGTGTTAATTGTATATTTTTTCTGGTGTGTTTTCACTTGTTATTTTTTATTTTTCTTACATCGATCATGTTTTATGATTTTAAATAAAATAAATAATTATGTAACTATAATATATATTTATATATTATGATTTTTTAATAATACATAATATTTGGAGACATTAAATGAATTTCACTTTTCTTAGAGTTTATAGGTCCTACGTAAGTATGAACAATACATCGATTACATTTTTATATTTAAATGAATGAATAATAAATGAAATATATTAATATTATAATTAATGTATAATATTAATTTCATATATTTCATATATTTCTATTAACAAAATTCTTAATACATTCCATGTAATTTGTGAATGAATCGTACTACTTTTTGGAACAAAAGAAAATGAAAAAATTATTGTTGAATAACGTGGCATATTATTCAGGCAACACCTTTTGGTTTTAACCAAAATACTTACTTGGTATTCATTATTTCTATATATTAGCTTATGTATTAGCATTATGATTTTGGAGATTTTTTTAAGAGTTCAGATGAGCCAATGGTCCCGAGTGATTTGACTTAGTATGTGGGGTGAGTGCCATTTTATAGTAGAGGAGGATTTCAATTCTTGTAAATATTAAAAAGAGGGCATTTAAAACATATTTTTTCGTGTCCATTTTCTACAATAATAACACAAATTGGAATAAAATTATGATATGGACTATTTATGGACATATAATATATTTTTAATTAGTTTCTAAAGAATTTTCTCCCTGATGATTAATGATTAGTCCCTTGATAAAATAATTTTATTTTAATCACTGTAATTAATTTTAGTCACATTAAATATTTTATTGATAAAAACTAAGTTGATATTATAATAAATGTTACAAATATTTGACACCAAATATGAAATAATTTTTTACAAATTCTAATCACATTATTGGAAGAAATTAATTTAAAATTGATCCTGTAGAAATGACGACAATGTCGGTTTTAATGTAAAAAATGGTCAAATGTTTGAAATGTTTCTATACCTAATTAAAAATGTAAATTGGGTAAAATTAACTAAATTTATTTAATTTATGTATAATTGATATAATTTGACTTTAACACAAATTTGAAATATAATTTTATTATATAAATTAATTATAAGAATAAGTATTTTTCAATCAAAAATTATTTGTTTTCTATTAATCAAAAAAAGAAACATCCTAGAAAAATATCAAAAATTTACTGTAACATTATTTTTTATGTTACAATTTTATAACTGATGTTTATTTTTTATATAATTTTTATAAAATTTTAAAAATTTTGTTTTCATATAGGTGTCCCATTAAAAGGTGAGAAAACTACCATTATAAATATATAGCTTTATATTTGGGATATTCTATTTGTTTTTATCTTACTTAAATACAATATATTTTATTAATGTAAAAAATGTTTTATTGAATAAAAAAGATATTTATTTCCTTAATATCATTCAATAATAACGATTTATTAAATATATTAGGATAAAACACAATTCTGAGCACTATAATATCTCTTTTATACTAAATTGGATTATATTTCCATTTCTAATTAATTGGTAACCAATGAAAGCATCATATATTTATGTAAAACATTTATTTTAATAAGTTACTTAATAGAATTCAAAACTCTATATTTAATGGCTTTGTTATTTCATATTATATTAAATAATTATATTTTATAATTTAATTTTGATTGGTAAAATTCGGTCATGCATGTAAAGAAATAAATTAAAGTAGATCATCATTGCATGATATGAAATACAACTCAGTATTTCATGCTTCGAAATCCATATAATATATTAAATTTATTTTAAATATTAAATATACTGTAATGTTTTGGGAGTTTATATTTTTTTTCTATTTTTGGTGTTTTTTGTTAAATGCGCCATCAAATAAAAAGTGACTCTTTTAGAATTTTAATGGTGTTACATTATACCCACCTTATTTAAATTTCATCCTCATAATTTAAACTCCGTAACTTTTACTTATGGATTTTTATTTGAAATTCCCTTGTTGAATACCCCAAATTTAAATGATTTTATAAAATATTCCCTTAATAAGAGGGAACTAAAAGTTCAAATGTCTCATAACATAACATGAAACTGTATTTCTACGTAGAAATAAATTATTATAACATGAAAATATGGACTTGGAAGAAGATAAAAATTAATTATAGTGGTTTATTGAGGTCATTAGTCATAGACTAGTGAATTATCAATAGAAAGTTGAGGCCCCCAAGTCATAAATCTATGTTGATTTAAAAGACCATAGCTATAGAAGGTATTAGTAAATCATTTTAATTATATATCATTTTACTAAAAGGGGGTAATTATTTCACTACCAAATGATATAAGGAACTATATTTTAAAAACAAATTTATATTAAAAGAATTGTTATCCTAGGTTTATGCTTCGATCCAATTTGTATTCAACAATTACATCAAGAAATGGACATCCAAAATTATTTTTGATTCTTGATGTACTGAAATGCTCATTTAATGGATCATAAGGGCCATACAATAGTGACATGTATTTATAAAAATTTGTAAACATTTTCCAATTCCAATATAGTAAATACATTAATATCTAAACTAATAAATTAACACTTCTAGTTAATCGTTAATATTTATTCATCAATTTCTATGAAAAAACAATCTCATGTTTATGTAGAAATTAAATAGGTTAGTGGTATGTATTAAACACTTATCATCATTTGGTTATGGGTTCATGTCCCAAAACCATAATAAACATGATGAGTTGTCACCCAGTACATATTTTTTTCATTTCTATAAACATATTGACATAATTTGAAAAATAAATATGATGTATATCCTTGAAATTGTTTCATTAAATATCATTTTAACTAATTTTTTTATAATACCCTAATACATATATAATTCATCCAATTATTTAGATATATATCTTTCATTGTTCTAGGTTTTATCCTTTAGAAGATGGAATTGACTTAGTAAATTCCTAGGTTCTACTTATTTATGGAAGAAATCTATAAAAGTATCCCTATGATGAGTTTCATTTCATTCCATTATAGTCATCTTTTTTCTCAGAAATTATTGGATTTATGCCCTTCATTCACATAGATAAAGTGTTTCTCATTTCTATTAAAGCAATTTCATGGGTGCCTACTTCTACATTTATATCATTATATTTATTGAGCACTGTATTCACTATGGTCTCGACCACATAATCTCTTAGAAAAAACCATCCATCTCTTCTTTGGTGAGTTCAAGTGTTTTTTAAGGATAATATTGTTAATAATATTTTATGAAACATGATTAGGTATAATTATGATATCATTCACTCATATTGGCACCTCATTTTCTTTCTCATTATCACCACCTTGTTTTTCAGGTTCAATGATAACATGAATCCTTCGGGATCCATCCATTGACTAAAACTAGATTGTATAGTGTGATTTACAATAGTCGTAATGAGAAAAATTTATAACCATTTATAGGATATTTAAATAATGAAACCATATATTCAATATAAAACTCGTCATATTTAGCATTGAGTATTCATTTTCTTTATCTATATGATTTCTTTATAATGGATTGTAATAAAAATTAAATTGTCCTAAGAATATCCCCCAGGGAGTGTCAAAATAGTGTATAGGTCTATCATTTTATACCACATTATTCTCAATTCAATCCCAATATGCCATTTTTAGAGTTTCTACCCCTAGGAACGTCTGTTCGAAAACCATGACTACTTTTATTATCTAAAAATAGATGTATTTCTAGGGAGGCCCACATAATTTCTACCTTATAAAATTTATAGGATGTCATTTTATACTTATAATCAATTTCTATATTAGTTTTACGTTCCATAATCTATGATTTCCTAAATCTAGATACCACGACTACTTCTATACTTTCACTGATACTATATATAGTGTCATAAATCCAGATATATCAAAGTTAAAGCCTAATTCCATTTTATTATCATAATAAAATTTTAATCACATACAAAAGGACATGATATTTTTTATTATTGATAAAATTATACATACACAAGTATTGTATTACAAACAAATTCATAAATTACAACATAATTTTTTTATAATAACTTTATACAATATTGAATATATTTTCATATAATTTTTATCACACTTTAAGTAATCCTATGGAATAGAAACCTAATAATAGTGAGAACATTATATTTAGTAAGGGTATGTATACCTGAATCAATATTGATTCAATGATCAAAACCATTATGGATAACTAAATATCTGAACACACAATCTATTTAATATATAAAACTAGAAGGATGTCCGTAAAAAATTAGGAATGGTAAATAACTGAAAACAAATTACATTTTAATAATGGTTCATATTATAATCAATATGGGAAGGTAAGACACTGAAAACACATGTGATTAAATTAATAAACTGAAAATGAGATGAATCCATATATTTTTTCATAGTAAAAATTTCATGGATTATAAAAATTGAATCAAATTAAGGAAATGATTAATTATTGGAAGTCATTTCTAAGGCCCATGAAAACCAATACCATCAATACCATTCACCAGATTGTTTAAAACTAAAGGTTGAAACCCATCAGATATCTCTAGAAAATTTGTCACATGATAACCGATCGGTGAATCGATGGCCTATATAATTCCCCTCAACACTACATATCCAAATCATTACATATATGATTTAATTTGTATAATTAATTATCAACATGACTTTTCAAATATATTTAATTAATAAGTAATACTTATTTATCATTAATTCCCCATAAAATAATATAACTATCAATATAAGCCCCATATGTAATTATAATATATAATTTAGGTAATGATAGTATCCATGATAATTAAATTTGATAATTAAGGGAAATTTTATGTTCAATGATCATTTTAAAGTGAATATTTCAAGTAGATTAATGTAAATTTAATCCTTGGCCAAATAAATCAAAAAACAATCCAAGGATGAATATGGATCGTAACAATACAACATATCCAATGTGGTTTATGGATAAAGTGTTATTGTTGTTGATGAATATAACTATTATAAGAGGAAAAAATATCATTTTATTTTTAATGTAATTTTGTAAATACTTTTATTAATAAATTAATATTTGATACTTTTAAATGAATCTTTAAATAAACAATGATGGGGAATTTTGTATCTTCTATACATGTTAAAAAGAATATTCCTTTTTCTAAATAAAATAGTTAAAGATACTAGAATGTTCATTTCAAATGATTTGAGACATATGAAAAGAGTAAAAATGTATTTTAAAAATAATTTTTAAATATTTAAAAACATTTTCGAAAATATTTTTGTAAAAGTATTTTTAAAAGAGAACATGTTCTCCGACTAAAGAGAGAAATAATGTATGGTTTTCATAAATACATTTTCTAAAATATTTTGATTACCCAATTATGGAAAATTGTACTAATTCATGAAAATATAATGAATAAGCATAGGATAAATAAATAAAAAAATTATTGACTAATGATCATGTGAATTCATTTAATGGAATTTAAAGGATAAACAATCTTGATTAGAAAGAGATTATAAAATAATCCTTTAACATGATAATGACATTGAAGTGAGAATTGGTCAATGAATTGATTATATGTATCAAATATAAATTAAAATTAAATAAGATTAAATAATTAAATAGATAGTGAAATTATTTTTATAAATAATAATAGGATATAAACAACCTCTAGGATGTAATATAACCCAATGAAAAGGATTTGAGTTATGAAATTTCTCAACCACTTGGTAACATTACATTAATGTACCATTGGATGAAATAATTAAAATTGAAACTCAAAATAAAATGCATAATGATGTAGTAATTATATTAAATGTTAAGTGGATTTATATACAATATAAAAAAGAAACAAGGGTCATTATAATACATTATGCCACAATGAAATTAAAATCCACATGAAATCCATTGCCTTGTATTTACTTTTGGGTGACCACCCTTGAACCTTGTGTATAAGGTTAATAAATATGTTAATAACTTATAAATTAAACATATTAATATTAATAATATAATATATTATCTTCTTATAATATCTTATTACATTTTTGTAACAATATTTCATTATTTTCACTATTTCGGTTGTTAATATCCTAATTTTTCAAGTATGTTAGCGAATTTTTTTTTATTTTTATGTAGATCATGGATTCATCATATCCATAATGAAAAAATTTATTTAATTATCATTAATATTTACTATATATTTATTTATAGTAGTTCTGAGCATTTGGAGATCGAAAATGAAATGCATCGTTCATGGAAACAGTATGTCGTATGTACCCGTGAATGCTACTTTATTTTCCTTATCATATTTTATAGAATGAAAACTAAATTATATATAAGTATATTATAATTATAGTAAAATAATTATATCATATATATCACATATTTTTACTAATCCAATTATTAATACATTCCATGTATTGTGTGAATGAATCACATCGCATTGACGAACTGATAGTCCACACATCCAAAAACGATGATATATTATTCCAAAAAATGTTAATAATAAAGGTAATATTTTATAAAATGTTTCATAAGAATATATATATTATAAATAAAATATATATGAAATATAATGTATATATACTTCCTTATTTCTAACCTTTTATGGTGGTAATTAGATGAATGAACGACATTAGTTTTGTGAGGTAGTAGACTGTCTTACACATGAACGGGGATTGTGTATCTTATTTTATGGATGTGTGTGAAAGTGTAGGTAGTAATATTATCATAAAAATATAATGATGTTGAATATACATAGGTTTTTATTAAATCCGGTTTAAAATAATTAAATTACTGGAGATGTAAATGAAACAAAAGCGATCGTTGTAGAACGTTTCCTCTTATTTAGGTATCCCGTTTTAGTTAAAACCAAAAGGCATCTGTTTATTGATTTCTCCCAAAAAATTGGATTCTATAATTATGTAAGTGATGTGTTAAGATTTGTATTTCAGATTTTGGTTTATACATGGGTCTTGAGATAGTTGAATAAGTTAGAGGGGTGGGTGACAGTTTCCGACGCTTTCGCCGGGGCGCGCGCATCCGTCTGTGGAGGACGCGCGACTTTGTTGCCCCGCATTCCCGCTTTCCAAAGGCGGGCGACATTCGCTCCTTATTCAGGGACGTCTGCTCCTTGATCGAAACGGGATGATGGGATGTCGGTTCTTCCTTCTGTGGATTCCTCCTCAGAACTCATAACCTAGTCCGGGTCTCCCTTATAGATTTAATACGTAGTTCGTGAAACTCTTCCCAGTGCCATGTTTCCATGGACACCGGTTAATTACACTGCTTCCGTCGGGACATTCCAAAGGGTCCAATCAGGGTAGCAACCTTCGGTCAGGGGAGTAGTCACGTTGAGGCATCAGTAGCGTGTCTGGATGCTGGGGTACCTGGCATGTCTGTCTGTTATCCTTGCTCACAAGGCTTCTCGAGGGCATGGAAGCCCGAGGCATCCCACATCGGGCGCGGGGAATTACATGTCGTGTACACATATCTGAGGTTTTCCTCAGCTTCCCGTGCTCAACACAGGGTATGCTGCGAGTTTAACGTCCAGCGGAGACGGATTAACCCAACCAGAGCATTAGCTGGGACAAATCGGATTGAGGGATCCTCCTTGAAGGGATATCGACACCGGGGCTAGCCCGTGGGTGACAGTGAATGGAGTAGAAGGAGAGTGAAGTGGAACCATCACAGGGGGGCGACAGTGAAGTTGGGCTTGAGCCTTGAAGAGGCTTCCTACGTATCCCTATGGCAGGGAATCAAAGTCCGCGTAGTTCGGGATGGTGTCGGTAAACCGACGTGAAGCTGGACCTTGGCCCGATGAATGTCGTCGGCGAACCAACGTGAAGGTGGACCTTGGTCCGATGGGCATCGTCAGCGTACCGACGTGAAGGTGGACCTTGGTCCACTATTGGTGGGCTTGAACCTCGTGGAGGCTTCCTACGTACCATGCCTTGACACGGATCAAAGTCCTCGTAGATCGGATGGGGGTTGGGTCACAATGGCTTACCACTGGACCGGAGTGCAGTTTAATGTCATGCTGGACGTAGGTAGAACACTGCGTGAATTGGGTGATGGGTGGGCTTGAACCTCATGGAGGCTTCCTACGTACCATGCCTTAACGCGGATCAAAGACCTCGTAGTTCGGAGAATACAGTTTAACGTCATGCGGGACGATAGTGAACCCTGACGTGAATAAACGACGGGTGGGCTTGAACCTCATGGAGGCTTCCTACGTACCATGCCTTGACATGGATCAAAGTCCCCGTAGTTCAAATGGTGGGTCGCAATGGCTTACCACTGGACCGTAATGGGACCCGACGTGAATGAGCGATGGGTGGGCTTGAACCTCGTGGAGGCTTCCTACGTACCATGCCTTGACATGGATCAAAGTCCCCGTAGTTCAAATGGGGTTTCGCCGGTGAACCAACGTGAAAGTAGACCTTGGTCCACTATTTGGTGGGCTTGAACCTGGTGGAGGCTTCCTATGTACCATGCCTTGACATGGATCAAAGACCTCGTAGTTCTAATGTGGTTGGGTCGCAATGGCTTACCACTGGACCAGAATATAGTTTAACTTCATGCCGGACGAAGATGGGACCCGAAGTGATGAAACGACGGGTGGGTGTGTCGGTGAACCGACGTGAAAGTATACCTTGGTCCACTATTTGTTGGGATTGAACCTCGTGGAGGCTTCCTACGTACCATGCCTTGACATGGATCAAAGACCTCGTAGTTCAGATGGGGATTTGTCGGCGAACCGACGTGAAGGTGGACCTTGGTCCACTATTGGTGGTGGGCTTGAACCTTGAGAAGGCTTCCTACGTACCATGCCTTGACATGGATCAAAGACCTCGTAGTTCGGATTGTGCAGTTTAACGTCTTTGCTGGACGGGGCATACAGTTTAACGTCATGCTGGACGTGGGTGAAACTCGACGTGAATGAACGACCGAGCAATGTGGATTGAACCTCATGGAGGCTTCCTACGTACCATGCCTTGACACGGATCAAAGTCCTTGTAGTTCGGATGGGGTTGTCAGGGTCGATGCTCACTCTAAGCCCACGTGAGTCATGCTCGGTGTGAGAAACAAGAGGTTGCAAGGACCTGACGATCACGTCGCTAAGGGTGCGTCCGTGAGAAGCGAAAAGGGGCTTACGCGTTGAGCGGCCCATGGTGTTGGGACTTACTCTAGGATGGAGGCCCAGAGGGGGGTGCCTCGTTCCCTGTCACGTCCTCCACTGACCTTGGTAGTGGGGAAGTACGGAGATGCACGGGTGCAATCATCCGTACTAAAGGCTAGGGGCTTACGCTCTGAGGCAGCCCTTCCCCTGCGAACATACACCACTCCGACAAGGAGGATCTCATTCTATGTGCGGAAGAGTACCATTCCCGTGGAGACGAGTGGTGTAAAGAATGTTCGACCTAGGGAAACCCTTCATGAGGGAGACGAGGTTGGGTCACAGTTTAACGTCATGTGTTGAGGACGTGGTGCTTGGCAGTTTAACGTCCTGCAGCTCGGACGAGGTGGGTTCACTCCACACCCCTAGGGCTCACATAACCGGTACCCTCTGGTCCTTGGGGAAGGGAAGGTGTCGGTAAGGCCATGGTAAAGGGGGGTAGTGGGGCGAACCATCGAGGGGTCCATGTTAGCGTGGCTATGCGAAGAAGAAATAACCGTTAGCGTGCCTATGCGAAGAAGCATTAGGCGAAGCAACGCTACGGGTGGTGTTGTCCATGGGACTTTGAAATCACATCGTGCAAACCTGGAGGGTCGCACGGAAAGGGGAATCGCTAAGCAGAGGAGTGTGCTTTGCGAGGTTGGGTGCCTTAGCCTTAGAATGGGGCGTAGATGTGAATGGGAGGTGCTTCGCGAAGTGGAACAGTGTTCGCGGAGCACTTCCTCGCGAAGAAGGTGTGGTTCGCGAAACAGGGTCCTGCCAAGCAATGTTCTTCGCGAAGTGGAGTGATCCTGCCTTAGCATAAGGATGACTCGTATGGGTTGGGTGTTTCGCGAAGCACAAGTGCTCTGCGGCTGCATGGGTTCCCTTGGGAATCCCCTTCCTTCGCGAATGCCCTTGAGCTTCGCGAAGGGCATCCCTCTCGGAAGAGGGGCTCAAAACGAGACAAAGCAGAGTCGTCTCGCGAAGTAGAAATACCTCGCAGAGCTCATGATTCCCGGGGCAAAGCGTGCTTCGCGATTCGGGAGAGGAGAAGCCGAAAGGTCGGATTGTCCGTCCTCAGGACTCAGGGGGAGACCGATATTTATAAGGAAGGGGCGCCGTGATGCAGGGCTCGTGCGCCTCCTCTGGTGCTTCGCGGCGCGCCGCGAACGTCAAACAGGTTCGTGGAGGATTACCGCCTCCGGAGCTTCGTGGCGCCTCCATGGAGGGGGCGCTTCGCAGTGAGGCTTCGCGATGGTGCTTCGCGGCGGAGCTTCGCGAGGCAGAGCGCCGACCTTCTTCGTTCCTTTCTCTCGGGCCATATTTTTGGCGCCAACAGTGACTTTATAGTAAAGGAGGACTGTCATTCTTATAAATTTTTGAAAGAGGGAATTCCACCAACATTTTTTCATGTCATGTGTCTCTAATAATAAAATAAATTAATCAAAATGGAGTAAATGGAAGAAATATATCCTTCAAATGGATTTTGAAATAGTTTATATGTCTTTTTAGCCATTATGTTTAAGGTTGAGTCCTCTGTTAATCTTATTTTCTCTTAATCGCTATAAATAATTGTAATCTCTATCAAATATATTTTTGGTCAAAAACATTGTTGATATTTGTAGAAAATATAAATTATTCATATTAATAATATATATTCATTTTTTTTTCAAATTCTAATAACATAATTTCTTGAAATCAATTCAAAAATACTCCTGTGAAAAAGATGACAAAGTGGGTTTTTTAAGATTAAAATGATCAAAAGATTGAAATATTTTTATATCTAATTTGATTTAAAAATGCTTTAAATTAACATAAACTAGATTATATTATTTATTGTTTATATATTTTAAATTTAAATCCATTTTAAAAAATAATGTTATAATATCAATAAATTATATGAAAAAGTCATCTTGAAATAATTTTTTTATTTTTCTCTATTCATAAAAAAGTGAAACTAACAAAGAGAATACAACAGAAAATCCTAAGATAATTTTGACATTATGATTTAAAAAATGAGATTATTTTTATTCTTATAATTTTATAAAAATGGTTAATTTCTATTAATATAGGTTTTCTATTAAAATGTGTTAATACATATTTTATAAAAATGTTGCATTCATGTGTAATATTTGGAACGTTCATAACTTATTCTTATTAAATACATTGTATAAATGTCAAAAATATTTTATAGAATATATAAAATTAAAAAATTCATTAATATAATTCAATAATATTAATAAATTTAATTCATTATGATAAAAATCCTTTGTAAATTAAAAAATATTTACTTTATATTGAATAAGCTTATATTGTGGTTTTTAATTGATTTGTAACCAATGAGTTCATATTACATTTGTGTAAGACATATATTTTCATAAGTTAGTTAATATTATATTTTACTTCAAAATTAATGTCTACGTTATTTTTTATTATGTTACATATTAATATTTTAATAATATATTATTGTTTGGTAAAAATCAATTGTGCGTGTAACACAAGATATCAAAGATACTCGATGTTGCATGCGATGAAATCTAACTCAATATCTCATGAGTTGAAATCAATAAAATATTTTAAAAATGTTAAAAATATTAGATATTCCATAAATTCTCAAGAGGTTATATTCCTTTCTACATTTCTGGTTTCTATCCATGCATACCATCAAATAAGAAGTAACTCTTTTATAATTTTCCCGGTGCTACGAATGATGAACACCATAATCATGCCATGTAACCTAAAGATCATACACACCATGTACTCCCATTACATGGAGTATGTTTCTCCTATAATCATTAGAAACTAAATATTCTTACATAAAAACACAACACACCACACGCATCCTACGAACACAGTGAGAACCCCACAAATCATTCAGACAATTATACATAGAATCCATTAATTCAATAAAATGTACATTCCAAAAAATTATTTCATTTTACCCCAAGATAATATCAATCCATAATAGTACCAAGATATACCAAATCAATGAGTAAAACATGTAATGAATATGTAATTACCAAAAAGTAGGTAATGTGATGTTACATAACCATTCAAACCTTCAACCTATTTCACACAATTATTAATTAGAATATTACATGACATGCAATACCATTATATGATGTGTAATCACCCAAAATAATGTAGAAACATCAATAATATGAATAAAAACTAAAAAACCTTACTTTGTTCATTATCCAAACAAGTAATTAACCCATTAATTCATTTCCATGATTATACCTAAACTCCAACAATTAAAATAAACAAACATCCCTTAACATTATGTCAATTTTTTCCTTAAAAAGTCTCTTTATACATGAAAATACGAAAAACACAACAAAAATGGATGACAGATATTTATAATATAAGCACATACCTAAAAACCATAACTAGGTGTTACATTTTCTTGGTAGTATAAAAATAGATATTCAGATCATTTATTTATATACTTTATCCCCACTATAATATAGTGTATTAAATGTTTCAGGTATAACATCCATGGATGGATAAAAAATGTGTTTAATTCACAAAAATAATAATTTTTTCATGGTTAATATTTTAAATTTTATAGATCTATGATCACTTTTTTCATATTCAATGTACCAATATAATTTTTGACTTATAAGCAAAAAATTCAAAAATTTCCAATGTGATGCTAAAAAATTTAGTAACTAAATAAAACATAGGAGTAATGGAAGAAATAAAATAATGATAATGTAATTAACCAAAAAAATTTTCTTAATAAAGTAGAAAACTAATAAAAAAATTACTTAGGGGGTATCCATATGAATGAAATGAGTAGTGACTCAAGGTAATGGGTTTTTTTAAAGATCTGACATTCATTTAATTATCTATTTAAATAAATTTCATCAAAAATATTCTTCTTTCATGTCATGGTAATTTTAAATGGTTCCAATAAAAAAAAATTATACATGAAACTTTTATAAATTAAAATTTTTAATTTTCATTAATTTTATTATGTATGATTTAGTAGGAAAATTTTTAATTTATTTTATATCAGTCGGTTTTGATTATATAAAAAAATGAAAAAAGAATTTATCTAAACATAAATGGCTTGGAAACCATTTATCAATTTCATATTCATTATTTTATTTCAAGATTCATTTAAAATTTCTATTTTTATTAAGAAAAAAATATGCCTCTTAATATTTTATAATTTTTTAGTTCTAAAAATTATTTCTTATAAAAAAAATATTCTATCTCCTTATTACGAGATAAGTTAGAGTGTAAATTTTTATAGGTTTGAATGAAAATTAAAATGAATTTAATGTTTAATGGGAGAGTTATATGTGTTCTATTAATTATATAGTACATGGAAATTTTATATTAAGTATGAGAGATCCTAAAATAGATCTGATAAGGTGATCATAAAAATTCACTTGAAAGAATTGGGTAATTTAATAGAGATTAGATGGGATTGTTTACTCAGAATATATATAAGAATTAAATTGTTAATTGATTTTATTAATAGTGATACTATAATACTAATTTCCCTTGTTACCTACATGGTTATTCAATCCTTTCCATGGGTTATAATGGAAAAATATTGATTTCATATGGTAGGAAAATTGACACATGATTTTATGAATGCTTATGATTTAAAAAAGATTAAGGGTTTCCTTTCCTGACTCGTTATTTATTACTATGTACATTTCATCAATTTTTCTCCCTATTCATAATTATATTTTTTTAAACTATGGGAATTGAAATTGACTTCATGATTATGTAAATTCATATTTTTATCTCATAATTATATTATATAATATTTAAAAATATTATAAGTGTTTTAATGAATTTAACATTGATTTATGTGTTTTAATTCATTATATATCCTGTAATGATATTTTCTTGACAATCCATAGTTGAAAAATGTTCTTCATATGGTTCAGGATGTTTAGTGATTATACTAAGGTCAATGGTGACATGTTTTGATTAGAGAAAAATTGTAATGAATTAAATAATAATGTCAGCATTAGAACCTATTTTGTTAGAAAATATAGTTTTGAGGAGTTTTTTACTTTTTTTCTAATTATTTCATATATAAGATTTATTATAAATTATTTAAAACTCCAAAATGAAAACATCCTTGAAGTTTAGTAAAGTAAAACACTTGTTATATCTCTTAAAATTATTGGTTATTTAAGTTATGATGCATTATACAATAAATTTAGGGTTTCTATTAATACATTTAATTTTTCCCATATAATCCGTTTTCACATCCATTGTCTTCTACTGATGATATGTTATCTTAAACCCTCTTTTTCCACGATGTCTTCCTTTGGTAAACTCATGGTTTCATTGTGAGTGTTAATCTTTACATGTTTTTTTCTATTATAGTTTACATTTCTAAATATATATTTTTCACTCTAATAAAAAGAAATATATATTGTTTTTAATTTAATTGTATTATACTAAGGTAAAAATAATTTATTAAAACATCCATTATCTGTTAATAAAAAGAAAAACAAAATTCATGTGTTTGTAGAAACTATCATCCCCACAAGGAAACACCATCTATTTCCCCCAATTTTCCCTTTATTTTATATACTAATTTAATTAAATTATCAAATATATATATATATATATATATTATGACATTTTTTGTAAGATACAAACATTAATCCATCTCCACTCCCTATCATTTGTTGATAACTGAAAATTATAATCGTGTATATGTGTGGACTATTGCCACTATGAGGAAATATATCTCATTTTCCATGTTGATTCTATAATATTAATTAGTATATATTTTAATATGATTCACTACACTAAAATATCTAAATAATATCATTATTAATATTTAATAATTACATTATAAAAAAATAAACCACTTTAATAAACATAATCATCTGTTAAATCTGGTTCATTAATGTTTGGGTCAGGCTATCAACCTTCCTGAACAATGCTATAGAAAATATAATGGATTTTTATGAGAAAATAATTAATTATAATATATTATAAAAATAAATAATTTTTTTTTTATTTTTCTGTTATATTGTAATATTAGTATTGAACTTTTTATTGACATATAAACATACATTCATTAAATCACTAAAACATGCTCATCATTGATTTCCTATTTAAAGAATACAAAAAATCAATCATTTAATGAAATTATAAAATTAAAAATAATTATAATTAATAATTTATGAAAATTATGTCTTTTAGTGGAGATATTTTGGATGTGAACATAGAACAACATCGCTATTTCAAAACTAGTTAAAAAGGAATATGGATTACTCACACATGATATTGAAAATGGATAGTAACTAACTGATATTATTTTTTGTAGTAACTAGATATAAATTTTTTAATATCTTATAGATATGAATAATGATATTAAATAAGGTGATTAAGATAACTAATATGTATACAATACATTCAAATGATTTGTGGATTTTTGAAATCAAGGTATAGGGTTCCTTGCATAAAATTTAATTTCTTAAGAAATATCTCATATTATGCATCTTAATATATTTATAATTGTTTTATTAATACATAATAAATATTTTTTTTCATATACCTATAATTAATGGGTTTTTACAATTCCCTTGAAAATTTTAGTTCACCTTGAATCTTATGTTTCTGAAAGTGTATCTTTTTAGTGAAACCAACTCTACCTCTTATTTTTAGTTCGGAACCATCTTTTTCTTGGTACATATTCATTTGATTCATTGCGAATTTTCTTTACATTCATAAATATTTTCTTATGTTGATTTTAGACTATAATTAATTTCATTAAAAACATTTTGAATAATTTTTAAACTTTTCATTACAGGTCATTTACATTAGAGTGTGGAAAGAAACAATTTTTAGTTTTTACCTAAGAATGGATAATCAACAATTATTTATTTTTATAAAACTTCTACTCTAGAAATTAGTTATTTAAAAAAGAAATTCCATTGTTCCATTTTACAAAAAATATATTTTTTTTAGAAACATATTTTTAAAATTTCATAAATATTCCATATTTCCAAAGTTATATTTTTAATGCTCATAAAAGTTTATTTTAGGTTGCATGACTTTCCCTAGATCCCATCCTTGACCCTGTTCCATGTTAAGTCCTGTGAAAAACATTTCAAAATCTTGGGATGAGCATAAAAACCTCAGTAAGGGATACATAAAGAATGAAAACTGTTAGTTTTTCGAAACAACAAGTAAACCATGTATACTTTATCAAAGTAATACTTTTCACCTTTTCAAAGTAGTAAATACTCTTCACTGAATAAAATTTCATTACTTACCATTCTATAACCAAAATATTACCATAAAACCCATATAAAGATCACATAACATATAAAGGTAACTTGGGACATATTCATACTTAAGTGGATGAACCATAAGGTTGATTTCCACACATATCACTTAATGGAATAGCCATTTGGCCAACATTCATACATACTTAATGGAATAGCCATACGGCCGACTTCCATACCCAATGCATTAGAGCTTATAACGTAACCACATGTCCTGGTATTCACGGCACCACCCATCATATGGTTTATCACGTAACCACCCATAAAATGTCCAAGTACCATTATAAAATTATAACACATAAAACCAACAAAAAGGTATGAGAACATTTCCACATTTCAATCACAATAAATCATTTTAATATATTGACATAATAGAATCCTTTATCAAAACCATTTTCAATACCAAAATACAAAAAAAAAGTATATGGTATTTATTTTATTTTAAAAACATTACGGCTTGTTGAGGAAGCCAAAGATCATAATCGCGGTGGCGAATAAGGTCGTTGTCACCACGTACGTAAAAAGAAACATTCCTTTTTGTTGTTTAGTAAAATGCTTCGTAGAAAAAATATTCCTTTTGAATAAACATAAAAGTCAAAGGGTTTTATACACCATATAAAAGAATGTTGTGTCTAAAACAAAATATGTCTCAATGAAAGGATATTGAGACGAAGTCCCATACAAAGACGGTATCCTTGGATTAAGGACAAATCAATTACGTAATTATGTGTGACAAATGAATACCCCAAATATAAGTGGATATTAAGTGAAAAACAATCAGAGGTTATTCAAAAATATTCATAGAACGACAAATTCTAGGAGTGCATGTTTATCCCAATGAATCAAAATTGGGTTAAGAAGTTCCCTCTCAAAAATTCGTCAGCCTAACGACGTCACTTAAAAATTAAGAAAATGAGTTTATGAGAGAGAAAATGGAATCTCATCACTTGGACATAAAATTTACATAAATAAGGATATATAAGAACATATCCCAACATAATATCATGTGAAATAAAAGACATAACAAAAGCAGTCTTTTAAAAACAGGAGGGTGAAAGGTTCCCTTATAGACATACACCCCGTGAAAGAAGGACAACACAACATTGATGTAAATACTCATAAATGAAATTATATTACACAATGAGTAAAAATAATGGACAGTACATACACAACTCAAAGGACATTGTGGAAAATGTTTCATAAATCTCACGGGAATAAAAGTGAGATGAAAAATCGCTTACAAAAACTCGGCAGCCTAACAGTGCCACAAAAATGGATTGATGAGATAAAATAGGGTCTCTCATCATATTAAAATAAAGTTTACAGAAAGAGGAATATAAAATAACATCCCCCAACATAACAAATAGGAGCTTAAAAGAAGTGACATAAAGGAGAGTACTTAAAAAGAAAGAGAGAGGTTAAATCTCTTACGAAAATTCGGCAGCCTAACAGTGCCACTCAAAACATCCAAAATGGATTGATGAGAGAGAATAGGGTCTCTCATCATATGAACATAAAAATTCCAGTAAGATTAATATAAAATAACATCCCAATAACAAGAAATATGAGTTTTAAAAGAAATGACATAAAACAGTGTACTTAAAAAGAAAGAGAGGAGTAGGATCCCTTACCTCATGTCTGATATGACTCGATCGTTCTTTAATCTCCTGAATAATAAAATTTGGTCAATTTATAATGCTTAAGGACCTCCTTTAAATATTATTATTCAGTTCATATCACATATTATAATGTTATAATAATTGGTTAATAATGTGAGTTCGTATCAGACGTTTTTTTCGATGTTCAGTACATTAGTAAAAATTGAACTTGTTGGAAAAGAATATTCTATGTAGTTATATGTACATCATTTCCAGAATAGTATTTATGTTTTAAATATCATATATATCAATTATATAATTATTTTATACTATTATAGATCATTTGGAGATAAAAAATTAAAATCACCGTTCATGGAGACGGTAGGCCGTACGTACACATGAACGCTACTTTCATTTTTTGACATATTAATAGAATTAAAAAAAATGAGATATATATATATATATATGTTATTATTACAGAATTATATAAATAATTTAGATGTATGTATTACATATATATCCATTATATATATGTACTTATAATAGTACATAACATTTTGAGATAAGAAATGAAATGTATTGTTCATGGAGACGGTAAGCCATACGTACGCATGAATGCTACTTCCATTTCTATTTCATATTTAATGGAATTAAAACATAATGTTACATAATAGTATTTTAATTCCAGTATGGAATCATATATATTATCATTAAAAATATCCTTTATACGTACCACATATGGTATTAACGAATCAAATCACTTTGAGGGGGCGGTAGTCCGTACTTCCTTAAATGAAGATATCATGTTTACCCATAATGGAAACCATAAAGGTATGCCATAAATGAAAATACAGAAGCTTAAGTAAAACATAAACATATTATATATCACATATAGATATAGTGTCATCTTAATGGCCACCATTGAAGGTGTTAAAATAATGTTGAACAATCATTGTTTCGGGAGGCAGAAATTCACCATCCACGGAATCAATATGTTCTTTAACCATTAGATGTAGGTGTATAACGACCCATACTTTACATACATTATTATTACATAAGAATTTAATAACACTTATTACAAAATATAACAAAACGAAGAAAGGACCGTATAGGTATAGTGTCTTTAGAAACTAGGAAACATAAACAACTGGTTCATAAATCATCTACTTTGCCTCACATTTATTTCATCATATCTAGAGTCCCTTTTGGCATATTCTACTTAAAAACCTTCTAACTGACCAGGGTAAATAAAACATACAAAAGGGTGAGCTCAAATTCTCAGTAAGGGTAAACAAAAGAAATACCAATCACATCATATACATAAGCACATAACTTTTGGAAATCTTAACCTTCAAAAGAGATCATAATTTTATAACATGGGATAAATCATAGGAGTGAAATGTAATCCCAATAATCATAACATAAAACATGAATCTTTGTGGCATACACACATAATCATAGAGAATCACATCTTATTAGTCAATACTCATTGCCAAGACTATCTTAGTGGACAAAGTCCCTTTCTGAACCGAGTTCACTCTTCGTTTCAGTCCTATTTCACTGAACCGGTATAACCTACCGTTCCAGCCATGTCTATCTCCTGAGATATAAAATCTTTACACAATGCATTGGAGGGAGATATAGGTCCCACCCATCTCATAATGATACCATTCTTATTTGTGCCACAAAATCAGAAAACCATACATCATAGCATAACCCATGTAATAAAAATATGAATCTTAAACATCGTGACATCATAAAACAATTTATATAAGATAAAGGAATTCATAAAAATAATTCCATCACAACATAATCAAATCAATTTAATAATAGGGATAGAAACAGAACCCTATATTATCTTATATGGAAAATAATTTTAATAAAGAACTTGAACTCCATTCTTGAGGAAAATATCATTTATACTTCAAAAAAAATTTCCTTTCTTAACATTTCATACAATTTTAAAATAAAAGAAGTTGATTAAAAATAAACATGAAAACTTGTGAAGGAAGATTCTTGTAAATTTTGTTTTAAAAATCAATTCATGCCGTATAAGTTAAAAAAAACATTCTTCTCGTAATTTTGTTGGAAAAGTCAAAAAGTACCTCGTATGAAAAATGACAAATGATTCCTTTCATATCTTTTACTAAAAACTCACCGAAGGGTAAAATAGGATTTAAACAATTGTAGGTGAATGAAAATAATATTACATATTGAGGAAACATGGATGTGGATGATAAAATACACCCCAGTAAATGCCAAAGTATAAACAATCTCGGATAAAAATGAGATTGTGATATTTCCCTTACCTTAGGTCCGATTTGCTTTGTATGTGTCTGATCCTCCTGTATAATGATTTAAATAATGTTATTTACTTATTACAGAATCATTATTATTGTTATGATATCATATATGGTCATATTCATAGCTTCTTATTAGTAATATTTCATTACTACTTGTTATTCGGGTGTTTATTACTCTTTTTCTTATGCATGTTTTGTCGAATAAATTCTTATTCTTCTATTCAGGTTATAGATACCTCATTTCAAGAATGTTATTAGTGTAATATATATCATATTCATTCATTAAATTCATTTATATAATCATTATGAAATGAAGATCATGTAGAACAAGTTGCATCACATCGTGGAGACGGTATTCCGTACGTACGCACGAGTGATGATATCGTTCCTATGATCATGGAATTGTATTGGAGTGTATGTATACTATTTCAAAATCAATATCACTTTATAATAGTCATATGTAGTCATTATTTACACCATTATACCCATCCATGTGAGGTGGTGGTGGAAAATAGATTACACCACGGCGTGGAGACGGTATTCCGTACGTCTGCACGCGCGGTGATTTATTTTTTCGTAGGATGGATAGATGGTGAAATAGGGTTGTTTCGTACTTATAATAACATATCAGTATATGAGTGATACTGATGTTATTAATTCATTATGAAACAACTAATTAAGAAGAAGTGGAAGAAGAAATAAAGATGAAAGAATCGGTAACAGACATTACCTCTTCTTTGACGTGCTTCTTTGATACATTCTTTTAGGGCAACAAAATTGGTCTTTGAAGAAGACCAGGACCTATAAGATATCTCTAGGGAAGTGGATAGGAGAATGTGGCAGGCTTTTTCCGTGCTTGAAGGCTCAAAGTGGTGTGAGGAATAGAGGGATGAGGTTCTCTTTTATAAGGGAGGAGAGGGGCACCTTTGGAATAACCAAAAATATTATTTTATTATAAAGTCAAGTTCGGTTTTAAATAGCTCAAAATTGATTAGTTTCGAGGCTAAGGTTGGTATGGGTCTAAATCCTCTCATCCAATATAATTTAGACAAGTTTAGGTTCCTATTTTAACCTTATCATTTATATTTAACATTAAGTTAAATAATTTTACTTTTACCGTGTCTTCTTGTGTTCTTATAATATATGATTAATAAACTTACTATATCAAGCCAAAAGAACCCCAAGTTGTTTATTATTAATATATATAGCCTTATATAATTCATTTGGAAGAAACATAGATTTTTATGAACAAAATACCAATTAATAATATAATATTTGTTATTAAAAACTATTTTATGTCATTTTTGACACTATTTATTAATTGATTTTTTGTGATAATCATAAAAGTATGAGAAGTTCGAAAAAAATTAATTAAATCAATAATAACATGTCATATTAACCTAGAAAATTAGTGTAATTCATAAAATTTCTCAAATTATATTTATTTGGGTATTTATAACATCAATTATGTCAATATTTCATTAATAATATAATTACTGCATCATTGTTGTGTCATAAATAAATTAAATTATATAATCTCTAAAAATTACAAATAAAATACCATTATGTAGGAAATTGTTTTAGATTTCTAATTTATATTTATAGTCCAATTTATCTTATGTATAACCCCATATTAAAAATGATTTACTTATTAAACTTTGATTTTAACTATTTTAACCATTCTATAAATAAATTAATAATAATTGTCCTAATCTAATCCAGGTGGGCCTAAATGGTCATATTTTATTTCTAATGTTGTTTTTGGTCGAACTAAACTTGTCCAATAGAGTTATTACTTGTGTTAGGGTAATAATAATATCATTTTTACCCTTAATTACCCTATTTACTTTTAGCCATGAAAAAAAAGTAAAAAGATACAATTCACAAAAAAAATTATTTTCATCTCATTGAACCACATTTTAGTCCATGATATTAACAATGTCTTTCAGATTTTCGAAATTCCACTCACAGAAATGGTAATATTATGTTTTATGAAAAATTCAGTTTTTTTAAATACCACTTAGTGGTTTCAGTATTCATCAAAATTGAAAGTTTTCAGAAAAATACCAAAATTTCACCCTAATCTAATTACGATATTACGAATCCAAAAATGAAGTCCATTTTGAAAAATAAAATATATAAAATTTCAAAAAGTGGTTATTACTATTCATAACAGCTAGTTTTAAAAATATTTTAATAGTATATCATTGTTTAGTGAAACTCGCTATTGCGTACGACGCAAGCTATCGAGGAAGGTCACGATTTCGTGTAAAGAAAGCCAAGCAAGTGTTGTGTGTTGAAAAATATTCCTTTGATGATTTATATAACATAAAAGTCTCGGGTGTTACATTCTACCCCCCTTAATATGAATTTCTCCCTGGAAATTCGTCATTTTGTAACAAACAGATGAGGATACCTCTCCCTCATCAAATTCTCAAGCTCCCATGTAGCTTCTTATAATTGGTGGTTCCTCCATAAAACATTCACCAATCGAGTGATCTTGTTTCATAGGGCTTTTTCGCTACGATCTAGAATCTCTATCGGTTGTTCTTCATAAGAAAGATCTTGCTCCAGCGGTACAACTTCTGAGCTGAGTACATGTGAAGGATCAGGTATGTACTATCTCAAGAGAGATACATGGAACACATCGTGAACTTGAGAGAGATTCGGTGGAAGCGCCAATCGGTAAGCTACCTTCCCAACACGATCCAGTATTTCGAAAGAACCGATATATATAGGGCTCAACTTCCCCTTCTTTCCAAATCTCATAACCCTCTTCCAGGGAGATATTCGTAAGAACACTTTATCACCCACATCAAACTCTCGGTCTTTTCTTCGGTTGTTGGCATAACTTTTCTATCGACTCTGAGCTGATCTTATGTGTTGTTGAATAGATCTGACCTTTTCTGCCATTTCATCAACGAGAACAGGTCCTAATACCTTTCATTCCCCAACTTCATTCCAGCAAGTTGGAGTCCTGCATTTCTTTCCATAGAGAGCTTCATAAGGAGCCATCTAAATACTAGAGTGAAAGCTATTATTATAAGAAAAATCCACCAAAGGTAGGTGATGATCCCAACCACCTTTGAAATCCATAGAGCAAGCTCTCAACATATCTTATAGAGTTTGAATTTTTCTCTCCGACTGACCGTCTGTATGAGGATGATAAGCAGTGTTGAAACTTAACTCTGTTTCCAGAGTATGCAGAAGACTTCGCCAGAACTTTGAGGTAAACCTCAGATCCCGATCAGATATAATAGAAAGTGGTACTCCATGAAATCTTAAAACTTCCTTTACATATATCCTGGAAAGCTGATCCAGAGAGAAATCCTCTCTAATAGCAATGAAGTGTGCAGATTTTGTAAGACGATCAACTATGACCCATATAGCATTATTTCCTTTGGATGTTTTAGGAAGTCCCTTGACAAAGTCCATAGTTATGTTTTCCCATTTCCATTCGGGTATGGGTAATGGTTGTAAAATCGCCTTAGACTTCTGTCTCTCAGCTTTAACTTGTTGACAAACCAAGCATCGAGAGACATATTCACCAACATCTCTTTTCATGCCATCCCACCAGAAGTACTCTTTCAGGTCGCTATACATCTTCGTGCTTCCAGGATGAATAGAGAATGAAGAAATATGATCCTCATCCAGCAGCTCCTTCTTTAATTCGGGGATGGGAGGACCACAAACCCGATTCCGGAACTTTATTATCCCATCGCAATCAAGGTTGAATTCAGGAACATTTCTCACCTTCTTTTGTAACTCGACATATTCTTTTTGTGCCTCTTTAATCTTCATATGTATAGATGGTTGAACATTCATTTGAGAAAGATACTATTTTCCCCCTTCCATTATAATTCCAAGATCCATCCTTTGTAAATCCATAAATATTGGATCTTTTGTGATCCTCATCATGAATAAACTGGCATGGTCTTGTCAACTTAATGCATCTGCCACCTTGTTTTCTTTCCCAGGGTGCTAATGGATTGAGCAGTCATAATCCTTATTCAGCTCCAACCATCTTTTTTGGCGCATATTCAGCTCTTTTTGTGTGAAAATATACTTTAAAATTTTATTATCAGTATAAATGTCACAACTTTCTCCATAAAGATAATTCCTCCAAATCATTAATGCAAAGATTACCGCAGCTAACTCCAAATCATGAGTTGGGTAATTTTGCTCATGTATTTTCAACTGTCGTGAGGCATAAGCTATCACCATTTCATTTTGCATAAGAAGACACCCCAATACCTTCTTGGATGCATCACTGTAGATCACAAACCTTTCTCCACTACAAGGCAGAGTGAGCACAGGTGCACTGGATAACCTTCTTTTCAAATCCTTGAAATTCTCTTCACATTCCTTTGTCCAAAAAACATAACTCCTTTCTGAGTCAACTTGGTGAGTGGATTAGATAATCGTGAAAAATATTTCACAAAACGTCGATAATATCCAGCCAAACCAAGAAAACTTCAGATCTGAGTCACTGTTCTGGGTCTCGACCATCGTTCGATAACCTCTGTTTTTGCTGGATCCACATATATCCCCTCTTTTGAGATTATGTGACCCAAAAATGAAACTTTTTGAAGTCAAAATTCACACTTGGTAAATTTGGCATAAAGCTTCTCCTTTCTTAGGATCTTAAATATAATTCTCAAGTGATATTCATGTTCTTCCTTTCCCTTTGAATAGACAATATTATCATCTATAAAGACTACCACAAACTGATCAAGATAGTCTCTAAAGACTCTATTCATTAGATCCATGAAGATAGAAGGGGCATTAGTAAGAACAAATGGCATCACAAAAATTCATAGTGTCCATACCTTGTACGGAAAGCCAACTTTGGTATATCCTCCATTTTGACCCTTAATTGATGATAACCTGAACGAAGATCAATCGTGGAAAAGTATTGAGAACCGCGTAGTTTGTCAAATAGGTCATCAATGTGCGGGAGATGATATTTTTTCTTGAAAGTGATCTTGTTAAGTTCTCGATAATCAATGCAGAGTCTCATTGATCCATCTTTCTTCTTAACAAACAGAATAGGTTCTCCCCAAGGTGACGCACTAGGGCGTATGAACCCCTTATCAAGATTCTCTTAGAGTTGCTTCTTCAATTCATGAAACTCAATTGGGGCCATTTTATAAGGTTTCTTTGAAATAGGCAAAGCACCCGGTACGAGTTCTACTGATAACTCAACTTCACGATTCAGTGGAAGACCCGGTAATTCCTCCGGAAAGACATCATCAAACTCCCATACAATGGGCATATTCATAATTGTGAGTTTCTCACCAACCATTTGAGATAAATAACCTTCATTTAGTGGAATCAATACCCAAAATATGGAAGGAATTTCCACTGGAAGGTTATGTTCATCCTTACATCGATAGACGATCATAGATTGATCTGGAATATTAAATGTGACTTCCTTTATTTGGAAATTGATATGAGCTCCATGTAGAGAATGCCAATACATGCCAAGAATCACATCAAATTCCACTATAGGAAGGATCACAAGATTTGTAGGAAGCACTTTCCCACAAACTTCAATCGGAGAAGAATTATAAATTTCTGATGCTACTGTTGTGCCATTAGTGTTTGTCACAGCTAACTCAACATCTAACTGTTGAGGTAATACAATGATATCCTTAGAAAATTCTTCAGAAATAAAGGAGTTAGTGGATCCAGAATCAAATAAAACATTTTCTACTTTAGAGTGGATGGTAATTGTACCTTTCACCACATCATTATCATACTACACATCGCTGATAGAAATTGCATGTGACTTTCCTTTGTCTTTAGCCTTAAGAGTTTGTTGACGTCGACCATCATCATCAACCCTTGGATTTGGGAATTGGTTGGCATAATGCCCCATCTCCTTGCACTTGAAGCATTGATGTGTAGTAGGTTCATTCTGTGCATCCCTTCCTTTGTTTGCATCATTAGACATCTTCTTCCCATCATTACGGCATTCAAATGCCCGATGACCATTCTTTCCACATTTGCAACATTTACTTGTCCCTTTAATACAACTCCCTCCATGTTTCTTTCCACAATTTGAGCATAAGGGAAACTCATATTATTTTCAGTGTGCTCTTTATATTTTCCTTTAAATTCCATTTTCCTCTTCTTATCTAACCCGTATGACTGATGGGTTACTCAAATATCCATCTCAACTTTGAGAGCACATCGATAGATTTCCTCGTAGCTATTGAAGTCCCTTATGGCTAAGGCCCTTCAAAGACATGGATTTAAGCCACTAAAGAATCGATCGATCTTACTCTCTGGTTGGATAATAACACCAGAAGCGTACCTTGCATGTCTTGTAAAATTTTCTTCATAGGTATCAACAGATTCATCATCCTTTTGCTTCAGTTCAAGAAACTCTTTCTCCATCTTTGTTTATAGAATACGAAGGATGTACTTATTGAAAAATATGTTCTTGAACTCGTCCTATTCCATAGACTCAATTTCATCCCTTTTCCTCGTATTCCTAATAAGATTCCCCCATTGATCAGCATCACCTTCCAAACGATACACTGCTAAGATGACTTTATCATGTTTAGAACATTGAAGAATGGAAAATATCTTTTCAGTAGTACTAATCCATTGTTCAGCAACTAATGGATCCGTAGACCTGCTGAATGAAGGTGGACGCTGTCTCATGAAGGATTCAGAAGAATGTTTCTCCTTCCTTTGCTCGTCTGGAAGTCTTTCATGATTCATAGATTGAGAATGTTGTGTGAGCATGGCTACAAGATTTTTCATTCCATCTCCCATAACGTTTTGTTGCTCAGGGGGACAATCATTGCATTTCCCGTTGCATTCCGCATTAACACGGTTCCTTCGGGTTCCAGCCATTGACTAAATCCTAGAAGAATAGTGTGAGAAACACTAATTATAATTGGAAAACCACATAATCAAGAATAAAATTTCACACTTAAGAACTTATCATAGGTTATTAATGGCCATTTCTAAAACAGTAAGATTGTGTTCAGTGCTTAGACTTATCCTTAGGGTTCTTACTAAGGCTTTCACATCCTAGTTTCCAAAGGATGACTATAATATTCCTCTGATACCAACTATAACGACCCATACTTTACATAAATTGTTATTACTTCAGAATTGAAGAACACTTATTACAACATATAACAAAACCAAGAAAGGACCATATAGGTATAGTGTCTTTAGAAACTGGGAAACATAAACAACTGGTTCATAAATCATCTACTTTGCGTCCCATATATTTCATCATATTTAGAGTCCCTTTTTGGTATATTATACTTAATAACCTTCTTCCTGACATGGGGAAATAAAACATACAAATGGGTGAGCTCAAATTCTCAGTAAGGGTAAACAAAAGAAATATCAATCACATCATATACATAAGCACATAACTTTTTGAAATTTTAACCTTCAAAAGAGATCATAATTTCATAACATGTGATAAATCATAGTAGTGAAATGTAATCCCAATAATCATAACTTAAAACATGAAACTTTGTGTCATACACACATAATCATATAGAATCATTCTTTATTAGTCAAGACTCATTCCCAAGACTATCTTAGTGGACAAAGTCCCTTTATGAACCGAGTTCACTCCTCATTTCAGTCCTGTTTCACTGAACTGGTATAACCTATCGTTCCAGCCATGTCTATCTCATGAGATATAAAATCTTTACCCAATGCATTATAGGGAGATATAGGTCCCACCCATCTCATAATGATACCATTCTTATGTGTGACACAAAATCAGAAAACCATACATCATAGCATAACCCATGTTATAAAAATGGGAATCTTAAACATCATGAAATCATAAAAAAATTTATATAAGGTAAAGGAATTCATAAAAATAATTCCATCACAACATAATCAAATCAATTTAATAATAGGGATAAAATAATAACATTATATTATCTTAGAGGGAAAATAATTTTGATAAAGCACTTGAACTCCATTCTTGAGGAAAATATCCTTTCTAATTCAAAATCATTTTCCTTTCTTAACATGTCATACAATTTTAAACTAAAAGAAGTTGATTAAAAATAGACATGAAAATGTGTGAAGTAAGATTCTTGGAAATTTTGTTTTAAAAAACCAATCATGTCATATAAGTTAAAAAACATCTTCTTGTACTTTTGTCGGAAAAGTCAAAATGTACCTCGTACGAAAAACGACAATAGATTCCTTCCATATCTTTTACTAAAAACTCACCAGAGGGTAAAATAGGATTTAAAAAATTGTAGTTGAATAGAAATAATGTTACATATTGAGGAAACATGGATGTGGATGATAAAATACACCCCAGTAAATGCCAAAGTATAAACAATCTCGGATAAAAATGGGATTGTGATATTTCCCTTACCTTAGGTCCGATTTGCTTCGTAAGTGTCTGAACCTCCTGTATAATGATTTAAATAATGTTATTTACTTATTCCTCAATCATACTTATTGTTATGATATCATATATGGTCATATTATTAGATTCTTATTAGTAATATTTCATTACTACTTGTTATTCGGGTGTTAATTACTTTTTGTTCTTATGCTTGTTTTGTCGAATAAATTTTTATTCTTCTCTTTAGGTTATAGATACCTCATTTCCAGAATGGTATTAGTGTAATATATATCATATTAATTCATTCAATTAATTTATATAATCTTTATGAAATGAAGATCATGTAGAACGAGTCGCATCACATCGTGGAGACGGTATTCCGTACGTAAGCACGAGTGATGATATCGTTCCTATGATTGTGGAATTGTATTGGAGTGTATGTATACTATTTCAGAATCAGTGTCACTTTATAATAGTCATATATAGTGATTATTTACACCATTATACCCATCCAAGTGAGGTGGTGGTGGAAAATAGATTACACCACGGCGTGGAGACGGTATTCCGTACGTACGCACGCGAGGTGATTTCTTTTTCCGTAGGATGGATAGATGGTGAAATAGGGTTGTTTCATAATTATAATAACATATCACTATATTAGTGATACTTATGTTATTACTTAATAATGAAACAACTAAATAATAAGAAGTGTAAGAATAAATAAAGATGAAAGAATCGGTAACTGACATTACCTCTTCTTTGAAGTGCTTCTTTGAGACCTTCTTTTAGGGAACTAAAATTGGTCTTTGAAGAAGACCAGGACCACTATGATATCTCTAGGGAAGTGGAGAGGAGAAAGTGGTAGGGTTTTCCCATGCTTGAAGGCTCAATGTGGTGTGGGGAAGAGAGGGAAGAGGTGCCCTTTTATAAGGGAGGAGAGGGGCACCTTTGGAATAACTAAAAATATTATTTTATTATAAAGTCTTGTTCGGTTATAAATAGCTCCAATATGATTTATATCGAGGCTAAGGTGGGGATGGGTCGAAATCCTCTCATCCAATAAAATTTATACAAGTTTAGGTTCCAATTTTAACCTTATCATTTAGATTTAACATTAAGTTAAAATAATTTTACTTTTACCGTGTCATCTTGTGTTCTTATACTATAAGATTAATAAACTTACTATGTCAAGCCAAACGAACCCCAAGTTGTTTATTATTAATATATATAACCTTATCTAAGTCATTTGGCTGATCCTTATATTTTTAAATATAAAATAACAATTAATAATATATTATTTGTTTTAAAAACTATTTTATGTCAATTTTGATACTATTTAGTAATTTATTTTTTGTGAAAATCATAACAGAATGATATGTTCAATAAAAATTAATTAAATCAATAATAACATGTCATATTAACCTAGAAAATTGGTGGAATTCATAAAAAGTCTCAAATTATATTTATTTGGGTATTTATAACATCAATTATGTCAATATTTCATTAATAAGATAATTACTACATCATCGTTTTGTCATAAATAAATTAAATTATTTAATGTCTAAAAATTACAAATAAGATACCATTATGTAGGAAATTTTTTTAGATTTATAATGAATATTTATAATCTAATTTATCTTATGTATAACCCCATATTAAAAATGATTTAATTATTAAACTTTGATTTTAACTATTTTAACCCTTCTTTAAATAAATTAAAAATAAATGTCCTAATCTAATCCATTTGAGCCTAAATGGTCATATTTTATTCCTATGGCTGTTTTTTAGTCGAATTACATTTGTCCAATAGAATTAGTACATGTGTTAGGGTAATAATAATATCATTTTTACCCTTAATTACCCTATTTACTTTTAACCGTGATAAAAAAAAGTAAAAAGTTACTATTCACCAAAAAATTATTTTCATCTCATTGAACCACATTTTAGTCCTTCATATTAATCGTGTCTCTCTGATTTTTGAAATTCCACTCACA
This sequence comes from Viscum album, assembly GCA_963277665.1. Lineage (NCBI taxonomy): Eukaryota > Viridiplantae > Streptophyta > Magnoliopsida > Santalales > Viscaceae > Viscum > Viscum album. The sequence goes on along the minus strand of OY728147.1, from coordinate 1,359,739,785 downwards.
GAAACGGTAAAATTATGTTTTATGAAAAATTCAGTTTTTTTAACTACCACTTAGGGGTTTCACTATTCATCAAAAATTGAATGTTTTCAGAAAAATACCAAAATTTCACCCTAGGCTAATTTCGATATTACGAATCCATAAATGAAGTCCATTTTGAAAAATAAAATTTATAAAATTTTAAAAAGTGGTTATTACTATTCATAACGGCTAGTTTTAATAATATTTTAATAGTATATCATTGTTTAGTGAAACTCAGTATTGCGTACGACGCAAGCTATCGAGAAGGTCGCGATTTCGTGTAAAGCAAGCCAAGCAAGTGTTGTGTTTAGAAAAAGATTCATTTGATGATTTATATAAAATAAAAGTCTCGGGTGTTACAAGGTGTGTGTAAGTGTAGCTAGAATCCTTCTTATAAAAACATCCTAGAATATTGGAGATACTGGATTTTTTACAAAATAAATGAATAAAAAGAGTTTAGGTGGTTGGAGAAGAAAAATAAAACAAAAGGACACAAGTGAAGACGTTACATTAAAATTGGGTAACTCCCTTTGGTTTGAGCTCAAAGGCTTCCTTGGGAAGACTTCTGCCCAATGTGAGGCATCAAGGAGTTAGAGAGGGATGTGGAGAGACAAAATTGGCAGGGTTTGGCCGACGAAATGGATTTGGAAGTGTGGGTAAGGAGGTAGAGGTGAGGGGCCTTTTATAAGAGGAGAGGAGGGGCACTCTTGGAAAGTAAAGAAATGTTACATTATTTTAGAATGACTTTAAGATTTTAATGGTCCCACATTGATTTTTTTCAAGGATAAGGCGATAAGGGTTCGAAATCCACCCATCCAATAGGTTTTGGAAATGTGTAGGTCTTAGATTTTACATTATCTTTTCATTTTATTAAAATCGTTAAATATTGAGGTCATCGATGCATCATCATGATGTCATAAATAATTTAATTTCTTTAATGTCTAAAAATTAAAAAAAATACTATGATGTAGGAAATATTTTTATCTTTCCATTGAATATTTATAGTCAAAAATATGACTTGTATAACCCCATGTAAAAATTTGTTTTAGTAAAACATCTCATGTTTCTGTCATTTTTATTTTAACATTAAATAAAAAGCTATTTATGTCATTTTCCAACCAAAGTGGCTCCATGGGGTCCCCAAGATGACCCATGGATTGTCTTGGTAGGCCATGACACATCCAATGATGGTAGGACATGTGTCTAGGTCATTTCATTTTATTAAAACATTATTCTTACCTTAAACTACACTAATTACCTCTAATCGCGATTAAAAACATAATAAGTTACTATTCACCAAAAATGATTTTAATCCCATTGAACCACATTTTACTTCTTAATGACAACCATGTATGTCGGATTTTTTGAAATTCAAAACACAAAGATGGCAAATTTTCATTTAAAAAGAAAATCAGTTTTTATAAGTACCACTTAGTCGTTTCACTATTCATCAAAAATTGAAGTTTTTCAGAAAATTACCAAAAGTTCACCCTAAGCTATATTTGATATTCCAAATTCAGAAATGATGTCTATTTTACAAAATTCAAAACATATAATTTTTCATTAATTAATTTAATAATTAATTCCTGCTGTCAAAACAAATATTGTGTTTTTATGAAAAAAAAAATGTATCAAATGATTGACAATAGTTTAAGTATGATTTCAAAGTGAAATTAATTCCAACGACCACTATTGGATTAAATGGTAAAAATATATTCTAATTTCACTTTAAAACCAATTCAAAAGGTAATCTAATCATATAAATAAATTAGATTAAAAGGGTTTTTGAATTAAAATACATCATTTTTCACTATTCATTAAAAATTGATCTTTTCCAGAAAAATACAAAAAATTTACACAAAGTAAATATTGATGTACTGATTCTAAAGAAGAATTTTATTTTTTCAAATATAACACATGAAATTTTCAAAAGGTGGATTTAAAATAGGTTCTCCATCAAAAGGTGGTTAATCGACCTTTTAAAGAACATTAGAATGTTTACGCTTAAAATTGGATTCATTTGCATTCATAATCCTCTAAAATTTAATGTAAAAAAGTAAAAATATATGACAAACATATATAATCATTTTTTAGTTAGTTTTGTTCATTCCCGCCATTACAACGGCTATGCATTAACTACTATTTAATATAATATTATTTTATTATTAGAGTGCAACGTAAGATTCCCAAGAAACTTGTTGTTACGTGTTGGGTACGCCATCGAGCATAGAATCCCCTTTAAGGTCATATTAATATTTTATTCGAAAATATGTATAAATGTGAAAATGTCATACTCTTTATTTACTTGGTGTGTTACATCCTTCCCCCCTTTTGGAAATTGCGTCCTCGCAATTTTAAAACTGAGCATGAAAACATCCTGGAAAGTCCCACATCAGAACAAGAGTCGGTAAAACAATCACTTTAAAATAAAGAAAGATATATACAGAGGTCACCCGAGTTAACCCATACTAGGATTCCATGTAGGAAAAGATGGACATGGAGGAGAAAACATAGGATCATGCTCTGATGGAGAGTGATAGAGAACATGTTTAGGAGAATGTTATCCACAAGAAAATCACAAACTTGTGATGGGTTAAACGGTATTCGATTCCCCATTAGGAAAAGTTAATAGACAACAATTTTGTTTTAAGTTACTTTTTATTGAGGAATTTATTTAAGATCTTAACTAAAACATAAGGAATCATACATAATTTTCATGTTGACATTCATCTTTTACTAGATTTCTTACACGAACTCATATTTTCTCCAAAAGACGAGTATTTAGGAAGACTTGTTCACATTAAGAGTACTATAATCAACTTCTAGAGAATCACATAATCCACAAAAGAGAACTATATATTTCACATGTATTTAGACAAAATCCAAAACCAAAACCAAAAATTTTAGTAAAAGATCAGATAATCCAGAAAAGGATAACCCTTTATAAAAAGAAAATCTATTCTTAATCTCCAAAATTTGTCCAACAAAATCCGAAGTTCAACGAGGACCATTTGATAAAAAATTTGTCCATAATATTCTTAAAAGTAAACTAATCTATGATTGAAACCCAAATATTTGAAGGATTCAGTCACATAGTCTTCCAAGTTAAATCGTAACATTTATCTCCAAACAACATAATTCTCTCCTAAAGTCTCGTATTGAAAAGTAATTAACCTAATAACATATCCTCCATGATAGGTTAATAATTTTCCTAAATAACCCAAAATCAACTTACTCTTAATTCATAAAATCATCTAACTAAAAATAATCAGTCAATCTAATCAGGGACTTCACGTAGTCCAATGGTAGGTGATAAATACAAGTCACACTTTGGTTTTGGGTTAGATTCCCACAGCTTTGTCTGATTCGACGGGTTGTCACACGGTCTGCGTGTTGTCCTTTTTCCAAAACTATATAATTTTAAAACATTCCCCAAAATGAGAAAAAATCATCATAAATGATCATAACAAATTTTAACCTCATGTTTATCTCATGCCTTTCATTTTCCAGCATAACATATAATAACCCATAATTACCTCAAAAGTAAGGATCATATAAACCCTAATGGTTGCCTTTATAATTGTTACCTGAACTTCCACATCAATTGGTCATCTCATACATGATGCATTACAGAACATACCAAGGTTAAAGTGGTTGACATTACTCCTTGATTGTTGGTTTAGAACAACCATGAGTTTCCACATTCAATACCCCATTTCATCCAGTCTCTTAACCAGAGAACCACCACAGTTTCCTTCAAACCTATTGTCACATTGGTGCCTCCTAGATCCATCCATTCACTAAAAAACAGAAATTTCAGTGTGAGTATATCATCAAAACCATCATGTACTAATGATGGAGATAACCACTAAGATATACATACTCATTCACTTTATCTAAAACTAGGACTCTTTTTGAAATCTTATCCATTATGGTACTGTCACTTATGCTTAGAGAATACTCTAACCTCTAAAGTTATCTAAACCAACCATTGATACTAACTATATAGACCTGGCCTTAAACCTTAATTAATATTGAATTAAATGAATAATTCACATTGAGGATATTTTCAGGTTTAGAGTTATAGAGAATTAGGACATAATTATTACATATCAAAAGATTACAAAGTAGAAACTTCTACTATGTTTCCATAAAATAAAAACTCTTAAAAAAACATTTCTAGTTCCGTGTTTTAGGTAGCATGACTTTCCCATGATCCCATCCTTGACCCTATTCCATGTTAAGTCATGTGAAAAACATTTCAAAAACTTGGGATGAGCATAAAAAGCTCAGTAAGGGATACACAATGAATGAAAACTGTTAGTTTTTCAATACAACAAGTAAACCACATATACTTTATCAAAGTAATACTTTTCACCTTTTCTAAGTAGTAAAAACTCTTTACTGAATAAAATTTCATTACATACCCTTCTGTAACCAAAATATTACCATGAGACCCATATAAAGATCACATAACATATAAATGTAACTTGAGACATAATCATACTTATGTGGAAGAACCATAAGGTCTACTTCCACACATATCACTTAATGGAATAACCATTCGGCCAAAATCCATATATACTTAATGGAATATCCATACGACTGACTTCCATAACCAATGCATTGGAGGATATAACGTAACCACCTGTCCTGGTATTCACAGCACCACCCGTCATATGGTTTATCACGTAACCACCCGTAATATGTCCATGTACCATTATAAAATTATAACACATAAAACCAACATAAAGGAATGATAAAATTTCCACATTTCAATCACAATATATCATTTAAATATATTGACATAATAGAATCCTTTATCAAAACCACTTTCAAAACTAAAATAAAAAAAAATTATATGGTATTTATTTTATTTTAAAAACATTACTTCTTGTTGAGGAAGCCAAAGATCAAATAATACTCACGGCGGCCGAAAAGGTCTTTGTCACCGCGTACGTAAAAAGAAACATTCCTTTTTGTCGTTTAGTAAAACGCTTTGTAGAAAAAATATTCCTTTTGAATAAACATAAAAATCAAAGGGTTTTATACACCATATAAAAGAAAGTTGTGTATAAAACAAAATATGCCTCAACGAAAGAAGATTGAGATGATGTCACATACAAAGACGATATCCTTGGATTAAGGATAAATCAATTATGTAATTATGTGTGGAAAATGAATACCCCAAATATAAGTTGATATTATGTGTAAAACAATCAGAGGTTATTCACACATATTCATAGAACGACACATTCAAGGAGTGAAAGTTTACCCCAATGAATCAAAATTGTGTTAAGAAGTTCCCTTGTAAAAACTCGACAGCCTAACGTCGTCACTTCAAAATTCAGAAAATGAGTTGATGAGAGAGAAAATGGAATCACATCACTTGGACATACAATTTACATAAATAAGGATATATAAGAACATATCCCAACATAATATCATGTGAAATAAAATACATAACAAAAGAAGACTTTTAAAAAGAGGAGGGTGAAAGGTTCCCTTACCGACATGGGTATCTTTCGAAACATACACCTCGTGAAAGTAGGACAATAAAAAATTGATGTAAATAATCATAAATGAAATTATATTACACAATGAGTAAAAATAATGGACAGTACATTCACCACTCAAAAGACATTGTGGAAAATGTAGCATAAATCTCACGGGAATAAAAGTGAGATGAAAATTTCCTTATGAAAACTCAGCAGCCTAATGGAGCCACAAAAATGGATTGATGAGATCAAATAGGGTCTCTCATCATATTAACATAATGTTTACAGAATGAGGAATATAAAAGAACATCCCCCAACATAACAAAGAAGAGCTTAAATGAAGTGACATAAAGGAGAGTACTTAAAAAGAAAGGGAGAGGTCAAATCTCTTACAAAAATTCGGCAGCCTAACGGCGCCACTCAAAACATCCAAAATGGATTGATGAGAGAGAATAGGGTCTCTCATCATATGAACATAAAAATTTCAGTAAGATTTATATAAAAGAACATCCCAATAACAAGAAAGATGAGATTTAAAAGGAATGACATAAAAGAGTGTACTTAAAAAGAAAGAGAGGAGTAGGATCCCTTACCTCGTGTCCTACATGACTCGATCGTTATTTAATCTCCTGAATAATAAAATTTGTTCCATTTATAATTGCTTAAAAACCTCCTTTAAATATTATTATTCAGTTCATATCACATATTATAATGTTATAATAATTGGTTTATAAAGTGAGTTCGTATCAGACGTATTTGTCGATGTTCAGTACATGAGTAAAAATTGAACTTGTTGGAAAAGAATATTCCATGTATTTATAGGTACATCATTTCCAGAATAGAATTTATGTTTTAAATATCATATATATCTAGTATATATTCATTTTAATCTATTCCATAGCATTTGGTGATAAAAAATTAAAAGCACCGTTCATGGAGACGGCAGGTCGTACATACACATGAACGCTACTTTCCTTTTTTGTCATATTAATGGAATTAAAACAAAATGAGATATATATATATATATATGTTATAATTCGATAATTATATATATAATTTATATTTTATATATTACATATATATACATTATATATATGTACTTATAATAGTACATAACATTTTGATATAAGAAATGAAATGTACCGTTCATGGAGACGGTAAACCGTACATACGCATGAACGCTACTTCCATTTCTATTTCATATTTAATGGAATTAAAACATAATGATACATAATAGTATTTTAATTCCAGTATGTTATCATATATAATATCATTAAATATATCCTTTATACGTACCACATATGGTATTAACGAATCAAATCACATTGAGGGGGCGGTAGTCTGTACTTCCTTAAATGAAGATATCGTGTTTACCCATAATGGAAACCATAAAGTTATGCCATTAATGAAAAATACAGAAACTTAAGTAAAACATAAACATATTTTATATAATATATAAATATAGTTTCATCGTAATGGCCACCTTTGAAGGTGTTAAAAGAATGTTGAATAATCATCGTTTCGGGAGACAGAAATTCGCCATCAACGGAAACAGTATGTTCTTTAACCATTAGATGTGGGTGTGTGTAAGTGTAGCTCGAATCCTTCTTATAACAACATCCTACTATATTTATGATACTGAATTTTTTAAAAAGTAAATTAATAAAAAGAGTATAGGGGGTTGGAGATGCAAAATAATACAAAAGGACACAACTGAAGACATTACCTTAAAATCGGGTAACTCCCTTTGGTTTGAGCTCAAAGGCTTCCTTGGGAAGTCTTCTGCCCAATGTTTGGCTTCGAAGAGTTATAGAGGGATGTGGAGAGACACAATGGGTAGGGTTTGGCCGAGCCAAAGGCTTTGGAAGTGTGGGTAAGGAGGTAGAGGTGGGGGGCCTTTTATAAGAGGAGCGGAGGGGAACTCTTGGAATGTAAGGAAATGTTACATTATTTTAGAATGCATATCAGATTTTAATGGTCCCACATTGATGTGTTTCGAGGATATGCTGATAAGGGTTCGAAGTACACCCATCCAATAGGTTTTGGATATGTGTAGGTCTTAGATTTTAAATTATATTTCCATTTTATTTAAATCGTTAAATAATGAGGTCATCACTGCATCATCATGATGTCATAAATAATTTAATTTATTTAATGTCTAAAAATATAAAAAAATACTATGATGTAGGAAAAAATTTATCTTTACATTGATTATTTATAGTAAAAAATCTGACTTGTATAACCCCATTTAAAAAAATTGATTTCGTAAAACATCTCATGTTTGTGTCATTTTTATTTTAACATTAAATAAAAAGATATTTATGTCATTTTCCAACCAATGTGGTTCCATGGGGTCCCCAAGTTGACCCATGGATTGTCATGGTCGGCCATGACACATCCAATTAGGGTAGGACATGTGTCTAGGTCATTTCATTTTATTAAAACATTATTCTTACCTTAAACGACACTAATTACCTCTAATCGCGATTAAAAACTTAATAAGTAACTATTCACCAAAAAAATTAGTTAATCCCATTGAACCCAATTTTAATTCTTAATGACAACCATGTATGTTGGATTTTTTTAAATTAAAAACACAAAGATGAAAAATATTTATTTAAACGGAAAATCAGTTTTTATAAGTACCACTTAGTGGTTTCACTATTCGTCAAAAATTGATGTTTTTCAGAAAAGTGCCAAAATTTCACCCTAAGCTATATTTTATATTGTGAATTAAAAAATGATTTCTATTTTTCAAAATTCAAAACATATATTTTGCATTAATTAATTTAATAATTAATTTCCACTGTCAAAACAAATAGCGTGTTTTTATGAAACAAAATGTATCAAAATATTGACACTAGTTTAAGTCTGATTTCAAAGTAAAATTAATTCTAACGACCACTTTTGGATTAAATGGTAAAAATATATTCTAATTTCACTTTAAAACCAATAAAAAAGATAATCTAATCCTATAAATAAATTATATTAAAAGATGTTTTGAATTAAAATACAACATTCATCACTATTCATTAAAAATTGAACTTTTTTGGAAAAATACCAAAAATTTACACAAAGTAAATTATGATGTCACGATTCTAAAGAAGAAAATTATTCTGTAAAATATAACACATAAAATTGTAAAAAGGTTTATTTAAAATAGGTTCACCATCAAAAGGCCATTAATCGACCTTTTAAAGAATATTAGAATGTTTACGCTTAAAATTGGATTCATTTGCATTTTTAATCCTCTAACATTTATTGTAAAAAGTAAAAATATTTGACAAACATATATAATCATTTTTTAGTTAGTTCTGTTCATTCCTGCCATTACAACGGCTAGGCATTAACTACTATTTAAAATATTATTATTTTATTATTAGAGAGCAAGGTAAGATTCCCAAGAAACTCATTGTTACGTGTTGGGTATGCCATCGAGCATAGAATCCCCTTTAAAGTCATATTAATATTTTATTCACAAATATGGATAAATGTGAAAATGTCATACTCTTTATTTACCTAGGGTGTTACATTATATACCTATAATTTTTTGAATGATATTTTCGTGATTTTTGGTATCATTGTATACCCATTTATATCCTATGGGATAACTATATTTATTAATGGAATTATAAATTTTATTATTATTTTATTCCTTTTGAAATGGATATTAAATATATTTTCCTTCAATGGGGTTTTTATGATAACATTATGATTAATATATTAGGAAACACATATGTATGGATGTTGATGAGTGGGCTCTTATATCACCCTCCAATGCATTGGTTAATGTTTTATACATCAGGAGATAATTTTTTATGTGCCTTATTATATTTCACCACAAAATAAATGTTTGGCCTTATTTTATTTTTATCAAATGGGTGATACTGCTTAGATTTTTTCTCAAAATTATGATTTCTCATGTTTATGTTTGGGCCAAAATTCATCGTTATAATATTTTTAAATGGAATGTGAACTTTACATTACATATTCCTATGATTAGGATCTATATATCATGTTTGTTATCTCATAATTTATCACTCATTTACCATGAAATATATTTTATATTATCTATCCTCTATATTAAATCATAGAAAAATCTTTTGGTCGTATGTTATTTTAATAATATTTTTCTCTAGTGCTCATATTTTATCTTATGCTTGTGATCTCTCATGTGATGTCATTTTGATAAGTTTTTTTGTTTTCTGAGTGTTTCAGTTTACCATTTTATGATATTTCCATTAACCATTTTATGAATATGAATGTAAATTATTATAATTCTAGGAGGGAGTATAGTGTGTCTCAATGGTGAAGAAATATTCAAATTAGTTTCTAAATAGTTTTCTTATGTAACTAGTATTCAATGAAAATAAACCATTACTTCTTGGGATTGTGAGATGATTTAGGTGTGGAAATTTTTATATTATGAAAATTATATAAAATAATTATATGTTGGTCATTTTTTTATAGCCATTAACAAATAATGTTTTATAAATTTATTGAGGATTAGGTCAGTTATTTTAGGAATTAGAATTAAAGATCATTAGTGAAATACCAATGACAAATTTATAGATAAGATATCATCATAATTTTTTCGTTAAGTAAAGAAAATGATTGTTTATCCATTAAATTACATCACAGTGTGGATAAAGGTAATTTAATGAAGATAAGATATAGGGACACTGAAAGGTATTCACCCTAATGATTTCTTATTGACTTTTATCTCAATCTTCACTCTGGTGCATAGTAAATGTTATTAAGACTCAACAACTAGAAATAAATTATTAATGGATATTCCTTGGATAATCACATTCTCATTACAATCCAGTACGAAGGATTTTTTATATTATGGAGATAGGTTTATGAATATTTGGGAAGTAAACCAAATGAATCCTCGGATGAACCTAGTTTTATTTAGGATGAGAAAAAAGATAATGTAATAATTTGAACGATTAAAACATTTTGATGATAAATTTTTATTTTTATTATCATATAATGAGTCTCTTATTACGTTAATAACTCATATTAACATGATATAGTTTTATTAATAGATAAATAATAAATGAATAAATTTAAAAATGGATTTAGTATACAATGTTGAGATTTCCAAGACGAGGAATGTTACAGAATAAGAAATTAGAAAGAAATCATATGGATATTCTTAATAAACATGAAATAATTATGATTAACAATGTGATGATAGTTATTTTCAAAGACCACAAAATAATTTCCATGGATGTTTGGGTGAAAAATATGATGACTGGAAAATATTCAATTTCCAACATGTAAAAACATAAGATGAATGATTAAAGAAAAAATCTCAAGGGAACTATGAGATATTTTCTGTTTGTAAAACCAGGAAATAGAGAAACGAATTAATTATAAAAATCAAAGGCATACGTGGAAAAAATGAAATGAAATAGATTTCATATTTAAGAATGACTAATATTTTAATTTATTAAATTTAGGGATGTTGGAATTATCCAACTCAATTCACTATTCCAAGGTTTAACAATGATGATGGAGAAGAACAATTTCTAAAAAAACATAAATTATATTCAACCAAAAATACTAAATTGGTTTTTAAAAATGATATGGAAGGATTGAAACTGATCACACACTTGAGAATTGTTATTTTTATATTCATATTATTTCATCCAACTCCAATGTACCAATATTTTTTAATAAGCACATAAAATCACAACATTGGTTAATAGATGATTAAATATTTGTAAAAACATCTAGTTATATTATAATTTTATCACATTTATATTAATCCTCTCTAGTAGTTGTTTATATGAATGTTCTTCCTGTAAAATCATATTTCCCATTAGATAAATTTGGTGAGATATTAGAACTATATTTTTTCACCTATCATTGAAGCCATTATAATTTATAAGATAAGAAAATCACATCTAAAAATAAACCCATATTATTTTATTAATAAACGGTTGTCTTGGAAATACATATAAGAAAATTACTCCCATTATAATCTAGTATTTAACACAAATGGTTAAAGAAAAACACAACCCATGTATATTTTGACTATAAGAGAAAATATGAGTTCAATAATCATATCAAGAATAATGATAGAGAAACAATAATTGAAATTAATTTCTTTTCAAGTATATCTTTAAGACATTATTATTTATTTCATTATTTAGTCATATTTTAAATTTCGAACATGAAACTTATTTATGGTGGTCAATACAAAACCCCAAAATTTCACTATGTATTTCACTATCAATAAATATTGTGTTGATAGATTTTTATACACACTATACAGAATAAAAATGAAATTGTGATAGGTTAAAATAAAATTTTATTGTTATAATATGATAATTATATTTTTGAGTAAAAAATAATGTAACTATATTAAAAAATATATAATGAATAAATGAATGAAATGGTTTTTGGTGGTGGAATTCTCCCATATGAACCTCATTCCTCAGATATTTTAAAAGAGGTATATTATCTACATATTATCCCTAGACTAAGCTCAATACAAACTCTAGAAATTATGATATTATTTATATGAAATTTTAAAATATTCATGTTACTAGACATTTCCATGAGATCTAGAATAGTGGAATCACCACCCATGAATACCTATAGAGCACACTATTGGCTTTGATCATTTGTTGATATCATTAGGGGATATTTAACAAGATACTATGATGATATAAATAGGAATCATATATTTTATTTATTACATGTATTTTATATGTTCCATGCTTATAATTTTAACAAAAAACATTCAATATTTTCTAATACATTGATAGAAATAACCCAATCATTTCTCTTATAAAAATGTATTTTTCCAAAAATATATTTTATGCACATTATTTTAATATAAAAAAATATAAAATAGATAATTTATATTTTTTATATGACTAATTTATTGACAATAATGAAATAATTAATTTATAAAAAAATTATAAGAATAGTAAAATTTTGAAATTTCACTTTCCTTTGAAAATTTTTTTCAGTATATTTATAAATAAATTTTAAATTTAATATTTTTCTAATTTTAGTTTTACTAAATTAATATATTTTTTTAATTATAAATATAATATTATCATAATTATTATTTTAGTAATTTTTTTAAAATATTTATTTTTTAGTTTAATAGTAAAAATTACCAATTTTGCAAATATTTTGACATTTAGGAAATTATTAGTAAATAATTTTGACATGAAAATCCATGAAAACATTTTATAGAAAATAATAAATATTTTACTAATATATATTAAATTTTAATATTATTATTTTATTTTACAAAAATATTTTTGATATTTTATAATTTAAGTTAGACTATTCTTTAAATATTATTAATACTTTATAAACTTATTATTTAAAAATTATTATTTATCACTTATTAAATGTGAATGTAATAAAAATTATTTATAATTTGGAATTATAAGTTCCACTTTATGGAATAATTATCATTTTATTTTCAGGTATAAAAATTAATTAAGAAAAAATAATTTAGAGTTATAAATGATAAAAGTGTAAAAAGGTTTATCCAAAGGGAAAAAGTCATAATAGGAAAAAAAATGTAATTGAGTGTTTGTGTTGTATAATTGAGAAAACATATCTAAACTCTGTTATTTTATATTTTTAGACTACTTAACCTATTAAACAAGTAATCTCTTTATATTATGATGAAATAATTACAAAAATGTCATTCTAACAACATATAAAATTTGTCTCTCACAACCCCTTCAGGAAATCTATAAATTTTAGTTTTTTTTATAAATATAACTTTTCTCCTTCCTATAAATCCATTTATCCCCAACATTATCTTTTTTAGAAGAATTTACCCTAATCCTTCCATTTCAAAGTATCCCTTCATGGGAGAACTATGGTTTTCAACATAAGTAATACTTTTTCTCTATTTCCTTCCATTCATATTTTATAAATATAATTAATTTGTTACCATATAATTAAATATAAAATATTTTTTATAAATAATTTTATTATACTAATGTTACAATCATTAACCAAAAAACCCCCATATATTTATGAAAAATGAAAATGTCATTTCTACGTTTCTATAGACTGCTACATCCATGAAGTGATACATTCTATTTTCACCGCAGACTATCTTAACAAGTTATATAAATTTAATTAATTAAAAAATGTGACAAATGTAATATAATATTTATTATTGAGTTATATTTTATATTCCACCTTATTACCCTCACACACGTTCATAAATGAATATGTTGATTGTGTGTGTGAAGACTACTGAATGCATGAAGTATCAAATATCCTTTTTTATCTACTATTTTTATAAAAATATATTGAAATAAGATTGAAAACCTTATGAATATATAGATAATATCATTATTAATTATTAACATCGATATTATTCTAGAAGAATCCACTTTTATTACGATTCTCATCCATTGATTATAGTGTGTACATTTTTTGGTGGTTCAACCAACTTACGTGTAAAATTATTTATAATAATAGAATGGATGACTATTATAAATTTATTAATGATTATATTTTATTGAAATAATTAAATATATAATTTTATTTTTGAATTGTAATATAATCGTAAACATTAAAATCCTTAATTGAGACACCAATATTTGATCATTACAAATCACCTAAATAAGCTCATCGCTGAATTCATCATTGATGATTATAACCAAAAATAACATATAATGAAACCATAAAATTATAATTAACTATGAATCAAAATGTTTAGTACCCTTTATGATCTGTTATAGATGAACTTTAGGAGAAAATCGAATGAAAATAATGTTATTACAACACTAGTGTAAAACAATTTTGATTTACTCACACATGATATTTAAAACTTTTATAAACTAACAAATATACATATTGAGAAAAATTATAAATAATGTTTATATATTTTATATATATGAATAAAATTATGAATTATTTTTGTATGATATTTATTTTTTTATACAGAATATGCAATTGCTTCAGTAGACTTCAGGAATAATAGTAATAGTTTCACTAACTCAAATTCTATTTTATATTATATATTTTATAATGTAAACTAGGATAGATTTAATTTGGTGTTATTAAAATATAATAAATTTGTTTTACCATATTAATTTAATTCATGAGAATTTACATACCCCCAAACACTTTTTCCCCTTGACTCATATTTAAGCCGAGTTGATTCTTATAAGTGACATTGATCTCATCTATTCTTTTTGGATCAGAAATTACCTTTTCCAAGTCCTTATTCATTGGTTGATATTTATTATATACTTAATCATATCTCAATAACATATTAGATTCATTTTCTATGAATTTTAATTTAACAAAAATGTTTTAAAGTAATTTTTTACAATTTTAGTATTGGTTGTTTTCATTAGAGTGTTAAAATAACCTCTTTAAAATTTCTTATAGGGGAACACATATTTCCTCCAATTTTTTCTATCAATCATCCTCTATAAAATTACATAATTTACATGATAAATTATAATCCTCTATTTTTTATAAAATATATAATTTATTAATAAATAGTTTTAAAATGTTAAATATATTTCTTGTTTGAAATGCGATTTTTAAAATGCTCTTAAAATAGTCTATTTCACCAATGTCAACATATTTTCACATATTTTATTTTCATAAATTATATTCTCAAAATATTACCATCAGACATTCTTTTATTAATGGATTATAAAAATTTATATCTATCAAAGAATTAATCCATATCTATATTTGTTTTCTCTGACCATCCATTGTGAATAGGAATAAATTTTATTCCAATTTTTTTCAATTAGAAATACATTTTTTCCATTAAATAAATTGAATTTATTTCACCTAAATTCAAAAATTAATAGATCCTATAAATTATTGAATAACCTTTTTACCCCTTTATCAATATTATTTAGGTAGAATATACCTCCTTGAATGGTATCTGACCCTAAATTTATTTTGTATCATTGGATACCCATTTATATTCCATAAGTATATCATGTTTATTTATGGAATTTTGAATTATATCCTTATATATTTCTATTTAAATATGATATGAAACTCATTTTTCTATATGGATTCATTATAAAAAACCATGTTTTCACTATTTGTATCGTTTTAAATAAAGCTAATTTATTCGATATCTTATGTTGCATGCATCATCAAGGTTAAATGAATTGTGATATACTTTTATAAATTAAAATGATCATTTGAAAAGTAATATGACTGCTAGAGATAGTAATGTGGATATTTGAATAATAACCACTCATAAGAATGTATGAATAAAATGTAGTTATATAATAAATGAAAATATGATATATAATTATATAAAGGAATAAATAAATAAGTGTTTTAAAATTTTTAATTAAATGATATAATTTTTGTGAAAAAGAAGTTCTTATATTGAATTTTTTAATAAATATAGTGAATTAAAATAATATTTACTTTGCTAAAATATTTTATTGAATTAATATTGTTTTGGAATATAATATAAGATAATTTTTGGACACGATAAATAATTATTCAAAATGTTGTAAAATATTTTATAATACTAAAATTAGTATTTTTAGATGAAATGGTTATTTTTATTTGAAATAAAATTTATAATGTTAATCAAATTAGTTTCCTAAAATAGATTATATTTTTTGAAATATAAACATTGAAAAATGGTTTGGGTGATTTTATGGGATTTTTCTAAAATAATTGATTTTTTGGGGAATAATGAAATATGGTAATTTAGGTTATTTAACATTTTAATTCAAATAAATGAATTTTTGCATCATATTTTAAGTAAGAAACTATTAATTTTAACTCACATTCACTTGTTACTAAGAACAGTCCTAAAATCAATAATATTTAATTTCATGGGCCAAAAATAATGAACTAATGAATAAAATATTCAAAAACCCCTCTTTTCCCCTTTAAATACCACCCATATACACCCCATACCCTCAACCATTATAAGCCTTTATTATTTTATAATGTATGTCCAATTTCCTTATCAATCCTCTTCACATGTTTATGACATGATGGTCTTACAAAATGTCTCAATCCATGTTTCTTATGGAGGTTCCTAGTAAATGATATTCAAGAAGTGAAATCCATCTTATTTCTCTTTTATTTTCTTTTGTATTAGTAGGCAGAGATATTTCCAAAAAAATAAAAGCCTTTTTATTGATAGAAAAAACTTACAAAAGTCTAAAATTCTGAAATTTACATGGATCCCTCCTATGAATAGGAAGAAGATCACGAAGCACTTGATCAACCCAATGATAAACATTACCATTCACTCATATGATAGGAAGACCGTCCACCAAGAGATTTTCCTATATATAATCATGAGTAACAATATTTTCCTTAGTGGAGATTGGGTCTAAACACCTAGTCCAATGGTGTGTGAGATTCTATGAAAGGTGCAATGAACCTATCTGAATGGAATGAAAAATAGTTGTAGAATCACATTCAAGACAGATCTTATTCTAACCCCTCTGCATGGCTTGTTCAACTGACATAATAGCCCCCATGATTTGTTATTCAAGAGCAGATACATTACCATATGATCTATAAAGACACCTGAGAATATAACCCTGAGGATCCATGAAAACACAATCAAATCACGGAGGTCCTGAGTTCCCCTTTAAGGCACCATAAATATTAATATTAATCTGTCCATAAAATGGATCCTACCAGAAAACCTGAAGAAAACCATGTGGAGGGGATGAATACCCTTGAGACCAATCTAGATGAGGATCGAGAGATCATGCATAGAGCTAGAACAATTCTAACCTCACAAGACTCTCACATCGAGTACAATAGCTAGAATAGAGGATATGGCATATCCTGTGCGAAAATGTTGAGGCTCAAGTACAAACTTGTATCTGTAAGTCTAGATGAAGTGCACAATTTCTTGTGCAGATGCTGGAAATAAAATTAGACGTTGTGGCGACTGTATTAGGTCATCCAAGCTCATAATGAAATCGCATATCAAACTAGATCGTGGAAAGTGGACTTCAAAAATGTCATAAACTGCTTCCCATATTTTTGAAGCAGCTGCATAGCATAGAAAAAGGTGATCAAAATCCATCCTATTCTAATGGAAAAAAACAATACTAGGGAAAAGATAAATTCCATAATATTGAATATAATTATAGTTTGGAATTGTCTTATTGTCCATTCTCAAAACAATAGTTGACCGAGAAGGTTTTTTGAAATATTTGTGCAGTCTACCCATCCTCATGAATTCAAAATTATTGCTAATAGTATTATTATAAAACTAATTAGTGGATTGTATTCTATTGGCAGCAGACTCCCAAGACTATAAATCTCCCATGGAGGATAAGAAGTACTTCACAACAATGGAAATAATATTATTTTGGGAGATTTTTAAGGGATCCATGTTGTTATTTGATTGATAAATCCAAATCTATATTTGGATCCTCCTCCACAAATAGTTTTTTAGGTGATATGAAAACCAATTACATTTCAATAATTTTATGGATGAATCCCTAGAGACTAGAAATCGTGAATCAGTATCAATTTTGGAGAACATTTTCTTCAAAAGGTCACACAGATGAATTGATGAAATTGAAAATTCTAGATCTAAACCTAGGCATGAATCTAGCTCTATGGAATCCCATTGCTTTATAGTGAATTTTGATGAGACTCCATATAAACCCAGCCTACAATGAATCATTAAAACATCTATGGATTTTGATACATTTTCCCCCTTCCTCATAAGGCTTGCAAACATTATTCCATGGAACCATTTCAAGACGCATGTCCATGATGAATGCATTCCAGATGATGTTTTTGATAGAAAAGGTGATTCTCTTAAGTAAGGAAATAGACCATTTGTAAACCATGAAAGAGTACACAAATTTAAAAGTTTTTATTTACTTTAAAAGACACACCCTACTAACCTAGGATAATTATTTCCCCTTCCAATAAGAGAGATTCCATTTATTCATACTAAAAATGCCATAAAAATGGCAATCCTTCGGTCTTCCCCAAAACATGGGTACTCCCAGATAAATGATGGGGAGGGCCCCTTCTAGAATTCCCAACTCTCTGGTGATGTCATTTTTTATTGAAGGAGAGAAAATCCTTCAAAAAAATACAAAACACATGCTCCAACTAATATCTTTTCATGGAACCATCTCATGATACAAAAGTTCCCTCTTGATGTTTTTGATATTTCTCTTGTCCCCTTGAGTGAATAGGATAATTTCATTATAATATATAAGATATGTATGATCAATAATACCCCACCCCGAATGAATGGCCTTGAGAATACCCTTTTTATCCATGATGGAGAGAATCCTTCTGAGATAATCCTCAACAATTGAAAAAATGACTGCAGATAGAGGATTACCAAACCTACCATCTCATAAGCATTTAATGTACCCCTATAAGGATCCATTAATGGGAACCATGATGTGAGCAGAACTCATCATTGATTTAACCCAATTTATAAAAATATCATCAAAACCATACATTGTGAGAATCTTTCATAAAAATCCCTTGTCCATTATATCAAAATAATTCCTAAAACCCAATTTGAGGGAAATGTTTCCAACTACGATAGGGATTTTGAGAAGTTTTACACTCACTAGAAAAGTTATAAGGAAATATTGAATCAATATTCACTTCATGAAGCCAAACTGATTAGTAGATATAATCCTTCTAGAAATCAAAGAGAGCCTATTTGCCAGAATTTTGCAGATGATTTTTTTTGATGGAGTTTACCAGGGTAACCAGCCTAAATAAATATATTTCATTTGCATTCTCCACCATTGAGATTAGGGAAAGAATTTTGGTATTCAAAAAATTTGGAAGAATCCCACATATGAAAATGTAAGTGACCAACCTGTATACATCTTAATGAATGATATCCGAAAATGATTTAAATAAAAACTTAACAAATCCATCAAGACAAGGTGGTGTTTATGGCTTGAGACTAAAAAATCCTCTTTAATGTCTAGTTCAAGAGGAACACCATTAATGTTATCATTATTTATTTGATTCACAAGCTCTAGAATGACACCAACCATATGTTCAATAGTGTAATATGATCTGTTGAAGAGATCTATGAAGTAAGATATGACATACCCAAAAAAAATACCCTCTATTATCAATATATATATCCCTATTTTTGATCAAGGAAATAGGCTTAAGGACATTCTTGATTTTCTTCAAGGAATTGAAGAAATTTGTGTTCCTGTCATAATCCCCTAGCCACTTTACCTTGAAAGAAACCATTTTCTAGGCATCCTTTAAGTTTAGAAGGATATTGAGCCTCACGGTCCTATTAGATTCATCTAGAAACCCATCCGAGAAATTATTATTAGTGTTTAGATTCTAAATATTCTGAAGGGAAGCCTCAAGATGAGAGATATTGGTGTTGAGAAATCTGAATGGACTCTTGCTACATAGTCTCAAATTCATTTTAAAAAAAATTCAGTTTGGTGATACAAGAAAAAAATAATTCCTACCATTCTCCAAATTCTAAGATCTTTCCACAATGACCTTCCATTCAGGATGAGTAATCCATGCCCTATTTATTATTAATTAAAGATGAGGCTTGGGTTCTTTTTCAGCAAGATACACTAGAATCGAATAATTATTAGAATTATTCATTGAGAGTTTAGAACATGATATGGATTCCCAAGTTTCCATCGAAGCCTCATTGATGATTGGCCTGCCAATTTTACTAGAAACAAAAGTGTAAATATGCTTCCTATAATAGGATTATTTAGAACCAACCAGATTCACCTCAAACTAATAATTTTGATCAACACATGATCTAAATTCTTTAGAAGAAATGGAGTTGTTTTCATGCACTATTTTAATCATGTAGGATCAAAATTGCATTGATGGACCACAGAATGATCAATGGGCTGGTATATCCAGAATTGATTACACCTATGTCAGCCCATAGGTTCTTGCAGTCTTGATAACTATTTTGGATATTAATAATGGAGTATGTAATGTGATAACCAATTTAACAGATAGGGAAAGTGACATATTGATCTCCTGTATTGACCATGGAAATGTTATACAAAGAGGAGTGAGCAAGAAGCCATAGAGTTTTAACATCAATTGAACACATGTTGGTGTCAATGTGTTCAAAACCCATCCTCTCAAAGCTGTAAATACATGAGGTAAATATTTTTTAGTCCATAAAGGCCTATGATGACTAGATTTTGTTTCTTTATAAAGAAATGCATGGATCTGTTGGTCTCTGGATTTCCCAAACCATGGAAATTCGAAATGAAAATCGTCTTTTGGAACTAAAACAGGGGTTATGACCCCCTTACATGCTCATCTATATTTTTCAGTGGTCATCAAGCATTATTTTTGGGAATAGAGGAGCTTTACCATAGGTCATTTATATCTTCTATGATAGTCATAACACCCTAGCTCTTTCTATTCAACCATGGACTAACCAAATCTATCTGAATATCCTAGATCTGGTTGGTGCTTGAATAATGAGATTTGTTTTCACGACCCTCCTTTCCTATGCTTCCATATTTCAGTCTGTTTGGGGCTGTGAGCTGCAGTTTTCTTAGTGGATTAGTGTAGGTGACCAATCCTTCATTAGGATGGAATTCCTTCAAATCAAATAGAATGTTCAAACTACTGTGTTTAGTAAATTCTAAATATATTAAATTATTACCAGGGGGAATCCCCTTAGGTGAGACTACAAATTTAATAAAGGCTTCACTGGATTCACAATGTGATACAATCACCTCCCTCATTAACCAATCAAGGTTAACGATTTCATTGAACAAATCCATAGAAATGTATTCTTCCTCTATTTCATTTTAAAGTATTATCTCCAAATTAAAAATGTCAGATGACATTTCAGATCCAAGAGTGTGATTACCA
Source organism: Viscum album (assembly GCA_963277665.1). NCBI lineage: Eukaryota > Viridiplantae > Streptophyta > Magnoliopsida > Santalales > Viscaceae > Viscum > Viscum album. The sequence continues at coordinate 1,359,718,414 of OY728147.1, read as the reverse complement.
TTGGGATCATGTTCTGTATTGTAATTCACCATAGGTTCCATTTCAGGACAACAATTCTCCACCACCTCAACTAAATCATCCATTGATTTCTTCTTGGAAGTAGATGGTCTAGACTGATTCTAGGACTCTTTGGAAGAAGTAAGTTGTGCATTCCCATCAATAACAATAACAATATCCTTTTGGGACTTCATAAAATCCATTAGTGGTCTAACATGCTCCTTTATGACTCCATTTTTCTCTGTAGAGATATTTAAATTCCTTATATTCTTATTTTTATTAGACCATTTAGAGACATTAGGAGAAATGACCTTCTTTTGGAGAACCCTCAATTAGATACCGAGTGGAAAACTATCTTGCATACCTCAAAAACAATGTTCTAACTTCTCATACTCAATTTTAACACCATATATATTAACATTGGAAATTAAGGAGATTCTATGAGGACTTTTTGATTCCATTTTGATATCCACCAACATTCGAGCAAAGAAGCCATGTTCTCCTTCCTTGGTTCGTTTGTCCATTCGGATTGGTATGCCAATGTAAGAGTCAAGATCATTCATGATCATTGGATTCCAATAAAACCTATTAAAACCATGAAACCTTTCCCAAAATTTATTGTTATATTTAATGAGTTTAAATAGATTAAAATTGACATCCCACTCGGATAACCCAAGGATTCCGGGTTTCAATTGGAAGTTTCCAGTGCCCCAGGCAGAATTCTTCACCTCCTAGGTTTGGAAAATTATATAAAAAACCACCTTACAATGCAGATTTACCTACGACATTGAGTGCACCAACAATGACATATTCTATTTTTGGGATCAGTATATGACCAGGGCCTATCTTCCTTTGAGTGTATGAATAGACCCAAGATTAAAAAAATTATCAAGGGAATTTTCTTGATGAAGGGCCTCCAGTTATGACACCAAGGAAAAACCACAATCCTCAAGCCTTGTGGAATTGGAGGATTTGGTTGCTTCATCGTTGGATGAATCTACGGAACCCGAGAGTGCTTCTGCAAACGATAATCCCTTCTTCTTCAAAGAAAAAGGTTCTTGAGATTATTAGGATTTGGGATGATTCTTCATGGGATCTCTATCATCAGTAAAGGGCAGTTCCCATTCAATATTGAATGGATCAATTTAATATGTTAGGATTGAGGCTAAAAAAGTGAGGTATCGCCATTTCAAAATTCAATGATGTTTTCTCCCCCTCTCGCCATCGTATGAATTATCGTTTAAGTTACATCCCTCTTTAATCTCTTTTATTTTTATTTCTTTTTTAATTCAATAGTATTATCCCATAAAAATGTGGAATTATAAATATAGTATCATATATATACTACAATTTTTTATTGATAATGGGATATCCCTAATCAGATATCTTCTCTACTCTTTTTATTCTAAAAATAAAAAATCATCTGTGATATGTCACTTTTCTACCGTCACGGACGGTGAGTTTTCATTTTTCTGTACCTCCATCACGGTTGGTCATTAGACCGTTAATATTGTAAAAAAATTTAAATTAAATTTTATAAGTTATATAATTTACTATAACTATCATATAAAGATAATATTTATAAAATTATACAAGTTCATGATGGTCGTAAAAACTTCCAAAAAAATTTAAAACATTTTCATCATTATTTTATCTAATGATTCATCCTCATACCATAAAACAAAATTATATATGAGACCATTTAAATTTATTTTTTTCATTAATTCTAAAAAATTTAACTTTTATATTTGTTCTTCCTTTCGAAATGAATTGTCATAATTATTCACAGCCGAACTGTCTATAATACAATGAAACGAATGATATCAGAACAATGAAATTAATAATTATAATTCATCATAATATACATGAATGAACATAATAAAATTTTAAAAAATAAAATATATGTTGAATAGGTTCTGAATTAAATAATAAAATTATATTTTATTATAAAAGACATTGAGTACAAATGAAGAGAATATTAAAATTGTAGGTAAGGGGTTTCTTATATTACTTTTATTCTGCTAAGATATTCTTTGTTCAAAAATTATTTTTTTAATTTGGTGTATGTCTTATGTACTTTTATATATCATATCATTAATATCTTTATCTTCATTGTATTCAATGTTTTATTTGATGATAATTAATTTTATGGTGTATACGGTTCAACTGATTACATTTTCGGAAGGGAATTTCATCTCACATTAATTTTTGTGGGAAATAAGTCATATTGACCTCCTATTTCATTAATGTAATTATAATTTTATATATGAATGTCAATCATTGAATATTTAATTAATAATTTATATTTCTATTATCATGGATATTATTACTGTCTAATGTGTATACCATTTTTATATATAGTGTATACATTGAACGTTATTTTAATTGGGAAAATATTGAGAAATTATTATCCTCTACTAAATATGGATATTTTGATAAGAATTATTTTTCTTGAATTAAATATATGTTTTGTTAATGATTTATAATTTTAGAGATTGGTGGTGTCAAACATTATATATATCGTTGATTCATTGATAGGTCTCATGAGAAAAAATAGTTGGTGACAAACCCTTCAAATTTGACACCATGTAGAATTAGACGGGTTTCATCCCCCAAAATTAAAACATATTATAAATGTTCTTGACAGTAGTGGTTCGTTCTCCACATAAATTTTCTTCAATTAATTAAGAATTTCCTTCATTTAATATTCATTTATTACGATCAATTATATTTTCATAATAATAAAAATCTATGGATTAATTTTCATTTAAATTTTAATTATTAAATGTATTTTTATTTTAGTTATTTGTATTTTCTTGTTTTTTATCCATTATTTATTATTCTTAACGTATTACAGATTCATATTTCTATTTTATGTAACCCTTAATGAGAACCTGAGATCACCCTTTTATTTTTGTTACTTCCATAGTTAAGGAAGATGATATCCTTAATTAGGTTTCAAGGAATAAGTTTATTTTCATTTATTACGTATTATGGTTAATTAAAAATGTAATAACATATCTTTTTGTAGATTTAGTTATTCAATACTACTGAACTAATTAATCCTTGGTGATGAAATCTCTAATATATATGCAATTGTAATAAAATAACCATCAATTTTTTTATAGTTGCAATTGTCACAGCTGATATGAGACCATGTTTAGTAGAATCTTTGGGAACTAGATGTTAAATATAAATGAGAATTATAATTATTCCTTAGAGTTTATTTTTGAGTTAGTACTCATGATTATTATGAGTTAACTTAATGTGTGCCATTATTTTGTGATGAAACCTAGTTGAATAAAGGGAATCATTATCCATTTACATTGTAGGGATTTCCCCACTAATAAAGTCAATATAGTTGATGTTGGAGCTGAGAGGAAAATGACCATATTAGAAAAAATAATTTTTTTATCATGAATAACCATACTAAACATTTGTTGGACCTTTTCATGCCACAAGAATATCTTGTTATTTAGTGGGATCAGGAAGCCAATAGTAGTAGAGTAATGGATCAAGTCCCTCAAAAATAGAGTTCTAGAATTATTATATAATGAAAATAAAAAGGAAATACTGGAGGTATATTTTCATAAGGGAGACGATAGTCAATGTTGTTCATTGATTCAGAATAATAGGTATAATGATGAAATAGAACACATTGAATGGAGATATTTAATACAAATATTCTTTGAAAAAAATTTCCATCAATGATAAATTAAATTAAATGAAGTTAAAATTCTTTAACAAAAAGAAAAAGGAAGAATATAGTGTTTCAAAGTATGAGGATAGCTTCACAGGACATGAAAAGTCTATTATAGATTAAATATATGATTCAAAAAACAAAATTGATGATTTATTTGGAGTTCATAAAAATGTCTCTGAAGGGAAATGGATTCTTAATCATTTTCATCACATGATGAAATATTATTACATTCTATCAAAAGAGAGAATATATTTCCTAAATTTTATATTTTCAACGGAAATCCTGGGAATAAGAGGTATTATTATTACCAGGAAAAATGTAAATTATCAGATAATAAGAGGGGAATGAATAATTATCCATTATGTGAATATTTTGGAAAAAATCATCATGGGAAATGATTAAAATGAATGAGTGTTTTTTTATCAGTTAAGTGAAATGGTTCATCGAGTTCATAATTGCACAGGGAAGAAAAAAATCAACAATCCAAAATGCTTCAACTACAAGGAAATAGTTCATTATTCAAAATAATGGACCATATTCCAAGGGAATCATTTATTAATGATGTTGAGGGTATCTGGAAAAAATTATTCGATCACCACAGCTGAGGTAAAAGTACCAATTGATGTAGTGGAAGGTATGTTAGTTATATATTCAAATTTAGAAGTTATTTATTTGATTTTTATCTTCACACACTATTATATCTTCAGCATTTTCCAAGAAAATTTACAATTCACTTTTGGTTTAATAAGAGAGTTTTTTGTCAAAACACATAAGGGATGTATTATTACAATAAAAATGATTCAGTTAGTCCCCATTATGGAAAAAAATGTGATTTATTTCTCGAACTTATCATCATACCAATGGTTTACATTTTTATAATAATTGGGATGTATTGTAATTCAAAATATGATGCAAAAAACATTACTACAAGAAGATGGAAATTATTATTTGTGAGGAATATGTAGAAATAATTATCTTTAGTGTAGAAACATCATCAACATAATCCTATCTATATTCACCCCACGTAGATCTATTGAATGAAATTCATAGATATGATGAGAAAATAAAATATACACATGAGGAATTTAATCATAAAATTGAGGATGTACTAATTGTACATGAATATATTGATTTATTTCCTGAAGAATTACCTAGAAACATCCCAAGCCATAAAGTTCATTTTATCATTGATTTAATACCTGATGCAAGATGAATATCAAATACTATTGATGAAAAAGGCACTATGGAATTATTAAAGGTGATAAAAAAACTAGAGGAGTTGAGATAAAATGTATTTCTATAGCCTAGTGTTTCTCTATGGGGATCCATTATTTTCTTAGTTAAGAAGGAATATGGATCCATGTGTATTTTAATTTACTATAGAGAAATCCTTGGTATTACAAAAAAGAATAAATTTCCTCTAAATCATATTGATGATTTATTTAATCTACATCATGGAGATAAATTTTTTTCTTATATTGGGATTCAGTATGGGTATCATCAATTGTGTTTAAATAAGTACGATATTCGGAAGAAATATTTTCAGACAAGGTAGAACATTTTGATTTCATAGTAATTCCTTTTAGAATGACTATTTCACCCTTGGTTTTCCTAGATATAATGAGTACTATTTTCTTTAAATATATTTATGTTGTTTTTGTATTAATTGTTAATGACATTTTGGTGTAATCAAAAATCAATGAAGACCATGAGAATAACTTGTGAGTCATTCATGATTCTCTGGGAAGGATAACGTAATCTTGATTATTTAACATATATGAATTCTCAATTTAGGAAATTTACTTTAATGGCTATGTTGTATCTAAGGATGGATTCTCAATTGATACTAAAAATACAAATCCAATCCATCTATGTCCAATGCTAATGAACATAAGATATGTATGTATTTATATTGGTTTAGCAGGTTGCTATCGATGATTCATTAGTAATTTTTTTGAATTGGATAACCCGTAACTAGTATCACAAGTAAAATAGATATGTCTTTATGGAAAAAATTAACATGATGAATTCTTTGATGGATTGAAGAGAATATTAGTCAAAGATATGATTTTAACACTACAGTCAGTAAATGATGGGATTGATATATAAATTGATGCATCAATGAAAATAATGGGATATATTCTTATGAAAAATTATAATGTTTTTTCATATGGAACAAGGGTAGTTGAATATTCATGAACAAAACTATAAAGGTCATGATATTGAGTTATCAGACATAATAATTTCTATGAATATATATAGACATTATCTCGATGGAGAAGTATATGAGATATATACGAATCAAAAGAGTTTGAAATATATTCATTACACATAATGAACACATCATGAGAAAAATATGATGGATCATGTTCCTCAGTTATTATGATTTCATAATACACTACCAACAATGAAAATAAAATAATTCATCAGGTTCATTAAGTAGGAATGATCATGGACCAAAAACACAAATGTGGATGGAGAAAGATCCTATGTTCTTGGATTTGGTAAAGAAGGGTATGGTAATTTTTATGGAAGGGGAAACATTACTCAATTTTCAAATGATTTATGAACAATATTTATTATAAAATATAAAAAACGATAAATATGAATATGGGAATTTAAATAATAAAATTATTTTCATTAAGTATGGAACTTTGGAAGACATTGTGTGTGAGGCGGGTATTCTGAAATTTGACAAGAGGTTATGTGTTCCATCATTAACAAAGCTAAAAAGGTAACTATTAGATGATGCTCATATCTCAAATTTCATTATAAAGATTGGTAGTAACAGGATCTATTGATATATGAAGGAAATTTTTTTATGGGATAATAGGAATCGGTAAATTTCATACTATGTGTCGATATTTCATGTTTTTCTACAACTAAAGTCTTAGAGGCATCATCCTATATGAGTTATATATGATATACATATTCATATGTGAATGTGGGATGACATTACTTTGGAATTCATCCCTAGATTACCAAATACCGCAAGAAATAATAATAATGTATTGGTTATTATCTATATCCTTAAAAAATCAAAATCTATTCTAATAATAAGTGATGACTTACCTCTAGAAAAACTAGTATGACACTATGTTAATGATGTTTTATGACTTCACAATGAACATCTATCCTTTATGGCTCATCAAGATACCCATTTTACTTATATTATTAGGATGTTCCTTCAGAAATCATTGGAAACCAAACATCATTACATTGCTTCTTATCACCCTCAAAATGATTAAGCGTGTGAATAGACTATTCAATCATTAAAAGACATGTTGAGATCATGAATACTTAACTTTAATGGTATGTGGGATTAGTATTTACCTTGGGAATAATTATCCTATAATAAAAATTTCATTTCTATTATTACAAGGGTTTCATATGAAGCATTTTATGAAAAGCGATGTCTTAATCCAATTTTTTGGGATGTAGTTGATGGGAGGAAACATATATGCCTAAAATGTCTTTAAGAGATAGTGAAAAAGGAAAAGATTATTCATTCTCATACTAATGCATTTCAATGTAGGAAAAAGATTTATCATGAAAACTAGAGAAAGGATTTGTAATTTAATGTGGGTTATCATGTCTATTAGAAAGTATCTCTATGAAAGGGTGGCATAAGGATTCATATGAAATGGGAACTAAGCCCCCGTACATCAGAATATAAGAAATTCTTGAATAAATGGGATTTTTATCACACTGATCAAAAATTATACCATGTCTCTGAAAAAATCATGAGGTGTTCCACTTATCATTGTTAAATAAGTAAATTCTAGACCCAACACATGTACTCACTTATGCAGAAATAAAGCTGGAACATGGTTTTCATTATTATGAAAGGCCTATTGAGATTCTTGAAAATAGAGATGAATTGTTTATATATTTGATGACTCGACTGTAAAATGTTCTTTAGATTAATCATACAATAAAAGAATCAAAGTGGTAACATGAGGATGTTATGGAGGAGAACTACCATTATCTTTTTATAAGGAAATAATCATGAAAATTTAATGAGAATTTTTTTTGAATGGGGGAAGAATATAAGAAACATAGATTTCTCCGTATGTATCTTCTTAAATAAATTAAATTTATTCAATACCTTACTTGAAAAATAACACAAATCATAAAAAATCATGACAAACTATTAAATATTTACAAGATATTTTTAAAAAATAATGTGGAAATTAGGAATATTAATGTGTCTATTAGAGTTAATACCTCAACAATGAAGGTATAAACATATTTATGTATCACAGAAATGAAAATATGATATATTTATATCTTAGAATAAGTAAATAAATATTGTAAAATGATAAATTAAGTGTTAAAATTAATGTGAAATAAAAATGTTTATTTTCAATTTTAAAATTAAAATAATTATTTAAAATAAAATTAATATTCATATAATGGATTCATAAATTAATATTTCCCTATATTAAAATAATAATATATTTTTTGAGATGATAATTAAATTTTCTACATGTCGTAAAATTGGTTATAATATTAAAATTATTTTTTGAATAAATAATGAATATAATTTGAAATTAAATTCATCCTATTTTTGAAATTATTTCCATAAAATATATCCCATTTTAAAATCTTCACATCTAAAAATGATTCCGGTATATTTTTTAGATTTTTCAGAAATAATTGAATTTTTGGTGAGTAGTGAAATCTGATAATTTACAATATATAACACTATATGTTAACTACAAAAACAATTAGGCATTTATGATGTAATAACTCATTAGTTCTAAATCTAATGCACTATTTACTATAATTATAAATAATAAGAGAAACTATTTATAGTCTTCATCTAAAATAATAAACTAATTATTAAAATAATCAAAAATGTATTCTCCTCCAATATTAATACAACCCCTCAACACCTCTTCTACTCCCCAGTTATAATACTTGAATCTCATCAATATTCTACACAATTACCTTCCCAAGTCTCATCCCCATTTCTAGGACTCTCTACAGTTATGAAAAGACAATACCCAATTGTCATAAGGAGTTCCCCAGGAGACAATATTAAAGAGGTAAAATCCTTCTTCGTTGTCTTTTATTTTCATTTTGTTTATTATTCCCTCTTCATATCCCTTTATCTAAAGGTAAATTATAATTCCCTTATAATATATATATATATATATATACTATAATGAAAATTTTAATAGAATATCGATAATCAAATCTCCTCCCTCCTCCTTCTATTCCAAAAAAGGGAAACATCATCCATGACGTGTCAATTCACCACCATCGTGGATGATGAGTTTTCAATTTACATTTCTACCTTCAATTACTATAATAAAACAATTTTTATGATAAAATTTTAATTCAATATATAAATTATAAGTTATATCATGTACTCAAACCAAAATATAAACATAATATTAAATAAAATAACACATTATTGTGATGGTCGTAAAAATCCCCAAAATAAAGGAAATGATTTTCATATAAAAATTTTACAATGAGTGATCCTCATACCATGTTTAAAAATTATATATGAGACTATTTAAACTTATATTAGTTCTTTAATACTAAGTACTCTCACATCTAGAGTATTTATTACATTATAAAATAACTCCCACAGTTATATTGGAGGGAATCAACCATAAAACCATGAAACAAATACTCTCGAAACAATGAAAATAAACATAAATTATTATAATATACCTAAATGATCATAATAAAATTAGAATGAATGAAATATATTTTTATAGGATCTAAATTAAGTATTTAATTAATCTAATCTGATTATCTAGTAGATAAATTACGAGTGAAGAACGCTTTTAGACCAAATGTAAGGGGGTTCTCACCTAACTTTTATTTATATGTAATATTCCTCATTTAGTAATAATTTTTTGTGTGTGGTGAATTTATATATACATTTTCTTTATCACATGAAGGATTTATTTATCATATGGAATTAAATATTTTATTTTATGATCATTACTTTTATGGGGAGTATAGTTTGACTAATTACAAAGTGGAAAGGTATTTTCATCTCACATTTGTCGCTATGGGACACAATGCTTATTTATCACTAATTTAATTTTTTAATATACCTTTTATTTATGATTATAAATTTTTAGTCAAATTTAGTATCTCAAGAGAGGGTGAATTGAGTTCCCAAAAAAATTAGATTAAAAATACCCAAATTTAAATTAAACATTACACTTAGTTAAATCAACAATTTGAAATAATACATAACCTTTTAAAAGAGTTATCAATGATTGATTACGTATCGGTTACAATAAAATACAATATTATTTAGTATTTTGACAAGAATTTATTAAATAAATTTCTAATATTAATTCAAATTAGAACATCATATCAAAGTGTTGGTTTTTCTTGAAGGTAAAAATATATTTGGTTTTAACATATAAGACTTAAGGAGAACAAAAAAATGATTGGGTAATTTTTAATAAAATAGGTTCATTATTAAAGGTGAGACTTAGTCCTCTCCACATGGTAAACACGTACTACCATGAATTTAATATAAAATAAACATTTTATCCATAACCGTGATTGGGTTTTACAATAATATAACAAATTCCTAGACCATACAGGGCCTCTACAACTGCTTTTATGGGAGTAAAAATCAACAGGTCACAACTCGACCTCTACCACACAACGTAGGAAAATTAATAAAAATTTATACTGAATTATATATGTATATAATAGTTTAATTTATGAGATAGTGTGGGTATAAAACCTAGTAAAGAACACTACTCATATTATAAAAAAATAAACTGACATAGAAAAAAAAATATAAAGAGATAGAGTTGGTTTCTCTATTAGGTTTTCTAGCCTTTGACAGATTTAAATTTATTTAAAATGATACTGAAGTCGAATTCGATTAATGTTATATAGAATAGTATCGTAGACTAATTTTTTATTACATTGAAGTATAGGATGTGATTTTTGCTTCAGCTTCCTCAGTCAAGTGTAAGTATCATACAGTAGGTACGATCTTATAATTCTTAAAATTATAGTCCATCTCACATCACATGAACAAATATCAAATTAGTTTTTTACATTATTCTCTATATAAATGAGGGATTCTACATCTACTTTTATCAATAGATGTAACAATAGAGATAATCATCTAGATCCTCTCTATTCCCTATACTGCATGCTGACACATTCATCAATGAATTCAGTCAAGTAATTAAGAAACGATAATTAAAATATCTAATGATAATAAATATATTAATATATCCATTAGAAAAATTTAATTCAACATATATTTAAGTAGTGACAGCGAGTATGTGAAACTAGAGGTGACTCAATGATTGGCATTTAGACTTTAGATTAGTGTTTCCTTAGAGCGGTGACACTTCCTCGGTGGTATGTTGCATTTGTGATGTGTCATTCATATACGATCAATGTTTCATTCTAGCCATGTGAATTATTTTATAGTGCCTCAATGTTGTGGTTATAATTTCTCACAGTGAGACTTTGTAATGATGATACATCACTAATAGTGTCTCATACTTGTTTAAATTTCAATCTTAGTGATGATTCATTGTGGAAGAAGACTTACCCTTGGTGGTGTGACTTACATGTAAGTGACTCATCCATAGGAAAATTTCTCCAATCTGTATCATAATATAAAATGCTAAAATACATGAAAATAATTAATTATTATAGTTTTCTTGATTCGGTTATCATTTAATCTAGGTGGTCAACAATCTCCCCCATTTTGAGGATAAAAAATCATTGAATTTTATATTCATGTCAATAAAGTAAAAGCACAAATTTTTAGAAATAATTTTTCAAATAGTCAACAAAAAAATGAAATACATACTATCCAAGGAAAAGACATAGTAGAGTGGTATCAATGGAAAAAAAGAGAAGAACTCATCTATAAAGGTAAATTCTAAAGATGTTGTCCACCTTTAGGTATAGTAATAAGTGCATAAGAAAAAAAATAAAAATATAAGAAAAATAACATAGCAAATGAAATATAAAGTTTTTTATGAATAACATTAGAATTATGATGAATAATATTGATGGAAAATATATTCCAAAAACTATTCAACTAAAAGAAGTCGAGAAAAAAATACCATCAAAGACACTATGTCTCAGAAATTATTTTTCAAAGGATCACTAAAGGATCCAACCGTTATTTTCCATTATCATTCATTGAGGAAGAGTTTTTAGCAGTAGAATATGGAGAAACAATAGGAGTGATAATGGTTATTAAAGGAAAAGACGAAGCTACAACGACAATTACTATAGTATTTTAAGGATCTTGAATAAGGATGGTCATAAGATAATGCATTTCTTAGCGTAATGATAATGAAGAGTGTTGGAAGTTAGCTATAAAATGTGAAAAAGTTTCTATGCCCACTCTAGGACAAGAAATACTCTCAAATAGATTAAAGAGGAGTTCAGTGGGAAGTCACTGGGATGGCTTTAAGAGCCACATATACATTCCCATTCACATAATGAAACTGTTATATAAGATATATGAATTCCATTATAATATTTCGACCATGCTCTATTATAATAACATAGTCATTCTATGGTTCCAAAAAATATTCAATTGATTAGCCAATACTTTTAATTGACCAAAATTTCTTTAAAATCACATGTCATGGGAGGAATTCACAATTTTTCTACTCAAAAATCAATGTGATCATTCATCTTCTACTTGTTGCATATCCTATAGAGAAAATATTTGATAGCCTTGGTCATAGACTATTAAATAGACATCGTGTTGTCAATGTATTGTATAATCAACTTGATAACATGATCACTGCTATACCTTATAATATTTAAGGTCTCTTTAGGATAATATGAAAAAAACATGGAACTAGTAGAAACCCCTCAGTGATCTTTTATGATCACTAATAAGAGAAACACAACATTAGTGATAGGTGTTGGAGGAGAACATGAACAAGAATCCAGTGAGTTGATATTTTATACTCTCTCTAAATAATCTATTATTTCTAAAAAAGAGGACTAAATTAATTCCACAATAGATTTTAGAGAACCCAACTAATTTACTATATTTTTATTCCCAATTCCAATATCTTGAATGTGGTGCATCATCATTGGTTGAATATAGTAAATCATTAACTCAAAATATAATTATAACACCTTATTCACCGACCGTAGTAATAATATATAATTTTTTCTAAATGTATATACCAAAATATGAAAATATACTTTCTCTAAAAAAATATATGTCATCCACGGTTAAAACATCAATATGACCAAACTAGAGAGTAGGAGTATGTTACCTCACTAATGAAAACTTTTCTAAAAAATCAGCAACATCAATTTGTGAAACCATTTATATTTTCAGATCTCTATCTTCTTGAGTGGTAGTTTCACCAAAATATTTTTAACTACCAACATTATCAGAAACAAATCCCATTACTATAACATGAGATCAATACATAAATAAGAATACTTTTTAAGAGGCGCAAAAACTATTGAAACATAAATTATACATATCACTATATAAGGAACACTAATAGAGAGATATATGGTTCTATATTAAATAGAATGTGCATAAACCATATACTCATCAACTAAATGATTATATGAAGTATCCGATTATTTAATATATACATCAAAATCCTATTAAAAAATATGTTTATTTAACAATTTTTCAGCCACCTGATGCTCAACATTAGCTTTATCTAACTCTGTCTAATCAAAAACTAATGATACAATAATAAAAAAAGAAAAAAATTTATTAATTAGTGATTTATCCCCCTAAACCAATTCATATCCTTCTCTCTTATTAGTAAGATCTACTTCATAAATAAAACATGGGCTCCCTTCTGATCTGTAAATACAACCTTCATATGAAATAAGTAGACCATGAGGGGTCTCACCATATTTTCTTCTATCATTTCTTCTAGAAACACCAAGATCGAAATCTCTATCATCCTCATTATCATCAAACTCATCATTTATATCTTCATTTCCTATTAAATTTACATCTTCACATTCTTATCCATTTTCATCTTCATTATCATCTTTATCTTCACCATCATCATCAAATCCATTTGCATTATCTGGTTTAGAAATGATTTTAAAATATTTTAAATCTTCTTGAATTTCCATTTCCCGCAATTCATCATTAATTTCATCATTGATTTTATTTGGTTTTAATTCCCACTAGAATACTTGATGTTCAACCTAGTTTCTAAGAGATGCTATAGTCTGGTTACCTCTATACACGTCTCCAAATAAAATATTTCAATAATGTTCCAAAAGGGTCATAATATCCCTAAAAATGTGTGGATAATCACTTATGGTTCTTCAACATGTTTTTATTTAGGGAATTTACGGATGTTGATTAGAACTCGAAGATGTTTTTCACTGTTTTATTATAGAATCATTCGGTTTGGAATTCAGTTTTGGAGTTTATAGATTATCCTCAAGGATTTCTAAATCATCCTTAGGTTCATATGGATATGTCTAGTAAAATTATATATAAACAGAATCTTCCATAGTATTAGTAATTTCATTAAGAACCCTATAGGCTTTACAGAAGGTTGAACAAACTATTAAAATTCCTTCATCACTTCTGGTAGAAAATTTGTACTAATTTTACAAAGTGGTAAGAATAAAAAATATCTAACCAAAAAATCAAAATTAATTATAATTAGGTTTTATATTATTCCAAATATCATAAATTTTCCTCTATAGGATATGCCAAATTAAAACTCTTTTGATTATGTAATAGGATGTGTTGATAGACACTACCCAAATATTGATATGTAGGTAATATTCATTTCACATAGTTCAGGATATCTCTTGATGTGTTCTATTTCGTCTCTCTACAACTCCATTATATTGAGGGGTCCTAAGAGTAGAGAAGTTATGATAATAAACATTTTGTGAGAAAAAGATTCAACATCTTGATTCTCAAAATCATGGACATCCTTAGTTCTTATGTTGTTAATCAGATGTCCAATTAAATTTTCTGTAGTTATATCATACATGGTAATGTATAAACAATATTTAATTTTGTGAGATAAAAATAACACCCATGTATACCTACAAAAATCATCCACTAATATATATAAATTTCTCTTCCCATTTATACTATAAACTCTAGATGGCCTAAACAAATCTATATGAACCAGATTGAGAGGTTGAGATATTGGAACATTTTTATTTTATTTAAAATAAATCTTATATTTCTCAACTTTTTGATTGGGGTTATAGAATTTGTTATTTAAGAAAACATGTTTCGGTAAATACCTGAATTATCATTTCTTAGAATTATTTAGAAGATATTGAATATTATAATGTCTTATTCACATATTTTAATGCCAATATTCCTTATGAAAGGTATTCATGCCGAATTTTTTTTTAGATATTAAAGTATCATGGTCCACCATATAAATATTCTAAATTCATAAAGAAGTAAAAACTATTGTATCTTTTAAATAAAAAACATTACAGGTTTTATTGTATAATTTAACATCAAAAACCTTATAAAAATTATGATATGATAACCTTATTATATTTAAGTCCATCAAAAAAGAGTTCTTTGGAAATTAAAACCGAATTGTTTTTATCAACTTGGACAAGGATGATGATCTTCCCAGTAGCATTATCATAAAAGCTAACATGAACACCATCAATGATTATTAGGCTATTTAATGTAGATTAGTCTCATATCATATGCCTTAATCATATTCTATCCATGTACCATGATAATCTGTAGGTGTTCTTCATGTTGTTTCCCTACAAAACAGAATTCATACAATAACTGATTTTTGTACCATGATAATCATTCGTCCAAAAAAGTTAGTCATTAGGGATTTGGGAACCCATACATTTTTTTATCTATTGTAAATAGATTGAATTATTCTTGAAATAAATAATATGTTTTCTCTTTTAGAAAAATTACTAATTGTAGAATTTTAAAACATGTATTATATAAAAAATATGATATTTGGTACTCCAATTTGTCCATGTTAGAATCCCATACCAATAAAATATATTGTAAATACTTGTTTTATGAAAATATAAGTAATAATTTCTATATTGTTTTAAAAAATTTCTAATTCCTTATTCAATTGTTTATTATACATCTTATGATTTTTAGTTTTTTTACTACTACGAATTCTTCTCTTTTTAAATAAATAAATCAATTTTAATATTTTTTGTTAAAGCATTAATTCTCAGTATAATCTATATTTTCTATTAATTTAATTAAATTTTTCCCCTTTATACTAAAATATTCAAACTTATCTTCACTAGTCATATAATCATAAGCTTGTTCTTTGTTATATTTATTAGAATTATGAAAAATAAAAACATTCTAAATTGTATGTTCCTCAGGCATATAATTCATGAAGCACATGTTAGCTCTATTAGAATTTTCCACATGTGATGAATCTGAATAATTGGATTAGTCCATAGAATAACACCAAATGGATTTCATTGTTTTATTATACCTTCAGTCTTTGTCATCATATTTCTTTTTTTATTTTATACAATAGCATTCCTCTTTCATCATAAATTTTCATTATAATTCATAGAAGGTAATTTCATTTGTTCTATCAACATTATTTTGATACTTTTTCTAGTTTCTTTTTACGTCATACATCCCTTTATAACTACACCATAAAAAACTATTTTTCCAATAAAAAGTATTGAATCTTCTAGCTAGGTGGTCCATCCCCTTATCACTATTCATAGATGAGTCACTATCACATGAACATTCAGTCATTATATTTTACTTTTCCTATTTTCTTTTTTGTATGAAATAATAGTCTTAAAGGATACTAAAATTCTTTTTGGCTTATCATCTTCCTATTAGTTTACATGCATTTCCTTATAATAAATATCCATCTTCCCAATCATCTCTTTAACTGGTAGTTTACTAATGTGAAATAAATCTGAGATTGAAACAAATTTCCCACTCCATCTTACTAGAATGAATCTTAGTGGTCCCATGATTGGGGCTTTTTGAAACACTGGATTTCCAAAAGAGCTCATAATTTTTACAATTTCATTAGACAGTTAAACATGTCAGAGATTTGTTCGTTAGAATTAATTATAAAAATATCATATTTAATAGTATATGTGTTTAATCTTATTTTCATGACATTAGTTGATTCTTTATGAGAAATATCTAGTGTGTCCTATATTTCCAAATAATCTTTACATGAATAATTTCAAATGAATTCCTCATCTCCCAAAGAAAAATACAGGTCATTAATGGATTTACAATTATTATTATTGTAATGTTTTGTAGCATGAGACCAATATTTTCTAGGAGTCTTAGGTAACTCAGACATATCCCCAATAGATGACCGGATTTCAAATCCCATATGTTCAATAGGAATTTCCACCTTAATCTTCTATTGAGAGTAATTATTAGTATTAAAAAGGGGGGTTTTGTTAGTAAAAGAACCTTCCGGTCTATTATCCATTTAAATAATTTAATATTTATAACTAACTAAAATTTATTTTCTCTAAATCTCATTTAAAATCACAATTAAATTAGTTAGGAAAATCATGGTTATGGGAGCTCATCATATGATACCAATTGTTGGTTGGAGTCAGTATATCAAAAGGGGGTAAATTGAGTACCCAAAAATAATTTATTTAAAACAATTAAATAAAATACCCCATGTAAAATAAAACAACATAGTTTGTTAAAATAATCATCTCACATAAGTCTTTACCTTTTAATATATGTCTCAAAGATTGATTATGTCGCGGTTAAAAAATATATACAATATTATTTTATCATTTAGAATCAACATAATAAATCAATTTAAAATATAATTTATAATTGAAACTAACTATCAAATTATTGGTTTTATTGATGGTAAAAATAAATTTTGTTTTAAAATGAAAAAATGAAGTAAGAAACATATAAAACACACATTGTAATTTTGAATACAAGAGGTTCAATACAAAGTTGAGTCTCAGTACTCTTTATTTTGAAATCACCTAATTCCAAATAGATTATATAAAATAAAATTTTTATCCACTTCATGGATTGAGTTTTACAATAGTATTACAACTATCCAGAACACACAAGTAAGATTCCATAGTTTCTTGGGGTGTACAAATTAAAAGGTCGCAATTTGACCTCTATTACAACACTTGGAAAACAAAAGTAAAAGGTTTTTTGAAAATATATATGTATCATTACATCAAATAATAGGGATGTGCTTATTGAAAAAAAAAATTATAACACACTAATTATAATGTAATAGAATGTAAAGAACCTTAGAAAATAAAATATGTAAAGAGTCAATGTTGATCCGTCTATTAGGATTTGAAGCTTATGACTCATTAAAATTGATTTGAACTACTGGTTGAGTTAGATTTGTGAAATTTGTTGTATAACACAATGTCATAGACACATTTTCCTTGACTTGAGGAAATTATTTTATGTGAGATATGATTCAAATTCCTCTATCTTGTGTATGTTTTATGTTTTTGTCATGCTCTTATGGTTTGTCCAATAAAATTCCAGGCCATGTCACATGTTAATCTATCTATTATTTTCATTATTGTTCTCTATATGAATGAGGGAGTCTACTTACTCTTTAATTAGTAGCAACATCAGCATAGAAAATAATCTGGATCATCTGTGCTCCTCAAACCACTTGTGGTACTCATACATTAATGAATTCTATCAAGATATTAAGAGACAATCAATAAAATAGTAAATGTACTTAAACTTAATAAACTAGACATTAAAAATATTTAAATTATAACAAATTGATACAGTCGTGGTGAGTTAGTGACACTATAAGTGTTTAACACTAGTGGTGATACATTTGAACAGTATTTCCAAGGAATAAAGACACTTCCTTGGTGGTAGGTTAGGCTGGAGGTGTATCATTCTTGCATTGTCAATGTTTTGTTCTTGTGGTATGACTTCTCTGGATAGTGTCTCAATGTTAGGGTGATAGTTTTTTATGGTGAAACATTGTGATGATGATACATCGATGGAAATGTGTCATACATTGAAAAATTTCTCTCTCAGTGGTGATTCATTGCAAATAGTGACTTATCCTTGGTGCGGTGAATTAATTTTTTGTGACTCAACCTTAATAGAATATCACCAATCTGTCTCATAATATAAAATTATAACACAAAACATGAAGCTCGTTAATTATCACTGTAATCATGATTTAATAATCATTAAAACAATCAAGTTAATATAAGGCATTGAATATTTTATGTAATACCCATATTTTGGATATCATGAATATTATTATTTTCTAAGATGTATAACATTTTTATATGTGTTTTTTACTTTTATATGTCAAATTGTCATTTAGTTAACTATATGTATAATGAATTATTTGGAAATGTTGGGATGGGTGGGTCACAACATTATATAGAGCCTCAATGCATTGATTGGTATCATGAGACAAAATAGTTAACAATAAACCCTTAGCATTTTCTCCAAGAAGAACCAGATGAGTTTCTACCAATAGAATTAAATGATTCAATGAAAGCTCTTGACAGTAGTAGTTTATGTTCTATGTACATGAGGACCAATAATTAAGCATGTCCTTCATTAATTATTCATTTATTACTATCCACTATATTTTTTGTATGAAAAAATATATAGATGCATTTTCATTCAAATTTTATTAATTTAATGGAATATGTTTTTCAGTTATTTACCTTTTCATATTGATTATTCATTCCTGATTATGCTTCAACATTTATTGATTCATGTTTCTTTTATATGTATCACTTAGTGAGAATTTTATCTTGCCTTTTTATTTGTCATCCATCACTAAGTTATGAAGATGAAGTAATTGAATAAGTTTCATGGAATGTTTTTATTTCCTTTTTTTATGTTTGATCATTAATTATCAATGTAATAATGGAATCATGTATGTATATTGTTTTTTAAGACTACAAAAATGATCAATCCATGGTGATGTGATCTCTTGTATCTATTCCTCTATAATAAAATAACCATCGACTATGGGCTTATGATTTAAGGGTTGTCACAAATATGATATGAAACTGATTAATAACTAATATCACAAAATTTATGGGTGATGAAATATAGCATATTCTATCACCCTACAATGTAATGGTTAATATTTTATACCTCATGACATAACATAGAATGGGCCTTCATATATATGATCACAAATTAAATGGCTAGAAATCATATACTATGATCACAATATAATGGGTGTTCCTTCTTGGATATGCTCACAATTTTATGATACCCCTTGTTTATGTTTGTTCCAAAGTTATTTATTAAGATATGTTTCAAGGTAATGTGACATTTCTATTCCATTTGTGTATGATTACTCTAAATGGATCATATTTCATATCATAGTAATTCAAACTCTTTTTTATGGTATGTGTTTTTTCTTACATGTCATGTATCATAATTCATAGAAATCTCATTTTATATAATGTTATTTTAATAATTTATTTAACCTTTACTCGTGTTTTATCTTTTATTAATCTACCGTTGATAATATATTGATATATTTTTTCTTTTCTGGTTTTTTGAGATCACCCCTTCTTTATGTTTCCTTTACATGGGTTATGAAGACGCTAATATCATATAATAACTCTAGAAGGGTGTATTTTGTGGCTCAATTCAAGTGGAATATTCACAAGTGTTATATAAAAAATTCTATATATAGATAGTCCTTAATAAAAATAACATTTAAGTACATGGATTATGAGATTATTTTTATGTTGAAATTTTTATCGTAGGGAAATTACATAAACAAAGTATAAGTTTAGTTTCGATTGTTATAATGTTGTCATTATTCTTAGTGGCAGATTTGTATAACCTCTATTTTAACATTGTATGTTCAATTAAATTTAATAAAAAATATTTCACATATATATATATATGGTTATCCATTATTTTTTTGTTTCATTTGATGGATAATGATTCTATAATGATATAATTTAACCCTCCCCGCTATTTTCCGGCCACTATTAATTAGGAAGACATGCTTGGTGGCTCTCCAATTTGGGTCTAGAAATTTGGGTCCTTAGGTTTGGGTGTTACAAAATGGTCATATTGTATTAGTATGTATTATATAAATAAATAATTGTATGTTTGTAATTAAATTTTTTTCACTTACATACATTACAACACTTCCAATAAGTAGATAAAATTTATTTATTATTCTGAAAAATATATTATCATTGTAAAGGATATCATATCCATAGATAAAGGGTATTTTTAAAAATATTTTATTTTATATTCTAAGTGGAATATATTGATTTTTGTGTTCATCATAGAGGAATTGTAAAGAGAGGGTAAGAAAAATCATGTTAAAATTAATATAAGGGTGAAAGTGTGTGAAGCATTGTCGAAAATGAAAATGTTATGATAAGTATGGTGTTTAAAGAACAAAAAAATGATTAAAAATTAAATAATAATGAGGTAGTGATGAAATGACATGATAATGAAAACATGTAAGAGAAATGGATACAACTTTACAAAAATTTTAAAACTGGTTATATGTGGACATTAGGTTATGCAAGTGGTTTAAAATGTTTTTGTAGCCATGAATTTTTAATTTTATTTAATTATCCAAGACATCATCAAAAATTTTCTTATCCCGATTGAGATTCATCATTCAATTACTAACTATCCATGATCTGTCACGGTTAAAAAAAACTAGAAATTAGAATTGAATCTATATGATATAAGAAACAATAGTTTATATTTTCATGTTAAACTATCAATATAATTTCTTTAGTAAACATAGAAAAACCTAATATTTTATTTATAAATTGGTAAAATGATTCATATTCTTGAATCATTAACATTTACACCCCCCCCCCCCCCACTTCATGTTATATGGGATATGAATAAATTTTGATGTGTTCAACATGGAAAATATAGTCGAATGATTCTATCTCAACAAAAATTACCAATACTATTAAAAATAGTTATAAACCCACCACTAATAATTTCAACCTTGAGGGGAATTAAGAAATAATAATTTCCATAATAAAATTAAAAGTTATTAAATCACATAAATTAGTGTATAAAATGATAAAAATTAAGAAAGAATAACCTTGAAAAATGTCTCATCATCCCCATTAACTATTCACCTATTACATAGGTAGATAACAAGATGAAAATTTTTAGGCATCCTCTCTAGACTCATTAGTTTTATCTACTAGGATAATTTTTAAATGAAAATATTTGCATCTTTGGTCCCCATAACCTCTTGTACAACTCACTTAGAAGAATAATGGATCATATAACCTATAATTCATAGGGAATATTGGATAGGTCTCTCATCCTATCTAATACTTACTTCCTACATGTTTCATTGGTCATAGAGAAATTAAAAGTGATAATATGAGACGTTAGTTAAATGAATATGTGATTTATCATGGTTGGATTGAAAATGGAATGGGGAATTCACATGGTTACACATAATGGAGTTAGTTCAAATGAAATTAATAAAATTAACATCATGTTCTATATGTACAGGTAAACTCTCCTTTGTGTAGTTAACAAAAAATTAATGAGTGTGGGGTAGGGCCTTTGTGTGGTTTTAGTGGAGAAGTGAAAAGTCAAATCCATATCACCGGATAGTAGTCAAAATATTCTTATTGTGTGTTGGTTATGTGAAAAGTATGGATGATTAAGGAATAGTTTTAGAATGGGATTCTATTTAACTATATAATTCACATGATTTTAGAATAAATGAGCATGTAGAAGTTTCTAATAAATTTAATGACAGAGGGATTCAAAGGATTGATTGATGAGTTACTGAATATAACTGGGTATGCTTGTGCGGTGTGAATGAGGTTGCTATAGATAGTTAAAAAATGATTATTATCCATGGTAACTGATGTTCTACTGGTTTTGGATTAGTTTTTTGAAACCTCATGTATGATGAGGAAGTTAAATGTTATTTTACTCATGATGTTAAGACCATTTTTCATTTATTAGTAATTTAAAATTTGAATAATGACGTTTTTAGTGGTTTTAAAATATATATACATCCAATCATCAATTCATGTTACATTCATAATGGAAATATATCCATTTATCGCACAACTAACATTTTTTTAATATTTATTAATTATATTAATATTGAATATTTGAATATATACTGTGTATAACAGGAATTTTTGGGATTATTTTTCATGTAAATGGGTGCAACAAAGGTGATACAGGTAGAGAAAAAATAATTTATGGTAGAGATCATATATGTGGGTGATAGTTTTTTTTCAATTTTTCAAAACATTGAACATAGAAATATTTTGTTGTGCAACAAGGTGTTATAATGACACCGCTTTCCCCTTATTTATCTCCAAAAGGTGACATATTTTCATGAGTGATTATCGTATATTAGAAAGAGATATAATGTTGTTGATTTTAAGAAAGGGTATTTACCATATATTTGAAAATATTTTCCAATGATTTACATGGATTTTTTATACTCTCTTATTATTTATGTATTTTATCCGAGTCACTCATTTATTTTTTATTTCCCAATATTGGAGGGTTTTTTTCACATTAAATTTATGAATTCAAATTTATTTTATTATTTAATTTTGATAATTACATTTACATTGTTTATTCATTCAATTTATTTGTAATAGTTTAGTTTTTATTCTAGATCTAACCAACTAGCTCTACGAAAAATATTATCAATGTGATTTATCGATGTTTATTACTGATTGGATTTGGGTTATTAATTTCATTAGATTTCTTTCAAAATTTGACTTTCTAAAATGAAAAATTACATTACTCTATGGAACAAATAGTTCAAATATTTTTGTCCATGATAAGATGGTGAAGGAATTAATGTAAAAACATATAATCATGAGATGTTGATTGGTGGTGATTGGAAGGATTTCATTGATTTTGGGAAAACAATTCTGGTGTATTTTTTTATAATAAATAATACTCTATAGATAGTGATGAATCTGATAGATCTATACGATATTTGAATGAATCATGAAATATTGTTAAAGTTTAACTAATTAAAAAATAGATTATATCAAAAAATGCTTGTATCATTTGTGATTTCCATATAATGGAGATTTTTGTAGAAATTTGTATGAGTTCACCCAACATATTATTTATCTGTCTTCAGTGGTAGTCAAGGTCAATAATAAAGGTAATGTGGTACCTGTTTAAATTTAAGAATAAGATGTGGATTTTCTTCTCTCATGTTCATTATCGGATTCATATGATAATTTCATCTTCACATTGTTGTTTGAGAAAGACACTTTAAGTAAGATGATGAGATTTCACTGTTCATGATGAAAGAGACTCACTGAATGAAAAATTATGTCTATTCTTTAGGAAAAAATAGTATTTTAGATATGGAAGATGGATATGATAATCAAAGTTGATGGTCAAATATAATATGTAAAGTTAATTAATTATTTTATGATAAAGATGGTCATTTTTAGATAAACTACTATGTGTTGAAAAAAAGTGTGTTCTCAAAACCAATTGTAAGGGTACTTGTGTATTTTTTATTTCAGGGTAGGGTGATTTACTCTCACTTCACATTAATATTCATATGTCAGATCTGTACACCAAATGTGTGGTAGATTAAATAGTATTAAAGCATATTACACTATAGATGGTGTTATATTCATCATAATGCGAATGAAACCTTATTATAATGAATATGTGTGACTGATATTATATTTTTATCATTTCTGTTAGTTATATTTGTATCACTAGTATATTAGGTAGTACACTTATGTTTAGCAATGTGTGTCATGTTCCTCATATATGCCCTTATTTTTTATCTTTTTTTCTCCTTATAATGGAGGATTTAGGATTTCATTTCGGAATTTAGGATGGAAATTATTCTAAGGATTGATGTTATTTATTCGAGCAAAAAAGGATGAGGAACATTATATGATGAATGTTATGGAATTTCATGGACTAAAGAATGTAATTGTGACTATGAATTCATTGTATCTTTGGAAAAGGTGATCATCTCACATGATTTGAAGACCATCGGCTAGGTTGGATAAGTTTTTGAAGCTATATCATTTCAATTAATCTATTTTTGGTCATAAATAGTAAAAACAATTATATTGCTATACTAGTTAACAAAAAACTAATATCAATGATTGAGGCTATGTTCTATGAGTTTTAGACTAATCGGATGATGTTTAGTAGAGTGAGATTTTAGTTTCTATAGGTACACTATATTATGTGGTGATCAAAATTATTCTGGAGGCAAATATTGTTGATTTTAGTATTTTATGTGATTAAACATGTATAACAAAGGCTTTTATAATTGTTTTTCTTTTTCAAGGGGATATTTTATGTTTCTTTCAAATATGAAAAAGTCAAATGTAATATATTTTTATAGAGCATAACTATTGGTGTAATACCAATTGGCTTTTGAACCAACTGAGTTTATCATATTTCACATATTTATTTGATTGGATATAGGTTGAGATTTATGTGGTTCATAGCATTTTTTATTTTTTAGACAATTTAAATGGGAAAAAAGATATTTTTATAGGATTGATAATTGCAATATCTTCATTCGATACTTCATATGGATTTAAAAATGGGAATATATTCTTTTATCACAGAGATATCAATTCCAAAATATCATCATTATATCAAATTTTGAATATTTTGGAGGATTGTATATAATGAAAAATTTTACGGTTTCTTTTTATCATTAAATTGAGTTTTATAGGTGCTAAAGAGAGAGTGATAATTAAGTGTGGTAGTGGAATGAAACATGGGTGATGGGTTTTTTCTAATGTGGGGTATAGAATGTAGTGTAATTTTGTTTTCCAATGAGGTGTTGTGACAACATCACATCTAAGGGTTTGATCTAAAAAATGTGACACATTTTCATGGTTTATTATCAGAGGGAGTATGACAGTCTAACAATATGTGGATTTTCATAGAGGTTTTATATGGTGTATTTAAATTTTAGTTTTTCGAGATTTTAAATGGATTATTGGTACTATCTAATTATTAGTGTATTCTCTCTGAGTATCACCATATTTTTTAAATCCACTACATTTGAGTGGTTTTACTAATTTAATTTATATGACACTATTTTTTATAGTATTTTTTCACTTTAGTTTTAATTAGGGATTATCTCTATTTATTTGTCACAACAATTTTCTTATTATTGAACTGATCTACTTCCTCCCCAATAGTAACAAGGTTGGAGTTCAACAATATCATCATTGTTTCATTGTGTCTAACATTGTTCTATGAGTCTATGGAAGATATCTTAATCTTATTAAATGAGGTCTGATATGAATTTTAAAAGGATGGATTAGATCTGAATTTAGTGTGTTAAGAAAGTTGAATGGTGAGATCGTTACAACATGTCACATGGGTGAGGAACTGATGGGAGGTCTAAAATCAGAACTTTTCTTCGATTGGAAAGATATATCAAATGGGACTCAACAAGATAACCTGGGGGAAAATGTTAATACCAATGGGCACAAATGCAGTCCAAATATTGGAAAATCCTAAGATTCATCTCCTCTTGAGTATATTATTTAAAAAAACACAATTGTTAGGTACAAACACATTCCACATTAAAAATTATTATCATAAATTTTATGTAAATTTATATAAAATACTTTTATTTTTAGATTCAATATACACACAATTAAAAAATTTAAATTAGTGTATCTAAAAAATATGAGAATATGTATTGAATACTCGGATTGTTAAATTTCAATAATATTTATAGTTAATAATTTTATTTTCCAATGGAATGTGCATATTTTTATATCAATGAATATTTTATTTTGAGAAATAATAAACCAAATATATTTCTCATTTCATATTTGGAAATATCAATCCAAAAGAAATAGGACATGTTAAAAAGGGCACAAATATTTATTTATAATTGAAAAAAATAATATTTTTCTCAAAAATTCAAAAAATCAAAATTAATTTTACATTTTAGAAAAAATTCATATGTTTTCGCCAAAAGAAATATTTGTTTGATAAATTTAGGGAGCATATAAAATATAATCACACAATGATACAATAAAAATATGCTTCAAAAAATTATATTTATGTTATAATTTAGACCTTAAATCATTTAAGAACACATGTTATTTTCTAAAAAATTCATTAGTAATTTCAATTTTACCTTGAAAAAAAATCAAAAACAAGAAATCGATAAATTATGTGTTATCTGAAACAAAAAATATCTACAATTTAATAGAAAAACACATTTTTGGTGTTGAATAAAATGTAATCGAAACAAAATCCCACACTCGGATCATTTCTTGTCTCAGAAAATTACTTAACAATGTAATAAATATTTATTTCAAATACAATACGTTTTTAAAAACATAAAATGGTGTTATTCTACATTGAATCAATTTTTATGAACACTTTAATTATATCAAAGTTATAATAATATCATGAGGAAAGAAAGGATTTGATCTAGGTTTAAATTTTAAAATATGAACCCAAATAGATATCAAATATAGAAATTTAAATGATTTTTCATTCATGCTCTTAATCCCTATATAAATTCAATAACATGGAGGCCACTCTATAAGTGCCATGGACCAGGTTTAGTTATAATACATTTGGTACATATCCATGTTCATGAGATACTTTTATATAAAAATTGTGGTTGAGGATAATATTGTGGGGATATTAAACCCCCCTAATCAAAGAGTAAAATATATGTAAAATAATGAAGTTTCATAAACCCTCATTAGGCATATGTAACATATCATTACAATTATTTTGGTACTCCCTAACTTCTCTCTCATTATTCGATATGGTTTTACTTTGGGGGCATTTTATTAGTTTTTTTAATAAAATGTAAGGTCATGGAAATGGAAAACCATGATGTTTGGACTAAAAAATCGTGCAACCAATGTTGAGCAGGTGAAAGGGGGTGCCTGATTTTTTCAACATGTATGACCACCCATTCCAAACTATTCCCACATGGAAAGTGAGGTCTTTCATGGTTGATGCAAAAGTCATATAACTATGAATACATACTATTCGCCCCATTTCGAAGTTGATTAGGGGTGCATGGTTGATGCACAGGTTTACTACTAACCATGTAGCCTCACCAAAACAACTATGTACAAATTATTATATTTATTAATCCTTTTAAATAGAAATATTGTGACACTTTTAAATATTATAAAGAAACTTATTTGTCCATAACATGATCCCTTGGTACTTTTGGGATCTAAAGAGGTAATTTTGACTCCTCTAGCCCTTTCTCTCTATGTATTGAAACACAAATGATAATATTATATCTCCTTCCATTTATGTTTTCTCCAATAATTTGGTTTATTCTGATATCATCATTTTTCCTTATTATACAGTTAAATATAAACATTTTATTGTTGGATATTTCATATACTTTTTTGTATCTAATTCTAGGTCTGATTTCATAATCTTCTATGTCTTTAGTATTTCTTGCGAAATCCCGCTACTAGAGTTTTGTAAATTTGATGATGTGATTTAAATTTAGGTGGTTATAAAGGGATTTACAAAATAACTGGTTCCCCAGTTAATTGATTAATTTGATAATTTTTTTTAATGGTTTGAAAACTATATTTATTTTATTTGATCTGATACTTAAAAACCACATGGAATTGTATAAAAAAATCCCTAATTGTAGTTGAATTGAAATTGAATGATGGATTTTCAAAAAATCATTTTCACAAAGTTGTTTTTGTTTTTATATTTGTTTTTGTTTATCATTTTTTCTTTGGTAGTTATTTGTATTATTGAGTTTTCTATATAGGATTTTTGTATTTTGTTTCCATGTTTTTCATTGTTAGCGTGGACTGTTAAGTGAAAAACATCTAACAACATTATGTAGGGTCCTTTTTTAGTTCATTTTCTTCATACATAGTTTAGTATACATGGGAATTGAAAAATTATCTCAAAACCATGTGACTATTGGGGAATATATTTGTGGTTTATTATGCACTTAAAGGACTATGTGCAGGGATTAATCAACATTATTGAAAACCATGTGATAATGGTGATCATAGGCTCTATAATTCTATTATGACATTCCTCATATTTAGAGAATGGTTTTCTAGACTATGCTGCAAAACCATATTGAATTACTATGATTCTAGTAATAGGTCTATAGATAGAGTATGATATACCAAACTATAAAACCTTACCATGCGCAATGCCTTTGGGGTTTCAAATGGACTTTTCAACCAATTTCCCTTCATGATTTTAATCTAAACTTACACTTTTCTCTTCACATTTGTATTATAAGACCCTATGAGGAACTTGCCCTATTCTCTATGTCTTTTACCTGTTTACCTTGTAGATTACATTTATTCCTTCAACATATTGTGGTTCTTTATCATGTTAATTTTCTTATTTATTCTTTATATTCATCCTTCATGATTTTCCTCTCAGTTTTTCCTTTTTCAATGATTCCTTTAATATAGGATTTAGGATTCACTATATCTAATTTGGGTTTATATGTCATATTATATTTCCTATTGACTATATATTCTTATTTAGACCTTCTGGATGTGTTTTTAGTTACTATTATCTATCATATCAATACTTGAGGTGGGATTACCTATACATTGGACTTTAAATTTATGAATCATTGAATTCTTGTTTTTATAACTTATTTTATTGCTACTTAGAAATTTATAATTTCAATAAACATTATTTGAGATGAAATTAATTTTTTCCATTTGAATTAAATTGTGTGAATTTTTTTATTTGGACTTACATTCAATATATTTGATGAAACGAGCAGTTTTACTTTATTTATAGTTTTTTGTTTCAAAATTATGTTCCATCATTCAATTGTGTCTCAAATATTTTATGATATTATGAGTTGTGTGTTTGTGAGGAATTATTTTAAATGGTTTTGACCGAACAAATGTTTGAGGCCTAATTGGAACATTAGAAAAGAGGTTTTCCTTGTAAAAGACTCATGAGGATGTGTTTTTTTCATTATATTGTTAGAGTAATGTGTATTTTCTCTTTATGATGTCCCTTGTATGTTGGTGGTTAAATTTATTTTGTTTATAATTTATATATTTATTATTTCTTGATGCTCAATAGATCACACCCATTTTAGACATAACAAGGGAACAAATCATAACTAGAAAAATATCAATGAATACTTTCAACACAAGTTTAGGATTATATTATGGCTAGTGACCTCTTATTTTGATAATCATCTTTTTATGGGATGATTCCCATTGATTTTTCTTTGTGAGTTACAACCGAGTATTATGGATGTTTTATATCACTAGGTATGACATAAGAAAGAAATATATTTCATTATGTTATAAATTTTCCCCTGAACATCTATGAATTCCCATGTTCTTTTGTAGCTTTTTTATCTTCAATTATTAATCAAGGTACCAAATATTTCATTATTAATTGAGTATATTTTTCATTTCCCTCATTTTATTTTCATTTCATATACAACCCATTTTTGATGCAACTAGATTTTAAAATAGAATGTTTTGTAAATGATTTCTTGAAATAATTATTTGAAAATAAATTTACAATCATTATCACCCTTTTATTTAAATAGTATTATTAAAATGAATGTTTTCAAGGTAGAATATTTATCTTCTTTATTAATGTACTTAAAAAAACATGACCTAAAATTCTTATAACCCCACATTTCGAGAGAAAATTATTTAATAATGAAAGGTGAAATGGATCATGATATTTTTGGAAAATAGTATCGCTACAAAATATATTTTTATATCATTTAATTACAAAATAGTCATAAATGAATATTTTATTTAAAGTGAATGAATAAAGAATAGTTTTACTTGGTCACACCTATTGAGTTTTAATAATAACTCTTATAACATTTTATTTGTTTATTAGATTCAAGTGTAGGTTCAAGCATGCTCTCTAATGGTATGGTGAAATTTCTAGGTTTTGTATTGTACAGTGACCTGTTGGGTATCATGGATATCTTATTAGTAGTTTTTTTGGTTTTATTTTTGATTTTTCTTTTTTATCATTTATTTTATTTATGTTTAGTTTATCATTTATTATTTATCTCATTTTGTTTTTATTTTTAAGAAACCATACCCATAAACTCTTTCTTATTACCTTGATGGCTTTTACACATTGGTGTGATCGAGAATCTAAAAATGGATATCTCAAGACATCTAGGGTAACTATTTGAGGTTCGACCTAGGATTTTCCTTGAAAAAAATATGATAGGTGTGACCAATGTTATTTTGTTTTCATGGTTAAATGAGTATGATTTTCAAAACATTTTTTGTAGTTATGAGTAGGTGTCAAGATAACATATCATTTTCTAACCATTATATTAAAATGGGGAGTTGAGTGTTGAGTTTTTAATTACAATTTTTTCATTCATATGTTGATTCTCTTTATTTTTGGATAATCACGATATAATATATTAATTATTGTGAACTTTTTTGCATCAATTTGTGATTTAGGAATGAAATAGTAGTTGTTCTAGTGTTTTTATTGAGCCTACATTTCTTAGAAAGCAATGTGGAGCCCGAGGTGTGTGTTCTAGAATTAGACTCTATGACCATTGGGTGACTGGAGCATGGCCTGCAAAATAGGAAACCAAATTACCTATGTTCATGAGTATCCTTTGAATTTATATTTTATTTTATTGTAATATAAATTTATTTTGTATACCTCATATTAATATATAAAACAGGACTTTTAAATGGTGATATTTTGATCTCAAGAATAAATAATAATGGGTTTTCAAAATTTGTAGGAATTATTTTTTGATAAATGTATTTTTTATTAAAAGATATTTGAAAAAATTATTCTTGTTATAAAATGAGGATGTGTTTTCAGGAAAAGTTTGATTGGTTTTTTATTGAATTCAATGGATTTATTAGAATGAAATGGATCGAAGTGTTATGATTGAAAATGGTTTTAAAAGCGGTGGTTAGTAATGTTTTTGAAAAAACAATTGTAATTTTTTGGATGGATTAATTCCATTAATGTGTCTAATTGTACTATTTTGTTGATGGTGAGTAGTTTTTTATTGATATTTTCATTTTTATTTGGAGTAGACCCCCACTAAAATTTAATAAATACTGAAGATGATTTTTAGGTGGATATTCCACCATGTGATTTCTATTGATCATATCTTGACATAGTTGACTAGTTCATCCATTTTGAATATGGATCCCGATGATGGTCAATATTATGTATTTTTTGAGAATTTTTAACAGTTTATCCATCCTCTCTTCTTTGGTTAGCTGGAACTATGATAATTTTTGAAATGGTTGAAAACCAACAAGTATATTTTCTTTTTTCTTGATCTTCCTTGACCTCTTAGGATCAAGTCCATGTACTCCTTACTTCAAGGCATGGTTTGGATGTGGATAAATCTATTCCTCAAAATTAATACCTGAAATGAACCCTAATAAATTTTCATTTATTTTTTATCCATCGTTTCTTCAATAAGGTCACCTATATTCTTGATTTAGATGAGGATGATTCTATGGTGGCCCAAAATTTTAATAATGTTCTTTATTCGGATATTCTGTTTATGGTGTCACAAATCATTGAAACCACTTATTTTGATGTTGTTAGGAAGGTGATTTTGGTTGATTCTAGGTTAATGGGTTTTGTGGGGGGAGATGATTCTTATTTTATCCCTAGATATGGTGAAGTTAATTTCATCAAGGATATGTGTAATTGGTTTCAATATTTATATGGTGGTTATAGAATTAAGTGTCTTTATGATCTTTTTTTATTCTTATATGAATAGAACACTTGTGTTTCATCAATATGACAAGCAGGGTTAGAAGTATCCATTATGTCAAGGTGATCTGAAGACATATCATGCATATGGACATTTAGGCTATCTACATATGTCATGTAGGGGGTATTTCTCAAATTAATAGTTGAGTTAAATCCACCCTCTTGAGGAATCTTTTTTCTCAATCCGATGAACATGGTACACGGGAATTTTGTGTTTATATTTTTTGGACGTAACGACTCCATTCATTGTATTTGTTTGGTCTTGTGTTGTTGACATTTATTTAGAATAAAAAATAGTTTTTTGAATCATTATAAAATCCTTATTTAATTGAAATATCTTTTTGAAAATTTGTAATTTCTTCATCATGAAGTTGAAGCAAGTTCCATTCTATGTGATGTTTTTGTCCCTCACTTCCCTCTGGGATTTGTGTTTGTGAACCCGTTTTGAAGGATGGTGTCTGAACAATGTCTTCATTTTGGTAAAATACTAGAATTATAATATATTTTGTAGTGCACCATGAACTCCTTATTTTGTTAACATTACCCTTTCTATATAATGATTTTTTACATGTTTTCCCTTAAGAAGACACCAGGCCATCATCCATTATCCTATTTAGTAATCTTACACTGATTATTTCCCTTGTTTAATATTGGGATCTTGAAGTAGGACCAGTGGTATATGTAGTGGTGAATTATGGGGATTTTGGGTTTTGAATCTTCATTATCTTTCATGAAGTTTTTTATTTCCAATTTATTATAATTTTTCATGGGAAATATTTTTGTCCAAGTGGTGGTCATGGTATTATTTGGTTTAATGAGTAGAGTAATGTGAGTGTGTGAACCTTTTTATTTCAACTCAAATAACTGAAAACATCCATATTACTAATGGATGAAATGTTTATGATGTGGAGAAGTTTGAAATACAAAATATTTTTATCTTTGGATTTAGTTAATAATTTTTTACTTGGATCTTATACTGATTCTAGAGTGTTTCATACCAGAATTTTTAGTTTTGGGATATTTTTATATTATTACAATGTTAGTGTTCATTGTTATAGGAAGATCATGTAACCATCAGATGTATGTTTCTTTTCTCAGTTGATTGTTTTATTTCAATGTATAGACTACATGGTTAGTGTATGGTTATGTTCCAACTGTGTGAATCCTAGGGAAAACCATATAGGTTTTTTGCTGCTTGAGGTTCTACATGCCTAAATTAAGTAGGGTTTGTGTAATGATACAAAAAATTTCCTAATGATGTCTATAATGTTTCTGGTCTATTCATACTGGTTGGTGCCATGTTTTCCAAATATCATGGACAAATCATGAGGGTGACTTGTGAGTTTATTTTGAGGTGCATGGTTGGAGCGTGGTTTAAAAAACTAGGTGGTCTAACCATTCATAATGACCAGATGATTTAGAAATATCTTTTTACAATCTATCCCTCTACCATTATAAACCCCAGACCACCCATTTCCCTTTCATCTAGACCTCTTGACTCGATAAGGCTCCTTACATCGTCATCAAACCTCCCAGCTCTTTACTTTGGTGATTCCATGTGATTCCCCCGATATTATAGGATAATTGCTCAATGTAGTAACTTTATTCCTTCTTTCTCTTCATCATTTTTCATGTTCTTCTTGGTTTAAACTTCTTCGGTGGATCCATATATCTTGCTTTTGTGATTATTTGTCTCTAATTTGTTTTTTTGCTTGTTAATTTTCATATTGGTATTCCTTTCTTCTTTGAACTTTCTTGAAGTTGTTTTAAGTTGTTTTCATAAAAGGCATCATAACTTGAGGTAGGTTTCCATATGAATTGCCTATTAAATTTAAGAATCATTGATCTATTGATTTTTATTCCTTTTTTTGATTATAGTTATAAATTAATAATGTTATGAAAGATTATTAAATATTTAATTAATTTATTTTACCTTATAATTATATTGGGTGAAATTGATTTATATGGACTGGAAACCAACTATTCTATGAAATACCATGATTCCCTATATAAGTTGATTGTTGTTTCTAATGGATGTTTCAGCATTCCAAATGTGTTAAAAATATATTATGATATTATAATTACTATATTATGATCTCATTAAAATATTTTTTCACCTAAATAATTCATGTGGCTTGGTTGGCACTTTTGGAAAACTCTTTATTGGATTTGTACCATACAATATTTTATTAGATTAATGGGAACTTTTTCATAATAGGACCTACTTTGTGAATTTTTTATTTAATGAAAATGTAACTTCCATAGAGTGGTGTTCATGATGGATTATTGAGTATGTGGGTGGTGTATTTTATTTCACAATTTGTTATATATGGTTGATTTCATGATTCTATATAGATCACCCTGAGTATTTACATAACATGGGAACCTAGCAGAGTTGTCCAATTATTTTAGAATGCATGATTCACTAGTTTATGACAATGATCTATATAATGACTCCTTTGAATGATCATGTTACTATTTAGGGATGAATTCCATTGGTTAGGAAAAATAGTGTATGATAGTGTTAGGGAAATATTATTATAACATGTTATTAGACATGATGGATAAAATTATAGTATGTTATAGATATTTTATTGAGCTCATTGGTATTCTTATGTTCTTCAAAACGGTTTAATCTATGCTGGATAATCTAATTGCCACATCCATCATGGCTACATGATTGTTGTTCCCATAACCTCATTTTTTAAAATTGTATCTGACCACTATCTGTGATGTGCCACTTTGGTAAAAATTAATTTTTTTCATTTAAAATGTTATCATGAAGAATGTGTTGAAGATTAATTACACTATTTATCACACATTACATTAAATGATCTAATAAAAATTATTTCATCAATGAAACCCGTCATCCCTTTTCCAAAAGAGTTTTCAGGAATTATTTTCCTAAAATGGCCACATCCCCTCATTTTTAAGGAAATTGATTTTTTAAAAGAGGGAAATTGACCATGATTTTATAGAACTCAATGGATAGAAAACCTATATTTTATATCATAGTATTTCAAACTATTAGTAAATTAATATTTTATTTAAATGGAATGCATAAGAAATATTTTTACACAGGAATTACTTTTATGTTTTAATACTCATGAAAATTTCTATATCATTATATTTATCTTATGGTTCAGGTTCCAACTTGGTCTTGATCATCTTGAAATAATGTCGAGTTTCAAGATTGGAGGGTGACCTACAAGGTCAAATGGAGACCTCTCTAGACATATGTTTTCGATTTATTTTTAATTTTTTTTGTTGGTAGTGTCATTTATTTCATTCATATTGGGATTATCCTTTATATTTGTTTTGATTATATTTATTTGTTTTGGGGAATATCATTCCCAAAGACTCTCTTGTATACCATTTGTGATTGTCACCACCACAAGGCGATTGGGAACGTGCTCTGGGGATGTCATGGGTTGGGTTGTATGACTAGTTTAGGTAACACCCTGGTTAGTTCATAACAATGATATCTTGATTTTTAATTAGATTTGAAAAAATTATTTTATTTTAT
Organism: Viscum album; assembly: GCA_963277665.1. Taxonomy (NCBI): domain Eukaryota; kingdom Viridiplantae; phylum Streptophyta; class Magnoliopsida; order Santalales; family Viscaceae; genus Viscum; species Viscum album. Next base: position 1,359,682,477 of record OY728147.1, on the reverse strand, counting down.
TCATGAGAATAATTTATTATAATGAAAAATGTTTTGAAAAGTCATGTGTTGAAGAAAACCATTGATTTGGTTTTGAAATTGAAAATGAATATAAAACATTGATATTTAAAGAATTATAAATGTTTGTTAAAATTATTTATTTGTCAATGATTTATTAATTTACTAAATCCCATGTGACCATTTGGAGTTTTGGGTTATTAGGACAAGCATGATAGGACTATGAAGTTTTATTAAATGGTTGATGATGAAAACACTAAGTAAACCAAGGTTAACATGTCTTCATATATTGGTATCCCCTAATGGAATGAATATTGGTTTCACATAATGGGAACCCCTAATGTGGCCTCTATTTTTGTGTGAACATATATATTGATCTATGATGATACATGAGACTTGTGAAGATCAATGAGAGAGATAATAACTTCCACAATGATTATTAACATGGTACTTTGTTGTTTTGAATTGACTATTAATGTCATTGATCAGAAAACAATAATATTTTATAAAAATGTTTTATATACAAGTTTTATATAAAATTTACATTTTATTGTTATTTTATATATCCTCCATCTATTTGATTTAAAATAATTTTTTGTTTAAGATATGTAAATGTCATAGAATTCCATATTTATATAAATTGAATGAAAACATAGTTTAATATTTACACAATTGATTATGAAATATATGGGGAGACCCTATAGGTAATTTTAGATTCCACCTAATATTTTCCATTTTATATATTTATATTTTCTTATTACATGTTCATATAAATGTAAATCACCACTTCAAAGAGTTGGGTTTATATAATTTTTGGGACCTAGAGTTATATCGGTGACCCATGGAGATTTGAACCACCTATTACATGTGATTTCTAAAAACATTCTTAAAAATATGTTTTGTCCTTTGATATTATATTATTTGTGTATTGTATTGAATTTTTTGTTTTCGTACAGTCTCTATTTTGATTATTGATCATACTAATTGGTATAATTTCTATTATGTTTTTGTTGTGACAAAAACATTCGCACAAGATATTGATATACTACTATGTGATAATTTCTTACACATGGGGATCAAGACATAACTTCAATCCAAGTCAGAACCGAATGAGGTATTTGGGTACCGTGTTTTCATGGGACTTTTGTGACAAATTGGTTTCAATGGGAATATTACTATTCGTTCGTTAATTTCATTATGTCATCTATGTTTTCCTGGTAGAAAATAGTTAGGAATTTCGGCACATAGTAGGTAGTTATGAGTGATTTCTTAGAATTCCATCATAATCATTAGCTTGGAGTCACCATTTGTGTTTGGGTAAGGTTCCATAGAGAAATAATATTGTTTTAATTTATTCTTTTGTTAGTTTATTTGATAATCCTGAAATCCTATAATGATAAAATATGTTTGATTTAATTGATATTCAAGTATCCCTTATTTTATTTGTTGATTTTTTGTATCTTTATTGATGAATATAGTGTTTTTTATAATGTAGTATAAAGTCACGTTTTTGGGAATTTTTTTGAATATTCCATCAGCGGAAGTTCCTCCTGAACCATAATAAGAGAATATTGTTGAGATAGTGGTGTTTGTTTTAATTACTCTAAGAAATGTAACTACACACATTCCCATTTAGGTGCTAATAATCGAACTGGGAAGGGAGTAATTGAGAGATCATAGTCAACAATATCTCTACCAGAATCCTCTCATATTCCTTGATGCATAAGGTTCTCAAGAGGCAGATTATTGTTTAAAAAATATAGATATTCTATTTGAGTTCATATAATCCCCAAAACATTAATGTTTAATTTTATTCCTTCAAGATCCAGGGACCTTGAAGGAGATGGTGGGATTTGATTGAGACGATGATGAATCATGAGGGAATATAGAGGTAGGATTTTAGATATATTTTTATTGATTAGTTTTGCCCATAGTCTTTGATATCTGTTATATCCCTGGAGTTTCTTACTCCATGATAGTGTGATAGGACTCTGACATAGTATGTAAACCATTTTGGCGATCTGGTTTAGTTTTATCTTATGGTAGTGAAAAATGAGAAACAAATGTATCAGAACATTGAGATATATATTCGAGGCGTCAACTAATCTCAATTATTCATGATAAATACTACTTCTGATGTTGATGTATTGGATTGACTATTGATAACAGACCATGACCTTACAGGTATGATTGAGATGTCGAGAGTTCCATTTTATCCTAGTGGAAGTTTTGTGAGTTTATTTAAAATAAATAGTAATCGTGATTATTTTTTTTATGGTTAGATTGAGGTAATTATGAAAATGAGTTTTAATTAAAAATAAAGTCAATATAAAATCATTTCAATATGGAAATCATAAGCATTAAAAACTGATTTTCACTTAGGCACCCTAGATCTATAGGTGATGTGGATAATATGGTCATTTTTAGATGTTCTTAGACACCATTTTATACCTACAAAGGGGAAAATACTCATCATAACATAAATAAAATGTAGTGAAATAACCTTATTCAATAAATAATGGTTTATAGATACATAAATCCTGAACAAATCATATTCATTAAGTGGTAGAGCCTTTAATGAATTCTGATGTGGGGCTAGTGACAATGAGAGGAACTATCACTATATCATCATCAATAGTTGACTATTTCTTTGATTTTGGTGAATCTCAATAATTTATTTATACTCATGTTTTGAACCTAAAAAACAATCATATTGTAATTATTCTTATGTTATAGATATTACCATGTCCATAGAAACGAAAACATAGCAGGGTCTTCCATGACCATTTTGTGTTTTCTCTCTATTTCAGACTGGTTTAACCTATAACGTTCTTTTACATGAAATGAAACCAATTGATAACATTTTTAGATAGATTTTTTTATTTCTCTTAAGTACCAAATTAACTTATATCTTTACCATTGATCTTATTCAATATTCGATGGGGTGTGTTGTTTTTAGGGAGAATGTGATCTAAGGACGAGTATATCTATACCTTCTTCTCTATATTTAAGGAAGGTAATATTAGAGTTTTATTTTTACATGGAGTTAGTGTAACATCCCAAGTAAGTAATGAATAATATATATTTTTATCTATGTCTATTAATGAATTAGATAGTGTTTTAGAGGCTTAAAATGATAATAAATCCAATCTTAAGCATGTAATACACTAATATTTTTAAAAGATTGTTTTACTGCCTTTTTTTAAATATATCTTTTGAGAATTTTATAAGATATCTTTGTCAAAATAAACTTATTCTTTATGATTGGGACATAAAAATTTACTTTGTTTTAATTTTTGGTATTTTTCGGATAAAGTTCATTTTTTAATGAATAGTGAAAAATGTTGTATTTTAATTCAAAACCACTTTTTAATATAATTTATTTATATGACTAGATTATATTTTGAATTGTTTTTTAAGAGAAATTAGAATATATTTTTACCATTTAATCCAATGGTGGTCATTGGAATCAATTTCACTTTGAAATTGGGCTTAAACTGGTGCCAATCTTTTGATACATATTGTTTCATAAAAACACGCTATTTGTCATGACAACGTTAATTAATTATTAAATTAATTAATCTAACTTATATGATTTGAATTTTTCAAAATAGACATAATTTTTGAATTCGGAATATCAAATATATCTTAGGGTGATGTTTTGGTATTTTTCTGAAAAACATCAATTTTTGATTAATAGTGAAACCACTAAGTGATAGTTAAAGAAACTGATTTTTCGTTTAAATGAAACATTTCCACTTCTGTGATTTGATTTTAAAAATTCCGACATACATTGTTGTCATTAAGAAGTAAAATGTGGTTCAATGAGATTAAAATAATTTTTTGGTGAATAGTAACTTTTATGTTCTTAATTGCGATTAGAGGTAATTAGTGTAGTTTAAGGTAAAAATAATGTTTTAATAATATGAGATGAGCATGACACATGTCCTACCATCATTGGATATGTCATGAGCGACCAAGACAATACATGGGTCAACATAGGGACCCCATGGAGCCACTTTGGTTGGGAAATGACCTAAATAACTTTTTATTTAATGTAAAAGTAAAAATGACACAAACATGAGATGTTTTACTAAAACAATTTTTACATGAGGTTATACAAGTCAGATTTTTTAATATAAATATTCATTAGAAGTATAAAAATATTTCTTACATCATTATATTTTTTTATAATTTTTATACTTTGAATATATTAAATTATTTATGACATCATGATGTTATAGCGATTACTCATTAATAAAGGACTTGAATAAAATGAAATGATAATGTAAAATCTATGACCTACACATGTCCAAAACCTATTGTATGGGTGTATTTAGAACCCCTATCACCTTAACCTTGAATTATATCAATGTGGGACCTTTTGAATCCGAAAATCATTTTAAAATAAAGTAACATTTCTATACTTGCCAAGATTACCCCTCCTCTCCTCTTATAAAAGGCCCCCACCTCTACCTCCTTACGCACACTTCCAAAGCCATTGGATCGGCCAACACCTGCCCATTTTGTCTCTCCACATCCCTCCATTACTCCATGAAACCTGACTTTGGGCAGAAGTCTTCCCAAGGAAGCCATTGAGCTCAAACCAAAGGGAGTTACCCGATTTTAAGGTAATGTCTTCACTTGAGTCCTTTTGTGTTATTTTACTTCTCCAACCCCCTAAACTCTTTTTATTCATTTCTTTTGTAACTACTCCAATATCATTAATATACAAGGATGTTATTATAAGAAGGATTCTAGTTACAATTACACACACCTACGTATAATGGTTAAAGAACATATTGTTTCTGTGGATGGCGAATTTATATCTCCCGAAACGATGATTGTTCAACATTATTTTAACACCTTCAAAGGTGGACATTAATATGACACTATATTTATATATGATATATAATATGTTTATGTTTTCCTTAATTTTCTATATTTTTCATTTTGGGCATACCTTTACGGTTTCCATTATGGGTAAATGCATTATCTTCATTTAAGGAAGTGCGGACTACCGCCCCCTCAAAGTGATTTGATTCGTTAAATATCATATGTGGGACGTATAAAGGATAGAGTTATGATATTATATATGATATTACACTGGAATTATAATATACCTTTATATCATTATGAATCCATTATAAAAAATACGAAATAGAAATGAAAGTAGCGTTCATGCGTACGTACGGCTTACCATCTCCATGAATGGTGCATTTCATTCCTTATCTCTAAAATATTATGTAATATTATAAATGAATTTATATACTGGATATAGATGATATATATGATATATAAATCATGATAATAATTCTGGATATAATGGATACATGACCAACTTGTAATTATAAAGGGTTTATTTTTGACTCATGTACCAATGATTGTTAAAACGACTGTTATAAACTTAAATAATTACATAGTGTTCATGACATGGCAATAAGTGATATAAAAGGAATAATGAACTTGAAAAAGGTTCTTAAGCATTTATAAATTAACTCAAGTATATTATTCATGAAATTAATGAATGACCAAGTCAAGTCGGACCCGATGTATGGGACTTCGTCTCAATCTCGTTTCATTGAGGCATATTTTGTTTTATACAAAACCTTATTTTATACGGTGTACAAACCCCTTTTACTTTTAAGTTTATTTAAAAGTAATCTTTTTTATATGAAGCGTTTTACTAAACAACAAAAGGGATTGTTTTTGTCATACGTATGTGTCGACAATGACTTCTCCGCCGTCGTGACCATTATTTGAGTTTTGGCTTCCTCTACAAGCCATAACGTTTTTAAATGAAAAATATATACCATGATTTAATTTTCTTTTATTTTGGTATTGAAAATGGTTTTCATAATGTTTGTATATCAATTTGTTGTATTGATATCTTGTGATTGAAAGGTGTAAATGTTATGTTTCCTTTATGTATGTTTTATGTGATACAATTAGGTTGAGGTTCTTGGGCATTATTATGAAGACGGGTGGTTCCGTGATAAACTAAGGGCGGGTGAGCCCGATATAGCTCTCCAATGCATTGGGTAACACGAAGGAGTGAAACCTTAAGGCTTTTCTGAAGATATTTAAGGAATATACTGTGATGGGTATTCCAAACATAACCAAGAGGGTTACACCCTACGTAAGAATGTTATGAATGCCTCAAGTTACCTTTATGGCTTATGATTTCTATGATTTATTCATGATTTGATGAGGTATGTTAAAGTGCTTGTGTTTTATGGGTAAATATGATTTCATTCTTCTGTATATATGAAATTATGTTTCCTTTCTATATTTTTTATAACCCATACTGAGCTTTTTATGCTCATCCCATGTTTTTTTGAAATGTTTTTCACAGGTCAAGGGAAAGGTACATGATATGATGATAGTGTCAAGGAAGTGTCAAGAATGAATCCATGTTTTATTTTAAATATGTTTCCATTGATCGGAAAAATGAATACTATCATTATGTAACCACTTTGTTTATATGTGGAATGTAATGCATGTTTTATTTTCTAATTCTCTAAAACTCTAACAACGAAAACATCATCAATGTGTAATATTGTAATAACTCAAGATTAATTAAGGTTTAAGGCCAGAGCCTTATAGTTGGTATCAAAGGTCGGTTTATATAACTTTAGGAGTTATAATTATATTAAATGACTATCCAAAAATATATTTTTTTTGAAATGATATAGCATTTGAAGATTACAATGTTGCTTCATCTATGACATGTTTGTTCATAATGGTTTTCCACAGAGGAAACAGGGAAACAGTTCTAGGAAGGCATACAGAAGGAAATAACCTTCTGAATCAGCATCCTGAGATGGTCGGAATTGGAACTAATTAGTTTTTCGTATTAATGGCGTAGTTGACTCAAGCGATAAGTGGTGGTGGTATCCATGCACGAGATAATCCAGATCAACCATAGAGGAACATGTCAGTTATGGAACATTTCATGAGGCAACATCCCCCATCACTCAGAGGATCATCTAACCCTGTGTTAGCTGAAGGGTGGATTAAAGAACTGAAGAAGATTTTCGATGTCATGGGCTGTTCATACAATCAAAAGGTTAGTCATGCTATTTACTGTTTGGAGGGTGAAGCAGATCAGTGGTGGTCGATGGATGGAAATATCCGGGACGCTGATGAGATTTATACTCTCAACTGGGATGAATTTAAATGTATGTTTCTTGAGAAGTATTTTTCCTAAGGCTGTTCGACTTAGGATGGAAAATCTATTCTTGGAATTAAGGAAAGAGGAAGACTCAGTTGTTACCTATGAAGAATGGTTCACTCGATTGGCAAGGTATGCTCCAAATTTTATCCGAGACCTTGATAGTAAAATCAATTGTTTTTACTCAGGATTAAAGCCAAAATATCGAAAGGGAATTAGCTTCTCGTGAGTTTAAAATTTAGGAAAAGCTTGTTTGATGTGCAGAGAAGGTGGAAATGGAGTTTGTCGATGATCAAGTGTTCTATAACAACCACCAGAAGAAGAGACCGAGGTGGCAGGAGAAAGGGAAGAATTCTTCAAAAAAGTCTGATGGTAAGAAATCTAAGATTCTAGTTTGTGATAAATGTATAAAAAGGCATGTTGGGGAATGTCTTCTGATTTCTGGAAAGTGCTACCGATGTGGTAAGATGGGACATAAGGCTCGTTATTGCACTGAAAAAGATCAAGGAGAAGGTAAGTTCAAATTTGATTCACAGTTAGTCAAATTTTTTAAGTGCAATGAGATGGGTCACTATGAAAACGAGTGTCCGACAAAGAGCTAGAGTGATGGCAAGCAGTTAGACTACAAGCAGAAAGGGGTGGTGAAATCCTTTGCAACTACGTCAGCAGATTTCGAGCCATCAAATGAAGTCGTATCAGGTACCTTGTTTGTTTTTTCAGATTATTCGAGTGTGTTGTTTGATTCGGGTTCCACACATTCTTTCATCTATGAAACCTTTTCTAGTAAAATGGGAATACCATCTCAAGAAATGACTCATGAACATGTGGTAAAAAGACCTGGGGTTAATGTTGAGGCAAAAAGAATTTATAAGAATATTCTTATCCTTATCTATGGAAAGAACCTACTTGAAAACCTTATTGTTCTACCTCTAGTAGAGTTTGATGTTATATTGGGTATGGATTGGCTCTCTATTTACCATGCTAAGATTGACCGTAGAGCTAAAGAAGTTTCTTTTCATAAAGACATTCAGTTTTTGTACATGAATGAACCCTTACTGTTGATAACATATCAAGAGGCCGAGAAACTTGTAAAAGATGGAAATGAATGATACCTTTCACACATTGTTGAAAACAAGGGAACTATTCAGATTAATTATGTGCCAGTGGTAAATGAGTATCCTGATGTTTTTCCTAATGAGTTGCCTGGAATAATACCAGATCGGGAAGTTGAATTTTCTGTTGACTTAGTTCTTGATGCTAAGCCAATTTTGAAACCCCCTTATCGAATGGCTCAAATTCAACTTTTAGAGTTGAAGGAGAAATTTCATGATTTATTAGAGTAAGGTTTCATTCGACCTAGAACATCTCCATGGGGTGATCCTTTTTTATTTATTAAAAAGAATGATGGTTCTATGAGACTTTTCATTGATTATAGAGCCTTGAATAACATCACTGTTAAGAACAAATATCCTTTTCCTCATATCAATGATTTGTTTGATCAGCTCTAGGGAGCATAGTATTTTTGAAAGATTGATCTGAGATCGGGGTACCATAGTTGAATGTAGAGGAAGAAAATGTTCCGAAGATTGCGTTTCGTACAAGATATGGCCATTATGAATTTGTAGTAATGCTTTTTGGGCTAACCAATGCACCTGCTGTATTCATGGACTTAATGAATATAATTTTCAATGAGTTCTTAGATAATTTTGTGGTTGTTTTCATTGATGATATTTTGGTGTTTACTAAATGTAAAGAGGATCATGAAAGACACATAAGGGTTATTTTGATAACCTTGAAAGAAAAGAAATTGTATGGTAAATTCAGAAAGTGAGAGTTTTGGTTGCAACAAATTTCTTTCATTGGTCACATTGTTTCTAAAGATGGGATAACCATTGATCCTGCAAAAACAAAGGTTGTTGAAGAATGGCCAAGACCCACAAAGCTAATAGAGATTCATAGTTTCCTTGGTTTGGCAGGCTATTAGCAATGATTTGTTAGAAATTTTTCACGGTTATCTAGTTCAATGACTAAGTTAACTCGGAAGGGTGTTAAGTTTATATGGACAAAAAAATGTGATGATTGTTTTCAGGAATTGAAAAGAAGATTGGTGAATGCTCCAGTTTTTGCACTTCCTTCCAGGAATGGTGAGTTTGTTAAATACAGTGATGCTTCATTGAAAGGACATGGTTGCGTCCTAATGCAGAATGATCAGGTAATTTCTTATGCTTCATGACAGTTGAAAACTCATGAGGTAAATTACCCTACACATGATTTTGAATTAGCTGATGTTGTTTTCGCTTTAAAAATTTAGAGGCATCATTTGTATAAAGTAAAGTGTGAAATATATACCGATCACAAAAGTTTAAAGTATATATTCACTAAAGAAAGAATTGAACATTAGATAGAATAGATGGCTATAATTAATCAAGGATTATGATTGTACAATTCATTACCATCCAGGAAAAGAAAATAAAGTGGCTGATGCTTTGAGTCAAAAAAGTAATGCTTCATTAGCAATGTTGCGTTTGGAACGTGATCCGTTGGTTAAGGATTTGATGAAAATTGGCATAGAAGTTGTTGGTGCAGTATGTTCTTCTGTTTTGTTTCAGGTATCAGTGAAATATTCTCTATCAGACAGAATCAGGCAAGCACAGAAGCAAGACAGTGAGTTGCAGAAAAAGGTAGAGCTGGTTCAGAAAGGTAAGTTGCCTGAATTCAACATTGATAATGATTGAGTTTTGAGATTTGGGAAGTGATTGTGTGTGCCTTGTGATTCACAGTTGAAGAATCAGTTGTTATGTTAAGATCATAGATCTCCATTTTCAGTTCATCCCGGCAGTACTATGTTGTACAAAGATCTGCGGGAGTATTACTGGTGGGATGGAATGAAAAGAGATATTTCTGATTTTACTGTGAAGTGTTTGACATGTCAATAGGTTAAATCAGAGTAGAAGTTACCGAAAGGGATGCTTCAACCTTTACTAGTGCCAGAGTAGAAATGGGATAATATATCCATGGACATCGTTGTGGGATTACCGAAGACCCCTCGAGGTAATAATGCAATCTGGGTTATTGTTGATCGCTTGACTAAATCAACTCATTTCCTTGCTATATGAGATACTTTTTCCCTAGATCAACTTTCCCGTTTGTATCTTAAAGAGATAGTCAGGTTTCATGGAGTTCCTCTCTCCATTGTATCTGATCGTGATCACATGATTACTTCTAACTTTTGGAAGGGCCTTAAAAATTCATTGGGTAGTGAATTAAATTTTAGTACAGCTTTTCATCCTCAATAAGATGGGCAGTCAGAACGAACAATTCAGACCTTGATGGATATGTTATGATCTTGTTCGATGGATTATTTGGGAAGTTGGGACCAACATCATTCTTTGGTTGAATTTTCATATAATAAAAGTTTTCATTCCAGTATACAGATGGCACCATTTAAAGCATTGTATGGGAAGCGGTGTCAAACTCCAGCTTTCTGGGATGAAGTGGGTGAAAGGAAGTTTATGGGACCAGAATTCGTAGAAGAGTTTATAGAAAATATTCAGCTGATACAGATACACATGAGAACAGCTCAGAGCAGGCAGAAGAGTTATGCGGACAACAGGAGGAAGGATCGATTTTTTGAGGTAGGTGATCATGTTTTTCTCAATGTCTCACCATGGAAATGTGTGATTCAATTTGGTAAGAAGGGGAAGCTAAGTCCAAGGTTCATTGGACCATATGAAATTCTGCAGAGAGTTGGATCAGTTGCATACCGGGTGGTTTTACCTCCGAGTTTATCTCAGGTACATAATGTTTTTCATGTTTCGATGCTGAGAAAGTATATGCCGGATCCTTCTCATGTTTTGAGTCCAGAGGTAGTCCATCTGGAAGAGAACCTATCTTATGAGGAACATCTGGTCCAAATTCGTGATGATAGGGAGCAAGTGTTACTGAATAAGTTGATTAATCATGTAAAGGTTTTGTGGAAAACCCACATGATGGAAGAGGCAACATGGGAATCTGAAAATTCAATGAGGGATAAATAGCCCCACTTATCCGATAAGTAAATAAATTGCAGGGACACAATTTTCTAAAGGGGGGAAGGATGTAACATCCCATGTAAGTAATGAATAATAGATATTTTTATCTATGTCTATTAATGAATTAGATAGTGTTTTAGAGGCTTAAAATGATATTAAATCCAATCTTAAGCATGGAATACAGTAATATTTTTAAAAGATTATTTTACTGCCTTTTTTAAATATATATTTTGACAATTTTATAAGATATGTTTGTCACAATAAAGTTATTATTTATTATTGGGACATCAAAATTTACTTTTTGTGAATTTTTGGTATTTTTCCAATAAAGGTAATTTTTTAATGAATAGTGAAAAATGTTGTATTTTGATTCAAATCCTCTTTTTAATCTAATTTTTTTATATGATAAGATTATCTTTTTAATTGTTTTTGAAGTGAAATTAGAATATATTTTTACCACTTAATCCAATGGTGGTCATTGGAATCAATCTCACTTTGAAATTTGACTTAAACTGGTGTCAATCTTTTGATACTTATTGTTTCATAAAAACACACTATTTGTCATGACAACAGGAATTAATTATTAAATTAATTAATGTAACTTATTATGATTTGAATTTTTCAAAATAGACATCAATTTTGAATTCGGAATATCAAATATAGCTTAGGGTGATGTTTTGGTATTTTTCTGAAAAACATCAATTTTTGATGAATAGTGAAACCACTATGTGGTAGTTAAAGAAACTGATTTTTCATTTAAATGAATCTTTGCCACTTCTGTGATTGGATTTTCAAAAATCCGACATACATGGTGGTCATTAAGAAGTAAAATGTGGTTCAATGAGATTAAAATAATTTTTTGGTGAATAGTAATTTTTAAGTTCTTAATCACGATTAGAGGTAATTAGTGTAGTTTAAGCTAAAAATAATGTTTTAATAATATGAGATGAGCTTTACACATGTCCTAACGTCATTTGATGTGTCATGGCCGACCAATAAAATACATGGGTCAACTTGGGGACCCCATGGAGCCACATTTGTTGGGAAATGACATAAATAACTTTTTATTTAATGTAAAAGTAAAAATGACACAAACATGAGATGTTTTACTAAATCAATTTTTACATGGGGTTATACAAGTCAGATTTTGACTATAAATATTCATTATAAAGATAAGAATAGTTCCTAGATCATGATATTTGTTTTATAATTTTTAGACTTTAAATATATTAAATTATGTTTCACTTCATGATGATACAACGATTACCTCATTAATAAAGGATTTAAATCAAATGAAATGATAGTGTAAAATCTATGACCTACACATTTCCAAAACCTTTTGTATGGGTGTATTTATAACCCTTATCACCTTACCCTATAGTTATATCAATTTGGGACCTTTTGAATCCGAAACGCAATTTAAAATAAAGTAACATTTCTTTACATTCCAAGAGTGCCCCTCCTCTCCTCTTATAAAAGGCCCCCACCTCTACCTCCTTACCCACACTTCCAAAGCATTTGGCTCGGCCAACCCCTGCCTTTTTTGTCTCTACACATCCCTATATTACTACTTGAAGCCTCACATTGGGAAGAAGTCTTCTCATGGAATCCTTTGAGCTCAAACCAAAGGGAGTTACCAGATTTTAATGTAATGTCTTCACTTGAGTCCTTTTGTTTTATTTTACTTCTCCAACCCCCTAAACTATTTTTATTAATTTATTTTTTAACAAATCCAGTATCTTCAATATACTATGATGTTGTTATAAGAATTATTCAATCTACACTTACACACAACAACATCTAATGGTTAATGAACCTACTATTTCCGTGGGTGGCGAATTTCTGCCTCCCGAAATGATGATTGTTCAACATTCTTTTAACACCTTCAAAGGTGGCCATTAAGATGAAACTATATTTATATATGATATATAATATGTTTATTTTTTTCTTAAGCTTCTGTATTTTTCATTTTGGGAATACCTTTATGGTTTCCATTATGGGTAAACGCGATATCTTCATTTAAGAAAGTGTGGACTACCACCCCCTCAAAGTGATTTGATTCGTTAAATACCATATGTGGGACGTATAATGGATAGCGTTATGATATTATATATGATATTACACTGGAATTATAATATACCTTTATATCATTATGATTAAATTCTATAAAATACGAAATAGAAATGAAAGTAGTGTTCATGCGTACGTACAGCTTACCGTCACCATGAACGGTGCATTTCATTCCTTACCTCTAAATGATTATGTAATATTATAAATGAATGTATATACTGGATATATATGATATATATGATATATACATCATGATTATAATTCTGGATATAATGGATACATGAACAACTTGTAATTATAAAGGGTTTATTTTTGACTCAAGTACCAATGATCGTTAAAACGACTGTTATTAACTTAAAGAATTAAATAGTGTTCATGACATGGAAATAAGTAATATAAGAGTTATAATGAACTTGAAAAAGGTTCATAAAAAAGTAGAAATTAACTCAAGTTTATTATTCAGGAGATTAAAGAACGACCGAGTCATGTCGGACCCGAGGTATGGGACTTCGTCTTAATATCCTTTCATTGAGGCATATTTTGTTTTATACACAACCTTCTTTTATACGGTGAATAAACCCATTTGAATTTTATGTTTATACAAAAGGAATCTTTTTTATAAAAAGCTTTTTTCTAAATGACTAATGGGAATGTTTTTGTTGTATGTATGCGGCGACAACGACTTCTCCGCCGCCGTGACCATTATTTGAGTTTCGGCTTCCTCTACAAGCCATACCTTTTTTTTAAAGAAAAATAAATACCATGTTTTACTTTTCTTTTATTTTGGTATTTAAAATGGTTTTCATAATGTTTGTATATCAATTTTTTGTATTGATATCTTGTGATTGAAAGGTGGAAATTTTATGTTTCCTTTATGCATGTTTTCTGTGATACGATTATTTTGAGGTTATTGGGCATTATTATGAAGACGGGTGGTTCCGTGATAAACTAAGGGTGGGTGAGCCCGATATAGCTCTCCAATGTATTGGGAAACGCGAAGGAGTGAAACGTTAAAGTTTCTACGAAGAGATTTAGGGAATATACTGTGATGGGTGCTCCGAACGTAACCAATAGGGTTACTCCCTACGTAAGAATGTTATGAATGCCTCAAGTTACCTTTATGTCTTATGATTTCTATGATTTATTCATGATTTGATGAGTTATGTTAAAGTGCTTATGTTTTATGGGTAAATATGATTTCATTCTTATGTATATATGAACTTATGTTTCCTTTCCATATTTTTTATAACCCATACTGAGCTTTTTATGCTCATCACAAGTTTTTTGGAAATGTATTTCAGAGGTCAAGGGAAAGGTACATGATATGATGATAGTGTCAAGGAAGTGTCAATAATGAATCCATGTTTTATTTTAAATATGTTTCCATTGATGGGAAAAATGAATACTATCTTTATGTAACCACTTTGTTTATATATGGAATGTAATGCAAATTTTATGATCTAATTATCTAAAACTCTAAACCTGAAAAGATCCTTAATGTGTAATCTTGTAATAACTCAAGATTAATTAAGGTTTAAGGCTGGGTCCTTATAGTTAGAATCATTGGATGATGAACTAGGTCTAGATTTTATTATGATTCCTGGCATTTTTCAATTTATTTCTCTAGATTTCAACCATTAAGAAATGTAACGTTTTTATTGATTTATAAGTAGTTATCCAGCCTATGTGTAATCCTTATTACCATATGAAACATGTTTTGATAAAAGAGATGAAATATTTTATGTGATGATCGTTTATATATTGGTATAATATTCTTGAGGGAGTCACCATGGGAAGAACCTATTCAATTTATGAAGAACGAAGATAAAACACTTTGCCTATGTGTTGATTATCAAAAACTAAATCAAGAAATTCTAAGGAAAAATAATATGTCATAATTAATTGGAGATATATTTGACCTGCTGAAAGGGTGAAAGTGGTTCTCAAAGGCTGAACATTAATCTGGTTATCCCTAGATGAAAATTAAGGGGTCTGAAATTTTTTTATAGACTTATAAAGTAGGTATGAACATTATGAGTATCTATTTATGTCAATTATTCTTACTAATTATACTATATAATTTATGGATCTAATGAATATGATGATTCATGACCCCCGTGACTCATTCATGGTCATATTTATTGATGACATCATAGTATACTCATATACTATGGAAGTTCATGAGCATCTTCGGGGATAAGATCTAGAAAACATGAGAGATCATAGCCATTATGTGATAGTTTCAAAATGCAATTTCATTATTAGAGATGTTTATTTATGGGGAACTTCATATTAGGACATGGTATATTAGTTTATCTGAAAACGGTTGAGTTTTTTTTATAAAATATAATTAAATATATAATTGTTTTGTGATTAAGAGATTCTTTGGCTTAGTTTGATATTAATTCATGTTTTTCAAATACATATTCAAGATGGATTCTCTAATGACCAGTCTCACGTAGAAATAAGAGATTTTTATTTGGTATGTAAATGTTATTTTTTGTTATATAATTTGAATTTTTTGTTGAATTTTAGGCAAGTTTTGACACTTCTAGAGGACTGGAAGGTCTATGGGGTCCTTTTTGATACATCACATATTTGTTAGGGCTGTTTTCTTATATAGTTTAATCAGATGGTATCCTATGGATCAATACAATATAGGAAGCAGGATAAGAATTATCCAACCCATGATCATGAAAAAATTTCCAATATGCATTCTTTTAATAGAAAGCATAATTAAATTTTGTGAGAAAATATTACCTTTTATTCTGAGCATAAATGATGGATTTGTATTATCTCTAAAAAATATATGAACCTTTAGAAGATGCACTTGGTGGTGTACCAAATATCATTTTATTTCAACATTTATTGTACCCCATTTAAAATAAGTGTTTTTTCTAGTAATCTCAGAAGAAAAATTATGTCCCATTCCATTAAAAATCATCCAAATAGTGGAATAAAATTTCAAAATTTTCTATGTTTCATTTCCGAGTTGAGAGATTTAAACTGATATTGTTCTTAAAAATGTCCATATGAACTCCTCTCTTTTGAGAAGATTCTTCAGGATTAGTCTCTTGATGATGAATTACAAAGAATTAGGGACTCTCTTTATAGTGGGTATACCATCATTTATTTTCCATTATCTTTAGAGGGTATCATATGTATTCATTATAATTCATTGTGCATGTTCCTATGAAAAAAGATGTCATTGAATATTTCCAAAATTTTCAGCGGGGTGCACCGTAGAAACAAAAATATGTTATATAATATGATTATTTGATTCTGGTTTCCAGGTACGATACAAGATAACATTGACTTTATTTATCATTATTGTTTATTCTAATAGGTTAAATAATATCCCTATAGACTTTTTGGTTTTCTTTGTCAACTTATTTCTCTAACTATGCATTGGGATGATATTTTGATGTAATTTTTTTTTGGGTTTCCATGTACCACTAAAAAATGAAATATGTGTTATTTATTTTAGGTTGACTTAATTGGATCACTTTATTTGTGTTTAATATATAACCAAATTATAAGATTTTGGAAGTATCTATATGAAAGGGATGGTTTTTTTCATCATGTTCATTCTATTTATGTAAAAAATAGGGATGCTCGTTTTTCATCTTATGTTGTATATTTCAATAGGAGGTAATTTTATCCCATGTTTGTTTTATCATGAAATAGATTATTCATATGTATTTAAAAATATAATGATCTATATATATTTTTGGAGTCATGATACATGATTACATTCTCGACTTTTGTTGATCTTGGTATGCACATTAGGGGATGGTTATGTTTTTATAAAGAAAATATTTATGATATTAGATTTTTTCCATTATAGTAATTACGTTGAAGGAAATGTAAATCTATGTTATTTTTATCATAGATTAGTGAAGCATCATTTGTTGGACCATGTTTGGTAAAAAAAGATGATGATAATGATTTAGTTGATTCCATAATGAATTGTGTCGAAATAGATCAATTATAAATGTTATGATTATTTATTCCAATGAAAGATGTATTTTTCATTCATTACTAGGTTTTATTGACATTCTCATCTTGGTTGGGTCACTGATTATTAGGGAAATAAATAAACAATACACCAAGGATTTTGGGTCCTTTTGAAATTGTTTAGTAGGTGGGAATTGTGCATTACTATTTGAATATTTCACCATATTTGAGGTTAATCTAAGTAATTTTACATGTATTTCATATTATAAAGTACATTTATGACCCCTCAAATGTTTAGATCTTGGAAGATCTTGATGTTGAACATAATTTATCTATAACTATGAATACAGTCAGGATTGTGATTTATAAGACAAAAGGTTCTTTGTGAGAAAATGATACCTTGAGTATATGTTAAATGGAATAATTTTTTTTATTTTCATGATGGTTTTTTTGTTGGAGACTCTGATGATATATTATTTAAATCCTCTCCCTAATATGGAATATTTTTTATAGGCTTTGTGTATATGGAAATTTTTTATGGTGGGGAGGATATACCAACCCGTTACCTTCCATCAGGTTATTCTTTACCCTTGTTTTTTTCATGCATTAATAGGGTCTTTCGTTGGGGAAATTTATTTTCTTTTACAAAGAAATGGAAACCAATTAGGATTTTCATGGTTGAACCATAGTTAGGGAAAATCATATAGTTTTTCCTTGGAAACCACACACCCTATATTGAGCAACATAAAGGGGGTGCATAGTCTTTTCCAAATCATGAGACCACCCCTCTAAACTATTCACCCTTGGATAGTGTGTGATTTCATGGATGGTTCATGATTGATATAATTTTGTGGGATATAAATAAATCCTACACATATATCCAATATGGGTTCTTGTTTAGGGAAAATGATTACTACTAAGCATGTGAGCTATCAATAAATAAATGTTTCTGGCTTTTAATTGCCCATAAAATTTAATTCAAAATCATGAGAACCCCATTTAATATTATAATCACAACCATTCAACCCAAAAATGAATCCTTACTCTTTGATGGACATCAAGAGGTGATTTTAACTCCTCTAACAGTTTCTGTATTCATATAGACGCACTACTGATTGTGTGGGATCTTCTTCTAGTGATTTTTTCTCCTACTATCATGTTTCATTCACTATACTCATCTATCATTCATATGGAATGATATTTCATGATATTATGGATGGATGTGATCCCTATTTTTATGTATCTTGAATGTATGATTTATTTCATATTCTTATATGGGTTTTTTCATCATTAAAGGATACTAATATGGGTGTTATGTTGATTTATTTTCATGATTTAAAGGTAGGTGGTTCCATAATTCTTTACCATAGAATTGAAACCCTAATTGATTTATTTATTTCAATTGAGATTAAAAATTATTTCAACAATTGGATTTAGAGTATTTTATATGTCATTTTAAAAGTTTATATAATTTCGAAGAAAACCCTAATTTCAATTGAATTTAATGTTTTTTGTGTAATTGAGAAAATTTATTCCTGGATTTTAAAGTTGATTGGTAAGATTTTTTATGTACGTCAATAATTTTTCATATTAAAATGGAAGAAGATTTAAAAATTTATAAATTCATGAAAACCTATGATTTGTCTTTGAAATTTAAAAGTCATGTTGAAAAATAATTTTTAGGAAATTGAAATCTTTATCTAAATGATGGATTTTCCCAAGATTCATTGATTGGTTTAATTATTTATAAAATAACATGTTACCTTCGTTAATTTGGTGTTATTTAGAAAATGAATTTTGGAGTGTGACTCCTTCAAAATAGAGTGATGATAAAAATAAAAACTAAACCATGTTTAGTATGTGTTTCTATATTAGTATCCCCTAGAAGGGTATTTATTGGTTTCACATAATGTGGTCCCCTAAGAGAGTATTTATTTGAGTATGAAAATATATCTTGATCCATGATGATAAATATTATGTCTAAGGATCCTATAGGAAGATAATAATATACAACATGACTTTTTATCATGGAGCTCTGTTGAGTTTGATTTGATAATACATTTCATTGATTATAGAGTTGTATTACTCTTGTGTACTATTTTGTATAAATATTTTATATATAAATAATAATTTAATCCAGTTTTGAAATATTTTCTATCTGTTTGATTTAAAATCATATTATTTTGAAAGTGTGTTAATGTCACTCTAGACATTATTTTATGTAAATTTATAGATTACATTGCCTAATAATTATGGATTTGATTATAGAACATATGGTGACACCCTACTGGGGTGCTTAGAAAATACCCAACCATATACTTTGGGTATTTGATGTTTATCCTATTTAAGTTTCTTTTAATGGAAAAAATACTCTTAGATGATTTGGACATACAAGATTAATGGGACCTATACTAATGGAAGTGACCAGCTGGGATATGATCCACCGATTACTTGGGTTTTATCATAATTTTCTTAAGTACTCTTTTTTTCTTTTTTTTATGATTTTTTATTTTTAATTTATTAATTTTGGTACATTAACTCAATGTACTGTTGAGAATACTAAATTTTTTCATATATACTCTTCACTTTTGTTTCAAAATAGTTTCAACATAATCTTCATATTATTATAGGTGCTTACCAATCCATGGGGAATGGGATTTCCCTTCAGGCCTTGTTGGTGTCAGATCATGTATCAATATATGACATCATCTGGGTTGGTTTGTGAAAACAATAATGTACATAAGATAAATGAAATATATGAACCCTAATAATATGCAAGTTGAAATCCATACAGTCATAAAAAGATGATTTCCCACAATTCCAATTACATATAAAAATTAGGACAAAATAAAAGAATGAAATATGGTATATGAAGCTCCACTATGTCCATAATCTTATCCTTAATCATGGTCTCCAATACCACTAAATTTGTGTAATCCTAATCATCAACATTATACCAAGCCTTTATCCAATATATCCCAACAACAACTGAGATTTATTCTCGAGTACCCAAATTCCATAGCCAATTGAGAAGGATTTTAGTATATAACTCGTTATGGAACCACCAAATAAATCCCATATATAACCAAAAAAATTAGTGCATGTGAATGTTAAATGATAAGAAAAATAATATAGAAATTTTAAAAAATATAATAAATAAATCACCATTTAGTAGTAGTTCCAAAGACCAAAATCAACAATACGTTATTTAACCAGTGTTAAGATGTCTCTGAGCATCTCATGAGATCTTTCCATCTATATAAATCCTAGATCATATGGTGTAACACATATGGGCTTAATTATCAATATCATATGGGTGATTTGACATGAATAAAGATCAGTAATCAGATTTTAGGTCTCCTAGAAATACCTCCCCACTATATGTAAAATGAATAATTTAAAGGTGTTTCCCAGGAACACTAAGAAATAATGGAATCATAATCATCACCCATTTCACTATAAAAATTATCATATCCAAGGAATACATGTAATCCCACTTAAATTCATATGGTTTTACATTCTTGAATAGACAGACCCTTTGGGGTAACCTAGGTGTATAAATGAGCCTTAAAATTCTGTGATCATTTGAATTTTGTACATGGTGGATGGAATATTTTGAGAATTTATCATCAAAATATAATTTCAAGTGTTGGAGAATACTAAAGTAATTTCATTGGATATTTTGAGTCCTTATATGCTCATATGGGTCTTAGCATGGTCATGGTACAGTCATGGATCAGGATGTAAAGACCCAGAAATTTCAAGGAAAATTTCTCTTAATTTTCATTGGAATTTTACAAGAATGCAGTTTCTGACGGCACCTGATTCCGTGGCCCGGTGTGACCGGAATTAATTTCCGAAATTTGGCTCGGGTACGTTCAGTGAACGAGAGATCGGGAATTTATATCTTTTGAACCGGTGCTCGGAATTGAAATCTGATTGCCCCGATGAACTCGTAACGCTAGTAATCGCTTAAGGGAACCTTTACCGTAGTTGCGTTTGGGCGGGAGAAGAAGTAAATTTTTGGGGTTTAATTAAAAAAGTGAATAAAATTGTTAAATCAATTTTATTTCATGTTAAGTTGTTATCTTCTCCCATGGGAAGTTGGTGGTGGGCCCACATCCATCCAACTTCCCATGTGTGGATATTTGAAAGGGTGGGGCCCACACGAACCCCTCCCCACCTCTTCAAATTCCTTAACTTTCCTAACCCCTCTAAACCCCCCCATTTAATCTCCCTTTAACTCTTGAACTTCTCCCCCTCTTAAGTGCATGCCAACACATTTTAAATTAATGATGTTATTTGAATTTTGGAATTTGAATAGCTTGGCATGTATTAATAAAATAATGGGAGGGATTATTTTATTAGGTTGCTTAGTTAAGTGAGATTGGGAGCCTTTAAAGAAAAAGCTTAGGAAATCTTGAGTCCTTCTTTCTCTACGACGAAGAACACGAAGAACGTCTCTTCCGCCACTGAAGCACGACGACACCAACTTCTTCATCGTTCTTCAATCGAGGCAAGGAAAGGGAAGCGATGTCCATGACATCTCCAACGACCTTCATCCGCGTCAAAGGAGAAGACGTCGCCTGCGAGGAACGTCATCAATGACGACGTCACCTCCGAACGCTCGTCCACCAACGACGAGTACCCTTCCTCCTTCCGACGCATGAGCGTGAGTTTTGAGAGTGTGTGACGAACACGACAATCGAGGAATCGATATACGCCCTTTTTCCAAGATCGTCAACGAACGACAATTACGAGGTAGGGGATTGTTGTTGTTTTATTTAATTATTTTTCCATTCTTGATTCTAGAATGTCGAACATCGAGGATAATGAATAAAAGTTATCATTTAACGAGAGGGGGGTCGGACCGCACAAACACGGACGAACCCCCTCCTATGTTCATATTTGTTTCCTTGCGGATGGAACGGGATGGCGTGGTGCCGTCGCACCATGCGGGAATCGCACGACAACTATTGCGCGGTGCCGTCGCGCCGCGCCGAGGAATGAAATTCAAGAACGCGGCGCCGTCGCGCCGCGTCAAAAAGAAATAGAAGGCGCCGCGGCCGGAGCGGGGCCACGGAGGAGGGGTGCGGTGCCATCGCACCGCGGCGGAAAAAGATGACCGGTGGCCAACCGGGCCGCCGGTGTCAGAAGCCGGAAGGGGACCGGCCTTTGCCGGTCCCGTTGAGGAAGAACCGGCCGGCCAGGTCGGGCCGGCCGGAAGGGAGAAGAACCGGGGGGATTTAATTCCTCGGCCAGCAAACCGGCCCCCAATAATGAGGGGGGGGTGTTCACAAAGGGGGGGGGGGGCTTTTCCCCCCGCGCGCGGCGCACACACCGCGCCCAGACCGCGCCGCTGCGCCGGACCGCGCCGCCACGCAGGCCCACGCCTCCGCGCCGCCGTGCCGGATTTTTCTGAGCCGAGCTGGGTCGTCGGGCCGGGTCGCCGCCCGGGCCGGGTCGACCCGGTTCGGCCGACCCAGGGGGGTCGGACCGGGTCGGCCCGGGCCCCGACCCCCTAGTTTCGGATCACTTTCGGTCAAATGCCTGTAACATGGGCTACGGGCCTCCAAACGACTCGCCGTCTGCGGCAACGTGATCCTTGGATCGAGACGGTCGTTTCGGTATATCACACTCAAGGTTTCGGGTTACTTTGAGTTCGGCCGGGTTGGTTCGTACACGAAACCAACCGGGCCCTCGGAGCGAAAACGCTCACATTTTGAGCTACGGACGTATGATTGACGTGCCGTCAGCTTTGATGAGTTCCTCTTAGTGATACAGATCTTTTGGCTTACTCCGATCGAGGTTTGGATACCATCGGAGTGTTGTCGGGTTGGTTTTAACTTGAAAACCAACCGGGCCCCCGGAACGAGAAACCCAATAACATTCAGACCGGGCGTCTGATTGACGCGCCGTCTGTTGCATTGTGTTCCTGTTGACGATACGGAACTTTTGGCATCCTTCGCCCGAGTTTTGGATGTTGTTGGATAATGGCCGGGTTGGATCGCACCCGAAATCCAACCTGGTCCTTGGAACGGAAGAGCTGATATCATTCAGACTGGACGTCCGTTTGACGAACCGTCAGCAGCGTTGGTGATCACGATGAGAAACAGTCCCTATGCGTATACCCTATGAGATTTCGGGGTACTGTTGAGATATGGCCGGATTTGGTTCGCTCACGAAACCAACCGGGCCCCTGGGACGAAAAGGCTAGTAACTCACAGATCGGGCATCTGATTGACATGCCGTCTGTTGCGATGGGACCCCTATGACGAGGCGGTCCTTTGAGATACTTCTTCGTGGGACTTTGAGATACTTGGAGTATCGACCTGTAGCTCGTGGAGCGGACCCTCCCAGAGACGAGCGTGTGGAGTACGGAGACAGTGTAGCTGGCTGAGACCTAACGACTGCTTGACCGACTCGACTTGGAGTGAGTCGACTAGCCCAGTGGACAGAGCACTACTTTCTGAGGTGCAGACCCATGGTGGACGGAGCACTACCCATGTGACAGTGTAGACCCATGGTTCTCATCCGGAGAGTACCTCAGCAGGCTACTAGGGGTGTGCACTACCGTGTTTGGGTGACATACCTCGACGGGAAGCACTACTGTGTTTGGGTGGCTGGCCCGCAGTACTAGATAGGAGGAGTACTTCAGCAGTCTTAGGTTAGTGAGCAGTACCTCGGAGATGTGGCTGGACCACCGTACACTCCAGAGACGGGGCTCTTCAGCAGTTACGGTTTTGATAATGAAAATCCTGGTTTGAGCTGAGACTTTTGACCTTGTGTTTACCTCATTATTGAGATGGGTCACTTCCTAACTTAGGTATATGTATGGGCATATACCTTGGTAGGGGTTATCCGTTGATTTTACAATCCTTGTGTTTCCTCCTGATTGAGATGGGTTACTTGATAACATTGGTATATGTATTGGCATATACCTAATTAGAGGTTATCTGTTGAGATCTTCTTTGTGGTTATCCTTGTTGGTTTAGTGAGACCTTGAGGGTCTCGGGGTCCCTACTGAGTATTGTTATACTCACCACTACACGGGCTATGCCCGCACCTCGTTGTGTTGGTTGCAGACGACGAGCAGTGCTGACGGAGGCCGACTGTTCGAGGACTGGACGGTACCCGGAGGTGGACTACATGACGAGTCAGTACCCTGAGGTGGACTACACAACGTGACGAATCACAGAGGAGGTTTAAGGATGAGAGCGTGGAGGAAGCTATCTATACCTACCCTTCAGGTAGGATCCGTGGTGGACGACCAGGAGCTGCGCTATCTGTACCTACCATTCAGGTAGGATCCGAGGAGGACGACCCAGGAGCTGCTTCCTTCTTCCAGCTGTTTTTCTTTTTTCTGTTGTACCTTGTTCAGTTGTAGTTATACTTTCTTATGGGTTTGTATTCTGGCCCATTTACTTTTCAGCTTTCCTTTTGTACTTAGTGTTTTGCTTCCGCTTGTACTCTGTGGTGCTTGTTTTCTTTTATAAGGGCAATGCCTTCCCAGTTATCGGGATTTTACGCCTTTGGTTCTAGTCGACAGCCCCTGGCCTATGGAAGGCAGGCTTGGGGTAGTCACGGCACGGGCCCCGAGGACGGGTCGTGACAAATTGGTATCAGAGGAGTCGGTTCTACTGCAGAACTTATAACTCTGATATTTTTTCTTTCTGTGAAGCAATAGTGTTAAGAGTACCGAGTGTGGTTTTCAGTTCAGGGAGCCCAGTGTTGGTGCGGGCTGCTGACGTATCCATACACCAGGACCCTGGAAACTGATTTCTGACTTTGTGCATGAACTAATTGGGTGTGTGTTTTCAAAGGTTTCCCCTTAAAAAGGCTCAAACTAGGTCAGCTCACCAGGTATAATCGTTTGACCGTGTTACGTGGTTTCTTTCCGGATGCCTTTTCTCAGACGACCATTTAGAGCCAAGAGGGATGTGCGTGATGACAGCCTGTCGAGCGACGAGGCTTCGGTACAGGGCCCTCTTGCAGTTGAGGCACCAGCGGAGGCACCAACGGTACTACTACCCGTTGGGCCACCAATGCCACCAGCCCCAGCAGTAGGCGATGCACAACGCTTGAGCGCGCTGCACGAGTTCCAGTGCCAGAGGCCACCCAGGTTCCGGGGAGAGACGGACCCGCAGGCGGCTGAGGTTTGGCTGGAGGCTGTGGTGAGAGTCTTCAGTCTAGTGGGGGCGCCGGAAGACTTCATGGTGATCTTTGCTACAAGCCTCCTTCAGGCAGCAGCAGGAAGGTGGTGGAGCCACTTCTTCCAGTTTTGCGACGGGATGATCTTCGCATGGGAAGACTTCGAGACCTTCTTCAGGGCTGAGTTTGTGCCAGTAGCTCTACACCCCGAGCATGTACAGAAGATTCTTCCTTTGCCGCGTGTTTTTCGATCAGTAGCCAAGTCATCTGTGGGTAGTAGACAGATGATGCAGAGGTCCAGGAGGACCAGACTAGCAGTTGGACGATCTCGGGTTATAGGACCGGTGGTGCGGGGCACCCAGGGTGGGAACAGAGCTAGGCGTGCCAGAAGCAGGTTGTGTTACTCATGCGGTGGAAAGGGTCACCTGGCACGTGACTGTCCTACTCCTCATACGGTTGATCAGCGGGTGTTGGAGGAGCCACTGAGGCATAAGCAGCGACGAGTGCTTGAGCAACAGCCGAGCAGTGGACATGGAAGTAGAGCTCTGAGAGCAGGTGGGCAGGAGAGGAACTAGTGGATATGTCCTTTGTACTTCTAGTTCCATGTTGCTTTTGTATTTGTGTCTTTGTACTATGAGATATGAGTTGCAATAATAAAAATACACTTATCTTTGATATGTTTTCTTTCATGTCCTTTTGTTTGGTTGATACTGAGTGGTCCTAATTAAACTGTTGACTTGACCCTCACATTCGAGATTTCTACTGGAGGGGACCCAGTGACCTCACACTGATGCCGACAATGTGACTCGACCCTTGGAGGTGAGTGTGACAGTTGGATCTCTTAGTAGTTACGTCGAGGCCTAACGATGTCATCCATGGCATGAATGCTTCATTCATGTCAGGATTGACTGTATTAGGCAATGAATGTGGTTCATCCAGGGGATGAGACTGGGTTTCTATTATCGCTAAAGAAGAAATCATAGCATCTCTTGTGAGACTAAAGGAGGTCCAGGTCATCCAAAAGCGGATGAAGACTGCACAGTGCAGCAAGAAAAAGGAAACTGGTGCCAGTCTTAGAGACTCGGGCGTGTTAAATGTTAAAGAAGAGGAAGCATAAAGGAAAGATGAGTCTACGAAGCAGTAGACGTGGAGGTAGAGCTAGGAGAGCATCATGAGGTGGTGTACATCCTAACATGGTACAATCACCCACCTTAGTTATTTTTTTTCCGCCAGGCTCAGGGAGCTGGAGGGCGGAGGAAGAGTGCGGCTGCATGCAGTCAAAGAGTGTGACCCAATGGATCTAGGAATGATTTAAAGGACAGTCTGTGTCCACTACTAGCTGTTGTAGTAACAAACGTCGATATGAATCATTCATTGCTTTCAAAAATATTGTCCCAGAACTAGATTTTCTGGTAAGCCGTGGACTTGACCCTCACGTCTGGAGATACCTTGGGAAGAGACTCGATACTCACACTTACGCTGATGGTGTGGTCAGACCCTCAAGGTGAGAGTTTCGGTTGGAATCTATTTGTGGCAGCGTCGAGGCCTTACGACGTTAGTTTAAGTATGGATTGGGCAATAACTGTTCATACTCAAATTGACGGTATTAGGAAAACGTCGGGATGGGTTTTCCTTGGTCGGTGAAAAGGAAACCCCAGGCAGCAGAGGATAAACTCTTTCACATGAGGGTGTGAGCGATCACTCTTGAGTCAGCTAACCATACCCTCGTGGCAGCAGCCTTTTTAGTTTCAGTTCTAACAGAAATTGGAGACCTTTGGAGTTCGAGGATGACGATCACGTCCTTATACGGGTCTCACCTCGACGGGGTTTACGGAGAAGTGGCCAAGGCGGAAAGTTATCTCCGAGGTTCGGCGGACCTTCTTCGGTCCTCAGCTAGGTAGGTAGGGTGGTTTACCACTTGACCATTCACCGCAGTTGCACCAGGTGCACGACGACTTCCACGTTTCTCAACTGAGGTGATACGTGCTCGAACCTTCGCATATCATCGACCATGAGGAGTTGGACGATGGAGATGAGGTGTTTTTCACGGAGGTTCTAGTGGGGATCAAGGATCGATATGAGAAGATCATACAGGGACGATCGATTTCTCGGGTGCACTTTCTTTGGCATTACAGAACCTCCAGGTAAGCACATGGGAGCAGAAGGCTCAGATGCGTGATCTGTACCGCTTTTGTGACTCTAGTTTGTGTTGAAGCTTTACGGGGACGTAAATCTCTATGGTGGGAGTAATGTAAAGACCCGGAAATTTCAAGGAAAATTTTTCTTAATTTTCTTTGAAATTTTACAAGAACGCAGTTTCTAACGGCGCCTGATTCCGAGGCCTAGTGTGCCTGGAATTAATTTCCAAAGTTTGGATCAGGTACATTCAATGAACGAGCGAGCGGGAATTTCTATCTATTGAACCGGTGCTCGGAATTGAAATCCGATTGCACCGATGAACTCACAACGTTGGTAATCGCTTAAGGGAACCTTTACCATAGTTGCGTTTGTGTGGGAGAAGAAGTAAATTTTTGGGGTTTAATTAAAAAAGTGAATAAAATTGTTAAATCAATTTTATTTCATGTTAAGTTGTTATCTTCTCCCATGGGAAGTTGGTGGTGGGCCCACATCCATCCAACTTCCCATGTGTGGATATTTGAAATGGTGGGGCCCACACGATCCCCTCCCCACCTCTTCAAATTCCTTAACTTTCCTAACCCCTCTAAACCCCCCATTTAATCTCCCTTTAACTCTTGAACTTATCCCCCTCTTAAGTTCATGCCAACACATTTTAAATTAATGAAGTTATTTGAATTTTGGAATTTGAATAGCGTGGCATGTGTTAATAAAATAATGGGAGGGATTATTTTATTAGGTTGCTTGGTTAATGGAGATTGGGAGCCTTTGAAGAAAAAGCATAGGAAATACTGAGTCCTTCTTTCTCTACGACGAAGAACACGAAGAACGTCTCTTCCGCCACTGAAGCACGACGACACCATCTTCTTCAACGTTCTTCAACTGAGGCAAGGAAAGGGAAGCGACGCTCGTGACATCTCCAACAACCTTCATCTGCATCAAAGGAGAAGACGTCGCCTGCGAGGAACGTCGTCAACGACGACATCACCTCCGAACGCTCGTCCACCAATGACGAGTACCCTTCTTCCTTCTGAAGCATGAGCGTGAGTTTTGAGAGTGTGTGATGAACACGACAATCGAGGAATCGATATCCGCCCTTTTTCCAAGATCATCAACGAATGACAATTACGAGGTAGGGGATTGTTGTTGTTTTATTTAATTATTTTTCCATTCTTGATTCTAGAATGTCGAACATCGAGGATAACGAATAAATGTTATCGTTTAACGAGAGGGGGGACGTACTGCACAAACATGGCCAAACCCCCTCATTTGTTCATATTTGTTTCCTTGCAGATGGAACGGGATGGCGTGGTGCCATCGCACCACGTGGGAATCGCACGACAATTATTGCGCGGCGCCGTCGCACAACGCCGAGGAATGAAATTCAAGAACGCGACGCCGTCGCGCCGCGTCAAAAAGAAATCGAAGGCGCATCAACCGGATCGGGGCCGCGGCGGAGGGGCGTGGTGCCATTGCACCGCGCCGGACGAAGAAGGCTGCGGCCAGTTCTAGGCCGTGGCGGAACAAGATGACCGGCGGCCAGCCGAGCCACCGGTTTCGGAAGCCGGAAGGGGACCGGCATTTTCCGGTCCCGTTGAGGAAGAACCGGCCGGCCAGGTCGGGCCGGCCGGAAGGGAGAAGAATCGGGGGAATTTAATTCCCCCGGCCAGCAAACCGGACCCCCATAATGAGGGGGGGGGGGGGGTTCACAAAGGGGGGGGGGGGGCTTTGCCCCCCGCGCGCGGCGCACACGCGGCGCCCAGGCCGCACCGCCGCGCCGGACCGCGCCGCTACGCCTGCCCGCGCCGCCGGCCGGGCCGGGTCGTTGGGCCGGGATGACCCGGTTCGGCCGACCCAGGGGGGGTCGGGCCGGGTCGGCCCGGGCCCAGACCCCCCAGTTTCAGATCACTTTCGGTCAAATGCCTGTAACATGGGATACGAGCCTCCAAACGACTTTCCGTCAGTGGAAACGCGATCCTTGGATCGAGACTGTCGTTTCGGTATATCGCACTCAATGTTTCGGATTACTTTGAGTTCGGCCGGGTTGGTTCGTACACGAAACCAACCGGGCCCTCGGAGCGAAAACGCTCATATTTTGAGCTAAGGAGGTCTGATTGACGTGTCGTCATCTTTGTTGAGTTCCTCTTAGTGATACAGATCTTTTCGCTTACTCCGCTCGAGGTTTGGATATCGTCGGAGTGTGGTCGGGTTGGTTTTAACTTTAAAACCAACCGGGCCCCCGGAACGAGAAAGCCAATAACTTCTAGACCGGGCGTCCGATTGATGCACTGTCTGTTGCGTTGCGTTCCTGTTGACGATACAGAACTTTTGGCATCCTTCTCCCGAGTTTTGGATGCTGTTGGATAATGGTCGGGTTGGCTCGCACCTAAAATCCAACCGGGACCTTGGAACGGAAGAGCTGATATCTTTCAGACTGGACGTACGTTTGACGAACCGTCAGCGGCATTGGTGATCACGATGAGAAACGGTCCATATGAGTATACCCTATGAGAGTTCGGGGTACAGTTGAGATACGGCCGGATTTGGTTAGCTCATGAAACCAACCAAGCCCCTGGGACGAAAAGGCTAGTAACTCACAGAACGGGCGTCCGATTGACGGACCGTCTGTTGCGATGAGACCCCTATGACGAGGCGGTCCTTTGAGATAATTATTTTTGGGACTCTGAGATACTTGGAGTATCGACCTATAGCTCGTGGAGCGGACCCTCCCAGAGACGAGCGTGTGGAGTACGGAGACCGTGTAGCTGGCTGAGACCTGACGACTGCTTGACCGACTCGACATGGAGTGAGTCGACTAGCCCTGTGGACGGAGCACTACTTTTTGAGGTGCAAACCCATGGCGGACGGAGCACTACCTGTGTGACAGTGCAGACCCGCGGTGCTCTTTTGTAGAGTACCTCAGTAGGCTACTAGGGGGTGTGCACTACTGTGTTTGGGTGACATACCTCGGCAAGAAGCACTACTGTGTTTGGGTGGTTGGCCCGCAGTAATCGACAGGAGGAGTACTTCAGCAGTCTTAGGTTAGTGAGCAGTACCTCGGAGGCGTGGTAGGACCACTGTACACTCCAGATACGGGGCTCTTCAGCAGTTACGGTTTCGATAATGAAAATCCTGGTTTGAGCTGAGACTTTTGACCTTGTGTTTACCTCATGATTGAGATGGGTCACTTCCTAACTTAGGTATATGTATGGACATATACCTGGGTAGTGGTTATCCATTGATTTCACAATCCTTGTGTTTCCTCATGATTGAGATGGGTTACTTGATAACTTAGGTATATGTATGGGCATATACCTAAGTAGAGGTTATCTATTGAGATCTTCTTTGTGGTTATCCTTGTTGGATTAGTGAGACCTTGAGGGTCTCGGGGTCCCTACTGAGTATCATTATACTCATCCTTGCACGGGCTATGCCCGCACCTCGTTGTGTTGGTTGCAGACGATGGGCAGTGCTGACGGAGGCCGAGTGTTCGAGGACTGGAAGGTACCCGGAGGTGGACTACACGACGAGTCAGTACCCTGAGGTGGACTACATGACATGACGACTCACAGAGGAGGTTGACGGACAAGAGCGTGGAGGAAGATATCTGTACCTACCCTTCAGGTAGGATCCGTGGTGGATGACCAGGAGCTGCGCTATCTGTACCTACCTTTCAGGTAGGATCCGAGGAGGACGACCCAGGAGCTGCTTCCTTCTTCCAGTTGTTTGTCTTTTTGCTGTTGTACCTTGTTCAGTTGTAGTTGTACTTTCTTTTGGGTTTGTATTCTGGCCCATTTACTTTTCAGATTTCCTTTTGTACTTAGTGTTTTGCTTCCGCTTATACTCTGTGGTGCTTGTTTTCTTTTATAAAGGCAATTCCTTCCCAGTTATCAGGATTTTATGCCTTTGGTGCTAGTCGTCAGCTCCTGGCCTATGGATGGCGGGCTTTGGGTAGTCACGGCACGGGCCCCGGGGACGGGTCGTGACACATGATTCTGGTTTCAGAGGATACATCTGAGGGAGTAATGTTAGTGCCCTGTTACGGAAAACCATTCACCCCAAATGTGTGACTATTTTTGTAAGACGAATGTTTTGATTGAACCATCTTACGAAAAACAAAAACCAATGAAACTATTTAAATAAATTTTATATTCAAGGGATAATTTACACATTTATAGTAAAAATTTGTGCACTAAGCTAGCATCATGGTGTGACTCAATAGTGAGGTCATCATGGTTGGTGTGTGTTTTGGAAAACCATGTCGTAAACTGTAAACCTCTTTAAAATTTGGAATTCTACCCTTTCCCCATTCACAGTTAAATATATTACACCCCCATTCTTCCATTTTTCTCAGTATCATTTAAAACCCCATGTATTTTTAAATAATTGTAATATTGAATACATGAAACATTTAATCTCTAAAAGCAACACTTTATTATAACCAAGCCATTAATCATAATTTGGCCACATATATGATTTATATTTGGAAAATCTAACCTACATGGTTGTGTTACGGATGATTTTTTGGAGTTTGATTGAACTATCATAATTTTTATTGAATTGTAACCAAACCTTATGAATAGTTAAATACGATTATGAATTGTAATATAACTCTATGAATAGAAATGTTACAATTATGAATAGTGATATGACCCTCATAAATAGTAACCTCACCCATGAATGTATAAATAAAATTTAGGCACCATAAAAATAATGTAGAATATTTTATAAATTATTAATTAAATATTTTAATTTTTGAGAGTGATAATGTCATGAACCAAATCGGGTCATCGTCTGATCGACACCCGACCTAGTCTGTGATAAGGATAGAAGTGCATTCCCAATCCCCATGGCCTAACACATGTGCCTGGGTATCAAAAGTACATCTGGGAGCGATTTACCAAAATATGAAAAAATATAAAACAACCAGCCAAATAAACCAAACCAAATGTAAAAGTCGCAACCAAACATTCCTTTAACTAACACCAGATTTTGAGTTGCATGTAAAATAAAAACCCAAACAACACTATAAAGTGTGATAAAAAAACCCAAAAACTGCCACCTGGAAAGAGGACATCACCTTCCAGCCCGCTTCACAATTCCGTTCCAATAAACCAGCAAGATACTGAAACCACCACTTCCAAAAACATTATCCTTACCTGCATCATACAAAACCAGATATAAAAACACACAAAGCTGTATGTAGGGTGTGAGAAATCACCCAAAAGGACATATCTAAGAAAATATTCCACACAAAATCATTAAGAGAAAAAGTCAATTTAAATATTTGTAAAAGAAATGAAGTAAATTCTTTTACAAATTTTAAATAGAACATTTTTTTAATGGAGGTTGTTTTAATGAAAACCATGTGAAATAAAACTTGCACGCACACTTGCTTCTAAGATATCCCAATTGTCATGACAATTAGAATATTATAAGAAAGTTGCACCAAATGTGGGAGGGGGCCTATGGGTTTTAGCTAGCATGGGTCCCTAGATATTTTTGTAGAAACCACGATCGTCAGCAACCATGTCTTAGAAACCATAAACCTCAGAAAACAAGGCTCATAATCCACAACCATGAGATCACTAACCCACTAGTCTAGTCAAGCTTCCTAGGTATCAGGATTCACACTTTATGTTCAAACAATTTTCAATTTCATAAAGGGTGGAAACCATATAAACAAGCCATGATAAAACACCACACATGCCAAGATACCATTTACACTATCAAAATCACTTTTAAAATCCAATTTCACATCACCTGTCACATTTAGGCATAAAATACACACATGGTACTTACACACAGAAAACCATGATTATCACAGCGAAATTCCATTTTGAAATGTTATGTACACCAAATCCTTGTCTAATCAGCTTACCCACCATTGATATAAATTGTTAAACCATATATAAAACTCTATAATACAATTATAAAATAGAATCAGCGAGCTTTACGTGTGAAAACACACTAAAAATATCCATTTTTAATTAATCGCACACCAAAATAATTTTAGAACATAATATGCATTGCTTACATCATTGACTAATCGATTGAAAATTTAAAGAATACAATTTTTCAATTAAACAACCACTAAGAAGATTTACTATGAAATTTCAAAAATGTGTCAGATGACTTTGAACACAAAAAATTTAATTAAAATCTATAGTGTGAAAAAATGAATCTTTATTCTACACCAAAACACACACTCTAGCTCTTCACATTCTCAAAAACAAAATTCATAGTTTCTAAAAAACTAATAAATAGATCAATGTAGGTTTTCACAAAAAAAACACATTAACAACACCAAAAACATCCTACTGACAAATCAGATTCACAAAAACATAGTCAAAATCAAATTCAAAGGATCTAAAATAATTTACAAATGGGATGAATTAATTAAATCAACAAGCTAATTCAAAAGTTAATAATTGTACTACCAATCACCTACTTCAATGTAGGAAAGCAGTGTGAATTTGGTTCACAAAAAACACCACACGACAATTGCACCTCTATCAACTCCAAAGGACGTTATAAACAACATATCAAACTATTCTCATTAAGAATGGGCCACCCACACCACAGATTTGTGCCAAAAAATTACACCAATGAGAAGAATGTTGGTAGAAGAAATAAGGGAGTCTTCACAATGGTTCCTCCATGAAGGGTGAGCCGTCACATAACAGTGCTACACCGAAACCTATTTCAAAAAGGGAGGGGCATGTTGGTCTAGATGTAGATCAAGCGGAAGTGGACACACAACTCAGTGTGATCCAACTTGGAGGTGGTGTTGTGACTCAGTGCGGGGCAGTAGTGAGATGGCTTTTTGGATACTAGACTGGGGAGGAGGAGCTAGATTTGAAACGAAGGTGGAAGAATGGTAGTGCGGCTTCTAGGGTTCAAAGAGATGAAATGTGAAATGCAATATGGAGGGGAATGAAGTGCCATAAAAAATATTTAGAAAAGAGAGAGAGAAAAAAAATGAAATAAATAATACGTAAAATAAAACAAACTAAAAACAAATATAATAAAAATAATAATCATATTAATACTAATAATAATTAATAACTAATTTTAATAATTAATCTTATCCAATTTAATTAATTTTTATAATGGTAATAGTAAATACATAATTTAAAAATCTACAATGATAATAATTAATAATAATACTCATAAATATTATTATTAATGTTATTATTATAAAAATCCTTAATTCATTTCATTTCATTCTTATTCAATTTCATTCATAATTAATTAAGCACACACTAGGTAGGCCACATGGTGCTTCGACAAAGATGTGTGGCTTCAACGATACCCGGACATTCACCATACAAAGTCAATCCCAAAAACATCCACTTATTAGAGAAATCAAAAACCTAAAGTCAGGTTCGTCCCACACCACAGTACATAATGTTTTTTCTAGGTAAAATTAAAAACAAAAAGTATGATCAATGTCATTACCAAAGTGTTAAGTCCATGTGTGACAATTCTCCTAACCACGCAATCTTATCACCCTCAGAAAGTCAACTCAAAGACTTATTCGAGAATAAAAATGGGTACTCCCACTTAACCCATGACATTCATTCCCTGGTTTCAAGTCCATCATTTCCATTATGCCAAATAATTTGGATCAATGGTATGCAATTACCATGAAGCAATTTATCTTCGGAATCCACTATATGTACTCATCTTTCATACACTGATAGATCGGGAGAAATTTTCTACTCTTCCTAATTCAATACGTCAAAAAGATTCGGATTGTACTTCTTTAGTTGGAAGACAAGGAATATATCGTGAATAGAAATCAAATGAGTTGGAAAAGCTAATATGTATGCCACATTACCAATCTGCTAAGTAATCATGAATGTCCCACCATACATCGATGTCATCTTCCCCTACATTCGTAATCATCGGTGACTCAATTGAGGGCCCACCTTCAATAACAACTTTTCACACACTGAAAACACAAGATCCTAATGCCTCTGATTGCATAAGATTTGTGATGACTCTTAGAATTAAATAACTATTTTCTCATCCACTTGACTTTCTTATATATACCCTACATAAGGAACAATCCCAGAAGAGAGGACTTTCTAGCCTCATCCCAACACAAAGAAGACTGATAAGGCTGGCAATAGAGTTCTTCAAAGGGTTCCATTATAATAAAGGATTGGTATTTCTTATTTTAAGAAAACTCAAACAATCCCAGATGGCTATCCTAGGAACAACTGAAATCCAACAGAAATGCATGAAGCATATCCTCTAAAATATGATTCACATGCACTATCTAGCAATCTGTTTGAGGACAGTATTCCATGCTCATCTTAATCTCTGATGCCAAATCCTTCTGGATGCCTTCCCAAAACCAAGGGGTGAAATGAGGTCCCTATCTGAGATAACTTCTCACGTTTCTGTAACAAAATGACCATAGTTAACCAAAATCAGTGCATTAGTTAATAACATTATGATGATCACAATAGATTAAATCTCAAAAGCCCGATTATTTTTCTAGCCTTGGAAGTACTAGATACAAACATAAGTTTTACATTACATCATGAAATAAAAAAACAACAATGTGTCTCCTTTGAAAACATTCATATCAATTAGCCTACCCCTGCAGGTTTGTCATAATATACTTCTTCGCATTCTAGGAAAAATAAAACCTATGAAAGGGGTGAGCTCAGATACTCAGTAAGGATAACAATATAGTGGGAACTATCATAGATAAGCATAAACAATTAAGTCAATGTATAAGACTAAAACACAATCCCTTAAAATGTAAAATTAAGTATAATATGGAAAATATAAATCAAATAATTCCATTTACTTATTCTCATGGATATTCTACTAGTTAAATAATCACTTTTATTGTCAATATCTAATTTAATAAGGATGGAATGCATAATTTCGGATATCAAAACCACATAGTCAAGGCCTCGTACCAAGACTACAAATAAGATCTTGTTAAGGCCTTGTTCCATGACACTAATTTGTCTCATGAAACCCACTTATACATCAAGAAATTATAGAGGTCTCCATCTATAGAAAAGGAATTTACGTGGAAATGTTTTTCATAAATTGATGGAAAATTTATGAGCCTGTGAAAAATAACGGCGCATGATTCTGAGGCCCGGTGTACCCAGAATCAATTTATGATTTTTTTAGGTACGTTCAGTAAATGAATGAATGGGTTTTTGTAACTATTGAACCAGTGATCGAAATTGTAATATGAGGGCACAGTTGAACTCACAACGCCGTTATTTGCCTAAGGAAACTTTCATCTCGACCGTAGTTGGTCGAGAGAAGATGATAGATTTTGTGTTTTTGTGTAAAGTAATAAAATAATGTGAGTTTTCACTTTATTTTATTAGAGCCTACATGTGGGTGTTTTGTGGTTAAAACCTCTTATTAAAAGTTGGAGGTGGGACAACCACACCTTAACCTCCCTTGAGAGGATATGGTGGTGGGGTCCACCCGAACATAACCTCCTGTGAGAGGTTATGGCGTGGGGACCACACGGGGTTTACCCCTATTGATGGATGAGAGTAAAACCTCTCATGTCTCCCACATTAATGAGTGAAATACTCTTCACCTCCCCTAATTAATTCCTTGTTCCAACCCCTTGAATTAATTAATGGGATCATGTCTAAGTAATTTAATTCTACATTTGAATTTTGTACCAACATCTAAAATAATAGATAATATATTATTATTTTTTCATGACATTTCACATTATGCGGTATCCTTTGAGAGGAGAGCATGGGAGAATTAGTGTTTTCCAATGATGAAACCCATCTCCCAATGAAGAACGAAGAATGAGGAATGCCAAACTTCTTCAACTTCTTCCTCGAAGCTTCAACAGTCGAGAGACTTCTTCAACTACCAAATTCAATGACTTTGTCAACAACCAATGATCGACGATCAATGTTGGGGTGTTGTTTTGTATAATTCTTCTTTATTAATCTATTATGTGAATGAAATGAATTATTGAGGTGGATTGTAAGAATAATTGAAGTTCAATTTTCTTCCTCTTGATGAATCAATTGATACCACCCTTAACACAGAGGGTGTGGGCCAAGCCAACATTGCCAGACCCCTCCGCCGATCTTGTTTATGATTGAAATTCTACTTGGAGATGATGCAATGAGGAGATGAAAGAGTTGATGAAAAAGGTTGTGCTACCTGTGGCCTCCGCGAACTGTGCAGCCCCCATGGCGCTCTGGTGCTCCGAGCCAAACCACGACCCTCTAGCCGAACTACCCTAGCCACTCCGCCTTTGGCCCATGCAGCCCGGCTCCTGGCCATAGCCGGCCTCAAGGTCACCCACCGGCCTGCCCAATATCACACTTCCAGGCCACCGGCCTGCCTGTCCGGGTGCCCATGGCCGCTGACACCTCTCGCTGCCCGTCGCCAGGCTGCCTTGCCACACGCCTCGCAGCCCCTGAACTACCTGGCTGCACACCTCTCAGCTGCACTGGCCCGCGCTGTCCATGCCCTGCCCAAAACGGCTGCCTCCTACCCTCCACGCACCTCCCTGAGCCAGCCCCTTGCGGCGTCCCGGCAGAGCCAGCGTCCCTGCTCCCTCGCGGCTTCCCGACTGAGCCGGCATCCCGACCCCTCACGGAATCCCGACCGACCTGATGTCTCGGCACCCTAGCGGCCTCCCGGCCGAGCCGGTGTCCCCCCCCCCCCCCCATACCTCGTAGTTCCCTGGTCGAGCCTCACTCTCACGGTGCACCAAGCCTTGCCGCCTCCGAGCCCGGGTTGGACCGCTCTTGCGGCCAGTTGGGATGGGCCCAGCGGGCCGAGAAAATCCCAACGGGCCGGTCCACCCAATGAGCCAGGCCAAACCCACTAGGTCCGCACGGGTCGACCTGAACCAGGTCACCCCAGACTAAGTTGGGTCGGGTCGGTCTGACTGGGTCGGGCCGGACCCAGGCCCACTACCGACCCCTTTACATTCTTTGGCCATATCTTTGGCACCGGATGTCCGTCTGACGATCCATCAGTGGTACTGGGAATCATGTAGTGTAGTCATCACTTTTATTACAGCCCACCTGAGTTCGGGGTTTATTTGAGATATAGTCAGGTTTGATCGCACACGAATCCAATCGGGCCCCCATGACTAAAAGGCTAATAACTCATAGACCGGACATCTGATTTCCGCACATTCTATTGCGTTGAGACCCATATTATCTTGCGAACCTTTGAGATACTTATTCTTGGGACTTCGTGACAATTTCTCTATCGACACTTAGCTTGATGAGTGGACCCTCCCGGAATCAAGCTTGATTCATGCAGAACCCTATGGTAGTATGTGCACTGACGACTATTCCAGGAACCTATGTGGGTTCGACAGTACTGACGAATGTTCCTCAATTCTATGTTAGTTCGACAACACTGACGACTATTCCTGGATCCCGTATAGGTTCAACATCTCTGACTACTGTTCCTGGATCATGTGTGGGTTCGACATTTCTGACTTGTGTTCCCAGTTCCTATGTGGGTTTGATAGAATAATTGTTTCTAGATCCTTTTGGGTTTGATAGTTCCAGTTTCTGTTCCTGGATGCTTTGTGGGTTCGAAATAATAGATGATTCAGTGACTATATCTAATCATCTCTATCTCTCTACAAAATTCATATAAATGTGTGAGATGAGTGAGTAACTTTGTGTTGTCGTCATGATTTAGATGGAATACTAGATAACATAGGTATATGTATGGGCATATACCTAAGTAGAGTTATATGTTGATTTCGTACCTTTTGGTTTATCCTTTTTGGATTTGGTGATAACATGAGGTTCTATGGGTCCTTACTGTGTATATTTATACTCACCCCTGCATGGGCTGTGCTCGCACCTCGTTGTGTTGGATGCAGACGATGGACACATCTGACTGAGGCTGAGTGTACGAGGACTGGATGGTACCTGGAGGTGGACCTCATGACGAGTCTGTAACCAGAGGAGACTGATGGACATGGAGTTCGGAGGAGGCTATCTGTAAGTACACTTTATGTAAGA
Source organism: Viscum album (assembly GCA_963277665.1). Classification (NCBI taxonomy): domain Eukaryota; kingdom Viridiplantae; phylum Streptophyta; class Magnoliopsida; order Santalales; family Viscaceae; genus Viscum; species Viscum album. The sequence continues at coordinate 1,359,642,941 of OY728147.1, read as the reverse complement.
TCTATGGTGGACCATTGAAGAACTGTGTTTCACCATTAAGCTGTTTTTACCTTTTCATTTGTACTCGTACTTTCAGTTGGACTTGTATTTTGGTCTCCTTTACTATTCTGCACTCTCTTGTTATACAGTTTTTCATAGATTTTTTTATCCATATATGAACTATGTTGTGTGTTTTTTCAGTTATAAAGGAAATTTCTTTGTAGTTTAGGGATTTACGCCTTTGGTGCTAGTCAACAGCCTTTGGCCTATGGAAGGTGGGCTTGGAGTAGTCACGGAACGGGCCCTGGGAGATGGGTTATGACATATTGGTATCAATGGAGCTGGTCCTACTATAGAACATAAGACACTTATATTTTCCATGAAGCAATAGTGTTAAGGGTAATAAGTGTGGTTTTTAGTTCATGTAGTCCAGTGTTGGTGCGGTGGTCGACGTACCCATACACTAGGACCATAGCTTCTGATTTCTGACTCTATACATGAAAACACTGATTGCATGTGTGTTTTGAATGTTTTCTTAGTGATCTCTTTAGGGAATCTCATCATGTATAACATATTGACTGTAGCACACCAGTTTCATTATAGGATTCCACCACACAGATAGCCATCTAGGGTTCCAGGCACTGTACGAGATGGAAGCCCACAGAGAAATGAGGCCTCAGTGTAAAGCCCAATCACAGAAGAGGCACTAGTGGTACCACTACCTATTGCACCACCGATGCCACCAGCCCTAGTATTAGAGAGTGCATGTCTCCGGAGCATGTTGAATGAGTTCCAATGCTAGAAGTCTCCCATGTACTGGGGAGAGACGGACCTTCTAGTAGATGAGGATTGGCTGGAGGCTGTGGTGGGATTATCCAGATTGGTAGGGACACCAGAAGACCTTATGGTGATCCTCTCCGCGAGTCTCCATCTAGAAGGAGTGGGAAGATGGGGGAGCCTGATGTTCCGGGAACATGACGAGGTGACACTACTCTTGGAAGACTTTGAGAGCCTATTTTGGGCAGAGTTTATCCCAGCCACCCTACGTGTGGTTAAAATACAAGAGCTACTGCATCTACAATAGGGTAGCATGACGATAGCATAGTACTAAATGAGGTTAACCTTCATATCACACTACTCTACAAATATGGTTCGGGACCCATTATTTAGGGACCAGACCTTCAATCTAGGGCTTATGTGAGAGATTAGGGCATCGATGATCTCCCTCAGCATCTTGATGTCGGCGGGGGTGTTGGGGTGAGCCCTATTAGTAGAGAGTTTCCTTGCTAAGAAGTCACCAATAGTGAGACCCACCACTGGGCATCAGATAGAGGAGTCTTATGCAGCTGGCAGTAGACAGATGTCGTAGAGGTCCAAGCGGGCCAGACCATTCGGTGGACGACCTCAATACTCAGGTTCGGTTGTGCGAGGCACACGATACAGAGCCATTAATTCGAGGAACACGCAGTGTTTCACATGAGGTGGGTAGGGTCACATGGATCATGAATTTCCGACGTGCCATATGGGTAATTAGTAGACAATTGAGGGACCTCCCAGGTAGAGGTAGAGGTTCGATCGAGGCAATACGTAGGGCGTAGGTGGACGTGGCAGAGGATCTAGTCATGCAGTTGGTGATGGACGGTGTTACGAGGTGTTGCCACCACCACCACCAGGAGGTCCACCTCGACCATAAGTAGTTGGTGGATAGGGGAGAGCTCAATTCCCGGAACCTGAGCCTTATGATCCAGTCGCTCTGGAGATGATTTAAGTTATGATCTGTGTCTACTCCACCTTGGATATAGTTCATATAGACGCATGTTTGAATCACTATTTAATTTTCACCACCCTCTTTTAGAGCTCTAAGATTCCTACAGAGTCGTTGGCTTCATCCTTATAGAAAGAGTCTCTTATAGGAGAAGAATCAACGATCACACACTTTTTCTGGCATTTTGATCTTACTCTAGGAGGTGAGAGCTTCGACTTAGTTCTCCTCGTAGTGGTGTCGTGGCCTTATGAAGTCATCATTGGTGTGGATTGGTTATCTACATTCCTTGCTCAGATCGACTTTATTAGGAGAAAAGTGTGGTGTGTCTTCATGGATGGGACCAGGTTTAGCTTCATCGGTGAGTAGGGAGCCTTTGCAGCACAGGATGGACTTACTCGGAGGAGGGTGTAGCTGATCACTTGTCAGTTGTCCTACCTTACACTCAGAGGAGTTGATGAGGGGAGTTTGAGCTATCCTATTGTGGTGGACCAGTACGCAGATGTTTTCGCAGAAGATGTTCTAGGTCTACCTCCTAGCATAGAGGTGGACTTTTTCATTGAACTATACCTCCAGACGACATCGATATCTACACCAACATATCGTATGGCTCCCACTAAGCTTCATGAATTGCAGGTATGACTGTAGGACTTGCAGGGGAATGGATTCATCCAACCAGGTGTTTCTCCCCAGGCAACCCCCTATACTGTTCGCCAAGATAGCGGATGGAAGCTTGAGGATGTGTGTCGACTACTGTTTCCTGAACCAGGTGACCATGTAGAATAATTACCCACTCCTAAGGATTCATGACCACTTTGATCATCTGAAGGGAGCACAATGGTTCTCGATGATAGACCTCAAATCAGGCTATCACCCGCTCAGAGTTCGAGAAGAGGATGTGTAGAAGACATCCTCTAGATTTTCGTACAACCAATACGAGTTCATGGTTAGGCCTTTTGGCTTAACCAACAGTCCAGAAGTGTTCATGTGACTCATGAACAGGATCTTCCATCCATACCTTGATCGCCTTGTCGTAGTCTTCATCGACGACATTCTGATCTACTCCACTACTGAGGAGGAGCATTCCTACCATTTGTAGGTAGTACTAGACTCACTTCGAGGGCACCATAATTATGGTAATCTCTCGAAGTGCCAAATTTGGATAAGAGAGATTCACTTTGTCAGAAATTTCATCTCGGAGGATAGAGTTACAATGGATTCAACAAAGATTGAGGCGGTACTTTCTTGGGAGCCACCGAGGAGTGTGATGGAGGTTTTGAGATACCTAGGGTTCGCTGGATATTATCGGAGGCTCGTACCAGACTTCTCCAGAGTTGCAGAACCACTATTATTCTTGAAAAAGAAGGGGAAACCCTTCCTGTGGTCAGAGAGATATTAGCATAGCTTTCACAAGCTGAGGAATAGGCTGACTAGTGCCCCCATCTTGAGGCTTCTAGAGGAGGGAATAGTGTTTGTATTTTATTGAGATGCATCAGGGACCAAACTCACATGTGTCCTGATGCAGGAGTGAGTAGTGATCTCTTATGGTTCTTGTCAGTTGAGAGAACATGAAATGAACTACGCCACCCATGACCTAGTGTTAGGAGTAGTGGTCTTCACCCTGATGATATGGCAGCACCATATGATGGGAAATTGTTTTTCTGTCTACTCTGACCACCAGAGTCTCAAGAATATCTTCTCTCAGAAGGACATAAAGTTGAGATAGCAACGTTGGCTTGAGTTCCTCCAGAAATATGACTTCGAGATAGTCTATACTCATGGGGAGGGGAACATTGTAGTAGATGCACTAAGTAGTAGATCTGGAATATAGCAGCTAGGAGTGGTGACAGAGCAGCTGGCTGCTTTACATACATCCTTTGTGGACCGAGGTGGAGTAGCATTTCTTTAGTCTCTTGTAGTCACTTCTCCACTTCTTCTGTGATTTAGGGAGGAACAGCGTGGAGATGCAGACTGTTTGACACAACAAGCTCAGTTATCCACAACGTAGACACCTGATGGATTTTATGAATGTGGGTTCATGTCATCCTCTTCATAGGATGTACAATGGTGACAGTGACACTTTAGGAGGCTGTTTTGATGGAGTTACACACATTCCATCTAGCAGTATATCCTGGAGTGGTGAAGATGTACTCGGACCTTCGATGGCAGCACTGGTGGCTTGGTATGAAGAAGGTAGTAGCAGATTTTTTCCCTCGATGCCTCACTTTTCAGCATGTGAAGGTAGAAATCAGGTACTAGTAGGATTGGTTCAACCTTTAGAGGCCCCATAGTGAATGTGGTATGGGATATAAATGGACTTTATGATGGGTCTTCCTCGTATGTCTAGGGGACATGACTCTATCTGGGTGATTGTTGACCGAATCACCATGTCGGGCCACTTCCTACCGATTAGAGAGCAGGGTTCAGTAGATATCTTGTGATGCCTCTACGTGCAGGAGATTATATGGCTACATGGAGTACCTTCTTCTATGTTCTCCGATCGTGCCCCACTATTTACTTCCTGGCTATAGAATGTGTTTCATGAGGCATTCGGGATGCTACTTCGTCTGAGCACCACCTTCCATCCATGGAAAGAAGGTCAGACCGAGTAGAAAATTTAGACCCTCGAGAACATGCTTCGTGATTGCATCCTTGACTTTGGTCGTGGCTGGGAGGATCACATACCTTTTGTGGAGTTTTCATTCAACAAAAAATATCACTCAACCATAGGAATGGCACCTTTTGAGGCCTTTTCTGGTCAACCATGCAGATCACCACTATGCTGGATAGACCCCCGGGAGTCAGCACTAGTGGGACCAGAAATGGTATGGGATAACACAGAGAAAGTTCAGATCATCTAGGAGTGGATGAAGGCTACACAGAGTAGGCATAAGTCGTATGCTGACAGGGGATGGAAACCTCAGAATTTCGAGGATGGCGACCACATCTTTATATGGGTCTCCCTTGATGAGGATTATGTAGATTTTTCCATGGTGGAAAATTATCATTGATATTCAGTAGAAATTTCTAGTTCTTCAGCAGAGTAGGTGAGGTAGCATACCTCTGAGCTCTTCCACCTTAGTTTCAACAGGTGCATGACATCTTTCACGTATCCCAGCAGATGAGATTTGTCCATGACCCTTCTCGCATCATTGACCATGGAGTGAAGGAAGTCGACGATGGGGTGAATTTTACAGAGTTTCTAGTGGAGATTGAGGATCGACAAGGTCAGGTCCTTCGTGGACGGTCGATACCTCTAGTGCGCATTCGTTGGAAGCATTGGAACCTCCAGGTGAGCAAATTGGAGCGGGAGGCTCAGATGCATTCTCAGTACCCCCATTTGTTCCTTTAGTTCGAGTTGTAGCTTATGGGGACTAAAATACCTGAGTTGGGGAGAATGTAAAGACCCGGAATTTTCGTGGAATATTTTTTATTAAATACATGGAAATTTTAAGAGTCCGAAAAAACTAACGGCACATGATTCTAAGGCCTGGTGTGCCCTGAATCAATTTCTGAAGTTTTGTTTGGGTTCGTTCAGTAAACGTACTAATCGGTCTTTATAACTTTTGAACGGGTGCTTAGAATTGAAATCTAAGGGCACAGTTAAAATTGCATCCCCAGTATTCTCTTAAGGATACATTCATCTCGACCGCTTTTGGTCGAGAGTAGAAGATAATTTTTGTGTTTTTGTGGAATGTAATAGAATAAAGTAGGTTTTCACTTTATTTTACTAGAGCCTCCGTGTGGGTGTTTGGTGGTTAAAACCTCTTCATGGTAGTTAGAGGTGGGACCACCACACCCTAACCTCCCATGAGAGGTTATAGTGGTGGGGCCACCCATTCATAACCTCCCGCGAGAGGTTATGACATGGGGAACACACGGGGCTTAACCCCCCTATGGATGGATGAGATTAAAACCTCTCAACGCTCCCTCATTAATGAGGGAGGGCCTCTTCAACTCCCATAATTAATTCCTTGTGCCAAACCCTTGAATAAATTAAGGGGATCCTATATAATTAATTTAATTTTTCATTTGAATTTCATGCCAACATAAAAAATAAAAGACAGTATATTATTCTTTTTTCTTGGCATTTTTCATTCGTTGGGAGCCTTTGAGAGGTGGGCTTGGGAGAATTAGTGTTCTCCAATGAAGAACCCCATCTCCCAATGATGAACGAAGTACAAAGAAAGCTGACCTTCTTTGACTTCTTCCTCAGAGCTTCAACTGTTGTGAGATGTCTTCGACCAATGACTTATGAGACTCCGTCAAATAACAATGATCGATGATCAATGTTAGGGGGTTTTTTTGTTTAATTGTTCATTCCTTTTCTCTTCTTCGAAAGAATGGAAGTTTAATGGTTGAATGTAAGAATAATTGAAGTCCAAATTTAGTCCTCTTGATGAACCAATTGATACCACCCTAACCACGGATGGTGCGGGCCAAAACAATATGGTCCGAACCCTCTGCTGATCTATTTTATGATTGAACATTGGCTTGGCTATAAAGCAACAAGGCGACGGAAGTGATGACGACAATGGCGGCCCTACCCGCCGCTCTACCCGCGGCCTCTGTGAACCGCACCGCCCCCACAGTGCTCTGTCAATCGAGGACAAACCGCGACTCTCTTTCCAAACCACCCCAGCCTCCACGACCTCCTGGCCTCCGGGCCACCCATCGGCCCACATGGTCACTCGCCTCTCGCCCGTCGGCATGCCTGTCTGCACACTCTCCGGCCACCGGACAGCCTCGCTACACGCCTCCTGGCCGCCGTCCCTCCTGGATGTGGGCCTCCCGGACACCTGCCCACGTCTCCCAGTCAGCCCACACTAGCTGCACCCTGCCCAAAATGGCTTCCTTCTGGCCTCCGTGTGCGCCCCGTGTGCCTCCCCAATCTGATCCCCTTGCGGCCTCCCTGCCGATTCGGAGACCTGGCGCATTCGCAGCCTCCCAGGCCACCAGGCATCCTGGCCCCCTCATGGCCTCCCAGCCAAGCCGGCATCTCGGGCCCCTCACGGCGTCTCAGTCGAGCTGGCATCCCCCCCCCCCCCTCGCAGTTCCCTGGTGGAGCTACGTCGGGCCACACTCTCACGTTGCACAGGGCCGAACCGGCCCCGAGCTCAGGCCAGACCGCTCTTGCGGCCTACAGGGCTGGGACCGGTGGGCTGGGCCAAACCCAACGGGCCTGCCCGCCTAACGGGCCAGGTCGGACCACTCAAGTCAACACAGTTTGACAGGAAACGGGTCGTCCCAGACTAATTCTGGTCGAGTCGGTCCAACTGGGTCGGTCCGGACCCGGGACCACTATCGACCCCTTTACTTTCTTTGGCCTTATCTTTGGCACTGAATGTCCATTTGATGATCCTTCAGCTACGCCCGAAATCTTGGAGTGTTGTCGTCCTTTTGATTATACTCCACTGGAGTTCGGTGTTTAGTAGAGATATAGTCAGGTGGGATCGTACACGAATCCCACCAGGGCCCCAGGACTAAAATGCTAAAAACTCATTGATCGAGAATCCAATTAACGCACTGCCTATTCCGTTGAGACCCCTATAATGTGGCATAACATTGAGATAATTCTTCTTGGGACTTAGTAATATTTTATATATCGACACTCGGTGTGAGGAGTGGACCCTCCCGGAATCAAGCATGCATCGTGTGGAACCATGTGGCTGGAAATGCACTGATGACTATTCTTGGATCTTGTGTGGGTTCGATAGCACTACAAACTATTCCTGGATCCTGTGTGGGTTCAAAAGACTGATGAATGCTCTTGGATCTATACAGGTTCGACAACTCTGACTACAGTTCCAGGATCCTGTGTGGGTCCGACAATTCTAATTTATGTTCATGGATCTTGTATGGGTTCGACAAAATAGATGATTCTGTGGCTATATCTGATCATTTATACGTCTCTAAAAAAATTGTATACATGTGTGAGCTGAGTCAGCAACTTTATTTTTTCCTCATTATTGAGATGGATTACTAGATACCATAGGTATATGTATTGGAATATACCTATGTGTGATTATCTATTGATTTCATAGCATGTGGTTTATTCTTTTTTAATTTTGTGAGACCTTGAGGGTCTTGGGTTCTCTATTGAGTATCGTTATACTCACCCCTACACGAGATATGCCTACACCTCATTGTGTTGAGTGCAGATGATGGGAAGCGCTGACCGAGGATGAGTGTACGAGGACTGGACATTACCCGAAGGTGGACCTCATGATGAGTCAATACCTGGAGGATACTAACGGACATGGAGTGCTGAGGAGGCTATCTGTGCCTACCCTTCAGGTAGGATCCATGGTGGACGATCCAAGAGCTGCTTTTCACCATTAAACTATTTTTTTCCTTTTCAGTTGTACTCGTACATTCAGTGTGGCTTGAATTTTCGGCCCCTTTACTTTTAAGCACTATCTTTTATATAGTTTTACTTTTTATTTTGTATCCAACTGTGTACTATGTTCTTTGTGTTTTCAGTTATAAAGGCAATGCCTTCCCGATTTAGGGATTTACGCCTTTGGTTCCAGTAACCAGGCCCTGGCCTATGGAAGGCGGGCTTGGGGTAGTCACAGCACTGGCCCTAGGAGATTGGTCATGACAATCCACATGTTACTTAGTTAGTCCAATTCATTCCTCATATAAATGTTTTGAAACATTATATAAACATTCGTATTAAAACATGCATATGAATTGTCAATATTTTAACCAAAAACCATGAATGGTATAAAAATAAAAAATCCGCCAAAAAACATAACTCATTAAATAAAATTTGGAATATTGTAATTTAGTAAATAAACCTAAATCAATAATAATGAAGGATATTTACATAGATGAAAAAAATTCTTAAAACTATTTCAGAGAAATATCATATTTTTCTTGAAAACATTTAAATGTCTCACGATTTATCAAGAAGGTGTTAAAATATATTTTTGAATCAAATTGTCCCATAACACATTGAAAATTTTAAAAGGAATTATAATTTTGAAACATTCATGTCTATATAGATAAATCCTTAACACCATTTATTAAACATGGACATTATTGAAAAATATTTGGAAGAATAAATCGTAAAAATATTTAAAATGATATTTTAGTTAGAGTTCCTAACCAAAATGAGAAATACTTGAATTAAAATAATTGAGTTAACAAAACATTATAATATCACGTGTATAATGGGATTCATGATATACTATGTCAAAGTACAGTATGTGCACCATATAAAAGTGAATTGGCGCAAAACAATAAAGAAGTCTCAATGTGATGTAAAATGAGATAAAATACATTATAAAGACCGTATCATTAGGATAAATATAAATCGATGAGATAATTATGTATGAAAAATATAAATACACTAAATATGATTGGATATTTAGTTTAAATCAATTAGAATACATTAACACATATTCATGTAAAAACAACACCAATAACTTTCATGTTTAACTCAATGTGTGTAAATTTAGTTAATATTACTCGTATCAAGTTCATATCGATGACATGAGAATTTATCAATGGATTGATTATGTGTTTCAAAATTATATCCACACAAAGGTTAGATGAAATTACAAAATAATTAAATAAATAGGGATTTCACACAAAATCTTTGAGTAAAATAATCAATGAAGTTTTCGTAAAACCCAATGAGTAAAAATCAAAATAATAAATTTCCTTTTTGATTTGCTAAAATAAAAATCATACACCCCATGAAATAAGGATCATAAAATGAAGATTTACATACCCATAAATTAATGTATATTATAGAAAGAATACAATCATGGGAAGTACATACACCACACAAATAAAAATAGTGGCAATATAGCACGAATCCCACGGGAATAAGAAGTTAGATAAAAACCCCTTACCTTTACTTTTGAAAATTTGAGTGCCATTTAACCTCTTGTATAATAGTTAAATTATTGTTAATAAATAGTAGAAGAACCACATACATAAATATTATATCATATATGATCTTCTAATATTTCTTTTTTAGTAATATTTCAATAGTATCATTGTTTTAGTTGTTAACTGATCTATTAAACTTCTTATGTTTTGTAAAGTATGTCATGTTTTTATGGATATGATTTATTTGATTAATATACCAAATTATATTAATATATTAAAAATTATTTTATATCATAAAACGAAAATTATTCTTGAATGGTTATGATGGTAAATGAATCTCATCACGTTCGTGGAGACGGTAATCTGTACGTACGCACGAGTGATAATATCATTCTATTAATGGTGGAATAGTATATAATTGGATATTATATCACATATAAATAATCAATAACAGGATTTATTTATTATTTACATCTACTATAATCATTATTACACATATCCAAATAATGATGTGTAGAATAATAAACTACACCATGATGTGAGGATAGTAAGTCGTACCTAAGCACGTATAGAGACATTGTCATTCATAGGATGGATATAATAATGAATATCAATGTACCATATTTATAATAACATAAAAATACGTATAATTTAATACATTTATTATTTTGGTATGGGAAAAACATAAAAATACGAAGTGGAAGAAGAAAAGAACTTTGAAAGAGTTGGTGAAATTATTATCTCTTCTTCGTGTGCATCCTTCTGATTTGATCAAAAGGGATCCATTGGTTGGATTTATGGTCAATGAAAGGTCACTATGTTGAATTAAGGGTATTAGGTAGGATATTTGATCAGTTATGGCTGAGATAAATGGCTATGGATGTGTTATTGTTAAATAAGGTGAAATACCCTTTTATAAGAGAGGTGAGGGTCACTTTCGGAAATGTTTGAAATATTATTTTATTATAAAATAATTTTCACTTTATAATTACTCCAAATAAATTTATTATGAGGCTAAGGATAGAATAGGTCTAAATTATCTCAAAAAATAGGTTGTAGAAAAGTTAGGTCACCATATTAACCTTTTTTTTAGATTTAATTCTTAGTTAAATAGTTTAATTTTTACCATGACTTCTATTATTTTTATATTACATGGTTAATGAACATGCTATAAAATTAAATGAGAATTTAAAGTTGTTAATTAATGACATATAAATCATTATATATGTTCTTGGTCCAAACCATATATTTTAGGAGTATTATATCATTTAATAATATAGTATTTGTTTGAAATAGTCATTTGTGTAAATTTTGACACCGTTTAGTCTTTGGTTTTTGTGAAAGTCAAACAAATATGATTACATAGAGAAACATAAATTTAATAAATCCTAAAATATTATATTAAAATATAAATGTGGTTTAATTCATCAAAATATTCAGTTTACATTTATTTGAATATTTATAACATCAATTATTTTAGTTATTCATTAATAAGGTAATTATTGCATCATCATTGTGTCATATATAAATTTATATATTTAATCTATAAAAATTATAAATAAAATACAATGATTTAAGAATTTTTTTATCTTTATAATGAATATTTATAGTCTAATTTATCTTATGTATAACCATATATTTAAAATGTTTTATTTATTAAACATTTAATTTAAAACTTTGAAATCTTCTTTAAATAAAACAATAATAGATGTCTTAATCTTATAAAAGTGGATGAAAATGATCATATTTTATTACTAAGGTTGATTTTGGTTTAAATATAATTATCCAATATAATTATGAAATTTGTTAGTGTAATTATAATATCATTTTTACCTTTAATTACATTATTTAATTTTTACCGTGTTAAATAAAATTCAAAAGGTACTATTCCCAAAAAAAATTATATTCATCCTATTGAACAAAATTTTACTTACTGATTTCAACCATGTCTCTTGAATTTTTGAAATTAAATTCACAGAAGATGTAAAATTATGCTTTATTTAAATTTTTAAATGTTCTTAGAAGATGAGTAAATGACTGTAAAAAGTTTAATAAAATTATATATATACAATCTTATTATAAAATGTCTTAAATAATTAAATTAGACTAATATATGTATTATGTATCTATATTTACATTAATAAAAATTTAAACTAAGAATAATTATTTAAATAAAAGTCATCTTTATACAATAACGCATTTTTTCAGTATTCATCAAAAATTGATTGTTTTTAGAAAACATGCCAAAAATTCACCCAAATATAATTCTAATATTACAAATTCAAAAATGATGTCTATTTTACCAAATTGAAAACATATAAATTTTATTTATTAATTTAAAAAAAATATTCCCATTGTCAAAACAAGAAAGTGGGTTTTTGAGAAGTAAAAACTCTCCAAAGATTGATATGTTTTTATGTCCAATATAAATGTAAAATTACTACTAATGATAAAAATTGGATAAAATGGTAAAAATATAATCTAATTATAGTTAAAACTCATTCAAATGTATAATTTAACACTAGAAATTATTTTGATTAAAATATTAATTTTCCATTACAATTTATAATTTTTCACTATTCATCATAATATGAAATTTATCAGAAAAGCACCAAAAATTTATCCAAACTATATTTTTATGTCCTACTTCTAAATAAGAAGTTTTTTTTCAAAAATTAATATTTAAAAGTTTCAAATATTGAATTTACGAAGGGATCACCATTTAATGGTGATGAAATTTCAATTTTTTTAAAATACTTCTTTTATTTGAAAAATTTAATTTGTTCTTATATTATTTATAAGAAACACATAATGTGGATGTTAAAATTATATTGATTATATAATATTAAAAATGCAGTTAATACTATTCATAACCAATTTTTCAAACTGTTAGTTTCATAAGTTGTGCTACGCTCAAACTCGATGTTGCATGCCACATAAGCTATTGAATTACTTTAATTAAAATAACATACTGTGAAATATCATGGGGTTACATTCTTCCCCCCTTTTGGAAATTGAATCCCCAAGATTTTGAAATTGGTCCTGGGAACTTCATGGGAAATCCCACCTCAGAAAAAGAGTCAATGAAAATAAAACATTAAAAGATAGAAATAGAAGTACAAATGTTACCCGATATAACCCATTATAGGATTCCATGTAAGAAAACATAGATATGGAAGATAAACTAAGTGTCATGTTCTGATGGAGAGTGATAGAAAACATGATCAATAGAATGTTAACAGCATGAAAACTCCAAACATGTGATTGGTTAAACAGTCATCAGTATCCCACTAGGAAAACTAAATGGAATTTTTTTTATGTTCCATATCTTAAATTTCAGGAATTTATTCTATAGATTGAATAAGAACATAAAGATATATACGTACATTTCATGTAGAGTTTCATTATTTAATAAATTTCTTCCACTAACTCATCTTTTCTTCAAATGTTGAGTATTGAAGATGACTTGGTAACACCTTAAGTGCTAGAATAATATTTCTAGATAATCACATAATCCAAGAAAGATGAACTATATATTTCCCTTCTTTTAGAGATTACCCAAAAAAATGGTTAGTACAAGATCAGATGATCCCAAAAATGGATAATCCTTAATAGAAAGAAAAAATAATCATAATTTTCAAAATTAAACAAAAAATATCCAAATATCAATAAGGACTATTCAATAAACAATTGTCCTTAAAATCCATCAATATATCCCAAACTATGATTGAAAACCAAAACTCAGATGAACATAATCACATATTATTTTATAGTAAATCATAGTATTTCAATCCAAATATCATAAACTACTATTATTGTCTCATACTGAAGTGTAATTAAACAAATCACATATATTATATGATAGGTTAATAATTTCCATTAGTAACCTCAATCTCTATAAAAACATACAATACTAAAAAATAAAAATCCACCATTAATCCTCAAATGAAATCCCCTAGTATTCCATTTCTCTTAGGCATATAGTGTTCCCAACAGAGTGAACGTCTTCCAAAATAAAATTTATCTCTTAATCACCAAATAGTTTTCGTATAAAAAGGATATAAATTTGATAAAACAAATTATCCAAAATCAACTTATTATTGATCTATAAAATAATTTAACAAAAAATATTTAGTTACACTTAATAGGGAATTTACATAGTCTAGTGGAAAGCGATAAATACCAGTCGCACTTCTGTTGGGGGTTTAATTCCCACAGCTTTGCCTGATATGATGGGTTGTCACACAGTCTGTGTGTTATCTATTTTCAAACACTATATTTTATAACATTCCCAAAATGAAATAAATTTCTCAAAATAACCAAAACTAAATATTACCGCAAATGTTATCTCATACCTTGAATTTTCATCACAAAAATTAATAACATTCAATGGCCTCAAATTCATGGACGATATAAATCGAAATGGTTTTTATAACTATATCCACAAAAGAAAAGATAATTCTTCTTAATATAGAATTTTTACATAAAACAATACAGGGTCAGACATAGAACAGAAAATTATTCCAATGTAATCCCATCAACAAAGAGTATTAATAATTTTAAACATTTCACCATCCATTTATTTCCACATAGGTTCTTTATTGGCCTATAGATTATCTGATATAATAGGGAATTGACTCAGGTAATGCCCAAGTCCACTACATTTACGACAAATGACTATAAATGGAATCTTAGGGTCTTTTTTATTTTTCATCTATAATACTATTCATTTTTTCTAGGCAATTGATTACTTTATTTCATTCCTTCCCACACATAAAGAATTTATTTATTCCATTGAGACACTTTCATGGGTGTCTCCTTCCAAATTTCTGGAATGATGGATATTTAGCTATATTTTCCCCACAGTCACCACTGCTTGAGCTCCTATCACTCCCTGCCATTCTTTTCTTTGTTGAGTTTTGGAGTTTGTTAATATTTATATTAATGATATTATTTTTGGGAAACTTCTTCGGCATGAACATGATATCTTTAATTCCTATCAAAATTCCATTTAGTTTCTCAATTCCACAGTTATTCCCACCCTGTACATCATGTTCAATGTTACTATGATTTTCATGGAATACATCAATTAAATAAAACCAGAAAGCATTGTGTGAGTAACAATATTCATACAATCATTTAAAGAATATCATGACACCTTATTTTTAATATAAAACACCTAAGGAATAACCATTGTTATTTGTTCTCTTCTTATATTAAAATAATTCAAATTGGTTTGTAATGAACATGTGAGTTATCATAAGCATACTCCTCGACAGTGTTGTCACTAATAGTTAAGAAAGCCCTTTTTCGTGTACCGGTTCTGGTTCGAGTCTATGTAAAAGTGGTGTTTCTTGGTTTTAATCCTAGGTACATCTGTGTCCGAGCCGACTATACCTTCTTGTATCCATAAATGGGTGTATTTCGTAGAAAACCCACATAATATTTACATTACCAATATTTTTGTATGTTCATCTATACTAATCTTCATAGTCTATCTTAGGATAGTGTTTTCTAATAATATTTTTTTCTAAATCCAGCATCCAAGATTTGTAATAAACATCCTATGATACAAACTATAATGTTGTGACCCAAGTTACCCAATGTTGGTGCATTATTACCTAACATTGGCATGCTCACAATAGTTCATGTCTCGAAAGACATATTAGTTTAGTATCCTTGGAAGTACTCGATACATACATAATTTTTACATTTTATCATGACAAAAACATTGTGTCTCCTTTGACACATTTATATCCTTTATCCTATCCCAACTAGTTAATCATAATATACTTCTTCACATCTTGGGAAAAATAAAAATATGAAAATTGTGAGCTCAAATTCTCAGTAAGGATAACAATATATCGGAATCTATAATAAATTAGATT
Source organism: Viscum album (assembly GCA_963277665.1). Taxonomy (NCBI): domain Eukaryota; kingdom Viridiplantae; phylum Streptophyta; class Magnoliopsida; order Santalales; family Viscaceae; genus Viscum; species Viscum album. The sequence goes on along the minus strand of OY728147.1, from coordinate 1,359,627,467 downwards.
AAACATTTAATGCAACGTATAAGACTAAAACACAAGCCTTTAAACTCAAAAATCAGCATAATATGGAAAAGATAAATCAAATAAATTCATTTACTTATTCACATAGATATTATACTAGTTGAATAATCACATTTCAATCAACATCTAATTTCATAATGATGGAATACATATTGACGGACATCATAATCACATAGTGGAGGCCACATGCCAAGACATCAAATAAGATTTTGTCAAGGCATTGTTCCAAGACCATAGTTTGTCTCATGAGACAGACTGATGTATCGGGGAGCTATAACATGCTCTACATATCACATAACTATCCCAATTCATTCCTCATATGTAAAGGTTTAAACATAATCTGAACATTTGTATTAAAACTAGCATTTGAGTTGTCAATATTTAAACCAAAAGCCTTGAGTGGTATAAAAATAGCACACCCACAATCAAACATAACTCATTAAATAAAATTGAGAATATTGTATTATAATAAAACAACCTCAATCAATAATAATAAAGGATATTTACATAGATGAAAATAATTAGTAAAACTATTTAGGAGAAATATCCCTTTTTTCTTGAAATCATTTAAAAGTCTCACTGTTTATCAAGAAGCTGTTAAAAATATATTTTTCAATAAAAGTATCCCATACCACTTTGAAACATTTAAAAAAAAAATTAATTATAAAACATTCATATCCATATAAATAAATCCTTAACACAGTTTTTAAAACATAGATATTAATGAGATGTATTTATAAGAATAAATCTTTAAACCTTATAAAATGTTATTTTAGTTAGAGTTTCTAACCAAATGAGAGATACTTGAATTTAACTAATGTAGGTATTAAAAACATTATAATATCTTGAAAATAAAGATATTCATGATATAATATTTCAATGTACAGTATGTACACCATCTAAATGTGAATTTGAGCATAATAATAAAAAAGTCTCAAAGGAATGTAAATTTAGATGAAATACATTATAAATACTATATATTTATGATAAAGATAAATAAATCACATAATTATGTGTGAAAAATATAAATACACTCAATATGATTTGATATTTAGTGTAAATCAATACATGGACATTCAAAAATGTTCTTATAAAAACAACACCAATGACTTGGATGTTTAACTCGATGAATGGAAATTTAGTTAACATTACTTTTATAAAGTTCATATCATGAACTGAGAATTTATCAATGGAGTTATAATGTGTATATGAATTATATCCACACAAAGGGTAGTGTAAATTACTAAGTAAATAAATAAAAATTTATTTTACAAATAGTCTTGTAGTAAAATAATCTATGAAGTTTTTGTAATCCTAATGAGTGGAAATCCAAATTAGGAATTCCCTTACTGATTTGGTAACATAGGAAACATACACCCCATAAAATAAAGATCATAAAATCAATATTTAAATACCCATAAATTAAGTTATATTACAAAAAGAATACAATCATGGGAAATACATACACCTCACACAAGGAAATAATTGCAATATAGCATGAATCTCATTGGAATAAGTAGTGAGATAAAAATAGCTTACCTTGTACTTTTACTTAGTCGAGGGTAAGTTTACCTCCTATATAATATTTAAATCATTATTATTAAATTATAAAATAACTACATACATAAATATGATATCATATATGATCTTCTAATATTTCTTTGTTAATAATATTTCAGTAGTACCATTGTTTCAGGTTTTAAATGATCCATATTTTTATATGTTTTGGTACGTAAGTCATGTTTTTTATGGATGGGTTGTATTTGATTCATATCCAGAAGGATATTAGGATCTTAAACATTTTTTCAAATTATAACATAAAAATTATTCTTGAATGGTTATAATGGGAAATGAATCTCATCGCGTTCGTGGAGACGGAAATCCTTACGCACGCTCGAACGATAATATCATTCTTTTTAAGGTGAAATCATATGTAATTGCATAGTATATCATATATACATAATAATTAACATGTTATATAATTTATTTACATCAATTATACTAATTAGTATACCCATACAAATAAATAAGTGTTGAATAACAGACTACACCATAACGTGGTGACGATAAGCTATATGTACACAGGTATGGTGACTTTGTCATTCGTAGGGTGGATAGAATAATGAATAAGGTTGTAAAATATTTAAAAAAATCAATGTATGTATAAGGTACTAGATTTATTATTTTGGTATGGAAAAAAAGAAAGGAAAAGTGGAAGAAGAAAAGAACATGGAAAGAGGTGGTGAAATTATTACCACTTCTTATGGTGCCTCATTTTGGTTTGATCCAAAGGGCTCCATAAGTTGAATTTTATATAAATGTATGGCCTATAGGTTAAATGGGTGGGGTGGATATTTGATCAGGTTTTGGGAAAACCAAATAAATATGGAGGTGTGATTTTTAGAGAAGGGGAATTACCCTTTTATAAGAGAGGTGGTGGTCACTTTAGGAAAAGCACGAAATATTATTTTATTATAAATTCATTTTCGGTTTATAATGGCTCAAAATTGATTTATTTCATGGCTAAAGTGGGATGGGTCTACATTCACTCATCCAATAGGTTTTAGAAAAATTTAGGTCACCATATTAATAATATTTTTAGTTTTAATTCTTTGTTAAATAGTTTAATTTTTACCATGTCTTCTTATATTTTTATATTAAATAGTTTATAAATATAATATACAATTCCAGTAGAACCTAAAGTGGTTCAATAATGACATATATATCATTATATAAATCATTGGGTGGAACCATATATTTTTAGTAGTAATATATCATTTAATAATATAGTATTTGTTTTAAATACTCATTTATGTCAATTTTGAAACTATTTAGTATTTGGTTTTTGTGAAAGTCTTAAAAATATGATTTCATAAAAAAATACCTTTATTAAACCCAAAAAAGTCATATTAACCTATAAAATTTGTGGAATTCATCAAAAGTATCAATTTATATTTATTTTAATATTTATAACATCAATTGTTTTATTCATTCTTTGAAAAGTTAATTACTCCATCATCATTATGTCATATATAAATTTAATTATTTAATGTGTATAATTTATAAATAATATACCATTATGTAGGAAATATTTTTATCTTCTTAAAAAATAATTATAGTTGAATTTATCTTATGTATAAACCTATATTAAAAAAGTTTTTGTTATCAAAAATTGAATTTAACACTTTTAATTCTTCTTTAAATAAAATAATAATAAATCTCATAATCTAATAAAAGTGGATAAAAAATCATATTTTATTCCTAAGTATGATTTTGGTTGAAATACACTTATCCAATAGAATTAGGACATGTGTTAGGGTAATTATTATATCATTTTAACCATTGATGACCCTATTTACTTGTAACTATTGTAAATAAAATTCAAAAGTAACTATTCATAAAAAATTATATTCATTCTATTTAACCACATTTTACTTACTGATGTCAACCATGTCTCTCAGATTTTATAAATTCAATTCATAGAAGAAAGAATTTTTTTTGAGAATTTTCAATTGTACCTAGAAGATTACTAAAAGACGGTATAAAGTTCAATAAAATTTCATATATCTAATATTTTTATAAAATGACCTAAATGAATAGAATTGGACTATTATAGGTATTATTTATCTATTTTAATGTTAACATAAATTTAAATTAAAAATAATTATTTGAATAAAAATTCATCTTTAAACAACAACGTAGTGTTTTTCACTATTCATCAAAAATTGAATATTTTTCAGAAAAATACGAAAAATAATACCAAAGATATTTTTGATATTCAAAATTCAAAAATGATTTCCATTTTTTCAAATTAAAAACCTAGAAATAGTATTAATTATATAAAAAATATACCTATTTTCAAAACCAGATAGCGGGTTTTCAAGAAGTAAAAACTATCAAATGATTGATATGTGTTTATGACAAATTTAAATTTAAAATTACTTCCAATGAACATAATTGGATTAAATGATATAAATATAATCTAATTACACTTAAAACCCATTCAAATGTATAATTTGACATTATAAATTATTTTTATTAAATGTTTGGAATTAAAATTTTGTATTTTCACTATTCATTATAATGTGATAGTTATCATAAAAGCGCAGAAAATTTATTGAAACTAAATTTTTGTGTCCCACTTCAAAATAATAAGTTTTGTTTTTCAAATTGAATATATAAAAGTTTCACGTATTGGATTTAAAAAAGTTTCACCATCAAAAGGAGGTTAACATACAATTTTTGAAAAATACATCTTTTATATAAAAATTTGAATTTCATCTTATATCATGTCTAATAAATAGATAATATAGTTCTTAATGTTGTAGGGAGTATATAAAAATCAAAACATAGTGACAACAATTCATAACCTTCTTTTCGAACAGCTGCTTTGGTAAGTTTTGGTATGCTCGAACATGGTGTTGCGTATAGCACAAGCAACTGAATTGCTTTAAAAAAACCTAATATGAAATCATGGGTTGTTACAAGTACACTATAATGCCTCACTATCATCTGAATATTCAACCACCCAAACTCATCCACTTTATCTCTGTCTATAATTATAATAAAGAGGGAGGATTTGGTCAGATGATCAATCACTACCATAATACCATTTTACCATAAGGTGTTTGAGGTAGACAAACAATGAAGTCCATGGAAACCTCGTCCCACATCTACGTAGAAATGGAAAATGGATGATGCAAACTAGATGGTCCCATATGCTCTACTTTCTCCAGCTAATAATTGTTTCATCTCAATAAAAATTCAACTTTGTCTCAACTTATACCTGGCCAGCATAAATGGAGACTAACATCGTAATACATATTGGTAGTACAAGGGTGGATGACCCACTAAGACTGGTGGATATCCTATATCACCACATTAAATAAGGATGAAGACAACACTACATATCTCTTAAATCTCAAAATTCCCTCAGGAGACAATGACCACTCAGAGTAATTCTCCCCACCATTATGAAACTGCAAAGACCACTAACATATCTAATATCTGGGCTACTCTTGCTTATTCAATTACTGAAGGGTAGGAGTCAACTGAACACTGGATAAGAATACACCATAGTTGTTCTCCTTGATCTCCATGTGCATATGTGAAAATAGAAACATCATAGTCCACTCAACGTTAGAATTACTCAAATCATAAACTGGTACTTTCCAACTCAAGGAATCTTCCACCACATTTCCCATGCCCCAGGAATAAACAATATCAATGTCGATCCCCTACAGGTACTCAATCCAACACCGCTACCTCATATTTAGATCCCTTGGTGATACGACTTATGTTAGGATATTATGGTCATAGTAAACCACAAAATTCTTCCCTAAATAGGTAATGACACCCAGTCATTAAGGAATGCATCACTACATCCAACTCCAAGTTGTGAGTCAGATAATTCTTCTCATGTGGCTAGAGATAGTGAGAACCACAAGACATTACATGATTATACCCATGATTAAACACCCAAGTCCTATAACTAAAGCATCATAATAGAGCACGTAGCCCTTGCCACACTCTGGTAAGATCCAAAAATCTGTGGTGTTCATCCTCCTGTTCATCTACACAATGGATTCCTGGCAATGTGGGTTCCATTCAAACTTTAAACCATTCCGAGTGAGTGCATTCATGGATGAGGAAAGCCACGCAAAATCCTCAAAAAACGGTTTTACTATCCTACTAGGAATATAATACTCCTAATCTAGAACACATTATTTAGTTGTTCCAATTCATAATAGAACTTATTTTTTAAGGGACCACTAAAATCCTTAGTTCTGAGATGACATTCCCCAAAAACCCCACTTCCCTGATCCATAATTTCCACTTTGAAAGTTATTCATACATGCGGTGATCCTGAAAAGTGCCAAAAACAATTTGTAGGAGATTCTCAAGTTCATCCTCAGATTAATAATAAACCAGGACGTCGTGCAGAAATACCATGAAAAAGGAGTCATTATATTGGTGGAACTCCCTATTCATGAGTTCCACGAAAACTGATGGTGCATTCGTCAATCTGAATGGTATGACCAAGTACATGAAGTAGTTGTAACTAATTCGGAATGTCGTCTTCGTGATGTTTGCCACTCTCAACCTGACATGGTGGAATCATGAGTGCAAGATGATTTCATAGAACTACAATTACCCCTTCATATGGATGAACAAATCATCAATATAGTCAAAATGATATTTATTCATGATGGTTTACTTATTCATTTTCTGGTAATCCATGCACAACCAGAGGGTTTCATCAGCCTTATTTGTGAATAAAACAGGTGCAACCTAAGGAGAGGTGCTTGGGAGAATGAATCCATTGGATTTTGCATCTTACAGATATATCATCAATTCTGTTAATTCGGTGGGGGTCATGTTATATATGGGAAGAGATATAGGTTGTGTTTCTAGTGACAATTCAATCAAGAACCCCACAAACCGCTCAGGGGGTAATCCTGAAAAATAATCTTGGAATACCCCTCAGAACTCATGAAAATCATGAGGTAATCTACATTGAGAAGATCCATTATCATCCACCAATGTGAGTGATTATAAATAATAAGGAAGTCTCCCCAACTCAGGGAGTGGATGTACCGCGTGACACGACTGAGGATCCCATTATCCATAAATGAACTGAGGGCTCTCATTTCATTCCATAAAACCGACTTGTTACCAATAGCAGTAATTGAAAGTGCACCATCTAGTACATGATATTGATCACATCAAACGGTTTAATTTCTAGGACCAAGAAATCCCATTCCATTTCGACACCTGACACAGAAAGTAAAGATGATGGACACCTTAGGCCCGACTCCATTTTCATTCCCAATGGTGTTACTAACTCCATTGGAACAGATAAAATCTCGATTGTCAGTCTCAACATGTTCACAATAGTAGATGATTTTGAAGTGGTGGACACACTAGTATAAAAAATAAGGACAAATAAAGAAGATGAAATCAGAATGGTACCTCATACTGTCAAAGGTATTGCATCAAATCCCCCTAGTGCCATATCCACAGCATGCAGAATTCTGGTCCCTATTTACAAACGAATTTTTCCATATGGATTTTTCCTGGTCTAGATCGGCCCACAAAATGATCAAGTGCAACTACCATGACAACAAAACCGAGACCCCATAGTCCTAGTTAGCTCTGTCTGAACTGCCACTACCCTAGAGGCCACAGACCCAGTCCCACTCGGATAACGCCATATGGTCTAGAAAAAGTTCTTAATATGTCCCCTAAATCCACACCCATTTCAATGATTTGGAGGGTATGGACATAGAGGTCAGATGATCCCTACACTTCCGCACCGACAACACACAATGGTTTGTCTATCAGAATCTATTCATGAAGTCTTCCTCATGTGATGGTCTGAGTTTCTACCCCTCATCATCCCTTTCCCATCACGCTTCCTCTTCTTCTAAGAGGAATTACAACTTCCAAACATTGACACTACTCCAGGGAACCCTGAATTTCTTAACATATCAATATAGACCATGCAAGAAAGATCAACAACATCTAATTATGTTCCCATTACGAAAAAGAAAACTTGAGAGTAAATTTCTTATCGAAGCCCCTTATCAGACTTCCACACATTCCAAGAATCATTTGAAAAAATATCATGTGCGTACCACACATTCTCAGCAAATCGTTTACCATACTTCATCACTATATGATTCTCTTGGGAAAGATCCATGAACTCTTTAGATCTGGTGTAGGCTAGGACCTCAGGATAGTACTACTCATTAATGATATCCTTGAAATCCTTCAAACTCATATGCTCATGCTTCCTAGCTTGAAGCATCAATTCCCAACACTTACAGCTAGAAGCCTTTAGCTATAATGGGGCACATTTTACCCTGACCTCCACAGTTTTGTCAAGGAACTCAAACATATTCTCTATCTTCTCAAGCCATTACCTGCCTCTTGTGGTTATGAGCTACCTCAGAACAAAGGATGTTTATTCATCAGAAACTACTGAGATTTATCTTACTTGTATCTAGAGTGATCTCCACTACCTAGAATAAGAGAGGTAGAAAAATTATACCCTTTTCCTAAAGCATGGCCAATTTGGACCACAACATCTATGGACCTCTTATCATGTGGTGTCATAGAATACTACCCAACATCCTCTTGTTCATGCATGAGAGGTATTTGGGGAGGCATTCTGCTTCAAGAATCAATAGTCACACTAGAACATCCTTAAGACATTTAACATGAAAAATAAGATTTCATCATGAATAATATACATTAGTAAACCAGACATGTAGGAGAAACATAATAACCAAACCAATTCTCCCTTGCCCGATGCCCATGTACAATCTTTAGCCTACACATTTCACCGAGAGAATATGATAAACTAGCAACCTATCTTCTCATGGTGTCTCGAGGTGTGTCACAAGGTGTTATGTCCTAAATCCCCATTCACAACCAGAATATTGAGTCCTTATAGTCATAGATCCTGCCTAACCCAACTCATCCCAAATAAAATTACTTAAAGAAATAAACCTTTCTCTGATACTATTTATTCACAAATCAAATCAGTTCATCATCCTATTGAATTCTGACCCAGTCTATGGTAGAGCTTGAAGGGAATTCCTAATCAACATGGGTGGGAAAAAGTGATCGGGTATCAAAAGTATGATTGGTAATGATTTAGTCGAATATCCACAAATATAAAAAAAACTATCAAAATAAACCAACTCAAAAGTAAAATTCACAACCAATCAAGCCTTTAACCAACACTAGAATTTTAGTTACATGTAAAACCAAAACCCAAAAACACTATAAATTGTGGTGACAAAAAACCAACTAAAAAACTACGTCTTGGAATGAGGATACCACCCTCCAGACCTCTATACAATGTCATTCCAAGAAACCTGCTCACAATCCAGACCACTACTTCCAAAAACCATACCTTTACCTATATCAGACATAACTATATCTACAAACACCCAATGGTGTATGTAGGGTGTGAGAAATTTTCCAATAGGATTCCCTTGAAAAAATATTCCATCTACAAGTATTAAGAGACAAATACTCTTTCATTATTAGTAAAAGAAAAGAAGTAAAAGTATTTACAATTTTTACAGAGAATTTTTTTTAATGAAATATGTTTAATAAAAACGTTTTTAATGAAAATATTGTGAACTAAAACAAACATGCATACTTAATTCTATGATAACCTATGTTTCATGCCAGTGAGCATAAAGTAAACAAAATGCACCAAATATTGGAGGGGCCTCGTAGGTCCCTAGATATTAGTGTCTCAGTGTAATGTGTCTTAGAAACCACAACCCTCGCCAAGAATGGCTTAGAAACCACATACCTTTGAAAATGTGGCTTAGAAATGACAACCATCAGATAACTAGCGTACTAGTATTGTCATCTTTCCTACCTACATGGGCTTCCCACTGTGTTCTAAAACAATTTTTAAGTTTTAAAGGGTGCACATAACATAAAAAATCAAAGATAAAACACCACGCATGCCAATATACCATTTGAACCATCAACATCACTTTGAATATCCATGTTCATGTCACTTGTTATATTTATGTGTAAAATCCAAAAAGGTAATTACACACACAAAACCACCATTTGGACACCCACATTCTATATTGATATGTTACACACACCGAAACCTTGTCCAAGAATGTTTTTGGACCACTGATATTATTTGATAAACCCTTTAAAAAATTATAAAACAATTCTAAAAGTGTATCAGTGGGATTAACAAATGAAAACTCACTCAAAATTCCCATTATTAATTAAGCACACACAAATATATTTTTAGAACTAATCTTCCATTTCATACACAATCAATTAAACCAATTGAAAATGTAATGAAAACACTTTAACAATTAAACAATCACGAAGAAGATTTATAAAGAAAATTCAAAAAATTCACATGACTTTAAACACAAAAAACACACTCAAACCATGTTTTATGACAAAACATAGCTGGATACCCCAACTAAACAAATATTTCAACTCTTTCACATTCAAACAAATTAAATTTATAGATTTTAAAACATTTATAAATAGCACAATGTAGGTTCTCAGAACAAAACACATTAACATAACATAAAAAGTATACTAACAAATAAAATGCACAAAAAAACTCAGTCAAATTCACATTATCATGATGTAAACTTATATAATTTTTTTTCAAATTAATTAAATAAAAATTCTAATTCACCAGTTAATAATTGTATGTGGAATAACCTACCTCGGTGTAGGAAAGCTTCGTGAATTTGGTACACAAAAACCACTATTTGCAAACTGCACCTCAATAAACTCCATAATACCCTAGAAACATGGTATCAAACCATTCCCTTCGTGAATGGGCCACCTACCACAAAAATAATAGCTGAAAACTTACACCAATGAGATGAAGGTCTCGATAAAAAATAGGGGATCTGCCATAATGGTTTGAATGTGAATGGGGAGTCATTGTAGAGCTACGCCATGCTGAAAAATCATCCATAATGGGATGGGTGCATTGTTCTAGATGTTGTTCAAGTTGAAGGGGTTGTGTGGATTAGAAAAATATAGCAGGTAGGTGGCATGAAAAATCATTGAGAGGAAGTAGGTGGATGGCATCGCGGCTATTGGACCGGAGGAGGAGGAGCTGGCTTTTCATAGGAGGTGGAATAGGGGTAGGGTTGCTACTGGTGTTCAAAGGAAGAAAACCCTTAGCTCAATAGGGAGGATAACTAAATCCTTTTCTTTGGAGGGAGGATAACATTGATCAAGACACTTATAAAATAGATTCCATTGCATGTTCTATCCACTGTAAAACCCCACAAAGGTACAATCGTCAAGCTAGAAAATATCATGAACTCTATTATGTGGGATGAAAATCAGTTAGGATGGTGTCCTTGGGCATCGTGGAAACAGCTAGACAAAAAAACTGAGGAGAGATGTATTGGGTTGTCGAGTGTGGTTTAAACCCTAAAATCTAAGCATTCTCGATTTTCATGGGAGGATATTTATTGGAATTCATTATGGGAAATGTTCAATAAAAAAAGGATTGGGGATGACTGGATGGAATTGGATGATGATAATAAGAGGATTTCTATTCTTGGCAAACACATGGGTGATCATATATAGGTATTGAGGGACTTTGCAAGATGGAATGATGAATGGGGAGACATCAACATGTGGATAGACAACTGGGAAGGAAAGGATCTATATTTTCTAGGATGTATGGTGCTGAAAATCATTTTCAAAGAAGCCACAAGGTATCCAGCCTTTAAAAATTATATTTTAAAATTTTAGGAGCAAGAGGTTCACAAGTACATTAAGCTAGTGGAGGAGCCATATCATTCTGTGTTTGTGGGATCAAGATTAGGCAGGCTCTATATATGTGACTACAAGAACCTGACACATGTGATGGATTGTGATGATGAGTTGTATTGAAAACTATGGTGTACTACGATTACTAGAAAATTAAACATTTTGGTTCGGAGACTTAGATAACTGTCCATTCCTATAAAGGATAAAATTCAGAAGATGGTGGTGGCTCTGGAATCTTTTTTCCAATGTTGTACCTATCCCTAAAATGAATCAATTGATCACATATTTTTTACATGGGAATGGGAGAGATTGTTATGGTACATCATGATGTAGTGTATGAATAATAGTGGGAGCTATGTCTCACTTCAAAAAATCCTGGAGGATTGTATTCTTACTGCTGGATAGGCGGAGGCCAAAATTGAATTACATGGTATGATTTTTTCAGTGGCCTATTGGATCTGTTGGAATCATGTAACAATGTTAGAGAAGGTATAAAATGATCTAAAATCCTTATTATGATGCGGATTAAACTAATTGTGATAGAGATGGGTGTGCCTATTAAAGGGTGGAAAGATTCCAATCCCTTTATGAATCTTATTCTAGGGGTTTGCACGCACAATGTTGTCGGGATTCAATAGGGGAGATGGGTAAACAAGAATTATCCTCTATCAGGTGTTAAATTGAATGTGGATGACTCTTGTATAGATGGTGTTATGAGGGGGTGTCTTTATAAGGGACAACATGGGATCTATTCTCCATGACTTCAATTATAAATATGGTGTATTCAAATCTATTGGATCTGTGACACTTTCCATGGACACGAGGCTATCAATTTACAGGAACATAAACATTCAGATTTCAGAAGTGGAGTCTGATTCAACTGTTCTAATTGGGATGTTACTTAAATAGGGTAAGGTACCTTGGGAATTAGCTTATATTATTTTGAAATTTAGGAATCTTTTATGTAAAGGCACTTATATTATTCACACGTGGAGGGAGGGGAATGGTGCAGATGACACTCTGGCCAAAAAAGGCATGCTATGGGAAAGGATGATTTTGTAAACTAGCACGGGTTCCTTACCCAATACATTTAACTTTATTGGAAACAGATATGAACTATCTCATCATCATTTTCACCCTCCATGAGGCAGGATAGTACTTGGTCTGATTTCAAAAAAAAATTACCTTCGGTCAAAAAAATGGCAATAATTAATAATAATGCTCTTAAATAATAATATTATTTTTATTATTATATGTATACATAGTTCATTTCATTTATTTCTTATTCAATTTCATTCATAATTAATTAAGCGTGAACCGGGTAGGCCGCATGGTGCATCAACAAAGATGCATGGAATCGCCATTCCCCACCCATACACCGTACACCATCAATCCCAAAAAATCTACTTATTAGCTAATGTGTAAAACTAAGGTTGGGTTTGGCCCATTAAATAATAGAAAAATAAATTTCCAAAAAAAATTATGAAATAAAAGTAAGATGAATGTCATTATCGATGTGTGATGTCATGGTGTGAGAGATAAATATTTAATTACAATTTTAAATTAATAAATTAATTCACATTCAAAAAACGAGATCCTAAATAAATATTTTTTTGTCATATGATTTTATGAAACATTTATGAGACCATTGTAATTATTTTAAATAATTATAAAAGTTCTTTTAAATATAAAATCTCTATTCTTCATGTAAATAATGATTTCATATAAAAATTAAATCCTTCATATAAAAAAAATTATTTAGATAAATATTAGTTCGTTTTTGGATTCTAGATGTTGAAAATTGATTATGGTTAATTTATTTTATTTTTCTAAAATACTTCAATTTTATGTGAATAATAAAATATGTTATTTTTTGATAAATACAAAATACATGATTTATTGAGTCATATGTGATTAAGGATGATGTAAGAAAACATGGTTCAAATGAGCATGCACATATTACTATTCTTGGTCAATGGAATCAATACTATATATGGGCTAGAGAAAAATAATATATTAATGATTAAGATATTCACAAATTACTCCTCTCCTCCATTACAACCCCAACCCTAAATCCCTATTATCTTCTCTCCACTCAATACATGTTCCTTGCATAAATTCTATAAAAATTTACTTCAAATATCCTCCCCCATGTCCACAAGTTCCTGGTATCATAAAATGACCAAATCCTCTCCCTTGAATAGGTTCTCAAAGAAGATTAATTCCAGGGGAAAATTCCACTTATAAATTCATTTACATCATTTACATGTTTATTTGTTTTCATTTATATCCCCACACATCCTCATCAAAAATTTATGACAACTCCAGTACCTTACATATACTATAATTTTTTTTATTATTATGGAATAATTTATTATCATCTCTCTTTTATCCTTCTTTTATTTTAGTATTAAAAAAGACCATATGAGATGTCCTAATTTTCCACATTCATGGATGATGGGATTTCAATTTCTATTACTGTATTATATTATAATCATGAAGTCATTATTATGGCTCAACCAGACTAAAATATATTTTATACGTCTCATATATGGTTTTGGATGTTTTTTGTACACATGGGTTTTGATTTATAAATCAAAATGAGTTTGTTGTATTCAAAAACCGCTAATTAACACAAACAGTTATTATTAAATAATTTTTATAACTATTCATCTTCACTCCAAGTAAATGATTTAAATTTAAAACAATGCAACCTTATGAATTTTCACTAATAACATATAAGTTCGGTTATGGGAAACCATCTACATTTTACATGATTCTACATTCATGTATATAAGTATACCGATCCTAAAACAAACCAACCTAAACAATGAAATTTATCCTCTTAACCCATCAAAAAGGCCATGAATGATCTTTATAAGGTTATAATAAATCAAATAAAGGAAGTGTCGGTTAAGGAATTTTGAATTTATGAACTTAAATTTTACTGTTATGGTCATTATAATCATGTGGAGAACACATTCAGACTTAATGTAACAGTTTTTCATCTCACTTCCATTTTTTAGATATTCCATATTCACTACTATTACTTGTGTATGTTGTATGCATACTGACCATCAAGGATTCAAATCATGAATATATTCATTTTTTGGTTATTAATTATATCTTATTATTTTTATTAATTTTGGTTCATATGATTCAATTGATTACAAAGTTTTAAGTATTTTCTCACTGAAGCTCCATTTTTATTTGTGGTGGCCTTATTCTCTACTCACCTAAATGGAATTATTATTTATTCTTATGTAAACCTAATAAATTATGAGTTTATGTTCTATTAATTTTTACCAATATTAATCTTTAATTATTTTATGGGTAGTTTCTTGTTTTAAAATAATCATTCATAAAATTCTTCTGAAATGCACGCCCGATTCATGGAACTTCTTGAATTAAAATCTATTTTGAACATCACTCTATAATATGTTTTAAGATAGATTTATCAGTATAAAATAACTCATTTTAACATGAAAAAATATATTATGTTTAATTTATGGTTTTATGGAAGAAAACATTTCTTTTCTCTTTAAAATTTCTTTAATGAATTCCCTAAACCGCACTAAAATGTCTTAATTATAATGCTTCATTAAAAACACTTTTTACATCATTTTACTTCCGTGGGACATCATTTATTCCTCAAATTTAATATCAATTGCATCCTCTTTTCTTTTCTGGGATTTACATGTTTAAAATAATATTTATTCCAAATAATATTGATTTTTCAAAAGAACACTTCTTTCCATAGGAAAATTGAATTTTCTTACATAACCTTATATTTCATGAGATATATGACTTGTTCACCACTTATTCCTTGAATCTGGTGTATGTACCTCCCCATGGTATATCATTTAAAGAGTCTCTTTATTTTCATGATATTATCATGGATTATTATTTAAATGTCTCAAGGTGGTATATGACCCTTTGGAATTTTCAAGGATTATTTCCTCTAGAATATCACAATGTTTTCTTTTAAAAGTATCATTATTTATCTCAAAATCCTTTGATGATTCCTGTATTTCATAAAGGATTACATCAAATGGTTAGTGTTAAAGTTAAATGATTTTGGAATGTTATTAACATTTCATATGTTAGTTTCAATATGAATTTTTATGTTGATTATGTTCACCCCTTTCATATAAGGAATGCATTGGAATTAGTAAGTGATGGGTGGGGCCCTCTATATCCCCTCTATGCATTGGTAGGTCTAATGAGACAAATAGATATGGACATAGACAAGGCCTCACCCAATTATGGATATGGTTTTGGTCGAGGCCTTAACTATTTTTTGATGTCCTAGACGAGGACTTGAAGGGATGTTTTCGAATGATCTGAATATGTATTTCCCCATTACGAATCCAGTAATTGAAAGATCATGTGGTAATTAGACTAGTAGAATACCCATGATTATGTTTTATTATGGAATTATTTAATCTTATCATATTCCTTATATATTATGTTCATGTTTTTAAAGAGGCATGTGTTTTCAGTTATTCACCATCACTAATGTTTTTGTTTATGATATCATCTGTTGTAATTCTTATCCTTATTGAACATTTTGCCTCACCCCTCTCGTATGTTTTACTCATCCAAGGATGTGAATAAGTATATTATGAATGAACTGTAGGGATAACATTGGATATGTGGTTGTTTTCAAAGGAATTCCTATCTTGTATTTCTTTTCATGTTTTAATGATGAAATTATGTATGTATATTGTTTCCAAATCATCTAAACTACTCTGTACTTCAGGATATGACTTCCTTGTAATCATTCCCATGCAATGAAATAACGCACCGACATTGGGCATCTGGGGTCGGGGCATTACATTTTGTAAGATATGATGTTTAGAAGAAAAACATGAAAATAGATTTAGAAAATGATAATTATATAACAAAATCCTAAGATATACATGAGAATAGACTTGCTAGAATATCCTATAATATTTGTAAGAAAGATATTATTTTGATCTTCCTAGAATATGAATCCCTATTTGGATACTAAAATATGACATGGTTCTCACATAGGTGTACCTATAAGTGAAAACACTGACAAGGAGTTTCAGGCTTTACCTGGGGTAACATAGAGCATGAAAATGTGCCTTACTGCACAACTTGTTTGACATTCCTGGGGGATATGATTAGAATAATTAACATTTTCATTACAATCCAATATGAAGGAATTATATTGTATCCATTGTTTATGGTTCTAGGGATTGTGATGCATAAATATATGTTATTTACAATTCCAGGATTAGGGTTATATAGATTTCATAATTTTATAATCTAATTTAGTATATGGAATTGATTAGAAATTGCACCTAACAGAATGACTGAAAACATCACCCATTTATGTGATGCAAAGAGTATGAAGGATAATATCCCATATGGACATAAGCAATAATTTCTAAGGAATATAGTTTCTAGTGAATCCCCATCAGATGACGAGATAATATCATGTGTCCATAAGGTATATAAATAATTATTTGACATATATGGCTTTGAAGGGATGTAAGTGAAGATGATGGTGTTTGTGGAAAGAATGGATTAAGGGAAGAATAAAAAGTGTAGTTTATCAACATGTGGTACAACAAGAAGGAAACACACCAGTGCCTGATTTATAAGAAAAGCATTCTGTTACAAGTTTATTGAAAAGGGATAGAGTGTTCATGTTTACAGGGGTAAAAAATGGTTTTCATTGTAGAGTTATTCAACTATAAGGAAAGGGGAAACTATGTGAATAAGTGTCCCAAATGTCAATCGAATATGCCCCAAATGATGTTACTATATATTGATCAAGTCATGATATTACCACTGATTAAGTGGAATTATTAATATGAAACATTTAAAATCATTTCATTTGAATATTTTATCGGAAATGTACCGGTTATAAGAATTATGTAATATATTATGATTTTATTTTAGTACTATGTCATTAAGAATTTGAGGTCATATGATGAATTGTACCAAGGATATGTGACTCATTTGAATGTTAATATCATGAGATAGTGTATGGATGAGGGATATACAACCCTAAATATATTCATGACTATTAAGATAATTATGATGAAATTATTGATTTGGATTGTTACTCACTTCCTAGAAACTAATTATTGACTTGTCCACAAGTTGTCTAGCTATCATTTATAGTGTTTTAAGAATGTATGGATAAATGGAGTATATCCAATATCATTTTTAAGGTTGAGTTAATGTTTCCAATATTATTTTATGGTAATTTGAGTTATTACCATATTTTAGGTGGATACATAATGAATATATTCATATGTTCAAATTGTGAAAATTTAGGGATGTTGCATGTTGATTAAAGGAAAATATAGCAGTAGATGCATTGAGCAGGATGAATCATGGATTTCATAAAAAAAAATGAGGATTCCTAGGGACCTTGTGTACATGGATCGTACAAGGATGGATATGGTAATGATTCTAAAATGTTATATCCTGATCTTTTGGAAAGATAAACCATTTATGAAATGGATTATGGTGATCATTGTATGATGATTTAGAGTTTATTATCACCACATGATGAAACCTATGTTATGTTATGATATATAGACAGTTCAAGTCACGAAAAATGATGATATTGTGTTTATGAAATATAAATGTCTATTTATACTCTTATATAGTGAAATAAATACTCAACTCTATGAACAAATACTTAAACAATCATTTTTTAATACCTGTATTTTATGGTATTTTGGAAATTCACATTCATCTAAACATGTTCTCTATCACTTTCCCTCAGAATATGATGGATTTATTATTCTATCATGACCATTTTATCAAATTATAATGATTAGTTTTTTATTAAGTGATGCATTTCCATTTTTCACTTATTAATAATATATTTTAACCATATTTCTGATGTGGGTTTCCCACAAGGCAATATTCATGTCTAGGCCATCATAGTTAGAAAATCAATTTCAAAATTTTGAGAATGAGATTTTTCTAGGGATGGGAGAATGTAACACGCTAAGTATATAAAAAAATTTATTATTTAATGCAAGAACACAAAGTCTCTACAAAACAACACTTCATTTTAACTTAGCCAGTAAACATTACTTTTCCACTTCTAGAATTTGAGTTTTAGAAATCTGATATACACACTTGGGTTATGGGTGATTTTTGGAGTTTGATAGAACAAACATTATTGTTGGTGTATAGTAACCAACACTTATTAATAATAACATACCATTATGAATAGTAATAGATAGTTATGAATTGTAATATTACCCATATGAAATGTAATATGACCCTTATTAAGGGTAACCTCACCCATGAAAGTATAAATAATATTTTAATACAATATAATTGATGTAGAATATTTTATAAATTATTAATTAATTAATTGTATTTTTGTGAGTGATAAGTATTTAATTATATTTTTAAATTAATAAAATAATATATTTTTATAAAATGGGTTCCTAAATAAATATTTTTGTCATATTATTTTAAGAAAATGTTATGTGAACATAGTTCATTTTTAAATGAATTATAAAAGAAGTTTTAAATATAAAGTCTAAAATTTTCAAGTAAATAATGATTTTATTTAGAAACAAAATTTCACATATTTTAAAATATATTTTCATTAAATGGAGGCTACTTTTGTTTTTTACACATCTATAAATTTTTATGGTGGAATTTTGTGACTTTTCTAAAATACATCAATTTTAGGTGAATAATAAAATATGATAATTTATGATAAATAATAAATAAAAGAATTATTGAGTCATGGGTGATGTAAGGCTTATATAAGACCACTTGGTTCGAAATCACATGAACATATTATTATTATTGGATATAATAATCAATTCTATTGTTGGTCTTGAGTAAAATTAAAAAAATTACGATTAAGATATTCCAAAATAACTCCACTCCTCTAAGATAATACCCCCCTCACAACCTCTTATCTTCACTCCTCTAAATACATGTTCCTTGTCTACATTCTGACCAAATATCCTACCAATATATTTCTCCATTTCCAACAGCCCCTGACATCATAAAATGACAAAATTAGCTCCCCTAAATAGGCTCTCAGGAATGATTAATTGAAGACGTAAATTTCTCTTTTAAATTGTTTTAATTCCAATTTATGTTGCATTATTTTCATTAATATTCCCTTATCTCCTCATAGAAATGTTCTTAAAACTCTAGTACCTTACATGTACATTAGTTTTTTATGATTATGGAATAATTTATTATTTTATCTCCTTTACCCTTCGCTTATTCTAGTAGTAAAAAACACCAACCGAAATGTGATAATTTTCCAAATTTAATGATGATGGGGTTTCAATTTCTATTACAAACACAATTTATAGTCAAGAAGTCATTATAATAGATGAACCAGACTATAATATATTTACTATGTCTTATCTTTTATTATAGAATCATTTTTTAGAAATGGTTTTTTATTTTTAATGAAAAATGATTTCGTTGTCTTCAAAACCCGCTAATTAACCCAAACATTTATCGTTAAATAGTTTATATAATGATTCATCATCACACCAAGTAACAAAATGAAATTTATAACCATATAACCTTATGGATTTTCACTAATAATTTATAACTTCAATTTTGGACAACCAAACTAATTTTACATGATTATTCGTTCATGTATACAAGTATACCGATCATGAAACAAACTAACCCGAACAATGAAATTGAACCTCTTAAACGATCAAAAATGGGATG
Source organism: Viscum album (assembly GCA_963277665.1). Classification (NCBI taxonomy): domain Eukaryota; kingdom Viridiplantae; phylum Streptophyta; class Magnoliopsida; order Santalales; family Viscaceae; genus Viscum; species Viscum album. Next base: position 1,359,607,427 of record OY728147.1, on the reverse strand, counting down.
AATGAACTTAATAAGTATATAATAAATAAATTAAATGAATTTGAGGGTATGTAAATATTAAATAATGAACCTCTATTTTATTTTCAGGTCATTAAGATCATGTGGAGAACACCATTGGACTTTAGGTATGGTTTTCTTCATCTTAACACCAATTTTGGGAGATATTCTGTAATCACTTATTTTACCAATGTATGGTGTATGTATATTTCCCATTTATGTTTCAAATAATTAATCACCTTATTTTTATGATATTAAATTTATACTTTTATTATTATTATTTTCGGTGCATACTATTCAATTGATAACAATGTGGTAAGTATTTTTTACCAGTACCTTCATTTTCATTCAGGTTGCAGTTATTCTCTACTCACATTAATGAAAATATTATTTATTTATATGTACTCCTCATAAATTATTTTTTAATTTTTTATATATGTGTACCAATAATAATCCTTCTTTATTTAATAGGTAGTTACATGTTTTAAAATAATCATTCAGAAAATTCATTCAAAATGTAAGCTCGATGAAAGGATATTCTCTAATACTTATATATTTTGAAGTTCAATTTAATGTATGTTTTAATAAAGATTTATCTTTCTAAAATCATAAATTTTTACATGAAAAATATATTTTGGTTCATTTCTAGTTTTATGAAATAAAACATTTCATTACACTTTAAAATCACTTTTTAGAATTCCTTAAACCACACTAAAATGTTTTAATTCTAAAGTTTCATTATAAACAATTTTTATATGATTTCACATCAGTGGGAAGTCATTTATTCCATAAAAGTAATTTCAATTTCCATAACTTTTCTATTCTAGGATATATATGTTTAAAACAAGATTTACGCCAAATTAAATGATTTTACAAAATAAATATTCCATCTAAGAAAAATCTATTTTTCTCACCTCACATTAACTTTTATGATATATATGCCTTGTTAACAACTTACTTCATGTATGTGGAGTATGTAATAACAATTGTCATATCATATTAAGAGTATAATTATTCTCATGATAAACTAATAGATTTTGATTTAAATGTTTCAAGATGGTATGGGAAACATTGAAATGATTTTGGATTATTTCCTTAAGAATATATCAATGTTATCATTTTAAAGAATCATTAATTATGTCATCATCCTTTGATGATTCATGTATTTAATAGAGGTTTATATCTAATGATATCATCTAAACTATTTTGTTTATGTTTTTCTTATTAGTTTGAATTTGGATGTTCTATCATGATACTATTCAAAAATTTACTTCAAATTGATAGTGTTTATGTTAAAAGACTGGGGAATGTTATTTACATGTAATATGTTAGTTTCAATATGAATTTATATGTTGATTATTTTCACCCTTTTAATATGAGGAATTTATTGGACTTATTAAGTGATGAGTGGGGACTGTTATAACCCCTCGATTCATCCATAGATATAATGAGAAAAATAGATATGGACTTGGCCAAGGCCATGCCCATTTTTAGATATAGTTTTGGTCAAGGACTTAATCATTTTAGAACATCATGGTTGAGGCCTTGAAGGTAAGTTTCTAAATGACTGGAACTTCATTTCCCTCATTATGAAGCCAGTAATTGAAATATCATGTGGTTATTCATCTAGTAGAATATGTCTGATTATGTTTTATAATGGAAGTATTTATTCAGCACTTATTCCTGCCATATTTTGGTCATGTTTTTTTAGACGCAAGTGTTTTTAGTTATTCACCATGCATAATATTTATGTTTATGATATCTTCTACTGTAATTATTACCCTTACTTAGCATTTGAGCTCACCACTTTAAATTTTTTTTATTTTTTCCACCATGTGAATATGTATATTATGAATGAAATGCAAGGATAACCTATGAGATATTGATGTTTTAAAAGTAATTTATCTCTTGAATTTCTTTTCAAGTTGTAATGTTTATCTTATGAATATATCTTGTTTCCAAAGATACTAAATGACTTGGTCCTTCGAGATATGACTTGGTTGTAATCATGAAAATGTAATGAAATAATGTAGTGAATCTGTGTTTTTGGGGTTGGGGCATTAAAATAACCCCCCACTTGACCCTTCCCCACTCTACTCTTCTACTGAATATCTCCTTCATTAAATGTAGGATTCGAGGACCACCGCATGGATTATAGATATTTGGGTGAGTTTTCATCTCATATTCATTCTATTTGGAATTTCTACCATTATCAAGAATTTTTCTTCTTATGTTATCTAATATTCAATTTTTAAGGTGTTTTCTAGTATTCTAGTTTCATTCAAATCAAACTAAACCACTAGTCAATACCCATTGATTTGGATTCTACAAGATTTGGAGTATCTGGTCTATAACATCTAACATATTGTTTTAAATTATTTTTCTGGTTATTAATGTTATTTTAATGGAGGAAATTTCTTTTATAACCCTGAATTAAATTAATTATTTTAAATGGATTTTTCCATGTCAAATTCTTGTTTTATTAGTCATTGATCTCCTAAAATGATAATCCATGGGGGGGACCATTGGATTTTGTTTGACCTTGGAAAATAAAACCATTAGTTGTAAATTAAATTAATGGTAATAAAATATAATTTCACAATAATTGATATTATAATTGAATATGGAATAAGAAATGGATATATATATTCATTATGGAATGGTATTCCCTTTAATGAAATGAAATGTGGATTTTAAAATTACTTTTATAATTTTTTTGGAACATTATATTTTAATAATTATAAGGGAATATATAATTGGAACCATTATTTTATAAAGTGGATTCTTTTTTCAAATTGGTAAATTATTTATATATTATTTTGATTAAAAAAATGTGAACTATAATTCTTGGTCATGATTGATTTTGTAAAAATAAATTAATGAATATTGATGAATTATTTTAAGTGATTCCTTGAAATGCCAATTGCTAATTCCAATTATCTTGTCAAATGTTATTGATGAGGAGTGTAAACACATTTTCATGGTCATGGAACATGCGTTAAGATGTTTTGGGGGGAGTTTCTAGATTCCATGTGATTCTTGGTGATTATGAATTCTAGGATGAGCACTTTAGATTTCATATGGTATAAGAGTTATAAATATTAGGATGATCATTGTAAATTCAAAATTTTACGAAATACGTGGAAATTTTTGGATGAGGACCTTGACATTCATATCATTAAAAATATTTTATTGATATTGCATTCAAATCAAATTCATTGGGAATGATTGTATGAGCACTCAGATTCCTTTTAATGCTTAATCATATTAGGTAATGAAAGTATGACATCCTAGATTCCATGTGGTTACATAGGGAGTAACAATCTTTGTGACATTCTTAAAGACACCCCAAAAATGGATTATGTTAGTCGGACTAGCCCTAGGAATCACTATATAGTCTAGGGAATCTTGATTTTTGTTTAGTTATTTATTCATAGTTTATCACCAACAATATATTACCATTACATAAAATCTTTTAGAGTATTGAAAATATTTATGTCGATAATATCCACATACAACATTATCTCACACTAGTAATTTTAGGGATGTTTATTATGGTTTCATAATAAGTGTTAATCATAGCCTACATTGGATTTTATGTTTTTTGGGTACGTAAGAATATATCACTACTTCAAGGAATGATAAAGTTATATGGAAAGGCTCAATATGATGAGTTTTATATTAGAATTCTGGTTTTTGTACAAATAATCGGACCAAGAAGGTCCTGGGACCAGTTTGGAGGTGTTTATGATTTCATTTAAGTTTGGTTATTTCTTATTAGTATATTATCTACCCTTTGTTAATACTTGAAATTTTCTGAATATTGGTCATTATGGATTTTTATGCTATAGTTATTTTTGTCACATTACAAGCTTTATCTGCATTGTTCCATTACTAATATATTATTTTAATTGCTTCTTCTTCGGTAGATACTCTAACACAATAGAATATTCTATTAAATGTTACCTAAAAATTCTTCATCTCTTTTCGATTTCTTCTAGAATACATTGAGGTGTGCTAGAGGTGATACAGAAGCCACTGGTCTGGGAAACATTATGTGTTCTGGTGTGGTGGGATCTAAAAAAGCTATATCTAAGATGTTTTATTTTTTATTACTATTTTTCCAAGGTGGATAAGATATTATAAATATGTTAGGACATAGTATAGAGATCATGCCTCAGTGAAATCAACCCATTCTCTGGGAAACCTACTGTTTCCAAGGGTGGGACTTGTTGTTCTTGGATATCTCTTATTATAGTTATATTTAATTTTCACATTGATAATAAGATTCATTTATGGCATGATGGTAACATTGATTTACCTATTATGGATTGTATGGGATGATTTTTTTACAAAATTCGTGGATAATTGTAGGAAAATAGGGATTCCTATGACATGTAATATGTAAGGGAAATGGGTTCAATATGTCGATGTAGTGCATCTTATGATTAATGATAGCATGTATTATCTTTGACCCATTATATATGCCTAATTTATAACATCATATAGTCATTATTTTTATGGTAATGAGGGGTTGGTATTTAAAATATTTTCAACATTTTATATAGTGTTTCTAAATATGGAAACAATTGAATCTTATTTGATGAATTTCTAGAATTATCTCTTGATGTGTAGGAAAATATAGATCGATTGATGATCATTTGATTAAATGGGGTTCTAGTAAGTGTAAAAATAGTGGTTTTCATGTATAACATGTAAATGAATCTTTAGGTAATCAATCTATTGTATTTTATAATTATTGATCAAACTTTTTTTAAAGTGACATTGAATCTTGATATTAAGAGAATGTGAATCCTGTTATGTGGGAGATTTTGGGCATAAATTAGTTTTAAAATTTTCTTATGAGTGACTGAATATATTTTCAAATGTTGTCAATTATATAATATATGAGTTCGGTTTGAAGATCTTAAGGTTGTGTGGGGATATTGATAGAACATGGTTTTTAAAAACCATGATTTTTCTTCAACATGTTTGACATCATCTATCACTGAGACGAGGATGAGTTTCATACTTTTAGTTGTGGTTTATGTGGGACCTTCATTTAGGACATCAATAGTGGGACCCATTGGCCCTTTAGATTGACTCGAGTTATTGATTTTATACCATGTGACATCGGAGTGTATCCTTTTTGGGGTTTGACCCAAACTTGTGAGATTCATTTTTATGTGAGGTGATTTCATGTTCAGTGTTGTTAAGTGTTGGGGTGGCTGTGTTTAAGAACACATGGTACTAGTTCCTTGTTATCAGCCTGGTTATGAAGGACATGATCATTTGGATACTGGAACGTAGATGTTTTAGAAATTTTTCAGCTATGTGGATCCAATGAAGATAAGTAGTTTGGGTTTTCTAAATATAATACATGATGATAGACGTTTTTTCCCTTGGACTTTATTAATGATCAGTTTTAAGACTGTTTTATGATAGAATCTTGGATACCATTGGTATGTGGAGGGGAAATTCCAATATCATGGCCTATTTTATTGGTATGAGTTTGAGATTAGAATAAGTGATGCATGAATCCTGAGATTAGTAGTCGAGTGTTTTGAAGATGTTACAATGAAATTGTAAAATTTTGATATCTATGAGGAAAAAAACTGTATTTTTTAGAACCCATCATTCTGATTAAATTTAATTTGGTCTTAGATCATAGATTAGTGGACATGAGATGTACCGAAAGTGTGGAATTTGTGATGACATTCCTCTGATTGTGTAAAATTATAATGAACCTAGTGTTTCGTGATAGTTTATCAAGGATAATATTTTATTGTATGATTGGTTGAGTGACCAACCCAACTATGATTTGAGGTATGATTCCAGTAGTTGGGTAAAAGTTGGCATGAATTCCTATAGATTTAATATTTTCATGCTGGTTGAAGGTGGTCATATTCTTCACCTAGGAACATGTAATGTTTCATTCTAAGGAGGAGGCTCAAGGGAAATCCTTGTTAAGTAATGTTTTCCAATGAGTTATTATGTTCATGGGTTTTCCCATTTTAGCCTAGTCAGGGTATGATGAATGTTTTGTGAGTTTGAGTTTGTAGGAATGATATTTTTGTGTGAAATAACACCCAAAATTTTATTCAATAGATCAATGAATTTATAATAATTATGTGTGGTGACTCTTAACTTCTTATTTGGGAATCATTCATGTGGATGTTGAGGGCCGATGCACATGAGGATAAATTATTGGAAGAAAAACGAAATGATTTTTTATAAGAAGGAAGGAAGCCTTACTCCGTAGTTAATGTTTAAATTTAATTCCGAATTTTGTGATATATTTGTTCCAAAAGATCAAACCGGGTTTTGTTTTAACAGATAGTGAGCATGGCTAGGGAGGTACAGCATACATGTGGTAAAGGAAAGATTCATATGGCGTTGATTCTAGGGGAGAAATATCTGGATTTTTATATTATATGGAGATTTCCATAATCCTTAAAGGGTTTTGAAATTACATGAATGAATGTATTTGTGTTCCACGAATAGTGTAATGTTTTTGAGAAGTAGTTAGTGGTCTATGATTGGAGTAGTGCATGAAAGTGATAGAGTTTGTCCTTTTCTGATAATCATGTTTAATGATGGATGGGATGTGGGCTCTAAGAGTGGGATATTGATTAATTAAATTTATAAAATTTACACTTGTATTTTGGGGTGAATAATTTCATTCATGGGAATGTAATCATTGAGAGAGAAGGGTTGTTATTGTATGGGGTTAGTTTTTGGATGGTCATGATGACACCTGATGTTAGTGCTTGTTTACTTTATAAGTAATCAATATAACTTCATGGTTACACTGGTTAATATTAGTGTGATTATAGGTGGTTTTGGATAGGTTATTTTAGTATCTATATGAAATTATTTGACCAATGTGTGGGATGGTATACTGGCAGGTTGGTGCTCTGGTGAGAGGAGAGTAAATGGAGAAAGTGGTTGGTAATGGTCCATGTAATTACACTATGAGGCCAGGGTTGGAAATCGATGTGTTCATAGGAGTAACATGGGATTCAATGATGTATTATGGTATCATGGATTGTAGTTTTAATAGTGTATTGGTGTTGTTAGTCAAGCATGCTTATCACGGATTGTTCGAAGGTTGTTTTACTATCCATTTATAGGTGATTCGATGTGGTGAATCTAAAACCACTTCATGTGTGTCCATGAAATACATTGGAAACAGTTTGTGTTCTAGTAGGGTATTTTCAAGGAAGGTATGGCGAATTTTCATTGTTTAATAAAGGAGGAGACAAATCTATTTCTGTATCAACTATGGAAATAATATTTGGTACCATGTTGATCAGTTCTCTTTTACTTTTAGAGAGAAGCTACATCAGAAACCATGTTCAGTTAGTTAGTGGAACACTGATAATGTTCATTGGGAGAAAAATATAAATGATGGGAGGTACCAAGGATTGAATCGACCCTGTGATCTAAATCCTGGGGTTGGGAGCAATGGAATATAGGTAAATCAGCAGGATGATTCCATTGAGGTGCCTTGAGATATATGGGGGATGTATATAAATGTATCTGTGTGTAATTATGATATTGTTATCTTATTATTGACTAGTATTTTTCTTATCATTTGGAAATATTTTTTAATATTTTTTGAATTCTAGGATATAAAATGAAAATTTTCATTCATGTTGACGGTCTATGTATGTGGGAAAATGCTAGTAGATTGAAATTAGTACTTCTTGAAGATGAAAATTGGTATTATGTGGATTTTGTAATCCGAAGATGTAGGGACGATCCTTGAAACCTTTTGGGAATTTCAATTTTATATTAGTGTGTGGGATATTTGGAGAACTGAGCATAAAAATTTAATGTTGAGAGTTTCAAATCTTGAAGGGATTTTTTGAGTTGTTTTTTAGGCCATAGAGTCATATTGGGTCCTCAAGAATGTATCAGGGGATTTTTTATTGATAATATTTGGTTTTCGTTAACAACATGGGGCACACAGTCTTCTCCCAGTTCACTATAATTGTGCACTCCAACCATGAAACCGATTTTTTATGGTTCAAAAAAATATTAAATAGTCTTAGTGGACCTAAGAAACTCTTAATCCTCTACAATAAATTTTATAGGCATGCATTATGTTTTTTAAACCAGTTTCACTAACAATAAGACTTGGTGTGCCTTGATAGAGAAGTCCTGATGGTTGGTTCATAGTCTGGAAACTATGTTGCAAAACTGGGAACATATTCTTATGTGGATAAACTGAATTTCCCCCTCCACCCTTAAATATGTTTCACACCATTTTCATCCCAATTCCTTAATGTATCATCCCCCACTCTACCCTCCCTCTCTTATCTTTTCCCTTGAGTATTATCTTCTATGTGGTGTCTGATTCGAGTTTCATCACTCGAATTAGGGATCCTCATGTGATTCTACCTATATTCTTCCATAAATTTTTGTTTTCATTTTTTTGAATCATATTATAGCTAATATGATCTTTTCATATAATATTTTGGGTTTTCAATTTTCTTCTAATTCATGGAGAATTAGTGGTTGATGATCATTAGGTGGGCTTCTTGAGGCATGACTTATGTGACCCCTTATATTTTACCTTATTTATTATCTAATTTATGTATGTATTCTTGGTATTTTCAGACCATCCATTCCATTATAAATAATAAATTATAATTTTTTTTAAATATATTTTTCCCTAATTAAACTCTATTTTTAATCATGACATGATCAATATAAATGATGATCCCATGGTGAGAAACTGAGTAATATCCTTTAACTAGGTTTAAAATTAAATCATTGGTTGGAAATTAAATCAATGGTTGTGATATGGATTTTAAAAAATATCAATATTTCTAATTTAAATGGAATTTTAAATGGATAAATGTATTAGAAATTGAATGGAACCTTATTTAATGAAATTTGAGGTGGGTTTTATAATGTCTTGAAAAACATGAATTGTCACCCATTGTTTTAGAAATCCTAATAAAATTAGTATTTGGATCCCTTATTTTATTAAATTGCTTTTTTATATGTGTAAAATTGTGTATTGTTTGTTTTATTAATAAACTTTAAATTGTTAACATAGATCATGATGGCCAGGTTAAATCTATATTAATGATTCATGATGTATCTTTTTAAGGTATTACATGAAAATTTAATTGATCACATAAATTATATAATGAAAGGTTATTGATATTGATTGTAAATTCCTTAGGGTGTCATGGTACCTTAGGTTTAGAATGTTAGGATAAGAACCTAGATTTTATATGATGGTTTTTGATTGGGAATTCTAGGAAAAGTACCTCGGATTACATATAGAACATGAGTTTGGAATATTTGGACGATCTATATGGATGACACATGATCTTAGATAAATGGGACTATTAGGATGTGGAACTATAATTTTGTATGATGCATGCAATTTTTAATATCAGAATGGGATTCAAATTCCATATGATTTCTAGATAGGGTGGTTTGATACTAATTGAATATTCAAAATATTAGGTAATTCCAAAAAGATTAATAGGTTTCTGTATGGTTATATAGGGAATCATGATCATCGTATTGTCCTCAAACCACCCCAACACAATTAATGGATGGTAGTACTGACATCGGGCGTCACAAAAATGTTTGGTACATCATGTGTTTTTTAGTTATTTATTCACTACATATCACTTATAATTTATTGATTTAATATAAAATGTTTTATAACCACAAAATATTTTATATTGAGAAATTCCTCAAAATGATTTATCTTGGAAATCATATATTAGAAATGCCATTAGTCGTGTTATATTGACTTATACTCAATCCAACAAGAGTCACCATGGAACGTGGCTAACCAAGAAGATATCACTACTTTTTTGCATGTTATAGGTGTAGGGAAAGAAATAACCTAATGAAATTTGTCTTGGATTACCTATATGAGTATGAATGATTATATCGAGATGGTCCTAAGACACATTCAGATTTGTTCTTGGAATATTTTTATTTTAGGAATTGATTTTCCAATATTCTATCCATCTAGAGGGTACCCATTATATGTATATAATTTCAATAATTATTTAATATGACTAAATAGTTTTTTAAACTTACACTAAATTTTAGCTATGTTAGTTGATTAATATTTTTTTTGGTATTTGAATTATTATAACATCTCAGTCACATGGTAATTTCCTCCCCATTGTAACCTAATTGGATCTCACATATAGTTATTAGCATTTGACATGTGAGCATGAGTTCATATGATGATGTGAAGAATAATAGTATGGGAACCATTAAGTTGATATGGTCAATGGGATGTCACATAATGAATCCCATTAAAATGATAATAATAAAATATACAAGCCACAATGTATAGATCCTAGAAATTAATGGAATCACATGAACATTTGGTGTTTTGATTGTCCCATATAGACCCATAGCTGAATCTTATTTTCTATATAATTATTTTGATGGATCAATATACATATCCTTGGATAGAAACCCTGAATTCACAATTATTTTATCACATCAATGTAGTATCACATCATTATCACTTGAGAATTAATAGTTGGATGATGGGATGTGCCTCAGGGCATCCCCATGGTCACCATCATACCTAATCATTTTAGCAGGTCAGTTCCTTGTATATATTTATAGAAATATAGGGATTCATAAAAATTAACTTAGTGAAATCACAAAAACATGGTCGGATTTGACAAAATCTCCAACCCCATCACTTATATCTGTAGCCACTCAGGCTGACATAATAAGTTCATTTTCTAAAATGATACTCAATAGCATCTCTATCTGATCCCATATTCTCTCTCTCATTATATCCCCAAGTCACCATGGAACAAAATGGAGTCCCCTATGTCTCACTAAGGCCTCCATGACCTCCTAGAAAATCACACTACTATGATAAATTTAGGACCATTCAATTTTTTTAGATTCCTATGTCGGTCCAAACACCAAACCAGTCTTCTAATACCTATATGGTCAAATAACTGACGTGATCACATACTAGTGGGGGAGTAAAACTCTTCCCAAAATCATATCAATTATTCTTATGGCTCTAGGTTATCTCACATAGGAACCCCTCTTCTCTCCATCCTAATTAATCACTCTAATCTATAGTTATATTTCTCCAAGACAACTATAACAAGGAACACTAATCCTTAATAATAATAGTCTAATAAGTCCACACCCCATGAGGGGTTCCTATATCACAAGTAACAAGGATCAATTTTAATCTAGATCCATTAGTGGATGAGAAGTATATCAAGTAGAAAAGGGTCCCTGAGGGCCCCTGTGACCATTTTAAATTCAGTAGTGTAATTCACTTTTCATTTGACAATTCAAATTATTTATAGACACCCACTGACTAATGTTGTGGGGACACACACACCAAATGCACATAATTAAGTAAAAAATAATAAACAGAATTTGAATATTGTATACATTCCTTACAGTAAAGTGAAAATCCTTTTTAAAGTGGCACGACAACTCATGAAATGGATCACCAATCCCATCTATCCATCATCCAAGACACGTAATAGCATGTAGTACATCGTTGTTTCCTAATAGTACAAAAAAAATCATGTTTATAAAACATAGACAACTAACTAAAACAATTATGGTAGATAGTTAGTCTATGTTTAAAACACACATTAATAGACAATATACTATAATCAAACTATAGGAGTTCAATAATGCACTTGACTAATTTGTTGAATAGAGAGGGAGAGAGAGATAGAGAGAAAGAAACTGAGAGACATAGGCATATTGGATGTTTGGATATCAATATTGATTGTGTAATGTAATTAAGTAGTTTCAGGGCTCATGAGTTGTGGTATTTTATAAATTAAATTGATTAACTAATTTTTGGTATTATATTTGATATTATGTGGGTCCAATGGTTATGTGATCACAACCCCTACATGGTGACCCTCTTCTCCCATGTTCAGGTAATCACAAAATTTACAAATCATGTTTTTCATGATAGAATTTGTAATATTTGTTTTCCAAAATATGACAATGACCATGCCTATATTTAGTATAACCAGTTGTTTAGTTCTTAAATGATCTATTTGGATTAAAATACTGATGTTCATGATAAAATAAAAATCAAGTCTTTGAAATTTTATGAAATAAACTACAATAATAAAATTATTTTAAAATGATGGTAATAAAGATATAAGGACACATTCCCCATATGGCTACATAACCCTGCCACATGGTTGGTTTTACTTCCTCATCCAAGTGATTAGGTAATAATGGGAAGAAATAAAAAAAAGGAGAGATAAAATTGGTGAGGACTATGCACATCAAATCTTTCTTCTCCATGCATTGATATCTAGATATGTTTTCTGATGTACCATCCATCTATATTTATAGAACTACATGGGGCTATTATTGAATTTATTTTTCTATTAATTTGTCCCATAATAGAGCCTGGGTATACCCCTAGTAATAAATGGTAGTCTCATGTTATCAACTGTATCCAATGAGGAATAATATATCAATTTTACTCATCGCTAGGTTTATCTCAGGACATTCACGACGTTTTTTTATTCCAAGACATGAAATCATCACGCCCTCTTATTAATGATTTTTCACCACTTAACATCCTAGATTTTTTCACAACCTATATTTTGATCATTTATTGTGATTTTTTCAATATGTGAATCTTATTTTTCTATCTCTAAAAGTATCGTATCACCATGCTTCAGTATTTTTAGACCTAGGGAGTGTTCCATAGGCATCCTTCATCGTTAGAAGCCATCATTTCTATGGTGTCACACCACACCACTTCGAATAACACTGTTAAGTGTCATGTTTTCTTCAGTTTCATAATTTATTTTGAATATAGGTTGTATCATACAATAAATCTCTCATCATGTTATGATATCCAAACATTGGAAAAATATAAATTATATTATGCAAATTAATTTACTAAAATAGCCTAAAATATATGCTTTAAATACCGATATCCACACATATTTCCTTATATCATTTCCAAACCACCATATCAAAAAATTATAATCAAATTATAATTAAATTATTTATTATAGTTAATTTAATGAATTTTAACATTTAATTTAAATAGGCCTAAATGCCTAAAACTCACTAGTTTAACAGATCACATCGAATTTACTAAGGATAGTGTGGTGTTTATCCCCAACAATACCCTCAAAATTTTTAATATGAAACACCCAATCAATAATGATGATTGATCATCCATATAAATCAAATTATTTCGAAAATCCATGAAAAAATTGGTTTCCCACCACTAATATGACACGAAATTGCCTAAATAAAATGTATTTGGTTCACCATTAGGCATTTCTATAGAAAACCCCTTTGATTGATATGATCTCTACCATGTTTGGTTAGAAATATCTAGAATTAAGAAAATATACGGTAACAAAATTAGTTATAATAGAAGGAAGACAACATAGAGGTAAGGAGGATGAATATATATTAGAATCCCTACCTGATCTCACCAAAAATCACCATGAAGAAATGAAAAAGGAGGGGGTGATAATTGAATACATACTTCATGCAGATGCTCAAATGTTAGGAGAAAGTGGGGATGTGGCCCCTTTTAATATTTTTAAAAAATACACATTTATTGTAACATGATACATACGGTCAAACCTTGACTTCATTGTTGTTCCCTCAGAGCTCTTGGACAACTCTCTCACAGGTTATACTCAACTGATGTACCCATTTGATGGTGTGAATGCCACTATCTTTCATTGAATGTGTTAATTCTATTGATTTTAGAAGACATGGTTTATATTCCTCCTTTGATGATTGAATAAATACCAAGGACCACTACTAAGGCTCATCCCAATTATTATACCATTGTCAATGGACATTCAAATGGTCGGTAACTTCTTCCCTGTCTCATTTCATAGAACACGCCATCAACCAACCCATTATTTCAAATTCCTACTTATATTTTCATCCCATCTAGACATGGGTAATTTTAATGTGTGTACTATAACACATCTCATCCATGAGAATTCTCATCAAAATTTTCACCATCAATCCTCAAACAAATTAGGTTTCCAAACTATGCTTATTTCACGACATTATACATAAGAGTGCTGAAAATACATCTAAAGTAGAAATCTAAAGAATGGATGAATAATTAGTAAACAATAGATCCACCACTTGTATCCATAACTAATTCCCCATGATGGCACTCCCTGGATCTCGCCTATCCCAATACACACACAAGTCATCAACCAAATTATTCCATGTTCTATAGTGATCCTCGTTATTAGACATAGATTATATTAGATGATTCCAAGACACAATACCTACTACAATTGAATTAACCTATCAATACACCCATGCCCAAATCTATTAAAATCCTTGTGTGGTTTACAAATTAAAAACCCTAATCCTAAATAAAAACACTGGTTGGATCATGTTACCATTACGTGTCTCAACTCTTAACCGAATCAGAAAGGTATCCACTACCCATGTAAAATTTATAAATTGGTGGAATCTTCTTTGAAAATCTCAGACCAAACATTAGATAACCCACTTAATACAAAATAAAATCTACCCAAATCATAGTACCAACATCCCTTAAGTTTATAATAATTTTCATCATAACAGAAACGTTTACTATATTCCTTCAACTGAGTTGCCCACTGAATCACATGAAGAAATATGTTCATCCCCTAGATGAGGTAATAAATTATTAATTAACCTATTAACCATGAAATAGAACTAATTCATTCCCAAAAAAATGAAACATACTCTTTTTTCACCCCTTAAACCAACAACAATCATGATTAACCTACACTATGTCTTCTAAAAGTCATTTCGACCATCAAACGAATGATCTCAGTCGGAAAAATGAATTTTCCAACCTGAGGGGAATGATTTAATATCCCAAAATCAATAAATTATCACACATAACAACCAGAAATGGTTGTACTACATGTAATCTAGTTATGACACACAATATCAAATACCGCACATTCTCTAGACATGAGAATGTTCACTTATACCCCCACTCAGATTCATCAGAAATGATGTTCGAACACTCAACAACCTAAAGTAGGATACCCACTACCTGATTTCATCCATTCACTCTTCCAGTTAAAAAACAATTTCAATCTACCAAACATGTCGCTACCCCCAATACATGGAAATCTCATCCCATCAATACCTAACAAGAATTCTCCCAAAACAGTTATTCCACCACACTTGATACAATTCTGATTTCTCCAGTACATCATAGGGTTGTATCCTATATCATCAAGACCATATTTTTCATTTCCCTTAAGTGTTTCATAAATTCATTATTCATAAATCCATAACTCTCCACTCACAGAATAATAATTTAAATGAGTACACTATTTAAATGGGACATACTATTCATATCTCATCCCACACATCACTTCGATGATCCTTTAACAACCAATAAATCAATAAAATCATTCTCATGTGAGTTATTAAAAAAATATTAATCTTTTCATCTCATAATTGTCTATGTTGGATTAACTTGGACACCCATCCTCATGATTGGTCACTTTTTAGGTTCTACTATCTATCACACGATCACCGACAATATGAAGTCATTCACAAAATCACTAGGTTCCATCCACATTACACCATTTTCATGATATGCTATCTATAAAAATAAATCAAGTCAATTATCTCACTTATCCATCTCATTAAATTAACCCTTTATACCCAAGTCACTAGAACACAATGTTCTCATTGCCAAAAATTTGAAGGCAACACCATGACTATGTCACGTTCCTAATAGCATTGCACATGCTTCAAATTTGACATAAATAATATCATCATAATGACCATTCTAAAAGAACTCATAGTGCCAATTTAACCTATTACATGGGATAACCTAGTTGATATCACTCCACTCCATTACAAAGGACCATCTCCATAAGTCCCTAATCCATATCACAAAGCACCAGGATCTCCAACCTAACCCATAGTCTATGAATCATGAAACCCTCATCTCATGGGAAACACATCTATGATACTAACTAAATGTGATGAAGAAAACTCAAAACCCAAAAACAACCAATATTGTCTCAAAGGTTAAATTAATAGATATCATGTTATATTCAATTTTCAAGAAGGATACAGATCATCATCGGGTATCTGCATATGGGATAACCCCTCAAAATGCCAAAATCCATGATTGATTCTCATCAGACCTCAATGAATTGGATCCAAACCACCCTAGTATGACACATTATTTAGTCAAAATACATATAAATAAGTAATTTTACATTGATCCGAAATGGGTAATCGAAGTCAGTGGTTTGGTTATGTATAATGAAACTAAGTAGATATATGGTAATACATAACATTGGTTATTGTTGAATCTTCTAACTACCACACATAAATACATTTCTAAAAAAAATTATTTTTAACCTTTATTTTTTATTTCAAAGGCATAATATTTCTTTTTGACTTGCCAGGGTCATTATACGTTTGATGTTCTAAGGGACCACAACATCGTCATCAATATACATCATTTCATATATACACATAACTAGAAATTGATGAAAATAAATATAAAAGATGTCCAAGATGATAATAAATTGACAATGTAAATATAAAAAAATTGAGTATTTATTAGCACATTAAACCAATAATCAGTAGTCATTATTGATAATAATCACACCATCAAGTACTACATATATTATTAATTTTATTTTCCAAATATAATTCATGAACACTTGTCTCTTGAAAACATGATAAGATATGAAACCAGTGAAAAATCATAAATCATACTATGTAAACCATATGTATATCACAAAAGTGAAAAATAAAATAACAATCACATTGAAATCAAAAACAATAATCCTATATCACTAGTAACATAGAAATCTCACCAGAACAAGTGTCCATGATGGAGCAATCCAATATCTATAATAGGTTTTTACAAATTCTTATTTTACCAGTTTACTAACTCATGAAAATAAATAGGCATAATAAAACTACAACACATTTTATGATACCAATCACATAAAACAATTGATACCACTTATGACCACCCCCATATCACAAGCTACTTGACAACTGTCTCATATTAGGTTTTTTACAAGACCATAGGACCGACTCCCTATATTATAGAGTTGTCTGACTACAAGTGGTGGTATAGGCTAGCATTTTTCGGATACTATTGCCCCAAAATGGTGGTAACAATAATAAGTAAAATAACCATGTCTCAGACTTCAATTAACATTAGAGTGCGAAGGATAAATGAAAATTCCCAACATAATTATTTTAACTATGGAATCCATAAATTCATACAAATTTGATCTCCCATCATCTCAAATAAATATACAAATAAAGATATAAAAAATAATAAAATAAAGTTTCAGGAGGCTCTACTATGTGCCCAATACAATCATTAATATTGACCCCAACCCCACACTATATTTTATAGTCGGATCATCAACATCATATCAGGTATTTTCCCAACCTATTACTATGACATGTGAGAAATGTACATAGCTATCAATGTTTCATGGAAACAATAAAAAGGTTTGAGTAAATAACAATGTAAGGAACTTGCAACATGGTCTCCTACATAACCAGTAAATGTAGATAATGTGAATGTGGCAGGATTTGAATTATAAAACAGATCTGATAAAATAACAAATAAATAAACCATTATAAATATTTGGGTTCAATAAACTTCATCGAGCATATATAATTTTAGTTGAAATGAGGTATCACTGGTAATTTCATGATATCATGTTAATAATATAAATCATAAATACTAGGGTATAAGCCATGAATCCCTAATAACCAGTCCCAAATTACTAATATATCATTATGAATGGATCAAAAACCAAATCCTATATGTCCTAGGATTCTCTCTAAACTCTAGTTATAATGAATGGATCATAGTTGATTTACATGCATCCTAAAAAATCACTAATTAAAAATCATAAACAATTTCAACATGAGAAATGGTATGATCCCATGAATCATGGGAATCCAAATTATACAATTATCGTTTCACTGCATCGACTGGCCAAATCCTATGGGGTAACCCAGGAATAACATGATATTGATAATAATAATATTCCAAATCCAAAACTGTAAGAATAATGTTCTTTCATGAGGTATGAAATATTCTTCATTATATTAATTTTTAGTTTAAATGAACTATAATGACTTATAATATTTTACATTTATGTTCATGGAGTTATCGAGTGGTGTTTGGGGCTTCTTTGGAAATCGTAAGCTGGATTTTGGGAAGTAAGATGTTCGTACAGTTAGTTGAAACTTTGGTGGGCAGGCTACATGGTTTTTACTAAAATTGGAATACCTGAACATATAGCAGGAGGATCCCACATTGTTTGAAAAACTAATTGGATTGAAGTACATGCACTTGTGGTAGCCTTAACAATTTTGGACAGTGGGATAAGACACAGTTTTCACATGGTTTGATAAACTGTGAACACAAATGGTTTGAGGTTAACACCCTTACCGATGTGGGTTCATGGTTGGAGAATGATTTTTCCAATCCTCTAGCAAAATTATGTGACTTAAAAAATATTGAGGTAAATTACGATTTTCCCTTAAAAATCATCTAACATCAAATTTAATTTTCTTATCTCCTCTTTTGTAAGACAACAACACCCTGGAAGCTTCTAGTTGATCCAATTTATCAATCATTATCACTCTATTTCATATGGACTCAATATCGAGTATTGGTCATCACATTGTATCCATTACTATGAGTAGTCAATTACTTTTTTGTAATTATTCATTCATCATTGTGTCGGCTTCACTGTTTTGGTGCACTGCAATATGACCCTTTTCGTGTTCTTCTTTTATTATTTGTTATCCCCTGATCTATGACGAATCAAGAGATGATACTGGATGATAAATCAACAATTAACCAATAGTATGTGTTTTCATTAATTTTGTTCAATGTCAAAGTGTTTATATATTTTTTTTGTTCAACATTCTCAATTTTTTGAGTGTCTCCTTGAAATTGAATTTATTCCATTATTAAAATTGACATGTATAACATGGGTAATTAAAGAGACTCATTAATAAATATTTAATGGTTAAGGAACTTTAATTTAAACCCCCTTTAGTTACTTCTATAATTAGTTGGACCACCATGGTTTGATTCTGAACTAGTTAGACATTATGTGCATCATTTCCCCTTTCCATGTGATGTTAAATGATGAAATGAATTGTAATTTTGGATTTTATGTTGAATTGGTTTATATAAGGGAATGAATTATCATATCCCTAGGATATGACAAAGTAGATTATAGTTTAAAAATTATTTTCCCATATAATGAATGTCACATGTGAGATAATTGTAGAACTAATACTTATAAGCTTAGTCTATGCCATCAGCAGCCTTATAAAGAGAGCTTAAATTGAAATGATCATGGTGATGATATTTGAAATAATTAATTCAAATTGATAGAGTATATATATATATATACACACACACACACACGTATATATATATATATACCCTCGATGACACATGGGTTCTCATATGAACACCAGTGAAAGAATAATTTGGCTACTACTTTGCTTATTCCTGAGTGAAAGTTGTAATTCTGAGTGGACTACAAAGGAAGAACTCAGGGGGATAACAACCCTATGATCATGTGATACATGGAATCCTTTTGGATGGATAAGGAAAAACTCTAAGGGTTGATTATATATATGGCCAAGGGACACTTGGACTCCTTTTTTTGATTTCCAAGGATAGTCTCGTAGGTAAGTGGATTATATATTCCAAGGGTGACACTTGTTCTCCCTTAGTGGACCACCAAGGAGGGACTCAGTGAGAGATGATGTTAAATGACAGCTTGAGAGATTCTAGAACACCATTGAAGAAATCCTAGGATGCGATTAGAAGTCTCATACATCATACTAAACATGGAGTTATACCTAGATTCCCAATAAAGAATGATAAAGAAGGTATAAGGTTTATAATTGAAATTAAAATTGTTTTATTGATATGAGGTGTCTTCTAAGACAATGTATAATATCTTATGCAGTCATTAAATTACATTTCATTTATGGATTTGTTATGAATCATTGACCACATATCCTTGAGGATGATGTTGGGAAATATTCTAGGTCTCGAGACATGTTTATTAAATGAATCAGGATTCTATGGTTATACATGGCTGAATATTTATACATAAATATTACGCCTATTCCCAAAGTAGGTATGAGAGGACAATAGTCCATGGGATCCAAGAACATTATGAGTTGCATAATTTTATTACATCATATATATATTCTATTTAAAACATCACACAATTATTATAATATATAAATTGAATGGAAGCCATTAGACATCGTTTTTGGTGGCATATTAGGATTTATTTCTCACACCCAAGTCAGGATGCCTTTGGTACCTCATAATTTTATATGAAAGTAATTATGCATAAGGGAAAGCACCACGGGGCAGGGTTATTATTGGTTCCAATGAGCATGGAGAAAAGGAACAATATATGGCTCATGAATCTATATGGGATAGTTATCACCTTTCTGTTTTTTGTAAAATGTATTCCACAATTTTATGTAAATCAGTTTAGGACGGTTTTTAGAAATGACATGTATCATCATCACATGCATATAAAATTACTCCTAGAATTATTTATCTATTCCCATAGTTTAAGTATTGACCAATTTATTTACTACTTTATTTATTAATTTTAGTAAATTTACCATTATTTTACACTTTGATAAGGGGGCATCGTCTCCACACAAACACTCCCTAGGCTCTCACTTCTTGTCAGTAGCCTTTGACGTTTGGCGAGATGTACCTAGGGCCATTTGACCAATTTGTAATGGGGCACATTTAAGTGTAATATGGGTCTAGGATTTTGAAATGTGATATTTTAGAAGTATTTTATGGTCTTCATTTATATTTTGTGATAATAGAATGAGATAGCAAGGAATATGAATTTGGTAATGATCTATGTCGGGGAAAAGATAATCAACAGACAATAAGAACCCAAATTTCCTCAAATGAAAGTTATTGTTTTCAAGATTTAGGCTATTTTAGTTGATTTTATTCCACCATTTGGTTATTCAATTGAGTTGTGATGTTAGTAATAATATAATTTTGGTTTCTATTTTGTTACAACCTGATGAAATGAAGGCAATCCATCTCATGAATCAATTTAGTAAATTATTAGAAATCACAAACCGTGTATGATTCCATTCCATAAAGGTGGAATTTACTATTTAATTATTGTGACATGTGAAGTTATTGATATACATAATTCTTGATAGATATTTTTGGGAGAGGACTGATAAAACATGGTGAGTACTTTTAGTGACTATTCTAACCTAAATAGGGTTTTCCTAGATAGGTTACATCAAAATTGCTAAGTAGCCAATTAAGCCATGTTGATTCATGGAACATGAGTCACATTGACTGCAATGTGTTATGGTATAAATTAGAAGGATAACATTATTTGAGTAATTATTATTATGGGACCTTGTGAATCTGTAGTGAGACACCATTTCGTTCACCAATTTTAAATGGAATGTTAAATGAAAATGAATTCAAGTGGAAAAACATAGAAACTAAATTTTTTATCATAGAGAAATTTTACAAACCTTATTAGTGTTAAGTAGGTAGTATATATTCCTTTTATATGATCTATATAATTCCTAGAATTAAATCAAGGAATATGCAGTTAGATGTGTTCATATATGGGAATAATTTTACCTATCCTATTTAAATTTATAATCTTTTAGATGTTTTTGAATCTTGATATGAGGTGTGGGATTGAAATTTTAGAAGTATTTAATCGGGAACTCCACCAGTCACATGCCCGGAGGGTTATAGTGACCATGACATAGATGTGGTGGTCCATGGGATACCAATGTATCCTACAGTAGTGACAAGTGAGGTACTAGTGATTATACCAGACATAGGAACTGGGGAAGAATTCCATGAATGATTTATGTGTTTCATGTAGATCATTTAGGGAGAACCACAACCTATCCTAACTAAGGAAGAGTTAATGCATGAGTAATAGTAGTAGAATTCACTCAAATTTTTTTTTTGTGATGGTAGAATAGAGGCTATAGAGTCATCTCTAGAGTCCATGATGTATATATTCAATCTTCTTGAGACACATCCTGAGAGGATAGTAAAGCTCGCTGCTTATATTTTGTGTGATTCTACCAGGATAAGGTGGGAAGTCATTACGTAGAAGGATTATCATGTGGAGATGGAATTTAGGGATTCTAATATCAAATTTTATTCTTAATTCTATACCAATATTCTATGAGGTGATAGTTCCTATGATTCATAAAATTGGAGATGGGTGTGAAATCAGTCATGCATTAGTTAAGCCATTTTACAAAAAATCAAAAGCTTCACACCTCTTCTGGTTGGTGAAGAGTTTTCTAAGGTTAGGGGATTTGAGGAAGGACTTATTTATAATATATGATTATAGGTGAATTTATTTTTCATGAATACCAATTTTGATATGATGAATCATGTCCTTATCATAAATAGAAACCTAATAGATTTTGGGGATGGGATCCATGGTGGTTCGACGCCTAGGTCTGGTGCTACACTGTCCAATAGTAGGAAACACCAACTGAAAATTTTTTGTGGTGACCATAGTAGCTGGATCATATATTCAATCACCCAGGTGAGGTACCACTATTGAAATAGACCAGGAACTACATGACTTCAATGCATGAGAGACCCAGTCGAGTGCAGGTATGTTCATGAGATTGGACATCTATAATAATTTTGTAGACATTTTCATTTAGAATCCAGATAAATAGGGTTTGAACCAACTCCATCTTTATGATTGGTGTTTGTAGATTCTCATTTGGAATAAATTTGGACTACAGCCAACCATTAAGGCTGAGGAGGTGGTTGGGGTCATGATAGTCAAACCCCATATTTTTAGTGGCATCATAGAAAATCTTCTTTTGGTATCCATTTTGTATCATAGGTCCACAAATAAAGATAGATATATGTTGAAATGCTAAAACATGAGGATAATAATATCAAACCGTATACTAAGAGGGGTACTATTATAGTACCCTAAACATTAGAATATAATATTCTATGCATCATCACTTCTCGTAGCATTATATTTATGTCCGTTGTAGAGATCCATAGGATTTGGGTTCAGTGTAATGAGGGATTTATGATTATTGATAGATTGTTGGGATGTAAAATAGAAGATAGAAATTATTTTAGGGATATCCCCTTGATATTTTAGGGTTTCACTTTGTATATGGCCTCGTTTTCCTTTAGATAATAGGTTTTGACTTAATCCTTGGGAGGAACTGGTGGGTTCTCTTTTATAATTTTGTTTATTTATATCCTTATAGGGTGACCTTCACATCACCATAGGGTAGAGAGTTTATTCAAAAGGTTCAATGGAATTTCCATCTAATTTGAGTAAGCCCAATGCATCATGGCCTAGGATGAATGATATCCCAGATATTGTGTTTATATCTAGTCGATGAGGGAACAAACAAGAAATATTTATTTCTAGTGGTCGATATATTCAACAGTTTTTTCCTAGATTAATCTATAGTTTTTCCTACCATAATATATGTAGAGTTTTTTATTGATCTATTTTAATGGGATGCACAAATATTTATTCCTATTTATAGGATGGCTACTACTATGATGTAAGATCTCAAGTGGTAGCTATAGAATTTAGTGGAAAAGGGGTTTAGTCGCCCCAGTTCTTCTCTGGGGAGTTCCCTAGTATTTTTTTTGAAAAATATCGACAGTATCCTTAGTTTATGAATGGATTAAAAAAATAAACAAAATTATTGTTAAGAACTAGTACCCTCTACCCCAGATAGGTAACCTTTTTTATTATCTCAAAAGAAGTCAGGTATTGTCAAAAATTGACTTGATATCTAGATATAATTAGGTTCATCATTGATAAACATATATACCTCCTACAAATTTTCGTATTAGGTATCTTATATATAATTATTTGGTTATTCCATGCAGTCTAGTAAACACACAATCAATTTTCATAGAACTAATGAACCGAATCATTAATAATTATTTTTTATGTAATGGTATTCATTGATAACAACTTCGTGTATTCTCATAGTCGACACGAAAATGAAAAATTACATTAGATATTATTTTATACAATGAGATATCATCCTTTACATGAAAATATCATAACGTTCCAATTTTGGATGGATTATGTTCACTTCATATCTCAAATTATCTCAGCGATAACAATATAAATTGGCCCAGAAAAGGTGAGGGTTGTAGTTTCCTAGGAGAAAACCAAGAACTTATTTTAGATACAATGTTTCTTGGGGAAGACTGGATAGTACTATAATTTCATACAAGACATATCGTTCGTAGAATCACCTATTATTGTATTAAATAAGAGTGGTGTCATGTTTTTATAGTTAGATACCGGCGATGAATCCTTTTTGGTGTCGAAATTGAAATTGACTTTATCGATGATAATAATTTTCCCAAATCCAAGGAGTTATACTATATATTATTAAGCATTAGGTATCAGTCTAGATATAGTTATTATGAAAGGGGGTAGATTCATAGCAAACTAGTCCCATAAATTAAGACCATGTGAGAGGAATTACATGACACACAATATCGTGTTTTCAAAAAAATTTCATACATTGTGTTGTTGCAGAAATTACATACATGGGGACTATTTTGTGGTGTTCACATATAAAAAAATCCTTAAGTACAAATTTTCATAACATTATCATATTCTTAAGAAAGTTATGGTTACTAGAATACATATAGTCATTCAATATAGAGATTACCAAAATGCTTGGGAATAGAAATTTAGTGGTTGATTCACTGAGTTGGATAACTCATATACATGTACATAAGCATTCAAATAGTGAGTGGCATCTTTTAAATTTTTTCTCTTAGATGCACTTTGAGGTTTAATAAATTCAATGGTAGAATTTTCTATCGTCCATAATTGTAACCATGACCATACTATGTTGAGTGTGGATGAGGAAGAAATTGGAATCTCATAGCCTAGACCTATGAGATAGTGTGGAAGGTGAGAAAATACCTCCAAATTATACCATAGGTGACGTTGAAATTCTACATGTCCATTGTTTTGTGTGGGTCTCAATACGCATCCACTAGGAGATCATATAAGATATTCATTCCTCAAAATTATCACTACACCTCAGCATCACCAATATGTATATAGTTTTACATTGATGATTCATGTGTCTGGGTAAGAATGTTTATGTAGTTGGTTTTGAAATGACGTCTTATACATGTTAGCAGGTGATGAAAGAACACCAACAACCAGAAAAACTTTTATAGGAGCTTCAATTATAGAGTAGAAACGGGATAATGTTGTGATATATTTTTTGACTAGGATACCATGTTCACTATTAGGAAATGATGATGTTTGGAATATTTTTTATAGGATAAGAAGGTTTTCGCATTTTCGACTTGTCAATGATTCCTTTTCAGTAGATGTGATTTGTAGGTTGTTTATCTCTGATACATTACAACCTCACTAGGAACCCCAAACAATCATTTTAGATAAAGATGATGGGTTTAATTCACAAATAAGGAAAGGGTTACAAAGGTAATTATATACATCTATTATTCTAAGCATGAAATATCATCCTCAAACTAGTGGTCAAATAGAACTCGTGATTTATGTTCTTAAAGACATGCTCTATGAATGTGTCATTGAATTCAGAGGTGCTTTGGAGAGTAATATTCCCCTGGTTGAGTTCTCCAACAATAATAGATTTCATGATAGTATAAATATGGTTCCTTATGAGGATATATATGGTAGTCTATGTCAACCAACATTTTCCCTTTCAGTGGAAGAAAAGGTAGATACTCATGGGTCTCACCTTGTATAGTGGAAAACATGGCAGGTTTAGTGGATTCAAAAAATGAATAACTACTATAATGTATTGATATAAGTAATATGATGATTACTATTGAATACCTCTAGAGTGAAATTTTGGTTATCATGTATTTTTATGTCTCACTATGTCTAGTACATAAGATTATTTGGAGATAGGGTAAAATTCAACTTTTATTTGTCAGGTCGTTCAAGATTCATGAGGGAGTTATCCAAGTAGCCCATCGATTGCAATTAACTTAGAAGAAATATACCATTCATGATGGCTTACATGTATCATCACTGCATTGTTACCATTAAGATCCATATAATTATTTTTAGCCTTAGGAAGCTGAGTTACATGTAAATGAGTCCTTTAAGGTGCATAATATTCATATAATTAATTTGATCATGATGATACTACAATGCTAGTAAACTCCTATAGTGTTTTTTATATAGAAGCACAACATTTTAGAAGAAAAGAACCTAGAGGGGTAGGATGATTTATGTGATCAGTGTTTAGAGTTATTATATAGTGATTCATGACCACCCTTCAATGGGGAATTCATAGATGGTTTACTTTAAGTAATGATGTTTATAAGAACATGGATCTTTCTTGAGGTACAACATCTTTTTCATTCCTTTAATT
This sequence comes from Viscum album, assembly GCA_963277665.1. Taxonomy (NCBI): domain Eukaryota; kingdom Viridiplantae; phylum Streptophyta; class Magnoliopsida; order Santalales; family Viscaceae; genus Viscum; species Viscum album. Next base: position 1,359,580,931 of record OY728147.1, on the reverse strand, counting down.
TTCATTTAAATTTCTTATTTATTGATTTGGGTGACAACCCTTGGAGTCATGGATGTATTAGGGGTTTTGGGGCTAGTTAATATCCTAAAAACTAGATTTTGGGGAGAAATTAGTAGGATGGAAGGTTAGTTGAAATAATATGGATCATGCCACATTGTTAATACTAAATGTAGCATACCTGGGTATAGAGTATGAAGAGACAAAGTGTTTTGAAAAAACATGAAGATTGAGGTTTACACCAATGTGGTGGTATCTATAGTTATTGATAGTGGTTCCACACACATTTTGAGAAAGGTTTGTAAAACTGTGCATACTAACCATTTGAGATGCCCCTCCATAAAATAGTGGGATCAGAGATGGTACATAGTATCTCCAATCATGTGTCCCAATAAATTTTGGGGAAATTATCATTTTCCCTTAAAAACCTATGAAAACCTAATTTTTAGTTCTTTCATACTCCATCATTGGAAAAATCACTTTTTAGATCCTTCTCATTCCAATTCTAGATTTGGATCCCTTACCTCAGTATTGAATCAGAATCTAGTGTCAATAATCTTGTTGGATCTACACTGGTTACTAATAAATTCCATTTGTTTTATTATTCATTCCTCTTAGTATTAACTGTGCTATTTAAGAGAAAGATAATAAGAAAAATTTCTAGGTTCTTCATCCTTTCATTATCTTTTCTACTGATCTGAGTGAAATTACGTTATGATACTAGATGAGAACTCCATTATCATCTCATTGTAGGTGGTCTTGGGCTTTCTCATCAATTTCACCGCGTTTATACATATTTAATTGCCCCATGATCGCATTTTTCCAAGAATCACCTTGAAATGGAATTTATTCTCCGGTTAAAATGGATCAGTATGACTTCTGTAATTAATGATACTCATTGTTAAATTTATAATTGTTAAGGACCTTGAATTCAAACCACCCATTGGGTGAGCTGTTTAATTAATGAGACCACCAAGGCTAGCTTATGTACTTGTAACCTATAAATTGTGTTGTTTCCCCATGCAATGGGATTCTAAATTATGAATTGAATTAAAAATTGATGTTTATATTGAATTAGTTAATGTAATGGAATAGAATAACATATCCATAGGACATGGCAATGCATTTTCATTTATAATCATGAAATACCCTTACAATGAAATTCCCAAATGAGATAATTATAAGACTATGGCTTATAGGATTATCCCATGCCTTGAACCACACTATATGGTGTTATTAAAATGAAAGGAACATGGTGATGAACTTTGAAATAATTAAATTAAATTGATTAAGGGTTTATATATATATATACATTGGGTGACACATGGGCTCTTATTTGACCACCATGGATGAACTCATTTGGACACTACCTTGCTTATGCCCATGTGACACTTGGACTCCCTTATGGACATCCAATGATATACTCATGGGGATCACTATAATATTCCCAATTGATATGTGGAATAATTACAGGTTTCAAATGATAGAAAAATAGGTTTGATTCTATACACTCCCAAGTTATACATGGACCCTTTATATGGACAGTGAAGGATGGACTCATAGAAAATTTGGTTACATATTCCATTGGTGACACATGAGATCCCTTATTGGACCACCAATGATATAATTAGTATGCAATGATGTTTGATAGAGATATTATTTTCATCATTTTAATGTATATTTCCACGATTTAATCAAATACAATTTATCAATATGAGAATGTTGATTTAGGGAATATTTTGATCATAAATGTAAAACTTGGTTTAAACTAGACTTTTGATTGAATTTTGTAACAAGACTATTTTCGGAAAAACATGTGCAATATTTTTCCTATTAGAGATATTATTTTTTGTATAAAACATGGATTTATTTTCAAAATATTATTCTTCTGAACTAGGATCTGATTCAAACAACTAAAGGCCCAAAAAAAATTTAATCATGTAAGTAAATGTTTTAGAAAGACAGTCTCGAATTCACAACCATAACAGATCCCCAACTTGATCAATACACCTCTAATTGAGGTGATTCAACCAGGAATGGAACAATGCATCATACGATAGTTTTTCCATGATACTTCATAGAGTTATGTCCCGAACCTTAATCGGGTCTCGTGCCGTGACTACCCCAAGCCTGCCTTCCATTGGCTAGAGGTTGGAAACTAGAACCAATGGGGAATTCCAGATAAAAAGTGAAGGAATTTCCTTTAAACCTGTATCACACATAGTTTGAACACATGCAGTAAATGAAATAAGTACTAATATTGAACAAAGTGTTCTGAATGTAATTGGTCCAGTATACAACCCAACTGAACAACAAGTATAAGTACACGTAAAAAGATAAGAAGCTCCTACATCATACTCTGGGAAAATCTTACCTGAAGGGTAGGTACAGATCATGAACAACACGTCCTTAAGGTATGTCGTGTCTAGTCCATCTCCAAGTAGCCTCCCATCCGGCTCCCTTAGCATTGATCAATACTGACAGTCATCTTGACAGAACACAACAAGGTACAGGCGAAGCCCATGCAGGGGTTAGCATAACAATACTCAGTAAGGGACCCTGATACCTCTAAAGGTCTACCAGGATCCACTAAGGACAAACCATAGTAGTAAGATACAATCACGAAGTATCAACCATCCCTACATAGGTATATTCCCATACATGTACCTAAGTTATCAATCATAGTCCGACTCCAACACTTGAGCCCAATCACAATCCATTCCACAAAATATGCAATGTCAATCAAATCGACGATAACCACTTAAATTCAAGAGTCAGCTCACACAGGTATATAACTCTAGTAGAGGGGTAGAGATGATTAGATGTAACAACTAAATCATATCCTCTGTCAAACCCACATTGGATCTTGGATCAGTATCGGCAATGTCGAACCCACGGAGGATCCCGGTACAGAAGTAATCGCTGTCAAACCCACGGAGGATCCCTATCCAGCATCATCACAATTGAACCCATGGAGGATCCTGGTCTAGTATCATTGTTGTCGAACCCATGTAGGGTCCAGGTATAGTAGTAGGTCCACGTATGATCCAAGCTGATGCTATCTCCTCCTAGAGTGAGCTCACACTACCAAAACCAGTGTGTAATCATCGAATACTCTTCTGTAGGAGTCTGTAGCCATAAGGATCGTTCCAACAGCTCCATCGGAATCTCCGAGCTCCGCACGAGGGTAGCGGAAAAAAAATAATGTCTTGAACCTGTGACTATAAGTACTGTAGAAAGGGTGGATTAGACACATATAGTACCTTTAATCATCTCAAGTGTTCCGTGGTCATAGTCCTCAACATCATGGACTTAGCCTGCCCCTGTCCGCTAGCTCCCTGTGGTCGGGGTAGACCTATTGGTGGTGGTGGTGTTAGGACCGCGAAATGTCATCCACCACCATGTGCTCGACCAGCTCTTCTTCTATGTCCGCCTGCTCTAGGAAGTCCACCATAGTCAAAAATCTGTTTCTACATGGGAGGTCCCTATATTTTCTATTGATCAACTGCATGGCGAGTCGGGTAGTCATGAGCCATGTGACCCAGCCTATCGCATGCATAGAACTGCTTGCTCCTCGTATGGATGGCTCTGTCTCCAATGCATCGCACAAAAAAACCTGTAACCTAGGGTCGCCCACCTGATGGCCTGTCCACTTAGTCCTCTATGAAATCTGTCTACTGTCGGCTGTAGAAGACTCCGCTACATTTTTCCTAATGGTGGGTCCCACTGTTGGTTACTACTCAGCAAGAAAACTCTCCACAAGAAGGGCTCACTCCAGCACATCCCCCGCATCAGGATGCTGCGGGAGATCATCGAATCACTGATCATATGCTTGAGTCCCTTCTCAAAGGTCTAAGCCCTGAAGAACAGGACCCACACCATATCTGTGATGTAGCACGAGATATCAGTTGTTCCACAGTCATGATTTCCTGCTACAGATGATGATGTTATTGAATCCGCACCACACGAAGGGTGGTTGGATCAAAATCTGACCAAAATAGGACCATGAAGTCTGCCTAGAGAAGTGATGCCTCGTCATGCACCTGGAAAATCAGGCTCCACCATCTGTTTGCTACTTCCTATAAGAGACTTGTGACAAGGATGACCATAAGGTCGGCTGGTGTCCCTACCAATATGAAAACTCTCACAACAGCCTTCAACCAATCTTAGCTGTATGTCAGTCCCTCTATCCCCTAATCCTGGGTGGCCTCTGGCACTGGAACTCATGTAACACACTCAGATGACGTGCACACTCTACTACAAAAGCGAGTGGTGTCGGTGGCCAGTGGTTAGAGGTGTCGTTGGTGCCTCCACTGTGACGGGGCTCTGCACCAAGACTTCATCAATCGATGGGATACCATCTCATACACATCCCAGAACACTAGATGGATACCTACATGGGGCCTTCCTAAAAAGAAACAGGTGTTCCTTAGTCAAAACAATATACCTGGTGAGCTGACAAAAGGTAATCACAATGAAAACTTTTCAATGGAAAAAAACACGCAATCGGTGTTTTTGTGCACTAGGTCGGAAATCAGAAGTCAGAGTCCAAGTGTTTGGAGAGGTTGTCTGCCGCACCAACACCAGTTTCCCTGAACTAATGAACACACCCAAAACACTTGACACTATTTCAATTAAACGAATCAGAGTACAATTTCTATAGTAGAACCGACTCCTCTAATAAAAATTTGTCATGACTCGTCCTTAGGGCCCGTACCGTGACTACCCCAACCCGCCTTCCATAGGTCAGGGGCTAGCGACTAGCACCAAAGGAGAATCCCTAATTAAAAGGGAAGGCATTACCTTTAAACATGTATCACACATAGTCTGAACACTTGTAGTAAAAACAACATATACTAATATAGAAAAAAAGTGTGCTGATAGTATGTGGGCCAGTATAGAAACCCAACTGAACAACAAGTACATGTACAAGTAAAAAAGATAAGAAGCACATGGGTTATCCTCAGGGAAAATACTACCTGTTGTGTAGGTAAAAATCTCGAACTACATGTCACTATGGTATTCGTGTTTAGACCAGCTCCGAGAAACCTCCTGTCCTGCTCCCTCTGCCTCGATCACTGGTGACCGTCGTCCGCACAGAACACAACAATGTGTGGGCGAAGCCCGTGCAGGGGTGAGTATAACAATACTTAGTAAGGGACCCCGAGACCCCCGAAGGTATCCCAAAATCCACTAAGGATAAAACACTGTAGTAAGATACAATCACAAAGTATCAACCATCCCTACATAGGTAAATTCCCATACATATACCAAAATTACCAACCAAAGTTCAGCTCCAACACTCGAGCCCAAGCACAAGCCATTCCACAACAGAAGTAATGTCAATCATCTAGATGATAACAACTTAAAGTCAAGACTCAACTCACATGGGTATTTAACACAAGTAGAGGGGCATAGATGATTAGATTTAGCCACTAAATCATCTGCTCAGTCAAACCCACATATGTTCCTAGATCAGTATCAGCGTTGTAGAACCCACAGAGATTCCCAGTACAAAAGACATCGTTGTTGAACCCATAGAGGATCCTGGTCCAGAATCATCTCTGTCAAACCCACAGAGGATCCAGATCTAGTATCATTGCTGTCGAACCCACGGTGGATCCTGCTACGGTATTAGGTCCACGTAGGATCTTATCATGTCAGTCGCAGCCAACCATAGGGTTCTCGCACACAACACGCTCGATTCTGGGAGAGTCTGGTCCTCTAGCCAAGTGTCGATATATCATCTACCATGAAGTATTGATTTGATATATCCAGTAGTTCTGTCTTATCATAAGAAACCCAATGAGAATATGACACGTCAATCAGACGCCCGGTCTGTGAGTTATGGGCATTTCTGCTCTGAGGGCCCGGTTGAATTTAGGTTCAATCCAACCTGTCCATGCCCCAACTGTGTCCAAACCTCATGTAGGGTATTCAAAAATAACTTTCTCCTTCCAATCATCCCATCCACGCAGATGGTTAATTAATCGGACACCCTTAGCCCAAGAAAATGGCAAAAATGTTAAATGGGTTAGCCCTGGGTCCGGGTCCTGTCCGACCCCGCCGGACCATCCCGACCTGACCCGGGTCGAGATCTAGTTCGTGGGTTAGATCTGGCCCACCGAAATCAGCCTTTCCCATCGTGGCGGCTCATCCTGCAGGTGGACTGGCTCGCACCGATGGCCAAGCCCGAGGAGGCGCGGTGGCCCAGCCCAAGGCCCAGCCCAGGGGGGGGGGGGTGGGGGCGGAGGCCCTGCCCAGCCGGCCTGCATGGCCAGCGGGTGTGTCAGCTAGGGGCGGCGCCCTGTCGGGACCACACTATCAATTAAGGGGGGGAGGGGGGTTACAACCCCCATCTTTAGCAATGGAATGTTCGTGGTACTGACCCTGTAACCACAAGACCCTTTAGGTCCTGCCTGCAGCGCGCCCGCCAGCGGCAGGCTAAGCTAGCCCCCCTCCTCCGTCCGTCCTGGCCCATGGTCGCGGTTCTTCTCCAGCGCGGCGTGATGGCACCGCTCCCAACCATTCCGACTACCGCGGCCTTCGTGGCCGCGACTCCTTCCTCCGGTGCGGTGCGACTGCACCGCGCCCTTCCAGCACCGTCACGGCCCGCCCGCCTGTAGCCCAGTTCTCCGTGGGGCGCGCCAACGTCGTGCCCCTCCGGTGGGCCAGTGGCCCTTAAGCCATCGGATTATTCCACAGCCTTCTTTTTGTTGTTTGTTGAGCATACCACCGTGGCCCATCGGTTGTGGAACATTCCTCCGGTGGTGTTGTTGCGCCGCCACCGCCATCAATGAACTAGATCCAATAGAGGGTTGTCAGGCTGTGTTTGTTCAGGCCATACCCACCATGTTAGGGTGATAGTAAACAGAAATTACCAATGCTCAATAATGATGAAGAAAGAACATCTAAATCAATCAAGACAACACCTACATCATTTTTCATTCATTGACGATGGAATTTGGAATCGTCATTGGCAGCGTTCTACCCAGGCGGATTTTCATCCTTTGATGCTGAAAAAGATCATACGTCATCGGAGGTGGATGTTCTTCCCTTTAAAGGTGGTTCCTCTCACTTCTCTAGCATGGTGGAAGAAGTAGGTGGAAGGTGGTGGAGAAAGGAGGATGAAGATCTTTCTCCAGTGGATCCTCCTCTCCAACTAAGAAGGCTCCTCTGATAATTAATTAAGGGTGGAGTTACTTGAATTATTGTGGGGTTGTAGACCCCACATTAATTAAACTAAATTGGAATAAAAAGAAAATACTTTTCATGTATGTTATTTTTATTTTACTTATTTATTTTTTTTACAAAAACCTCGTGGGTGAAAACTCCACAAACTCTCTAGCCCGAACGTAGATTAGGTGAAGGTCTCACTAAGAAATCATTGGCTCTATGAGTTCAACGGTGCCCTCAGAATTCGATTCCAAGAACCGATTCAGAAGTTACCAAAACCCGCTCAAAAACCCACAAGAACACACTTAGAAACTTAGGAAAAACATTCTGAGCACTACGGGCCTCTAAATAATACATCGTTAGAAACTACAGACTCAGAACAATTCCATATATTTTAAAAAGAAATTTAAATGGGATTTTCCAGGTCACTAAATGTTATGATATCATACAGTTGGCCTTTGAATGTAATATTTTGATGGAAGATTCTAGGAAACATTTCCAAAAAATGTATCACTAAAACATAAATTCCTAACTCTGATATCTTTCGACCTATAGTTTTGATTTTTTGAGTATGGGTGTGAACCATATTTTGGAACAACTTTTATAAAGGAGTGAATAATTTAATTGGCCTTTTCATGGTCATTAATGCATTATATGTGGAATTTGGGGAGTATGATGGGGAGGAATAAATATTTGGAGTAAATGACCATAAATCCCAATACACATGTCCCAATAATTTTAAATTATTGGGATAGATGGAAAATGATATTATAAATAACTTTAATGTAAGACTCAAAGTGGAATTCAATCATTAATTGGGGATGAAAAACATCACATTGTGGGGGGAAATTTTACCTATAAAAGAAGAAGATCTCACACCTCTCAAATCATTCCATTCCATACCCACACTATCAGAGGAACCCTTGAGAGGTGGTAAATGTCAATTTAGTAGTTTTATTTCTTTATTTTATTTTTATTTTAGTTATTCTTTTCCATGTGACATATTAATTTCTTTTATTAATGATTTTATCGTTTGTTCTTCCATCCAAAATCAATCTATCTTTCACTCCGCTATCTTTCCATATTGATCTCTAATCATTTTTGAATGATAAGTGACTAACTTGAGCCTTAACCCTAAGGGAGTTTTCAAAAAAATCATTATTACGCTACAAATTGAAAATGTTTTAAATATTTTTGTGGTGGATGTGGTAATATTTCACGGGTGGAGCGGTGGTCCACCACGACACTATTTCCGAGTTTATTTCTTTTCCTTGATTAATTCATTTCCCCTCCCTTCTCTTTGTAAACCCTTTCATACGGTGGAGTTGGGGATTCCATGTTCGTTGAAATAGAATATGGTGGAGTTGGGAATTTTCCTAATAAAATTCTTGGTTGAGGTGTTTTCAAATTTGATTATGGGATGAAGTGTGCCATGGTGTGCTAGAGGCATTCTAAAATATCACACTCAATAAATCAATTGAAATTAATTCATTAATGAGGTTTCAGTAAATTAATTATTAAATTCTATTTTAAAAAAATTAATAATGACTGAACTTGTTTTATCAATCCCTAAACCAATACCTTTCGTTATAATCTATATTTTGTCTAGATCATCATTTAGAATTTAGTTATTAATTTTTTAATTTAAATTTCATGTATTCCAATACCCCAAAACTAAATTTTTGATAAATAAAAAAATAATAACAAGAATTAGAATGGGTGAGAAAGATTTAGTGATTGAACCGACTCCAACATTGCTCAAATGAGATGAACCTGGTCATCCAATGTGTTTCATTAGGAATATATATTTTTTTAACACGCTGTGATAGGCATGTGTCAATGTTATACTACACCAAGGGTGGTACAATGAATTCATTCAAGAATGTCTATAATTGGATTAAAAGGTTCTTGGTTTATGATACATCTAGAGTGATAGTTGGATTAAAAATATGGAATTCCAAGGATTGCCTTAGGTTCTTAATTTATTTTAACATTTAATGTTAGAGATGATGTGTCTACCTATAAAACTGAAAATCATGGATTATTTATTTTTCATAATATTTATTGGTGGCCTTGTTATGCATCCTTAGTCATATATCATTAGGTGGTATGTTAGAGAATGTGACTGGTCTGAATAATTACTTATTAGATGAAACATTATTATATATTTATACATGACTAAATATTTATTAAGAGGAATATTGGATAAGGTAGAAGTAGGCAATAGAGGACATGAATCAATGAGAACATATAACATTATAGGTTTTTTACTTCCAGTACTTCCATTGCATATTCTATTAATATATTAACACATTTATTAAATATTCACGGATTGGATGGCACTAGACACCATTGATGGTGGCCTACTGGGATTTTATCTCACATCCTACTCAGGATTCCTTCATTACCTAATAGGATTATATGATTATAGGTATGGATAAGAGAATTCTCCATGCTATAGGTTTTTTATTTCAAATTAAGACTGTGGGAGTACATGATTGGGTTGAGTCTCAGGATGAAAACTATGATAGTTTTTGAATTATTGGTTTTTCACTTCTATTGTAATATTGTATGTAAACATGTTTGGTATTCCATGTATCAATGAAAAGTATTATTGTCACTTGTTTATGAGATTAATTCTTGAATTATTAATCTATTCCTACCAAACATGTATTTTTAAATTCTTTTTCTAGTTCATCTATTGATTAAATTACCGGTACTATTGTGTTACACCCTCATTAAAGAGAATATTCTCCCCACATACAGAACCTATGATCTCTCTTATAGTTGAAAGCCTCGGTTCTTTAAGGACATTTTCATTCATCCATGTGGCCAATCAGGATCATGTCACGATTCAATGGCATCTTGTAATGATGTGTTTCATAAATAACTATATCCATGATATATTAAGAATATTAGGGACTCATCGAATCTTGGAATCCTATATTGTCTTAAGGAAAAAAAACTAGAATCCTAGGAATTCATCATGTGGGTTATCAACCATATCATAGGATACGTAATGGGTATCCATGGGTGTCATTATATCCAAGACATATAAAAATAATTTCACATGAGGCTAAAGAAATCCACATCCAAATAATTACCTTTGGGTATCCTCAAGGTTACCATCATATATTATTGGGCCTATAGGCCAAGTCCCATGAATTTTTGATTGATATATAGGACTACATCAAAATTAATGAAGTGAAAGAAAGAGTTCATGTTTGTGGTAGGTAGAATTCCCAAAAACCTTAACATATTTCCACAAACCCCCAGGTTTGCATAAACCGTACTAGTTTCATGATGACTCTTACTACCATATCAATGTTTTCCAAAATCTACCCTCTAAAATTAGTCAAAAGTACCAAGGGATCCTACTGTAGACACTAGGTCTCAAGAAACCATCCATAGCCTCCATGGAAATTCACACTTGTAAGATAACCACAATATCACTCCCTTTCACATGTATCATAGGGTATCCAAATCCCTTGTCCATACTCCAATCTCCACAGGGTCTAACAATCATAGTGACCACATAATTGTTGGGGGGATCACTCCCCCATAGTCATCTCAACAATCCTGATGAATCTTGTTGAATCATGTGTATCTCACAGGGCCAACCACTTGGCCATACATCCCATGTCATTACTCCTCAGTTACTAGTGGTCAACTGGTCTGCTTTATCTAAAGCCACAGAATAGTATTCATTTTAATATTATTAGTTCACACCCCTAATGGGGTTTCTACACAAGTCATATAGTTTCACTTATATTTTCAATCAGTGGTGTTCCAGACATCAAGATACTACTTGAGGGTATATTGGGTCTCTCGGCACCTTATACAATTTTATTTTATGAATAATTTTTAAAAAATATGATTAATGAATATAAATAATATCCTTTCCTAATGGATTGGGACCACAAAATAAAAATTTATATAAAAAAATTCAAATACCAAAAATAATATTTATAAGTACCACCCAACATAAAATGACGTGAAACCCCATTTGAATTTTCCAAATAAATATTTTGAAGCCTTTCCATGCCCATATGGATGTCATCCAAAGCACCTGAGGCCCTATATCATAACCAAAAAAAATATTTATTAATTATATTAACTTTATAAATAAATATGTAATTCAAATTATTTTATAACTAAATTTATAATTTAATTTATTGGTAAATAAATGCCTACAACTCATCGGGTCAACACATAATTCCAAAACCACCAACATTGGTGTGAGGGAAACTCCCAATTCACCCTTAGGGATATGAAACATAGAATCCCAAATAAAAAAAACTAATTCAATGGATGAATGTATTAAATACTTTCTATAACCATTGAAAAAAATTGTGATGTACCCCCACCTAAATAATATACTTTGGAATGGAGACAACATCTCTAGCTATCCTCTACCCAAGTTAGGAAAATGACATATCAATCAACACGATTTCCACCATTCTTGGGTGGGAATCTCCAAAAACACTAAAATGGAAATTATCAAAATTAGTGACAATATCTAGAAGGAAATGAATTTTAATGTAAAAGAGAGCTCTTATGTGGATATATCATATGATAAGATAAAAAATCACTATGAATAGAGGAAGGATGAGGTAAGGTGCCAATTAAAGGCCTCCCACACACTAATTCCAATACCGAGATAATGTGGGGTTATAACCTATTATAAATTATGTAATCAAGATAGTATGTTTCATAGTGTGACACATATTATTACAGGATGATATTTTAATATATTCCCTTTAATCTCCTGACCAACCCTCTCATGGATTACACTCACCCCATGAACTAATTTAAAATTGTGGATACCCCATTCGAATTAAGAGAGAGTTCTTTTAGAATTTTATAGTACCCAAATGCTATATTCCATCAAATAGTTATTTCTTAAACTGCTGATACCACCTCTAAAGCTCAAAATACATCAAATACCACTATCTCATTGTAACAAACTATGATTATGTGAATTTTTATTCAAATATATTTAATCTATTTAACATTTTACATTAAATTAAACATTGAGGTTATCTTGTGTTATGTGTAATACTATGATTTTATTGTTTTACTCTCAATTATGAGTTTATCTTACATTAGGACTACTACAATAGTAGGACATACCAAATTAAACATCCCAATGTAGCGCCCAAACTGTTTGGATATGTTATTTTGGCGGAGGCTTCTCCAAAAGTTTTACATGAACTATTGGGAAGCATAATCAATCCTAATGTTTTTTACGATCCATTGGGAACTCATCCCTCAAAATCACAGCCCTTCTATTCCTTTTATCCACTTGCTGTTATCTAAACTTGAATCACATCCTCCCATCGTGACCCCTAACCTCAACCCTTCTAGTTTCTATAACCTCCTTGGTGTGAGTGTCTACCCTCCTCCATCAAAACCCATTTATCAGGTGTGTGGGTCTCCAATTTTCCCTCTATAATTAGCATTGTTTTTTTCACCTCCTCTACTACCTCCTGAATGAGAAGAAGTGTGTGCGCCACCCATTATAAATCCCTTTCATCAATCCCATCTAGATGTAATACACAATGGCATGTGTATCTCCCCTCATCCCTTCTATATCTAATTTCGAAAAAAATAGTAGGGACATTTTGGTCTTCCAAACTGGGAAAGCCACCCCATATGTGATTTTATTAGATTAATCATTTATATTAAATCAGTGGTCCCCGAATCATTAAGGTATTATATCAACCGTGATTTTTTTTATTTTGGTCTAAAACACAATAAGATATTCTTAATTTTATAGGAATTTTATTTATTTTGATCATGTGTTTTGATTTAGGATATTTTTTATATTCCATTCATCTATATTTCAGTTAGTTCAGACTAGTTTGGTTCAGTTTGGGTTAGTTCTATTTTTCGATTGGTCCATTATTGTTTTTTCTGCTTCACTTTTTTTCTAGTTTGTGTTATCTCTATATTATTATTTTCAAATCATTATTCTTTAGGTATAAAAAATCATTAAGTAACAATTTTTGGCGAATAAAATTTTGATTTAATCAATTGGATTTATATTAGTTACAATTTATAATAATGAAAATCATTATGCAATCATTTTTAAATTAAAATATATCACATAAATAAATAATTATAATTAAGAAAATATAAAATATACATGTTCCATCATGATGAGCTATCACTCCTACTATGTTTATTTATATGTTGATAAATCAAATTGAGAACAATTGGAGAATACTCCATCATCTATGGATAGGGTAGAGTTGCAACATTACACTACTAACATGTGCATTCACATTGGATAGTTTCACCATTATATGGTCTATAGCTATATTCCTATTCTTAAGAGGGCCTCTATGTATTAATTTTTAATCCCATATAGGTGATGGGAACTATTTTTGTTTGATGTATAAAAGAAGTAGGAAAACACAAGCCAATAAATAACAAATAATAAGTGAATATATAAAGGTAATCATAATTTGTTTCATTAAAAATGATATCTCAAAACACAATGTAATAATTAATTACATTAAATTTAAAACCGACACATATATAAGTCAGTCATCCATATGATCATCAATTTATAAAATTTATTCTTCTGTAGGATAGGGAATCTATGAAATATTTTGAATGATCATGGAGGTGCACTATACAATAAAATTGAATATATGCCTACATGGAACATCATTATATAAAGGATGTTTTTTTTGAGTAAATCCATATAGTCCTAAAAACATTTATATCTACATTATATTTTTTAAATATTTGAATAATTTATTTTAGGGAATTATTTTGTTGTACACAACATTAAATATGTCCATAGAAATAATATAATTATAAGATAATAAAAATTATTTAATATGAATATCTAATATGTGTAAAAAAATTATTTTCAAAATATTCTTCGGAATATATAAGATGTGTAAACATCCTTTTATAAGAGTAATATGTATTGGAAATGACCTATAGAAGGTGAGGGAAATGGAGTGTGGAGTTTCAGTTGTTAAATTTAGATCTTTTGATGGATTTTCTAGTCCATGTTATGGAGGTTATGAGTAGATATATTCATAGATTTTCGTATATATAGAACATCTCATTTAAATAAAAACCAATGTTATTTATATTTTATTAAAAATCATAATTAAATCTTTGACCCTCGATGGATTTGACAGATTATTATCCATTGATATAATGAAATTCAATATCATGGTTTTATATTTATAGTATTTGTTCATTTATTTTGTATTTAGTTGGATTTTATATCATGATTCTCATATAGAATACTGTGTCAGTTATGGTTTCATAAAATTTTAAGAGTTCTTGTTTCATTACATATTTGTTCTATTAAATGTAAATAACATAAAATTGCATTTACATAAATAAGTATAATTTTTTTATAGAATTGAAAGAATTTTGATGTATGGAACTAATCAGATATAATGTTATTTTCAAAATAATTTGGAGATATTTTTAGATTTTTCATTTGACAATGCTTTAGATAGTGGCCACATACATTTCCCATGAAATAATTATGTTGGAATTCCTAGGTTGAACAAGGAAGATGATATCTACCATATGAACAGATTTGTTTTTAAATAAGCTACAATGTGTGGTATCATAATGGGGAGAAATTGAAATATCAAAATGGTCATGATCCAAATGATAGGGAGAGATTTATGTATTTATTAGATAAATGTTCTCTATTTATTTTTCATTAAGATAAGGAAGGGTTGTTGATCGAATAAAACATAGATACGAGCACACATGAGGCATAAAATGAAATGGATGATGATGATTGGATGTGAAAATTGAATGATACTTCTAGAATAGAAGTATATATAGAAAATGTGGTAAAATTAAAAATCTATAATTTTTAATCTGATTGCATAATGAGTAAATTGTAAGGGATTTATAATACTACCATATATTACATTGTATCCTTTTTCGGAGACTTTATTCTAGATAATGTAGATATTGCCTTAAACTACTATATGAAATGGAAGTTAGTTGAGGAACATGGATTTTAAAAAAAATCATGATGTTGTGAATTATGGAAACTTATTTAGGAAAAAACTAATAAATGGAATGATTGTATAAAATATGGGACATCCAAAAGGAAGCCAAAAGCTAACAGAATACCATATCATCTTCCAAATAATATAATGTGCCCCCTTCCATTTATCCCTAAACTCTAGAATCGTTTGTTGTTTGATAAAATATCAATAAAATGTGGTGGCATGATACATGGATAAAGAAGAATAATAATGAGTTGGTTCACCATACAAATGGATTTTCATTGAAGAGATTAGATACTCGATATACTAATTTCCCAACAGACGTGTGTAATATGAGGATGGGTCTTTTGTGTGATGGTTTTAATTTTTTTAGGAAGATACTTACTTCCCATAGCATATGGACAATTTTCACTCGCATTTATAAAATTCATCCTAGGATGTGGATGAAAAAACCATTAACTTTCAATAGTATAATCGTATTGGGACCTTCTGATCCACGTAATGATATAGATTTATACATGAAACCTTCAATAAAAGCGATGAAACATCTTTCGAAAGTGGGCGTGCAAAAATATGATTCATTTTCAAAAGAAATATTTGAAATGAATTCTATGCTTTTGTTTATAATCAATTAATTTCTAGTTTAGGCAATGATGTATAGATGGATCTCGATGGGAAAACTTTCTTGACATATTTATATAAAGAATACATGATCCAAAATACCAAAATATATCAATAGATTCATGTTTAAGGTACATCTGTGATTCTTTCTAATGGAACAAACATATATGAATAATCATAAAAGATTTTAAAATACCATGGTGGCCAGAAATCCATCTTATTGTATGTTATGAAATAATGAGCTTAATTAGTTGAAAGATTCTCATTTTTCATTTGGGAAGGGTCAACTGAAATCTTGAAAAAGAAAGAATGTTTCCACTGAAACCATTTACAATTGGAATAAGATGTGTATCATATTTTAGTTTCTTTATTGGAAAACCATTTTTTATGTCATTTAATATGTGTAATGAACATTGAAAAGAATATATGTGAAAGGCTTCTTTCAATTCTTAAAAATGTCAAGGTAAATAAAAAGTATGATTTACAATCCCAGCGCGACATAGTTGATTGGTGCATCAGAATATAATTTCACCCTCTTGCATCTATGAAAATAAATAGAATATTTTCTATGCTTCATATTTGATGAAAATTAAAAAAAAAATTTGAAGTACTAGATACAATTAAGGTTCCTGATCTCTATTTGATAAAAATATAAAAATGGGTCAACAAAAAAAAGTTAATGTTGAAATCTTTAAAGACTTATGGCTATCACATCCTTTTGCATGAGTTGATACCAATAAAAATTTTTCATCTTCTATCCTATAATGTCAGGGTTTCAGTTATTCAGTTTCTACATTTCCTTAGAGATATTTGTGGTGAGTAGTTGTTGATGTCCATGATAAAACAAATTTTAAAAGAAGAACCATTATGTTTCTGAGAGACAGAGAAAATATTTCCTCTATAATTTTTCACAAGCATTGTGCAACTAACTTCCCACCATCAAACTGAAATACTTCTCATAAATCCTGTAGATTTTCATTCATTGTATAAAATTTATATAAACATGTTCACATTGAATTTTAATGTCTGGAATAAAAATCATCCTCAATGTTATATCATCAATGGTTAGTTGGCTCAAGAATGAATTTATTTCAGTTAAATTTATTTGTTTTACATTACTATGAGATACACCAAACCAATGAAAATGTAAGATGAAAGGTGTAAGAAAATGGAACCCATTTTTTCATCACATCCCCAAGTAGGTTGAATTCTTGGTTCATATTCATTGATGATAATAATCCTTGAGGAGAGGGAGATTGAACATCACACAATTTTTCTTAACAATGATTTGTTCAATGACTACATCAAGTAACTAATCTAACCATATATATCTCTTTTCATATCATATAATTTTACATACATGATAATCAATTAGTATTTTTTTAATAGGAAACAATAAATTGATAAATATAAATCATCATTCGTTATCATTGGGAAGGAGAGATAATTTACATAGAAAAGAGTTGTTTACTTAGTTGAAATTGATTGTAGAAATAATTCTGTAATAAAATAAAAAATAAATATTTTATTATGTATAATATTCATTTAAATTTATGATTTTGATATTTTCTAATGGCTATGTCTCTAAGGAAATGAGAGCTTTTCATTTGGTCCTAATTCTATGGTTTGTGAATGAAAATAAATTTTGATAAATGGGTCTAGATTTGTTACCAATCAATAATAAAATAACATTAGAACACAACATGATGGTGGTATTTTAACTAATACAAATGACTATTAATCTGGTGTATTAGAAAATAGACCTTGATTGGAAAATTTATGTTATTTTGGAGTACTAGATAAAATATTAATATTGGATTATTAATCTCATGGTTGAGTGACTATGATAAAAATAATGTTCTGTGATTTGATGATGATACATGTCACATTTATTGATTATTGTGGTTTTTTTAGTTATTTACATGACTCTCTCTCTTTCTACCGGGGAACCATATATATTTGCATAAATGGAGAAACATGTTTTTTATGACAAAGATCGTCTTAGAGCTGAATTTTGTGTCGTTATTAGGGAAATCCAAATACATATTTTTTTTGATTATTTTGATGATTGAATGGACATCATCCCTACACCCATTGTCCCTAATCCATTTATTACTTATGATTACTCTAGTACTTTAATTGATAAATTAGATCAAGAACCTGATGTTGTGGTGGAATTAAATAGAATATTTTGATTGTATTCCCAGTTCTTTTGGTATTGCACGACTTGAGTTTTTGATGTTAGTATTATAAAAATTGATTTAATATTGATTATATATATTTTGTATCTAACTAGTCCTTCTTGTAAATTTTCAATATTTTATTGTTAATGTTTTCTTTGAGTTTCATTTTATTTTATTTAGTTGAACTGTATTCAAACCTACCAAACCATAATAATCTAAAATAGTTAAATTATAACAAAAAACAAGAAGAATAGAATTGAAAATTTTAAAATGATTGATATGAAAATAAAAACCAATTAAAATAATGACATAAGTAACTCCATATAAATCCAAATCTTACTTGAAATAATGTTTTCTTCAAATTTCACTGAATTCATTTAATGTCATTATATATCTTATGCACTAGTGTTATGAGACATTGGTGGTTTTGTACTGATATTTTTACTCACAACCTACTCAGGAATTTCAATGTCCTTGTTGATTTCAATCTTAGGAATCTATTGAAGGGATATGTCCCCATTATGTGTGGTTGAAAATGTTTGAAAGGGCATTCATATGATGTCGTATGGAACTTGGGCTGGATTCTACTAGTTTTATATAAAATTAACAATAAATTGGACCATTTTGGGTTTTTCTTATTTAGTTCCATTCCATAACATGGATACATTGGATGGGTTTAATTGTGTTTTATTATAATCTAATGGATTTAGATTTATTTATTGTCAATTGATTTATTTATTACCAAATCTGTAAGCTTATTATATTATTACCTTTTATAGAGGGTGTTGTCTCCATATATTGTTCTGTAGTCCCTTAGCACATATCATCAACCTATTGAATATGAGGTATACAAGAGGTCATGTTTCATTATTGCCTCAAACCCATTGGTTCTAGTTAGGTTGATACAACAATATAAGAATATTCTATTCCTTGGTGTGAAATATTTCATAGATTTCATGACATTCTTCTTGAGAGTAATATTCTTAATGATTTCTTTTTATCTATACTCTCAATAGAATCCTTTGTTTTGTCTCTTGATATATTATAATGTTATTCCTTCTTTACATTATTGTAACAATTTTTTCTAGTAGTTACATACGAAAATTCATCATATGTGTTTCCATATAGGTTTTAGTTCTAACAAAAGTCCACAAATCGCTCAAATATATTTCCCATAGTATAATTTCTTTTATTCTATAAATTATTTCTAAATGATTTATTTATAAAATTAACTATACTCCCACTAAATTTTGGTCATTTATGAATGTTATATGTTGAGTCAGTATACAAAAGATATATGGAAAATTTTAAAATAAATAATAACAGTAGCAGTTTCCCATAATCCTTTTTTTGTAAGTGCAATCTACCAGGAACAATCTTTTGGACCTCATTGTAAGTTTTAAATTGATTCACCACTATTTTTGGATCTATTTGGGTATGTTATTTTTTACACATTCTCACCAAAATACTAGATACATTTAAAGG
This sequence comes from Viscum album, assembly GCA_963277665.1. Taxonomy (NCBI): domain Eukaryota; kingdom Viridiplantae; phylum Streptophyta; class Magnoliopsida; order Santalales; family Viscaceae; genus Viscum; species Viscum album. The sequence continues at coordinate 1,359,561,463 of OY728147.1, read as the reverse complement.
TTCAATATAATATTTATTTTTTGAAATTATTTTATTTTATTTTTTCCCCCAGATTTTTTTTTCAAAATATATTGATCACAAGTTGATTTAGTGGGGTAGGGAATAAATTTTTCATTGAGCATGGTGTGGAGGCTACTTCAAATGTTGATAAGATCTAATTATAAATATAATCAGTAAATTTTGATGGAAAAACGAATTAGAAATAAATTTGTTAAATTAATTACATCCTATAGCCTCAAAGGATTCTTGTTGAGTGATTTCATGATTTCTCAAATTTCCTCTAAACTCCAATGAAATCATGTTGAAGAAATATTTAATATCCTAAAATATAATGATCCTTATATCCCTTTCATATTTCAACTTTTTAACTTGTTTATCATGAAGCATTCATTACTCTTGTGATAAACTACAATGTTATTCAATCATTTTAGCTTTTATATAAAATTGTTCATCTTTAAAATTCACTATTACATTATTTAAATTTTATAATATATATATATATATATATATTAAATATGAAAAAGTTTCATTAAAAACAAAATTCACACAAAAATATTTTTGGTAAGATGTTAGAAACATCCAAATATATTTCAATTCAAAGTGATACAACTCAATCCAATAATCTCACTTGTTTTGTGAGAGTGTTGTAACGGTCATCCTTCATTGCTGAATCATTTTCCAAGGAATCAACTTCTTCCCCACTCAGTGATTTTTCATCAAAAAACCCATGAAAAATCCAATTATTTAACCTATTACATCAAAAGGATTGTTATTCAAATAATCTCTGATGTGAGAGTGGAAGTGATTAACTATTTTGATCTATTTATACTAATCATGTTTCCCTGTATTTGTTATATAGCTTAACTTCCCTTCCTTAATCTACTTCATATATTTTATGAATTATGAAAAATGAATTTTATTTTAAAAATAAAACTAATAAATGAAAATCACATCATAAATGCTCTATATTCTACTCTTATTCTCAAAAATACCAAAATAGGATAATCTAATGTTTAATTAATGAATAACAATATACAATGTATATAATGCCGATGGAAAAAACCATGAAACAATGATATTTTTTGAATGTATCATATCATAACACTAAATTTATTAATTTATATCAATTAATTACTTTCAAAATGATTTAAAAATATATGACTTACCATTCTAATCTTATTAATTTTAAGATATTTTTTTATTTATTACATGTATTATATTTTGATATAATTCCCAATAGATATAAAATTTTTATGTTATATAATTATGTATTTTGTATTTGGTTTGATAAGTGATATTCATTAATTAAGTCATTATTCATCTTTTTTCTTGTTTTAGTTACAAATTAGTTATGGATTTCAAATTAATTCCATATTTTTTTTCAAATTTATGAAATGAAAAACTCTAAGGACCAAAAAAAATAAAAATATGGAAGTCAAAAATCACTCAATGAGTAAGATGGGTGCCCCTCCTCTAGTGCCCATTTTGGGATTTTTTGTAGAGACGCAAATCTTTTTGTACATGGACATTACATTTATTTTTAAGAATACTTAATTCATGAAAAAAGCAGATGCCCAAAGGCCGTATTAGATTAGTGTCTTTGGAAACTCGGAACGTAATCTTCTAATCATGGTAAAATATCTTCAACATCTCCCATGAAGATCTTCCCCGCCGGTTTTCTTACCTAAAACGTATCTTTATATCCTGGGGAAAAGAAAACATAAAAAGGGTGAGCTCAAATGGTTAGTATGGGAAAGCATAGAGGACATAAAACAATCCATAAACATTTGAATGAAAAAACGTGAACATAAAATCTAAACATCCAAATCTTGAGCAAAGACAGAAATCGTGGAAGTTCTTAAGGCATATATCATAAAGGAACATCAATCATGATAAAATAGAAAGGTAGTAAAACATGTGATTGTGGAAACCATTAAGCACATGATATGATTTCCATAGTAGCCAAGACATTGCTGCAAAGACCATCTTAGTGGACAAAGTCCCTTTCAGAATCTAGTTCACTCCTCATTCCAGTCCTGTATCACTGAACCTGATTAACTAACCGTTCCAACCATGTTTATCTCATGAGATATTAATATTTACCAAATGCATTGGAAGGAGATATAGGTCCCACTCTTTTTATAATGAAATCATTCTTACGTGTGCCACAACATAAACATAAATCATTCATTATAACCAAAATAATATAATGGGTTTCATAAACATCATCCATCATAACATAATATATATAAACAAATGGATATCATATCATCATAAGAAATGTGAAACGATGTAAATCATAGAGACATTATACTCGAATCGTTCACGTATGAAATAATTTCATCTTAGATGGAAAATGGTTATGATAAAACACTTGAAATTATTTCGTTAAGAAAATATCCTTTCCTTTTCAAAATCATTTTCATTTCACAAAATGCATGAAATTTTTAAAAGAAAAGGATTTTTTTAATATATTCATGAAATATTGTATAGTAGGCATCATAAAAATAATGCATTATGAAAACCATAAAAATCCGATCATTCCATATAAGTTAAAAAAATCATTCTCCTCATACTTTTAATAGAAAAGCCAAAAGTACCACATATGGTAAACAAAAGAAAGATTACTTCCGTAACAAAAAGTAAAATTCAAATAGGGGTAAACATGACTTTAAAAATACATGGAGTAATATAAAACACTTTATGAAAAACACTATTTCTAGACATGGATGAAAAATATAACCCCAGTGAATACATACGAATAAACAATCTCGGATGAGAACGAGATTGGAATAGTTATCCCTTACCTTATATCCGATATGATTCGTATGTATATGATACTCTTGTATAATGATTTAAATAATTTCATTGACATATTACTGAATCATATGCATTATTATGATATCATATATGGTTCACTTATGACTTTATATTACCCGTTCTTTAGTAAATTCCATGTTAAAGCAGTGTTTTGGGTAAAATGGTTTCATTTATCGTACGTGTCTCGACTTTTTGTTCTTGATATTATTACTTATATCATGATTTAATTAATTAAATAATTTAAAACATGATTTATATATAATGTATATTCATCATAAACATATATATATATATATATGATAGATCAATAAATGGAATGAAATACACCATTCATGGAGACGGTAGGCCGTACGTACGCATGAACGATGTTTTCGTTTCCTTAATGAATTGAATGGAATTAAGTAGATGACATATATATATATACATAAATCCAGTATCATTATTATTTTATATATTTCATTATTATTCTGTATATATACGTAATAATTATTCATGAATTGTTAACATTGAAAATGAATCTCATCGCGTCGCGGAGACGGTAGTCCGTATGTATGCACGAGCGATGATATCATTCCCATGATCGTGGAATTTTATTGAAGTGTATGTTTAATATTTAATAATAAATATAACGTTAAAATAATCATATATAGTTATTATTTACACCATTATAACCATCCAAGTAAGGTGGTGGGGGAAAACAGATTACACCACGGCGTGGAGACGGTATTCCGTACGTATGCACGCGCGGTGATTTAATTTTCCATAGGATGGATAGAAAGAGAAATAGGGTTGTTTAATATTTATAATAACATATCAGTATATGATGGATACTGATGTTATTACTTCATAATGAAAGAACTAAATAAGAGGAAATAGAAGAAGAAATAAATTTGAAAGAATCAGTAACATACATTACCTCTTCTTTGAAGTGCCTCGTCTTGTCCTCCTATTTGGGTACTAAATATGGTATTTGAATAAGACCGGTACCTATAGGATGTTTCTATGGAATTTGATAAGAGAACTTTTTAGGGTTAGGCTGAGCATGAAGGCTCAAAGTGGTGTGAGGAGGAGAGGGAGGAGGTGCCCTTTTATAAGGGAGGAGAGGTGAATCTTAGGAAAAACTTAAAATATTATTTTATTATAAAGACATATTACGTTTTAAATAGCTCCAAATTTATTTATTTCGATGATAAGGTCAGTATGGGTCTAAATACTATCAAACAATATATTTTTGGAAAATTTTAAGTTACTATTTTAACCTAATCATTTAGATTTAACTATGAGTTAAATAATTTAACTTTTACTGTGTCTTCTTGTTTTCTTACACTATATGGTTAATAAACTATCTATAAAAATCCAAAAGAACCCAAAGTGGTTCATTATTAATATATATAACCATATATAAGTCATTTCACAGAAAAATAGATTTTTAGGAATAAAATAACAATTAATAATAAAATATTTTTTTTAAAAACTATTTTATGTCTTTTTTGAAACTATTTGGTAATCGATTTATGTGAAAATCATAACAAAATTATTAGTTAAAAAACAGTTAATTAAATCAAAACTAACATGTAATATTAACCTATAAAATTAGTGGAATTCATAAAAATTCTCAAATTACATTTATTTGGGTATTTATAATATCAATTATTTTAATATTTTATTATTTAGGTAATTACTACATCCCCATTGTGTCATAAATAAATTAAATTATTAAATTTCTAAAAATTATAAATAAAATACCATAAGCTAGGAAATCTTTGTATCTCTCTAATGAATATTTTTAAAGGAGTTTATCTTATGTATAACCCTATATTAAAAATGGTTTAGTTATTAACCTTTGATTTTAACTATTTTAACTCGTTTTTAAATAAAATAATAATAAATGTCCTAATCTAATCCATGTGGACCTAAATGAAAATATTATATTTCTAAGGTTGTTTTTGGTCTAATTATACTTATCAAATTGAATTATAACATGTGTGAGGGTAATAATAATATCATTTTAACCCTTAATTACACTATTTACTTTTAACCGTGGTAAATAAAAGTAAAAAAGTTACTATTAACCAAAAAAATTTAACTTATTGAACCAAATTATACTCCTTGATATTAACTGTGTCTCACAGATTTTCTAAATTTCACTCATAGAAGTTGTAAAAATATTTTTTATTTAATTTTCAAATTTTCCAAGGAGGTGGGTAAAAGACGATGAAAAGTTCAATAAAATTTCTATATATCTAAAATTGTTAAAAAATGACACCAATTAATTATATTGAACATATATAGTTATTATGTGTAAATTTTCACCTAAAATAAATTTAAATAAAATAAATACTTATTTAAATAAAATGACTGTTTTTTAAATAGTAACCCAGTGTTTTCATTATTCATCAAAAATTGAAAGTTTTTAGAAAAATACCAAAAATTCACCCTAGGCTAATTTTGATATTCTGAATCCAAAAATGATGTCCATTTTGAAAAATAAAATTTCAAAAAGTGGGTATTAATATTCATAATGGCTGTTTTATATAATATTTTAATAATATATCATTGTTTAGTGAAACTCAGTATTACGTACAACACACGCTATCATGGAAGGTCGTGATTTCTTGTAAAGCAAACCAAGTTAGGGTTTCATGTAGTGAAAGAATCCTTTTTTGTTGCATATATGATAATCCAACCATATTTGATTTATATATTGAATATATATATATACACACTCAATTTTGCGTAGAATAACTACGATCAAACAAACATGAAATTGTGTTGTAACACAATCCAAGAATAGTGTGGCGTATACTGCAAGATAATATTGTGTAATGTATAGCGAGACATAATCTTGTTGTAGAGTAAAACAAAATATATGAAAGAAATTAAAAATAATATATCTCATGAAAACTCGGGGTGTTACATTTTACCCCCCTTAAAAATGAATTTCGCCTTCGAAATTTGTCGGGGTTATAAAAGGTTTATTACATGAGAGTTTCTTTCACAGAAACCCACATCGTAAAAAAGAATTAAAAAACTTATCTTTAAAAACTAAATTATGAAATGTTAGGGTTACCCAAATTACCTAATCACTAGGTTAACACATAGGATAACATAGGTGATAACATTGATATGTAAGATAAATCTAACCATCAATTTCTGATGGAGAGTGGTAGGGAACATGGCTATAAAAAATCAATCAATCACAAAGCCATAAATTTGTGATGATCTATGGTACGATCAGATTCATCGGATATAAGGGCACTAGGGCAAAATTTTTGGTTTTCAAGATCATTTCCCTATCAATGAAGATTTTTAATTAGAAGAAATACTTACTTTATTTCGGTATAATCTCACATTTGTTCATTCCATGAACAATTTCAACTTCATCACATTAAGAAATGATGTAGAATTTGTCATTCATGAAGTGTTAGCATATCATGTGATAGAATGATGGGTCATTCTATATGTCTCAAAAAAAAGGTTAGAATAAGTTATCAAATATACATAAGTCCATCTATGGTGAGGTTAATCATATATGATTCAAAAATGGACTTATAATTCATTTATCATACCACTTAATAAACTAATACGAAATTCTACTAAACAGGGACTTCTTGTAGTCCAATGGTAGGCGATAAAATCATGTTGCACTTCGGTTGTGCATTCGATTCCCTCATCCTTGTCTGACGCGAAGGGTTGTCGCCCATTTTGCAGTTTTTCCCATTTTCTAAAAATTCATTATTATAACATTCCATAAATATTATCAAAAAAAATTCTAGCCTTATACAGTACTATCTTATGTATAACATAATTATTTCCAATCTTTAGACTTATCGAAAATACATCTGTCCAATCTCATAGTATAAAGAAAATGATTACAGGAGAGGTTATATTCCAAGCATGTGAATGCCATCATTTATCTCCCATATATCATAAGATATATCATTTTGGTTATAATACAAACATGTGAATACCTAAATCATGTATTTTTTTGAAACATGAATTACCATAGAACCTTAGTGAAAACATGAATTCTATCAAAAGTTACCTCATTCCACATACCAAAATTCCAAAATTTTTATATACTCAAACCATGATATCACATTGTCCTTTTATCAGTCATGAGCTCATGAATACTATCAAAATTTAATTTTCCCTTTATCACTTCATTATGCACATTTCATCTTCTTTCCAAAAATATCTGAATAACCATTCATGGTTACCAGTACCATTCAACATATAGATTCAAATAATTTAGAAAAACAATAGTGTAACAATCATTAGATGTTTCTTTATTCTATATTACCCTTAAATTATCTATACAACATAACTCTTGATAAACATACAATCATTCCACTACCGTCTTAAACCATTGACCAAGCTTCAACACTTCTTTCATCTAATATATCATTTGTAGTCACCTCATCATCGTCCACATAAATACTACCTATATGACCATGATGATTCTCTTCATGTGATTTTACCTTAGGGCATTGGTTTTCATAATTCTCATACATTCCACATTTAAAACATCTCATCATTTTTGATGTCATAGAAATACCATTATCCTTATCATGGTGTTATCTGAATCTTTTCCTTTGCACTTACTAGATTTGTGTCCTTCTTTTCTGCACCCAAAGCATATTCCAGTTCCTTTGAAACATTCTCCTTGATGCCTCTTCCCACATGATTTACATGAGAAAAACTGAACTTTATTTCCTCCATGATCATCATGAAACTCCATCTTTCTCTTATTAGATGAGTTGGGAAACTTACCAAAGTAGATATTATTGAACATTTTTGAGATTTCTTATTAGGCATAATAACGATGTTTGGACTTCTAAATCCCATTTAATTTGGTTTCTCATGAAGAATATCATTCTATTGTCCATTGTATTCTCCATTATCTTGATTCATCCAGTTTAAAACCACTTTAAAAAACCCAAAAAGAATAGTGTGAGAGGAGAAAATCATAATCAAGGGGGAGTACCATCAATATTGAACATATTAGGTTAAATTCTAAGATCATTACCGGAATTCGAGGACTATAACCTATAAATATTGTAACATCTCAGGTAAATAAAGAAAAACAAATTTTCATATTTATTAATAATTGCGAATTAAATATTAAGTTTACTTTAAAGGGGTTGGTGTGTTCGATACGGTACCCGTTACGCAACAAAGAGTTTCTTTGAAATCGTACGTTGCACACTAGTAATAAAATAATATTACTTTAATTGCTAGTTAACACGTAGCCGTTGTACTGGCAGGAATGGATAGAAATAACTAAAATATAATTATATATGTTTTTTAAATGTTTTTACTTTTATCTAATAAAATTTAAAGGATTAAAATATGGAAAGAATTCAATTTTAGGCTTACATACTCTAATTTTCACAAAAGGTCCACCTATCAACATTTGATGGTGTACCGTCATTAAATATAGTTTCGTTCACTCATATATATTCTATTGGACAAATAAACCTCTTCTTTAGAATCGGGACATCAAATTTTACTTTGTGTAATTTTTTTGTTTTTTTCCGATAAAGTTCATTTTTTAATGAATAGTGAAAAATGTTGTATTTTAATTCAAAACCTCTTTTTAATATAATTTATTAAAATGATTCTATAATCTTTTGAATTGGTTTTTAGGTGAAATTAGAATATATTTTTACCATTTAATCTAATAGTGGTCTTTGGAATTAATTTCACTTTGAAATTGGACTTAAACTGGTGTCAATCTTTTGATACTTATTGTTTCATAAAAACATGTTACTTGTTTTGACAGCGGGAATAAATTATTAAATTAATTAATGCAACTTATATGTTTTTAATTTTGTTAAATAGACATCATTTTTTAATTCAGAATATAAAATATAGCTTAGGGTGATGTTTTGTTTTTTTTTTCTGAAAAACTTCAGTTTTTGATGAATAGTAAAACCGCAATGTGGTGGTTATAAAATATGATTTTTTTGTTTAAATGGGACTTTACCACTTCTGTGTTTTTAATCTCAAAAATATAATTTAATTGATTTTCATTATTAAGTAAAATGTGGTTCAATGGGATTAAAATAATTTTTTGGTGAATAGTAACTTTTATGTTTTATTAATCACGATTAAAGTTAATTAGTGTAATTTAAGGTAGAAATGATATTATAATAAAATGAAAATATCTTGAAACTTGTCCTAACCCTATTGGATGAGTTATGGCCGACCAAGACAACTCATGGGTCGATTTTTGGTACCCCATGGAGCCACTTGGGTATGATAATGACATTTATGCCTTTTATTTAAAGTTAAAATAAAAATGACACAAACATGAAATGTTTTACTAAAACAATTTTTACATGGGGTTGTACAAGTCATATTTTGGACTATAAATATTCATTATAAATCTAAAAATATTTCCTACATCATTATATTTTTTTATAATTTTTAGAAATTAAATATATTAAATTATATATGACATCATGATGATGCAGCGATTACCTCATTAATAAAGGATTTAAATAAAATGAAAAGATAATGTAAAATCTATGACCTAAACATGTCCAAAACCTATTGTATGGGTATATTTCGAACCCTTATCACCTTATACGTGAATTATATCAATGTGGGACCTTTTAAATCCGAAACTCATTTTAAAATAATGGAACATTTCTTTACTTTCCAAGAGTGCCCCTCCTCTCCTCTTCTAAAAGGCCCCCACCTCTACCACCTTACCCACACTTCCAAAGCCTTTGGCTCGGCCAACACCTTCCAATTTTGTCTCTCCACCTCCAACTCTAACTCCTTGAAGCCTCACATTGGTCAGAAGTCTTCCCAAGGAAGCCTTTGAGCTCAAATCTAAGAGAGTTACCGGATTTTAAGGTGATGTCTTCACTTGTGTTCTTTTGTTTTATTTTGCTTCTCCAACCCCCTAAACTCCTTTTATTCATTTCTTTTGTAACTTCTACAGTATCTTCAAGATACTAGGATTTTGTTATAAGATGATTTCTAGCTACACTTACACACATCTACATCTAATGGTTAAAGGACATACTGTTTCTGTGGATGGCGAATTTCTGCCTCACAAAACGATGATTGTTCAACACTCATATAACACCTTTAAAGGTGGCCATTAAGATGTCACTATATTTATATATGATATATTATATGTTTATTTTTACCTTAAGCTTCTGTATTTTATATTTATGGCATACCTTTATGGATTTCATTATGGGTATACGTGATATCTTCATTTTAGGAAGTGCGGACTACCGCCCCCTCAAAGTGATGTGATTCATTAATGCCATATGTGGGACGTATAAAGGATGGATTTAAAGTTATTATATATTATGTTATACTGGAATTATAATATACCTCTATATCATTATTATTTCTTTCCATTAATGTATGAGATAGAAATGAAAGTAGCATTCATGCGTACGTACGGCTTACCATCTCCATGAACGGTGCATTTCATTTCTTATCCCAAAATGTAATGTACTATTATAAGTACATATATATATTGGATATATATGATGTATGTTACATCTAAATGATTAATATTATTCAGTAATTAAAATATACATACCTCTCATTTAGTTTTAATTCCATTAATATGACATAGAAATTAAAGTAGCGTTCACGAGTACGTATGGCATACCGTCTCCATGAATGGTGAATTTCATTTCCTACCATTAAATGATTATGTGATATTATAAATACATGTATATGCATGATATATATGATATATATGATATCCAAATCGGGAATTTCATTCTGGATATAAAGAACCTTTGACCACATGAACAACATTTAATTGTAAGAAGTCCACTTTTGACTTAAGAACCAAATATCGACAAAACAAATATTATTAAATTAAATGAGTAAATAATGTTTTTAACGTGGAAATAAGTGATGTAAAAGGAATAATGAACTCGAAAAAGGTTCTTATGAAAATAGAAATTAACTCAAGTTTATTATTCGGGACATTAAAGAACGATCGAGTCAAGTCGGACCCGAGGTAAGGGACTTCGTCTCAATCTCTTTTCATTGAGGCATATTTTGTTTTATACACAACTATTTTTTATATGGTGTATAAACCCATTAGAATTTTAATTTTATACAAATGAAATCTTTTTCTACGAAGTGTTTTACTAAACGACAAAAAGGAATGTTTCTTTTAACGTACACGGTGAAAACGACCTTTTCCGCCGCCGCGAGTATTATTTGGTCTTTGGCTTACTGAACAAGCCGTAATGTTTTTTAAAATGAAATAACTACCATATGCTCTTTTATGTATTTTGGTATTGAAAATGGTTTTTATAATGGATTTGTTATGTATATATATTTATGTGATATATTGTGATCAAAGTGTGAACATGTTTTCTTTCCACTATATTTGTTTTATGTCTTATGATTTTTAGAATGGTACTTGGAAATTTGATGGGTGGTTACATGATAAACCATATGACGGGTGGTGCTGTGAATACCGGGATGGGTGGTTACGTTATAACCTCCAATGCATTGGGTATAGAAGTCGGCCGTATGGCTATTCCATTAAGTATGTGTGGAAGTCGGCCGTATGGCTATTCCATTATGTGATTTGTGTGGAAGTCGACCGTATGGGTATTCCGCTTAATTATGTTTATGTCCCAAGTTCGCTCTATATGTTATGTGTTCTTTATATGGGTTTTATGGTAATCTTTGGTTACAAAAGTGTATGTAATGATATTTTATTCTGTGAAGAGTTTTTTCTACATCATGAAGGTGAATTTATTACTTTGATAAAGTATACATGGTTTACTTGATGTTTGAAAAAATAACAGTTTTCATTCTTTGTGTATCCCTTACTGAGCTTTTTATGCTCACCCCAAGTTTTTTTGAAATGTTTTTCACAGGACATAATGTGGATTAGGGTCAAGGATGGGATCAAGGGAATGTCAGGCTATCTAAAACATGGAACTAGACATGTTTCTTTTTAGGAGTTTTTATTTTATGGAATCATAGTAGAAGTGCCTACTTTGTAATCGTTTGAGATGTAATAGTTATGTCCTAATTCTCTAAAACTCTAAACCTGAAAAGATCTTCAATGTGAATTATTCATTTAATTCAATATTAAGTAAGGTTTAACATCAGAGCCTTATAATTGGTATCAGAGGTCGGTTTAGACAACTTTAGGAGTTAGAAAATTGTTAAATTATAAGTTAATTTATGGTATGAATGAAATTATATACCATTTAAAGATTACCATGTTGCTTCGCCTAAGATATTTCTGTGTTCGTAATGTTTTTTCGCAGAGAAAACAAAGCATCTATGTTGGGACGACATCAGGAGGAAGACAACCTTCCAAATCAGCAACCTAAGATGGTCGGAATTGGAAATGAATAGTTTGTTGTAGTGATGGAACAGTTGACTCAGGCTATAAATGGTGGTGGTATCCATGCACGAGATCAGCCAGATCAACCACAGAGGAACATGTTAGTGGTGGAACATTTCATGAGGCAACTTCCCACATCATTTAGAGGATCATCTGACCTCGTACAAGCTGAAGGGTGGATTAAAGAACTGGAGAAGATTTTTGATGTGATGGGGTGTTCAAAACATTAAATGGTTAGTCTTGATGTTTACCGTTTTGAAGGTGAAGCTGATCAGTGGTGGTCGATGGTAAAAAATATCAGGGATAGTGATGAGATTGAGGATCTTCACTAGGATGAATTCAAAGGTATGATTATTGAGAAATATTTTCCTAAGGAGTTTCGTCTTAGGTTGGAAAAACAGTTCCTAGAATTGAAGTAGGAGGATGATTCTGTGGCTGCTTATGAATCAAAGTTCACTCGATTGGCAAGGTATGCTCCAAACTTCATACGAGATCATGATAGTAAAATAAACCGTTTTTACTCTGGGTTAAAGCCAATGTATCGAAGGGCTTTAGCTTCTCGTGAGATTAAAAGTTATGGAAAACTTGTTTGATGTGTGTAGAAGGTGGAAATGGAGTTTGCCGATGATCAGGTGTTCTATGACAAACAGCGGAATAAGAGGTCCAGTTGGCAGGCAAAGGGGAAGAATTCATCAAAGAAGCAAGGAGGTAAGAAAACCAAATATCCATCATGTGAGAAGTGTGGTAAAATGCATCCTAGAGAATGTTTATCCAAGTCTGGTAAGTGCTTTCGGTGTGGTATGTCTGGTCATATTGCTCGTAACTATAAGGAAGATGATCAAGAAGGCAATGAAAAGCTAGCGGTAAGATGTTTTATGTGTAATGAAATGGGTCATTATGCAAATGAGTGTCTTACGAATAACTCAACTGGGGGAAAGCATCCAGACTACAAGCATAAAGGGGTGGTGAAATCCTTTGCAACATCTTCCGCAGATGTTGGGCCATTGAATGAAGTAGTATCAGGTACACTATTTGTTTGTTCAGATTATGCCAATGTGTTGTTTGATTCATGGTATACACATTCTTTCATTTCTTAGAAGTTTTCTAGTAAATTGGAAATTCCATCTCAAGATATGAACCATGAACTTATGGTAAAAACACCCTGAGGGAACGTTGATACAAAAAGGAATTATAAGAACCTTCCTAACCTTATGTGTGGAAAGAATCTACCAGCAAACCTTATTTTTTTGCCTCTAGTAGAGTTTGATGTTATTTTGGGAATGGATTGGCTTTCTGTTTATCATGCTAAGATTGACTACAGACCTAAAATGGTTTCTTTTTAGAAAGATTTTCAGTTTGTGTACAAGAATGAACACTTGATTTTGATAACATATCAGGAAGTTGAGAAACTAGTAAAAGAAGGAAATGAATGTTTCCTTGCACATACTATTGAAAATAAAGGAACAGTTCAGATTAATGATGTACCAGTGGTAAATGAGTATCTTGATGTTTTTCCTGATGAGTTTCCTGGTATTATTCATGATCGGGAAGTTGAATTTACTGTTGACTTAGTTCCCGATTCTAAGCCAATTTTAAAACCCCCTTATCGAATGGCTCAAGTTGTACTTTTAGAGTTAAAGAAGCAATTGCAGGAGTTATTAGATAAAGGTTTCATTCAACCTAGTACATCACCATGGGGTGCCCCTGTCTTGTTTGTTAAAAAGAAAGATGGCTCAATGAGACTTTTCATTGATTATAGAGCATTGAATAATATTACTGTTAAGAACAAGTATCCTTTGGCTCATATCGATGATTTGTTTGATCAGCTCCAGGGTGCTCAGTATTTTTTGAAGATTGACTTGAGGTCGAGGTACCATCAGTTGAAAGTAAAAGAATAAGACGTTCCAAAGACTGCATTCCGTACTAGATATGGCCATTATGAATTTGTAGTTATGCATTTTGGGTTAACTAATGCACCTGCTGTATTCATGGACCTTATGAATAGAATTTTCCATGAGTTCTTAGATAACTTTTTGGTTGATTTCATCGATGATATTTTGGTGTTTTATAAAAGTAAAGAGGATCATGAAAGTCATTTAAGGGTTATCTTGCAATCCTTAATAGAAAAGAAACTATATGGAAAATTCAGCAAGTGGGAGTTTTGGTTACAACAAATTTCTTTCCTCGGTCACATTGTTTCAAAGGATGGAATAACTGTTGATACTACTAAAACAAAAGTTGTTGAAGAATGGTCGAGTCCCACAAATGTAATTGAGATCCGTAGTTTCCTTGGTTTCGCATGTTACTACCGAAGGTTTGTTGAAAATTTTTCACAGTTATCTAGTCCAATAACTAAGCTAACTCGGAAGGGTGTTAAGTTTATCTGGACAAAAGAATGTGATGTTTGTTTTCAGGAGTTGAAAAGTATATTGGTGAATGCTCCAGTTTTGGCACTTCCATCTAGGAATGGTGAGTTTGTTATATACAGTGATGCTTCATTGAAGGGACTTGGTTGTGTCCTTATGCTGAATGATCAGGTAATTGCTTATTCTTCACAGCAGTTGAAAATTCATGATGTAAATTACCCTACACATGACTTGGAATTAGATGCTGTTGTTTTTGCTCTAAAAATTTGGAGGCATCATTTGCATGGAGTAAAGTGTGAAATATATACTGATCACAAATGTTTAAATTATGTATTCACTCAGAAAGAGTTGAACATGAGACAAAAGATATAGCTGGAATTAATCAAGGATTATGATTGTACAATTCATTACCATCCGGGAAAAGCAAATAAAGTGGCTGATGCTTTGAGTCAAAAAATTAATGCTTCATTAGCAATGTTGAGTTTGGAACATGATCCTTTGGTTATGGATTCGATGAACATTGGCATAGAAGTTGTTGGTACCAGATTTGCTTCTTTTTTGTTTCAGGTATCCATGAAATCTTCTCTATTAGACAGAATTATGCAACCATAGAAGCAAGACAGTGAGTTGCAAAAAAATGTAGAGCTGGTTTAGAATGGTAAGTTGCATGAATTCAACATTGATAATGATTGTGTTTTGAGGTTTGCGAAGAGATTATGTGTGCCTTGTGTTTCACAGTTGACGAATGAGTTGTTATGTGAGGATCATAGTTCCCCGTTTTTAGTTCATCCTGGCAGTACTATGATGTACAGTGATCTGCGGGAGTATTACCGGTGGGATGGAATGAAAAAGGATATTACTAATTTTACTGTGAAGTGTTTATTTTTCAGCAGGTTATAGCCGAGCGACATTTACCGAAAGGGATGCTTTAGCATTTACCAGTGCCAGAGTGGAAATGAGAAAATATATCCATGGATTTTGTCGTGGGATTACTGAAGACATCTAGAGGTAAAAATGCAATCTGGGTAATTGTTGATCTCTTGACTAAATCTACTCATTTCCTTGCTATAGGAGATACTTTTTCCCTAGATCATCATTCCCGTTTGTATCTTAAAGAGATATTCAGGTTACATGGAGTTACTCTCTCCATTGTGTCCGATCGTGATCCTAGGTTTACTTCTAACTTTTGGAAAGGCATTTAGAAGTCATTGGGTACTGAATTAAATTTTAGTACAGCTTTTCATCCGCAATCAAATGGGCAGTCAGAATGAACAATTCAGACCTTGCAGGATATGCTACGAGCTTGTTCGATGGATTATCAAGGAAGTTGGTACCAACATCTTTCTTTGGATTTGTTTTCTTATAATAACAGTTTTCATTCCAGTATAGAGATGGTACCATTTGAGGCATTATATGGGAAGCGGTGTCGAACTCCATCATTTTGGGATAAAGTGGGCGAAAGGAAGCTGATGGGACCAGAATTGGTAGAAGTGATGGCAGAAAAAGTTCAGTTGACTCAGAAATCGATGAAAACAGCTCAGAGCAGACAGAAAAGTTATGCAGATAACCGGAGGAAGGATCTATCTTTTGAGGTAGGTGATCATGTTTTTCTCAAAATCTCACCATGGAAGAGTGTGATGCGATTTGGTAAGAAAGTAAAGTCGATTCCAAGGTTCATTGGACCATATGAAATTCTGGAGAGAGTTGGATCAGTTGCTTATCTAGTGGCTTTACCTCCGAGTTTATCTCAGGTACACAATGTTTTTCATGTTTCGATGTTGAGAAAGTATATTCCAGATCCATCTCATGTTTTGTGCCCAGAGGCAGTTCAGTTGGAAGAGAATCTCTCTTATGAAGAACAACCAGTCCAGATTCTTGACCGAAGAGAGAAATTATTGGGAAATAAGGTATTTCCCCAGGTAATGGTTTTGTGGAAAAACCAGATGGTTGAAGAGGCAACGTGGGAATCTGAAAATGCTATGATGGATAAATACCCCCACTTATTTTGATAAGTGAATAAAATTGCGAGGGTGCAATTCCCAAAAGGGGGGAAGGATGTAACATCCCAGTTAAATAAAGAATAATAAATTTTCATATTTATTAATAATTTCGAATTAAATATTAATTTTACTTTAAAGGGGTTTCTATGTTCGATAGCGTACCTGATACGCAACAAAGAGTTTCTTTGAAATCGTACGTTGCATACTAGTAATAAAATAATATTATTTTAAATGTTAGTTAACACGTAGCCGTTGTACTAGCAGTAATGGATAGAAATAACTAAAATATGATTATATATGTTTTTTAAATGTTTTTACTTTTATCTAATAAAAGATGAAGGCTTAAACTACGGAAATAATTCAATTTTAGGATTATATACTCTAATTTTCACGAAAGGTCCACTTATCAATATTTGATGGAGAACCGTCCTTAAATACAGTTTTGGTCATTCTTATAAATTCTATTGGAACAAATAAAACTCTTCTTTAGAATCGGGACATCAAATTTTACTTTGTGTAATTTTTTGGTATTTTTTCGATAAAGTTCATTTTTTAATGAATAGTGGAAAATGTTGTATTTTAATTCAAAACCACTTTTTAATCCAATTTATTATGATTATTAGATAATATTTTTAATTGGTTTTTAATTTCAATTAGAATATATATTTTTACCATTTAATCCAATAGTTGTCGTTGGAATTAATTTCACTTTGAAATTGGACTTAAACTGGTGTGAATCTTTTGATACTTATTGTTTCATAAAAACACACTATTTGTTTTGACAACGGGAATTAATTATTAAATTTCTTAATAAAACTTATATTATTTGAATTTTTTAAAATATACATCATTTTTGAATTTGGAATATCAAATATAGCTTAGGGTGATGTCTTGGTTTTTTCTGAAAAACATCAATTTTTGAGAAATAGTGAAACCGCAAAGTGGTGGTTATAAAATTTGATTTTTCGTTTAAATGGGACATTACCACTTCTGTGTTTTGAATCTCAAAATTTCAATTTAAATGATTTTCATTATTAAGTAAAATGTGGTTCAATGGGATTAAAATAATTTTTTGGTGAATAGTAACTTTTATGTTTTATCAATCACGATTAAAGGTAATTAGTGTAATTTAAGGTAGAAATGATATTATAATAAAATGAAAATATCTTGACACTTGTCCTAACCCTATTTTACGAGTTATGGCCGACCACGACAACTCATGGGTCGATTTTCGGTACACCATGGAGCCACTTGGGTATGATAATGACATTTATGCCTTTTATTTAAAGTTAAAATAAAAATTACACAAACATGAGATTTTTACTAAAACAATTTTTACATGGGGTTTTAAAAGTCATATTTTTTACTATAAATATTCATTAGAAATCTAAAAAGATTTCCTACATCATGATATTTTTTATAATTTTTTGACATTAAATATATCAAATTATTTGTGACATCATGATGATGCAGCGATTACCTCATTAATAAAGGATTTAAATAAAATGAAAAGATAATGTAAAATATATGCCCTACACATGTACAAAACCTATTGTATGGGTATATTTCGAACCCTTACCACCTTAACCTTGAATTATATCAATGTGGGACCTTTTAAATGTAACAGCCTGAGATTTTATGAAAAATATTCTTTTTAATTTTATTAATGTCTTGTGTTGTACGCTACACCAAAATGAGCTTCCACAACGCGCATCTTTGACTTGCCTTGCATTACACGCAGTCGCAACCTTCCTCGATAGCGTGTGTAGTACACAATACTGAGTTTCACGAAACAACGATATGCTATTAAAATATTATTAAAACTAGCCGTTATGAATAGTAATGACCACTTTTTAAATTTTAGAAATTTTAGCTCTCAAAATGGACTTCATTTTTGGATTCGGAGTATCGAATTTAGCCTAAGGTGAAATTTTGGTACTTTTCAGATAACTTTCATATTCTGATGAATAGTGAAAATTACTAAATTATAATTAAAAACAACTTTTTTAATCGAAATAATTAATAGTGATAAATTATTAATTTTAGTGGTTTTAAAGTATATTTAGAATATATTTTTACAATTTAATACAATGTTGGTCATTGAATGTAATTTCACATTGAAACCAGACATAATCAAGTGTCAATCTTTTGATAGATATTGTTTCTTAAAAACACGCTCTTTGTTTTAACAACAGGATTTAATTATAAAATTAATTAATGCAACATCTATGATATGAATTTGGTAAAATAGACTTCATTTTTGAATTCGGAATATGAAATATAGCTTACGATTAAATTTTGGCATTGTTCTGAAAAACATCAATTTTTGATGAATAGTGAAACTACTAAGTGGTAGTTAAAAAAATTAATTTCTTCATAAATCATAATTTTACCACTTCTGTGAATGGAATTTCAAAAATCCAAGAGACACGGTTGATGTAAGTAAGTTAAATGTGGTTCAATGAGATGAAAATAATTTTTGGTGAATAGTAACTTTTTACTTTTATTTACCACGATTAAAAGTAAATAGGGTAATTAAGGGTAAAAATGATATTATTATTACCCTAACACATGTCCTAATTCTATTGGACAAGTGTAATTCAACCGAAAACAAGCTTAGGAATAAAATATGACCATTTAGGCCCACTTGGATTAGATTAGGACCTTTATTATTATTTAATTCAAAGAAGAGTTAAAAGAGTCAACATCAACGTTTATTTACTAAAACATTTTTAATATAGGGTTGTACATAAGATAAATTCTATTGTAAATATTCATTAGAAATCTAAAACAATTTCCTACATGATGGTATTTTATTCGTAATTTTTAGACATCAAATAATTTAATTTATTTATGACACAAAGATGATGCAGTAATTATCTTATTAATGAAATATTGACATAATTGATATTATAAATACCAAAATAAATGTAATTTGAGACTTTTTATGAATTAAACTAATATTATAGGTTACTATGATATATTAGTGTTGATTTAAGCAACTTGGTTCGAACATATAATTCTGTTATGACTTTCACAAAAATCATGTATCAAATAGTGTCAAAATTGACACAAAATAGTTTTTTAAATCAAATATTATATTATTAATTGTTATTTTATTCCTAAAAATCTAAGGTTTGGCCAAATGACTTAGATAAGGATATATGTATTAATAATAAACAATTTGGGGTTCGTTTGGCATGTTATAGTAAGTGTATTAACCATATAGTGAAAGAATACAAAAAGACACTGTAAAAGTTAAATTATTTAACTTAGAGTTAAATCTAATTGATAAGGTTAAAATAATACCCTAAACTTGTCTAAATCCTATTGGATGATAGGATTTCGACCCATCCCCACTTTATCTTCGAAATAAGACCCTTTGGAACCATTATAAACCGATTTTGACTTTAATATAAAATAATATTTTGAGATATTCCTAAGGTGCCCCTCTCCTCCCTTATAAAAGGGCACCTCCTCCCCCTCATCCACAGACCAATTTGAGCACTCATGCTCGGCCAACCCCTGCCATTTTCTCCTCTCCACTTCCCTATAATAATCCTAGAGGTCCTGGTCTTCTTCAAAGACCAATATTAGTTCCCTAAGTGGAGGATTCAAAGAGGCGTTCCAAAGAAGAGGTAATATCCATTACCGGTCTTTTCAATTTCTTTCTTCTTCAACTTCTTCTTTTTAGGTGTTTCATTATAAAGTAATAACATCAGTATTACTTACATACTGATGTGTTATTATAAATATGAAACAACTCTAATTAACCTTCTATCCATCCTACGGAGAAAGGAAATCACCGCGCCTGAGTACGTACGGAATACCGTCTCCACGACGTGGTGTAATCTATTTTCCGTCACCACCTTAATTTGATGGGTGTAATGGTGTAATGAGTAACTGTATATGATTATTATAAAGTGATATTGATACTGAAATTGTATACATACACTTCAACACAATTCCACAACCATGAGAACGATATCATCGCTCGTGCGTACGTACGGACTACCGTCTCCACGACGCGATGAGATTCATTCCCAATGATTAACCATTCATGAATGATTATAAAGTATATATAATAAGTACTAATGAAATATATGACATATTAATTATACTGTATTTTTGTATATTTATATGTATGTCATCTACTTAATTCTATTCAATTCAATAAGGAAACGAAAACAGCGTTCATGCGTACGTACGGACTACCGTCTCCATGAATGGTGTATTTCATTCCATTTATAAATATATTAAATATATGAATATTCTGAATATATATGATATATAAATCATGTTTTACATTCTGGATATAACTAATCATGATCCAAGTAATCATATTAATAATTACAAGTTAAAAACACCTACGATAAATGAAACGATTTTACCCAAAACGCTTCTTTAACATGAATTTACAAAAGAACGGGTAATATAAAGTCATAAGTGGACCATATATGATATAATAAAAATGAATATGATTCTGGAATAAGTCAATAACATGATTTAAATCATTATACAGGAGGTTCGGACACGTACAAAGCAAGTCAGACCTAAGGTAAGGGAAATATCACAATCTCATTTTTATCCGAGATTGTTTATACTTTGGAATTTACTAGGGTGTATTTTATCATCCACATCCATGTTTCCTAAATATGTAATATTATTTCCATCCACCTACAATTGTTTAAATCCAATTTTACCCTTCGGTGAATTTTTAGTAAAGGATATGAATGGAATCTTTTGTCTTTTTTCGTACGAGATACTTTTTTGACTTTTCCGACAAAAGTACGAAGAATGTTTTTTAACTTATACGGCACAAATGGATTTTTACGGTTTTATAAAGCCTTATTTTCATGAAGCTTCCTCCAAAAGATTTCATGATTATTTTCAATAAAATATCTTTCTTTTAAAATTGCATGACATTTTGTGAAAAGAAATTGATTTTGAAGAAGAAAGGATATTTTCCTCAAGAATTCATTTCAAGTGTTTTATCAAAATTATTTTCTATCTAAGATAACATAGGGTTCTATTTTTATCCCTATTGTTACATTGATTTGATTATGTTGTGATGAAATTATTTTTATGAATTCCTTTATCTTATATGAATTGTTTTATGATGTCACGATGTTTAAGATTCCCATTTTTATTACATGGGTTATGCAATGATGTATGATTTATGATTTTGTGGCACACATAAGAATGGTATCATTATGAGATGGGTGGGACCTTTATCTCCCTCCAATGCATTGGGTAAATATTTTATATCTCATGAGATAGACATGGCTGAAATGTTAGGTTATACCGGTTCAGTGAAACAAGACTGAAACGAGGGTGACTCGATTCAGAAAGAGACTTTGTCCACTAAGATAGTCTTGGCAATGAGTCATGACTAACAAGAAATGATTCTCTCTGATTATGTGTGAATGACACAAAGTTTCATGTTTTATGTTATGATTATTGTGATTACATTTCACTGCCATGATTTATACCATGTTATGAAGTTTGCTCTCTTTTGCAGGTTATGATTTCCAAAATGTTATGTTCTTATGAATATGATGTGATTGATATTTCTTTTGTTTACCCTTACTGAGCATTTGAGCTCACCCTTTTATGTTTTCTTTTCCCCAGGATATAAAGAAAGGTTTTAGGTAAAAAAAAGGAAGATCTTTATGGGAGATGTTGAAGATCTTTCACCACAATTAGGAGATTACGTTCCGAGTTTCCAAAGACACTAAACTATTAAGATCCTTGTGTGTGTTTTTGTTATGTACCAAGTATTCCGCAAAAGTAATGTAATGTCCATGTACGTCAAGCTATGGGTCTCTATAGTTGGTATCAGAGGAAAGGTTTAGTCAACCTTTGGAAACTAGGATGCGAGAACTTTAGTGAGATCCCTAGAGATATTTCTAAGGTATGTCTAGGGATGTCCCTAAGGTTAAGTATACGTATAGGTTATAATACTAGAATTACGCTAACGATCATAGAATTAAACCTAAGATGTTAGATATTGAAGGTACTCCCCTTTATTATGTTGTTTTCCCTAGCATGATTTTTGCCTCTCACACTATTCTTTTTGGGTTTTAGACGATGGCTGGAACTCGAAAGAACCGTTTTGATCAATGCAATGGACAATGCAACGATTGCTCTCCAGAACAAAAAAAATGTTATGAGAGATGGAGTGAAAAATCTTATTGCTATACTTACACAAGCTATGAATCATTCTGGACTTCCAAATGAGCAGAGAAGGGAACAATATTATATTGAGTCCTTCATGAGGCAACGTCCACCTTCTTTCAGTGGGTCTTCTGATCCACTTGTTGCTGAACAATGGATCAGTACCACTGAAAAGATATTTTCAGTTCTTCAATGTTATGAGCATGATAAAGTCATCTTAGTAGTATATCGTTTGGAAGGTGAAGCTGATCAATAGTGGAATCTTATCAAGAATACGAGGCAAAGAGATGAAATTGAGTCCATGGAATGGGACGAGTTCAAGAACTTGTTTTTCAGTAAGTACTTCCCTCGTATTCTTCGAAAAAAGATGGAAAAGGAGTTTCTTGAGCTGAAGCAGAAGGATGATGAATCTGTTGGTATATACGAAGCAAATTTTACAAGACTTGCAAAGTATGCATCTGGCATTATCATCCAACCTGAAAGTAAAGTTGATCGATTTTTCAGTGGCTTAAAACCAAGTCTTCGAAGGGCATTAGCTATAAGAGAGTTTAGTAGCTATGAAGAAATTGTGCGTTGTGATATCAAGGTAGAAATGGAAGTTGGTGTTACATATCCATCTCATGGTTTTGACAAGAAACGAAAGATGGAGTTCAAAGAGAAATCTCATAATAATGGTGAAAAGAAGATGAATGTTTCCTTATGCACAAAGTGTGGAAAGAAGCATGGTGGAGATTGTCTTAAAGGGACTAGAAAATGTTTTAAGTGTGGAAAAGAAGGTCATCAAGCAGCTGAGTGTCATAGTAATGGAAAAAGGTATTCTAATGATGTGAATAAAGCAAACACTGTAGAGAACGCACCACCAACACTTCAATGCTTCAAGTGCAAGGAAATAGGTCATTATGGTAATAAATGCCCTAATCCAAGGGTTAGTGATGATAGACATGAGCAACCGCTTAAGGCAAAGGACAAAGGGAAGTCACATGTGATCAACATTGGCGATGTTGAATATGATAACGATGTGGTAGAATGATTAAGTGTTTATGTAATGGGATTCCAAAATAATGTTGTATCATAAAGTATTGGAATATTTATGTATTGGTCTAATGTGGTATTCAAAGTGATTGAGATATTTTTGGAAATAAGATGATATGAGCATAATGAAGGGAAAATGAGAAAACGAAATGTTTAACGGTATCCATGAGCTCATGATTGATATAAGGACTAAGTGATATCATTGTTTGAGTATATAGAATTTTGAGGATTTTGGTATGTGGAAAGTGTTAAATTTCAACTGCATTCATGTTTTCACTAAGTTATTCAAGAGAATACATGATTAAGGACTTTGAATGTTTAGAATGTGACCAACAAAACATATCTTATGATATATGGGGATCGACGATGGTGTTAAATCTCTGGTAATCGTTTTCACTATGTTATGAGAGTGGACTGCAGTATTATGGATAAGCCTAAAGATTGGAATGGATTATGTTGGACATAAGTTAGTATTGTTTAAGGATAGAAGTTTTCTCGATATTATTGATGTGATGTTATAGTAATATAGTTTTAGAAAAAGGACAACCTGCAGGACGGGCGATAGCCCATCGCTTCGGACAAGGCTGTGGGAATCGAACACACAACCGAAGTGCGACTGGCCTTTATCGCCTACCACTGGCCTACAGGAAGTCCCTGTTTAGTAGAAACTAGTTTTATTATATTAAGCAGTATGATATATAAAGTATAAGTCCATTTTAGGAACCATATGTGATTAATCACACTATAGATCGACTTATGTATATAATTTTTGCTAACCTTTTGTTTGAGACAGATGGAATGACCCGTCATTCTATCACATGATCTGCTAACACTTCACGAATAACAAATTCAACTTCATTTATTTAAGAGATGAAGTGGAAATTGTTAAAGGCACGAACAACAGTGATATTGTACCAAAATAAAGTAAGTATTTATTCTAATTCAAATTCTTTAACATTAGGGAAACGATCTTGAAAACCAAAAATGTTGTCCTAGTGCTCTTATATCTGATGAATCAGATGGTACCTTAGATCATCACAAATCTATGGCTTTGTGATTGTTGGCTATTTCATAGCCATGTTCTCTACCACTCTCCATCAGAACATGATGGTTAGATTTCTCTTCCATATCCATATTTTCACCTATGTGGAAACCCAGTGATTAGTTTATATGGGTAACCGTTATGTTTCATACATTTGTTTTTAATGATTGGTTTTGATATTCCTTTTTACGATGTGGGTTTCTATTAAAGAAACTTTCAAATAGTAAACCATTTATAACCTCGACGAATTTCGAGGGCGAAATTCATTTTAAGGGGGGTAGAATCTAACAGCCTGAGATTTTATGAAAAATATTCTTTTTAATTTTATTAATGTCTTGTGTTGTACGCTACACCAAAATGAGCTTGCACAACACGCATCATTGACTTGCCTTGCATTAAACTCAATCGCAACCTTCCTCGATAGCGTGTGTAGTACGCAATACTGAGTTTCACGAAACAACGATATGCTATTAAAATATTATTAAAACTAGCCGTTATGAATAGTAATAACCACTTTTTAAATTTTAGAAATTTTAGCTCTCAAAATGGACTTCATTTTTGGATTCGGAGTATCGAATTTAGCCTAAGGTGAAATTTTGGTACTTTTCAGATAACTTTCATATTCTGATGAATAGTGAAAATTACTAAATTATAATTAAAAACAACTTTTTTAATCGAAATAATTAATAGTGATAAATTATTAATTTTAGTGGTTTTAAAGTATATTTAGAATATATTTTTACAATTTAATACAATGTTGGTCATTGAATGTAATTTCACATTTAAACCAGACATAATCAAGTGTCAATCTTTTGATAGATATTGTTTCTTAAAAACACGCTCTCTGTTTTAGCAGCGGGATTTAATTATAAAATTAATTAATGCAACATCTATGATATGAATTTGGTAAAATAGACTTCATTTTTGAATTCGGAATATGAAATATAACTTAGGATGAAATTTTGGCATTGTTCTGAAAAACATCAATTTTTGATGAATAGTGAAACTACTAAGTGGTAGTTAAAAAAATTAATTTCTTCATAAATCATAATTTTACCACTTCTGTGAATGGAATTTCAAAAATCCAAGAGACACGGTTGATTTCAATAAGTTAAATGTGGTTCAATGAGATGAAAATAATTTTTGGTGAATAGTAACTTTTTACTTTTATTTACCACGGTTAAAAGTAAATAGGGTAATTAAGGGTAAAAATGATATTATTATTACCCTAACACATGTACTAATTCTATTGGACAAGTGTAATTCGACCGAAAACAAGATTAGGAGTAAAATATGACCATTTAGGCCCACTTGGATTAGATTAGGACATTTATTATTATTTAATTCAAAGAAGAGTTAAAAGAGTCAAAATCAAAGTTTATTTACTAAAACATTTTTAATATAGGGTTGTACATAAGATAAATTCTATTGTAAATATTCATTAGAAAGCTAAAACGATTTCCTACATGATGGTATTTTATTCGTAATTTTTAGACATCAAATAATTTAATTTATTTATGACACAAAGATGATGCAGTAATTATCTTATTAATGAAATATTGACATAATTGATATTATAAATACCAAAATAAATGTAATTTGAGACTTTTTATGAATTACACTAATTTTATAGGTTACTATGATATATTAGTGTTGATTTAATCAACTTGGTTCGAACATATAATTCTGTTATGACATTCACAAAAATCATGTATCAAATAGTGTCAAAATTGACACAAAATAGTTTTTTAAATCAAATATTATATTATTAATTGTAATTTTATTCCTAAAAATCTAAGGTTTGGCCAAATGACATAGATAAGGATATATGTATTAATAATAAACAATTTGGGGTTCGTTTGGCGTGTTATAGTAAGTGTTTTAACCATATAGTGAAAGAATACAAAAAGACACTGTAAAAGTTAAATTATTTAACTTAGAGTTAAATCTAATTGATAAGGTTAAAATAATACCCTAAACATGTCTAAATCCTATTGGATGTTAGGATTTCGACACATACCCACTTTAGCTTCTAAATAAGACCCTTTGGAACCATTATAAACCGATTTTGACTTTAATATAAAATAATATTTTGAGATATTCCTAAGGTGCCCCTCTCCTCCCTTATAAAAGGGCACCTCCTCCCCCTCATCCAAAGACCAATTTGAGCACTAAAGCTCGGCCAACCCCTGCCATTTTCTCCTCTACACTTCCCTAGAATAATCCTTGAGGTCCTGGTCTTCTTAAAAGACCAATATTAGTTCCCTAAGTGGAGGATTCAAAGAGGCGTTCCAAAGAAGAGGTAATATCCATTACCGATCTTTTCAATTTCTTTCTTCTTCAACTTCTTATTTTTAGGTGTTTCATTATAAAGTAAAACATCAGTATTACTTACATACTGATGTGTTATTATAAATATGAAACAACTCTAATTAACCTTCTATCCATCCTACGGAGAAAGGAAATCACCGCGCGTGCGTACGTACGGAATACCGTCTCCACGACGTGGTGTAATCTATTTTCCGTCTCCACCTTAATTGGATGGGTATAATGGTGTAATGAGTAACTATATATGATTATTATAAAGTGATATTGATACTGAAATTGTATACATACACTTCAACACAATTCCACAACCATGAGAATGATATCTAGCTCGTGCGTACGTACGGACTACCGTCTCCACGACGCGATGAGATTCATTCTCAATGATTAACCATTCATGAATGATTATAAAGTATATATAATAAGGACTAATGAAATATATGACATAATAATGATACTGTATTTATGTATATTTATATGTATGTCATCTACTTAATTCTATTCAATTCAATAAGGAAACGAAAACAGCGTTCATGCGTACGTACGGACTACCGTCTCCATGAATGGTGTATTTCATTCCATTTATAAATATTTTACATATATGTATATTCTGAATATATATGATATATAAATAATGTTTTACATTCTAGATATAAGTAATCATGATCCAAGTAATCATATTAATAATTACAAGTTAAAAACACCTAGGTTAAATGAAACGATTTTACCCAAAACGCTTCTTTAACATGAATTTACAAAAGAACGGGTAATATAAAGTCATAAGTGGACCATATATGATATAATAAAAATGAATATGATTCTGGAATAAGTCAATAACATGATTTAAATCATTATACAGGAGGTTCGGACACGTACAAAGCAAGTCGGACCTAAGGTAAGGGAAATATCACAATCTCATTTTTATCCGAGATTGTTTATACTTTGGCATTTACTAGGGTGTATTTTATCATCCACATCCATGTTTCATAAATATGTAATATTATTTCCATCCACCTACAATTGTTTAAATCCAATTTTACCCTTCAGTGAATTTTTAGTAAAGGATATGAAAGGAATATTTTGTCTTTTTTCGTACGAGGTACTTTTTTGACTTTTCCGACAAAAGTACGAAGAATGTTTTTTTAACTTATACGGCACAAACGGATTTTTACGGTTTTATAAAGCCTTATTTTCATGAAGCTTCCTCCAAAATATTTCATGACTATGTTCAATAAAATATCTTTCTTTTAAAATTGCTTGACATTTTGTGAAAAGAAATTGATTTTGAAGAAGAAAGGATATTTTCTTCAAGAATTCATTTCAAGTGTTTTATCAAAATTATTTTCCATCTAAGATAACATAGGGTTCTATTTTTATCCCTATTGTTACATTTATTTGATTATGTTGTGATGAAATTATTTTTATGAATTCCTTTATCTTATATGAATTGTTTTATGATGTCACGATGTTTAAGATTCCCATTTTTATTACATGGGTTATGCAATGATGTATGATTTATGATTTTGTGGCACACATACGAATGGTATCATTATGAGATGGGTGGGACCTTTATCTCCCTCCAATGCATTGGGTAAAGATTTTATATCTCATGAGATAGACATGGCTGGAATGGTAGGTTATACCGGTTCAGTGAAATAGGACTGAAACGAGGGTGACTCGATTCAGAAAGAGACTTTGTCCACTAAGATAGTCTTGGCAATGAGTCATGACTAACAAGAAATGATTCTCTCTGATTATGTGTGAATGCCACAAAGTTTCATGTTTTATGTTATGATTATTGTGATTACATTTCACTGCCATGATTTATCCCATGTTATGAAGTTTGCTCTCTTTTTCAGGTTATGATTTCCAAAATGTTATGTTCTTATGAATATGATGTGATTGATATTTCTTTTGTTTACCCTTACTGAGAATTTGAGCTCACCCTTTTATGTTTTATTTTCCCCAGGATATAAAGAAAGGTTTTAGGTAAAAAAAGGAAGATCTTTATGGGAGATGTTGAAGATCTTTCACCACGATTAGGAGATTACGTTCCGAGTTTCCAAAGACACTAAACTATTAAGATCCTTGTGTGTGTTTTTGTTATGTACCAAGTATTCCGCAAAAGTAATGTAATGTCCATGTACGTCAAGCTATGGGTCTCTATAGTTGGTATCAGAGAAAAGGTTTAGTCAACCTTTGGAAACTAGGATGCGAGAACTTTAGTGAGATCCCTAGAGATATTTCTAAGGTATGTCTAGGGATGTCCCTAAGGTTAAGTATACGTATAGGTTATAGTACTAGAATTACGCTAACGATCATAGAATTAAACCTAAGATGTTAGATATTGAAGGTACTCCCCCTTTATTATGTTGTTTTCCCTAGAATGATTTTTGCCTCTCACACTATTCTTTTTGGGTTTTAGACGATGGCTGGAACTCGAAGGAACCGTGTTGATCAATGCAATGGACAATTCAACGATTGCCCTCCAGAACAAAAAAAATGTTATGAGAGATGGAGTGAAAAATCTTATTGCTATACTTACACAATCTATGAATCATTCTAGACTTCCAAATGAGCAGAGAAGGGAACAATATTCTATTGAGTCCTTCATGAGGCAACGTCCACCTTCTTTCAGTGGGTCTTCTGATCCACTTGTTGCTGAACAATGGATCAGTACCACTGAAAAGATATTTTCAGTTCTTCAATGTTCTGAGAATGATAAAGTCATATTATTAGTATATCGTTTGGAAGGTGAAGCTGATCAATGGTGGAATCTTATCAAGAATACGAGGCAAAGAGATGAAATTGAGTCCATGGAATGGGACGAGTTCAAGAACTTGTTTTTCAGTAAGTACTTCCCTCGTATTCTTCGAAAAAATATGGAAAAGGAGTTTCTTGAGCTGAAGCAGAAGGATGATGAATCTGTTGGTATATACGAAGAAAATTTTACAAGACTTGCAAGGTATGCATCTGGCATTATCATCCAACCTGAAAGTAAAGTTGATTGATTTTTCAGTGCCTTAAAACCAAGTCTTCGAAGGGCATTAGCTATAAGAGACTTTAGTAGCTATGATGAAATTGTGCGTTGTGATATCAAGGTAGAAATGGAAGTTGGTGTTACATATCCATCTCATGGTTTTGACAAGAAACGAAAGATGGAGTTCAAAGAGAAATCTCAGAATAATGGTGAAAAGAAGATGAATGTTTCCTTATGCACAAAGTGTGGAAAGAAGCATGGTGGAGATTGTCTTAAAGGGACTAGAAAATGTTTTAAGTGTGGAAAAGAAGGTCATCAAGCAGCTGAGTGTCAAAGTAATGGAAAAAGGGATTCTAATGATGTGAATAAAGAAAACACTGTAGAGAACGCACCACCAACACTTCAATGCTTCAAGTGCAAGGAAATAGGTCATTATGGTAATAAATGCCATAATCCAAGGGTTAATGATGATAGACATGAGCAACCGCTTAAGGCAAAGGACAAAGGGAAGTCACATGTGATCACCATTGGAGATGTTGAATATGATAACGATGTGGTAGAATGATTAAGTGTTTATGTAATGGGATTCCAAAATAATGTTGTATCATAAAGTATTGGAATATTTATGTATTGGTCTAATGTGGTATTCAAAGTGATTGAGATATTTTTGGAAATAAGATGATATGAGCATAATGAAGGGAAAATGAGAAAATGAAATGTTTAACAGTATCCATGAGCTCATGATTGATATAAGGACTAAGTGATATCATTGTTTGAGTATATAGAATTTTGAGGATTTTGGTATGTGGAAAGTGTTAAATTTTAACTGCATTCATGTTTTAACTAAGGTATTCAAGAGAATACATGATTAAGGACTTTGAATGTTTGGAATGTGACTAACAAAACATATCTTATGATATATGGGGATCGACGATGGTGTTAAATCTCTGGTAATCGTTTTCACTATGTTATGAGAGTGGACTGCAGTATTATGGATAAGCCTAAAGATTGGAATGGATTATGTTGGACATAAGTTATTATTGTTTAAGGATAGAAGTTTTCTCGATATTATTGATGTGATTTTATAGTAATATAGTTTTAGAAAAAGGACATCCTGCAGGACGGGCGATAGCCCATCGCTTCGGACAAGGCTGTGGGAATCGAACACACAACCGAAGTGCGACTGGCCTTTATCGCCTACCACTGGCCTACAGGAAGTCCCTGTTTAGTAGAAACTAGTTTTATTATATAAAGCAGTATGATATATAAAGTATAAGTCCATTTTAGGAACCATATGTGATTAATCTCACTATAGATCGACTTATGTATATAATTTTTGCTAACCTTTTGTTTGAGACAGATGGAATGACCCGTCATTCTATCACATGATCTGCTAACACTTCACGAATAACAAATTCAACTTCATTTATTTAAGAGATGAAGTGGAAATTGTTAAAGGCACGAACAACAGTGAGATTGTACCAAAATAAAGTAAGTATTTATTCTAATTCAAATTCTTTAACATTAGGGAAACGATCTTGAAAACCAAAAATGTTGTCCTAGTGCTCTTATATCTGATGAATCAGATGGTACCTTAGATCATCACAAATCTATGGCTTTGTGATTGTTGGCTATTTCATAGCCATGTTCTCTTCCACTCTCCATCAGAACATGATGGTTAGATTTCTCTTCCATATCCATATTTTCACCTATGTGGAAACCCAGTGATTAGTTTATATGGGTAACCGTTATGTTTCATACATTTGTTTTTAATGATTGGTT
Organism: Viscum album; assembly: GCA_963277665.1. NCBI lineage: Eukaryota > Viridiplantae > Streptophyta > Magnoliopsida > Santalales > Viscaceae > Viscum > Viscum album. The sequence goes on along the minus strand of OY728147.1, from coordinate 1,359,529,578 downwards.
TTGATATTCCTTTTAACGATGTGGGTTTCTATTAAAGAAACTTTCAAATAGTAAACCATTTATAACCCCGATGAATTTCGAGGGCGAAATTCATTTTAAGGGGGGTAGAATCTAACAGCTTGAGATTTTATGAAAAATATTCTTTTTAATTTTATTAATGTCTTGTGTTGTACGCTACACCAAAATGAGCTTGCACAACACGCATCATTGACTTGCCTTGCATTAAACTCAATCGCAACCTTCCTCGATAGCGTGTGTTGTACGCAATACTGAGTTTCACGAAACAACGATATGCTATTAAAATATTATTAAAACTAGCCGTTATGAATAGTAATAACCACTTTTTAAATTTTAGAAATTTTAGCTCTCAAAATGGACTTCATTTTTGGATTCGGAGTATCGAATTTTTCCTAAGGTGAAATTTTGGTACTTTTCGGATAACTTTCATATTCTGATGAATAGTGAAAATTACTAAATTATAATTAAAAACAACTTTTTTAATAGAAATAATTAATAGTGATAAATTATTAATTTGAGTGGTTTTAAAGTATATTTAGAATATATTTTTACAATTTAATACAATGTTGGTCATTGAATGTAATTTCACATTTAAACCAGACATAATCAAGTGTCAATCTTTTAATAGATATTGTTTCCTAAAAACAAGCTCTTTGTTTTAACAATGGGATTTAATTATAAAATTAATTAATGCAAATTCTATGATATGAATTTGGTAAAATAGACTTCATTTTTGAATTCGGAATATGAAATATAGCTTAGGATGAAATTTTGGCATTGTTCTGAAAAACATCAATTTTTGATGAATAGTGAAACTACTAAGTGGTAGTTAAAAAAATTAATTTCTTCATAAATCATAATTTTACCACTTATGTGAATGGAATTTCAAAAATCCGAGAGACACGGTTGATGTCAATAAGTAAAATGTGGTTCAATGAGATGAAAATAATTTTTGGCGAATAGTAACTTTTTACTTTTATTTACCACGGTTAAAAGTAAATAGGGTAATTAAGGGTAAAAATGATATTATTATTACCCTAACACATGTCCTAATTCTATTGGACAAGTGTAATTCGACCAAAAACAAGATTAAGAATAAAATATGACCATTTAGGCCCACTTGGATTAGATTAGGACATTTATTATTATTTAATTCAAAGAAGAGTTAAAAGAGTCAAAATCAAAGTTTATTTACTAAAACATTTTTAATATATGGTTGTACATAAGATAAATTCTATTGTAAATATTCAATAGAAAGCTAAAACGATTTCCTACATGATTGTATTTTATTTGTAATTTTCAGACATCAAATAATTTAATTTATTAATGACACAAATATGATGCAGTAATTATCTTATTAATGAAATATTGACATAATTGATATTATAAATACCCAAATAAATGTAATTTGAGACTTTTTATGAATTCCACTAATTTTCTAGGTTAATATGATATATTATTGTTGATTTAATCATCTTTTTTAGATCATATAATTCTGTTATGACTTTCAAAAAAATCATGTATCAAATAGTGTCAAAATTGACACAAAATAGTTTTTTAAATCAAATATTATATTATTAATTGTTATTTTATTCCTAAAAATCTAAGGTTCGACCAAATGACTTAGATAAGGATATATGTATTAATAATAAACAATTTGGGGTTCGTTTGGCATGTTATAGTAAGTGTATTAACCATATAGTGAAAGAAAACAAAAAGACACTGTAAAAGATAAATTATTTAACTTAGAGTTAAATCTAATTGATAAGGTTACAATAATACCCTAAACTTGTCTAAATCCTATTGGATGATATGATTTAGACCCATCCCCACTTTAGCTTCTAAATAAGAACCTTTGGAACCATTATAAACCGATTTTGACTTTAATATAAAATAATATTTTGAGATATTCCTAAGGTGCCCCTCTCCTCCCTTATAAAAGGGCACTTCCTCCCCGTCCTCCACACACCAATTTGAGCACTCAAGCTCGGCCAAACCCTGCCATTTTCTCCTCTCCAATTCCCTAGAATAATCCTATAGGTCCTGGTCTTCTTAAAAGACCCATCTTAGTTCCCTAAGTGGAGAATTCAAAGAGGCGTTCCAAAGAAGAGGTAATATACATTACCGATCTTTTCAATTTCTTTCTTCTTCACCTTCTTCTTCTTTAGTTGTTTCATTATAAAGTAATAACATTAGTATTACTTACATACTGATCTGTTATTATAAATATTAAACAACTCTAATTAACCTTCTATCCATCCTACGGAGAAAGGAAATCATCGCGCGTGCGTACGTACGGAATACCGTCTCCATGCCGTGGTGTAATCTATTTTCCGTCACCACCTTAATTGGATGGGTATAATGGTGTAATGTGTAACTATATATGATTATTATAAAGTGATATTTATACTGAAATAGTATACATCTAATTCAACACAATTCCACAACCATGAGAACGATATCATCGCTCGTGCGTACGTACGGACTACCCTCTCCACGACGCGATGAGATTCATTCTCAATGATTAACCATTCATGAATGATTATAAAGTTTATATAATAAGTAATAATGAAATATATGACATAATAATGATACTGTATTTATGTATATTTATATTTATGTCATCTACTTAATTCTATTCAATTCAATAAGGAAACGAAAACAGCGTTCATGCGTACGTACGGACTACCGTCTCCATGAATAGTGTATTTCATTCCATTTATCAATATATTACATATATGTATATTATGAATATATATCATATATAAATCATGTTTTACATTCTGGATATAAGTAATCATGATCCAAGTAATCATATTAATAATTACAAGTTAAAAACACCTACGATAAATGAAACGATTTTACCCAAAACGCTTCTTTAACATGAATTTACAAAAGAACGGGTAATATAAAGTCATAAGTGGACCATATATGATATAATAAAAATGAATATGATTTTGGAATAAGTCAATAACATGATTTAAATCATTATACAGGAGGTTCGGACACTAACAAAGCAAGTCGGACCTAAGGTACGAGAAATATCACAATCTCATTTTTATCCGAGATTGTTTATAGTTTGGCATTTACTGGGGTGTATTTTATCATCCACATCCATGTTTCCTCAATATGTAATATTATTTCCATCCACCTACAATTTTTTAAATCCAATTTTACCCTTCGGTGAATTTTTAGTAAAGGATATGAAAGGAATCTTTTGTCGTTTTTCGTAAGAGGTACTTTTTTGACTTTTCCGACAAAAGTACGAAGAATGTTTTTTTAACTTATACGACACAAACGGATTTTTACGGTTTTATAAAGCCTTATTTTCATGAAGCTTCCTCCAAAAGATTTCAGGACTAATTTCAATAAAATCTCTTTCTTTTAAAATTGCTTGAAATTTTGTGAGAAGAAATTGATTTTGAAGTAGAATGGATATTTTCCTCAAGAATTCATTTCAAGTGTTTTATCAAAATTATTTTCCATCTAAGATAACATAGGGTTCTATTTTTATCCCTATTGTTACATTGATTTGATTATGTTGTGATGGAATTATTTTTATGAATTCCTTTATCTTATATGAATTGTTTTATGATGTCACGATGTTTAAGATTCCCATTTTTATTACATGGGTTATGCAATGATGTATGATTTATGATTTTGTGGCACACATAAGAATGGTATCATTATGATATGGGTGGGACCTTTATCTCCCTCCAATGCATTGGGTAAAGATTTTATATCTCATGAGATAGACATGGATGGAATGGTAGGTTATACCGGTTCAGTGAAACAGGACTGAAACGAGGGTGACTCGATTCAGAAAGGGACTTTGTCCACTAAGATAGTCTTGGCAATGAGTCATGACTAACAAGAAATGATTCTCTATGATTATGTGTGAATCCCACAATGTTTCATGTTTTAAGTTATGATTATTGTGATTACATTTCACTGCCATGATTTATCCCATGTTATGAAATTTTCTCTCTTTTGCAGGTTCTGATTTCCAAAATGTTATGTTCTTATGAATATGATGTGATTGATATTTCTTTTATTTACCCTTACTGAGCATTTGAGCTCACCCTTTTATGTTTTCTTTTCCCCAGGATATAAAGAAAGGTTTTAGGTAAAAAAAGGAAGATCTTTATGGGAGATGTTTAAGATCTTTCACCATGATTAGGAGATTACGTTCCGAGTTTCCAAAGACACTAAACTATTACGATCCTTATGTGTGTGTTTTTGTTATGTACCAAGTATTCCTCAAAAGTAATGTAATGTCCATGTACGTCAAGATACGGGTCTCTACATTAAATCCGAAACTCATTTTAAAATAATGGAACATTTCTTTACTTTCCAAGAGTGCCCCTCCTCTCCTCTTATAAAAGGTCCCCACCTCTACCACCTTACCCACACATCCAAAGCCATTGGCTCGGCCAAACCCTACTCATTTTGTCTCTCCAAATCTCTCTCTAACTCTCTGAAGCCTCACTTTGGGCAGATGTCTTCCCACAGAAGCCTTTGAGCTCAAATCTATGAGAGTTACCCAATTTTAAGGTGATGTCTTCACTTGTGTTCTTTTGTTTTATTTTGCTTCTCCAAACCCCTAAACTATTTTTATTCATTTATTTTGTAACAACTCCAGTATATTCATTATTTAGAGCTACACCTACACACATCTACATAAAATGGATAAAGAACATACTCTTCTTGTGGATGTTGAATTTCTGCCTCACAAAACGATGATTGTTCAACACTCATATAACACCATTAAAGGTGGCCATTAAGATGTCACTATATTTATATATGATATATTATATTTTTATGTTTTAATTAAGCTTCTGTATTTTTTATTTATGGAATACCTTTATGGCTTCCATTATGGTTATACGTGATATCTTCATTTTAGGACGTGCGGACTACCACCCCCTCAAAGTGATGTGATTCGTTAATGCCATATGTGGGATGTATAACAGATGGATTTAAAGTTATTATATATAATTTTATACTGGAATTATAATATACCTCTATATCATTATTATTTCTTTCCATTAATGTATGAGATAGAAATGAAAGTAGCATTAATGCGTACGTACGGCTTACCGTCTCCATGAACGGTGCATTTCATTTCTTATCCCCAAATGTAATGTACTATTATAAGTACATATATATAATGGATATATATGATGTATGTTACATCTAAATGAATAATATAATTCTGGAATTAAAATATACATACCTATCATTTAGTTTAAATTCCATTAATATGACATAGAAATGAAAGTAGCGTTCATGCGTACGTAACACTTACCGTCTCCATGAACGGTGCATTTCATTTCTTACCTCTAAATGATTATGTGATATTATAAATACATTTATATGCTATATATATATTATATATATGATATCCAAATCAGGAATGTCATTCTGGATATAAATAACCTTTGACCACACGAACAACATTTAATTGTAAGAAGTCCACTTTCGACTTAAGAACCAAATATCGACAAAACAAACATTATTAAATTAAATGATTACTTAATGTTTATAAAATGACAATAAGTGATATAAAAGGAATAATGAACTCAAAAAAGGTTCATAAGCAAATATAAATTAACTCAAGTTTATTATTCAGGACGTTAAATAAAGATCAGTCCAAGTCGGACCCGAGGTAAGGGACTTCGTCTAAATCTCCTTTCAATGAGGCATATTTCGTTTTATACACAACTATCTTTTATAAGGAGTATAAACCCCTTTGACTTTTAATTTAATACAAAAGGAATCTTTTTCTATGAATCGTTTTACTAAACGACAAAAAGGAGTGTTTATTTTAACGTATGCGGTGACAATGACCTTTTCCGCCGCCATGAGTATTATTTGGTATTTGGCTTCCTGAACAAGCCGTATTGTTTTTAAAATGAAATAAATACCATATGCTCTTTTATGTATATTGGTATTGAAAAGTGTTTTTATAATGCATTTTTTATGTCAATATATTTATGTGATATATTGTGATCAAAGTGTGGAAATTTTTTCTTTACATTATATTTGTTTAATGTCATGTGATTTTTATAATGGTACTTGGACATTTGACGGTTGGTTACGTGATAAAACATATGACGGGTGGTGCCGTGAATACCAGGATGGGTGGTTATGTTATAACCTCCAATGTATTGGGTATGGAAGTCCGCCGTATGGCTATTCCATTAAGTATGTGTGGAAGTCGGCCTTATGGCTATTCCATTAAGTGATATGTGTGGAAGTCGACGGTATGGTTATTCCACTTAAGTATGTTTATGTCCCAAGTTACCTTTATATGTTATTTGTTCTTTATATGGGTTTTATGGTAATCTTTGGTTACAAAAGGGATGGTAATGATATTTTATTCAGTGAAGAGTTTTTACTACTTCATGAAGGTGAAGGTATTACTTTGATAAAGTATACATGGTTTAATTGACATTTGAAAAACTAACAGTTTTCATTCTTTTTGTATCCCTTACTGAGCTTTTTATGCTCACCCCATGTTTTTTTGAAATGTTTTTCACAGGACTTAATGTGGATTAGGGTCAAGGATGGGATCAAGGGAAAGTCAGGCTATATAAAACATGGAAGTAGACATGTTTCTTTTTAAGAGTTTTTATTTTATGTAATCATAGTAGAAGTGTCTACTTTCTAATCTTTTGAGATGTAAGAGTTATGTCATAATTCTCTTAAACTCTAAACCTGAAGAGACACTCAATGTGAATTATTCAATTAATTCAATATTAAGTAATGTTTAAGGTCAGGGCCATATACATATACTTATCCTTAGGGACATCCCTAGACATACCATAGAAATATCTCTAGGGATTTCACTAAAGGTTTTGCATCCTAGTTTCCAAAGGTTAACTAAATATTCACTCTGATACCAACTATAGAGATCCAAAGCTTGATGTAAAACGACATTACATTATTTTTTTGGAATACTTAATACATGAAAGAAACAGACACCCAAAGACCATATTAGTTTAGTGTCTTTGGAAACATGGAATGTAATATTCTAATCATGGTGAAAGATCTTCAACATCTCCCATAAAGATCTTCCCCTTTGGTTTTCTTAACTAAAACCATTCTTTTTATACTGGTGAAAAGAAAACATAAAAAGGGTGAGCTCAATTTCTCAGTAAGGGAAATCATAGAGAACATAAAACAGTCCATAAGCATTTGAATGAAAAAACTTGAACATAAAATCTAATCATCAAAATCTTGGGCAAAGACATAAATCTTGGAAGTATGTAAGGAATATATCATAAAGGGACATCAATAATGATAATATAGCATGGGAATAAAACATGTGATTGTGGAAAACATTAAGTACATGATATGATTTCCATAGTTGGAAAGGCATTTCTTCCAAGACCATCTTAGTGGACAAAGTCCCTTTCTGAATCGAGTCCACTCCTTGTTCCATTCCTGTATCACTGAACCGGATTAACTTACCATTCCATCCATGTTTATCTCATGAGATATAAATATTTACCCAATTAATTAGAGGGATATATTGTTCTCACCCATATCATAATGAAATCATTCTTACTTGTTCCACAACATTAACATAAATCATTAATCATAACCCAATGAATAAAATGGGTTTCATAAACATCATTCCATTATAACATAATCCATATAAACAAATGGATATAATTTCATCATAAGGAAAGTGAAACCATGTAAATCATAGAGACATTATACTTGAAATAGACACATATGAAATAATTTCATCTAAGATGGAAAATGGTTTTGATAAAACACTTGAAATTAATTCGTGAGAAAAATATCCTTTCTTTTTCAAAAACATTTATTTTCACAAAATGCATGAAATTATTAAAAGAAAAGGATTTTGTTGAAAATAGTCATGAAATCTTGTAGAGTAATCTTCATGAAAATAAGACATTATGAAAACTGTAAAAATATGATCATGCAATATAAGTTAAATAAGCATTCTCCTCATACTTTTAACAGAAAAGTCAAAAAGTGCCACATATGGTAAACAAAAGAATCATTCCTTCCATAACACAAAGTAAAAGTCATAGAGGGGTAAACATGACTTTAACCATAATGGAAGAATATTAAAAACTTTATGAAAAACATTATTTTTGGACATGGATGAAAAATATAACCCCAGTAAATACTTATGAATAATCAATCTCGGATAAGAATGTGAATTGAATAGTATTCCCTTACCTTATTTCTTATATGCTTCGTATGTATCCGAACCTCTGGAAAAATGATTTAAGTAATGTAATTTTCTTATTACAGAATCATATTCATTGTTATGATATCATATATGGATCACTTATGACTTTATATTACCCGTTCTTTTGTAAATTCCATGTTAAAGCAGCGTTTTGGGTAAAATCGTTTCATTTATCTTATGTGTTTCGACTTTTTGTTTTTTATATTATTACTTATATCCTGATTTAATTAATTCAAGAATGTAAAACATGATTTAAATATAATATATATTCATCATATACATATATATATATGATAGATCGATAAATGGAATGAAAGACACCGTTCATGGAGACGGTAATCCGTACGTACGCATGAACAACGTTTTCATTTTCTTATTGAATTGAATGGAATTAATTAGATGACATAAATATATATATATATATATATATATATATATATATACGGTGTCATTATTATGTCATATGATTCATTATTATTCATTAAATATACTTTATAATCATTCATGAATGGTTAACATGGAGAATGAATCTTATCGCGTCGTGGAGATGGTAGTCCGTACGTACGCACGAGCGATGATATCATTCCCATGATAGTGGAAATTTATTGAAGTTTATGTATAATATTTCAGAATCAATATCAATTTAAAATAATTATATATTGTTATTATTTACACCATTATAACCATCCAAGTAAGGTGGTGGTGGAAAACTGATTACACCACGGCGTGGAGACGGTATTTCGTACGTACGCACGCGCAATAATTTCATTTTCCGTTGGATGGATAGAAGGTGAAATAGGGTTGTGAAATATTTATAATAACATATAATTATATTATTGATACTGATTTTATTACTTCATAATGAAACAACTAAAGAAGATGAAGTATAAGAAGATATAAATTTGAAAGAATCAATAACGAACATTACCTCTTCTGTGATGTGCCACTTCTTAACAACATCTTAGGGAACTAAAGATGGTCTTTGAATAAGAACGTGTTCTCTATGATGTTTCTAGGTAATTGGAGAAGAGAAATTGGCAGGGTTTGGCCAAGCGTGAAGGCTCAAAGTGGTGTGAGGAGGAGAGGGGAACCTTAGGAAAAACATAAATTATTATTTTATTATAAAGTCATATTCAGTTTTTAATACCTCCAAATTGATTTATTTCGAAGCTAATACGGGGATGGGTAGAAATAATCTCAACGAATAGATTTTGGACAATTTTAGGTTACTATTTTTACCTTATCATTTTGATTTAACTCTATGTTTAATAATTTAACTTTTACCGTGTCTTATTGTTTTCTTACAGTATATGGTCAATAAACATTCTATAATAAGACAAAAGAACCCCAAGTGGTTCATTATTAATATATATAAACTTATCTAAGTCATTTCTCCAAAACATATATTTTTAGGAATAAAATAACAATTAATAATATATTATTTGTTTTATAAACTATTTTATATCAATTTTGACACTATTTGGTAATTGATTTTTGTGAAAATCATAACAGCATTAATAGTTCAAAAAATGGTAATTAAATCACTACTAACATGTAATATTAACCTATAAAATTTGTGTAATTCATAAAAAGATTCATATTAGATTTATTTGGGTATTTATAATATCCAATATTTTAATATTTCATTATTTAGGTAATTACTGCATCACCATTGTGTCATAAATAAATTAAATTATTAAATGTCTAAAAATTATAAATAAAATACCATTAGCTAGTAAATATTTTTAGATCTCTAATGAATATTATTAGACGAATTTATCTTATTTATATCCCAATATTAAAAATGCTTTAGTTATTAAACATTGATTTGAACTATTTTAACTCGTTTTTATATAAAATAATAATAAATGTACTAATATAATACAAGTGGACCTAAATGATAATATTATCTTCCTAAGGTTGTTTTTGGTCGAATTATACTTATCCAATAGAATTATAACATGTGTATGTGTAATAATAATTTAATTTTTACCCTTAATTACCCTATTTACTTTTTACCGTGATAAATAAAAGTAAAAAGTTATTATTCACCAAAAATTATTTTTATTTTATTGAACCAAATTTTACTAATTAATATTAACTGTGTCTCTCATATTTTTGAAATTTCACTCACAGAAGTTGTAAAATTATGTTTTTTGTAAATTTTAAAATTCTCCTAGTAGGTGGGTAAAAGACGGTGAAAAGTTAAATAAAATTTTTATATATCGAAAATTATTATGAAATGACTCCAATGAATTATATTGAACTTATATAGGTATTATGTATAAATGTTTACCTAAAATAAATTTAAATAAAATAAAGAATTATTTAAATAAAAAGTCGTTTTTTTAATACTAACCTAGTGTTTTCAGTATTCATCAAAAATATAAAGTTTTCATAAAAATACCAAGAAATCACCCTAGGATAAATATGATAGTTTGAATCCAAAAATGAAGTCCATTTTGAAAAATAAAATTTCAAAAAGTGGGTATTACTATTCATAATGGCTATTTTATATAATATTTTAATAACATATCGTCGTTTATTGAAACTCAGTATTGCGTACGACACACGTTACCGTGGAAGGTCGTGATTGCGTGTAAAGCAAGCCAAGTCAGGGTTGCGTGTAGTGAAAGAATCTTTTGTTATTGCGTATAACATAATCCATCCATATTTCATTTATAAATTGAATATATATATATATACACACTCAATGTTGCGTAGAATAACTAATATCAAACAAACATGAAATTGGGTATAACATAATCCAAGAATAGTGTTGCGTATAATGCATACTCTAATATCATAAATGTAGGAGTTTTTTATTGATACTTTCAATATACTCCAACATCATTCTCATTCATCCACTGTCATTGGGACACATTCCAAATGAAATAATGGATAAATCTTGGGAGAATATATGGGTTAAAAAATTCAATGGATATATTATTATTATTATTATTATTTAATCAATATTTTGGATTTAGATTTGTTTCAGTTCTCTAAATGGAGAGGCATTGATACTTGGATGACATATGGAATTAGGTATGCTATAAAGGGGATATAAAAATACATTGTATTATGGCAAGAGTTCTTGAGTTTGCATGAATCTAGAGGCCACACCTATTATATAAGAAATCTCAGTAGAATAATAAGAGGAAAATATTCCACATTGTATGAGTGTTGGGTTGAAGGAATTAATCAAATTTGAGTTTTTTAATTGAACATTACATTGATATTTATAAATACTAAATTTTATGTTACTGAATATTTTATAGTAATTTTTCATATAATATAAAAAACAATGATGTTATGACATACATAAACACTTTGGGGAAGATTACTATGTTGGACCATGAAAGCAAGCATGTACAACACTTTATTAGATGTCATTATCTTTCTATATCTCCTGCAAATAAGGGTTCAATAATATTACATATTCCCTTACAAAAAAGAACATGTAATTGGATATGTTCTAAGGGTACGTCCTAAAATATATTTAACACTTCAATGAGTAATTTCCTAAGAGATTACTATAAGTTGATTTAAATGTATTAAACTCTCTTAATTGTCTTATACTCCTTATATGAACTATAGTTTGAACTAGTATGATTTTAATAAAAACACCATATAATAATAAATACTACATGTTCCATGGTGAAACTCAAGAATCCATCTAACCTGGATGAAAATTTAAAAAAATAAACCAATTTTTTAATAAATATAATGATGGTAGAACTAGAACCATTAAAAAAATTAATTGTTGGCTAGACTAAATTTAAACCAAGAATATTCGATCAAAAACTAAAACCAACACAAATGATCATGAGATTTCTTGTATGATCTTTATTATTTAATGTTGTGAATTTATGTGTTTTTTAGTGTAATCCAACCATCATTTTTATTCATTGATCCAAATATTTTTCAATCCCAACATAATACATTAACAATTAGTATGTTTTTAACATTGTTCAAGGGTAAAAATCATGTTTTTAATAATTGAATATTATGATGAAATAAATACATATGATTTTAATATTGATCATTGATGATTAAAACATCATATGTTTATTGTGATTATGAAAATGTGAATAATCCACATTACCTTTAGTTTAAATCGACCAAAGTAAATTAATCCAAATTTCCTTAATACATTCTTTCATATTTTGATAATATCTACAATAAACATCAACTCTGGTTTACTTATAATTGTTGTGGATGAAATATTTTATTTTATTTTTTATTTCAATGAATCAATAATTAATTATGTTACATCATTTAAGAACATTATATAATTATATATATTTGATTATGTTTTTTATTTTTATTCTTTTTTTATTATGGGGAGAAATTGTTTTCTAATGGATGGGTATATTATCTATTGAATCATAGAAATTGGTTATGCAATGATTCATTTTTAGAAATAATGAAATTATTTTATTCTATTAATATAATTATGTTTTGGTTGAATCATGTGAAAATAATCACATTTTCATACTTGATGATTATCCCATGATGATTCTTCCTTGATCTAGTGATTATGTTTTCACTATTAAAATTTTGTTTATTGTTATTTTAATTTAATATTGAATATATTTTGGTTATTTGTTTTTTATTATAAAAATTATTATAATAATATCATTGTAGAGGGTGGTTTTAAATATTAAAGGATGTGTTATTCAAGAAAATTTATTTTTCCTCAATAGAAATAAAAATGATGGGAGTGCGGTAAAAGAATAGATACATTAGTGATTCGTAAGTTTTAATTTGTTCATATAAATTTTTAATATCTAATTTTAACTCAATATAATTTTATATTTTTAATAGTTTATTTTGTTGGCCCTTGATGCTTTGGAACCTTAAAACATTGTCCTAAATAATCACATACATCACGTATTTAGAGTTGAGTTCCATGGTAGAGTACGCTATCGACCGTGGAAGAGTATTATCCCAAAGATGTATTGGACCACGTAAAAAATTGGTTTTAGTGATACATATTCAAAAATAGTTTCATAGGATGAGGAAAAGGATAAAAAGTTCCCAAAGTTCCATAAAAGTTGAAGAATGAGCTCAAATGGTGAATAATGAGTTTTTGAAACTCTTGGAAGTATTATGTCCATCACTTCCAACAGAGGATACTATGGATCATGATTCATATATTCCATGGATGCATAAATTTTATAGTGCACCCAAAACTAGTTCATGATTTTGTTAGGATTATGACATTTTTGGTGATGGTGATGGTGAGGATGACTATGAGGAAGAGGGTGGGGATGATGGTGCAGAAGAGGTTGGGGATGATGTTGAGGAAGATAGTGTGTATGAAGACCAGTAATTGGATAATGACAAGAAAATGGATGAGGAATACACTATGGAAGACTATAAAGATAAGGTTAGTGACGAGGTAACTAATAATCCATTAATGTTTGACTGATTTATTTCATTTGATGTTTAATGATTTGATGTAAACGAATATATGCGATATTTTTTATGTTTCTTATAATGGGTTAAATACATAAATTGATTTTCTCTACTAAGCTATTTTATATGTTGAGTATTCCCACAAGAGAGGGAATTGTAAGTTGTTCTATTATGCTGAGTATTTGGAAAGGAGTGGGCATTGTAGGTGATAGTGTTATGTGTAGGATGTTTTTAGAGGGATTGGTGTTCTGTGTATGTTTTTTGCAGTGGGGTTGATGTTTTGTGTAGTTTTTTTATACTGGGATTGTAGGTGGAAGTTTTATGTGATTGTTTTTCAATTTATTTTTTTTTCATCAATTTATTTGAATCAATTTATTTCCCTTACTCAAGTGTTATGTGTCGTTTGTTTTCTTTTTTTTCTATGTATAGTTTCTTGAAATTTCTAGTGCAACTTTTCTGTGCAATTTTTTTGGGAATTGTAAGTCGAAGTGCTTATTTTCATGTGTTTTGTGTGTGTTTTCTAGGCATTACAGGTGCATGTTTTTGTTTTCGTATGTTCTTTATAGGTTTTTCGATAACAAGAAGTTGTAGGTTCAAGTGTCTTAATTTCAAGTGTTTTGTGCAAGTTTTCTAAGCATTACAAGGTGTCTAGGTATTCTAGATTTTTATTGAATTGTTGTGCATTATATAAAAAATTTCTGTAATTGTACGTGTATGCTAATTTTAGAGTGTTATTTCATTATTGTGTGCTCAGTAAAAGTTGTTTGGGCATTCTAGGTGAAAGTGTTCTACTGAATTGGAGTGGGATGGTCATGTGGGATATTGTATATTGGGGTTGGGGAGACCGACACCAATGGTTCCATAACCATTAGAATATAGTTTTCAACCTCTATATACCAATGGTTCAAGGTGACCCATTGGAATATATTTATTCTTTCATAGCCCCTATTCTATTAGTTTTAAGCTATTATGATATATCTAACCCAACCCTTATACCAACGGTTAAATGTGAATGATTAGCATAGGCCATCTCCAACCGTTTAAAACAATTTTTATAGATTTAACAAATGGATTTAACCATTTAGTTACCTCTATTGCAACAGTTTACAACCGTTGGAATATATGTTTTCCAACGGTTCAAATTGAACCATTTGGTAATCCAAATTTCAACCAAATTATACCAACGGTTCATACATAACTATGAGCATATGGCTATCCCATCAGCTCAGACACCAAAATTATCATAGACCATTAGGATAGGCAATCACAATTGTTTTGAGGCTGATAAAAAAGGTTTCAATCTATTGGGATAGGTTAAATTTTCAGTACTGTACATGCAATGTTGAGTTTAAACAAAACATTTCATACTACTAAAATATAATTATTTAATACGATAGTTATCGCCTAGTTTTTTGGAACAGAGGTTATAAATAAGATTTGTTAAATTTTTAAAATATTGATTTTATATGAACATAAATTTAATTCTTTGTTGACCAATTAATAAGAAATGAAAATTAACTTATTGAAAAATAAAAAAAATATATATTTCTCAAAAAGTAATTTTTAGGTTCAAAATTGTGTTTTATGTCAATAAATTATCCAAATGAATTTTTTTTGATGATTTTAAAAAAATAATCATATTTTACGTCAAATAATATATATATAATTAAACATAAATAACTTCAACATAAAAGAAAATTATAAATTCCATTTTACACGTAATAACGTTTATTTTTTCTAAAATGCATTTTCATTAACTTTTTACGGTGCGCTAATATTTATACTAATTTTTTCTAATTTTATGATACTAATTTGATATAATAAACATAATTTTATAAAAAAATAAGAAATTCATCTTGGGGTGAATTATTTCATATTTTTATGAAATTATTTATTTTCAATCAATCATGAGAAATACTATATTGTAATTTGAAAATGACTATAAATTTAATTTATTTATAATGTTATATAATAATTAAATTTAGTATTAAAGTTTATTTACTTCAATTAATAATATATTAATATTTTTTTCATTTGAATCAATTTCATATTGAAATTGGAATATAAAGACATTATAAATGTTTGATCATTTTCTCTAAAAAAACTCTCATTCAAGTCACATCTATCATATTTATTTTAAATTAAATTTTGCACATATTTTAATAGAATTTGTTAAAAAAATTCTTGATCAAGAACAATAACAATTCTTATTTCATAATTATTTCATGATAATTTTTTACTGTAACAATTATTTAAAATATTTATAAATAATGACAACAATTATGTTTAAAGCAATGTTTGGTACATTATATTAGTTTCTATTAAAATTAATTTTACACACCCATATGAAAATTATTTAATGAATTTGATTTATTATTTAGAATAAGTAATTATAATTTATATAAATTATATAAATTATTTTTATTCTTAAATGATATGTTTCATAGGTAATTAAAAATATATAAGTTACCTTGGTAAAATACGTAATGATAAAATTGAGTAGACATAGGGTCTAAAGAATAACATGAAAAAACATATTCACTTTGAATAGTGGATGTTTTTGTCATCCAATAAATCCCTCCATATTGTTATAAATAAATTTATGAGCCACATGAGGTAAAAAGTACATCTTAATAGTGAATATTATTGGGTATTCATAAGAATTCAACCACTACTTAATTATAAAGGGGAACTCAGTACCCCACTTTCTTCACAAATTTTAAGACATTTAGAAGAAAAGAAACTTCCAAAATCAATTTTCAAATAAAATTAACTCACACTAGAAGAATTGTTTTTGGAAAAATTACTTCCTAAGAATACTATAGTTAAAACATAAACGGAATACCTGAAGAAAAGTCAACGTTCTTCAACAAGATTCTTTATTTTTATTTCTTTACATTCATTATTCAATTATTTTTATACCATAATTACAAAATATAAATAGATTAATATATATAAATATATTTTTTATGTTAATGTTACAACCTTCATTAATACACACATCCATCAAATGGGCTATAAAATCATTGTTCGTATGTACATCAGACTACCATGTCACAAATTGATGTCATTCAGTTTTCCATTACCACATTTAAAGGTTGGGAATAATAATAGATTTAATGTATATTATATATATATATCTATGTGTGTGTGATATATATTATATTATTATGATTCTATAGTTATTATAAGACACATAACATCATGATTCCATTTTCTAGAATATGATAATGTTTTTCTGTGTACGGTGGTCTACCTCCATGAAATGCAATGTGATTACATCACACTTTACATGGAATGTTTTAAAGATGGGTTTCATAAATAGTTTTGATATATAAGAAATATAATTTAAACATTAATTCTAATATATTTATATATAATTTACCATTCATTCATTCAATACGATAAGAACATAGAGACATTGCTCATGGGTTTGAATGGCCTACCATATCCATGAATGATGTACTTCATTTCCTATTAAAAAAATTATAGATTACTCTAAATGAATATATATTGGATATATATGATTTTTTAAGGATTTAAATTATTTAAATGATTAAACTGTGATCATTTTCTGAGGTCCAAATATAATAATTGTAAAAAAATATGAAAAAACAATATACTTATTACCTAAAACAATAATTTAATGTGAATTTTATTAAAAATGGAAATCAAAGGGGATAAGGAAATAATATATGGTATGATATATATATTTAAATATATATGTGTAATATATTTACAATAATATTATATTAATTATATAGGATATGAGAAGTAGTAAGACCAAATTTTGGTGTTAATGTATTGGATTTTTCTCTCACTTTTTACATCTGTTAGACACATTCGATAGTCACCACCTATTTCATTGACGTATTTTATGTAATACATGTTTATATATTTAATGATTTTTATCCAGAATATTATTCATATTATCATATCCATTTTAGCATCTCAACATTATGGGGTTTACGGATCTAGATTTACCAATATTGTGAGGGATTTTTGTCTCAGTTTTCCCTCTATGAGAAGTATATTATTTTATAAACCTATATTCTTTAATGAGGTGTATATACTTCCCATTTTAAATTTAATATCATGCATTTAATAATCCTCGTAATATTTTTTGTTTCATTTTATGTAATTACTTCATGGTAATAATGATTAACTGTTAACGAATTGTTAAAGATTTCAGGCTTCAATCTCATCATTTTTTGGGAATTTTTATTACTATGTTTATGATGATTATTTTTTTATGACAAATGTATGAAGAAACTCATTATTTTTCTCCTCCTTTATTATAGTAATATAATTTTTAGTCCGTTTTTTGGGGAGTGAAACCATTCTAGTTTGAGGAATATGCCACATATGGGGATTGTGGTGCGTCCTACCCAGAGTGTAGCCACCTATGAATAATCCTAATTACATATTTACAATGTTATGTGTGAACATTATTACATGGTGAATATTTTTTAAGTGAAACTAATTACATTTGAAAATGTTATATGTGAACTTTATTACGTTTTAACTATGTTTTTCAAGAACCCAATTTCTTGTTTAAAAGATTGAGTGTGAACCCAATTACATTTTCATAATTTTATGCATGAACCTAGTTACATGATAATAGTATTATATTGAACATTATTAAATTTTTAAAATGTTATTCATGATCCTTTATTCATGTCTATATGTTTATGTGAGGACATGATTTCATGTACTTAAAATAATGATTGAACATGTTTCTTTTTAGACTTGTTCACAATGTCATAGGACGATGTGTATGCCAACATTTTATGTCTTAGGCCAATGTTCTTCTCACATGACACACGTTATTATTTTTACTTTGTGTTTTGTGTCATATGAGCATCCAATATTTATGAAATGACTATTTTTTATGAACTTTGATATGTAAGGTATGGTTTTTCATTATTATTCTCATGTTGTAATACCTTTATGCTAATGACATGACTATGTATCTTCCTTGTTTACCATTACTGTGCATCTGAGCTCAACCGTTATTATTGTTCCTCTCCCTATATTCTGTACAAATTTTTTCAGTATGATATGTTTGTGTAGAGTAATAAAGGGGAAGATCTTTATCGGAGATGTTGAAGATCCTTCACAAAGTTATAATACAATATACTTAGTTACCAAAGACACTAACCATTTACATCCCTTGTGCATATACGTTTTTTAATGTACTAAATATTCCACTAAAAATATGAAATAATCATTTTTAAAAATAATTTTTCGCTATACCAATTATGTTGAGTTATCTATACCATGTTCCAGGTCCTATTTTTCTGATCAAACCATCTCCCAACCGATAAAGTCAAATTCCCACTAAATTTTTCAACACATATAGAAACGAGTATTACACACTCATAAATTTTCATATTTTTACATGATAAACCATAAATACAATCAATTTAATTCAAGCTCTTTTTTATGAATCAATGTTTTTATTATATAAAAAATTAAAAATTCATTAATGTCTCATGATTAATTATATGTCAGATCCTCTTGGGAATCTACTAGGAATAATGGTTAGTAACTTTATGAGTCCTACCCTTTTTTATAGAGTAACCAGATGTATAAAAGAGGTAAAAAATATTGTAAATTCAATAACTTAAAGAGAAAATTTAGTAATACCACTTGACACATAGTCAATATTATTATTTATATTTTAATTGAAATCAACTTATTATATCAGGAGGACTATTGATTTCTATAATAAAATCAAGACATGGAACGTTTCCTTATATCAGTCATGAAAAAACATGGACTTGGTATATAGATTTCAATTCCTAATGGAGTTATTCATTAATCAATTTTTCATAAACAGACACATCTCAGGCAAATACTAGACGTTCCTTTATATATTTACCAATAAAAATAACTAGTAACGATGATTCATATCCAACACCCAACGATTGATTTGAAAATACTAATCTCACCCAAATACATCCATCCATAAAGTAACTAAGTAGAATAATAAAATTATATTTGAAAGTGGCCAATATAATAGAAATAAAAAAAATTAAACCACCCAAAAAATAATAATAATATATCAATTATTTCTTTAAAAAAAATACATTGTGACACCAAAAAATAGTAATTTTATTGAAATGAAATTTAAAAAAAATATAAAAATTTGATAGGTTTGGTGAAAACATCAACTCAAGTGTTTTCAAATCAATATAAAAGGAAACCACTACCCCAAAAATAAAATTTAACATTCTCCCCAATGCTTCATTTTATGTTAGAGATAAATTTAACACTTTACTTTCATAATACCATACACTTTATATATGAAAATATCATGGAAAATGGGACATAAGCGATTCAATTTATATACAAGTGAAAACATGTTTCAAATTTCGCTTATATTTTTCCACCTAAATTCCTAAAATATTTTTAACAAATAATATTAAGGTATGAAATCATTCCTAAAATAGCCATAGGGGATTTAATTTTTCCAAATAACATTTCTAATAGTGTTATATCTGTATAAAAATTGACTATAATGTACATATATCAAATAAAATCTGAAATTAATTTACAAATTTATTTAGATACTAGAATGCAAATTTTTTAGAACAATGTAAAATTATAAATAGAAAAAAAATTTATGAAAAAATGAATCTTTTATTTGGAAAAACTATGTTATACATAACAATATATGTAACTCTCCGTTCCTTCCTTGATATTTTTTTTGTTTCATTTTTTAAGCCTCTATTTGAGATAATAATTTATATGTAATGTATAAAAAAAATAATATAAATTAATGATATGTCCAGGAAATAATTTATACATATCTAATTACATGGTTTTAGTAGGATACCTTAACTGTGGGTAGATAAAGCATTGATTTAGGTATTTTCCTATAATCGAACAATCACGAATCATTATTTACAAACCAAATAGTATAAAAACATCATGATTTATTTTTTAAAAAAAGAAATAAAATTTTAGGACGCCATGTTTTTACTATCATGGAGAACCATATATGTTGTTTGCAGTTAAAATTAATGATTAAATTACCATAAAAGGAAATGGTTGAAACCCCATAAGGATATACCCTTATGTAGTGATTTTTCTTTTGATGATATTTTTAAAATCATATATTATCCTCTCCAACTAGTTTAACATCCCCATTAACAAAAACATCAGTAGTTTTAAATGGAACAGAACACATAGCCATTATATTTCAACGAATATCTTCATCCTATAGTTAAATCGATATACCCGCTATCTTACATTTAAATCCATAATCTAAATCATAAAATCCTGAAATCATTTCATCAATTCCTTTTAAAATTCTATATTTTTAATAAAAATCACTTTTAGTTTCATATAATTAAATTATATTAATTAAGAGAATTTTCCTAAATATAGTGCATTAAAATTTCAATTAATTCACTTATAAAAATGAGTTATTTTTTACATCAAAAATCATGTATCATGAATTTTTATGATGTATCTTAAAATTGGAAATTCATATGTGTGTTTTGAATAACATGATATATGTCTAAAAATCCACATACAATTTCAGAAACCAACCATTAAATGAACAACTAACTGTTATCTTTAGAGTTTGTTTCAACTATATATTTTAAATTTTAACTTTAGAACATGTTTGTGGGTCAAATGTATTTTATATTTTAGTGGTTTTCCTTTAACTCCCCATAATTTTTTGAGAACTATGTTCTTGAAATAGGCCCCCTATTATTGGAAAAATCATTTGCTACCAAAATATTGAAAAAATGACATTCTTGATTAATTTTTCCACACTCGTGGTGTAACACCCCAAGATTCCACGATATATTTCCCTTTGAATAATGTATTAGTTTTCATTGTACGCAACTTGGAGTTTTAACACTCCACGACCAATCAAACTAGCTGTTATGAATAGTAATACCCTATTTTTGAAATTTTATAAATTTTATTTTTCAAAATGGACTTCATTTTTGTGTTGATAATATCAAAATTAGCTTAGGGTGAATTTTTGGTATTTTTTTAAAAACATTAAATTTCTTATGAATAGTGAAAAACACAATGATATTATTTAAAACATAGTTTTTATTTAAGTAATTAGTTATTTTATATTAATCTATTTTAGGTCAAAATATGTACATAAAACCTATATATGTTAATTTTAGTTAATTGGAGTCATTTTATAATAAGTTTATATATATAAATTTTTATTGATCTTTTTACTGTCTTTTACCCACCTTCTTGGAGGATTTGAAAATTTTCATAGAACATAATTTTACCTCTTTCATGAGTTTAATTACAAAAATCTAAGAGACATGGTTGACATCAATAATTAACATGTGGTTCAATAATATGAAATTTTTTTTTGGGGAAAAGTAACTTCTGACTTTTATTTAATACTGCTAAAAGTAAATAGGGTAATTAAGGGTAAAATGATATTATAATTAACTTAAAACATGTCCAAATTCTATAGTATAAGTGTAATTCGAAAAAAAAACCCCTGGAAAAACTTATAATCATATTTGGGCCATATGGATTAGATTAGTACATTTATTATTATTTAATTTAAAGAAGAGTTAAATGAGTTAAATTCAATGTTTAATAACTAAACCATTTTAATATAAAGTTACACACAATAAAAATTCGACTATAAATATTAATTATAAATACATAAATATTTCCTAATTAATGCCTTTTTATTTATTATTTTTAGACATTAAATAATATAATTTATTTATAACACAATGATGATGTAGTAATTACCTTAATAATAAAATATTAAAATAATAAATATTATAAATAATCAAATATATGTAAATTTAGGCTTTTTATGAATTCCAATAACATTATATGTTAATATGAAATGTTAGGTTTGATTAAATAAATATTATTCTAAGTGATAACATTTTTATGGCTTTCAAAAAAATCAAATACTAAATAGTGTCAAAATATACATAATTATGTTTTTAAAACAAAAACTATGTTATTAATTGATATGATATTCCTAAAAATATATGGTTCAGCCAAAGGAATTAGATAAGATTATATATAATAATACATAACCACTTGGGGTTCATTTTTCTTGTTATAGTATGTTTATTAACCATATAATATTAAAATACAAAGAGACATGGTAAATATCAAACTATTTAACTAAGAGTTAAATCTAAAAGATAAGTTTATTATGGTGACCTAAACCTGTATAAAACTATTAATTGAGAAGTTTTTGACCCATACCCACCCTATCATAGAAATAAATCATTTTGGAACCATTAGAAACCGAAAATTATTTTATTATAAAATAATATTTCATGCTTTTCTTAATTTGACCCTCACCTCTCTTATAAAAGGTTACTTCTCCTTCTCATAATTTCACACCTCCAATGCCATTTTCGTTGCCAAACCAAACCCATTTATTCTCTAAAATATCCTTAATTTAACTTAGATTCCTTCATTTTATCTGAAATCCAACCTAAGGAGCCCTTTTGATCATCTCAAAAGTTAACACCTGAAGAAGAGGTAATAATTTCACCACCCACATTCAAGTTATTTTCTTCATCCACTTCCTCATTATTTGTTGTTTCCATACCAAAATAATAAATCCAATACCTTATACATACTCTAATTTTATTATAAATATTCCCTAACCATATTCATTATTCTATCTATCCTATATATGAAAAAGTCACCACACGTGTGTACATACGGCTTACCCTCTCCACGTCGTGGTGTAGTTTGTTATTCAAACACTTAATTATTTGTACGGGTATAACAATGAGTATAAATAATGTAAATAATAAATATAAAATGTTAATTATTCTTTATATATGATATAACATACAATTATATATGATTTATCGATAATTATAATGACATTATCGCTTGTGCGTACGTACTGATTATCGTCTCCACGAATGTGATTAGATTCATTCCCCATCATAATCATTCAAGAGTATTTATGATTTTATGATTAAAAATAATGTTTATGAACATGATATAATATTTTATATTAATCAAATACATCCTATCCATAACAAACATGGCTTATGTAACCAAACATTTAAAGGAAAATGAATCGGTTAACACATGAAATAATGAAACTACTGAAATTTTATTAACAAATAAACATTATAGGATCATATATGATATAATATTTACGTATATAGTTCTTGAATAAATTAATAACAAATTTTTATCTATTATATAGGAAGTTATCATACCATCGACTAAGTAAAATTATGAGGTCAGGGTTAATTCTACAATCTATTTACTTATCGGAGGTTGTTAATGCATAAGTATCTATTGGGACCTCTTTATTGTCCACATACATGATTTCTTAAAAAAGAAATTCAAAACATTTTTGCTGTTTATTATACTATGGGTTAAATTCATTTATACCCTTATTTTACCACATATATTTTGAGAGGAATATTTCCGTCATCTTCCAAACAAGGTACTTTATGACCATCTCGACCAGATTATGGTAAGAATGTCTTTTTTTAACTTATTCGGAGGGTGTAGATATTTTCTGCCATTATAACATAATCAAAGATTCCCCAAAAAGATTATAATAATATTTTCAAAATAAATGTTTTCTTTTATAATTATATGACTTTAGAATTTTTTACTAATAGAAAGATATATTTCTCTATAAATTTTTTTGATTTCATCTATGTCAAATTCCTTTAATGGATTATAATCTTGTTTGAAGTTGATTTATTATAATACAAATCATCCATCTTGTATTTATTTTTATGTGATATTTTTTACTATGGATTTATTAATTTTACACCATTCATAGTTTATGGATAATGTATTGGCATTTTTTTTTGCTAGTTTTAATACAAATGGTTATGTTCTGTTTAATCCTTTTTATATGAGGAATGCGTTGGACATAGTATGTAATAGGTGTATCCCACTATAGATCTTCGAATAATCACTAGATCACATGAGACCAAATAGTTTCTGGGCACAAGGCCTTAAAAAATCTAATTTTTAGTCTTGTAATAAGGCCTTGACTATGTGGTGATGATTTCTGGAATTATTCCATCCAACATAATGAAATTGGATATTGATATTACATGTGATTATTTGACTAGAAGAATATCCATGTGAATAAGTAAATTGAATTATTTGATTTATCATTTTTATATTATGATGTTGTTAATGTTTAAAAGGCTTGTGTTTTAGTCTTAAACATTTCCCTAAATGTTTATGCTTATTCTTGAATGTTTCTGCTATATTTTTATCCTTACTAAGCACTTGAGCTCACCCATTTCTATGTTTTATTTTTCCTGGGATGCAAAAACTTATATTAGGAATAACCTATTGGGATATTTGAAGGAATGAATGAGGTCAATGGATACAATTTTGTTGTTGTTCTTCATTTTATAATGTAATGTTAAACTTATAATGTATCTAGTGCTTCCAAGGCTACTAAACTATTCGGTCTTTCAGGATTTTGATCCCTCGTTATCATGAAAATGCTATGTAATAATGAACCGACTATTGGTAATTGGGGTTGAGGAGTTAATTTTGGTGTTATTGGATGTTTAGTACAATCCTTGGAAACTAGATTTAGATAAAATATGATTAGGGCATATTACCCTAAGATAGACTATGAGGATTGGTATAGAATAACATTCAAGAATTTTGCAAATGTAGATATTATGTGTGTTTTCCAAGAAATATATCCCAATATAGATACGATCAGTTAGAGTCTGCTCTGGCACAAATGTACCTAGGAGTGAAAACTACAATAAGGAGTTTTGGGCTTGACCTAGGGTATCCTGGTTCACGTCAATGGGCCTTGCTGCTCTCTTGGTTACAACACTCCTGGGGGATATGCTTAGGATAATTCACATTTTCTATACAAAACATTATGAATGATTTATTATTATATACCACCTCAATGAAAACATTTTTTTATGAATATAGATTATATCCATAAATTTTTCAATTCATTTTAAATGTTTTACATGATTGGAATTTTGTATTGCGATTCATAAAATAATCTATTGTATGCCATTTTTTAGAAATGGCGCCTAGTGGTTGTAATGGAAACTGTATCAATGCAAGTAATCCATGTAGTAATTTCCCTCTTACTAAAGATAATTATAACAGAGCATGTGATGCAACTAGTGCAGATCATCTTATTACTATACCAGGAAAACTCACCCAGGTTATGAATAATAACCTTACCCGTATGGAGAAAAATGATCCACTACATGGAGGATCAACGTTAGACCACTTCATGAGGAAACAAACTCCAATATTCAATGAGAGTAAAAATAAATTAGTATCTATGAAATGGATAAGTTTCTCAGAGAAAACTTTTTATGCTTTGGGTAGTAGTGAAACAGAAATAGTTTTCATGGCAGTTTATCTCCTCATGGGAGATGCATGTCAATGGTGGTCATTAATCCATAACACAATTGAAGATGAAGAATTATAGAACATGGATTGGAGGGAGTTGAAAAATATTTTCATGGAAAAATACTTTCCCCATGACCATCGAGTGGATATGGAAAGACAATTTCTATGTATGACGTAAAAGGAGGATGAAAATGATGTAAAGATTGACTCTAACTTTACAAGGATAGCGAGGCATGTAGAAGATTATATATGAGACCAAAGGAGTAAGATTGATTAATTCTTTGATGGGTTAAAACCATTTCTCTAATGAGAATTAGCCTCAAAATTCTTTTCATCATATGAAGATATTGTCTCATCTTCTATCAAGACAAATAAAATTCTCTAAGAATTATGAATTCAAAGAAAATCAAGAGAAGAAGAGATCTACTAATGACTCTGTAAATAGAAATACGGGGAAGAAGGGTCAGAATGGCATGAAGGCCTTCATTGTTTTTATTATTTTGATAATACACCAATCAAGGGGTGTGGTGGAACCCTTACAAGGCCTGATAGCTAAGAAGCAATTACATAACCCTTAGGTCTTAGAGGGAATCACCCAAACAAGAAAACATGGAACTGCTCCTCCCTAGAATATGTCATGTAATGATCACTCCACCTTCATAGGGATGGTCGACTAAATGTCATATGCAATGAGGAACATGCCTTGTATCGATGGCAAAGCCATGCCCTCTCATTCTTCCAATTCTAGTGAGCTCTGCTCCAGTGAATACGCATGCCCTAAATCTTCATCTTAAGCCTTGTCCCTTGTAATATAACTATTACTTCTTAATTCATGTATCCCGAAGTCCTTGGGGTGTCCCAAAGGCCTTATGGTGGCCCGAAGGCCTTGAGAAACAACTATCCCGAAGGCTATGAGTGACACGAAATCCTTTAAGGACACAAGGACCAAACCGGTGGCCCAA
This sequence comes from Viscum album, assembly GCA_963277665.1. Classification (NCBI taxonomy): domain Eukaryota; kingdom Viridiplantae; phylum Streptophyta; class Magnoliopsida; order Santalales; family Viscaceae; genus Viscum; species Viscum album. Next base: position 1,359,502,575 of record OY728147.1, on the reverse strand, counting down.
AGGCTCATATGGATAAATAGTTCTGACTACTATAGTACCGAACTGTGACTACTACAGTGCATAATACAGTACTAATACAGTACTGCTACAGTGCCTGGAAATTCTCCCCCACCAGGATTTGATCATTGGTCTTTTTGGATGCACCTGCTATGTCCTCACCAACCGGGATGAGGCTCATGTGAAAATAAAGGAAAGAAGGGAAAATTTGAATATCCATCCTATAGTAAATGTGGGATGAAACTCCCTGGTACATGCCTAAAGAAGATGGTAGTCTGTTACAAGTGTGGTGAAAAAGTAAACTAATCTCGTGATTTCATTGGATGAAATATGTTGTTAATGTTTAATTCTACAATGTTATAGAAAATGGGCATTATGGAATTAAATATTCAATGTGTCATGGGAACATGCATCAAAAAAAGACAAGGGAGCAAGGGAAAGCTTATGCGATCACTACTGCCAATGTTAATGCTCCGAAAGATGTGGTGGAAGGTAATTAAATGGTTTCCTCATGTTTATCCAATGCTTTATTTGATTCTAGAGCATCACATTGTTTCATATCTGACTAGTTTTCTAAGAACATTAGATATTTTAAATTTTACATAACAAGGGAGGTGTCAGTCAAAACTCCTAAGGGAAGTATCATTGTAACAATGTTTTTGTGAATAAGTTCCCATTAGGGTATATAAATGTTCTTTATCTTCTGATCTCATCCTCATACCCATGATTTAATTTGGTATAATCCTTGGAATGGATTGTCATTTAGACCATGATGCAAAAAATTATTTTAAGAAAAAGGAGGTTATAATTTTTGAGGATGATAAAGAGTATCTTATCATTAGAGAAGAAACGACACCACTTGATTATTATCTAGATCCGCCCCTAGTAGTTCTACTAAATTTAATTATTGGGGAGGAAGAGAATGAAATAAATATGTATGAGGAAAAGAATTCTCAAATAGAGGACGTACCTTTAGTAATAGATTATGTTGATGTGTTTCTAGAGGATTTACCTGGACATCTTCCAGAATGAGAAATTGAGTTTTCCATTGATGTAATTATTGGTTCAAGGTCCATATGAATAACCCCTTATGACATTGCCACTGTGGAATTAGTGTAACTATAAGGACAACTTGAGGAATTGAGTAATAATGGATTTATTCACCCTATTGTTTCTCCATGGTGAGACCCTATCCTTTTGTAAAGAAGATAGATAGATCTTTGAGGTTGTGCATTGACTACAGGGAGATCAATGCTATAACAATAAAGGAATTGTATCCCCTACCTCGAATTGATGATTTATTTGACCAAATTCATAGAGCTCAATATTTTTCAATTATTGGCCTTTGAATTGGATATCATGAATAGTGTGTGAAGAAGGAAGACATTCTGAAAATAACATTTTGAACCAGGTACGGGCATTACGAGTTTACATTAATGCGTTTTGGATTTACTAATGCACCTTTTGTCATTATGGATTTATTGAATAGAATTTTCAAGGAATACCTTGATGACTTTTTATGTAACACCCCAATCTTCCCCAATACGCTTCTCTTTGAATAATACAATAATGTGTGTTGTACTCAACATCGAGTTCTAACACACCACAACCAATCAAACTAAGAATTATGAATAGTAATACCCACTTTTTGAAATTTTATAATTTTTTATCGTTCAAAATGGATTTCACTTTTGGATTCGTAATATTGAAATTATCTTAGGTTGAATTTTCGGTATTTTCTGAAAACATTCAATTTTTGATGAAAAGTGAAAAACATTGAGTTATAGTTTAAAAGAAAATTTTTATTTATATAATTATTTATTTTATTTAAATTTATTTTATGTTGAAATAGATACATAATAACTACCAAAGTTCAAAGTAATTCATTGGAGTCAGTTTATAATAATTTCTGATATATAAAAATTTTATTGAACTTTTTATCGTATTTTACCCACCATCTAGAAGAATTTTTAAATTTACATAAAACATAATATTACAACCTCTGAGAGTTGAATTTCGAAAATATGAGATACACGGTTGATATCCGTAATTAAAATGTTGTTTAATGAGATGAAAATAATTTTCTTGGTGAATAGTAACTTTTGACTTTTATTTACCACGGTTAAATGTAAATATGGTACTTAAATGTAAAAATGGTATTATTATTACCCTATCACATATCCTAATTCTATTGTATAAGTGTAATTCGACCAAAAACAACCTTAGGAATAAAATATGATCCTTTTTTCTACTTGGATTAGATTAGGGAATTTATTATTATTTAATTCATAGAAGTGTGAAAAGTGTTAAATTAAAAGTTTAATAATAAAACCATTTTTAATATTGGGTTAAGCATAAGATAAATTCTAATATAAAAATTCATTAGAAATATAGAAATATTTCATACATAATGGTATTTTATTTATATTTTTTAGACCTTAAATAATTTATCTTGTTTATAACACCATGATGATGCAATAATTACCTAATTAATGAAATATTAAAATATTTGATATTAGAAATATACAAATAAATGTCATTTGAATATTTATATGAATTCAAATAATTTTCGTGGGTAATATGAAATTTTATTGTTGGTTAGAAGGTTTTTTTGTAAATAATAATGCTGTTATGAATTTAGAAAATACAGAATACCACATAGTGTCAAAATTAACATACAAGAGATTTTTAAAACAATATTATATTATTTAATGATATTCTATTCCTAAAATTCCATGGTTTAGCCAAAAGACATATATAATAACAGTATAATCATTAATGAACCACTCAGTGTTCTCTTGGTAGTATATAGTATATTTATTAACCATATAATATAAAAATACAAAGAGACATGGTAAATGTCAAACTATTTAACTGATAGTTAAATCTAAATGATACGGTTAATATAGTAACCCAAACCAATCTAAAACCTATTGGATGAGTGTTTTTCGACCAATACCCACCTTATCATTTAAATAATCCATTTTTTAGCCATTAGGAACAGAAAATTATTTTATTATAAAATAATATTTCGAGCTTTTCGTAAGGTGTCTCTCACCCCTCTTATAAAAGGGCAGTACCCTTCCCTAAATTTAACCCCATAAGTGCCATTTTTATCAGACAAACCCTACCCAAATTACCTATCAACTGTCCTCCCTTAATCCTAGAGGCCTTCTATTAGTCAGAAAGCCAACCTATAAAGCATTTTTGATCAAATCAAAAGAAAGAACCCAAAGAAGAGGTAAATGTTTCATCACCACTTTCAAGTTCCTTTCCTCTTCCACATCCTCTTTCCTTATTTTTTACATTCTAAAATAATAAATCAAGTGTCTTATATATAATTCTATGATATTATAAATATGTTACAACCATATTCATTATTCAGTCCATCCATTGAATTATATGTCACAATACGTGCATACATACGGCTTACAGTCTCCACATCATGGTTTAATTGTTATTCAATACATTATTATTTGGATTGGTATAATAATGATATTTAATTTATTTAAATAATAAATATAACATGATAATGATTTTTTATATATTATATACTAGAAAATTATATATTAATTTAATATCAAAAGAATGATATTGTTGCTCGCTTGTATGTATGGATTACCCTCTCCACGAACGCGATGAGATTCATTCCCCATTGTATCCATTCAAGAATCATTTCCATTAGATGATTAAAAATAATGTTTAATGACATAATAAATTTATGAATATGAATAAGATACATCTTATCCATAAGAAGCATTACTTACATAACAAAGAATATAATAAAAAACGAATCTGTTAACACCCGAAACAACGATAATAATAAGACATTATTAACAAAGAAATATAAATAGATCGTATATGATATCATATTAATGTATATGAGTCTTGTATAATTTTATAACAATTATTTCACCATTATACATGAGGTTAACCAACCCTCTACCATGTAAAAGTACAAGGTAAGGGTTAATTCTACAACCTGTTTATTATTCAAAGTTGTTTTTATGAAATTATCTAATGGGACCTATTTATCATTCACATCCATGTCTTACTAAAAATTTATTCCAAAATAGTTTTAATACATACTATACTATGGGTTAAAGTCATTTATACCCTTATTCGACCTTATACATTTTTAAAGGAATCATTCAGTCGTTTTCCAAATAAGTGACTTTATGGCCTTCTTAGAAAAAATAAGGTAAGAATGTTTTTTAACTTATATGGAGGGTGCGGCTATATTCCACCATCATAACATCATCAATGCTTCCCGTACAAGCTTATATGAATAATTTCAAAATAACGTTTTTCTTTTATAATTATGTAAGTTTAAATGATTTCAAAAATATAATGAGATATTTCTTGCAAACAGTTTTTATTTCAGCTATGTCAACATCCTTTAATGGATATTAATCTTGTTTGAATTTAACTAATTATTGTACAAATATTCCATTTTGTATGGAAGGATTTGTGATATATTTGATTTTGGATGTGTTATTTTTCTATCATTCATGGTTTATGGATAAATTATTTACATTTTTTATTCTATTTTTAATAAGAATGTTTAAGTTATGTTTAAAAATTTTCATATGAAGAATGCATTGTACTTAGTATGTAATGGGTGGAGCCCGCTATAGATCATTGATGCATCGGTAGGTATATTGAGACAAACAAGTTTCTTGGAACTAGGCCTTGACAAAATCTTATTTGTTGTCTTGGAACAAGGCCTTCACTATGTGGATATGAATGTCTGGCATTATGCATTCCATCATTATGAAGGTGGCTATTGATATTGCATTTTATTATTAGAGTAGTAGAATATCCATGTGAGTAATTAAATGAAATTATTTTGATTTATATTATCCATATTATGAATAATATTATGTTGAAAAGGATTTTGTTTTAGTTTTATAAATTACCTTAAATTTTTATACTTATTTATAATATTTTCCGTTATATTGTTATCCTTATTAAGCATATGAGCTCACCCCATTCTATGTTTAAATTTTTCCCAGGATGCGAAGAAGTATATTGTGACTGACTTCTAGGGATAGTCTATGGGATCTCAGTGTTGTCTATGGAAACAATGTTGTTGTAGTTTTCCATTTTTTTGATGTAATGCAAACCTTATGAATGTATCTAGTACTTCCAAGGCTACTAAACTAATCGGTCATTCGAGAAATGATCTTTTGAGATCATTCAAATGTTATGTAATAATGCACAGAATCTGGGTAACTAGGGTTGGGGCATTATAGTTGGTATCAGAGGAAGTTTAATACAAACCATGGAAACTAGATATAGGTAAACTCTGATTAGAGCACATAACCCTAAGATGGACTTAGAGGACTAGTATAGAATAACTTTCAATAATTTTGGTATCGTAGAGATTTTGTGATTTTTCCATGAAATACATCCCTATATGGATATAAGCAGGTAGACAAGGCTCTGGAACAGATGTACCTAGGGGTAAAACACAAAAACAACGCTTTGAGATAGACTCAAATTGGAATTGGTGCACGATAATAAGACTTGTTTCACTCTTGGTTATGACACTCTCAGGGCATATGCTTAGGATAATTCTCATTTTCTTTACAAACTATTATAAAGGGATTATGATTGTATAATTCTTCAAAGAAAACATTTTTATGAATATTGATTATATCCATAAACAATTCAATTTATATTATGTGATTTACATGTTTGGAATTATGTATTTCGATTCATAAACTAATCTAGTTTATGATATTGTTTATAAATGGAGCCTAGTGGAATGAATGGAAACTGTATCAATGCACACACTATATGTAGGGATTTCCCTCCTACTAAAGATAATTATTGTGGAGATGGTGATTCAACTGGTTCTGATCTGTTAATCACCATAATGGGGCAACTCGCTCAGGTTATGAATAACAACCTTACCCATATGGAGAACCTGGATCCGTAGCATGTAGGATCAATGTTAGATCTCATTATGAGGAAACAACCACTAACATTTAATGGGTGTAAAAATACACTAGTATCTGATCAATTGATAAATTATTTAGGGAAAATATTACACGCCTTAGGGAGTAGCAAAAATGGAAAAATTATGCATGGAAGATTACCGCCTCACTGAAGATGTTGATCAATGGTGGTAATTGATTCAAAACACAAAAGAATATGAGGAAGTATTAAATATGTAATGGAGGGAGTTTAAAGATATTTTCTTAGAATAATACTTTCCTCGTGACCACCAAGCAAATATTGAATGATAATTTCTGAGTCTGAGGAAAAAGGAGGATGAGAATGTCATAATGTAAGAAGCTAACATTACAAGGATACCAAGGCATGTTGTAGATTATATATGTAACCCAAGAAGTAAAATTGATCATTTGTTTTATGGGTTAAATATATTTTTCCATCAATCATTAGTCTCATAATCCTTCATATCGTATGAAGATATTATCCCATGTGCTATCAAGATAGAAAAATAATTCTCTAAATCTTGTGACTTTAAAGCAAAGAAACAGACGAAGAGATCTTTTGAACAATCTAGAAATGGAAGTAAGGTGAAGAATGTGAAAGATGAATATCCATCCTACTATAAATGTGGGAATAAACAACCTGGTACTTGCCTAATGGGAATGTGAGTCTCTTACATGTTTGGTTAAAAATTCCACAAATCACGTGATTGTAAGGGGAAGAAAGAGGCTGTCGATGTTGAATTCTACAGTTTTAGAGGAAGGGGGAATTATGTGAATTAATGTTATAATCATCAAAGGATATTTCCTCAGAAAATTCCAAGGGATCAAGGCCAAGATTATGCTATCACTACGGCTGGCGATGAACCTACAAAAGATGTGGTGGCAGGTAAATTAATTTTTTCATCATGTTTAAAAAATGCTTTATTTGATTATGGATCATCATATTGTTTTATATCTTCCCAATTTTATAAGAAAATTAGATATTTCCAATTTGATTTAACGAGGTGGTTATCAGTCCAAACTCCAAAGGGAAGTATCTTTGCAATAATGTTTTGTGCATCTTTTCCCATAAAGGAATATAAATATTCTTTATCTGATGATCTCATCATCATACCCATGGTTGAATTTGATATAATCCATGGTTTGGATTAGCTTTCAGACCATGATGCAAAAGATCATTTTAAGAAAAAAGAGGTTACTATTTTTGGTGATGATGATAAAGAACTCCCTATCTTTCGAGCAGAATCGTCCCCACCAAATACTTATCTAGATCCACTCACAATAGCTCAAGTAAATTAAATTATTTGGGAGGAAGAGAATGAAATAATTTTGGGTGAGGAAAAGAATGTTCAAATAGTAGATGTACCTATTCTACAAATGTATATTGATGTGTTTCCAAAATATTTACCTGGAAATCCGTTAGAGTGATAATTTTAGTTTTACATTGATTTAACATCTGGTTTAAAGACCATATCAAATACACCTTATAGAATGGACACTGTGGAATTAGTTGAATTAATAAACAACTAGAAGAATTTAGTAATAGAGGATTTATTCTCCCTAGGGCTTCTCCACGAGGATCCCCTGTACTTTTTGTTAAGATGAAAGATGAATCTATGAGGTTGTTCATTGAAAATAGGTAGATCAATGCTATAAAAATAAAAAAACAAGTATTCCTAATCTAAAATTGATGATTTATTTGACCAACTTCATGGAGATCAATACTTTTCAAAGATTTACCATTGATTTGGATATAATCAATTGTGTGTAAAGAATCTAGACATTCCAAAAATAGCATTTCGATCCAGGTATGGGAATTATGATTTTATAGTAATGCCTGTTTGATTGACTAATAAACCCTCTGTCTTAATGGATCTAATGAATAGAGTTTTCAAATAATATCATGATGAATTTGTAGTGGTATTTATTGATGATATCTTGGTATACTCAGAAAGCTACAAAAATCATGAAAATCACTAGTGCATTATCTTGAAGACTCTTAGAAGACAAGAATTATATGGGAAGTTTAGAAAATGTGAATTATGAAATTAGGATATTTCATTACTTGTCCACATTTTCAATAAGGATTGAATCTCTATAAATCCATCTATGACCAAGGCAATCCAAGAATGTCCAACACCAATGAGTATAACTGAGGTACATAGTTTTATTGGTTTAGCTGGTTATTATCGACGCTTCTTCTAGAATTTTTCCCGATTGGATAACCCATTAACAAAGCTCGCACGAAAATTGGTTAAATCTGTTTGGAAAAAAGATTTTGAAGAATGATTTGAAGATTTAAAGAGAATGTTAGTCAATGTTATTATATTGACTCTTCCATCGGGGAATGATGGTTTTGTTATTTATAGTGATGCATCAAACAAAGGACATGATTATGTCCTTATGAAGAATGATAGAGTTGTTGCCTATGCATCACGATAACTGAAAATTCAGAAGAAAAACTATCATACTCATGATCTTGAGTTAGAAGCTGTAATGTTTTCATTGAATATTTGGGGACACTATCTCTATGGTGAAAATGTGAGATTTATACTGATCAAAAGAGTTTGAAGTATATTTTCTCATTGAAATAACTCAGCATGAGGCAAAGAAAATTGCTTGAACTACTCAAGGATTATGATTGAACGATACACTACCACCTGGGGAAGGCAAATACTGTGTCAGATACTTTGAGCATAATTCATCCTATAGTTCTGAAGAACATGATTGTGGAAAGGGATCCTATTTTCATGGATCTAGTAAATATGGATATAAGAATAAACATGGAAGGTGAAACATTAATGCTTTTTGAAATGGTTGTCAAAACATCTTTACTAGAATGGATAAAATGTTCTCAGGTTGATGATGAGGAGTTTCAAAAAATATTAATGTTGTAAAAGATGTGAGATTGGGTGACTTTGTATATGAAGATGGAATTTTTTAAATTTGGGAAGAGTCTTTGTGTTCCCAATATACCTGATCTAACAAGAGAATTGTTGGATAACGCTCATAGCTCCCATTTTTCTATACACCCTGGGAGCACCTAAATGTATAGATATTTGAAGGAACATTTTTTGTGGGAGAACACGAAGAGGGAGATTTCTAATTTCGTGTCAATATATATGGTTTGTCATTAAGTGAAATCTAGAAGGGAAGAGACTAGAAGATTCATTCATCCCCTTCGCATACCTGTGTGGGAATGGGATGATATCACGATGGACTTTGTCATGGGGTTACTAAACACTCCTAGAAGGAACGATGCAATATGTGTCCTTATTGATCATCTTACCAATTCAAAACATTTTCATATTATAAGAGAAGATTGTCCCCATGAATATATAGCAAGAATATATATTAATGAAGTTTTGAGACTTAAGGGAGTACCCATATCGATTGTTTCTGATCGTGATCCACGTTTTACATCAATATTCTGGAGAAGTCATCATAAATCCCATGATACTGAACTTTATTTGATCACTGCCTACCACCCCTAAACTGTTGGACAATCAGAATAGTCTATTCAAACATTAAATGTCATGTTGAGATCATGCTCACTTGACTTTCAAGGTATGTGGGGTCAGTATTTACCTCAGGTAGAATTTTCCTATAATAATATCTTCTATTAAAGTATTCACATTGAACCATATGAAGCGTTATGCAGAAAGAGATGTCACACACCAACCTGTTGGGATGTTTTTGGTGTAGGAAGACTCATAGGCCTAGAACTTGTGGAGAAAATGATGGGAAAGGTGAATGTAAAACAAATCCACATAAAAAGCTCAAAGTAGGTTGAAGAGCTATGAAAATTACCGAAGGAATGATTTGGAATTTTAGGTAGGAGATAATGTTTTCTTGAAGGTATCTCCATGGAAGGGTGTTATATGTTTCGATAAGAAGGGAAAATTAAGTCCTAGGTGCATTGGACCTTTCGAAATTATAAAACGAATTGGGGTTGTGGCTTACCATTTGGTATTGCCACCAAGTCTCTCTAAAGTTCATGATGTATTCCATGTATCACTATTGAGAAAATACATGCCTGACCCAACGCATGTACTTACCTATATGGAATTAGAACTGGAACCCGATATATATTATTGTGAAGAGCCTATCTGGGTTCTTGATACAAGAGAACATGTTTTGAGAAACCAGATGACTCCTCTAATAAAATTTATATGGAGAAACTGTAAAATGGAAGAGGAAACGTGGGAACCCGAGGAACATATGATGAAGAATCACCTAAATCTTGTTATGTAGTAATATTCTAGAAATATTGAGGATGAAATTATTTGATGCAGGGGAGAATATAACACCCCAAGCTTCCATGATACGCTTTTCTTTGAATAATAAAGTAGCATGTGTTGTACAAAACTTCGAGTTCTAACACACCACAACCAATCAAACTAACTCTTATGAATAGTAATACACATTTTTGAAATTTTTTAAATTTTATCCTTCATAATATACTTCATTTTTTGATTCATAATATCAAAATATGCATAGGGTGAATATTTGGTATTTTTCTAAAAACATTCAATGTTTGATGAATCATCAAAAACAAAAAGTTATAGATTAAAACAAAATTTTTATTTAAATAATTATTTATTTTATTTAAATTTATATTAGGTCAAAATAGATACATTATAACTATATAAGTTTAATTTAATTCATTGGAGTCAGTTTATAATAATTTTAGATATATAAAAATTTTATTTAACTTTTTACCATCTTTTACCCACCTCCTATGAGCATTTTAAAATTTACATAAAAAACATTTCTGCATCTATAAGGTGAGTATTGAAAATATAAGAGACACTGACGATATCAGTATGTAAAATGTGGTTCAATGATATGAAAATAATTTTTGGTGAATATAATCTTTTGATTTTTATTTACCACAGTTAAAAGTAAATCGGGTAATTAAAGGTAAAATTGACATTATTATTACCCGAAAACATGTCCTAATTCTATTCGATAAGTGTAATTCGAAAAAACCACCTTACGAATAAAATATGATCCTTTAGGTCCACTTGGATTAGATTAGGTCATTTATTACTATTTAATTCAAAGAAGAGTGAAAAGTGTTAAAATAAATTTTTAATAACTAACCCATTTTTAATATAGTGTTAAACATAAGATAAGTTCTACTATAAATATTTATGTTAAATATAAAAATATTTCAAAAATATTTGTATTTTATTTATATGTTTTGGACATTAAATTTTATTTATTTATTTATGAACCAATTATGATGCAGAAATTACCTAAGTAATGAAAAATTAAAATATTTGATAATTTAAATATCCAAATAAATGTAATTTGAGACTTCATATAAATTACACTACTTTTCTAGGTTAATATGACATTTTAGGGTTGGTTAGATGAATTTTTTCGAGGTAATAGTTCTTTTTTGAATTTATCAAACACAAAATACCAAATAGTCTCAAAATTGACATACAAGAGTTTTTGAAACAAATATTATATTATTAAATTATATTCTATTCCTAAAAGTATTATTTTCAGCCAATAGTCTTATATAATGATAGTCATGTCATTGATCTATAACTTGGGGTTATTTTCTATGTATATAGGATGTTTATTAACAATATAATACCAAAATACAAAGAGGCATGGTAAATGTCAAACTATTTAACTAAGAGTTAAATCTAAAAGACCGGGTTAATATAGTGACCCAAACCTATCTAAAACCTATTGGTTGAGTTTTTTGTTACCCATAACCACCTTAGACTTTAAATAATCTATTTTTTACCCATTAAAAACATATAATTATTTCCTTATGAAATAATATTTCTAGCTTTTCCTAAGGTTCCCCTCACCGCTCTTATAAAAGGACACTCCCCCTTCGCTCTATTTCACACCATAAATGCATTTTTTTCTCAGACAACCAATAACCAAATACCCTATAAACATTCCTCCATTTATCCTAGAGGCCATTCTTTAGTCAGAAAGCCAACCTATTGCGATTGTTTGATGAAATCAATAGGTAGAACACGAAGAAGAGGTAAATATTCCATCGCCTTTTCAAGTTCCATTTTTCTTCCACTTCTTCATTATTTGTTTTTTCCATTATAAAATAATAACTCTATTATATTCTATATACTGTGATGTATTTATAAATAAGGTACAACTATATTCATTATTCTATCCATCCTTTGAATGACATGTCACCATACGTGCGTACGTACGGCTTACCGTCTCCACGTCATGGTGTAATTGTTATTCAATAAATTATTATTTGGATGAGTATAATAGTGATGTGTAATTGATGTATATAATAAATATAACATGATTATTATTCATTATATATGATATAACATACAATTATCTATTATTTTAATATCAAAATAATGATATTGTCGTTCGTGCGTACGTACTGATTACCATCTCCACGAACGAGATGAGATTCATTCCCCATCATATCCATTCACGACTAATTTTAATTACATTATAAAAATTATTGTTTGTTGACTTGATTTCATTTTGAATATGAATATGATTAATTTTATCCACAAAAAAACATTACTTACATAACAAATCATATAAAGGAAAAAGAATCAATTAACACCCGAAACGAAGATAATATTAAGATATAATTAACAAAGAAATGTTAAAAGATCATATATGATACCATATTAATGTATATGAATCTTGAATAATTTAAAAACAAATATTTCAAAATTATATATGAGGTTAAACTACCCTCATCCATGGATAATAACCAGGTAAGTGTTAATTCTACAACCTCATCATTATTCATGGTTGTTTATATGTAATTATCTACTGGGACCTCTTTATCATCCATATACGTGTTTTCCTAAAAATGTATTCCAACATTTTTTAATACTTAATAGACTTGGGGTTAAAGTCATATATACTGTTATTAGACCTTATAAATTATGAAAGGAATATTTTCTTCATTTTCCAAACAAGTTACTTCATGACTTTTTAAGAAAAAATTAAGGAAAAATTGAATTTTTTAACTTTTAAGGTAGGTGATGCTATATTCCTCCATTATAACATCATCGAAGCTTCCTTAAAATCTTAATATAATATTTTCAAAATAATTTTTTTCCTTTATAATAATGTATCTTAAAATGATTTAAAAAAAAGGAATGATATATTTCTCTCAAATAGTTTTGATTTCATCTATGTCAGCAACCATTACTGGATTTTAATCTTGTTTTATGTTGATTTACTATGATTAAAATTATCTATTTTGTGAAGGTTTTGTTATATGTTTGATTTTTTATGTGTTATTTTTCTACCATTCATGATTTATGAATAAAGTATTGACATTTTGTATGATAGTTTTAATACGAATGTTTAAGTTATGTTTAAAACAATTCCTATGAGGAATGCATTGGACTTAATAGGTGATGGGGGGAGCCTGCTATAGCTCCTCGATGCATCAAAAGGTATAATGAGACAAACTAGTGACTTGGCCCAAGGCCTTCACAAAATCTTATTTTTAGTCTTGGAACAAGGCCTTGACTTTGTGGTTATGAAGGTCTGGCATTATGCATTCCATCATCCTGAATCTGGCTATTAATATTGCATGTGATTATTCAACTAGTTAAATATAAATGTGAGTAAGTAAATGGAATTTTTTTCATTTATCTTTTCCATATTATGATGAATTTTATGTTGAAAAGACTTATGTTTTAGTTTTATACATTGAATTAAATTTTTATGCATATTTATGAAAGTTTCTGCTGTATTATTATCGTTATTGTGCATCTGAGCTCACCCCTTTTAGTGTTTTATTTTCTCCTAGGATGTGAAGATGTATATTATGACTGACCTACATGGATAGTCTATGGGATCTTAGTTTTTTCGATAGAAACAATATTATTTTTGTTTTCCATTTTATGATTTAATATAAAACTTATTAATGTATCTAGTACTTCCAAAGCTACTACACTAATCGCTCTTTCGAGACTTGATCTTTTGTGATCACTCCAATGTTATGTAATAATGCACCAAATCCAGGTAACTATGGTCGAGGCATTACATTGCAATGGTATTTGTTGATGATATCTTGGTATACTCGAAAATAGACAAAGATAATTAAAATCACTTGTGTGCTATTTTGAAAACACTCATAAAAAATGATTTATATGGGATGTTTAACAAGTGTGAATTCTGGACTCAAGAGATTTATTTTCTTGGATTTATTGTCTCTAAGGATTGAATATCTATTGATAATTCAAAGACCAAGGAAATCCATGAATGGACATCACCGTTGAGTATAACTTTGGTTTGTAGTTTTATTGGTTTAGCATTTTTTTATTGATGTTTCACCCAGAATTCTGCCCGATTGGCTAACCCATTAAACAAGCTCACATGTAAAGGGGTTATATTTGTTTGGAAAAAATAGTGTGATGATTGTTTTGAAGAACTGAAGAGAATATTTGTCAACTCTTTTATCTTCACTCTACCATCAGGGAACGATGGGTTTGTTATTTATAGTGATTTTTTAAAGAAATGACTCGGTTGTGTCATTATGCAGAATGATATAGTTATTGCATATGCCTCATGATAGCTATAAATTAATGAGAAAGACTATCCCACTCATTATCATGAGTTTTCATATATAATATTTGCTTTAAAGATATGGAGACACTATCTCAATGGTGAAAAATGTTGGACTTATACTGATCACTTGTGTTTGAAGTATATTTTCTTACAAAAAGAACTCAGCATGAGGCAAAGGATATGACATAAACTACTCAAGGATTATGGTTACACAATACACTACCACTCGGTGAAGGAAAAAAACTGAAATATGCTTCAATCAGAATGTATTATGGATTTTTTAACAATATGATAGTTGAAAGGTATCATATTTTCACGGATCTAGTAAATATAGATTAGGTAATTACCAGGGAAGGTGACACATCAATACTTTTTCAAATGGTTTCCAAACCATCATTACTAGAAAGGATAAAAAATTATCATACTAATGATGAGTAGTTTTAAATTAAGATTAAAGTTGTAAATGTTGGGAGGTTGAGTGACTTCGTATATGAAGATGGAATTTTGAAATTTGGGAAGAGATTTTGTGTTCCCAATATACCTGATTGAAAAAGTGAACTTTTGAAAAATACTCATAGCTCGAATTTTTCTATTGACCATATGAGAACCATGATGTATAAAGATTTGAAGGAACATTTTTGTGGGATAAAATGAAGAGGGGGATTGCTGATTTTGTGTCAAGATGTATGGTTTTTCAACAAGTGAATGTTGGAAGGAAATAGCCTGGAAGAGTCTTGCGACCTCTTCCCATACCTGAGTGGAAATGGGATAATATTACGATAGACTTTGACACGGGGCTACCAAAGACTCTTAGAAGGAATGAAGCAATATGGGTTATTGTTGATCGTTTTACTGAGTCATCATATTTTCTTACTATAAGAGATGATTTACCACAATAACATATATGAAGACTATATATTAATGATGTTGTAAGGCTCCATGGTATAACCCTATCGATTTTTTCTGATTGTGATCCCGGTTTTACATCATTATTATGGAAACGTCTTCCAAAGTCCTTGCACACAGAACATAATTTGAGCACTGACTACCACCCTCAAACTGATGGAAAATCTGAATATACTATTCAAACCATAGAAGACATGTTGAGATCTTTCTCACTTGACTTTCAAGGTATGTGGGATCAATATTTACCTATGGTTGAATTTTTCCTATAATAATAGCTTCTACTCAAGTATTAGGATGGCAACATATGAAGTGTTATATGAAATGAGATATCGCACAACATCTTATTGGGATGATGTTGGTGAAAGAAAACTCGTAGGCCCAGAACTTATTGATGAAACAATGAAAATGGTGAAAATTATCCAATCCCAAATCGATGCATCTCAATGTAGACAAAAGAGCTATGCCAATAATCAGAGGAAGGATTTAGAATTTCAAGATTGAGATCATTTTTTCTTGAATGTATCTCTAGGGAAGGGAGTTATATGATTCTATAAGAAGGGTAAACTGAGGAATAGGTACATCAGACCTCTCAAATTTCTAGAATGAACTGGAGTTGTTGCTTATCGTTTGGAAATGCCTCCAAGTCTCTCCAAGGTTCATGATGTGTTCCACATATCACTGTTGAGAAAATATATGCCTCACCCAATGCATGTAAAAACCTATGAGGAAAATGAACTGGAACCTGATCTTTCTTATTGTGATGATCCTGTCAAGAATCTTGATACCAAAGAACCAGTACGGATAAACCAGACGACTCATATGGTAAATGATATATGGAGAAACCATAAGATGGAAGAGGAAATTTGGGAACCTAAAGAACGTATGATTAAGAACCACCTGTATCTTTTTATGAAATAATATTATAGAAATTTTGAGAAGGAAATTATTTTAAATAGGGTAGAATGTAACACCCCAAGCTTCCACGATATGTTTCCCTTTGAATAATGCAGTAGCTTGCGTGGTACAAAACTTGGAGTTTTAACACACCACGACCAATCAAACTAGTCATTATAAATAGAAATACCCTCTTTTTGAAATTTTATCAATTTTATCTTTCAAAATCGACTTCATTTTTTAATTCATAATTTCTAAATTATCATAGGGTGAATTTTTTGTAATATTCTGAAAACATTGAAATTTTTATTGATTAGTGAAAAACACTGCATTATTATTTAAAAATAACTTTTTATTTAAGTAATGATTTATTTTATTTTAATTATTTTATGTAAAAATAGACACATAATACCTATATATGTTCTATGTAATTCATTATAGTAATTTTATAAAATGTTTAGATATATAAAATCTTTTAGAAATTTTTACTGTCTTTTTCCCACCTTCTAGGAGCATTTACAAATTTGAATAAAAAATAATTTTACCACTTCTATGAGTTGAATTTAAAAAATCCAAGAGACATGGTTGACATCAGTATGTAAAATTTGGTTCAATAAGTAGAAAATATTTTTTTTGTGAATAATAACTTTTGACTTTTAATTACCACGTTTAAAAGTAAATTGGGTAATTAAAGGTAAAAATTATATTATAATTATCCTAACACATGTCCTAATTCTATTGGAAAAGTTTAATTCGACCAAAACCAACATTATGTATAAAATATGATCTTCTTTGGTACACTTGGTTTAGATTAAGACATTTATTATTATTTTATTTAAAGAAGAGTTAAAAGTTTCTAAATTCAATGTTTAAAAACAAAAACATTTTTAATGTAAGGTAATACAGTATATAAATTCAACTATAAATATTCATTATAAATATAAAATTATTTTCTAAATAATGATATTTTAATTATAATTTTTAGACGTTAAATAATTAAATTTATTTATGACACAATGATGATGCAGTAATTACCGTAATAATGAAAGATTAAAATAATTGATATTATAATTATCTAAATAAATGTAAATTGAGACTGTTTATGAATTACACTAATTTTCTAGGTTATATGACATGTTACAATTCATTAAATAAATTTTATTTGATGTGATAAAGTTTTTATGGCCTTAAAAATCAAATACTAAATAGTATCAAAATTGATATAATTTAGTTTTCAAAACAAATACTATATTATGAATTGATATAATATTCCAAAAAATTTAAATTTCAGCCAAAAAACATAGAAAAGGTTATATATATTAATATTGAAACACCTGGGGTTCTCTTCTCTTGTTATAGTATGTTTATTAACCATAAAATATAAAAATACAAAGAGTTATGGTAAATGTCAAACTATTTAAATAAGAGTTAAATCTAAAATATAATGTTAGTATGGTGACCTAAACCTATCTAAAACTCATTGGTTAAGATGTTTTAGACCCATCCCCACCTTATCCTCGATATAAATAAACTTGGATCCAATAGAAACAGAAAATGATTTTATTATAAAATAATATTTCTAGCTTTTCCAAAAGTGACCCTCACCTCTCTAATAAAAGGGTACTTCCCCTTATCTTAATTTCTCACCCCCAAAGACATTTGGCTCAGCCAAACACATCTAAAATATCCTCTCATCTATCATCCCTTCAACCTAGAGTCCTTAATTTTATCATAAATTTAACCTAATGATCCCTTTTGATCATCTCAAAAGGAAACACCTGAAGAAGAGGTAATAATTTCACCACCCACATTCAAGTTATTTTCTTATTCCACTTAATTATTCTTTGTTGTTTCCATACAAAAATAATAAATCAAGTACCTTATACATACTATAATGTTATTATAAATATGGTACTACCATATTCGTATTCTATCTATCCAATAATTGACAATGTCACCATACGTGCGTGCGTACTGCTTATCACCTCCACATCGTGGTGTAGTTTTTATTGAAGAACATAATTATTTGGATGGGTATAAAAATGAGTATAAAGAATGTTAAAAAAAATATAACATGTTAATGATTCTGTATATATGATATACCATCTAATTACAGATGATTTCACCATCAGTATAATGATATTGTCGCTAATCTGTACGTAGAGATTACTGTCTCCTAGAATACGATGAGATGCATTTCCCATCGTAAAAATTGAAGATTAATTTTCATTTAATGGTTAAAAATAATGTTTATGGACATAATACCATTTCTTATATTAATTAATTACATCCTATTCATAACAAACATGACTTAATTAACCAAGAATATAAAAGAAAACAAATCAGTTAAAACCTAAAATAATGATACTACTAAAATATTATTAAAAAAGAAATATTATTGGATAATATATGATATAATTTTTATGTATATAGTTCTTTTATATTTTAATGACAATGATTTAATGATTATACAGGATTTTAATGTAACATCGACCAAAGAAAAGTATATGTTAAGGGTTAACTGTACAATCTCCTTACTTTTCTGAGGTTGTTAATACGTAAGTATCTACTGGGACCCCTTTATCATCCACATCCGTGTTTTCATAAATATGAAATTGATTTTTTCGACTATTTACTAGAATAAAGGTTAATTTCATTTATACCCATATTTAACCACATATTTTATGAATGAAATCTTTCCATTGTGTTCCAAACAATGTACATTATGACATTCTCAACAAAATTAAGGTAAGAATGTATTTTCTTAACTTATATGGTGGGTACAGCTATTTTCTACCATTATAAAATTGTCCAAGCTTCCCATACAATCATATAAAGAACATTTTCAAAATAAATGTTTTCTTTTATAATTATATTAATTTTAAATGATTTCATAATAGAAATAGGTATTTCTCTACAAAATATTTTTATTTCATCTATGTAAACATCCTTTGATGGATTTTAAGAATGTTTAAAGTTGATTTATTATGATAAAAATCATCCATATTTTAATGAAGGTTCTGTGATATTTTTGACTATGGATGTTTTATTTTTACACCATTCATGGTTTATAGGTAAAGTATTGACATTTTTTATGCTAGACTTAATACGAATATTTATGTTATGTTTAAAAATTTTGATATGAAGAATGTATTGGACTTAGTTAGTGACAGGTGGAGCTCGCTATAGCTTCTCGATGCATCGGTAGGTCTCATGAGACAAACTAGTTTCTTGGCACAAGGCCTTGAAAAGATTTTATTTGTTGACTTGGGATAAGCCATTGACTATGTGGTTATAAAGTCTAGAATTATGCATTCAACATTATGAATTTGGCTATTAATACTACATGTGATTATTCGACTAGTAAAATATCCATGTAATAATTAAATGGATTTTTTTTTGATTTTTCATTTACATATTATGATGATGTTTAAGTTTAATTGGATTTTTTTAGTCTTATAAATTTCCATAAATCTTTATTCTTATTCATGAATGTTAACACCATATTTTTATCTTTACTAAGCATCTGAGCTCACCCCTTTGTATGTTTTATTTCTATCAGAATGAAATGAAGTATATTATTAATGACATGCAAGGATAGTCTAAGGGATGAATATGGTTATTAGAGAAAATGTTGTAGTTGTTTTTCATCTTATAATGTAATTTAAAACTTATAAATGTATCTATTACTTCCAAGGATACAAACCTTATCAGTATTTTGGTCTTTTTATCCCTTGATATTATACCAATGTTATGAAATAATGCACCGACTTTGTGTAACTGGGGTCGGGGCTTTACAAGTGGGGTTGTAAAAAAATCCATCAATCTGTTGATTCTTATTTTTTGGGGTGTTGTGTAGGTTTAAAAAGAATTAAGTGGTTTAAAATGTTCAAAATTATTAATTGACTAACTATTTTGAAAAAATGTGTTTAAAAAACATGGGGACATTAAGAGTTTGTACAAAAAAATGGAAAATTATTGATTTCTATGTAGGAGTTTTGTGATCATGATAATTTTTCATGACTGTGTACATGTTATGTATTAGATAGACCATTATATATGTTCATAGATGGTTAATTCACAATGTTATTAGGCAATGATTTTATAAGAATCCCTAAATGATGTTTGTGGGAAATTGGTTTATGTAGAAGGTCTTCATTTTTGATTTTTTTATTTACTATTTGAAGATAAATATTTCTTTGATTCCATAAATTAAATTCATATAAAAATGTTTTTATAGGATAAACAATAAATCTGTTGATTAATAAATTTATCAGTGTCCTTTTATGGTATAAATATATCATAATTACTTCATTGTAGATAATGAAAATTAACATATAAGATCATCACTGAATATTATATAGATTTTAAAAGTATTTTATGAAGGACTAGTGCACGTACAAAGTACACATTAAGAACCATTCATATAGATACTTTTGTGATGGTAGTATGAGAAGTAAATGTGGGAATTATATCTCAATGTGTATTTCACAATGGTAGTATAATAATTACATGAATTAGTGTTCGTTCATGATGTTATGATATTTCAACAAGTGTGAAGGGTATACACAGATGATAACTCATGTGGTAACAATAAATTAATAGTTATTCATGAAGAATATGATTTCATGAAGGAGTTACACATAGATATATTTTTATTTAGTAAAGTTGAATTCATCTAATTGATAAAAGAAAAGGTTTAGGGAACCCATATGTTTCTGTGAACCAACTCATAACTGATTTTGAATATCATTATATTCTACTAGAGGTGTAGATAGTTCCCTTTAGTAGATATAATAGGGACTTATCAAAAATTAATGGTTGTAATCAAGGTAGTTCTTGAGTACTCTCTGAATAGTTTAAATAGTAATTTTTTAGTAATTCTAGTACATAGGTATATTAAAATTGTGCACTCCTTGTATTAACTTGTTTTGAGTGAACCAAGTAAAAATTAATATTTCTCTATTATAAATCAATTACATTTTTTTATTTTTATAATAAATATAAAATATATTTTTGTTTAATGCCAAAAAAAAGATTTAAAAATGAATTATTTTTCTCTTATATACTCTAATTTATCCCCCATCTCATGGTATTTAACCCAGTCATCCAAAAAAAGTTATTATATCTATTGTATAAATTATTGTAATTCCCTCTTAGTTAAAAAAATGATAGTAGTATATCACACAAGAGTTCTAATATTAAGTGAAGAAAATTAGTAGTTATAAGAGAATAAAATGAACCAATACAACCAATAATTTGGATTGAAAGTTCATTTTGGTTCATTTAATGGTGTTTCAATAAGTATTTAATACATATCATTATCAAATGGTGATCATAAATAAATGTATGTCAAAGCTAGAGGAATCAATGATTAGGGGGGAGCCTTATCCAATAAAATATATATAAAGGTTATGTCATCCAAATTATCACATTCCATGTATGAAAATATGATCAAAATATATGATCGTGATTCATAAGTATAAGAATCAAAATTATAAATATTGTGTAACTAGTAAAAATTCCCCAGGATGTACTAGAAAAAATTTGTTGATCCATTCTTTTATTAATTAAATGTGATTGTGGGGAATATTTTTTCTTCGAAGGGAAACAATCAAGGATCTATACATCACTATGGGCATATTTAGAAGTTTAAACCCTGATTTAATATAAAATTATATATACTTGAGGATAATGATATTATATATTTGAATTTGGATAGTTTTTATAGTAATCTTGTCTCTTTTAAAATTGTTAATAATGAAAATGAAAACATGGAAAATAAGGAGTCCAAGGATGAGGTATTTAGTGAATTGATAATGTATACCAAAGAGGATTAATAAGATGATAAGATGTTAATTAATGCATTTCATTCGTTTCCTATAATTTTAAAAGAGTAAAATTAGTGTAAAAAAGGAAACATCCACCTTCGTTCATTTGATGTAGAATGGTTTGTCACTTTATAGTAATGTGCCCTATGATGTTTCATAATGATTAAGGAAATAACTGTACACATATGAATGGATATTACAATAACAATAAAATTATTAGGATTATTAGTGACATATTCTTCAACAATAATGACTTATAATCAAAGTGTTAAAATTATAAAAAGTTATAGAAGGTGATGAAATTGAGGGATTCAATGAAATCAAGTAATATATCAATGTAGTTGTTGTATAAAAAAGACTAAACCAGATAATGATGATGACGAATAAGTAGTAGTATAATGATTTTATATTCATGAATAATGTGAAGCTTCTCTTAAAGTGATCAAATTTTAAAGGTACAAAATGAATAAATCCAGTGGATTGATTCATAATGAAAACAACTATATGTAGTAGTTGGAAGAGTGGAATTATATGTTTAGGGTAGATATTTAATAGATAAAATTTAAAATATAAAAAACCTATGAGATGGTTGTTGAGTGTAATATCAATATTGATGATCAAACAAGAGTAATTTATGGTTTGAATAATATAATAAACCATCAGGCCAATCATTCCAAAGATCCTAATGAATAATATATCGGTATGTGATGAAAAATATAATATGGATGAGGATAATTGAATAAAATTATAAAATTAAAATATCTTATCATATAGGTGGATTAATATATATATTTTTCTGGATGTTCATCGATATAGTAAGATGTTTTTTTTGGAAAAAATGTTGAAGACGCATCAGGGTTACATAGATAATATGGGGCTTGATCACAAGTAAAAGGTTCTGTTGAGTTATTACAATCCCAAATATAAACTTAAAATTTATGTTTTATTTAGGTATTAAAAAAACAATAAAACTAATGTAATAGAAGTGAAAATAGATGATGTAGTAAAAACAAAATAATATACAATGGATCAGGTGTTACAGTTGAGGAAATATGGGACATTCTAAAAATGGTTGTTCCATAGCCAAAGGGTATAAGATAAAATATAAAAAATAAAGGTAATTGAGTTGAATTTAATGTTCAATATATTATTTTGATGGTCAAAATTTATAATGTAAAAGGATTTGAAATATGGTCTGCTATTAAAAATCGATAATGTAGAGGAATAGTCATTCAAAAATATAATTGGGTCAAAGGAAATAGCTCAAGTACTCATCATGAATGTTCAAAATGGAAAATATATTATATAAATTTAAATATAATATTCGTCTGTCATATTTAGAGGATTATCAAATGTCCAAAAAAAATAATTTGTATAATGTAGAAAACAAAGATAAAAACAAAAGATGTAAAAACATAATGGTAATAGAGAATGTTATGAGTGTATTTGATCAGTTTGGTACATGGGTACTTAATATTGGTTACACTTCCCATATGATGTGAATTTTGGTTTGTGTCATGAGCATTAATTGTGACAAGGAATATTCTATTATATTTTTAAAGGATGAATTCCTGAACATTATTGTCTTAAAAAATCTATATTTTTGTTAAAAGACATGATACACAAATATTTCATTATTGTGGATGGTCTTAGTCACAACATGTTATGTGTAATTAATTTTTGTATCTTGGTTCATGGATTAAACATCAAGAAAGAAAGTATTACTTCTATTGTAAAGGATGGGGAATTATGACGCATTGGAAGAACACAAAGGGGAGTCTCTACCTTGTTATTGGAGAAGAATACGTGTGATTTATATCCAATGAAGAATAAAAAATATTATGACATAAGTATCATAACCATTTGAGCCATAAAGAATTTGAATAGGTATAAAAAAATTATGGATCTAAAGATATCCTGAGACAATCACATAATTGTTCACACACATTCGATGTTCATGAGAAAGGGAAGATCATTCGTAACATGTATAAGAAAAAATACAAAATTTGGATAAGGGAGATTGTATTTGTGCATAATGATTTGTGTAGAACAATATCAGTAAGATAAATTAATTGTCTATTATATGATACACTATTAATTTTTTATATTATTATGGTAGTATGGATAGTCTCAATAACATATAATTCTAAAAAGTGGTTTTCTTCATGACTTAATACTATATTTTCTATGTGTTAAGCAGCACAATTACAAATAAATCCATACAGTGACCACCTTATAGATATAAAGAGAATAATTTAGTATATTAATGGGATAGTGAATTTTAGTTTTCATTACAACTCTAGATCCAAACATGATTTTATTTTGGACTTACATATGCTAATCAGGATAGTTCAATAAATATAACAAAGTGGACATCAAGAAGATTATTTTATTGTGAAGTATTGTTTATTTTTTGGATTATCTAATACATGTTTTTATTTAACTGGTCATTTGAAAGTATAAATATATTTATGACTATAAATATTTCACTAAACTATTATTAATGATGATGCAACATGGTGATAAATGAGTCTAAGTGAAGCATTTTGCCAAAATTATTTTTGATAATTCAAGTGTTATATGTCCTGTAAAACATCCAAACCATCACTAAATGAAATAAATCATTGAAATAAGTTATCACTTCATAATTTATAATGTTGATCATGGAGTTGATATATTGGATCATGTGACTATTGAGATTGATATCACTTGAAAGCAGTTACTATGTGTGGTTTAACTAGTGGTAAAAACCCCTTTTTTAGTTTCTTTTTTTCATTTTTTTTGAAAAAATATACTTAATTGTATATGGTTAGGGAACATTATTATTTTAGAAGAAATTAATTACAATAATAATTTTTTAGGGAAAATGTTAGTGATTGGTATTTTAAAGTTATAACCTAATTTTTTTCATCCTAATCTAAAATTATACTTCCATAATTTTCCACTTCAATTTATCTCTCATTAATTTCACCTATGAAAACACAAACTAGTAAACAAGGATTGTAACAACCCACAATATTATAAATGTAATTTCCCTTTAAAATATATACACATGTCATATTTAGTAGTGTATTATTATAAAAATCATATTGAACACATGATAGAACAAATTTTTTTATTATATTGATTTCCAAATTTAATTTATAGTATAAATATACTCAATAAAATTATTCGCATTACAATAAAAGAAAAATATAATATATGAAAACTATTATTTTAAATTATGGATGCTCTTTATCACCTATAATTATCACATTAATTAAACACACATTAAAAATAATGCAGAATATTAGAAATTCATAACTTTTTTGAAATTAAAACATATGACCTTATGTGAATATATATGTGAATGAATACTCAATAAAATATAAGGTATTTACATAAGGATGGAAACCCATATTAATTTTACAAATATGATATTTTGAATAGTATTCTGACCAATAGTAAATCGTTAAATGACAGTTAGAATAGTAACATCACCTATTTAATAGTAAAAAATATTTATCAATCTTATACATCGAAAATAGATAAAATTTAAATCATGATACAAATGAATAAATGTTTTTAAAAGGATCAAATTAGTGTTTTTTTATTAAATGGCTATGTTTAAATTATGGTTTTAAGATAAAAATAATTATTTATAAGATGGTTTACTATCATTATATGGGATTATAAATTTTTTTTGTCTCCAAATAATCATATTATAGTTTATGATTCCATAAGTAATTTTACAAAGGGCCAAAAAATATTCCATAAAATAAAATTTAGTGTTTTAAAACTAAAAGTGGATTTTACTTAAAAATTAATTTTCTAATATATATATAATTTTTTTTAAAATGGATTCAAATTTTAATATATATATATATACACTAAAAATGGTTATGGATAAATTTTTAGATTTTCCTAAATTATTTAAATATTTAATTAATAATTAAATAATAAAAAATTAAATATTTGCCATTATAAGTTATATACAGTAATAAATAATTCAAAGATGCTATAAAAAAAATTATATTGATATTTCATGCTTAATTTAATCTATATATCCCCAAGATTTATCAATTATGAAAATATTCAAACAAAATAATTATTTAATTAATATTATATTAATACAAACTCCTCCCGTCCACTAATTTGCATCACCCCTTATCCTCAATCCTTCTATGACATGGATATTTCAAAATTTTAGATAAATTATATTCCCATTACTATTTACAACATCATAGTACTACTATTATCACCAAATAAAATTTTAATGAACCTTAAGAATAATCTTATGCGGAGACACCCGATGGAAGTGGTGAATTCTCTACTAAAACACTTTATAATTTATTCTACTAATACTACCCCAAAATGTTTTAATCTACCTTGACATTATAAAATATAAATCCTACATATAATAATATTTTATTATTATGTTGGAATATATCTATATTCAATGCTCTTCTCAATCAATTCTAAAATGAAAACCATTATTTGTGTTGTTTTCTCTTCAACACCTCTATCAACAATATATTTCATTTTTTCACCACAGCCATAATAGATGGTCATAAAATAATTAGTGTGGTTATAATTTATCTAAATAATTTATTTTTTATTTTTCATTAATTAATTAATTAATATTCATAACTTTTATTAAATCCATGTATGTTTACTATGGTTGAAAAATTCTCTTTTGTGAATTGACTAGAAAATGATAATATTTTTACAATATAAACCATTAATGTTTTAATAATATTTTAAAATTAAATCTTCTTCAAACCTAATTATTAAAATAAAAAAATTTATCACGCTTTTGGAGTTATCTAAAAATTTCATAATTAACCAAAATATCTTTATATAATTAATTCAACTGTTGAACCATGACACAAATGATTTTCATATGGTAGGTAAGAAAAATATCTCAAGTAAATGACTCTAATATATAAAACATTATTGATAATAAATAATATATATTTTAGTTAAATTATCATTATATAATTAAATAATTATAGTGTTATATTTTATGTTCTTAATTTAATGTTTAGAGAGAATCCAGACCAGAGGTAAGTGAACTCTCCAAACCACCCACATTTATTTAGGTTATTCCTTGTCACTATATTCCTTAATTTATCCCTTGAATTAAGATACTAACAACTTCTATATTTTTTATATAATTACATTTCATATATGAATTGGTCATCCTTTTTTATCTACTATGTATATAAAATCATTTTGAAGTTCTCTTCCCAAATATTTTTCGTAAGAAAACATAATTTATTGGAATGTCCTATTTAGTATTTCATGTTATGAACCACCCAAAGAAACGATTTTGGTCATAAATTTGTTTATGTAAATACTAATTAATTTAATGATACCTCTCGTATTTAACATTTAGTATTTTCAAAAATATCATGTTCTTACTGTTATTAATGATTCCATATTTTTTTCCTAAAAAATATTATAGACGTTCAATTCAAAAATTACTCCATTTCCATTTATCATTAAATTTTTATAAAAAGAAACTTTTATTTGAAAAATTTAATTATTTATCCAAATATGTAAACATTGAAATTTTAATTCCTTCAAATATTTTGAATCCATATTTGATATCCATTTATTATTATTTTAGGAAAAATTTTGTTACCAATTTATTTCTAGGTGAATTTTTTATCCTTAGTCATTATGATTGATTTCCATATCTAGCACACATATTTATGTATGTATTATAATGGGAGGTTATGGATATCAGTCTAATGCATTGGGTAATTTTTTTTCTTAATAGATGATATTTATGAGATTAGGTGGTAAGCCAAATATATTATGGGACTCCTTCATCAATATTATGATATCTCAATAGTGAGCCATAACTTATGATTATAATATTAGGTATTATGGTGCTTCCACATTTCTATTAGTCCATTTTCTTATGGATCCATTTTATTTATGTAATTGTTTGGTATGATTATTCATGTGGCTTATATTGTACGAAATCATGTTATGACATTAGTGTTTTGGTTTATTCTCTATAATGATACTTATTCCCCTACTGGGATTTACATATATATTAATTTCTTTACGTCTTCCATAGGATATCCTCTACACTTTTATAAACATAATGGTATTTAGGATTTCACTATGGAGATTAAATGAAATTTTTTATATCTTATTTCAATACTGATGTAATATGAACCTAGTCTCACAATGACACTTGGACTTTAGATAATTGGGTTATGTTCAATGAATATGTATACCAATGATAATATAACAATAAGTGAATTTTTATTGATATGATATTGTTTTTATTAGAGAATGTTCTATTTGTTATTTGGGATTAAGATAACAATACATTAATAATAGTCATATGTGTAACTCTGCGTGTTGTAAAACACACAAAAATTTTGGTAAATAATATTGAGAGTGGTTTCTATGAAATGAAACCATTGTCTTGATTCTACAGGTGGATATGTATTATGAATAGCATTAAAAAGGGATCAGAAACTAGACTGAAACCAATAGACTCACATTATTAGATATGCATTTAATTTATTATTTATTACATCTATTATAATTTTTTCTTTTCTATGTACTTATTATTTTATGTATTCTCACCCATAAAATTATTTTAAATATAATAAATGATTATAACTATAATAAAATATTTAATGGTTTGCCCAAAATCAATTTAAGAACATAAAAATGACCTATGTAGTAATTGTTCTCCACATGATTTAGTATAATACATGTTTAATAAAACTATCAAATATAACCTCAGAAAATGAATGTTGGGTAATCTGTGATAAAAAAATGAGACAATAATATCATCCTTAGTATATAACTCCCCCCCAATAAATATTTATAAACTATACCTCTTTGAAAATCTTTTCATGCGTCTTTTAGTTTAAATTGATGCAATACTATAAATTGGTTTTCTTTCCTTTTATTAAGCCAACCTCAATCGCCATGAGAGGGACATCAATATATATACCTAAAACTATAATCTTAATTTGTGTAACTATAATGAGGAGGATGAATATACATACCCAAGATTCATATACATGGATATTAATATAACATCCCCA
Organism: Viscum album; assembly: GCA_963277665.1. Taxonomy (NCBI): domain Eukaryota; kingdom Viridiplantae; phylum Streptophyta; class Magnoliopsida; order Santalales; family Viscaceae; genus Viscum; species Viscum album. The sequence goes on along the minus strand of OY728147.1, from coordinate 1,359,473,370 downwards.
AATGATATAGGGATAAATGACAAAATGATATGACTATTGACATCTTGGTGCATCTTCCTTTTCAAGATCTTGTCTGATTAGAACTCCACAGTTAAACATGCTTGTCCTGGAGTAGTGATCAGGATGGGTGAACTTCTGGGATGTTTTACAAGGTGTGTGTGAGTGAGGACAAAGCACACTGGAAAGGACAGTTGTTGGCCAGTGCGGATTTTCATTAGTCAGAGGTACCATACGTTGAAGTTGGTGGGCCCTAGGATGGGGACCACATGTCTGTAGGGAAAAAGGTGTTACATAGCGGGCCAGGACCAGACATACTTGTTAAGGCTAGTTGTCTATCCATTCATCGAGACCTAGTTGTCACATTTGTTATTAGAGGAGGAACCCTGCCTTCTGTTCTTTGTAATACTTGGACTGAGATATAGGGCCCACAACAAGGGTGTTGTGATCTAAGCGGGATGAGATGATTGTAATATCTCTACATGATACATGGCTAAATGACTAAATGATATGAATCGTGTCTACATGGTGCACCTTCCTTTTTGGGAGCCTTTCTGATTATTACTCCACAGTTAAGTGTGTTTGGCATGGAGTAGTGATCATGATGGGTTACCTTCTAGAATGTTTCCTAGGGTGTGTGTGAGTGAGGAAAAAGCATTCGAGAAAGTACATTTATTGTCCTATGGGGACTATCATTAGTCAGATGACCTGTGCAGACATGTGGGTGGGCCCCAAGTGGGGGACCACATGTCTGTGGGGCATGTAGGGTTACCTGGCGGGCATGTTGGTGGGCCCTAGGGGGGGACACGTTACTGTGGGTCCACTGGTGGTACCTAGCTGGCCAGGACTCGACGTCCATGTTAAGGCTAGGAGTCTATGAATTCATCGGGACCCAGTTGTCACATTTGGTATCAGAGGAGGAACCCAGCCTTAAGTGTGTTGCACAACTTGGGATGAGATGTAGGTCCCACAATAAGGGTGTTGTGCTCTGAGGGGGCAGGGAGATTGTAACATACCTACATGATACAGGGTTAAATGACTAAATGATATGAATGATGTCAACAAGATGCACCTTTCTATTCAGGAGCCTATCTGATTATAACTCCACAATTATGTTTGTTTTGCCTAGATTAGTGATCAGGATGGGTGATCTTCTTGAAAGTTTCCTAGGGTGTGTGTGAGTGAGGAGAAAGTATACTAGAAAGGACATGTGTTAGCCTTTGGAGACTGTCATTAGTCAGATGACCCGTACATGCACATGGGTGGGCCCCAGGCTAGGGACAACAAGTCTGTGGGGGAACTAGGGGTACTCGTTGGGCCATGATCCAATGAACATGTTAAGGTGGGGTCGTTGTGCTATCACCAGGGTCCCAGTTGTAACATTTGGTATCAGAGGTGGTACCCACCCTTAAGTGCAGTGTACTGCCTGGGTTGAGATTTAGGGTCCACAATGAGGATGTTTTTCCCTAAAGGGGGTGATTATAACACCCTATAATGATAAAGAGTTAAATGAAAAAATGACATGACTCATTTCAACAAGGTGAAACATCCTTTTTAGGTGCCTACTTGATTATAAATCTATAGTTAAGCGTTATTGGCCTATAGTTGTGATCATGATGGGTGACATTCTAAAATGTTTCCTATGGAGTGTGTGAGTGAGGAAAAAATAAAATGGAAAAGACATGTGTTGACCTGTGTGAACCATCATTAGTCATATGACTTGTGCAGGCATGTGGGTGGGCCCTAGGGTGGGGACCACATGTCCCTAGGGCAATTGGTGGTACCTGGTGGGCTAGGACCTGACAACCATATTAATGCTGGGTGTCTATGATGTCACTAGGACCCGGTTGTAACAATTACATCATATTAGATTAATAATATTCATCTCATTAGAAAAATACATGCCCATAGCTTATAATAGTTTAGTGTCTTTGAGGACAAGGAAACATATTATTCTAACATGGTGAATATATTCTATATCTCTCTTAAATATATTCCCCTTTACTACTCCTACGGAAATATTTCATCATAACCTAGGGATAGGAAACTCAAGAAAGGGATGATCTCATATGCTCAGTTAGGGAAAAATGGAAATATGTAAGTATAACCTAAAAATAATTGTATTATAACATGATCATAAAAATATATGATCTTAGAAATATATGATCATAATAATCATATCAATCATCATAATCAAGAGTTATGGGATAAATATTATTAATTCATATGACATGAATCATAAGGATGATGAATCATCAAAAATCAATCTTGAACCAAAACATAACGTCATATATGTTTGGAACCATTATTATAATAGAAAACCATTTCATGTTTTTAGGTTTACTACCAAGAGTTTCAAAAATAGAGGATTAGGACACACCTGTTTCCCCATTGTGGATCTAGAAACACATGTTTACAATTGTGGATCAGGGGACACATGTTTCCCATAGTTTTTTAGGACACACCAATCTTTCATTTTATATTTTTACACACATGTTTCCTATTTTGGATCCGGACCCAACTATTTCCCATTTTCTGGATCTGCACACACCTATTTCCTATAGTGCTTCGGGTCACACAAATTTCCCAGAGTGGATCAGGGAACACCTGTTACCCTTTTTTTATGAGGATACACATGTTTCCCAGTTTGGATAAAGACATGATTATTTTTTATTGTGTATAAATCCCATAAAATTGTTTCCTATCATTACCTGATGAGATATTAATATTTACCCAATTAATTAGAGGGATATATAGGTCACACCTGTCACATAATAAAATCAAACAAACATATTCCTCAATATAATAACACTTGCATCATATCCTAACACTTAAAAAGGGATGGGATTCATTAACAACATATCATAACCAATGAAATAAAATGGGTACCATAAATGACTCATCAGGTCATTATCTTTGGGAAACAGATATGTATAATGATCATTTCATCGAAGCATAACCTGTGAAATGAAGTGTGTTTTAAAATAATATAACAAGTTGATGATAAATAGATGTCATAGAAAACATTCTATCAAATCCTAAACCATTCAAGAAAAAAAAATTAATGGTATTATTGAATCATATATCTAGTAAATCAGAAAATATGACAAATTATTTAATCATATAATCATAAGGATAATGAAAGACCACTTGGAACATTTTTTTAAGAAAAAAAGTGCTTCTCCAAAAATCCTTTTTATAAAATCATTTCATAAATTATTTTCATATAAAGAAGGCATCAAAATATTATTTAAAACATTAACTAAGGAAAATATATTTTTCACTATGAAAAAAACATCAATTTAAAGCATAATTAATTTTGAAATCATTTTTCTTTGAAATTAAATTGAAAACATTTTAAAAAGACTTGATACTATTTTAAAACAATTTTTGACACATTATTTTTTTGAAAACAATTTTTAATGAAACCCAGTATTAAAAATTGTGTTTTTAATATTATGATTAAAACTTCATTGAAAATAATATTTTATAATGAGTATTTATGGTTCAAGAAAATTAGTGCCATGACTAATGGTAAGTATTTATTTTATGCACATTACGTTTTCAACATAAAAAGTATAAAAATGTGCCTTGATCCGAAAATAACCAGGATATTCCATTCAAAAACAATATTTATTAAAAGGTAAAGCATGGAATTTTTTTAAACATCATACTGATACATTTTTGAAAAAAAATTAGTTACCATTGGTTTGTGAAAAAAACAAATTTCCGACTGAAGAGGGACATAAAGTTTATTTTTCATAAAAATGCATTCTTAATTATCATCAGTACCAAAGATTGGGAAAATGGTACCAATACATGGAGATATTATGGATAAACATTGAATCAGAACATTAATGATAGTTATTGTGATATATATCATATTATTTCATTCATTTAAATATAATCTTAAATAGTCCATATAAACCATGAGATTATAGCAATAAACTCTTACCACTTTGGTAACATTAATCATAACCCACAGGAGAGAATAAAATAAAATTAAATATTTTATATAATTAAGAGAAAAATATCAATGATATAACATTTGAATGTTTCATTATATACACCTTATGGAATAATATAGGTGCATAACATTACATGTGTCTCATAGAAGCCAAAATGAGACAAAATTACCTAACCGATTTGTTAACATTCGAACCACAAACCCCATGAATGATATATCATTAAATGTATATTTAAAAAACCATAAATTTAATTATAAAGATAATTTAATAAATTCATGGTTATTATTTACCCTACCAAAATGAACTAATGGTGTACCTGAAATGAATCTCATGGATATAATAAGTGAGATTAGAAAACCCTTACCTAAAGTATTGACTTTATTTTTACATATTCAAAAACCCTATATAGTATATATATGATTGTTATAAATCTATAAAAAAATCATTTTAAAATTTGGAATACCATATAATGATTTTTATGACATTATATTACATGTTTATTAACAATTATATGTTAATGTTATGTTTTAGGTTATATTTGTTTTTCATTTCATTTATGTTTTTTATTGTTAATCTCTATCCTCTCACATAGAATATGATTTAATTATTTAAATAATGAAAAATATTATATAAAAGCGATATATTTTAATTATATTTTAATATATATTAATCTATCTAATATATAAATATTAAATGGAAAACACCATTTAGGAGATGATAGGTCGTATATACCCATTAATGTTGTTTCTGTTCTATTACCATATTGAAAGAATGAATGTAAATGATATATATGTATATATATATTTATATTTTAATTATTATGTCATATATAATTTATATGTTCACTAATCCTATTCTTAATACATTCCATGTAATGTTTCAAGGAATCACATCGCTTTGAGGTGGTAGTAGTCCACACATCCACAAACAATGTTATCATTTTACAGAAGTTGAAATAATTAAGGTATGACTTATATAATCATTCCAAAAGCATAAATAGTTCTTAAAGAGGATATATATCATATAAAAATATTTTATATCTTAATTCCGACCAATTATATGTGGTAAACAAGGAACAATAGCATTCCACAAGGGGGTAGTCCATCGTACACAAGAACGATATGCTCATTATACATTTTATGGAAGTGTGTATGATTTTTGATAAAATATTTGAATAAAAAAATATAAAATTTTTGGGGATACTGTGGTTAATATATAATCATGGAATAAGAATAATTTATGGTGTAGATAGATAGAAAATAATATAGAGCTTATGGAAGGATGTAACCTCTTTTTTTGGGTAGCTCCTCTTGGATTTCAGCAAAGGGATACCATGGTTAGATTTTTTCAAAAGATGAGGATTATATTATTAAAGAATGATTTAGGTATGATATTTTGTAAGGGCATATCTGAGTCAATGTTTCTTTAGTGGTGTGAGTAATTGAGGGGAGTGAGTACCCTTTTATATTGGAGGAGGAGCGACATTCCTGTGAATATAAAAAGGTAAACACTATTGAGACGTCTCCCTTACTTCATGGGCATCCAATAATTGTCAATATTTGATAAAATATGGTAATATTTCTAAATATTTTTATAAAATGGATTTTAGAAATTATTTTAGGCCATTTGGCTTCTTAAAAGTAATCTTTAACCATTATGCAAACTATTTTTAACCTTTATCGCGCAAATTAATTTTAATTACTTTCTCATTTTTTTTAAAAACTATATTTTTATTATTAACAAAAAATTCCATATATAGAATCTATATTTCTGAATTATATTCACATATTTTTCAAATATTAAATTCATACTAAGGTCGTAAATGTGATGAGATAGTGGGATTTTAATTTGAAAAAATCCAAATGAATGAAAATTTTAATATCCAAATTCAACGTAAAATTGATTGAAATGAGAAAATTTTGATTAATGATTTTATTATTTATCTAATTAGACATAAAAAATTAAAATATAATTTATCTATATATATAAATTAGATGAAAAAGTTATTTTGAATCAAAAATCAGTATTTTTAACTATTTATCCAAATGTGAATTATTTTTATAAAATAAAAGAAAATTCTACAAGAATAAATATAGATATTCCAATATCAAAAATAAAGAATATTATTCAAATTAAAAATTATAATGGTCTTAGAAATTAAATTTGAAATGGGTTTTCCAATAAAATGTAGAAAAATAGACTTTTTGGAAAATACAACTTCTCATTAGTAAAATTTTATTTTTTATTATATTATACTTATCAAGTATGTTGTATGCATAAAAAAATATTGATTGAATATATAATATATAAATTATATTTAACAAATTAATCCACTTTGGATTGTTTATTTTATTATGTTAAATGGTGCGTGTACATAGAAAAAATGTTTTCTACGAAAATGAATTTCATTATTTTCAATAACAGCCAATATTCATGTATAAATAATTGATAACGTAAGGATTCATTATATATGCATGTGTAAATAATAATTTCACAATTATGATAATTTTATTTGTATCTTCCATTCTAATGGCTAGGTGGTAACTATAATACTATTCTAATAATAATATTAATAGTATATTAATGTTCGATAAAACTCACCCTTGAGTGTAACACAAGCTATCAAAGTAACTCAACATTGTGTGCAACATAAGCCAATCAAAATGTAGCATGTGTCGAAAATCAATCCATGTGTCGTTTGTATCACATAATTTACGTGGTGATTCCTATATCCCAAACTAATATTTGATATTTCACAAGCTACATTATGTTTTTTATGTAATGAAAAACATCAAAAAGAATAAATTAATACGAAAAAATATATTTCCAAAAATATCAGGGGGATATATTCTACCACACATAAAATTAATGTAATAATCGAAATTTGTTTACGTTATTAATTTTTTTTATTTCTTGAAATTTTATTTTATAGACAACTACGTCATAAAAACTTATACTAAAAATTTCTTGAAAAATGTAAAGTTGGAAACATAACTGATACCCAAAGTAACACATAAATAAGGTTCCATGTAGTATAACATAGGTGTATAGTGAAGAAATGAATATTAAATAGAAATCTTACAATTATGGTTTGATGGAGAGTGATAGAGCACATGGTTAAAATAAGGTTAACAATCACAAATCCATAACTCAAAGATTCAATAAAAATGTCATTGATATTATTAAAAATGATAATAATAAAAAAATATTTTTTAAGACCCTTTTTATAAATTTTGATTAATTTTTCTAAAAATATATAATTATATGATTTTCAAGAAATGTTACCAGTTTTTGTTCCTTGATCTTTTCAACTTTATCTCTAATTCAATGCAATGATGTGGAATTTTTTATTTTAGAAGTATTGACAATCGTGAGATCCATAAAGAAAATGATAAGAGATTCTATATGTTGTAATTTATCCCATTTTTTTAACATGTCATCCAATATTCCTAAATCCTCATAAGGAAATATAATACATGAATATTTAAAACCACATCCCAATTTTAACATAAAACATCCCCTAAATGGTTAATATTATCACCATTATAGAAGTTGGAATTCGAAAAATATAGAAATAAGGTAACTAAATTTCACAAAATAATTTAGTTTTCATCCCCCATATATACTAAAATAACTCTTGGTTATCATATTACAAACATTTTATTGAACATATCATACATTATGTAGAAAAAAGGAAATCTTATAAATTACCCTACATCCTTTTCAAAAACATGAATTCCTCTTTATTCAAAATATTACTCGATATATTTTTTAAATCCAAGATGTTATAAAATTTATCCACAATATAGTAGACCAAAGATTTAGAAAATCAATAATCATTGACATGGTAATAAATACTATATAAATTTTTTATCCATTTAAGTTATCTCATTGTACATGATAATAAAAATTTTCTCAATTTCAGAATAAAAAATGGGGGTTACCTTCCCTTATGAAAAATATCAATGTTATATTAAATAACATTTCAATGTCTTTATCCCCATTAAAAATATAAATTCCAATCTTTAATGGGAAACTTATCCTAACAGTACTTATAAATTTCATGATTCATATAACATAATCATTCAATTAAAAAAATATAAACACTTAATTTATCAAACATTGGTGTTAAATAATTACTTATTCCCCATCATCTAATTCCTTAATCCACTTTTCCAAGAGTATTAAATATGAATCATGTATTAACGTTCCTTAACCTCAATATAATCACAATTTTTATATTTAATGTGAACTATACTATTATCATATACCACATCCTTCAAATATCATTTGTATTCCAATTATATTTAGCAATGTAGACAATACTCATACCACCATTTTGATTATATTTATGAGATTTCTACAATGAAAATTGATTAAAATAATTCCAATAATTTCCATATCTAAAAAATCAATTTTTACAAAGTTCATTCTAGTTATCATCTTTGACTAAAAACAAAATGAATAGTGTGAGAATGAATTATCATATATGAAAACTCATAATAAATAACTATTACTTATTGGATTCTTAATCATAAAACCTACTTTTAAATCTATAAATCCTTAGTATTATCCTTATATACATACCTAGATATATCCCTTCAAATATCCCTAGGGATCTCAATATAATTTTATCATCTAGTTTCCAAATATTGACTAATCCATTCCTGTGATACACACTATATTTACCTGGTATTAACATACAATGACATAGTATCATGGAAGATAAATATTCAGTACATTAATTAAATAAATTACTGAGGAATTTAAGTATGCATAATCTTACAAAACATGAAATATAATCTTCTAACATGGATAATGATCTTCAACACCTCCCTAAAAATATTCCCCTTTAGTACTCCAACAAATATCCTTTCTTCATAACATACATAAATAAAAAAATAATGTATTGAACTCAGATGTCCAGTAAGTTTAAACAAGGGAGATATATAAGGTTAACCTAAGAATAAGGTTATGAGAACATGATTATTACATTAAGTGACCACACCCTGCATATCAAAGATCATAATCCATAGTTATGAAATAAATATTAGAAGTTCATAAGTCATAAATAAAAAGGGTGATATATCATCATAAATAAATCCTAAACCGTAAAATGATTTCATATATGTGTGGTAAAATTATTACTATAATATAATATCATGTGTCAAGGATGACAACAAAGACCATCAACATTGTGGTATAAGACACAATTTGTTTGACCCTTTTTGGATCAAGAGACACAAATTTCCCTTAGTGGATCCTGACAAACCTTTTTCTCATAGTGGATGAAGACATTTCTATTTCCTATTTTGGATCAGGACACATATGTTTCCTTTTTTTGGATTAGGACACACATGTTTCCCCTTTTGCATCAGGACACACCTTTTTCCAATTTTGAATCAAGAAACAAATGTTTCCCCTTTTTTGATTTTGACCCACCTATTTCCCAAAGTGGATCAGGACACACATGTTTCCCATAGAGGATCCAGACATAGTTATATCACATTTTGGATCTGGAGACACATGTTTCTCATTTTTTTGATCTAGATACACCTATTTCCCAATGATAATAAATCCCATGAACTTATTTCCAATCATTTTATGATGCGATATAAAACATTATCCAATACATTAGATGTATATATTTGTCCAACCTATCAAATAACATAATCATACATACATTTTCCATAAGATAAAAAACATGCATCACATCATGTCTCATAAAAAGATATGGGTTTCATAAACCTCATGGCATAACCCATGAAATTTAACAGGTATCATAAAATATCATCATTTCACTAGCTATGAAAAAAATACAGATCACTTAATCATTTAATCATAGAATAACCCATCAAAATAAGTGGGTTTTTAAATAATTTAACTCAATGAAGAAAAATGTGTTTCATAAAAATAGTTTCATGAAAAAATAAACCATTAATAAAAGAATTTGAACGATATTCTTGGATCATATCCCCAGTAAAGAATAAAATACAAAAAAATATGTTATATTATATGGAGACATATTTTGAATGATTGCATGGAAAATTTCTGAAGGAAAATATCCTTTCATAGAAAATCCTTTTTATAAAACCATTTTAAAAATCCTTTTCATATAAATTAGTCTTTAAAATTTCATATAAAACAATTTTTGAAAAAAATAACCTTTCTCATTTTAAATCCTCTTTTTAAACCATAAATTTTTTTAAAACCATTTTACTTTAAATTATGTTGAAAAATAAGAAATAAGGCTTGAAATTTTTTTAAGTCATATTTTAAAAGAAATTTTTTTTTTAAAATAATGTTCGTTGAAAACCACTTTTAAATAACGAATGTTTAGATAATATTACCTAAATAATTTGGAAACACACAAACCATAAACCCCATGAAAGATTTATCATGAAATATATATTAAAATAAGTTTTCATGTATGTATATGTATAATATAATACATTAATGGTATGAATATACACCACATAAAAAAAATAGTGTTGAACATGGCATGTATCTTATGAATATAAGACGTAAGATGAGAAAACCCTTACCATAAGTAATGAATTTCTTCATCCACATTCAAATTATTTGTATAATAAAAATAATTTTTTTATAAATATAAAATAGAATTGTATTAATATTTATAAAACCATATATTATTTGTTTATTGAATTATATAAATTTTATATTAATAAGTCCATATTAATGTTATGTTTCAATAAATATCTGCTTTGTTTTCATATATGTTTTGGATTGTTGTTATTGATCATATTATTTAAATTTGGAAATAAATATCTAAAGAATGTAAAAGGTTATATAAATATCATATATATTTAGTATATATGTATTTATAATAATATATAAAATTTATAAATATGAAATGTAATACACTATTCATGGTGATGGTATGTCAGACGTTTGCATGAACACCATTTCTATTTTATTTTCAAATTGAAAGAAATAATTTAAATGATGTATTTATATATAATATAATTAAAGTAAAATTATTATTTCATATATATCATATAATTTCACTAAACCTACCCTAAATAAATTCCATGCAAAGTGTCAATGAATCACATCATTTTGAGAAGGTGGTAGTCCATGCATCCACAAATGAAGTTATCATATGTTTAAAAGATGGAAATATTGAAGTTATGTTTTATATAAAAATTAAATAATAATAAAAATGTAATTAATTTCATATATATAATATAAAAATACAAGTTATATCATAATTTCCAACCATATGCGTTGGTAAGGTGGACGAAATAACATCATTTCGCAATGCGGTAGTTTCCCGTACTCATGAACGGCATGTTCGTTACCCATTAGATGGAAGTGTGTGCGAGGTTAGGTAGAAAACATAGATTAAGAAAATAGCATAATACTGGGGATAATATTTTTATTATATATTAATGGAATAATAATAGTTATTTGGGTGGATAATGAAACTAAAACAGAATATATTGGGTACAGATGTTACCTCTTCTTTGTGTAACCCCTCTTGGTATTCACCAATGGTATACCTTAGTTGGATTTCTAAACAAGGGAGGATTATATAATGAAGGGTGGGATTTTGGGAATATGTTTTAGCAGGGTATTTCTATGCTAATGTGTCTTGATATGTGTGAGTAAGTGAGGGGTGTGAGGTCCAATTTATAGTGGAGGAAGGGCGACATTCTTATAAATATAAAAAGGTAAACACTATTGAGAGGTATTTCTTACATTATAGCCATAAAATAACTATCCATTTGTTATAAAAGAGGGTAATTCATTGAAATATTTCCATAAAATTTATTTGGGATAAGTTTCTTGGTCATTTGGCCTTTTAATATCAAAGTATAACAATTAAATAAACTAATGTTTACCTTAATCGCTGTAATTAATTTTAATTACATTCAGCAATATTTTGGGTAAAAAACAAATGTGCACATATTATAAATTATTAATTGTCCTGATTATAGATATGAAATGTATTTTTCTAATTTCTAATCACATAAGTGGAAAAAAATATTTCAAAAGAAACCATATATATGGGATGGGATGATGAGCATTTAAAATGAAAAATTCCTGATGTTTTAAATGTTTTCACATCTAATTAGAAAGTGAAATTGGTTAAAATGAACTAAATTGGATTAATGTTCTTTTTAATTTTTCTAATTAAACTTTAAATTATAACTAAAATAAAATTTATATATTTATATAGTTATATGAAAATGATTTTTTAAATTAAAATTTAGTATGTTTCTCAATTCATCCAAAAATAAAATATTTAAACAAAACTACAAAAAATCACCCATAGTGAATTTTGTTATTAAAATTTCAAAAAATATGTTAATTTTTAAATAATAAATTATAAAATATTAAAAAATTATTTTTCAAATGTGTTCTCCATTAAAAGTCAGTAAAATTTTAATTTTCAGAAATACAAATTTGTATTCATACAATTGTATTTATTCTTATCTTATACATAAAAAATATATTCTTTGATATTAAATATATTTAATTAATATATAATATATAAATTTTATTTAAAAAATTAATTAAATGTGTTTTGTTTAATTTTTTTAGATAAAACGGTTCTTGTACATTAAAAAATATTTTTCTTAGAAATGGAGTTTCTTTATTTTCAAATAAAAATTACTTTCTAATAACTTTATATCAAAACCTTTAATTATATATATGTGTGTATGTAATATTATAAAATTTTAGTAATTAATATTCATAAATTCTATTCCCTAGGATAGATGGAACTATATAATTATTTTAATAATAATGTTAGTAGAATGATGTAGTTATTTAAAAACCAGCCTTGCGTGTAATGAATGCTAACAAAGGAACTCAACACTGTGTTTAAAAAATAAAAATAGAGTGTTGAATGTATCAAAAAATAATAAATGTTAGGTGTTTTGTGAAATATTAACATTATTTGTGGGCAATGCAAACTAAACATAGTACTTTCACAAGATATATTCAATTTTTCTTGTAATTCCAAATATCAAAATGATTAAATTAAATTAAAAAATTATTTCAGAAAATCATGGTGTATTATAATTAATATATGTTATAATATTATTCTCACATATATATTTATATATACATATTATATCATTATTAGAAAAATATATATTTCTAAAATGATAGAAAAAGGTAATGTAAAATGCTTGAAGATACTCCCCTTGTGAGTTGTTATATTAACGTCACCCTAAAGAGTTTCCTGGTCACCCACATGACCAAGAAGTTGAGTTCTTAGTTGACCTTATACACAGATCCCATATAATTGGAAATTATCCATATATAATGGAATCTATAAAATGAAATAACACTATATAGAGTCAAAAGATAATATTTACAATGGTGTTGTACTCCGGAATATATCAACATAGAGAATTCAAGTCCTCTTCATTAAGATAAAGGACTGTTCAACCCACCTTTTCATGGATTATCACGAACTAAATATAATCATGATAAATAAAATCCATCACCTTCTATATATGGATGAATTTTTTGATTCGCTACATGGGGCCTAGTACTTCTATAAGGATGACATTCATTTAGGATATTATCAATTAATAGTGATGATGGAGGATATTACCTAACAACCATACCAAAATGGTATTGAAACTATGATTTCATTGTAATACCACTAAGATACAATAATTATATAAAAATATTCTTCGAACTAATTAATATAGTATTTATATATTACCTAAATAAATTATTGGAAATCCTTATTGACTGTATTATGATATACTCAGAAACCAAGGAGGTGTATCTTGATAATTTGAGTATTGTTATAATGATATTGTGAAATGAGAATCTGTATGAAGAGTAAAGTAAATGTGAATTTTGGATAGAGGAATTATGATTCCATTTGAATTTTATCACTATAAGTGAGATATTGTTGGCTCCTTCTATGACAAAGGTCATTTAGGAGTGGCCGATACCGACATCTGTAATAAAGATATATAGTTTCCATAGATTGGATGGGTACTATTGGTGTTTTTTGAAGAACATATAACAATTTTAAAAACCAATAAACTATATAACATATAAGTGTGTGATGTCTTTCTAAACCAATGAATGTGAAGAGAGGATCAAGAAATTTAAAATTTTGATTATCATTGCACTAGTACTTGCACAACACTTTTGTGGGGATCAATTTATGTTAAAAAAATGCATCATTGAATGGAATGAGTTATTTACTATTTAAAAATGATAATGTATTAACATATTCCTCATTAATGTTGAAAATATATCATAATAACCATGAAATAAAGGATCTAGTTTTTTTTCATGATTTTTGCATTGAATATTTCTTGGAATTATCACTAGAAAAGGAATTATGACATATAATCTGATCATAAGAGCCTAAAATAATTATTCACATAAAATAATATTATTATACACCAATATATGTGGATATATATGATCCAAAACTATGAATTATCAATACATTACAATCCTAGTAAGGTTAATAAATTCATAATTCTCAATAGAGAAAAGATCATGTGACCTTATCAGTGATAATAATATAGAGGGATATAATCTTGTTATACATTCAATGATATATTTGGTAGTAATAGATGAATAAATAACTAATATATTACTCAAATGGTTTCTTAACTATCTAATCTGGAGATGATAAATGATTCTCAATGGGATGACATGGAAATACACAAGATGTTTGTAGCTATATGAAAAGGTAAATCCTACGAATTTAAAATTGATGATGAAGGAGTGGTAATATATGGGTCATGAATATGTGTACCATAAAATATTAAGATAAAAGTGTTTTTTAATAACACACATAGATCGACAAAATTTTTATACATAGGGGAAAGAAGATGGATCGTGATCATTGAGAGAACTACTTGGGATGAAACACAAATAAAAAGGTCTTGATATAAAAATAAATGTTCATACTTTGGTAGAAAGTGATAATAAATTTTTTTTCAAGAGGATGTTAAAGAAATTATACATACATATAATGAAATGTGAAAAAATCACCTTGATTTTATTCACTAGTATTCTAAAGACATATAGTGGAATTAATTCTATATTGGTTGTAGTGGATCTTATTAGAATGAATGGTCACTTAATTTTTATTTAATAAGAATTCCCGCTCAATAAAATACATTTATATACATAAGGGAAATATAGATAATGAATGGAAAAACACTATCTATTATTTTTGAGAGAGATTAAAGGTTTACCACACATGTTCAAGAATATTCCCCCAGATCATCAAAACCTTGATTTGAACATCATTATGACATATCTCCCCCAAACTGATGACTAATATGACTGGAAAAGAAAGACACATAAGATAATGATTAGGTGATTGAAAATGTAATTTAAAGGATTATGAGATAAATATCATCCTATTGTTTTGTTCTCATAAAATAATATATTTCCTTAAATCATCTAAATACTTCCATATAAATCTATATATGGGATCATATTTCAGACACCTATGTGCTGGGATGTATTAGATTACCAAAATATTCTACAATATGAAATAATATAAGATATGGTTGAAATGGTTAGGGAACTTCAATACCATGTCAGGGAATATCTGCTTCAAAAAAGGATGTACATTGATAACCATATATGAGACATGGATTTTGAGGTTATAGATAAATTATTCCCGAACATATATCCCTAAAATAGATTCATGATATTTGGGAATAAGGAAAATCTATTATTTAGTAACATTGGACCCTTTTAGCTTAATGATTTCATTACTATTATATCCATTCAACTAGAACTCCCCCCAACCCTCTCTGAATTATATAAAATTTTCCAAATTCTCTTAATGGGGAAGTATATTCCAGATCCTCCACATGTACTGAATATATTGGTGGTATATTTGGATCATGATCTAACTTATAAGAAGAAATTGGAGATTTTATTTTACTATAGATAAATTTTTCTTATGAAATATTACTACATTCATAGCCAAAGTACTATGCTAAAATCATATGTATGATGAAGAGATATGAAAATTTAAAATTTTTGTGAAATAGATACACTATAATATATTTTCATCATAGTGGGTAAAATTAAATTTTGTGGGAAAAAATTTTTTATGTGTAAGAATTAAATGATCTATAATCTTATCAATGGTATTTCCTTTCAAAATTTTCATTTCTGTCATATTTAGTAATATGGTATTATATAAAGCATATTCACTACATGACAGAACCCAAAAAAATTTATTATTTTGAATTGAACATTATATTTATAATATAAATAAAATCATTAAAATTACTACTATTATAATGGGATAAAAAATAGAAAATTATATATTTATAATATGGAAATTTGGATTTCCTATATCACATAAAAAGATATCACTCTTAAAAACACTATATAAATGAAGTTGAATATAAGAAATGAAATATCAATTTTTAATATTAATATATATAACCACTGGGGAAATAGAATTGAATGGATAATGAATGAAATATAAGGTATTTTAATTAATTTTGAATCCCATAGGACTATTAAAAGTAAGACCTTTGGAATACTAATATTAACATTGGAATAATAATATGACCATTTAAATAGTAATTTGAATGATATTAATTGAAATGTGATCATTAGAATTGTAACCTCACCTATTTAATTGAAAAATAATATATACTATATTATTAAATGAAAGTATCTTAAATTTTTTTATGATGGAAAAAAATAGATTCTTTAAAAATTATAAATTAAGTGTTTGGGTTTTTTTAAAACACATATATTTTATTTTTATTTTTATGATAAATATAAAAATGAAAAATAATGTTCATTATCATAAATTTTTTTTATAATATAATATTATGTTTCATTATATTGATAAAATGATTAAATGGGACCATAATTAATATTTAAAATGCCTATAAAATTTATCCTAATATCAACATTTTTATATTAAACATAAATATGGATTTTATTTGAAAATTTATTTTCTAATATATTGAATTTTTTCCCTAATGTGTATTTATTTTTTGAAATATAGAGGTTGAATATTGTTTTGAGAAATTTCATGATATTTTTCAAAAATAAAATTGGATTTTTTGTGAATATTGAAATAAAAAAAAGTGTGGTATTTATCAATATAAGTATAATGTCCTGGATTTTTCTATGTGTTATTTTAATATTATGTGGGAATTTTTTTGAGACAAGGCTCTGAGACGGCGCGTAGTTTCGAGGCCCAGTGAGCCCGGAACAAGTGTTCGAATTTTATTTAATAATTAAATTACATGTGCATTCATTTTTCCTAAAAAAGTGGAATAACTTCCAAATGGGTGCTCAGATCAGAAATCCGAGGGCACCGTGGCGTTCAGAACAACAATTTTTTCATGGGCGAGTCCTCAGTTTGGCCATCGCAGGTCGGTGGTGAAATCTGGTTCTTGGGACGTAACCGTAATAAAATATTTAATTTAAAAAAAATGTTTTATTAAAGCTTGTTACATCAAACATCTATTATCTTTTAAATAGAGATTTCGTAGGGGAATCAGGGTTACAATCCCCATAACCCTAAAATTTTCTGGAGGCTCTGGGAATGCTTTGGATGAAACGCCCAATGCGGTGGCGATGTTCTTGATAGATTTTGACGGCGACGACGACGCAACGAGCGGATATTCACCGTCAAACGTAGCGAATCCAATTAGGATGTTGATTTTGATTTTCCATTCCCTGTTTTTGATTGCCACGATGAATGTAGACAAATCCAGGAACTGATTAGCCCATGGATCGATCATTCTTATGGGATGGCATTTTGCAGGGATTTGTGGGGAATTGATTCTTGAATTTTGTTTGGTTTCGTTCAACCTTCTAACGGTGACGAACAAAGATCGACACAAACATCGATCAAGGTTTGTCCCTCTCATTTTTCTGTGTGTTCTCCCCCAAATGCTTCGCGTTTTTCGTGAGTATTCTTCGTGTTCTTCACGGGGCGATGAACAACAGATTCTTGCGCATCCGTTCTGCAACGCAGCGATCCCAAATTGATGGATCAACACCACATCATTCTTGCGGAGGTATGATGATTGTTTCAGCGGATGGATTGAAGGGGATCGAAAGAAATCATTTTTTGGGCGATTTCCACTCGGATGGCCGAAATCAGATTTTGGAGCCGATTGAAGACTCGAAACCCACTGATTTAGCTTCATGGAGAAGAGGCAACCTGGTATCTAGAGTTTCATGGAGAATGGATGACAAAATCGAGATCCGGAAGATCGACTGAGGTACGCGGAGGAAGACGTGGTTCTAGAAATATTCCTGACTACACGTTGTGTAGTATGGGCTACAGGGTGTGTGTTTGTCGGTAGGGTTACCCGGCGTGTACTCCGAGAGTACACGGACACGGGCAGGGCACACAGTCATGGACATGTCGTGTATACCCCTCCCCAGCAAGACTCGGCCAGATACACGGGGTACCCCATGTACTGGTACACGGGCAGGCGACACAGACATGGGCAGAGACCGTGTATGGGCACATGGCCAGCGTACACAAAGCGAGCCCAGGTGCTCGAACACGGCATGTGATTTCTTGTACACTCTGTTTAGTTGCTTTCGACAAGCCGAATGACACAGGCCGTTTACATGGGCAGCACCCGGGGTCAAGGAACACGACGTGTACCTTTTCAACCCGTCGTGTAGTTCGGTATTTCACGGCTTGAACGAAGGACATGGTCCATTCGCACAGGCAGTACCCGGGGTCAAGTAACACGGCGTGTAACCATACTACACACTGTGTAAACTTTTTTTTCATGGCTTGTGCCACTTTCCTTCTGTGACTTGGAATAGTTCTTAGGATTCGTACCCTTGGTAATCCCCTGAAGGTTCTGGTATCAACTCCTTTATACAGGGGTATGATCCCTTCAAAAGACCTCTCTGAATATAGTTGTTGAAATCCCCTCTGTGAGACTTATATCCAGATCCTCTATTCATTCCTGGATCCCTAGGTAGATTTCATGGTATCTATGTGACCAACTTTACCCAGGCGCTGATCCTCTTCTTAGCGGATAAGCTCAGATTGACTTGTCAGAATCACTCCAAGACTTGGTTGTGATCCTCATCTAAGCATCTTGTTCCCAAGTAAATTGTGGTGTGTGGTCTGCCAAAATGAGTACTTCATGCCTCTCTCTTCACACCTAGGAGTATATCCTCTCGATGGTATGCTTAGTGGAATCTTCAAGCATGATCGTAGTGGCGATTTTTGTGATGGTCGTTTGTGTATTAGTATGTCTGGAAATTCTTGTTATATATTCCGTAGACATATACTGTGTAGAATTTACTGTACTTTTCTTTGTGGTATTTTCCTTTATTGTATTTCCATTGTTGTTTTTGGGGTGTCATATTGGGTATTATTATAATCACCCATGTACGGGCTTTGCCCGCACTTGTCATGTCTTGTGAAGATGAGCGAGCCATTGATTGGATTCTAGGAAGACCAGGATCGAACGGTGCTTAGTGAGATCAGACAGACCGAGGTGTGATCCTTCAGCGACGGGTTGTGGTCGCAGCACCTTCTTCTACAGGTTGGACTTTTGGGAGACTTTCTTTTGGTGGGCTTGTACATTTGGCCATGGTTTTTACTTTACTATACTTTACTTCCTGTCGTACTTTGTTGGTTGTGTTTTAGTGTATTCATGCTTCTTTTCCTTTTGGTAGTTTTTATTTTTCAGCTTTGCGGGCTTGGAGATGTGTGTGCATGTGTACATGTTATAGAAAATTCCTCTCTTGTTAGTAGCACACCTACTCGGAGCTAGTCACTAGCCCATGGCCTATTGGAGGCGGGCTTGGGGAGTTGTGT
The DNA here is from genome assembly GCA_963277665.1 of Viscum album. Classification (NCBI taxonomy): domain Eukaryota; kingdom Viridiplantae; phylum Streptophyta; class Magnoliopsida; order Santalales; family Viscaceae; genus Viscum; species Viscum album. The sequence continues at coordinate 1,359,453,597 of OY728147.1, read as the reverse complement.
CTCGTGCCCCACCGGGACGGGTCGTGACAGAGTGGTATCAGAGGTGGTCAGTTCTACCATAGGACCGAGAGTCTGTAGGTTGGTTTGGGGAAACAATGTTAAGTGTTTCGAATTCAGCTCTCAGGCTAGGGAACCCAGTGTTGGTGCGGCGGCCGACGTATCCATACACCAGGACTCTGATAACGTGATTTTCGACTCGGAACATGAATACACTAGTTGCATGGGGAAAAATAATGTTACAAGCATCATATAGTAATGGGTTGTGGTTTCCATGTCCTTCATGAGTCAGCTCTCCAGATATACTCACTGACAGTGATACATCTTGTTTCTTGAACAGGATGCAACTGTGATATATTCCCTCACATTCGTGGGTGATCTATTCCCTCACATTCGTGATTCCTACTAGAGGGGTCCCAGGGACCACACACTGCTACTGACAGTGTCACTCAAACCTTAGAGGTTAGAGTAACAGTTGGAACTCTTGGTAGTAGCATCGAGGCCTTACGACATCGTCTATGGAATGAAATAGTAGCATTTATGTCATGATTGACTATATTAGGAAAAGAATGTGGTTAATCTAGGGGATGATACTAGATTTTTATTTTCATAAAAAGATAAATCTTAGCAGATCTTGTAGGATGTAATCGAAAAAGGGTGTAGTCGAGTTCTATTCAAATGGCTAGTCACACCCATTGTTCGTTGAGCGAATGGTTTACAGTTTACTCTAAACTCAAAAGTCTCAGGTGTGAATTCTCGTAGAAGGACCTGGACCTGATACAGAGACGTTGGATTGAGTTCCCCTGGGACTATGACTTTGAGATAGTCTATACTCCTAGAAAGGTGAACGTTGTATAATATGCTCTCAGTAAAAGATTAGGCATTCAACTGCTAGGAGAGGCGACATAGCAGCTGGCTGCATTGCTGATATCCTTTGTGGATAGGGATGTATAATCCTTTATGAAGTCCCTCACAGTCACTCATCCACCACATTAACGAGTCGGAGATGGTTCAGGCTACGAAGGAGAAGGTGCAGATCATCCAAGAGCAGATGAAGACTACACAGAGCAGATAGAAGTCATATGCTGATTTAGACGGAGACCATTAGAGTTCGAGGATGGAGACCACTTATTCTTATGGGTCTCACCACAACATGGTCTATGGAGATTTGGTTGCGTCGGAAAGTTATCTCCATGCTTTATCAGGACATTATAGGTCCTCAACATGGTAGGTGAGGTGGCTTACTGCCTGGCCCTTCCACCTCAGTTGCACACGGTGCATGACGTATTGCACGTATCTCAGCTGAGAAGATACGTTCATGACATGTCTCACATCATCAACCATGGGGAGCTGGATATTGATGATGGGGCGACATTCACGGAGGTCCTGTTGGAGATCGAGGATCAACAGGAGCGGGTCCTATGTGGACGGTCGATTCCTCGGGTGTGTATTCGCTGGCAGCACGGGAACCTCCAGGAGAGTGCTTGGGAGAGGGAGGCTCAGATGCAAGATCAGTACCCCTATTTGTTCCCCTAGTGTGTGTAGTAGCTTTAGAGAGACGTAAATCACTGATATCGGGGTAATGTAAAGACCCATAAATTTCATGGATGTTTTTTTCTTAAATACTTTAGAATTTTATGAGTCTGTGTTTTCTGACGGAACCTGATTCCGAGGCCCGATGTGCTCGAAATCAATTTTTGAAGTTTTTTTCATGTACGTTCAGTAAACATATGAGCGAGTTTATCTATATTTTGTACCGGTTCTCGTAATGTAAATATGAGGACACCAATGAACTCGTATCACTGGTATTCGCTTAAGGGGAAATTTACCGCAGTTTTGTTTGCTCGGGAGGAGAAGTTAATTTTTAGAGATTTATATTAAATTAAATAAAATTGTTGTACACAATTTTATTGTTTGGTGGTGTTTATTTCCAACAAGGTGAAGTTAGAGGTGGGTCCCACACCAACATAACCTCCCATTAGAGGATAATGTGTTGTGGGGCCCACATAAGCCCCTAACCCTTCAACTTAACTTAAACTCCTCGTTAACTCCCCTTTATTTAATTTGACAACACATCTCATTTATTATGGGGGAACTTCTCCACCTCCCACTCATTGGATGTGGTGACCTATCTAATTAATGGCTTCATTAATTAACTAGAACCTCCTTTAAATCAATTTGAATTTGTTGGCAATTATATAAAAATTGGGGAGTCTTATTATAATAATTTCCTTAGGAAATATTTCAGTGGGGGAAACCTTTAGAGAATTAGAAGAAAGGTGTTCCACTCTCGACGAAGAACACCGTTCTTTAGTGAAGAACATCTCTGACGATGTACACGAATAACTTCTTCAAACGATTCTTCCTCCTCGGACACACCCCGAAGTCAAGGAATCAATGTCGTATTCGGATTCTCTTTCCACGTCACAACAACAACTCTTCCACTAACGTTGATGGGATGACACCATTTTATACAACACTCATCTTCCGCAGCTCGATGACGTGCGACGACAATTATGAGCTATGGGGTTTTTCAATTTAAATCAAATAAATTATACCTTCATTCTTGTTGAATTAAAGTAATAATCTATGGCCATTTGTTAACGCCTTATGTGGAGGGCGTGGGCCGAACAAACACGGACCGATGACCCTCCATTGTTTCTTGTTTTTATTCATGATGGAGAAGACATCAGAATAGGTTGTCGCGACTAGATTTGCGTCGATTGGGGGCGGCGACAGCTGAAGGTGGAAGTGGAAATGGTGGCCACGGGCCGGCCCGAAGAGGACCGCGGCACCGGGTGTCGCGCGGAAGGAAGATTGTGTCCCGCAACCGTGTGTCGCTCGGCCGAATAAGAACCGGCCCGCTAAATATGGGCTTGCCGAAGGAACCGTGGCGCCAGGAGGGCACCGTGCTGTTGAGAGACGCGACCCACTAACGCGGGCCTCGTGGCGAATGAACCGGCCGGCATGAGGCCGACTGGGATGGGAAGACCTCACGGCGCCCTCCTGGCGTCGCATTGGGGTAATAGCGGCCCGCCAGTGTGGGCCACTGATGCTGAGAATACTGGTTGGCATTGGCCAGACGGACAGGAGGGGCGAAACCACTCGGCACCACCATTTTGGAAAACCAGGTTTCGTGCCCCCGGACCGCTCGGCCAACCGGCCTAGCTGTGGCCTGCCTTTGGGCTGGGCTGTGCCCTACCGGGCCGAGCCAGGTCACGCCCCACCGGGCTGGGCTGGGTCACACCCTATTGGGCCGGACCCTAACCCAAGTCGGGTCGACCCATTTCAGGACGACCCAGGGTGGGTCGGGCCGGGTCGAACTGGACCCAAACCCCCCTCTACTGACCCATTTTAGTATTTCACCCATAACATTAGCTACATACATTTGATCGATGCACCGTTAGTTACATATAATTCCATGGATCAAAACTATTCTTTCAGTATATTATATTCATGGTTTTTGTGAAGTATGGGTATGGCTGGGTTGGTTCCATCACAAAACCTAATGGTCCCTCGGAGCGAAAACACTTATAACTTATGGACAAGACATCTGATTGAAGTGTCGTCAACTATGTTGGTTTACTTTTGATGAGATTTTCCTTTTAGAATACTCCACATGATATTTTGATGAGATTTGAGTATGGCCAGTTTGGATTGCACCTAAAATCCAACTGGGTCACTAGAACAAAAAAGGTGATAACTCTCAGACCGAGTGTCTGATTGACACACTATCTGTCGCATTGGGTTCCTTATGATAAGACAGAACATTAGGATAAATCAACTCAAGGATTCGTTATAGTTGATATATCAACCCCTTTGTTCGAGGAGCGGACCCTCCCGGAATCGAGTTTGATGTGTGCGGGAACCCTAGAGCTAGCTGCGACTGCGACGACTACCGTACTAGGATCCACCATGGGTTCGACAATGACCTCCACCGTACTGGAATCCTATGTGGGTTCTATGGAGATGAATTATGTAATAGGATCCTCTGTGGGTTTGATGATGATGACTACTGTACTAGGATACTCTGGGGGTTCGACGTCGATGTCTACCGTACTGGAATCCTCCATGGGTTCGTTGAGAATGACTTCTGTACTGGGATCCTTTTTGGGTTCGACAGAGATGACTACTATACTTGTATCCTAAGTGGGTCTGAAAATTTGACTTTTGTACTTGTATCCTGGGTGGGTCTGATAGAGTAGCTGGTCTAGTATCCTACATGGGTATGACATCTTAGTTGGTCTAGTATCCTAAGTGGTTCCGACAGATTAGATGAATCAGTGACTACATCTAATCATCTCTATCGCTATATGAAAGATGTATACCTGTGTGAGCTGAGTCTTCACATTCAATCGTTATCATCGATGAGATTGACTTCTTTCCACTATGGACTGGGTTGTGTTTGGGCTCTATAGTTGGAGTCTAACTATGATTTATAAGTTAGTTATATGTTTGGGAATATACCTAAGTAGAGTTGGTTGATACTTCGTGATCGTATATTTCTTTTTTGGTTTATCCTTCATGGATTCTGGGAGATCGTTGGGGTTCTCGGTGTCCCTACTGAGTATCAAATACTCACCCCTGCACGGGCTATGCCCACACTACATTGTGTTGGATGGAGATGATGGAAATCACTGATAGAGGTAAAGACTTGTAGAGCTGGACGGTACCCAGAGGTGGACCACTTAGGAAGACATACACAGAGCGGATGGATGGACTTGAGGTGCTGAGGAGGCCATATGTATCCACCCTTTAGGTGGGATTCCCAGAGGATGACTCAATGTTTTCTATTTTACATTATTGTAGTTGTACTAGATTTTCAGTTGTATTGTACTTACTACAGGGCTTGTATTTCTTGCCCCTCTTCTTTCAACACTTACTTTTGTTTTCACTATTACATAGTGCATACGTCATTTTCGTACTCTGTTGTGTTTGCTTAATTTTATAAATGCAATGCCTTCCCAGTATAGGGATTTATGCCTTTGGTCCTAGTCGCCAGCCTCCGACCTATGGAAAGTGGGCTTGGGGTATTCACGGCACGGGCCCCGAGGACAGGTCGTGACATGTACCACATCAGGAAAATAATCTATAAAAATATATCTTTAAAAGGAATAAAGATAAGTAAAATGGTTACCCAAGATTACACGTAATAGGATTCTATAAAAACATGAATATGGAAGAGAAATAGAACAAACACGTTCTAATGGGGAGTGATAGTAAACCCAATTAGGATAATGTTAGAAATAAGAAAACCATAAACATTTAATGGGATAAAGGGTCTCGGATTACCTAGTAGGAAAAGCTGATGGGAATCATTTTTGTTTTAAGTTCATTTTTCTAAATTTTTGGAATTTATTTATGTGATTGACTAAGAAAATAATGAAATATAACTAATTTTCATGTAGAGTTTCATCCTTTCGTAAATTTCTACCAAAAAATCATTAATTCATAATACACTGAGTATTCAAGATGACTTGATCACACCAAAAGCACTATAATAATATTCTTGAGAATCAAATAATCTAAAAATGATGGACTATATATTTCACCTGTCTTTAGAAATTAACCAATAACAAAATGGTTTGTACAATATCAAAAAATCCCCAAAAATGGAAATCCTTTATAAAAATCAATACTACTCTTAATCTCTAAAACTGAACAAACAATACCCAATATTCATCAAAGACTATTAAATACACAATTTTCTTTAAAATTATTCAATATAATCCCCCCTAATATTGAAACCCAAAATTTTAGAAATATTTGATCACATATTCAACCTTGATAAATCATAACATTTATCTCATAATAACATCAAATACTCATAAAGTCTCATAATAAAATGTAATTAACTTAATCAAAAATTCTATATGATAGTTTATTGATTTCAAAAAATAACCCAAATAGTTATATGTCCCAAATAAAATATAAATTTTCTAAATTAATATTTCAATATTTACTCCAAAAATTAAATCACATGGTATTCTATTTTTGTAAGGCATGTAGTGTTCCCAAAAGAGAGAACATCCCCCAAAATAACATTTATCACTTAAATATCAAATTATTTTCCTATAATAAGGATATCATTATTATGAAACATATGTTTCACAATCAACTTATCCTTGATTTATAAAATAATTTAACTGAAAACAATACTTCATACTAACCATGGACGACACATTGGATTGTGGTAGGCGATTCTCCCTTATCGCCCTTCGATTGTGGGTTCGATTCGTGTAGACCTGTCAGACATGACAGGTTGTCACCCATCATATAGGTTGTCCTTTTTTTAAAACTATATCATTAATAAATAATTCCTAACAATAATATAATTTCCTAAAAAATTGGCATACCCTAATTTATCCTCAAATGTTATCTAATACCTTTCTTTTTGCCTCCTAAAATGTAATAACCACTCATCACCTCAAAAAAATGATCATATGAACCCCTATGGTTATCCATTATTTCAACACAAGAAATATTAATTCATCCATAAATAAACATTTCTCATATCAGACATTAGGGTTACACATATTAGCAAAATACTCCCCAATGTAATCCAATAATCAAAAGAGCATTAATAATTTTAAACATTACATCATCCTATAATCTACCAAAACTCTAAAAACCATTTTTTATTGAGTTTTTAATTATTCAGTTCTCTTCATAACCCATAAACTATGTGTTTCCACATTATTTATTAATACATAATTCCAAAAAATTGAATATCCTCATTGTTGGAATCCTCATGTATTAATCATTTTTAATGATCACAAATCTCAATAATAATTAAAAATATTATTAATGATCACAAATCTCACAAATATTATTAATCATGCGAATTATTTTTCAAGTTATCTCATACCTTATAATGGTTAATCTCAATTCATTTTATGCATATTACTATTTAATTCTAAATACAGTTATTTTCCTAAGTACAAGACACCGTGAAGCATGACATAGTAAGTCAGACACCGTGACCAATTAGGAACCTTAAACAATGAGCCACCTTGACCACGAGACATTGTGACATAGTAAGCTTGACACCGTGAAGCTAGACACTCTGTTTCCCTATGTTCCTGACATAGTTACAAAGACACAGTCATCAAGGCACCATGAATCCAGAAACTATGATCAAGGAAATAGAGGCCAGAAACTGTAACCGAGACCCCATGATGGAGACACCATGAAGGAGACATCGTGAAGAAGACACCATGAAGGATACACCATTTTCATGACTTCTGTGTCACCGTTTCCTAACTATTATGTCATTTTTCTATTTCACTTTTTAACGATCATATTTGACGCCTTTAATGCAGTGACATAATTAATGTTCCTTTGTAGACATAGTACGAGGTATGATATATGACACACATGGAACCTTTCGGCCAAAACACATGCATTCAAATATAATGAGAAGAGTTCCCAGGAAGAATCGACACACATCATGACACGCAGAAATTCAAGAAATGTGAGTGCACCATATTGAACAGAACACCAATCGTGAGCACGACAAAGATGAATACATTTCATGATCTTCCAAGAAGAAATTTTCTCATGCATGCAATCCAACACTAATGAAGAACACACGAAGCACATTGGAATACAGAGAACATCTTCACTCGTGAAGAACACAAGATGAACCTTGACACTCAGTTTTTCAACACAAAAACTAGAGAAGGTTTCAGAAGCATTTTTGTCTTATCCAAGGAGTCCAGAGCTGCACTGCTAATCACGAGAGCATTATAAACTCACATTTACTCTATCTTAGTGATTTATTTTGTTTACTTTCGAGTAGTGTGTGTACTATGTATTTTTTACACACACACGCTGAATCCTTCACTGAAATGGAGGATTTCAAACTCCTCTTACCAAATTCTTTACTCTTGTTTAGCCATGAAAAATGTGGAAGAGGTCCTTGTGTGGCCTAGTCATTACATTGTTTACCCAAGAAAACTGTGGAAGAGGTCCCTGCGTGGCCTGGACAGTCCATGTACTTTTGTTAACCCTGATCCAGGGTGTGGATCTGAGTTTATTTATCTAAACATCTTGGTGGTAGGTGAACACCATGTGGAGTGGATTAGGTCTCAGCTTGAGACTGAACCACTTGTTTTATATCTGTTGTGCCATTTAAATTTAGTCTACTCTGTTTTTCTGCATTAATGCATTATCAAGAAGAAAACTAAATTCACTTTGATAGATAGTCTTGAAAAGAAGTTATATCTGATTTGTCATAGTAGGATAACTTCAAAATTAATTTTAAATATACCAATTAAGATTACTGAGAATTAATCAATCTCCTAAGAAGTTATATAAACAGTAACACTCTTATAATAGTATAACCTTGATTGAATAGGCTATATTTATTTTAGGGGAAATAATTATTTGGAAAACTAATATACTTTAAATATAAATTTTTATAGTAACTCAATTCAACCCACCCCTATTGAGATAACTACTCCTACCAACATTTGGTATCAGAGGTGGCTTTATTAGGACTTTGTGTAATCTTATTCAACTGTGATTGTAGTTATAATTTAACGATCTATAAATTTCTTTCAGTTCTAAATTTCTAGCTATTCTAAAATAATTTGTTAACATGGATAATAGATTGGATGGTGATTCCAATAACAGACCACCATTCTTCAATGGAACCAATTCTTCTCAACGGAAAATTAAAATGGAAATGCATCTAGATAGTATGATATTTCAAATATGGTCATCAATTATAGATGAATACAAACTTCCTGTGACTTATAGAATTACGTGAGATGAACCCACCAAACATGCTTATAATAACAATTTCAAAGATATGAATTCCTTGTACTAAACCTTAGGAGATGAAGAATTTAATTGGATTTTTGCTTGTAAAGTTGCCCATGTAATTTGGGAGACCTTGTCTGTCCCACATGAAGGCACATCTAGTGTAAAAGAAATTAGACTTAATACTTATACTATAAAATATGATAGTTTTAAGATGAAACCTAATGAGAATATTTCTTATATGTATCTTATGTTTAATGATATTGTCAACACAATGATTTCTTTAGGAAGAGAAGTCACTGCCAAAGAATAGATCATGAGAATTCTCAGATGTCTACCTAACAGATGGAGGGGAACCTCTGTCTCAATTAGAGAGTCATGAGACATCAGCAGGATACTAATAAAGGAACTCATTGGGAATCATATGATGTATGAGGAATATCATAAATTCAACAAAGAATAGTAGGATGAACCGAATAGGAATTCTGTTGCATTCAAGACCTCCACCTCAAAGCACAATGACAAAGGAAAAATTGAAAGTTTCTATATACAGTTCTACTACTGAACAATCCTCAATAGAAAGTGATGATGAGATGGATCAACTGGCCAAAAGATTCAAATTATTTTACAAGAAGATAAACTTTTTCAGAAAACCTAACTTCAAGGGAAAGTATGATAAAAAAGAACACTGTAAAAAGGACAGGAAGAGAAGTGACAAACCTGATGAGATTGTATGCTATGAATGTAAGCTCAAAGGACAAATAAAGGCTGACTGTCCAGAGATACAATATAAGAAGAAATATGAGGACAAATACAAGAAGTTAAAAATGGAAATGAAGGCAACCTAGAGTGAATTTGAGGATAGTTCAAGTCACTCAGACACATGACATGATAAACATGCTAACAAGGCCAATATGTGTTTTATAACAAACAGATCTGAGGTAACACTGAACTCTTCTATGAATAACTCATACTATTATGAAGATGAAAGTTACTCTGAAAATATGACCTATGAAGAAATGTTTGAATATTGCAACATTCTTGAAGAGACATGAAATGGATTAAAAGATAAATATAAATCATTGAAGAAACAATATGCTCTCACTGTAACTGTTAAATCTGAACTTACTACTGAAAAGGAGAAAAATTCTAAACTGCTCATAGAAGACAATAAACTAAAAATTTCTAATGAGCAATTAAAAAGTGAGATAGAAAACTTTACTAATGGTAAAAATACCCTTACCCAAATGCTAAGAAAAAAATTACTCCTAATTATAATACTTCCAATGGTTATCATCCTGGTAAAAAAACCTTGGTAGAAAAATTTTTATTTCAATGTCTAGGTCATATAATTTTGTTCCCAGTTCTGGACATAGCCCAGCTAGTTTGATTCATGATACATACTCTACTGCTTCATGTTTTTGTGGACCAAATAGATTTTATTTCTCAAATACTTTACATAAATCTTATTGGAAACCTATGAGACAAATATAGGTTCCTAAATCACTTATTACTAATGTTACTGGACCCAAACATGTGTGGGTACCAAAATTTGTCTTTGCTTGATCATGTTATAGGAATGCTGCATAAAGATCTCCTGCACAAATATGTGGTACTTGGACAGTGGGTGTTCAAGGCACATCATAGGAGACGACTCATTCTTCAAGAATCTGATAAAAGTAGATGGAGGAAATGTCACATTTGGTGATAATGACAAAGTTAATATCATTGTCTTAGGCCAGATTGGTAACATTGATTCGATTTTAATTTATAAAGTACTATTTATTAATGGCTTAAAATATAATTTTCTTAGTATGTCACATTTTTGTGATGATGGATATCATGTTAAATTTGAAAATGATGCATGTAATGTCTTTAATTATAAAGATGAATTAGTATTTTTTGCATCAAGGAATGAGAATTTTTATTCTGTTAATTTAGATTCCTTAACTTCTCAACATGATTCATGCTTAAGTGTATTTCATAAAGAATCATGGATCTGGAATAGCTGACTAGGAAATTGTAATGCTCACTCCATTAGAATGTTAACTAGAAATGGCCTAGTTAAATACTTACCCAAACATTAGTCTCCAAATGACAAAGTGTGTAATCCCTGTCAAAAGGGAAAACAACAAAAAAATCTCTTACAATCCAATGAATGAAGTTTCTATTTCTCAACCTCTCGAATTAGTTCACATGGATTTATTCGGACTATCTAGAGTTTCTAGTTTAAATGGAAAGCACTATGTTTATGTTATAGTTGATGATTTTTATAGATATACCTAGACCTTTTTTACATGGCTCACAAAAGAGAAGCTTGATCTTATTTTACTAACTAAGCCAATTCTGTAGAAAATCTTAGTGGACTTAAAATTAAATCTTTAAGAATTGATCATGGACGTGAGTTTGAAAATAAAGAGTTTGATTCCTTTTGCTCAAAAAATGGTAATAATCACAATTTCTCTACCCCTATAACACCTCAGCATAATGGTGTTGTAGAAAGAAGAAATAGAACCCTGCAAGAAATTTCTAGAACAATGCTTAGTGAATATGACCTACCTATTTACTTTTGGGCTGAAGCTATTAATACAACATGATACATAATCAATAAAGTCTTGATTAGACCAATTCTCAAGAAGACCCCATATGAACTCTGGAATAATAGAAAGCCTAAGGTTAATTACTTTAGAGTTTTTGGTTAAAAATTCTTTATTCTCAACACTAAGGATAATCTTGAAAAACTTTCCTCCAAGAGTGATGACAAAATTTTCCTATGTTATTCAATTTCAAGCAAAGATTATAGAGTATTCAATAAGAGAACTAAATGTGTCGAAGAATCTATCCATATCATGTTTGATGAAACAAATCCACATGAGCCTCGAACCATCCTAGAAATTCTGGAGGATGATGTATCAAATCTAAACATCAACACAAAATCCTCAAATACCTCTGTGAAAGAATCTGTGAAAACATCCAATCCTGTTAATTTTTTTGCAATCGAGTCTTAATGAACCTAAATTTGTTGATGAACCTGAATTCTCTAGTCCCTCTTTTTCTAAAAAGGTTAGAACTCTTAAAAACGATCCCTTAGATGTTGTTGTAAGAGACTTAGAGAAAGGAATGCAAACTAGAGCTTATCTTATAAATCAAGTTGAATATCAAGCATTCTTGTCATAGATTGAACCTAAAAACAATGATGGTGCTATAAATGATTAATTTTGGGTTATTTCTATGATAGAAGAACTCAATCAGTTTGAAAGATATAGTGTTTGGAATCTTTTTGAAAGACAAAAGGACACTTTTTTCATAGGCACTAAATGGGTGTTTAGAAATAAGGTAGATAAAGCTGGAAACATAGTAAGGAATAAGGCTACATTAGTTACACAAGGATATAGACAAGAAGAAGTAACTGACTATGAGGATATTTTTGCTCCAATAGCCAGACATAAAGCCATTAGTATTCTACTTTCTTATGCTGCACATTTGAATTTCAAACTATATCAAATGGGTGTTAAGAGTGCACTATTAAATGGGTATATATCTGAGGATGTTTTTTTAAACAACCCCCTGGATTTTAAAACCCTCATTTTCCAAATAATATTTTCAAACTATCAAAAGCTTTATATCATTTAATGCAAGCTCCAAGAGCTTGGTATGAGAGATTAAATACTTTTCTAATTTCTAAAGGTTTTAAAAAAGGAAAAATTGATCCTACTATCTTGATAAAAAGAATATCTAATGATGTTTTAGTTGTTCAAATATTTGTAGATGATATTATTTTCAGATCTTCAAAAAATTCATTATGTATTGATTTTTCTAAAATGATGTAAAATGAATTTGAAATGAGTTTAATGGGTGAAATAAAATTCAGTCTTGGATTTCTAATCATTCAAAATAATGATGGTATTTTTTTGACTCAATGTATATACACTAGATATCTTTTAAAACGTTTTGGATTGGATAGAACAAAAAGTAGTGACACTCCCATGAGTACCACCTATAAGTTGGATCTTGAATAAGATGGAAAATTTGTTGATCAAACCACTTATAGAGGAATGATTAGACGTTTACTCTACTTAACTACTAGTCGTTCTGATATTTGGTTTAGTGTGTGTATGTGTGCTGGTTTTCAAGTAGTTCCTAGTGAATCTCGTCTAAATGTTGTAAAGAGAATTTTCAAATACCTCAAGCACACTCCCAATTTAGGACTGTTCTATCCTAAAGGACAATCTTTTGAACTTGTTAGTTATTATGATTCTGACTCAGGTGGCTGTAAGTTATATTGAAATAGAACCTCTGGAACATGTCACCTTTTAGGTAAGTCACTAGTATCATGGTGTAGTAAGAAACAAAGAACTATTGCATTATCTACAATAGAAGCTGAATACATAATTACTGGAAGTTGTTGTGCACAAATTTTTTGGATGAAACACACTTTTCTAGATTATGTATATCAATTCAGAAACGTACCAATAAATTGTGACCACACAAGTTCTATTATCATTTCAAAAAACCAGGTTTCACATTCTATGATAAATCATATAGATGTAAGACATCAGTTTTTGAGAGATCATTATCAAAAAGGTGATATCACCTTGGAATTCATTGGCACTGAATATCAACTTGCTGATATATTCACTAAACCATTAAATTATGAGAGACTAGATTTACATCATACATGATCTTCGAATGATCAATCACTAATATATATCTTACTGGGGTTACTGTTAAATATTTTACAATTTTTTACTTTACTGTTTCATGTTCACAGTTTATCGGTTACGGTCTCTCATATTTACGGTCTCACCGTTAGAACTTTCTATCCATGGTCTGTCATTCACAGTCTCACTGTGACCGAATAGTTTACTTACTATATCACCATGACAGAACATACCATTCACTATCTCACCATGACAACCACTTAGTATCTCACTGTGATGACCATTTACCATCGCACCGTAACGACTATTCATAGTCTCACCGTGACAATTATTTATGCTTTTCTTTTAACCCGTATCGCGGTAATTCTTTTTCATAGCTTTATTTACTTTCCATCATCTTTTCTTTTGTGAAGTTTGACTTTCCCAACTGATAAAACAAAAGGTTTTCCCTCGATTCATCACACGAACTCTCTCTTACTCACTCCTCTCGAACCCTCTCAAAATTGCAACCATTTTCTTTCTCTCTTTCTCTAACCGTTAGTGGATTCCAAGAATGAACCATCTTTCTTCATCCACACCTGAGAAGCGCAACTCGAAGAAAAGGAAGAGAGCGTCGAAGCTGGCACCAAAAGTACCCTTAAATCCAAACCTGGTAAACCATAGTGTTAAACCTGAAAAGGAAATTTATCCTCAGTGGCTTTTGTCTAGAAAATATCTAGTTTTAAAGGTTTTAAGAGAACATGGCTTGCTCTAGTGGTTCTCAAGGAAGGATATACCCATTTATCCGAGGTTGGTAGCTCAATTCTATCAGCACGTACAGTTTTCTTTTGATGCTGGTGAAAGCTACATTGTTAAGAGTTGGGTAAATAGACAAAGATGCTCTTTCACATCCAGGATAAGGGTTGCATGCCATAGGATTCCTCACGAAGGGATATTTGATGATTATCAGCGAGATCCCCCACCTACAGCGTATTTCTTTGACCTGGAAAATTCACTAGAAACCCTTACTAGAAATTCCACCAAGAGAAGGGCCATAGCTGCTGAACTTAATGAGGAGATAAGGTTGTTGTTCAAATTAGTTCAAAATCGGATTAGCCCGAGGAAATGGGAATTTTTTTGTCTTAAAGTATTAGGATGTATTTATGATTCCTCTTATGAATAATGGACACACGATAAATCTTTTCAAATACATCATTCACCATATGTGTGAACGGATCAAGGTCACATCCAATTCCACATCTCTTTTCTACTCTAGGTTGATTTCAACTATGCTTGTTTCCAAAGGATTAGTTGGACCCAATTAATAATTACTTATTGAATATGAATATTGTCTATCTAAACCTACCATTAGGAAGATGAAAATAAACTTGAACCCCTGGAAGAAGGAGTGGGTTGAAGATAATTATAAGCTCTATGAGAAGTTCAATCCTATAGATTATCCAAAAATTCCAAACAACATTACTGATCCAAGTTTGGAACCAGGTGAAGTTGCTGAGTATCCAGAAGATGAAGAAGAAGAGGAAGAGGTAGCTAAAGTACCACATGTAGAAGAAGAAGAAGTACCTCAAAGGGAATAAGTTGTTATTGAGGAAGAAAAGTCAATTATTCCTCCTATTGTTCTTGAAGAATAACCTCATGTCCCTAGAGATGATGTTAATCTGGAAATAAAATATGAGGATGCAAGAGAATTATTTGTCCCAAAATATGAGCAGCATTTCATGTAAGAAACAAATTTGGAATAACTCCCTGCCCTAGAAGAGGCTGTAGATGGAGAACTCCCTACTATGCAAGAAGCAACTCAAAAAGAACTCCCTGCTATCCAAGAAGCTAATCTGGAAGACCTTATTATGGAATAATCTGTTCCTGAGATAATTCCCTCTACTGAAGAGAGGATGGAGATAGCCTTTAGGTTGGCTAGGAAAGAGATGGATATGGAAATTAATGATAAATTAGTGGATTTAAATCTAGTACATGAGCCTCAAGGTCCTAAAATGGAAGCACTTATTGAGGGGGAGGTACCTAAAAATCTTGAGACTAATGAAGATGAGGCTGATGAGGTTGAGTCTGATGTAGCATGTCAACCCACTTAGTCATATTCGGTGTAAAATTAATATATATTCTCTAGCTTTTATTATGTGAGTGAATCCCAACAGGTTACTGCCACTGGGATTGATCTTTCTTCTTTGTTTCAACTAAAATCTGTCACACTCTTTGCACCTGATTCTGAACCTCATCCTGAACCTCAACCTGAGCTTGCATCAGTACCACTTCTTACACCAACACCTTTACTAGAACATCAATCTTTTTTCAGTAAAGATTATTTGAA
The DNA here is from genome assembly GCA_963277665.1 of Viscum album. Taxonomy (NCBI): domain Eukaryota; kingdom Viridiplantae; phylum Streptophyta; class Magnoliopsida; order Santalales; family Viscaceae; genus Viscum; species Viscum album. Next base: position 1,359,437,847 of record OY728147.1, on the reverse strand, counting down.
AGTCTTTGGAAACACTGGCTTAGCTGGAGTTGAGAAACTCTCGTCCTCTCAACTTCATCTTCTGACCCAACTGAGCCAGGAAGATGCCTCACTGCATTTAGAAAAGATTATATAGCACATTAAACGCAAGATGATTCATTAAATTTAAGAATTATGGGTTAAATACAAGATTCTCAGTACTAATGTTGCAACCTTGAAAAGGTATGGTTGAAAACCTACAGAAAGAATTGCATTGAAGATCAGAACCTACACCTGCTCATGTTTCTATTGAACCTTCTGTTTCAAAAATCTCTCGAGATATTGTGTCACAGATTCATCCATAACTCTTATCCTTTGATGAAAATATTGGAGAAAGTCACACACAGATGTTTCACCGCATGATCGAGCTTGTGGAGAACCTTAAAAAACTCACAGATGAATATATTGGCTGTCTATAAAAGGTCCTGAAACAGCTAATGTATCTAACCACAGCTGTAAAAGCTTCTACTTCCTCTGGTTAAACCTCTATTCCTTCTTTGGATAGTTCTCTGCTCAGATCTATAGTCAAGGAAGTAATTCAAAATGCCATAAGTGGATTTGATATAGATCCTTTATCTAAAGTTGTAAATATCAACGATTGAGTGTTTGACATGGTTCAAATTCACTCAAAGATTACCAATGATTCTCAGCAGGATATCTCTAAGAAAGTGGACTTTTATTTCAAATGGATTTTCTCCAAAACTGATATGACAAACCAATTTAAATATCTTGTATAGAATCTAAGAATTCCTCCTGTAACTCATGATTTCAAAAACCAAGTTCAGAAGCTCACTGAGTTTACTAGATTATTGGAAAAGATCATGGAAAAGAAAGATGATTTTAAAAATTCCATTTAGTATGGAGGAGAGATTATTGAATACTTCATTGAACATCTGAGGCTGTATCTTTATGTTCAAAGTACAACAATTTTTCCTCCAGTGGCTGCTCCTCTCAGGCCTGGATTAACTACTTTCACTTTTGCCTTAGCTTCCACAACAATGCATGTTGGCCAGGATCTCAGTCAGATCAGACCTGTCATTCTTGACCAGCAAAGACCATGATATTCTACTACCACAACATTGGCTCCATCAGTCTTCGAAGGTCTCCCTTTACCTTCTTTATCTACCACTTCTCTTCCTTCTTCTACATAAGCAACTGCTTCTATCGATTCCTCTTATGCTGCTGATAATGGAAAATAAAAAGCCAATCCCTGAAGAAGACCAGTGACTACTATATTTTATTTATGGGGATGTCATTGATTTTTTTATTTCTACTGTATGTTGTCTTTTGAACACTTTTAATGAAATGTGCACTACTTATCCTCTCTTATTATAACTTTTTGATAATCCCAAATGGGGGAGAATAGTTATATGTTATTCAAGAGTTATCTGTTATTCTATATGTTATTTTCCCCATTACTGTATTCAATTTACCCTTTAACTGTACTTGATTTGTGATCATCAAAATGAGGGAGATTGTTGGAATCCTCATTTATTAATCATGTTTTAATGATCACAACTCTCAATAATAATTACAAGTCCTATTAATAGTGACATATCTCACAAATCTTATTAATAATGGTTATTTATGTTTGAAGATATCTCATACCTTATAATGGTTAAGGTCAATTAATTTTATGCATAGTACTGTTTAAGTCTGAATACAGTTATTTTCCTAAGTACAAGACACTGTGAAGCTTGACACAGTAAGTCAGACACTGTGACCAATGTGGCACCATGACCAATGAGACACCATGTCCACGAGACACTATGACACAGAAAGCTTGAACTTGTGAAGACAAACACTCTTCATGCCTAAGTTCCAGACATAGTTAGTAAGACACAGTCATCAAGGCACCGTGAATCCAGAAACCATGAGCAAGGAACTGAATGCCAGAAACTGTTAGCGAGACACTATGGAGGAGACATCGTGAATGAGACACCGTGAATGAGACACCGTGAAGGAGAAATGTTTTTCATAAATACTGTGACACCAGTTCATAACTATATTGTTGTTTTTCTATTTAACTTTTTAATGGTCATATTTGATTCCTTTAATGCACTGAAATAATTAATGGTTCTATATAGACATAGTACGAGGTACGACACACATGGAACCTACTGGCCAAAACCCATGCATTCAAAGATAAAGAGAATAGTTACCAAGAGGAAACGACACACAACATTACACACGAAGACTCAAGAAATGCGAGTGCACCATACTGAACAGAACACCAACCGTGAGAACGTCCACGAAGAAGATATTTCTGGATCTTCCAAGAAAAAATTTTCTTATGCATGCAATCCAACTCTACTGAAGAACACACGAATCAAATTCGAATACAGAGAACATCTTCACTCGTGAAGAACACAAGTTGAACCACGATACTCTGTTTCTCAACAGAAAAACAAGACAAGGAATCAGAAGCATCTCTGTCTTATCCAAGGAGTCAATAGCTACACTTATAATCACTGGAAGATTCTAAACTCACATTTACTCTCTCTTAGTGATTTATTTATTTTACTTTCGATCAGTGTGTGTACTCTGTATATTTTTCACACACACTAACACCTGTTCTAAACTGAAGGATTTCAAAATCCTCATACCTAATTCGTTACTCTTGTTGACCCACGAAAACTATGGAAGATGACCCTTTATGGCCTGGTCTTTACTTTGTTTACCCATGAAAACTGTGGAAGAGGTCCATGCGTGGCCTGAACAGTCCATGTTTTGTTTTTAACCCCGATGGAGGGTGTGGATCAAAGTTTATTTATATAAACTTCTTGGTGGCCAGTGATCACCAAGTGGAGTGGATTAGGTCTCGGCTTGAGACTGAACCACTTGTTTTATATCCCCTGTGCCATTTAAATTTAATCTACTATGCTTTGCTACTTTGCGGCATAATCCAGAAAAAAACTAAATTCACTTTGATATTTAGTCTTAGAATGATGTTATATATGATCTGTCTTAGTAGGATAACTCCAAAATTGATTTTAATAATACCAATTATGATTCTTGAGAATTAATCAATCTTCTAAGAAGTTGTTTAAATAGTCAAACTCTTATAACCATATATCCTTGATTAACTGGACTGTATCTATTTTTTGGGAAATCATTATTTGGAAAACTAATATCCTTTAAATAGAAATTTTATATAGTAACACAATTCACCGCTCCCCTCTTGAGATAACTACTCCAATCATCATTTGGTATCACAGGTGTCTTTATTAGGACATTGTGTAATATTATTCAACTGTGATTGTAGTTATAATTTAAAGATCTATAAATTTCTATCAATTATAAATTTCTATCTCTTTTAATGTAATTTGTTAGTATGGAATATAGATTGGAAGGTGATGCATCTAAAAGACCAGCATTCTTCAATGGAACCAATTATTCTCAATGGAAAATTAAAAGTAAAATGCATCTAGGGAGTATGATCTTTGAAATATGGTCATCAATTATAGATGAATAAAAACTTCATGTGACTCATAGAATTACGTGGGACGAACCCACCAAAATTGCATACAATAAAAATTGCAAAGCTATGAATGCCTTGAACTGTTCCTTAGGAGATGAAGAATTTAATAGGATTTTTTCTTGTAAAACATCCCATGAAATTTAGGATACCCTGTCTGTCTCACATGGAGCCATATTTAGTGTAAAAGAGATGAGACTTAATACTTATACTATAAAATATTATAATTTTAATATGAAACCTGATGATCCAATTTCTGATATGTATCTTAGGTTCAATGATATTTTCAACAAAATGATTTCTCCAGGAAGAGAAGTCACTACCAAAGAACAGATGATGCTTAATTTTTTATGGATATGAAAATAAAACAAACCTTGAATCCAGATATCAATATCTTGGTAATGTTCCATTTCTCTTTTTGCATGTTTTCATTCATTCAAAAATTAAAACATTAATCCACTTCTAAAATTTAACTTTTCAATAGTGTTGTAAATGTTTAGATATTGAAATTATATGAAAATGATACCAGGACCCATAAAAATATAACAGAAATGAATAGGTGTTCGATTACTCAAACAATTTCCTACAAGTGATTTGAATACTCAATAAGTAGTAAAAATAAATTGAACATGCATTTTCCATAGTAGTGATGGTCAAATTATCGGGGAGTGATAATAAGGTTGTGAATGATATCTTTCCTTCCATCATTACAAATGATCTTTAATCTTCTAATGAGAATCATTACTAAAACATGAAACAAATTATTATTAGAAAAAGAATCCTCTCTAGGGTAAATATAAAATATAAACTTTTCTATTAATCTAATACATATATATCCGTATATCTAAATTATTTAGTTTTTTATTCAAAAAAACTTATTTTACATTAACACTCCAAAAGATTCCATATTATAATAACCCTCTTGGTTATATAAGATCTTTTACTTACATCCAGATAACATTGTAACCTCTAATGTTATCTAAACAGACCTCTGATTCCAACTATAAGGCCCCAACCTAAAACATGAACTAATCATTAGATAACATAAGAATTCATATTGAGGGTCTATTTATGTTTAGTTTTTTAGATAATTAGTCCATAACTATTACATTACAAAACAAAAAATACAATGTCGACACTTCTACTATTTTCAGAAAAATAAAACTATTTAAATAAAACATTAATTAATTTCTTAATAAAAATATTACTGAATTGTTTATTTCTCTTAACCATCCTTATACCCTATGAAAGACATTCCAGGATCATTGCATGAGCATAAAAACATAGTAATGGTTATAAAATAATGAAAGAAAAAATTAGTCCATAAATATATAAAAATCAATAAAATCATACTTTTAATTCATTAAATATAATCTCTTTAACATACCTCATGAAATCATAAGATTTATGATTGGAACATATAAATCATAAATCACAAAGGTATCATATGGAAAACATATCATACATACATTATAAATTTCATAGCTACATAGGGAGTTACGTTTGGAATAAACATCACAGAATATTCTCAAATTATATTAGGAGAAACATTAACGTTTACCTTCGTCATGTTACCCAATCATTGGAGAGATATCTAGGGCACAACCACCCCAGTTTTATCACGGAACCACCCATATTTGGTTCATCGCATAACCACCCGTAAAATTTCCAAGTGTCATTATATAATCATAACACATAAAGTATTGAAATTATCCACATTTCTCTCATCAAAAATAAAAAATCATTTCAATATATTGAAATATTCAGTCCATTTCCAAAAACATTTAAAACATTGAATAAATATATTTTTTAATCAAAGAGTACCATACAGCTTTGAAAATTTCAATGGAACTATCCTTTAAACACATTAATGTTCATATAAATAATTCCTAAACAAAATTTTGAATATATGTGCATTATTGAGAATTTTTTAGAATAATAGATCATTGAAACATTTTAAAAAAGAATTAGTTAAACAGTACCATACCACATGAGAAAATACATGAATAAAATTAATTACATAATAGCATTAAATAAACCTTATAATATCATAAGAATATGGGGATTCATGATATCATATGACAAATCATAGTATACGCACCATATAATTTGAATTCTTTTATAACAACAAATAAGTATCAATGGAATGTATATTGAGACAAACTCTCTTTCAAATATCATGCCCATGGATTAAGGATAAATCAATGACATGATAATGTGTTAAAAATATAAATACAACCAATATAAGTGGATATTACATGTAAAAAATTAGTGTTCCATTACACATATTCATGGAAAAACAAAACTGATTACATGAAAATTTTATTTAATGAATAGATATTGAGCTAGCATTTCCCTTACAATGTTCGTATAAATGATGTATGAATTTTCAATGGGGTTATTATGTATTTCAAACGTATGTGTAATAAAAGGGATGTATAAATTACACCATATATAAATAACCAACGATTACAGTCATAATCATGGGATAATATAATCCATGAAAAATGTGTAAAACCCAATGAGTGGAAATTGATATTAGATATTCCCATATGAAAATTCAGCAGCCTAATGGCATCACATAAACATTCAAAAGTTCTGTCGATGAGAGAGAAAAGTTTCTATCATCCATTGGATATTATGTGAACATAAATAAGGATATAGATAAAAATATATTAATATATTAAAATTGAAATTAAAAGATGCACCATAAATGAAGTCATTATCTAAAAGTGGAGGGAGAAATGTTCTCTTACCTTGTGTTCGACTTGTATTGTTTATTCCTTATCTCTTTTAATAATAAACTTAAGATCATTCTACCTGATTCAGAACATTTTATAGTGTTTATTATTCCTTTTATATAACATATTCCCTTTCTATAACAATCATATAATTATTCAAATTTGTATCGGGTATTTTTCAATGTTAGCTACATGAGTCCAAATTGAACATCTTATAATTACATATTTTCCTTGTGGTCAAAAGTACATTATCTCCAGAATAGTATTAATTATTTAAATATCATATATATCCAGTATATATATATTTAGATCCAGTATATATGTATTTATTATAATTCATAACATTTGGATATTAGAAAATGAAATACACCATTCATGGAGATGGTAAGCTGTGCACACACAAGCACACTATGTTTATTACATTTTTTTAATAGAATGAAAAATCAATGATAAATAGTTATATGATAATTCTAGTTTAATATATATTTTATTTTTGTTACATAAATTTATTAATTATATCATTTATATGTTCTATGTATATCATGAATGAGTCATATCACTTTTAGGAGGCGGTAGTCCACATACCTCAAATGAAATTATCAGATTTATACAACATGAAAATAATAATGGTATATTTTAAAAGATAATTACATTAACATAGAGATAAAATTAATTTCATATATATCATATGTAACTTCAGTTCTATCATAATGGAAACCACAATAGGCTGTAGAAGATAATTGAACAATCATCTTTTCATGAGGCCATATTTCAACATCTAGAGAAACAATATATTTTGAATCCATTATATAGAGGTGTGTATCAGTGTAACTCAATGCAGTCTCATAAAAAATATTATAATTATGATAATGTTAATGGTATAAAATAATTTAATAATGAGAGTTATGGGGTTGTAGAAGGGAAACTAAATGAAAGAATCTTGAGGGAAGTCATTACCACAAATCAGGTAACTCCATTGGATTTATGATAAAAGGCCTTCTCAAATCACCTTCTCCCAAATGTAAGGCTTCATAGAGGAAGAGATGAATGTTGTTAGATTACATGGGAAGAGTTTGGATGAGGAAAGGGGGATTGAGATGTGTGAATAAAGGTTATAGGTGGTGGACATTCATAAGAGGGAGGAGGGGCACATAAGGAATATCTTGACATATTATTTTATTATATATTCTATTTAAATTATAAATCAGTCATAAATTAATTTAGATCAAATATAAGATGAATATTAGTAAAAATAATATAATCCATTAAGAATTATATACGAATTACCTAATTTGTGGTAACCCAGTACACGTTAATGGGACTTACTGAACACTTTGTTTAACATCCACGGGATATATTGTTTGGAAAGTTCATATTTTTTACATACCATTATGAAGGATTTATACATCCATTATTACCAGTGTATATGGATTGAGGATTTAAATTAAATAAATTTATGTTATGTGCTATACAATGTTTAAAATTATAGAATGTTCATAATTTTATGAGCTAATATTGTATATTTTATTATTTTTAAATGGTGTTGAGTAGAAAGATTGGGAAATCCAAAAATTTATGTGACGAAAGGAGAAAGTAGGATCATATATTTCATAGTCATAAGAAAAACATTAAAAGAAAAATATTCCCAAAGGTATCCTCATCGTATGAGTCAATAATATCATGTGTTAACAAGATAAATGATGAATTAATTGAGAACTATGAATTTTAGGGGACAAAATAGATGAAAAGGATGGAAGAGGAAAAAATGAATATATGGAATTGAGGGAAGAAGGGGTTTCCCACATGTGATAACTAAGGATAGAATTAAATTATAAAATTATAGAAGGATATGGGATTTTTTTATAAATGTAGAGAACAAGGAAACCATGTCTATTATTTCATGGTTATGAAAAATGTTTCCAATGTACAATGTGTAAGCTGTGAGGAAATGAGGTAATTTGAGAATCAATGTTCCAAACATCAATGAAATATACCCCAAATCATGTTTTTGGTTAATATTCAGTTTATTCTTCTACAATATATGAATATTAAGAAATAATATGTCTTTTCAAGAATTATGTCTTTTGAATATTTTATCATTAATTTATCTATCATAAGAATTATGCATTATATGATGATTCTACTACAATACTTTTTCAATATGGAAGTGAGACTATATTTAGAATCGAACCAAAAATTATATTTAGTATAATGATATACATTAGGAATTAACACTATTGTGGGAAATACAACCCTTAATATGTATATGATGTCACTATAATGATGAATAAATGATTGATTTGGATTAGCACAAAATACCTTGGAACTGATTGTAGACTTGTCAACAAGTGGTCTATTATATCATCGATGGATTTTACAATACTTTTATATTTGTGGAATATATCCAATAATATGTATCGTACAAAAGTAAAATAATATTGCATCTTTCCAATGTTATTTTAATTTAATTTGAGTTATCAAAAAATTTCACGAGAACACATGATGAATTTTTTACATTTTTAGAATGGGAAAAATTAGTGCTACTTAATATTGATAAATGGATTACAATAAGTTCATCTTATAAACTCACTGAACTAATTTTTAAAGTGATTGATCATTATATTTGTTAAATATTAACCATTTATGAATGGATTAAGTTCATAATTGTATGATATTTTTTAGGTTAATGTATTACATCACCACATGACAGAAAATTTGTTAAGAGTTGAATTATAGATAGTTCATGGAACAATCTAAGGGTTATATTGTTTTCCTAAAATATAAACATATATTTATACTCTTATATAGTAGTATAATTCCTCATATAAAAGAAAAATAATCCTAAAAAAATTCCAATAATCATAATCGTCTATTGTTTAAATGAAATGGTTTTTATAATAGTTGATATTTTTTAGTAATCATCTTTTATCATAAAATGTTCTCTAGAATATTCTAACATATCAGAAAAGATTTATTTTTATTTCAAGACATGGGTTTTACTTCCAACAAATGCCACCTCATTCGAAGGAATATATATTGTGGTTACCACCTCATTATCCCTAACCACTATTAAGAGGATATTTTTTAACCCTATTTCTAAAATCGGTTTCCCAAAAGAGAATTTTATGGTGTCATCTTTTAGCTTTTATAGTTCAATTTCAATTTCAGATGGCACAATTCTATTGTGGGGGAGGGGGATAATGTAACACCCCTGTAATTTGTTTTATAATTTCTAAAAAATTATTTATAAAAAAAATAAAAAAAATAGTTTTAATTAATAATAATACTTATAATTAATTATAATTTGTTATATATCAGTTTAATTAATTAATGATCAAAAAACAAAAAAAAATATTACATTATTAATTATCATAAAATAATATATTAATATGGATATATTTATTTCGTCAATTGATTATTTAATTAAATATTTTCTTGAATAATATATATATTTACTATTATTATTTTGATAAATACTAAATTATGAAATGAATATATTCACTATTAATATGACAACCGATGATTTTATGGTTTGTTTCATCTTAAATAATTTCATTTTAGTAGATACTTTAAAAATCATGAAACCCTAAGTCTCTATGGAAATAAAATTATAGGTGATATTTATAAACATGATGATAAGCATAATTTTTTCTCTTCTATGTTTGGAATTTCAAAAATTGGACATACACAGTTACATTCAGAAGGATATTTACAGTCTGATAGAATAACCTTTATTATTGGAGAATAATAAATTTAACTTATAAATAGTAAAATTAACCATATAAATAATAATTTACCATTATGAATAGTAACATGACCCTTATAAATTGTATTGTACTCTTATTAATGGTGTACTCTCCCATGGAAGTATAAATAAAATTTAGGCACCTTATTAGTGGGAGTGAATATCTTAAAAATTAATAATCATGTGTTGGTTTTCTGTGAGAAATAAATATTTAATTACAAATTTATATCTCATAATATAATTTACAAGATAAATAATGTTCTAGAAATTTATTCATAATTCAATATTTTTTTGTCTTATTATTTTTGGATAATTTATTTTTCCCTTAGATAAATTTCCAGGGTATTATAAAATCTATTATAATTTTGAAAATGATATCTTTCAAGTAAATGGTGATTTTTACTAAAAATAAAATTTAATATATATAAATTATTATTTTAATAAAATTTAGATTATTCATGGATTCTAAAAATCTAAAAATTAATTGGTTTAATTTTTGGGATTTCTTAGGAAATACATGATTGTTTGGCGAAAAATGATATTCGATAATTTTAAAAATATAACAAATCAATGAATTTAGGCCCCATGCTTGAGATATTTATGATGTAAATGGCTAATGGTTCGTACTCACATGTACTTATTACTGTTTTAGGTCTCACAAAACAATAAAATTTCTTTTTTTGTGAAAAATAATAAAATAATGAATGAAATATTGAGAAATCACTCATCTCCTCCACTATAAAAACTATCCCCACTCCAACTTATCTTCACTCCACTAAGCCGTGAAGATTCTTATAGTTCCCCCAAATACTATTTTCAAGTACCTCCCCACATCCAAGATATCGTGGTCTTTCAAAAAGATAAAAACTACTTCCCTTAAGGAGGTTCTCATGGGTATTATTTCAGTAGGTAAATTGTAACACCCCAAGATTTCATAATGTGTTATTTCTTCAAAATAATTCAACAACTTTCACTACACACAACACCGAGTTCAAGCACACCATGACTTACCAAACAAGCCATTCAAAAAAGGCTATGAATAATATTAACTAAATTTTTATCTTTATATAATCCTTATAATTTTATAATCCATATTATGAGTTTCTTAGACATAATGTAAGAACAAATTCCTTTTTTCAGATAAAAGAAGTATTTTTCAAAAATGCACTTTTGCCAACTTTAATAGTGAACCCTTTTTAAATCCAATATTTTAAACTTTTATATATTCAATTTGAATAAATAAATTTATTCTTTAGATTGGTGACATAAAAAAATTTACAATGTAACACCCCAAGCTTCCACGGTATGCTTCTCTTTGAATAATACAGTAGTGTGTGTTGTACGCAAGTTCGAGTTCTAACACACACCATTACAAAATCAAACTAGCGTTATGAATAGTAATACCAACTTTTTGAAATTATATATATTTTATATTTCAAAATGGACTTCATTTTTGGTTTCGGAATATCAATTATAGATTAGGGTGAAATTTTGTCATTGTTCTGAAAAACCTCATTTTTTGATGAATAGGGAAACTACAAGTGGTAGTTAAAAAACTAAATTTTTCATAAAACATAATTTTACCGCTTCTGTGATTGGAAGTTCTAAAATCTGAGAGACACAGTTAATATCAAGAAGTAAAATGTGGTTCAATGAGATGAAAATATTTTTTTTGGTGAATAGTAACTTTTTACTTTTATTTACCACGGTTAAAAGTAAATAGGGTAATTAAGGGTAAAAATGATATTAATATTACCCCAACACATGTCCTAATTATATTGGACAAGTGTATCTCAACCAAAGACAACCGTAGAAATAAAATATTATCATTTAGGTCCACTTGGATTAGATTAGAACATTTATTATTATTTAATTCAAAGAAGAGTTAAAAGAGTTAAAATCAATGTTTATTTACTAAAACAACTTTAATATAGGGTTATACATAAGATAAATTTGATTTTAAGTATTCATTAGAAAGATAATAACATTGCATACATAATGATATTTTATTTATAATTTTTAGACATTAAATAATTTAATTTATTTATGACACAATGATGATGCAGTAATTACCATAACAGTGAAAAATTCAAATAATTGATATTATAAATACCCAAATAAATATAATTTGACACTTTTTATGAATTAAAATAATTTTATAGGATAATATGATATATTAGGATTTATTTAATTGACTTTTTTTGAAGTAATAATTCTGTTATGAGTTTCACAAAAATCATCTATTGAATAGTGTCAAAATTGACATAAAAGAGTTTTTAAGACAAATATTATATTATTAATTGATATTAAATTCTGAAAAATATAAGGATCAGCCAAGAGACTTATATCATGATAGTTGAATCATTAATGGACCACTTGGGAGTCACTTGTATGTATATAGTAATTTTATTAACTATATAATATAAAAATACAAAGTGACATGGTAAATGTCAAACTAATTAACTAAGAGTTAAAACTAAAAGATAAGGTTAATATAATAACCCAAACCTGTCTAAATTCTATTGGTTGAATGGTTTTCGACCTATACACACCTTAAAATTTAAATAATAAACTTTGGATCCATTAGATACCGAATATGAATTTATTATAAATTAATATTTCTAGCATTTCCAAAGGTGCCCCTCACCCCTCTTATAAAAGGGCACTCCTCCTTCTCATTTCTTCACACCTTCAAAGCCTTTTATTTCGTCCAACCTGTGCCCACATACTCTATCAACTTACCTCACTACAACCTATAGGCCTTAGTTTGATCAGAAAGCCAACCTATGGAGCCCTTTTGATCAAATCAAAAGGAAGAACCCGAAGAAGAGGTAATGTTTTCACCACCCTTTTTCAAATTCATTTCTTCTTCCACTTCTTATTTCTTTGTTATTGCCATTATAAAATAATAACTACAGTATATTATATATAATTTGATGTTATTATAAATATGGTACAACCATATTTAGTATTATATCCACCCTTTGAATAACATGTCACCATACGTGTGTACGTACGGCTTACCGTCTCCACGTCGTGGTGTAATTGTTATTCAATATATTATTATCTGGATGGGTATAATAATGATGTTTAACTCATGTAAATAATAAATATAACATGATAATGTTTCTTTATATATGATATACCATCCAATTATATATCATTTTAATATCAAAATAATGATATTGTCACTCATGAGTACGTACGGACTACCGTCTCCACGTACGCGATTAGATTCATTCTCCATCGTATCCATTCAAGTATAATTATCATTTGATGATTTACAAATAATGTTTAAGGACTTGATATCATTCTGGATATTAATAAGATACAACCTATCCATGACAAACATGGCTTACGTAACAAAACATATGAAAGAAAACGAGTAAGTTAACACCCGAAACGACGATAATACTAAGATATTATTAACAAAGCAATGTTAAAAGATAATATATGATATCATATTAATATATATGATTCTTGTATAATTTAATAACAATTATTTCACTATTATACAGGAGTTTAACCTACCCTCAACCAAGGAAAAGTACAAGGTAAGGGTTTATTTCGCAATCTCTTCATTATCCGAGGTTGTTTATATGTAATAATCTACTGGGATATCTTTATCATCCACATCCATGTTTTCTAAAAATGAATTTCAAAAAAAATTACTATTTACTAGAATATGGGTTAAAGTCATTTATACCCTTTTTTGACTTTTTATAAGTGTTTTATAAAGGAATATTTCTGTCATTTTCCAAACAAGGTGTTTTTTTATCCTTTTCGACAGAATTAAGGTAAGAATGTTTTTTTTAACTTATACGACGAGTGTGGCTATTTTCCGCCGTTATAAAATCATAGAAGCTTCCCTTACAATCTTATAAGAATATTTTCAAATAAAATGTTTTATTTTATAAATATATGACTCTTAAATGATTTCAAAATAGAATGATATATTTCTCTAAAAATAGTTTTGATTTCAACTATGTCAACATCCTTTGATAGATTTTATGCTTATTTGAAGATAATTTATTATGATACAAAAATTCTATATTGTATTGAAGGTTTTGTGATATGTTTGATTGTGGATATTCTATTTTTATACCATTCATGGTTTATGGTGAAAGTATTGACATATCGTATGCTAGTTTTAATACGAATGTTTATGTTATGTTTAAACCTTTTCATATGGGAATGCATTGGACTTAATATGTGATGGGTGCAGCCCGCTATAGATCCTCGATGCATCGGTATGTCCCATGAGACAAACTAGTGTCTTGGAACAAGGCCTTGACAAAATATTATTTGTAGTCTTGGCACGAGGCCTTGGCTATGTGGTTATGATAGTCTGGCATTATGCATTCCATCATTATGAAAGTGGTTAGTGATATTGCATGTGATTATTAGATTAGTAGAATATCCATGTGAATAAGTAAATGGAATTATTTCATTTTATTTCTACCATATTATGCTCATGTTCAAGATTAAAAGGCATTTGTTTTAGTTTTATACATTTCCTTAAATGTTTATGCTTATTTTTGAAAGTTTCTGCTGTATTGCTTACCCTTACGGAGCATTTGAGCTCACCCTTTTCTATGTTTTATTTTTCCCAGGATTCCAAGAACTATATTGTGATTGATGTGCAGGGTTAAGACAAGGGAATAATGGAATTAATAAAGGATTATTTATGTTGTTTTGTATGTTATGATGTGTAATATAACATTCATGTATGTAATCTATTTTCCAAGACTGCTAAACTGATCGTTCCTTTGGGACATGATTCTTTTTAATCATGCCAATGTATTAAAATAATGCACTGACTCTGGGTAAATGGGGTCGGGGCGTTATAGTTGGTATCAGAGGAATTTTAGCAATAACCTTGGAAACTAGATTTAGATAAACTCTTATTAGAGCACATAGCCCTAAGATAGACTTTGAGGATTAGTATAGAATAAATTCCTAGAATTTTGGTATTGTAGAGATTTTGTGAGTTTTCCGAGCAATACATCCCTATCTGGATACGAGCAGGTAGAGCCGGCTCTAGCATAGATGTACCTAGGGGTAAAACCCAAAAAGGCCACTTTGAGCTAGACTCGAATGGGAACTGGTGCACGACAACGGGCCTTACTGCACTCTTGGTTACGACACTCCTGGGGGATATGCTTAGGATAATTCTTATTTTCTTTACAAACCGTTATTAAGGGATTATGAGTATATACTTACTCAAAGAAAACATTTTTATGATTATGGATTATATCCATAAACTGTTCAATTTGTGTTAGGTATTTTATAAGTTTGGTAATTATTCATTGCAATTCATAAAATGAACTAGTTTATGCTATTGTACAGAAATGGCGCCCAGTAGAAGGAATGTGAACTCCCGTAATACGTATGATCCAAAGAGTAAGAAGTATCATATCTTTCGTTTTCCTAAGCCAGAATTTGGAAGGGAAATAGTTTCCCACGTATTATCATCATATGAAGAAATAGTATCACGTGTGGATAAGATAACTAAAGAGTTTACTGAGTCCTATGGATTTGAAGGGAAGCATGAGAAAAAAAGGATGAAAGAGAAAAAGATGGATAAAGGGAAGAGGGAAAAGAATAATTTTACCATATGTGATAACTGTGGGAAAAAACACCCGGTAACTTGCCTGAAAGGAATGGGAGTTTGTTATAAGTGTGAAGAAAAAGGGCACAAAGTATGTGACTGCAAGGGTAAGAAAATGGTTTCAAATGTACAATGCTTCATTTGCAAGGAGTTTGGACACTACGCGAACCTATGTCCCAGTCATCAGACTATGCTGCAAATGATGCTATTGGATAATAATCAAGTTATGATACTATTACAGATGAAGAGGAATGAATAGATTTCTTATGTTGATTTTGTCATTTGAGTGTTGTATCAACAGTGTACTTCTTATAAAAATCATGGAGTATATAGGGATTGTATTTCAGTATTATTTCATTAAGGACTTGCGATTGTGTGGAACAATGAAAAGTGACTCAATAGCAGGATAAATTTTTGGAAAATATATGGTTGAGAGAATGATAAACCATAATATAGTTCTGATACCGATGTAGTGATTTTCAAATAATACATGATTGATTTGGATAAATAATATTTCATATTCTTGACTACCTTGAAACTAATTAATGATTTGTATATTCCATCATTGTTGGGGTTTAAAACATTTTTGTATAGAAGGAGTATATCTATCATTCTTTAAGGAATAAGGAATCATGAATGTAATCAATAAGATTTTATGGTAATTCATGATGTTGCAGTGTTTTAAAAGAATACATGATGAAGGTGTTCACATGTTATTACGCCGAAAAAAAGGATCTTCATTTTTGGACCAAAGCAGTTTGGATAGTTCTAGTTTGGATTATTTTTGGATTTCCATAAAAGGACAACCTAGAGGTTGGGCGGCAACCCATCGCGTCCGGCAAGGCCGCGAGACTTGAACTCGCAACCGATGGGCGACAAGGGTGTATCACCTACCACTAGCCCACAAGATGTCCTGGATTAAATAATGTATTTTTTTTAAAAGATCTGGTAGATTAATTATAAATTCTTTTTTTAACCCTATACGAATAGTATAAATAGAATTTTTTTTACGTTCTATTATCTTTTAGAGTGAAAGATGAGTTTGTGGTAGAAATTGGTTAAAGGATGGAACTCTACTTGTCAAGAATATATTTTTCTTCATCTCTTATTCTATGAAGAAATTAATTCTTTTACTTTATTTAAGGAATCCTAAAACAAAAAATGTGTTATCCTAATACCCTATGTTTTGTTGAACCGATGGTATTTCAAATCATCATAGATTGATGAATATAAGGACCTCAATTTTATACTTGTTTGTGATTGATGACCTCAATCACTACCTATAAATATTTATGTTTTTCCTCCAATTATATGTCTCTAATTTCCACCAATGTTCTCCTAATCGAGATCATAATTTGGTGGTGACCCTCTCATTTCTCTTTTCCTCATATTAAGACTAAATTTTAGTAACCCAATTTCCGATGTGGGTTTTCCCACAATGATATTTTCTATTTTCAACCTTTTATTTTCGAAGAACAATTTCAAATGGTGAGGACTCAATTTATTGAATGAGGGGAGAATGTAACACCCCAAGATTTCATAATGTGTTATTTCTTCAAAATAATTCAATAAATTTCACTATACGCAACACCGAGTTCAAGCACACCATGACTTACAAAACAAGCCATTCAAAAGAGGCTATGAATAATATTAACTAAATTTTAAACATTATATAATCCTTATAATTTTATAATCCATATTATGAGTTTCATATACATAATGTAAGAACAAATTCTTTTTTTTCAGATAAAAGAAGTATTTGTCAAAAATGCACTTTTACCAACTTTAATAGTGAACCCTTTTTGAATCCAATATTTTTAACTTTTATATATTCAATTTGACTAAATAAAGTTATTCTTTAGAATGGTGACATAAAAAAATTTAAAATTTAACACCCCAAGCTTCCACGGTACGCTTCTCTTTGAATAATACAATAGCGTGTGTTGTACGCAACTTCGAGTTCTAACACACACCATAACAAAATCAAACTAGCCGTTATGAATAGTAATACCTAATTTTTTAAATTATATATATATTATATTTCAAAATGGACTTCATTTTTGGTTTTGAAATATAAATTATAGCTTAGGGTGAAATTTTGGCATTGTTCTGAAAAACATCAATTTTTGATGAATAGTGAAACTACTAAGTGGTAGTTAAAAAACTGAATTTCTCATAAAACATAATTTTACCGCTTCTGTGATTGGAATATCTAAAATCCGAGACACACTGTTAATATCAAGAATTAAAATTTGGTTCAAAGAGATGAAAATATTTTTTTGGTGAATAGTAACTTTTTACTTTTATTTACCACGGTTAAAAGTAAATAGGGTAATTAAGGGTAAAAATAATATTAATATTTCCCTAACACATGTCCTAATTCTTTTGGACAAGTGTATCTCGACCAAAAACAACCTTAGGAATAAAATATTATCATTTAGGTCCACTTGGATTAGAATAGGACATTTATTATTATTTAATTCAAAGAAGAGTTAAAAGAGTTAAAATCAAAGTTTATTTACTAAAACATTTTTAATATAGTGTTATACATAAGATAAATTCGATTAAAAATAATAATTATAAACCTATTAAAAATTCCTACATAATGATATTTTATTTATAATTTTTAGACATTAAATAATTCAATTTATTTATGACACAATAATGATGCAGTAATTACCATAATAGTAAAACATTAAAATAATTGATATTATAAATACCCAAATAAATATAATTTGAGACTTTTAATGAATTAAAATAATTTTCTAGGATAATATGATATATTAGGATTGATTTAATTGACTTATTTTGAAGTAATCATTCTGTTATGAGTTTCAAAAAAATCATCTATTGAATAGTGTCAAAATTGACATAAAAGAGTTTTTAAAAGAAATATTATATTATTAATTGATATTAAATTCTTAAAAACTAAGGTTAGGCAAATAGACTTATATAATGATATTTGTATCATTAATGGACCACTTGGGGGTCTCTTGGATGTATATAGTAAGTTTATTAACTATATAATATAAAAATACAAAGTGACATGGTAAATGTCAAACTAATTAACTAAGAGTTAAAACTAAAAGATAAGGTTAATATAATAACCCAATCCTGTATAAATTATATTGGTTGAATGGTTGTAGACCTATCCCCATCATAACCTTTAAATAATAAACATTGGAGCCATTAGAAACAGAATATGAATTTATTATAAATTAATATTTCTAGCTTTTCCAAAGGTGCCCCTTACCCCTCTTATAAAAGGGCATTCCTCCTTCTCATTTCATCACACCTTCAAAGCCTTTTGGTTCGGCCAAAATCTGCCCAAATACTCTCTCAACTTACCTCACTACAACCTAGAGGCCTTAGTTTGATCAGAAAGCCAACCTATGGATCCCTTTTGATCAAATCAAAAGGAAGAACCCGAAGAAGAGGTAATGTTTTCACCACCCTTTTTCAAATTCATTTCTTCTTCCACTTCTTCTTTCTTTGTTATTACCATTATAAAATAATAACTCCAGTATCTTATATATACTGTTATGTTATTATAAATATGGTACAATCATATTCAGTATTCTATCCACCCTTAGAATAACATGTCACCATACGTGCGTACGTACGGCTTACCGTCTCCACGTCGTGGTGTAATTGTTATTCAATATATTATTATTTGGATGGGTATAAAAATGATTTGTAACTCATTTAAATAATAAATATAACATGATAATGATTCTGTATATATGATATACCATCCAATTATATATCATTTTAATAACAAAAGAATGATATTGTCGCTCGTGCGTACGTACGGACTACCGTCTCCACGAACGCGATGAGATTCATTCTCCATAGTATCCATTCAAGTACAATTATCACTTGATGATTTAAAAATAATGTTTAAGGACTTGATATAATTCTGTATATGAATAATATAAAACCTATCCATGGCAAACATGGCTTACGTAACAAAAAATATGAAAGAAAAATGAGTAAGTTAACACCCGAAACGACGACAATACTAAGATATTATTAACAAAGAAATGCTAAAAGATCATAAATGATATCATATTAATATATATGATACTTGTATAATTTAATAACAATTATTTCACCATTATACAGGAGTTTAACCTACCCTCAACCAAGGAAAAGTACAAGGTAATGGTTTATTTCGCAAACTCTTCATTATCCGAGGTTGTTTATATGTAATAATCTACTGGGATCTCTTTATCATCCACATCCATGTTTCTTACAAATGAATTTCAAAAAAAAAATTACTATTTACTATAATATGGGTTAAATTCATTTATACCCTTGTTTTACTTTTTATAAATGTTTTATAAAGGATTATTTCCATCGTTTTCCAAAGAAGGTGTTTTTTTAACCTTTTCGACAGAATTAAGGTAAGAATGTTTTTCTAACTTATACGGCGAGTGTGGATATTTTCCACCATTATAAAATATTCGAAGCTTCCCTTACAAGCTTATAATAATATTTTCAAATAAAATGTTTTATTTTATAAATATATTACTCTTAAATGATTTCAAAATAGAACGATATATTTCTCTAAAAATAGTTTTGATTTTATCTATGTCAACATCATTTGATGGATTTTACGCTTATTTGAAGCTCATTTATTATGATAAAAAACTTATATATTGTATTGAAGGTTTTGTGATATGTTTGACTGTGGATGTGATATTTTTATACCATTCATGGTTTATGGTGAAAGTATTGAAATTTCATATGCTAGTTTTAATATGAATGTTTATGTTATGTTTAAACCTTTTCATATGGGAATGCATTGGACTTAATATGTGACGGGTGGAGCCCGCTATAGCTCCTTGATGAATTGGTAGGTCTCATGAGACAAACTAGTGTCTTGGAACAAGGCCTTGACAAAATATTATTTGTAGTCTTGGCACGAGGCCTTGGATTTGTGGTTATGATAGTCTGGCATTATGCATTCCATCATTATGAAAGTTGTTAGTGATATTGCATTTGATTATTCGATTAGTAGAATATCCATGTGAATAAGTAAATGGAATCATTTCATTTTATTTCTGCCATATTATTCTCAAGTTCAAGTTTAAAGGGCTTTTTTTTAGTTTTATACATTGCCTTAAATGTTTATGCTTATTTTTGAAAGTTTTTGCTGTATTGCTTACCCTTACGGAGCGTTTGAGCTCACCCTTTTCAATGTTTTATTTTTCCTAGGATTCCAAGAACTATATTGTGATTGATGTGCAGGGTTAAGACAAGGGAATAATGGCATTCATAAAGGATTATTTATGTTGTTTTGTATGTTATGATGTGTAATGTAACATTCATGTATGTAATCTATTTTCCAAGACTGCTAAACTGATCGGTCCTTTTGGACTTGATTCTTTTTAATCATGCCAATGTATTAAAATAATGCACTGACTTTGGGTAACTGGGGTCGGGGTGTTACATAAATCCTATTAATTATTCTGTTAATATCAATTAAATTTATCTTCTTTTCTATTTCCGAACTCACCTAATCTATCAAAATAAAATTTAAAACTCTGGTATTATCTATTTACTGTGATTATTTCATGTTATTTGTTGATACATTATCAATATACTTACTCTACCACTTTTATTTTATAAAAAAATCATCTTCCGAGATATGGCATCTTACAACCATCATGGACAATGATGTTTTTTTATTCAAATATTTATTCAATGTTTTTCAAGGAAACATTATAATGGTTGATAAATATTTTAAAATTCATTATATAAATTTTTTTATGTATTTTATGTTACATATTTACATAATATTAAATGATAATAAAAAATTAGTTTTTATGATTAATAATCACAGTAATAATCTAAACGATTATCATTAAATGACTTATCTAATTATGTATCCTCATAAAATTAATCAAAATTATATATATATAACCATTTAAACTTCTAGATGTTCCTTAAATATTTATAATTTCTATTCTGGATAAATAAACTATTCATCATAAACTTTTATACTCATACACAATTATGGCTATAATGAAAATGATGGAATCAACAGATCTTGAGAGATAATGATTTTTCTTATAACTCCACCAAAAAAATCATATATTAACTTAATAGATTTATAATAATTCAAATAAATTTGTAGAGTGTTCTGAAATAATTATTTAATGGTGTTAACAGATTATTAATGACATTAACATCCAGTGAATAACACATTTTTGTATAGGGTAATGGGTTTCACACCTCACATTAATTTGAATGAAATTTCCATTATTCTCCAATTATATCTTGTTTATGGTGTATTTATACATCCAATTGATATATAATATCATGATTCAAAAATTATTAATGTTATTCAATGATTCCTTTAGATGATGATTATTTTTTGGACTTACCATTCTTTTGGTTACAATGTTGTAGGGGTCTTCATGTTAATTTCCATTTCATTGAGAATTACATGGTATTGTTCACCTAATAATTTTTATACGTTGTATCTACTTCTTATTTGAGATAATTTTTATTTTGAAATTACATTCCTTCTAAATATCTAGATTATTGTATAATATATATAGTTATTTTCTTAGTATTATAACCTTTTATAGAGAATGTTTATTTTGAATGTTATTTTAACAAGCCAGGCGTATCTAAGATGGAGGTATAATTATTATCTAAAATATATTTTTATTATTAAATTTAAATAATTCAAAAAACCATATAATGTATAGTTTAATAAACCACTAACATTTTAATAGGGTTTCAAGAATTTATATCCGAAACATAAGCAAAAACTCAAAATTTATTATTGTAAATTCCATGATCTTATTTATAAATATCTCTATAATATATGCACATAAAGAAAATTTAGAATCACTTCTGACCTAAGAAATGAATCTATAAATATAATGATCCCCATAGGGAATTATTTGGTAACTTTTACAATTATTAATATGAAACTTATGAATTTACTAGATACATCAGATTAAAATAACTAATTTTAGGTGAAAATAGTCTCATCATTAAGGGAAAATTATGTTCATCCAACCAAAAAAACCATAATTTGATTCTTCTATGGAAACCAATGATAATGAAGAGCGATTACTATATAAATTGTATAATAGAGAACTAAAAGACATAATAACAATTAATGTATGGGAAAACAATTTACTACCATTTTCAATATTAATGGCACCATCAATAAAATACATGAGGTGGATGTCAAGAAATAAAAATAAAATTCATTCAAAAATGATTAAATAATAATATTTATTCTTTAACATCCAAAAAATATACCATGTAATTCTAAATTATTTAAAAACTAATACATAATAAGTAGAAGAGTGAAAGAGAGTAAGTGGGAGAGAATAGGGTGTCATGTGATAGCCTTAATAACACCCCAAGATCTAAAAAATAATATGACATTGGGACGTATTCAATTACAAGTAATATAGTATAAACATGTTTAATTTTTAACATATATGATGTATGACTATGAATTAATTTTATACCATAACCCATGTTTCAATATTTTTATACTAATGTATTAAATAAAACCTGTGCGTTTATTCATCATTAACACAAAGAGGCTATATTTTAAATTAGAGGGATTGAATATATCTTATTTTGATTTTATATTTTTATTTAAACATCAAACATTTATATTCATAATACTAAAGAAGACAGTACCACATATCAATTAATCATCCCATCCCAAACTTTTCTATCAACAACTTGAAATTTTATAAATGTACATAATAGTTTGTAGACCAGGAGGAACTATAATTCAGAACATGGTCATTATGGGGAATTTGAGATGACCCCTTCTTTTTTTCTCATACCCATATTATGAAAAATGATCTCTTATTGAGATTACAACGATGCAGTTTATTAAATTTTTTATGTATTATATGTTTATTTCTTCTCCAAATATATAATGGGTTTCATTTATGTTTTTGGTTTCTTAGAGACTACTAAACTGATTTTTTCTTCTGAATTTCATTCTTTGTAATCATTGTAATGTAATATAATAATGCTCCTACTCTGTGTTTCTCGGGTGGGGGAATTACAGATTCAAATTTAAGAGGAATATATATAAAGTAGGTTACTTGAAAAATATTCAAAACATATTAGGACTTTTAATTAAATAGCTTATTGGAAATAAATTACATTTTATAAAAAAATTAATTTTCAAAATTTGATTGGAAAATATAAATTTCCAAAATAATTCTCTAAATATTACCCAATGTAAATTATGATATCATTATTACATTAATTATGTTAATTTTATCAAATAAAATATTTAACTTTTCACAAACTTTATTATAATGTTTCTTTTCATGAAAATAAATAAAAATCATTTCTGAGGAAAAACTATTTATAAAGAATTTAGTTTCATTAATAAAAATTGATTTATTATTTACTAAACATTTAATAGTAATTCATATCGATATATATATATATATCATATAATAATATTTAAAACCACCAATTTAATGTCTACTATATTATATTAAAATATTTAATGGGTCAATTAGGTTTGTTAAAACTAAATATTTTGTGTAACTCAAGCGATTGATGAAATTTATTTTTCATATGCTAAGTCAGTGTTGTGGGTCCTTTGCGCGATTGAAAATATTATTCATCATTTAAAATCAATAGGTGACTTATAATTGGTTAATAATGACACAAAAAATATATTTAATTATATCATAGAAATTAATTAACATGCACTATAAGAATGTTCAAATATAATTTTATTGTCTCAATTAAATACTCAAATAATAATATTTTTAAAATTCATATGTTATGATTGTTTTAACTTGATAATTATTTAAAAGTAATACATGGAAGTACGCAGAAAATATATTATGAAAATATCAATATATCTTCTCAAATATTATCGTTAACATTTAGTATATGTATCATATTAGTATGTCATCCTTTCTTGTAACATGATTAAAGGTAATACAATAACTGCATACACTATAAATATTTTCTACTATCTCTAGGAACAATTCAATTTTTATATTTTCAATTATTTTATGCCATTAAATTTTAGTTATTATAAGAATTATATGTACCTATTTTTACATTAATGGTAGGAAAAAAATTTCATTGATTTAGAATGTTTTCTACATCCTTTTTAATTACATCTATCATAGTGGTATAAACTAATTTGGATATATATAATATGGAATACATATTTTTCTGTTTAATTTCTTTAATATAAACTAATTATAGTATGTCTTGTAAAATCTACTATAACCCCCCATATGGATATTATATATCCTAAAATTAAATTGATAATATAATTTTCTTGGTTAAAGAGATAATTAACAATTGATTAATTTTATACATTTAAATATACATAAGGTCTAGTGTGAATAGTTTCAATTAATAATTTTTCAGGGAATTAGAGAAATATACAATTTTTTTATTCATACCTCTAGGTTATGATGTTTCTTAATATAATAAATAATCATTTTTGTCTTTATTTGAACTAATACAATTAAATCCTTTACAAACATCAACAGATATATCCTCATTAAATTATTATATAGATTATTCTAACATTTCAGGTTTTCCATAAAAATTTAAAAATCTCAATTTATTATGTAATGATTAATTGTGGATGGTTGGTATTTAGGTGGATGGAATGCGGAAGGCGGTGAGCACCATCGTCATAGGAGGAAGAGAAGTCATTCCACGTCAAGGGATTCTTCGATAGTCAGGGCGAATGATCTCATTGGAGGACAAGCAGATAATAGAGGAAAGGAATTGACATTAGAGAGGCATTAGGATATGGCATGATAATGTGGTGATATTCAATCGGCATATGTTCTACTGTGAAGATGATATGCTACATCTCTGAATCGATAGAAACATTATACCAAGTTGCAGTACTAGATGATGTCAAATCAAGAAGCAACCTCCATAAATTCTCTGATATTTGGATGAATGATTGGGTTTGGATTTTTCACCAGTATCGGACCCATGTATTCATACATTAGGATTGTTTTTTGAGAAGCTATGAAGGTTTGTTTTTGTGGGAAAAAAATACGTATCAGTTTGGGGGGGGATATTTATTGGGGATTTTATCCTTGGGCTTGTAATGAACATGTACTATGTTTTTGTTCCTCAAGGTCTACAAACTATGTAATCATTACCCCTCTTCTTATAAAAGGAGTTAAATTCAAAGTATTAAAACAATTTATATAATAATTAGAAATTAAAAATAACTCAAATAATTAGGGAGATATAAATACTCTTAATATCATCATTCCTAACGAGTGCATGTATTTTATTTAAAATCATGATTTTTATTGTATATTGTTTCTTTATATAAAAATAAAATTTAATATATTTTTCATTTAAAATATAATAAAAATTAATTGTTCTATGTTCATAAATAATTATCATTATTAAAATGATTATTACATATAAAAGAAAAATAAAATTTCACTACTATGTGTATTATATAATTTGTAACAATATTATGGGTATATTTTTGTTTAATTTAAAAAAATATTAGTCAATTTGATCAATTTAATATAATAATTTTTTATATTGGGGGAATTTAATTTATTTAAGTGTGTAAATTACATAATTATATAAAATAAGATTCTTATGTAATATGAGTTACCATGATTTTGTTTTAATGAGATAAATTGATAAAATTAATGGAAAATGGATTAAAATAGCTTCAATGTCATCACTTAATTATTTTCATGAAGATGTAATGATCTATAATCATTATTTCTCATCATTGAAACTTATTTTCTTGTAAAATGTCATTCCTCATATATTAAGAAATGTCTATTTGAAATAATAACTCTCAAAATCCCCTATAAAGGGACCACTCTTTTAATAAGATTATACCATTGATTTATTTTGTTTTACAGTGGAATATTTTACCGAATTCTCTACCATAATGTTTTATCTAATATAAAGTAGCCTATGGTTATATGATAAAGTCCTAGATCATTATTTTTTGGAGGAACCCATTTAGGGAATGAGTGAATATTTTTATGTGTAACATATGTCAATATCTTTTTCAATTACCTTATCATATCAAATATTTATAAATTGAATTCATAACTCTCTTTATTTTCTATTAACATGTTTATTATTCATTAAAAGTAATATTCCTTTAATATAAGTATATACTCTTACTCATTCATTAGTATAGTGTAATATTTTTTCTATTCATTCATCCAATAACGTGAATGATACTGTACAATCATCCAAAATTACATCATGGATGAGTTTATAAACAAATAATATTGAAATATATTATATTAATTTTTAAATTGTAATATTCCATATTTCCATGAAAGTTATGGATCATTTTTTTTTAATTCATTGAGTAGGAACTTATAGTGTTACCTAATTAGTTCACAGGGGGTTATCAGGGTTTCTATGTCCAGTTCATAGCCAGGAGCCCTAAATATGTTGAAAATAAACATGGTCACATGACTATTAGAAGCTATTCCACCCATCCCATAATGTCTATAAACATCACGCAGGTCAAAATAGTGGAGTTCCAGGTCCTCCACTGGTTTTCTTCATGCATGTGCCTCCAAGAATACTCTCCTGTAAAAAAATAGAATTATGATATATGAATTTCCTATAGCTTTCACACAGTTTGGAAAATATCCAACTTAACACTGTTTGGACTCTCTTTGGGAAGTTTCTTGAGCACTATTTTTCACATGGTTTGAACAAAATCAGTGCCCCCTATTTTTAGGGTAGAATGTCAAAAATGTATTTATGAAATTATTAAAACAATTTTATTCTATCTCACCCTTTATCCAGAGGCTAAAACATGGTTCTTCTAGTATTGAGATCATTATTTCCAAAATCTAGGATCCTTTGTAGATTGTTGGTCTGATGTCCAAACAATGAACAGTCAAAAGCATCAGATTTATCACAGTAAGACAAACCTTCATCTTGATTCATATATAATTAATCCTTGGATCTATTGTGCTATTTTTGGTTCAAGTTAATTTCATGGAATTTGACTGTTTGATAAATTTATCAAATAAGACATTGACTTTGAGGATTATATTAGATGAGGAGTCACCAACAACCCTCTGGTAGGTGGTTTTGTTAATTTTTCAAAAATTATCATTGTTTTCATTACAGTATCATTTTTTCATGTGATAGACTTCTTCACGCATCACCCTAAAAGTTATTTCGTCATATTATATTGACATATGAACCTTGATATAAGCACATTGATCTTTTTTATAGAATTTAGGGTGCTGACCTCGATCATGGACTCCCCTTGGGTGTGATGGCCTTATTTACACATTTATAATTAATTGATTAACGGTATGGAACACCTCATAAGAATTTGTATTCAGTTGAATTAGTATATTTACTCTCATATATAATTTTTAATGGTACCAATGACCTCCTATGTGATTATATTTCTATATAAATGGAATTTTCCAATGTCGTTAATTTCCCAATTTCTGATGACACATTTTTTGTGCCTCATTGAGCCTTATAAATGGAATTTAGATGTTTTGATGAATTTAATGGAATGGTTAAATTGAATGTATCGTTCATTATGGATTTAATTACTTACGTGAATTAAACAGTTTGATAATAATTTTTTATAAAAATGATCGCTAGGACACGCTAAATATTTAACACATTCACAACTGATTAAATCAAATTTTTTTCCATAGTTATAGGGGGCAGGATGAATGAGATACATGTAAGGTAATTCCTTGTTCCTGTTAATATTCATATGATTACAACATTGATATATGACATCGAATGATGATAAGATTTATTTTTGGGATTGACTATTCATGCTCCTATACATTAGTTTTTGATCATGGTTTGTCATACCATTGACATTATTTAGATGGTGGGCATGACACACCATATCCCTTGCTTCAGGTGTTGACATGAAGACTAAAGCACCATCATCATTTATTATAATTATTTCTAATTCATTGTGAGATGTATGTCATGTAATATATTTCATGAGCATGTAGGGTCTTTTAGACTAGTTATGGATGTCTGAGATACACCTCAGTCCAGTCTGCACCTAGTATTTCAGGAATATGGACACTTACTGCTACATGTACTTGGTCGACATAGAAAATGAAATATAAAAATATAAAATATATATATATTACTATATATTTTGTGACTGGTCATACATTGATTTTGGTCATGATACAATGTAGGTAAGGATTCTAGGTCTCAATTATGGACCAATTTTGTATTTTAATTATTTATATAGAATTGTTAATTCATTTATTATAATTGTACACTATTGATTATCAATGACAGTTGAAAGGATTAGTTGTAGACACCATTGGTGGTGGAATAGTGGTATTTTCTATCACACCCTACTAGTATATCCTTTGTTACTCTAGTATGTTACTTGTCAACTGGTATGAATAAAGGCAAGAACCCAGATATAGATTATTAATATTATTTACTTATAGATAGAGAATATGACTATAGTACCCAGAATATGCTCTAGATACTATTTGAGTATCCATTAATCATTTTATCATTTTTGTATATACTATTGAATAAACATGTCCTTATTTCCTTTTTGATATCATCATGTCATGCATCCATGTATATGAAACTGCAGAGTGGATTTTGATTATTATTTAGTTGTTTAGTTTTTTACGCATCTGTACTTTTTTATTGTATCCATTTATATAATGGTTCTAATTTATTATGATTATTTTTCTACCACCTATGACACTCTAAAAAGAGGGTATAGTCTCCCCCTCATACCACCTACACAACATCGATGCTAGTATACAACATCAGGTATTCGGGTAGGTGTACATGTGGCTATGTGGCCCACCGGATCAGGACACTGGTTAAGTGGATCATGGGTTGAGACATTAGATATTTGTATCAGAGATTATTATTCTTTTGTTTTACAGTTTTCTATTATAAAGAATACTGTGAGTTAAAGGACTTTGGTAACATCCTTCTGCATGGGAGTAGCTAAACTATGTGCAAGGGTGACCCAAATTACTAGAGATGGGTTATATCTATTATTGGTTATCCATTTATAGTTTAAAGGACTTCACAGTTGGGTGATTCATCTATATTATGAGGTTATTGATCTTGAAATTATTGAAATGATTTATTTTTTACCATGACCTGATAAAAGGATAGAGATTCATTAGGGGAATCATTATAAACACATAATCCATTCATTTTTTCAGTCCACATCTATTATCAGCATACATTTTCTTTTTACTTATTTAATGTACATTGAATATGTATTGAAAAGTTTGATCATTTGATAAATCAAATGGAAAAACTAATTGAAATATAAATTTAATACCATATCCTAATATTTCATTCCTGTATAGGTTAATGTAGAAACCTTAAGTATTAAGTTATGTCAAATTAATCCATGGACCATTGGTCCCATTACTAGGTCCTGTTATGGTTTTGTTTTTGGGGATACATTATTTTGGATAATAATGACTAAGGGCCCTAATTGATTGGAATAGGTTATCTATCTAATTATACAATTTAAATGTATTTAAATATTTTAATAATTACAAATCATTAATTAATATTACTTCCAATTTGAAAATAACCATCTTATATTAGTGAATTAATGACTTAAAACCAAACCCATTCTTAGTAGTAGACACTGAGGTATCTATTACATTCATAAGCCCCGCTATAATCTTTATCCATTTCCAAATTCTGGATTATGGTGCTGGTAGAGGGGTATGATCTGTCTACAAAATGACTATGTAGTTATCCATATTTTGTATTTACAAAAAAATAAACTATTAAAATATCTTTTGAGACATGAATTTTTAATTGTAGTACCACACCACCAAGACTTCTTCCAATCATATGCCCTCATGGTAGTGACACCCATGGCCTAAGGTTGCAGTCCATGAACCAACAGGGAACCCTCTTATAGTTCAAAATATTTAATCTCTTGTTATTCATGTTATGGGAAATAAAGCCCAGTTCCCAGAGTACTGTATAAGCTTGTTGAAAAGTACCAAAGGTTTTGTTCCATCTTCCCCAACAGTGCAGAGTTCAATCAGTAATTCCAGAAACAACATCATCCCACTTTTGTTGGTGATAAAGGACCACACACAATTGAGTTGTGGATCGAAGGTATTATTTCAATATATATTATCATCTAGATATTCTACTTGAGTATTGGGACAATCATGCCACTTATATGCTACATGATTCTTCCAAGCGATGGTCAGATGTTATCACCTGGGAATATCAGCATATACATCTGCTTTAGGAAGACAAACATTAAATTTTCTATGACTGTTTTTTTGATAAAATCTTACGAATGAATGTTATCAGGAGTTCATGATCCTAAAAAATGGAGGCCTCCCTATTATTTAATTCTCAATTTTTTTTAATATATAATTATTTTATCCTACTATAGTGGTTGATAACCTTATGACCACCAGGTGATTTGAGGATCGGCTAGTTTATGCCATCCAATAATAGGTCAATGTATTCAAGTTGACCACTATTTCAGAAATCATTAAAAAATACATAATTATAGAGATAATATTGAAGAAAAATGGCAGTGTGAGTAACGGTTTTTAGACACCTAGATATATAAGTATTTTTACTTCTAGGTGAAAGAAACTTGAAAAGGATACACATAGAGTTAGAAGCAATAAGGATCATTGGGAAGCTTGGACACATAAATGCATAATGATTACGAGATCCAGTAGAATGAGGAGGATGAGAACGAATGTTTAATATCAATAGGTTCTCTAGTAATTTTACATCAATTAATATATGGTGGGTATCTACTCATACTTCACACACTGAAGTGGGAATAGTATGATCATGACAGATAAGAAACTATAATACCACTGACCACTTTGGCTAAGATGGTAGTTGAGGAAAAGGTAGTCATACAATTGATTCTCAGAACCAGCAGAGTAGAATTGATGAAAGATGTTGGAAAATGTCTTAGAGATGCAGTAGAGTCTAGATTCATGTAGAAAATAATATTCTAGAGCAGTAGAGAACTGGACCTTCTATATTTTGAGTTACTATTCTTGTATCCTTATATTTAGTGTGTGAATTATTTGAAATTGGAGCATATAACTCTTTTATATCTGGGACAATTATGAAGTTTATGGG
Source organism: Viscum album (assembly GCA_963277665.1). NCBI lineage: Eukaryota > Viridiplantae > Streptophyta > Magnoliopsida > Santalales > Viscaceae > Viscum > Viscum album. Next base: position 1,359,406,114 of record OY728147.1, on the reverse strand, counting down.
AGTAAATATTAAAAACATCAGTGTAATTATGATTCTTAATACCACACAATTTATCTGATCTGGTGGAATTATCTTTTTTATGTTTTCCAATAGAAATAACTAGATACAGTTTATTATGGAATCATTTCATCCCAAACATGACGAGCATTCATGTAATCTTAAATATGTAATGTTAAGTTCTCTATCAAGACCATATAGAAATCTATCATTGTATGGTGATATTAATATCACCATAGGGTAGTAGACACATGTATAAGGAAGAATGTGATGTGCATGTTACATGATCTGTACATAAGCATCTGAGGATGGGTAGTATAACAGCGTCGATCACTAGTATTTTCTAATGGTGAAAATGTTTTAAGATTCATTGTATTCCCTATAGTAGTGAAGCATTTTAGGTATATATTTTATGGTTATTAATATGTTCTACAGACAATGTGAGAGGTAGATTTTATTATTGATTTTGTTCCATGAGATGCATCAGTTAATATTAATCCTTATAATATAGAACCAATGGACATCATGTATCTCTAGAAGTAATTACTGTATTCAAAGGATAAATGCATTATATTCCTCAAAAGGTCTTCATGTGTGTCACTGGTTTTTTTTTCAAGATGTTGGATTTTAACCCTAGTCTTTATGTGTATTATCATTGATTGAACCATCTTGCGATAAGTAATTGATATCAATTTCCTTGTATATATTTCAACTTTAACTAGCTCCAAGGAGGGAGAGATTATTCTCAAAGATATATTTGAGGTCAAGATATCATTAGATGTGTGTCAGTTCATCGTACATACCTCACACAAATTTCATGGGTTCGTATGGTCTTTACAAGTTCCTTTTCATGCCGTTGAGACTCATGAATTTACATGTTGGCTTCAAGGAAAATGCACATGATTATTTCCAACCTAATTTGGATTTATTAATTGAATATTTTTGGACTATATTTTTTTGTATTGACTATCATGACCCCATCCCCATAAATTTTACCCATCCTTGGCCAGCCATGTGAGAATCGAGATAATGACCCCTGAGTCTCGCCTCCAGTATGCCCTGGGTTGGCGACTAGCCCTGAGGGTATAGTAATCACACCAATGGTAGGAATTACCCTATAAGAGAACACATGAGGATGATAGAGATATGATAGACACCAACAAAATCTAACTCAGAACTGAAATATAAATGAAACCTAGGTGCATGTATGTAATGCTAGGAAACAATACTACAACTGAAAGGGGAACAACTACAAGTACCCAAAAGAAAGTAAAAAAACAAAAGCAAACCACATGCCCAAAAAACTCCTACAACCCAAAACTAGAAGAAACCATCTTGATCTCCAACCTGTCCCAAGTGACCTGAAAAAAAGTTTGTATATACAAAGGGTGAGTATTACAGTATGCTTAGTAGGATCCTCCACGAATCCTCTCGTGCAAAGTAATGAAATCATGCTAAAGCATAGTGAACTACAAGTGAAACTAACTCATCACCTAAACATATATACTAAGTTCCCAACCTCCCCATGGCTACTCTCACAAAGTAATTCATACAAGAATATATCATATAATAAAGGATATCAAGGGTACCCTGCTACTACATCCCCACTGGTTTCCTGCTTTTCCCCAACGTTGCACGTCTTGAGCATCTCTCTCCAAAAAAGGCTTGCCCGTAGACACCTGGGAGATACACCACAATATCAACCTCGTGCAAAAAAACCACCATGTCCAAAAACCACAGTGACCAGGTAGTTTCTGGGAGCCACCACAGCTCGCATAACGTGTATCATACGTCGGGTATTATACCTCAATACATTACAACCCATACACCGAGTAAGGATCCTCAAGCCATCATAGTCTATAAATGTTACAGCTATAGTAGTATATAGAAAACTATATCCAAAATATGTGTGAGAGAATAATCACAAGTCGTTACAGCCCTCTACAAACATATATGGGGAAAACAAACCAATGTGCATTCCAGCACCAGCAACTACCAAGAGAAAAGAGCAGGGCCAAATGGGGTAGTCATCCATCCGTCCTCCCACCGGAATGTTGGGGAAAACACCCCCAGGTCTCAGAATCTACAGGGTGTCAGTTTTCCTTACTGACATGGTGGATTAGAATATATAATCACAAAAAGTACAGGATATATTATATCTCACAACCACACTATGGGTATTACATAGTCTTAAACATAGTTGCAGCTAAGGTCTCTCAAAATCCAGGCTGCTACTTCTAAGACTAGGTATCCTATAAGCACACAACCATTTAAAGAGATTTATTAGATTACTTTATTCCCTTTTTATCAGTTCTACTATATGTTAATTAATTATTTAAACATTACTTAACGATGAACAATTCCACATTAAATTTCATTACCATCACACCAAAAGTCAATTGTTCCTTCAAAAATTACAACCTCGTCATTATGTTCCTACATCTCCATCCCCATGGGTAAACACCATTTATTCAATTATTCATTATAGAAATACTTTCCCACATTCCTAGGCATTCTATAAAATCATTATATGCTACTAAACACAAGGGTCTCAATACGGTGAGTAGATTTACTACCCGTCGAGTCTTTGCCGCTTATAGAAAGTGCATATACCCATCCTTCCATGAGAATCTAAACACAGAAAGCACATGGCATACCTCACGATTATTCACCTCTTTCAGAAGAAGGGTATGTAAGACCAGCTGCCTTGAGTAGTGGAGAAAATTAAAGCAGATAAACAACCGATCAAAATTAACAAGCATCGAACAATCACATCCACTCCATTCCATCATCCCTTGTTTCCTTCCTAACACCCACATGCATACACCAATGCATCTCGCCACTCTACGAATCATTTACTTACACAACCAAAAGGACATCCAGGGCTCCACATATTACAACAACTATCCAGGCTCACATTAAAACAAAAGCATCAGTAAAACAAACCACTTCACAATTGGTCTCTTAGCCCTTAAACAAATAAGAGGGTAACTCAGAACCCTATAAGAAATTATCTTTTAACAAACAAAAGTTCTTTAATCCATCTTGGGTTAACTGATTTATTATTTGTTGGTTCCAAATTCAGAAAACCTAACTAGTATGTTATCATAAATAAATAAACATGCTTACTGCACTAATTTGATTGACATCAAATTACAACAAGAATCAGAGTCGTTTCATGCATCTTTATATTTAGCCAACAATTATCAATTAATCCCAGTTTAGGTTATTTACCGATTTCCACCAAGAAAAAACAAATATGAAAAGAAAGCATACATATCACACTATCTATCAAAACAAAATGAAATAACATACGATCGATATCAATTTATTTATCTGGTTAAAATATTTATTATGTCAATTCCATTTTCCTCTAGTGGTATTAAACATGCTAACAATAAAGTTGCACATAAATGAAATAGAAGCCACAAATCCCCTTCCTCAAATAGTTCCTCAAGTTATTTAACCACAAAACGGGTCACAATCCTCCTCTCGCGACAACTGCATCCACTGGAGGATGCCACAGTACGACCGCACCAGCCCAACCCTAAGAAAAACCCCATTAGAAGCATGTAGATTACATGAAATAAAATGTAAAGGAGAAACAGGAGGAGATGATCCCCAAAGGAACGACTATAAAACATACCTTATATTGAAGATTGATAGATATAGCTCGGTTTCATCAAAATAGAGCGGAACCAATCCAAGGAGTAAAGTTTGATTGTGCAACTCCTACAGGAATAATTAAAAGTTTCTAGCATCTCATAGCCTAGAACAAAGAAAAAGAACAAGGGAGGATGATATATTGTCCCCTTTGAAGATTTAATGGTGTGACGGTTTAAGATATTCTTAATCCCCCATTATAAGAGAATCACAATAACCTACACAGTTTGACCAAGTAACAACATCCTCAGCCATAAGACTAATTAATATAGGATTTATGGTATTTTAATCAGCCTTGTGAGTCCTTAAAATTTGGCATTAAATTTATTTTAGGTCAAATGAAACGTCAAAGGGGTGAAACTATAGGAAGCTGGAAACACTGTACACCCTACGATTCTGGAAACACTGTAGACCTACAGTTCTGGAAACACTGTAGACCTACCGTTCTAGAAACACTATAGACATACCCTTCTAGAAACACTGTAGACCTACCATTCTTGAAAAACTATAGACCTACCGTTCTGGAAGCACTGTAGAGCAACCGTTCTGGAAACACATTAGACCTACTGTTCTGGAAACACTGTAGAACTACTATTCTGAAAACATTGTTCTCATATGGTTATCGTTACACTGTTCATAGAAGGTTAATGTTAAAACTGTTCACCTAAGGATAACATTGCACTATTCACAGAAGGGTAATGTTGAAACTGTTCACCTAAGGTTACTGTTACACTGATCACAGACTATTAAAGTTGACACTATTCCCCTAAGGTTACCATTGAATTGTTCATCAAAGGTTAATGTTGAAAATGTTCCCCTAAGGTTACCGTTGCACTGTTCACAGAAGGTTAACGTTGAAACTGTTCACCTAAGGTTACTGTTTCATTGTTCACTAATTGTCAATGTTGACACTGTTCACCTATGGTTACCGTTGCACTGTTCAAAGAAGGTCACCATTCGACTGTTTACAACGGTCTACCATTGGAACTATTCATCAAAGTTACTGATCCACTGTTCACAATGGTCTACCATTGGAACTGTTTACAGAAGGTCACTGTTGCACTTTTTATAATGGTTTACCAATGGAACTGCTCACCAAACTATAAAATATTGGCAATGTGTTGGGGTTAAGTCACCTTGACCTCCCAGAAGTCCTCTAACAACATATTTTCACAATGTAATGGAACAGATAGGTCTGAGCCATTACATCTAATACCTCTCAAAACATTCTCGTCCTCAAAAATTCAAAACCAACCTATGGAGAAAAAAAATAAATGGAGTCTAAACAACCACCCATCGAGATACCTCTCAAAAGAGAGAAAGCCACAAATGCAACAAAATAAATTCATAAAAAACATGAAAGGTCTATCCACAAAGGGAACATCATTACATGAAAAGAGTTAAACATCAAACAACTCTAGGTACTGAGCACGTATCTGTGACTCACATTCCCAGGTACTCTCCTCCAAGCCACCGTGTCACCACAAGACACGAACTAAGGGGATAGAATGACCACACAACACCTTCTCCTTATGGTCTTTGATATCCACAGGTCTCTCCTCAAAAGATGCATCATCATCAACATCGATATCTCCCTAATTGATGATGTGAGAGTCATCTTGAAGATAACGACGGAGCAGCGATACAAGGAAAACATCATGTATCCAACTCATCTATGGGGGATGTGCTACTTGATTCGCCACATCCCCAACTTGAGCTAACACCTCTAAAGGCCCAACAAACTGGGGAGAAAGCATACTTCCACAACCAAACCATTTCTACCCACGATGGAGATTCACCTTCAAAAACAAATGAGCACCAAAATTAACCACTAAAGGCCTCCTTCTTAGATCAACATATGATTTCTGATGATCTTGCACTGACTTCATTCTCTCATGAATCACCTAGACCATGACTTTTGTATTCTACATGAGTTCCGGTCCAAGAATTGTGGATTATCTGACCCCTGTCCAAAACAATGGAGAACGGAAAGGTAGGCCATACAAGGCTTCAAATGGCACCATACCAATAGTAGAGTAAAAACTATTATTGTAAGCGAACTCCACCAAGGGTAAGTGCCTCATCCATGAACCTCCAAAATAAAGGGCACAAGAGAATAACATGTCTTCAAGAGTCTAGATGGTTTTCTCTGTCTGACAATTCGTTTGAGGATGAAAAGCAGTGCTAAGTCATAGTTGAGAACCAAAAGAATATTGGATACCTATCCGCACTATAGAGGCAAGACGAAAATCTTGATAAGAAATTATCATCCTAGGGACTCCATGAAGTCTCACCACCTCCTCCAGATACTGCCTAGACAAAACATCCACTAAACTCGACTCCTTGATCACTATTAAGAGGGATGATTTTGTTAAATGATACACTAACACCCAAATAGCATAATTTCATCCGGAGATCGAGGTAAACCTGTTATAAAGTCCATTGAGATGCCCTCCCACTTCCACTAAGGAATATCTAATGGCTGGAGAAGACCACCTAGAACACGGTGTTCGGCCTTCACCTTCTGGAAGACTAAACATCAAGACACAAACTCCACAATTTCACGCTTCCACCTAGGCCACCCAAACTGACTCCTCAAGGATCGGTACCTCATTGTCACGCAAAGATGTACTGCTAATAGCAAACTATGGAACAATCGGAGAAATGTATCACACATCGTTAAGGGATAAAAAATCCTTCCATGATACAACACTCAGTGTTGTTCATCCTCTGACCAACCATCAGGGGCCTCACCACACACAACTCGGTCTCCCCAAACCTCCACCTCTAGATCTCCCAACTAGGACTCTTACACCTTCTGCATCAGGGATGACTGTACCATCATCTAAAAAAGACATCCTCTACCCCTAAATTCTTCCCTACCAAGATGAAATACTGACAGTTCTTCTATTACTCTCCAAGAATCTCCGGATTCAGGCACAACATCACTACGTGACTTTCAACTCAACGCATCAGCCACAACATTCCCTTTTCTAGGTGTATATGATATTTTGAAGACGTATTCCTACTTGAACTCCATCCACCGACAATGTCGTATGTTCAAGTCATGCTGGGATAAAACATACCTCAAACTCATATGATCGGTGAAAACCACAAAGTGATCACCAATGCGGTAATGTCTCCACAACTTCAGAGCAAACACCATGGATGCAAACTTAAGATAATTGGTGGAATAGTTCTGTTAATGGGAACACAACTAGTGAGACCCATAAGAAAAAACTGACCTCTGCTGCATGAGAACACAAACTAACCCTAGATGTGATGCTTCAGAGAAAACATCAAACTGACCTCCCCCAGCTGGAAGGCAATAGACTAGATAACTGACTCACCTCTCCATTAGATACTCGAATGCTTCCTGACACTGATCAGTCCATATGAATGTCTGATCCTTCCTAGTCAAAGCTGTCTGTGGAGTCGCAACTCATGAGAAATTTGCTACGAACCTCCTGTAGTAGCCTGCGAGACCAAGGAAACATTGCAACTCTGACACTATCTTGGGGGCTTCCCGAGACACAACTGCTTATATCATAGATGGATCTGCAACTAATCCCTTTTGGGACACAACATTCCCCAATAAATGGACTTCTCGAACAAAAAACTCACACTTCAACAACTTCCTGAAGAGATGATGTAGGCGAAGAACTCCCAAAATGGCTCGTAGAGGCTCTGCATGCTCCTCTTCAGATGTGGAGCACACAAGGATGTCATTGATGAAAACTACCACGAAATTTTCCAAAAACTCACGGAACACAGCATTCATCAATCCCATTTATACAGTTGAATCATTATTCATTCCAAATGGCATTACAACTGACTCATAATTCCCATGAAGACAATGGAAAGCAGTCTTCAGAAGATCCTCATCCTTCAATTGCATCTGATTATATCCCGCCCAGAAGTCGATCTTTGAGAACCAACTTGCACCCTTCTGTTGATCGAATGAATCATCAATTCAAGAAAGAGGATATCGATTTATTATTTTCACTTTATTTAAGCGATGATAATCGACACACAACCGCAAACTTCCATCGGCCTTCTTCACGAACAAAGCCGGTGCCCCCCATGGTGACACACTTGACTGAAAAAAAACCACACTGTAATAGACCATCATGCTATATATGTATCCCTCGTAACTTAGAAGGGGACATCATATATGGAGAGATAGAGATAGGAGACACTCTTGGTTATAGCTCGATCCCAAACTCGATCTCTTGTTGAGGGGGTAGTGCTATAACCTCTTTTGGATAGACATCAGGGTACACCTCTACAACCCTAGGAAACGCCAACAGCTAAACCTCTGATGTACTCACCATCATTTCAGCCATCATGGATGATAAGGATGAAACACACCTATGACCCATCTGAGGATCTCGCTCACCAAAAAACACAACTTTCTCTCCATCTGGATCAATGAAAACAACCTTCTTGCAGAAGAAATCCATGATAGCCTGCACCAAATACAACCAGTCCATGCTGAGGATGAAATCATATGGTTTCATTCGTAAATATAGGAAATCTCCATAAGAGTGGTGTTTTCCCAACACTATCTCACAGTCACTACATACTTTAAACATTTCAGCTTGACCTCCAATTGGCGTAGTCAACGCCAAGGGCACTGGAAGCCTCTCTACTTCAAATCCCAAAGCATGGGAAATGTTGGTGATATAATAGAGTGTGTCGCTCCTCAATCAAAAATGGCATACACCAACGTATTAAACAAGCAAAGGGTACCTTGAACGACATCTTGCTCGCCTGGAGCTGGCAACACAAGAGCATGAAGCTGACCATGAACTCCCCGGTGGCCTCTCTGACCCTGATGACGACCACCACCATGACCGTGCTCTTCTTCTAGAGGGTGGGGAGTGTCGTGGGGTTGTCCTCTGCCTGCCCAATCTACCGTTTGGTGATCTAAATCGGGTGCAACTGGCTACTGCTACCTCGGCTGGAACTGCCTCAACGAAGGAACCTAGAGCGTAGCACCCAGTGCACGATGACCGCTCTAGATGTTCAGGCACTCTCGCTGCTGATGGCTACAACCACCATAAGAATAACAAGCTCATGATCCCTTGTCATAATCCTGAGAGTTGCTGCCTCTTGAGAAACGAGATGTGAAGGGCTGGGACCTACCCCCGGCTAAACAGAAACTCTTCTGACCTGAAAACCGGGAACCCCGGACCACAGCTCTGCTTCATGAGGAATCATTTTCATTACCCTCTCATGATGATAATGTTCTGGCCAAAGTCCTTTCGATATCCTCTTCCCTCGCAAGTACCTCATGATATGTTTTTAGCATAAATGGGGTGACCTGGCACTGGATCTCTGGATACAAATCCTCCTCAAAATGCCTTTTCCTAGCCTCCTCATCTCGCAGTATTTCTGAAGCATATCATAAAAGGTTCCTAAAATGGATTACAAACTCTCAAACACTAGATATCCCTTGTCGAAGGGTAATAAGCTCCTGGCGACTGAACGCCTTCGCAGTCGAAGAAATAAAATTGACTCTAAACCTGTCTTGAAACTCCTACCATGATATCGCTGACTCCTCACAATCTCCGAGAAACAAGAACCAATATTTCCTCACTTCTCCACGCAGCATCGTCACACCCATGGACACCCAGTGATCCTTACGAGCACGAATCTAATTAAAGCTGATCTCGACCTCCTCTAACCAGTTTTCCATGACTGCATCTGAAACGAAGCCCTCGTACTTCTGCAGACTCTGGCACTGAAACTCTCGGAGTGTCTTCCTCCATGTGTCGTCGTCGTCAACCTCTACCCTGTGGTGATCTATTGGAACAGCCTGCTAGACATTTTCTGTGCAATCTTGATGAGGACGTCGACCTGGAGCCATACCTGTAAAATAATAAACTGTTAGAACTCCTAAACGTGGAATATGGAAGACTCAACATTAATTAATTAATTTATTTCTTTCATTGATTTTGGGTTATCCAATCCAAAGGCCTACCCTTTAAAACACATGTACATAGAAGAATGATGCATGATCCTTTCATAGGTCTCTACCCTGAAACTAGTATCACCTTGTTTAGTATCCATTGTAAACATAATAGTCCGTACATCAGATCACAGGGGGCCCTAGATGCCTATTTCTCAGCTTGTCTCTAGAGTTTACCTCACTTGATAAACCTGAATGACATTGTTTCCCTACCAACCCATGCATCCTCACTTGTGCCTAACTCCAAACTCCATCATATCCCTCAACCAGAGCTCTAATACCACTCTGTCATGACCCCCTCTACACAAAGTGTACCTCTCCTAGGCCGACAATGGGGGAAGGGAGATAATGACCCCTGAGTCCTGCGTCCAGTAGGCTCCAGGTTAGCGACTAGCACCGAGGGTATAATAAACATACATATGGGGGGCATTACCCTCTAAGAGAATACATGCAGAAGATAGAGATAAGATAGACACCAACTAACTACAACTCAGAACTGAAATATAAAAGAAACCCAAGTGCATGTATGTAATTCAAGGAAAATGTACTACAACTGAAAGGGGGGAAACATGTACCCAAAAGAATGTAAAAACAACATCAACCACAAGATCGGACAACTCCTGCCACCCCAAGGTAGAAGAAACCATCTTGATCACCAACCTTCTCCAAGTGACCTGAAATACAGTTTTTATATACATAGGGTGATTATAACAATATACTTTGTCGGATCTTCCATGAATCCTCTCATGCCATGTAAAGAAAGCATGCAAAATCACGGTTAAAAAAAGTGAAACTAACTCATCACCTAAACATGTATACTATGTTCCCAACCTCACCATGGCCACTCTCACCAAGTAACGCATACATGAACATATCATATAATATAGAATATCATGGGTACCCTACTACTACTTCCCCACTAGTTTTCTGCTTTGACACAACGTCGCACATCCAGAGCATCTCTCTCTAAAAAGGATTCCCGCAGACACCAGAGTGAAGCACCTCAATATGCACCTCGTGCATCAAAACCACCACGTCCACACACCAATGTAACCAGGTAGTTTCTGGGAGCCACCACATCTCACATAACGTGTATCATACATCATGTATTATAGCTCAAGCCATTACAGCCCATACACCGAGTAAGGATCCTCAAGCCATCACAACCTATACCTGTTACACCTATAGTAGTACATAGAAAACAATATCCGTAATATATGTGTGTGAATAACCACAATCCATTACATCCCTCTATCCTCATATATGGGGAAAACTGACCAATGTGCCTTCCAGCACTAGTAACTACCAAGAGAAGAGAGTGGGGCCAAAGGGGATAGTCATCCATCCATCCTCCCACCAGAATGTTGGGGAAAACACCCCCCAGGGATAAGAATCCCCAGGGTGTCAGTATCCCTTACTGATAAGGTTGTGTATTGTATATAAACAAAAAAAGTACATGATATATTATATCTCACAGCCACACAATGGGAGTTACCTAGTCATAGACATAACTGTAGCAAAAGGTCTCTCGGACTCTATGCTACTACTTCTAAGACTAGGTATCCTATAATCACCCAACAATTTAATGATCTCTATTAGATTACTTCATTACCTTTTTATCAGTTCTACTATACGTTAATTAATTCTTTAAAAATTAATTAACCTTGATCAATTCCACATTAAATTTAATTAGCATCACACCAAAAATCAATTGTTCATTCAAAAACTACAACCTTATCATTATGTTGCAGCATCTTCATCGCCATGGGTTAACACCATTTATTCAATTATTCATTATAGAAATACTTTCTCACATTCTCAGGCATTCTAGAAAAACATTATATGCTACTATACACAAGGGGATCAACATGGTGAGTAGATGTACTACCCATCGAGTCTTTGCCACTTATAGAAATAAAAAATACCCATCCTTACTTGATAAGGTAAAGACGGAAAGCACATGGCATACCCCGTATTTCGTCGCCTCTTTCGGAAGAAGGGTATGTAAGACCAGCTTCCTTGAGCAGTGGGGAAAACTAAAGAAAATAAACAACCAATCCAAATTACCAAGAATCCAAAAATCAAATCCACTCCATTCCATCATCCCAGGTGTCCTTCTTGACACCCACATGCATAAACGGATGCCTCTCTCCACTCTAGGCATCATCTTCCACCAAAACCAATAGGTCCTCCATGCCTCCACATATTACCACAACCATCCAAGCTGATATTAAAACACAAGAAGCATTAAAACAAACCTCTTTAAAATTATGCTCTATGCCCTAAAAGAAACAAGAGGGTAACTCAGAACCCTAAAATATATTATCTTTTAACAAGAACCATTTCTTTAATCCATCTTGGGTTAAACGATTTATTATTCGTTGGTTCGAAATTCAGGAAACCTAACCAGTAAGTTATCACAAATAAATAATCATTCTAACTGCTCTAATTTTATTGACATGAAATTAAAATAAGAACCAGATTTTTTTTCATGCCTCTTTATCTTTAGACAACAATTATCAATTAATTCCGGATTACGTTCTTTACCAATTTGCACCAAGAAAAAATATCTAATAAAAGGAAACCTATATATCACACTATCCAGAAAAATAAAAGTCAATAACATACGATCGATATCAATTTATTTATCCAGTTAAAATATTTATTATGTCAATTCCATTGTCCTCCAGTGGGATTAAACTTTCTAATAATGCAGTAGAACGTGCAAAACAGAGAAGCAATGAATCCCATACCTCAAACTATTCCTCACGTTCATTATTCACACAACGGGTCACGATCCTCCTCTCGCGACAACTGCATCCACCTGAGGATGCCATGGTACGACAACACCATCCAAACCCCAAGAAAAACCCAATTTGAAGCATGGAGATTACATGATATAACATGGAAAGGAGAAATAGGAGGAGATGATCCCCAAAAGAAAGACTATAAAACATACCTTATATCAAAGATTGACCGATATAGCTCGGTTGCATCAAAATAGAGTGGAACCAATACGAGGAGTAAATTTTGATTGTGAAACTCCAATGGGAAGGTTTGAAAGGTTCTAGAATCTCATAGTCAAGAACAAAGAGGAATAACAAGGGAGGATGATATCTTGTCCCTTTTGATGATTTAATGGGGCCATGTTTTAAGATATGCTTAATTCCCCATTAAAAGTGGATCGCATTAACCCACATGGTTTCACCCTATAAAAACATCCCGAGCCATAGGAACAATTAATATAGGATTTATGGTCATTGATTTAGCCGTAAGTGTCTTTAAAATATGGTTTTAAAAGTAATTTCTGTCGAAGGAAACATCAAAGGGGTGAAACAGTAGGAAGCTAGAAACAATGTACACCCTACCGTTATGGAAACTCTGTAGACCTACTGCTATAGAAACACTGTAGACCTACCATTATGGAAACACTGTGGACCTGATATTCTAGAAAAACTATAGACCTACCATTCTGGAAACACTATATACCTACTGTTCTAGAAACATTGTAGATCTACCATTCTGGAAACCATGTATACCTACCGTTTTGAAAACATTGTAGACCTACTATTCTCGAAACAATGTAGACCTACAGTTATGGAAACACTGTAGACCTAACATTATGTAAACATTGTCCACCTAAGTTTACCATTGCACTGTTCACAGAAGGTTAATGTTGAAACTGTTCACCTATGGTTACCACTGCACTATTCACAAAGGTTAATGTTGACATTGTTCACCTAAGGTTACTGTTGCAATGTTCAATGAAGGTTAATGATGAAACTGTTTACCTAAGGATACCGTTGCACAATTCACATAAGGTTAATGTTGATAATGGTCACCTAAGGTTACCGTAGCACTGTTCACTAAAGGTGAATGTTGAAACTATTCACCTAATGTTACCGTTTCATTGTTCACAGAAGGTTAATGTATACACTATTCACCTAAGGTTATTGTTTCACTATTCACAGATGGTTAATGTTAAAACTATTCACCTAAGGTTACTGTTGTACTATTCTGAGAAGATTAATGTTGAAGCTGTTCACCTAAGGTTTTAATTGCACTGTTCATAGAAGGTCAATGTTGCACTGTTTACAATGGTCTACCGTTCGAAATGATTACCAAAGTTACCGATACACTGTTCACAATGGTCTAACATTGGAAATGTTTAGATAAGGTAATTATTGCACTGTTTACAATGGTCTACCATTGGAACTGTGCACCTAACTGTAAAATTTCGGAAAATTGTTGGGGTTTAGTCACCTTGACCTCCCGGAACAGCTCTAACACCATATTTTCACAAAGTAATGGACTGGAGTGGTCTAGGCCATTACATCGACACTCCATAAATGACAATGTAAACAATATTTAGTGAATTTTTAATACATTTTGAGACCATCAGATCATTGGTAAACATAGTAATTTTATTTTTTTGATCGGCAATGTCCACTTCTTAGGTCCTATCATCTTAGTGTCAGGAGTTTCCGTAGACCTTGAGAAAGTGAAAGATGTAGTTTCCAAGGAACAGTACTATAATATAATTCACATATTATGTTTCATGGGGTATACTAGTATTAAAAATTATTCATCCAAAATTTAATATTCCTTTAAATATCATTTAATTGCATGAAAAATAAGGCTGTGTAATATGAATGGTCAGAGGAATGTGTTTCATCCTTTTAGGAGAGGAGGGGTAATTTGGCATTATCACTGATACTAATTCTATAAAATAATGATATGACCTAAAAAAATACTATGATGCATCAGGTACCAGAACAAGAGCTATACTGATATAATATGCATTAGTATTTACATATGTGTTTCTTCTGTTGGGGGCTCGTGATTGGAATTACTCAGTACCCGACCTTGAGAAAGTTGTTTTAGTTCATGAATTACACTTTTGGAGACCCTATCTACTTGCAGAGAATTATTTGTGGTTCAATGATCACAATAACATCTAGTAGATTGTAATATAGTGGGATATGAATACCCAATAGCACCGGGGGTAGAGTACCTATTGTCTATTGATTTTGATAGACCTTATAAGTCTATGAAAGTAACGATTGTAGCTGATTCTTGGAGCCTAATGACTCAAAATTAAGTGGTATATGAGGATAGTGTACAATGGAATGTCATGGACATATTATTAGAAATACACATTGTCAATTAAGAGGATTATTGTCATACTATCCTCATAATCATTGAAGTGAACTCCACTCTTCTGGAATCAGTTTGATTGTTATAAATATCTGATATTAATGGTCATATCCTATGACAAAGAAAATCAGATGATGAGACATGTTCTAGTTGAACTATGGATGTCAATGATAGTTTACAATTCTATTGGCATGTATGGGACCCAGATGTCATTATATAGGTGTTGATGTAGAAATTACATGCTTCAAAATGGGAAGTTAATCATGATGTCACAAATATGTATCAAGGTATATGATTCCAATATTTGGGTCCCTCAATGAAACATGATATTACCATAATTTTTACGTCATGTTCCCCCTATCAATAGGTGGAGGTGGAACATCATATACTGAAAGGTATTTTTTAGTTGTTATCTATTCTGAAGATAAAACAGGACAATGTTTCGTTGGATTTTGTATCTGGTTTACCAATATTACATCATGTCAAGGATATAATGTGGGATTAATTGATAATTTGAAAACGGGCACTAATTTCATACTTGAGTGATAGAGAATCATAGTAGTTAAGCATAATAGGATATATATTATCGTAGTTGTATACCTTTAGGGATCTACATGGTCTATCATTTTCAAAAGATATTCTCTTCTTATATCACAGTTCTAGTTGGGGTGAAAGAGGTATTGGGTACATATGAGCTTATATGTAAGGTTTATCACCCACAAGCTGATTGATAGATACAGAGTACTATTTCAGTTTTATAGGACATGCTCTGTGTAATTGTCCTTTACATTTGTGGTTTTTTGGACAAAATCATTCTTCTTGTCAATTTTTCTTATAAAAAAATATTTTAGTCCACCAATTAGATGGATACTTATAAAAACATATATAGTATACCTTTTCATTGACCTTCGTTTTATATAGACGTAGGGGAGGAACTAATTCATAAACTTGGATTTTTACATAAGGCTATTGAGTAGGTCCAATTGATCAAAAATCACATTATGGAAGACACGTTTAGACATCAGTACTATGGAAAAAGAATCTAAAGACCTATTGATATTGAGGTAGCTGATCAGGTTTTATTTTGAGTCTTTCCCATGTTCAGTACAATACGTATTCAGAGCCAGTGTATGCTCAGCCCTAGATTTGTTGGACCCTTTTAGGTTGTGGTGTGGGTTTTCCTAGTGGCCTTACAGATTACACATCTATAGAGATATAAGTCTATCCATCATTTTTCCACAAGTTTCACGTATTTTGAAATTATGTATACTACTCACATGCCTTTTAGCACGATGTAGTTTAATTGGATGTGGAGACCTTCTTTGATGATTATCTAGTTCAATTTGTAGAACAGAGAATGAAGTAATTCCAAGGATGTTCTGTATCTTTGCTATAGACAGTGGTAGTACAATAGATTACCTGAAGATACATTGTAATGGGAAGCTGATATACAATCTAGGTAGACAGAACTCTTTACTAATTCAACCTTTGTAACATCATAAGGCCAACTTGATTGTATATTTCAATAAGGTGGATAGGTTTTAATGACCATTATTTTCATGAAAGGTATTGGTTGTTTTAATTTTGTTTCCATTGATTGAAATGAACCTTATAATATCACCCAATATTTTAAAGGGGTTTATGAGGGAGCCTAAGGATTTTTCAGAGCCCAAAACATCGGAAATTATGAAATTAAACTTTTTCGCACTGTTACTAGAAATTATGCTTCAAATCCCACATTATTTCTACAAAACATGATAGATAAATTTGAGGAGAATAAAGATATGGATTTTTTTTCTACAACCATGTGTATCTAGGTGCATGCTCATATATAAAATGAATATTTTTTACAGAGTCATTCTACATGTTTAGGAAACCATTCTAGTTAATTGTACAATGGCTCTGATTGACTGGTATCTTGATCATGGTTTGAGAATACTTTTTCCTTAATATGGTGAAAAACTATTCACCCCAATTTTTTGGATGAAAAATAAAAAATTATATTAATAAGTCCATAAACCTATTTTCTACTTTCTATGCCATTTTACTATCGCAGTAACATGGTTCTTCCTTATTTGAGTTCCCATATCCCTCAATACAATATCCTTAGTATTTTTCATATACAATGTCCAAATCATGAATCATAAGAAGAATTAAATAGATCATTATAAGATCCATATTCTTTTATTTACCTAATTTAGTTTATCATTGGATATATAAATCAATTTAGGTGCAAGCTATTATTCCCAATTTTTATGCCATGTGATTGTTTATTCTATTTCACTGAACCGACATTGAATATAAGGTACAAATCAGATTATTAGTCATTTACGACCCAACGTTAAGTGGTCTCAACATTTAACACCAATGTTTTCATGTTTCTATATCTTTATTTTGGTTTAACATTTCGGAATTTGATGTGTGCCACCCTATAATTTAGTTTTTTAATATTAAATTGACTTATGCACCTTAATATACACCCTTAAATAATTATTTAGTGAATTGAGGATGCCTCCCCTGATCATGGACCCCCTGTGGGAGTGACAAATTAGTTAACGCATTTATAATTAATTGATTAATGTTTTGGAATGCCTCCAAAGAATTCAGATTGATTTATTGTTTAATTTTCCATATCATATGAAATTGTTTAATGAACCCAAGCACTATTAAAGATCATTTCATTCTTTATAAATTTAATATACCATGAAGAAAATTTTTTAATTACCAATGACACATTTTATGAGCCTCATTGATCCATATAAATGGAATTTCCATGTTCTATTTAATTGAAATTATTTATTAAATTGAATGTCATGTTCCTGATGGTTTTAATTCCATGAATGATTGGAGTGAATTAAATAGCCTAATTTAAATGGTTTATAAAATTGTAGGCATGTTCAGACTAATTATTCCATTATTACAAAATAGGTTAAATCAATTTCCTATTCCATGGCTATAATGGGTTTTATAAATAAGTTGATACAGAAGTAACACCTCATTCCAATTAATATATATGGTAACACCATTGATTAATGGTGTTGAACAATGGTAAGGGTTCTATTCGTCATGAAAATTTAGTATCCCTTACATTAGGTGCTGAGCTTGATGTCCCACACCAATGATAATATTGGGATGGTGGGCAAGACACACCACATCCCTTGCTTTGGGTGTTGAGATGACGACTCACCCACAATCATGAGTTATGATCAAGATGTCTCTCACTCATCATGAAATTTAGGGCATGCACCCAATCTCTTGGGCGTGAAGACTCATTGAGACTGGATATAGATGTATGAGTTATGCCTCGATCCAGCCTACTCATTGTAATCCTAAAATACGGAGCGTTCACATGTACATGGTTCATATAGTTGTTTTAAACATATAAATATACTATATATGTTTAATTACTATATATATTTTGACTGATTATACTTCCATTTCGGCCATGAGTTATAGCAAGTGGATCCACCATGTGTTCTTTAGGAACATGATTGTCTTGTAATTTTTTTTATTCATCATTTTTAATTCTTTAATTATATATGAATGTTGTTTTTTTAACTGTGAGAGTAGAATTGATTACTAAAAAAACTGTTGGAAGTGTCTTACAAGGAATTTATCTCAAACAATACATAGACCACCTTTGGTACCTATTTAAATTACTTTCTTGTATGTATGATTAAATTCAACTAACGTGATAGAGATTCTTGACATGATTTACATATACATAATTCATAGGATAAGAATATTGATCATATGCTTGAGATTATAGTGCATCATACTTTCCTTCTTCTTTTTTGCAGTTTTTGAGTAGCATGTTGTATATGAATGTGTCATGTTCCCTTTTTTTATATCAGTATATCATGTATCCATGTTATTACATATCATTGTGAATTTATATTATTATTCAATTATTGAGATATTTATCATCCTACATTTATTTATTGTATCTATTTAAAAAATTATACTATTTTTGAATTTTTATTATTGTTATTTGTGGTGCTACCCTGGTTAGATGGTATAGTCTCCCTAATATACCATCTTTACACCCTTGCTATTAGACTGTAGCCTCTTTTGTATGGGGAGACACACTTGAGGCCATGTGATGCATCAACATTGGACACAGGTAAATTGTATCCTTGGGTGAGATGTTAGATAAATTATGTTATGATTATTATTCAATAAGTTTGAAAAAAATGAATGATCGTTATAAAGTCACTTATTTGCATCTTCAAAATTATAAGAACCATTTCTGTTGGGAGATTCATTCAAATGAATCATACATATAACATCAAAAAAATGATAACAGGGATATAAAGAATATTAACATAATATGATACCACTATCATTAATAATCATTCTATGAGGAAATGTTTGTAATGGAATAATAATAAACCTTAACATATCAATTTTTTTATAAAACAATTTTATTAGTATATAATAATGTAAACAAATTATAAAAAACAAATATGATTGTGATAATTTGATATAATTTAATATTATAAAATTTAATAAATATTAATATGTTTTTTAAATTATTTATTATAATGGTTTTTACTATTATATAATATTTTAATCTTTCCATCTAAGAGTTTCAAATAAAGATATTGGTATCTCTCTATCATTCTTCACACTTATGGGTTCATATTCATAATTTTCCATTAAGCGAATATATTATGAAATTAAATATAAAGAAGAAAAAATTTCATATTTTGTTTTAATTTGGGATTAAATTAATTTTAATATTTTACCATCCATTTGATTCATAATTTAGTTGAAATGAATCAGGTAGTTGAAATTGTATTTAATCATACTTTTAGTAGGGTATTTTTTACATCTTGGTACTTTTTATTTAAAAAAAATTATATTCCATTATCCATACTTCTTTATTTCTTAATTTTTATATGAAATAATTTTTATTTATTTTTAAATTTATAAATGATTTTTTTGTTATTATCTATTTTGTTTTCTCTCCAGTCACATTCTCCCGTTGATTCCATTTATTATCTTTATAAATAATCCATTTCAAAGTTTTCATTATGACACCCTGTGAATTTAGGAAATTTTGTTTCAATGAGATTAAAATTATTTGGTATCATCTGTTGCATACTACACAATTTTATGCTTTCAATATTGTTAGAAACAGATTTTGTGTGTTACACATAACATTTACTTTCTATAAAACACCATTTCATTATTACAATTTTAAAAAAAATATTTATTATAACATAGATGTTAGAAAAGTGGGTATGAAAATGATTAACTGAATTTTCAAAATATGGTTAATAAATGTATATAAAATTATTTCTTTGGTGACCAATTTATTATAAATCAAAATAAAACCTTTCTAAAATAAACTATTTTTTTTTTGTAAAATACAATCAATATGTAAACACGATTGTTTTATCAAAATAGATAAAAAACCAACTCTTATTGGATTATATAAATGAAATATAATTTCAATATATTGTTTAACATTCATACTATATATCTTCAACACATTATGTAAAAATAAATCTATATTTATTCTTAAACATGAATTTTTCTAAAAGTAGTTTTTTCATCTTTTATTGTTAAACATATTCAAAAACTTTTTTTGTATAATTATAAATTATATATTAAAAAATAAATATATTTTTTGAAATATGAATTTAAATTTTATATTTGGATGATATTTTTTTCATTTTTTATAAGTTTCATTATTTTTATGAATGCTGACAAATAATTTATTTTAATTAAAATTTAGAATTTTTTTAATAATTTATTTATATAGTTAAATTATATTTTAAAATTAATTTAAATTATAAATATTTCAAATATAAATTGATAAATATGTTTTCGGTCATTTGAATAAATTTTAAATTGAAATTACATATAAAAACATTTTAATTATTGGAAGATTTTTTCTTTAAAAATTAGTTGTTTCATCCCATATGTGGAATTTTTTTCAAATTAATTTTTACTCATTCTTCTAATTAATTTAAGACAAAATGAATTCCGAATTTGGAATAAAAATTTACAAATATCATAAATAGGACCCATTTATTTGTGGACAATATGAATATTAAATTTTGTAAATTGTACTTAAAAAAATTAAAGGTAAATAAAGTAATTATGTATAAAAAATATTATAAATATATTAAAATGATCATAACACATGACAAAATTTTAATTGATGAAGATAATTTTAACCATTACACATAAGGGTATAAAATGAATTTTTTTAGTTGTCTCTTTTCCCTGAAAATGGCTTAGATATTATTCATATCAATGAATGTGAGAAAAATTTATATGCTTATTTTAGTAAGTATAATATTTTTCAAATGTTTTTAAGTAGAATACATTATCAAAAAAAAATATTTTTCAAAATTCTAAAGGGTATATATAAAACATGAATATTTATTTTTAATATTTAGAAAATAATTATTTATTATATATAATTTGACAATGATCATGATGTAATTACTCAATTAATTAAAATATCAAATAAATGATATTATAAATATTAATATAAATATAATTTAAATTTATTGGGTAGAATAAAAAAAATATAGCTAAAAATAACATAATATGGGTGTTTTAAATGAGTTGGTTTGAAGTTTCATTTATGTATTTATTCATTAAAAGTCAATGTAATGAATTGTGGAAAAATTTAAAATAATGATATTTTCTTAAAATAATATATTATTAAATTATTAAGACATGATAAACAAATTCTATAAGTACAATTTTAATGAGATAGGGTCTAAAATATCATGAATTGTAAATTTATAGTCCAATTGAAACGTTATATTTAAAATTTACATTGCAGCATACCATTACATGTTTTAATGTGTTTTGACCCACTGATTTGAGTATTCAAAGGTTGGATGTCTCTATAGGGTTTTTTAGTGTTTTGAAAAACTTTTTTGATAGTTATTTGGTATTGTTTATATTTTTTAATGGTTAATAAATGTTTGAAGAATGGGTTTCATGGTTTTTGCATCATTTGTTCTTGGTTAATAAAAGTGTGCAACTTATTTCATGGTTTGTGCATGGTTTTAAAATGGTTAAACTAAATGTGAAGACTGGTGGCATGGTTTGTGCACGGTTAAACTATGTTTGTTGCCAAAGTGGTCAATAATTACTGGTTAAGGTGAAGAATTGGTTTTAACTATGCGACCTAGCCCAGGAAACCATGTGAATGATAATTAAAATTTCTAAAAAAAATTGTAATTTCTGTGTAAAAATCCCCAAATTAACACAAAACTCAACCCGCTTGATCATAATACAATCCATAGGGTTATGGAATCCCTCTAAAAAAAATTTATCTCCCCAAATCCATTCATAGTGTATTGTAGAACCAATCGAAGTGGATATATTCTCCTTTGGTGAGTTATTATATTCTTGATCATCAGTCTTCATTCTTCAATTGATTTTGTCTTCCTAAATGTTATGAAATCTTTATATTTTGATTGATCTTGATTTATTAATATATAATTTTATATCTTGGATCTTCTCTATCTTTAATATATTTATATCTTCTTAGATATGATTATCCCCATCGAATGATAAACATGTTAGATTCATAGTGGTCAGATTCTATATTTACCAAGATTGCGTTTTTATGATTTTAATTTTTTTAATAATTCATTATTTAGAGATAATTCAGAGATACATGATTCCTAATTTCTAACAAATTATCAATGAAATTTACACAGTTAATATCTTATAAAATCCTCCTTTACCAAATTCATTTTTAATATAATATTGAATTAATATAATGGAAACAATCGGTATCCTTTAAACCATTTTTGTATTGTTTATTACCAAGTATGTCATTGTTTATTTATAAAGAGAATTAAAATGTGGTATTTTTGAAATTAATGGATTTAGACTAGGTTTAAATTTATTAAATGATATTTCATGATTTAAATTTAATAAATTGAACTATAGGATTTTTTCTAAATAGTTTCAAATAATTCAAATTATAAAATAACAAAAAACTCTTCTGATTTTGTTTTACCATAATTTTTGAATGGGTTACCTTTTTATTTTTTTGATAAATGATTTATTCACATGAAAATATGGTATAAACCCATGTTTTAAATTTTATTCAATTATTGTAAAATTGAAATACATCCATTAAATGACATAGAGATAATTTGAAATGATTAAATGTTTTATAGGCCAGTTTTGAATTTTAATGATGAATTGTAAATGGAAGTTGGTATTATTAACCTTTTGAATATTGAATTATATAAAATGTTTTGAATTAAAATTTATTATTCTTGATGTCCTGGTTGGAACTTTATAATAATTATCCCATGTGATAATCCCTTAATTGTTACTTATTTGATTCTTATACTTCCCATTGTTATTAGGTTTGAAAAGGGGATTATTTAACTTGAGAGATATTACTGGTGAGAGTGATATGTTGATGATAATAACCTATGTACAATCCTCATAACATGTTTTTATCTCAAACCTTATATTAACTAGTCATGGGAACTTGGATACTTAAATGTCAGGAAGAAGTTATATTTTAACTAGTATACTCACACCCTTCTAGTGGTTCAATAGAGAACATGAGCGGTTCAAACTATGGACATGTTAATATTCCCAAACAATAAACAATATGTAATCAAGATTTATGTCAAGAATTCACATTGAGGATCTTTTTAGTTTTATATTTTTAGAGAATTATTCCTTAATAATTACAATAAATCTCCAAAATATCACTGTCAACACTTCTACTATATCCAATCTTTTTCAAAAAATAAAACCCATTAAATAAGACAAGAATTGTTTTCTTGATAAAAGTCTTCTTAAATTATATATTTCTCGAAACTTTTCTTATAACCTGTGCAAAAAATTTCAAAAACATCGGATGAGCATAAAGAACTAAGTATGTGTTATAAAATAATGAATGAAATCATTATTCCATTAATACATATAACTCAATAATAGTATACATTAAAATCATAAAACATAATCTATTTATCTTACCTCATGAAATAATAAGATTTTTGAATAGCACAAAGAAATCATAAATCATAAATGTAACTTATGGTATTAAAAACATGTTTACATATATCTTTCATATATACATAGGGAGTTACATTTGGAATTACCATCATAGTATATTCCCAAAATATCTTAGGAGAAACATTAAAATTTCCCTTTGTCACACTGCCCAATGCATTGGAGAGCTATATTGGCCTTTGCCACTATAGGTTTATCACAAAAACCACATATTTGGATTATCAAACCAAATATCAAATGTCCAAGTACCATTATATAATCATAACACATAAAAGATTTAAATTATCAACATTCCACTCATCAAAAAAATAATCAATTCCCGATATTAAAATTTTCCATCTATTTTAAATACTAGATAAAACATTTAAGAAAGATTTTTTCAATTCAAAGTGTCCCATACCAATTTAAAATTTTTGAAGAAATTAAAATTTTAACTCATAAATTTATACATAAATAATCTTAAAAACAATTTTGAAAACAAGGATATTAATTAGAATGATTTATAAGAATAAATCTTTAAAACACTTTAAAAAAAAATTTATTTAAATGGTCTCTTACCACTTGGTAAAATAATCGAATAAAAATAAATATAGTATAACATTAAAAAAATAATACTATCTTGAAAATAAGGAGATTAATGATATAATATTTCAAATGGTAGTATATAAACTATATAATTTAAGATGGTTTATAAAAACAAATAAATAACAATGGAATATAAATTGAGTCAAAATATCTTACAATGATCATTTCATTAGATTAAGGATAAATCAATAACATAATTATGTGTCAAAAATCAAAATAAACCAAATATAAATGGATTTTATGTGTAAAACTATCAGAGTTCATTAACAAATATTCATGGTATAACAAATCCAACGACATGGATATTTAACTCAATCAATGGATATTGAGCTAATATTTCCGTTATAAAGTTCATATAAATGTTGTAAGAATTTGTCAATGGGGTTATTATGTGTCACAAAATTATATCCACAAAATTGGAAGTAGAAATTAATACATTAATAAATAAAACTATATTCCATACAATTACTAGGAATATTATAATAAATGGAGTATGCGTAATACCCAATGAGTGGAAATTGAGTTTAAAAATTCTCTGAAGAATATTTTACAGCCTAGCGGCGTCACATAGAAATATAGATAATTAGTTGACGAGAGAGAAATGTATATATCATCAAATGGATCTAAAATTAACATAAAATTAGGATATATAATTACATATTCCTATATTAGAAAATTTATATTAAAATTTATATCATAAATGAAGTCTTTAACTAAATGTTGAGGGTGAAATATTTCATTACCATGTGTCTGACATGTCTTGTTCATTATTTATCTACCGGAATAGTAAACATAAGTAACATTAATTAAATAATAACCTTTTTAATGTTTATTATTTCTTTTATATCACTTATTACAATAATTTATTAATAATATAATTATTTATGTTCATATTAATCTTTTCATCGATGTTTGGTACATGAGTCAAAAATAATCTTATTATTATTACAAATAGTCCATGTTGTCAAATTTAAATTAACTCAAGAATTGTATACATGATTTAAATATCATATATATACATTATATATGTACTTATATCCAGTATATATGTATTTATAATGTTTTAAAAAATTTGGATATAATAAAATGAAATGCACCAATCATTGAGATGGTAGGCCCTACGTACGCATGAATGCTACATTCAGTTATTTTTCCTTTATAAAAGAAATAAACATAGATGATAAATAATTATATTATAGTTATATTATAGTATAATTGTTATATATGTTATGTATATTCATTAATTTCATCCTTTATATGTTCCATGTATATCATGAATGAGTCATATCACACTGAGGGGACGGTCGTCCGCACTTCCTCAAATGAAATTATCGTATTTATACAACATGAAAAGCAGAAGGTTATGTTAAAAATGGTAATCTCATAATCATATAGGTAAAATAAGTATACTATATATCATTGGTAATTTTATTTCCATCGTTATAGTCACCATAAGAGGCGGTGGGAGATAATTGAACAATTACCATTTCGTGATGTAGTAGATCACTTTCCACAGAAATGATATGTTCTAAATCCAAGAGACAGAGGAATGTGTGAGTTTAAGTCGAACTATTCTCATAAATACTACCTAAAATATTTAAGATACAATTTTTTATAAAATAATTGAATAAAGAGAGTTATGGTATTGGATAATGGAAAATAAATTAAAGAAGCTTGATTGAAGATATTAACACAAATTGAGTAACTCCTTTTGTTTAAAGAAAAAAGGACTTATTGATTTTCATTATACCAAATTTTTGGCTTCTATAAGAAATATAGAGAATTTAGGATCTTATTTGGGATGATTTTGGATGAGCCCGTGGGGATTGAGAGGTGTGAGTAAGGGTTAGAGATGGTTGTCATAAATAATATGGTGGAGGGGCACTTACGAAATATCTGGAAATATTATTTTATTATAAATTCTATATTGACTATAAATGAGTCCAAATTTAGTTAAATTGAAGCTATGATAAATATAAGTCTAAATAAAGTCATAAACTAATATTTATATAGGTTTTGGATATTTTTTTTAATTCTTATGATTTTTATTTTAATTTTTTTACTCTTACCATTTTATCATGCCTTTAATACATTGAGAATCAAAATAGTTACAAAAACATGAAAAATATCCAAATAAAGATTGAATTGAAAATTTTTAGATGTTTAAAAACTATTTTTCATAATTATCATTTTTGGGTTTTGTATTATTTAATTAAATATTTAAATATTGAAACGTAATTTATGTCAATTTTGATTCAAGTAGTATAATTACTTTTAAAAAAGAACCCACAGCAAGGTGATTACATTGAAAAAACATCATTAATACAAATATTACAAGTAACTATCATCTAAAAAAATTATGACCTAAAAATAAAAAAATACCTTTATTTTTACATTTATAATTTCATTTATTTGAACCCTTTATTAATGAAACAGTCACTGCATCATCATTGTGTAATTATTAAATATATTTAATTACTGTCTAAAAATTATAAATAAAATATCATGATGTAGAAAATATTTTTAAATTTCTAATGAATATTTTTATTCGATGATATCACTTATATATCTGAGTATAAACTTTTTTTAGTAAAAGATATATTTTTATGTTATATCTTCCTTATGATTAAATTAAAAGTAATTAAATATCACTTTCATGCACTAGTGGCACAATGGGGTCCTAAAATCGACCGAAGGATTCCCATTGAGAGACATATCTCATAAAATAGGGCTAGTAAATGTGTTAGGGTAATTTAATCTTATTATAATATTATATTTTTACCATTATTTACCAGAATTACCCATTAACGAAGGTATATAAAATATTTACTAAATTTATTATTTAAAATGTCTAAAAATAAAGGTCATATATTTACCTAATTTGGACATCCTGGTTCCAAATATTGAATCCATTTTTCCAAATTCAAAACACAAAATATTATGAAATTAATTTAAAATAAATTCATGTTTCAAAAAAAACAATCATGTTTTTTATAATTAAAAAGTACTAAAAGATTGATATGTGTTTATATAAAATTTACATGTGAAGTTACTTCCAATGACCAAAATTTTATTAATTGATAAAAATATTATCCAATTACACTTTAAAACAAAATAAATGTAAAATATATCTATATAAATAAATTAGATTAAAATTTAATATATAGTTAAATTTATTAATATAAACTATTCATTTATAAATGAATATTATCATAAAAATACCAAAATATCATCCAATGATAATTTTGATGTCCCAATTCTAAATAAGAATATTATTTTGTCCAATAGGTCTTATAAAATTGAAAACAAACTATGTTTAAAAAAGGTTCTCTATCAAATGATTTTAAAACAACCTTTTAAAAAATATTATAGTTTTTCAGGATTAATATTAGTTGAATTGATTATTTGAAAATCTCAAATTTATTCTATAAGTGTAAAGAAATTTAATAATTATATTTTATTTAGTTATTTTTAGTCTTTATAATAAAATATCTAGGTTCAATCAATCATTTAAAATAATAATAATATAATATCATTATTTTTTGTTATAATTCAATGTTGTGGGAAACAAATAATTTCAAAGAAACATATAGTTGTGTATTCAGTATGATATCAGAAAAAGTGTCTTATTTAAAAAAATATTAATATCTTATTCATAAATATTAATATATATGAAAATTTATAATTCTATTAATACCTCAGTCATTACAACCTTCCCCATTTTTGAAATTGTGTCCTCACAATTATAAAATTGGCCTTGGAAAATACATTTGTTGTACCCCAACAGAAAAATAGACTATAAAAATATCTCTTTAAAAGGAATAAAGATAAGTACAATGGTTACCAAAGATAACACGTACTACGATTCCATGAAAACATGAATATGGAAGAGAAATATAACCATCATGTTCTAATGGAGAGTGATAGTAAACACGATTAGGATAATGTTAGCAAAAAGAAAACCATAAACATTTGATGGGTTAAAGGGATTATAATTACCCAGTAGGAAAAGTTAATGGACAACATTTTTTATTTATATTCCAATTTAGAAATTTGAGGAATTTATTTATGTTATTTAATAAGAACACAATTAAATATAAAATATTTTCATGTAGAGTTTCATCCTTTAATAATTTTCTACCACAAACTCATTTATTCTTCAAACATTGAGTATTCAAGATGACTTGGTCATACCCAAAGAACTATAATCAGATTCTTGAGAATCACATAATCCAAAAAATGGTGGACTATATATTTCACATATCTGTAGAAATTAACCAATAACAAAATTTTTTGTACGATATCAAAAAATCCCCAAAAATGGTAATCCTTTATAAAAATAAATACTACTATTAATCTCAAAAATTAAACAAAAAATACCCAAAGTTCAACAAATTCCATTCAATAAAAAATTTTCCTTAAAATTATTCAATATAATCCCCCTAATATTGAAACCCAAAATTTTAGAAATATTTTATCACCTATTATTCCATGATAAATCATAACATTTATCTCCAAATAACATCAAATAATCATAATTTATCATTATAAAATTTAATTAACCTAATTACATATTCTCTATGATAGGTTATTTATTTAAATAAAATAATCCAAATAGCTATATGTCCCAAATGAAAAATAAATTTTCTAAAATAATATTTCAATATTTACTTTACAAATTAAATCCCATAGTATTCTATTTTCCATAGGCATGTAGTGTTCCCAAAATAGATAACATCCCCCAAAATAACATTTATCACTTAAACACAAAATTATATTCCTATAATAAGGATATCCATTTTATAAAATAGAAGTTTCACAATCAAATTATTCTTGATTCATAAAATCATTTATCTGAAAATAATACTTCATACTAACAATGGAAGACACGTAGAACAGTGTTAGGTGATTCACCCTTATCACCCTTTAATAGTTGGTTCGATTCATCTGCACTTGTCAAACGTGACCGGTTTTCTCCCATCCTATAGGTTTTCCTTTTTATAAAACAATATCATTGATAAAAAATTCCTAAAAATAACAGAATTTCCAAAAAAAATTAACATACCCTACTTAATCCTCTAATTTTATCTAATGCCATTCATTTTTCATCCTAAAATATAAAAACCATTCATCTCCTAAAAAAATGAACACATGAACCCCTATGGATATCCATTATGTCCACACAAGAAAAATTAATTTATCCATAAATAAAATTTTCACATATCAAACATCAGGGTTACATATATTAGAAAAATACTCCCCAAATTAATACAATCATCAAAAGGGAATTAATAATTATAAACATTACAACATTATATAATCTACCAAACCTCTATAAACCATTTTTTATTAACTTTTTATTTATTTACTGCTCTTCATAACCCAGTTAATATATGTCTTCACATTATATATTAATACATAATTCCTAAAAATTGAATATCCTCATCATTTATATATATCATTCCATTGATGGTTCATTATTTATGGATATGAAAATAAAACAAACCTTGAATCTAGATATCATGATCTTTATGATGTTCCATTTTGATTTCTGCATGTTGTCATTATTTAAAAAATTAAAACATCATTTGACTTCTATAATTTCACATTTCAATAGAGTTGTAAAAGTTTTGACCTTGAAATCATATTAAAAAGATACCTTGACCCATAAAATTATTTCAGAAATGAGTAGGTCTTCGATTACTCAAACAATTTCTTGCAGGTGATTTGAATACTCAACAAGTAGTTAAAATCATTTGATCATGAAATTTCCATAGTAGTGATGATCAAATTATTTGGGATGTATAATAAGGTTTGGAATGATCACTATCCTTCCATCTTTAACAATGATCTTTAATCTTCTGAAGAGAATCAATATTTAACCATGAAACACATTTTTTTTATAAAAACAATCCTCTCTAGGGTAAAGATAAAAGAAAAACTTTTATATTACTCTAATATATCTATATCCTTATATCTTAATTATTTAGTTTTTTATTCAAAAAAACATATTTTACATTAACAGTACAAAATATTTCATATGATAACAACCCTCTTGGATATATAAGATCTTTTACTTACATCCAGATAACACTCTGAACTCTAATGTTATCTAAACAGACCTTTGATGCCAACTATAAGGCTATAGCATTAAACATTACCAAATCATTAGATAACTTAAGAATCCATATTTAAGAACTTTTTATGTTAATTGTTCTAGATAATTATGCCATAACTATTACATTAATAATAAAAAAAATTAATATGAACACTTCTACTTTTTTCACAAAAATAAATCTCCGTAAATAAAACATAAATTCATTTCTTGATAAAAATATTCATAAATTCTTTCTTTCTATTACCCTTCCTTATTCCCTGTTAAAGACTTTTCATAAAGATGGGATAAGAATAAAAAATGTAGTAATGTTTATAAAATAATGAATGAAAAAATTAGTCCATAAATTCATAAAAATCAATAAAATAAAAATTTAAAATCATTAAACATTATCTCTTCAACGCCCCTCAGGAAATCATGAGATTTATAATTGGAACATAGAAATCATAAATCAGAATGGTATCATATGGTACACATAAAATACTTACATAATATATTTCACAGCTACATAGGGAGTTACATTTGGAATATGCATCACAGTATATTATCAAATTCTATTCTGAAAGACATTAATGTTAACCTTATTCATGTTACCCAGTACATTGGAGAGCTATCTCGGGCACACCAACCCTAGGTTTATCATGGAACCACCTTTTTTTGGTTCATCACATAACCACCCATAAAATTTCCAAGTACCAATATATAACCATAACAGATAAATAACTGATATTATCCACATTTCACTCATCAACAACAATAAATCATTTCAATATATTGAAATATTCAATCCATTTCCAAAACCATTTAAAACTTTTAAAAAATATATTATTTAATCTAATTATCCCATAAGACTATGAAAATTTTAATGGAACTAACATTTTAATGCATTAATGTCCATATAAATAAATCCTAAACAAAATTTTGAATATATGGATATTAATGAGAAATATTTATAAGAATAGATCAATGGTACATTTTAAAATTTTCTAGATAAACATTACCTTACCACTAGAGAATATACATGAATAAAAATAATTACATAATAACTTTAAAAAAAGCATATAATATGATGAGAATATGTGTATTCATGATATCATATGACAAATCATAGTATATTCACCATATAATTTTAATTCGTGTATAACAACAAATAAGTATCAATGGAATGTATATTGAGACAAACTCCCTTACAAATATCATACCCTTAGATTATGTATAAATCAATGACATAATTATGTTTTAGAAATATAAACACACCCAATATAAGTTGATATTTGATGTAAAACAATTAGAGGTCATTTACACATATTCATGGAAAAGGAAAACTGATTAAATGAAAGTTTTACTCAATTAATGGAGATTGAGCTAGCATTTCCCTTACAATGTTCATATAAATGTTGTATGAATTTTTCAATGGGGTTATTATGTATTGCAAACATATTTCTAAAAAAATGGATGTAAAAATTACACCATAAAAAAATAACCAACTATTAGACTCATAGTCATGGGATTATATAATCAATGATGTATGCGTAAAATCCAATGAGTGGAAATTGAGTTTAGAAATTTCCTTATTAAAATTTAGCAGCTTAACGATGTCAATTAAACATTCAGAAAATTTGTTGACGAGAGAGAAAGGGTTCTATTATCTATTTGATATTAAATGAACAGAAATAAAAATATAGATAAAAATATAATAGTATATTAAAATGGTAATTAAATGATGCCTCATAAATTAAGTCATTATCAAAAAGTGAAGGTTGAAATGTTCCCTTACCTTGTGTTCGACTAGTATTGTTTATTCTTTATCTACCTATATAATAATCTTCAGATCTTTCTAGAAGATTCAGAACATTTTATAATGTTTATTATTCCTTTTTTATAATTTATTCCCTTTCTATAACAATAATATAACTATTCATGGTCATATCGGGTTTTTTCGATGTTAGGTACATGAGTCAAAATTGATCATCTTATAATTGCAAATTTTCCATGTGGTAAAATGTACATTATCTCCAGAATTGTATTACATATTTAAATACCATATGTATCCAGAATATATGTATTTAGATCCAGTATATATGTTTTTATAATAATCCATAACATTTGGATATAAGAAAATGAAATGCACCATTCATGGAGATGGTAAGTCGTGTGTACACATGCGCACTACGTTTATTTCATTTTAATTTTAATGGAATGAAAATAAAATGATAAATATGTATATTATAGTTATAGATTAATATATATTTCATATATTTCACATAATTTCATTAATTCCATCCTTTATATGTTCCATGTATATCATGAATGAGTCATATCACTTTTTGGGGGTGGTAGTCCACATACCCTCAAATGAAATTATCAGATGTATACAACTTGAAAAGCATAAATGTATATTTTAAATTAAAAATTACAGAAGCATAGAGGTAAAATTAATTCCATATATATCATATTTAACATCTGTTCCATCATAAAGGCTTCCACATTAGGCGGTATGATATAATTGAATAATCATCTTTTCGTGAGGCCATAGTTCATAATTCCTTAGAAACAATATGTTCTGAATCTATTATATAGAGGTTTGTATGAGTATAAGTAAACTATATCTCATAAAAAATATTATATTTATGATAATTTTAATGATATAAAAAAACTGAATAATGAGAGATATGGGGTTGGACAAGAGAAACTAATTGAAAGAATCTTGAGAGAAGACATTACAACAAATCAGGTAACTCATTTTGATTTAATCTAAAAGGCCCTCTCAAATCAACTTAACCCCAATGTAAGGCTTCATGGATGACGAGATTAATGTTGTTATATTGTTTTGGAAGAGTTTGGATGAGACAAGGGGGCTTGAGATGTTTGAGTTAATGTTAGAGGTGGTGGACGTTCATAAGAGGGATGAGGGGCACATAAGAATATCTTGACATATTATTTTATTATAAATTATATTTCAATTATAAATGAGTCATAAATTAATTTAGATCTAAGATAAGATTAATATAAGTTAAAATAAAATAACCTAATAATAATTATATAGGTTTTTGATATTTTTTAACACATATTTTTTTATTTAACCCTTTTTTAATCGTACATTTTATCATGAATAGAAAACGTTGAGAAAAAAATAGTTAGAAAAACAATAAAAATATCCAATTAAAGAGTAAATAATAAAGATATAGACTTATGATAAGAATTTTTAATAATCAGATTTTTTTTGTATTTTATAATATTTAATAAAATATTTTATATTTTAATATTTGAATTATTTCAATATTGACACTATTTATGTCATGACTTTTTTTAATAATCCAAATCAACATGATTACTTATAAAACAAGCATAATTTATAAAAAATATAACATGTACATATCTTCCAATGTTATCTTGGAAGACATTAAAATAACAGAATTACATTTAATATAAATTTTAAAATATCATTTATTTGAACCCTTTACTAATGAGGCACTCACTGCATCACAATTGTGTCATAATTAAATTTATTTATTTAATGTATAAAAATTATAAATATAATATCATGATGAATAATATAAATTTAAATTTATAATGAATATTTATAGTAAAATAGATCACTTATATAACATCATGTAAAAATAATTTTAGTAAAATATATATATTTATGTTACATTTTCTTTAAATTTAAATTAAAGCTAATTAAATATCATTCTCATACAGAAGTGGCTCTATGCGGTCCTAAAATTGACCCTAGGATGACCATGGTTGGAAATATCCCATAAAATAGGGTTAGGGAATGTGTTAGTAAATTAAATATTATTGTAACATAATTTTTTTACTCTTATTAACCATATCTACCCTCAACCATGATAAAAAAAATATTTATTGAAGTACTATTCATAATGACTACAAATAAAATTTACCTAATTAATAAATATGTACCTCCTTTTTCAAAATATGAAATCCATTTTTTCAAATTCGAAACACAGAATTCCAATAAATTAATTTAATATTAATTCCCATTGTCAAAACCAAAAAGCATGTTATTAAGAAGTAAAAACAACCAAATGATTGACATGTGTTTATGTTCGATTTCATAGTGAAATTACATCCAATTACAATAAATGGATAAAATGGAAAAAATAAAATCCAATTACACATTAAAAAAATTAAATATATAATCTATCTATATAAAAAAATTTGTTTAAATGACAGTTTTGAATTAAATTTCAATATTTTTTATTGTTCATTATGAAATTAACATTAATTGAAAAATTCCTAAATTTCATCAAATATAAATTTTGATTACCACTTTCTAAAGATGAATATTATTTTGTCAAATATAACATAAAAAATCATAAAAACTTTATGTAAAAATTTCTCTCCACCAAAAGGTGGTAAAATGACCTTCTAAAAAATGTTAATGGTTTTCACACATAAAATCAGATTTAGTCTTATTTCAGTTATATTCATTCATAACAATAAAAAAGGCGAGGATTTAATTATAATTTAAAATAATAATATTATTATTTTATTTTTTTAATAAATCAATTTTTTGTGCAACATAATATTTCAATGAAATCACATGTTGAATATTGAGTATGCTATCAAGAAAATGTTTTCTATATAACAGAAAATTACTATCTTATTCATAAATATAAATAGTTATGAAATTTTATTATTCTATAAATACCTGGGATGTTACACTTGTAGCCAAGAATGTGGGGGAGAATGGTATTGGTTTTTTTAGACCCATGAGGCAATATATAAGCACGAAAAATAGTCATGTTGAAATTTGATTAGATATTTTGAGGTGAAATCACTATCATACCTATTTTGTATAAATGACATATATATACTTGATCTCGATACACGACAAAATTCATTGTAAATATTTTGCACCAAAGTTTCCTTACTTTTTATATTAATTATTACTATCAACTGTTGGTTTATTGTATCTACTATTGTTCGAATATACATCTCGGGTTCATATTAACATCTTTATTGATAATCTAAATATATCATGATAAATGGTTTTCATCTAATTTTATGAAAATATAATTTTTAAAGGTTGAAATTATATATTTTTTAATATCTTTTTAATAAATCTTTGTTAAATTTTTAATCTTTTTTTAAAACAAATCCTTTATCTATTTTATTTTAAACCTCATTTAGAATATTTGAATTTCATTATTATGTAATTGAATATATTATTTGGTGTAATCTTATTGGACTCCTTATCCAACACCCTTCTATTTACTGTTGGTGTTTTCATCCATTTATTTTCTTCTAAAAAGTATATGTGCCCTTTCCCTCTTATACGGTTTTGAGATAGGGTGACCAATAAAGGGTGAATTGGGATATAGTGGGTGGTTAATGACCATTGGGAGAAGGCATTTTTTATTACATACCATTTTTAGTTTTATTAGTGTCCCCTTTTTAGAGACCCAAAGATTGATGTACATGGACATTACATTACTTTTTCGGATTACTTAATACATTACGAAAACAGACACAAAAGGACAGTAATAGTTTAGTGTCTTTGGAAACTCGGAAAAATAATCTTCTAATCATGGTGAAAGATCTTCAACATCTCCCATAAAGATCTTCCCCTTTTTTTCTTTACCTAAATTCTTTCTTTTAATCCTGGGGAAAAGAAAACATATAAAGGGTGAGCTCACATTCTCAGTAAGGGTAATCATGGAGAAAATAAAACAAACCATATACATTTGAACATAAAAACATGAACATAATGTTTAAACATTGAAATCTTGAGCAATGACATAAAACATGGCAGTACGTAAGGCATAGATCATAATAGAACATTGATCATGATAAAATAGCTTGGGAATAAAACTTTTAATTGTGGAAAATCAATAAGCACATGATATGATTTCCATGGTAGCCAAGGCATTGCTGCCATGACCATCTTAGTGGACAAAGTCCCTTCCAGAATCGAGTTCACACCTCGTTTCAGTCCTGTAACACTGAACCAGATTAACTTACCATTCCATCCATGTCTATCTCATGAGATATAAATCTTTACCAAATGCATTGGAGGGAGATATAGGTTACATTTATCTTATAATGAAATCATTCTTACTTGTGCCACAAAATAAACATACATCATTCATAATAACCCAATAAATAAAATGGGTTTCATAAACATCATCCCATCATCACATAATCCATATAAAAGAAATGGATATCATTTCATAATATGAAAAGTGAAACCATGTAAATCATAGAGACATTAAACTTGAAACATACACATATGAAATAATGTCATCTTAGATGGAATATGTTTTTGATAAAACATTTGAAATGAATTCTTGAGGAAAATACCCATTCTTCTTCAAAATCAATTTCTTTTCACAAAATGTCATGAAATTTTAAAAGAAATAGATTTTATTGGATATAGTCATGAAATCGTTTGGAGAAAGCTTCATGAAAATAAAGCTTCATAAAACCTTGAAAATCCTTCCATTCTGTATAAGTTAAAAAAAATTCTTCTTGTAATTTTGTAGGAAAAGTCAAAAAGTACCTCGTAAAAGAAAGATTCCATACATACCATGTAGTAAAGTAAAAAATGGGTAAAAATTACATTAAACATACATAAAAACACTCTTATAAAACATGTACATGGATGATGACAATAACCCCAGTAAATACTTATGTATAAGCAATCTCAGATA
Organism: Viscum album; assembly: GCA_963277665.1. NCBI lineage: Eukaryota > Viridiplantae > Streptophyta > Magnoliopsida > Santalales > Viscaceae > Viscum > Viscum album. The sequence goes on along the minus strand of OY728147.1, from coordinate 1,359,368,925 downwards.
AAAATGAGATTTGAAAAATTATCCCTTACCTTAGGTCTGATATGCTTTATACGTATCTGAACCTCCTGTATAATGATTTAAATAATGTCATTGAATTATTACAAAATCATATTCATTGTTATGATATCATATATGTTTCACTTATCACTTTATATTACCATTTCTTTTGTAAATTCTATGTTAAAGCAGCGTTTTGGGTAAAATTATTTCAATTATCGTATGTGTTTCGACTTGTCGTTCTTGATATTATTACATATATCCTGATTTACATAATTCCAGATTGTAAAAAATGATTTATATATAATATATATTCATCATACACATATATATATATTATAGATCGATAAAAGAAATGGAATACACCGTTCATGGAGACGGTTGGCCATACGTACGCATGAACGCTGTTTTCGTTTCCTTATTGAATTGAATGAAACTAAATAGATGAAATACATATATATATATACATAAATCCAGTAGAATTATTATTTCATATATTTCATTATTATTCATTATATAATATTTATGATCATTCATGTATGGTTAACATGGAGAATGAATCTCATCGCGTCGTGGAGACGGTAGTCCGTACGTACGCACGAGCGATGATATCGTTCCCATAATTGTTGAATAGAATTGGAGTGGCTGGTATAATATGTCAGAATAAGTATGATGTTATAATAACCATATATATTTATTCTTTACACTATTATACCCATCCATTTAAGGTGTTGGTGGAAAAACAGATTTCACCACGGCATGGAGACGGTATTCCATACGTACGCACGCGTGGTGATTTCGTTTTCCGTAGGATGGATAGATGGGGAAATAGGGTTGTTTCATACTTATAATAACATATCATTATATTATTTAAACTGATGTTATTACTTCATAATTAAACAACTAAAGAAGAAGTAGTGGAAGAAGAAATAAAGTTGAAAGAATCGGTAACGGACATTACCTCTTCTTTGAAGCGCCTCTTTGAGACCTCCTCTTAGGGCACTAAAATTGGTCTTTGAAGAATACCAGAAACCCTATTATGTTTATATGGAAGTGGAGAAGATAATTTGGCAGGGGTTTTATGATAATTAAGGCTCAAAGTTGTGTGAAGAAGAGAGGGAGGAGGTTCCCTTTTATAAGGGAGGAGAGGGGCACCTTTGGAAAAAGTAAAATTATTATTATATTATAAAGTAATATTCGGTTTTTAATAGCTCCAAATTGATTTATTTAGAATCTAATGTGGGTATGGGTAGAAATTCTCTCATACAATAGAATTTATAAAATTTTAGGTTTCTATTTTAACCTTATCATTTAGATTTAACCTTCAGTTAAATAATTTTACTTTTACCGTGTCTTCTTGTTTTCTTACACTATAGGGTAAATAAACTTACTATAACAAACCAAAAGAACCAAAAGTTGTTTATTATTAATATATATAACCTTATCTAAGTCATTTGGCAGAACCATAGATTTTTAAGAATAAAATAACAATTAATAATATAATATTTTTTTTAAAAACCATTTTATGTCAATTTTGACACTATTTGGTAATTGATTTTTGTGAAAATCATAACAGAATGATTAGTTCAAAAAAATTTAACTAAATCAAAACTACCATGTAATATTAACCTATAAAAGTATTGAAATTCATAAAAAGTCTCAAATTACATTTATTTGTGTATTTATAAAATCAATTATGTCAATATTTCATTAATAATATAATTAATGCATCATCATTGTGTCATAAATAAATTAAATTATTTAATCTTTAAAAATTATAAATAAAATACCATTATGTAGTAAATATTTTTATCTTTAGAATGAATATTTATAGTCCAATTTATCGTATGTATAACTCTATTTTAAAAATGATTTACTTATTAAACTTTGATATTGTCTATTTTAACCCTTCTTTAAATAAATTAATAGTAAATGTCCTAATCTAATCCAAGTGGGACTAAATGGGTATATTTTATTCCTAAGGTTGTTTATGGTCAAATTAAACTTATCCAATAAAATTAGTACTTGTTTTAGGGTAATAATAATATCATTTTTACCCTTAATTATCCTATTTACTTTTAACCATGGTAAATTAAAGTACAAAGTTACTATTCACCAAAAATTATTTTCATCTCATTGAACCACATTTTAGTCCTTGATATTAACCGTTTCTCTCAGATTATTGAAATTCAATTCACAGAAGTGGTAAAATTTAATTTAAATTAAAAAAACTCAGTTTTCTAACTACCACCAAGTGGTTTCACTATTCATCGAAAATTGGTGTTTTTCAGAAAAATACAAACAATTCAGCCTAAGCATTATTTGATATTCTGAATTCAAAATTGATGTCTATTTTTTCAAATTCATAACATATAAGTGGCATTAATTAATTTTAAAATTAATTCCCGTTATCAAAACAAATAGCGTGTTTTTAAGAAACAATAACTATCAAAAGATTGATACTTGTTTATTTCCAATTTCAAAGTGAAATTAATTCCAATGATCAGCATTGGATTAAATGATAAAATATATTCTAATTAAACTTTAAAATGAATTAAAAAGATAATCTAATAATATAAATTATTGCGATGAAAAAAGTTGTTTTAAATTAAAATATAGTGTGTTTTTACTATTCATTAAAATATGAAAGTTATCAGAATGATATGAAAAATTTATCCAAAGTAAATTTTTATATCCTTATTCTAAAATAGAATTTTATTTTGTCAAATTGAACTTTTAGACATGTCAAAAACAAGATTTAAGGTGGGTGCTTCATCAAAAGGCGGGAAAACTGTAATTTTTGAAAAATACATATTTTACACGAAAAATTTATTTTGTTCTCATACCATATTCTAGAAAATGAGTAAGATGAATAATAATGTTATAAAATTCAAAATTTAGTTTATACTATTCATAATGGATAGTCTATAATAATATTATAACAATATATCGTTGTTTAGTGAAACCTGGTATTGCGTACAACACATGCTATCGAGGAAGGTCGCGATTGCGTGTAATGGAAGCCAAGTTACGGTTGCGTGTTGTGCAAGACTTCTCCATTGTTTCGTATAACAGAATCCAACCATATTTCATTTATAAATTTAATATATATATATACATACACTCAATGTTTCATAGAATAACTACTATCAAAATTGTGTGTAACATGATCCAAGAATAGTGTTGTGTATACTGCAAGCTCATATGGGGTTGTGTATAGTGCAAGGAAATCTTGTTGTAGCTTACAAAATAAGACATCAATGAAATTAAAAGAATATTTTTCATAAAATCTCGGGGTGTTACATTCTACCCCCCTTAAAATGAATTTCGCCCTCGAAATTCATTGGGGTTATAAATCATTTACTATTTATAGAAACCCACATCGTAAAAAGGAATACTAAAACTAAAATTTAAAAACTAAAGTATGAAATGTAATGATTACCCAAATAAACTCATCACTGGGTTTCCATATAAGAGAACATAGGTGGAAATATGGATATGGAAGAAAAATATAACCATCAAGTTCTGATGGAGAGTGGTAGAGAACATGGCTATGAAAAATCCATCAATCACAAAGCCATAGATTTGTGATGATCTAAGGTACCATCTGATTCATCGGATATAAGGTCACTAGGACAACATTTTTGGTTTTCAAGATCATTTCCCTAAAGTTAATGAAATTGGAATTAGAAGATATACTTTCGTGATTTTGTTACAGTCTCACCATTGGTCGTTCTTTGGACAATTTCCACTTCATCTCTTAAAGAAATGAAGTTGAATTTGTCATTCGTGAAGTGTTAGCAGATCATGTGATAGAATGATGGGTCATTCCATCTGTCTGAAACAAAAGGATAGAAAAGTTAAATACATAAGTCGATCTCTATTGCGATTAATCATATATGGTTCCTAAAATGGACTTATACTTCATATATCATACTTCTTAATATAATGAAACTAGTTTCTACTAAATAGGGACTTTCTGTAGGCCAGTGGTAGGAGATAAAGTCATGTCGCACTTCAGTTGTGGGTTCGATTCCCATAGCCTTGTCCGATGCAATGGGTTGTCGCCCGTCCTACAGGTTGTCCTTTTTCTAAAACTACATTACTATAACATCTCATCAATAATATCTAAAAACAATTCTAGTATTAAACAATAGTAACTTGTGTCCAACATAATCCATTCCAATCATTAGGCTTATCTAAAATACTTCGGTCCAAGCTCATAGTATAAAGAAAACAATTACTAAAATGGTTATCTACCAAGAATGTGAATACAAGCATTTATCCCACATATATCATAAGATATATCTTGTTGGTTGTATTCCAAACACATGAATACCTTATTCAAATATTCTATTGAAAAATAAATTACCATATAACCTTAGTGAAAACATGAATACTGTCAAAAGGTAACTCTTTCCACATACCAAAATCCCAAAAACAATCTATATAATCAATCCATAATATCACTTAGTCCTTATATCAGTCATGATCTCATGAATACAATCAAACATCTCATTATCTTCTTATCCCTTCATTATACGCATATCATCTACTTTCCAAAAATATGTGAATAACCTTCCATGGTTACCGGTACCATTCAAGATATACTTTCAAATACTTTAGTAAAAACAATAGTGTAACAATCCTTACATGATTCTTTATTCCATAGTACCATACATTATTCATTGTATACATACAATCATTCCACTAAATTCTTAAATCACTGACTGAGATTCATCATTTCATTCATCTCATATTTCATTTGTAGTCTCTTCATCATCATCCACATAAATACTACTCATATGACCATGCTGATTCTCTTCATGAGATTTTCCCTTAGGTCATTGTTTTTCATAATGCCCATACATTCCACATTTAAAACATCTAATCATTGTTCATGTTGTAGAAATACCATTATCCTTGTCTGTGGTGTTAACTGATCCTTTTCCTTTGCACTTACTAGCTTTGTGTCCTTCTTTTCAACACCCAAATCATCTTCTAGTTCCTTTCAAACAATCTCCCTGATGCCTCTTCCCACATGATTTACATGGGGGAAATTGAACCTTCTTTCCTCTATGATCATCATGAAACTCCATCTTTCTCTTATTATCTGAGTCGTGAAACTTACCAAAGTTGAGATTATTGATCATATTATGAGATTCCTGATTAGGAATAACAACAATGTTTGGACTTCCAAATCCTGTTTCATTTGGTTGCTCAGGAATAATATCATTCCATTGCCCGTCATATCCTCCATTATCATGAATCATCCTGTTTCCAGCCATTTTCTAAAACCCAAAAATAATAGTGTGAGAGGAAAAAATCATGCTATGGAAAACAACATAGTATAGGGGGAGTACCTTAAATATCTAACATCTTAGGTTAAATTCTAAGATTGTTACCGTAGTTCTAGGACTATATCCTATACATATTCTTATCCTTAGGTTCATCCCTAGACATACCTTAGAAATATCTCTAGGGATCTCACTAACATTTTCGCATCCTAGTTTCCAAAGGATGACTAAACCTTTCCTATGATACCAACTATAGAGACCCAAATCTTGAAGTACATGGAAATTACATTACTTTTGTGGAATACTTAATACATAACGAAAAAAGACACACAAGGACCGTAATAGTTTAGTGTCTTTAGAAACTCAGAAAAATAATCTTCTAATCGTGGTGAAAGATCTTCAACATCTCCCATAATGATCTTCCCCTTTTTGTTTATTTACCTAAATTCTTTCTTTTAATACTGGGGAAAAGAAAACATATAAAGGGTGAGCTCAAATGATCAGTAAGGGTAAGCATGGAGAAAATAAAACAAACCATATACATTTGCACATAAAAACATGAACATTATGTTTAAACATCAAAATCTTGAGAAATGACATAAAACATGGAAGTACGTAAGTCATAGATCATAATAGAACATAAATCATGATAAAATATCTTGGGAATAAAACATTTAATTTTGGAAAAACAATAAGCACATGATATGATTTACATGGTAGCCAAGGAATTTCTGCTAAGACAATCTTAGTGGACAAACTCCCTTTCTGAATCGAGTTCACTCCTCATTTCAGTCCTGTAACACTGAACCGGATTAACTTACCATTCCAGCAATATCTACCTCATGAGATATAAATCTTTACCCAATGAATTGTAGGGAGATATAGGTCCCACCCATCTCATAATTAAATCATTCTTACTTGTGCCACAAAATAAACACACATCATGCATAATTACCTCTTCTTTGAAGCGCCTCTTTGAGACCTCCTCTTAGGGAACTAAAATTGGTCTTTGAAGAAGAACAAAACCTCTAGGATGTTTCTATGGAAGTGGAGAAGAGAACTTGGCACGGTTTGGCCGATTTTGAAGGCTCAATGTGGTGTGAGGAAGAGGGGGAGGAGGTGCCCTTTTATAAGGGAGGAGAGAGGCACCTTTGGAGAAACGAAAAATATTATTTTATTATAAAGTCATATTCCTTTTTTAATATCTAAAAATTGATTTATTTGGAAGATAATATAGTGATGGGTCAAAATCCTCTCATCCTATAGAATTTAGACAAGTTTAAGTTTCTATTTTAACCTTATAATTTAGATTTAACATTAAGTTAAATAATTTTACTTTTATCGTGTCTTCTTGTTTTCTTACACTATAAGGTAAATAAACTTACTATAACAAGACAAAGGAACCTCAAGTTGTTTATTATTAATATATATAACCTTATCTAAATCATTTGGCCGAACCTTAGATTTTTAGGAATAAAATAAAAATTAATAATATAATATTTGTTTTAAAAACCATTTTATGTCAATTTTGACACTATTTGGTAATTGATTTTTATGAAAATAATAACAGAATGATAAGTTCGAAAAAAGATAATTAAATCACAACTAACATGTCATATTAACCTATATAATTAGTTAATTCATAAAAAGTCTCAAATTACATTTATTTGGGTATTTATAAAATCAATTATGTCTATATTCCATTAATAATATAATTAATGCATCATCTTTGTGTCATAAATAAATTAAATTATTTAATCTCTAAAAATTAAAAATAAAATAACATTATATAGGAAATAATTTTAGACGTCTAATTAATATTTATAGTCGAATTCATCTTATGTATAACTCTATATTAAAAATGATTTAATTATTAAACATTGATTTTAACTATTTTAACCCTTCTTTAAATAAATTAATATTAAATGTCCTAATCTAATCCAAGTGGGCCTAAATGGTCATATTTTATTCATAAGGTTGTTTTTGGTCTAATTAAACTTATCCAATAAAATTAGGACATGTTTTAGGGTAATAATATTATTATTTTTACCCTTAATTATCCTATTTACTTTTAACCGTGGTAAATAAAAGTAAAAAGATACTATTCACCAAAAATTATTTTCATCTCATTGAACCACATTTTAGTCCTTGATATTAACCGTGTCTCTTGGATTTTTGAAATTCAATTCACAGAAGTGGTAAAATTTAATTTAAATTAAAAACAGTCAGTTTTTTAACTACCACTAAGTGGTTTCACTATTCATCGAAAATTGAAGTTTTTTAGAAAAATACAAAAAATTCAGAATAACAATTATTTGATATTCCAAATTCAAAATTTATGTATATTTTTTAAAATTCATAACATATAAGTGGCATTAATTAATTTTAAAATTAATTCCCGTTATCAAAACAAATAGGGTGTTTTTAAGAAACAATAACTATCAAAAGATTGATACTTTTTTATATCCAATTTCAAAGTGAAATTAATTCCAATGATCAACATTGGATTAAATTGTAAAAATATATTCTAATTACACTTTAAATCCAAATAAACCGATACTCTAATCATATAAATTATTGAGATGAAATAAGTTGTTTTTAATAAAAATATAGCGTGTTTTTACTATTCATTAAAATATGAAAGTGATCATAATAATATGAAAAATTTATCCAAAGTAAATCTTTATATCTTGATTCCAAAGAAGAATTTTATTTTGTCAAATTTAACTTATAGACATGTAAAAATAAGATTTAAGGTGGGTGCGTCATCAAAAGGCGGGAAAACTGCAATTTTTTAAAAATTCATATTTTACACTAAAAATTTATTTTGTTCTCATACCATATTCTAGAAAATGTGTAAGATGAATAATAATGTTATAAAATTAAAAATGTATTTAATACTATTCATAACGGCTAGTCCATAATAATATTATAACAATATATCGTTGTTTAGTGAAACATGGTATTGCGTACAACACACGCTATCGAGGAAGGTCACGATTGCGTGTAATGCAAGCCAAGTCCGGGTTGAGTGTTGTGCAAGACTCCTCCGTTGTTTTGTATAACAGAATCCAACCATATTTCATTTATACATTGAATATATATATATATATACTCAATGTTTCGAAGAATAACTACTATCAAAATTGTGTATAACATGATCCAAGAATAGTGTTGTGTATACTGCAAGCTCATACAGTGTTGCGTAAAGCACAAGGCAATCTTGTTGTAGCTTAAAACACAAGACATCAATGAAATTAAAAGAATATTTTTCATAAAATCTCAGGGTGTTACATTCTACCCCCCTTAAAATGAATTTTTCCTTCGAAATTCATCGCAGTTATAAATCGTTTACTATTTATAGAAACCCACATCATAAAAAAGAATACTAAAACATAATTTTAAAAACTAAAGTATGAAATTTAATGATTACCCAAAGAAACTCATCATTGGGTTTCCATATAGGAGAACATAGGTGAAAATATGGATATGGGAGAAAAATCTAACCATCAAGTTCTGATGGAGAGTTGTAGATAACATAGCAATGAAAAATCCATCAATCACAAAGCCATAGATTTTTGATGATCTAAGGTACCATCTGATTCATCGAATATAAGGTCACTAGGACAACATTTTTGGTTTTAAAGATCATTTCCTTAAAGTTGATGAAATTGTAATTAGAATAAATACTTTCGTGATTTTGTTACAGTCTCACCATTGGTCGTTCTTTAGACAATTTCCACTTATTCTCTTAAAGAAATGAAGTTGAATTTGTCATTCGTGAAGTATTAGCAGATCATGTGATAGAATGAAGGGTCATTCCATCTGTCTCAAACAAAAGGTTAGAAAAGTTAAATACATAAGTCCATATATAGTGAGATTAATCATATATGGTTCATAAAATGGGTTATACTTCATATATCATAATTCTTAATATAATAAAACTAGTTTCTACTAAATAGGAACTTTTTGTAGGCCAGTGGTAGGCGATAAAGGCATGTCGCACTTCAGTTGTGGGTTCGATTCCCACAGCCTTGTCCGACGTGATGGGTTGTCGCCCGTCCTACAGGTTGTCCTTTTTATAAAACTACATTACTATAACATCCCATCAATAATATCGAAAAAAAATATGAGCCTTAAACAATACTAACTTATGTCCAACATAATCCATTCCAATCTTTAGGCTTATTTAAAATACTTTGGTCCAAGCTCATAGTATAAAGAAAACAATTACTAAAAAGGTTATCTACCAAGAATGTGAATACAAGCATTTATCCCACATATATCATAAGATATATCTTGTTGGTTGTAGTCCAAACACATGAATAACTTAGGCATATATTCTCTTAAAAAATAAATTACCATAGAACCTTAGTGAAAACATGAATACTGTCAAAAGGTAACACTTTCCACATACCAAAATCCCAAAAAAATCTATATAATCAAACCATAATATCACTTAGTCCTTATATCAGTCATGAGATAATGAATACAATCAAACATCTCATTATCTTCTTATCCCTTCATTATGCGCATATCATCTACTTTCCCAAAATATCTGAATAACCTTCCATGGTTACCGGTACCATTCAACATATACTTTCAAATACTTTAGGAAAATCAATAGTGTAATAATCCTTGGATGATTCTTTATTCAATAGTACCATACAGAATTCTTTATAAACATACAATCATTCCACTAACTTCATAAACCATTGATTGAGCTCCATCATTTCTTTCATCTCATATTTCATTTGTAGTCTCTTCATCATCATCCACATAAATACTACTCATATGACTATGTTGATTCTCTTCATGAGATTTTCCCTTAGGGCATTGGTTTGCATAATAACCATACATTCCACATTTAAAACATCTAATCATTATTGACTTCGTAGCAATACCATTATCCTTGTTCATGGTGTTAACTGAACCTTTTCCTTTGCACTTACTGGATTTGTGTCCTTCTTTTCCACACCCAAAGCATCTTCGAGTTCCTTTGAATCAATCTCCTCGATTCCTCTTCCAACATGATTTACATGAGGGAAATTGAACTTTCTTTCCTCTATGATCATCATGAAACTCCATATTTCTCTTATTATCTGAGTCGGGAAACTTACCAAAGTTGATATTATTGATCATATTATGAGATTGCTGATTTGGAATAATAACGATGTTTGGACTTCCAAATCCCGTTTCATTTGGTTGCTCATGAAGAATATCATTCCATTGTCCGTCATATCCTCCATTATCGTGAATCTTCCTATTTCCAGCCATTTTCTAAAACCTAAAAAGAATAGTGTGAGAGGAAAAAATCATGATATGGAAAACAACAAAGTAAATGGGGAGTACCCTCAATATCTAACATCTTAGGTTAAATTCTAAGATCGTTAACCTAGTTCTGGGACTATATCCTATACGTATACTTATCCTTAGGGTCATCCCTAGACATACCTTAGAAATATCTATAGGGATCTCACTAATGTTTTTGCATACTAGTTTCCAAAGGTTGACTAAACCTTTCCTTTGATACCAACTGTAGAGACCCAAATCATGACGTATATGGAAATTACATTACTTTTGCGGAATACTTAATACATAACGAAAAAAACACACAAGGACCGTAATAGTTTACTGTCTTTGGAAACTCAGAAAAATAATCTTCTAATCGTGGTGAAAGATCTTCAACATCTCCCATAAAGATCTTCCCATTTTTGTTTCTTTACCTAAATTCTTTCTTTTAATCCTGGGGAAAATAAAGCATATAAAGGGTGATCTCAAATTCTCAGTAAGTGTAAGCATGGAGAAAATAAAACAAACCATATACATTTGAACATAAAAACATGAACATAATGTTTAAACATCAAAATCGTGAGCAATGACATAAAACATGGAAGTACGTAAGGCATAGATCATAATATAACATCAATCATGATAAAATAGCTTGGGAATAAAACTTTTAATTGAGGAAAAACATTAAGCACATGATATGATTTCCATGGTAGCCAAGGCATTGCTGCCAAGACCATCTTAGTGGACAAAGTCCCTTTCTGAATCGAGTTCACTCCTCGTTTCAGTCCTGTAACACTGAACCGGATTAACTTACCATTCCATCCATGTCTATCTCATAAGATATAAATCCTTACCCAATGCATTGAAGGGAGATATAGGTCCCACCCATCTCATAATGAAATCATTCTTACTTGTGCCACAAAATAAACATACATCATTCATAATAACCCAATAAATAAAATGGGTTTCATAAACATCATCCCATCATCACATAGTCCATATAAAAGAAATGGATATAATTTCATAATAAGAAAAGTTAAAACATGTAAATCATAAGACATTAAACTTGAAACATACACATATGAAATAATTTCATCTTAGATGGAAAATGGTTTTGATAAAACATTTGAAATGAATTCTTGAGGAAAATATCATTTCTTCTTCAAAATCAATTTCTTTTCAAAAAACGTCATGCAATTTTAAAAGAAATAGATTTTGTTGGATACAGTCATGAAATAGTTTGGAGGAAGCTTCATGAAAATAAGGCTTTATAAAACTGTGAAAATCCTTTCCTTCCGTATAAGTTAAAAAAACATTCTTCTCGTACTTTTGCCAGAAAAGTCAAAAAGTACCTCGTAAATGAAAGATTACATACATAACATGTAGTAAAAGTAAAAAATGGTTTAAAAGGACATTAAAAATACATAAAAATACTTTTATAAAACATTTACATGGATGATAATAATAAACCATGTAAATAATTACGTATAAGCAATCACAGATGAAAATAATATTTGCAAAATTATCTCTTACCTTAGGTCCGATATGCTTCGTACATATCTGAACCTCTTGTATAATGATTTAAATAATTTCATTAACTTATTAAAGAATCATATTCATTGTTATGATATCATATATGTTTCACTTATGAATTTATATTATCCGTTCTTTTGTAAATTTCATGTTAAAGCAGCGTTTTGGGTAAAATCATTTCATTTATCGTATGTGTTTTGACTTGTCGTTCTTGATATTATTACTTATATCATGATTTACATAATTCCAAAATTAAAAAATGATTTATATATAATATATATTCATCATATACATATATATATTACAGATCGATAAAAAGAATGAAATACACCGTTCATGGAGACGGTAGGCCGTATGTACGCATGAACGTTGTTTTCGTTTCTTTATTGAATTGAATGAAACTAAATAGATGACATACATATATATATATACATAAAACCAGTAGAATTATTATTTCATATATTTCATTATTATTCATTATATAAACTTTATGATCATTCATGTATGGTTAACATGGAGAATGAATCTAATCACGTCGTGGAGACGGTAGTCCATACGTACGCACGAGCGATGATATTGTTCCCATAATTCTTGAATACAATTGGAGTGGATGGTATAATATATCATAATCAGTATGATGTTATAATAATGATATATATTTATTCTTTACACCATTATACCCATCCATGTAAGGTGTTGGTGGAAAAACAGATTTCACCACGGCGTGGAGACGATATTCCGTACGTACACACGCATGGTGATTCTGTTTTCCATAGGATGTATAGATGGTGAAATAGAGTTGTTTCATACTTATAATAACATATAATTATATTATTTATACTGATGTTAATACTTCATAAGGATACAACTAAAGAAGAATAAGTGGAAGAAGAAATAAAGTTGAAAGAATCGGTAACGGACATTACCTCTTCTTGGAAGCGCCTCTTTGAGACCTCCTCTTAGGGCATTAAAATTGGTCTTTGTAGAAGACCAGAACATCTAGGATGTTTCTATGGAAGTGGAGAAGATACTTTGGCAGGGTTTGGCCGATCTTGAAGGCTCAATGTGGTGTGAGGAAGAGGGGGAGGAGGTGCCCTTTTATAAGGGAGGAGAGGGGCACCTTTGGAAAAACTAAAAATATTATTTTAGTATAAAGTCATATTCCGTTTTTAATAGCTCAAAATTGATTTATTTAGAAGATAATACGGGGATGGGTCAAAATCCTCTCATCCAATATAATTTAGACAAGTTTATGTTTCTATTTTAACCTTATCATTTAGATTTAACATTAAGTAAAATAATTTTACTTTTATCGTGTCTTCTTGTTTTCTTACACTATAAGGTTAATAAACAAACTATAACAATCCAAACGAACCCAAAGTTGTTTATTATTAATATATATATCCTTATCTAAATCATTTGTCCGAACCTTAGATTTTTAGGAATAAAATAACAATTAATAATATAATATTTGTTTTAAAAACCATTTTATGTCAATTTTGACACTATTTGGTAATTGATTTTTATGAAAATAATAAAAGAATGATAAGTTCAAAAAAAGATAATTAAATCAACACTAACATGTCATATTAACCTATATAATTAGTGAAATTCATAAAAAGTCTCAAATTACATTTATTTGGGTATTTATAAAACCAATTATGTCAATATTTCATTAATAATATAATTAATGCATCATCTCTGTGTCATAAATAAATTAAATTATTTAATCTCTAAAAATTAAAAATAAAATACCATTATGTATTAAATAATTTTAGACTTCTAATGAATATTTATAGTTGAATTCATCTTATGTATAACTCTATATTAAAAATGATTTAATTATTAAACATTGATTTTAACTATTTTAACCCTTCTTTAAATAAATTAATATTAAATGTCTTAATCTAATCCAAGTGGGCCTAAATGGTCATATTTTATTCCTAAGGTTGTTTTTGGTTGAATTAAACTTATCCAATAAAATTAGGACTTGTGTTAGGGTAATAATAATATCATTTTTACCCTTAATTATCCTATTTACTTTTAACAGTGGTAAATAAAAGTAAAAAGTTACTATTCACCAAAAATTATTTTCATCTCATTGAACCACATTTTAGTCCTTGATATTAACCATGTCTCTTGGATTTTTGAAATTCAATTCACAGAAGTGGTAAAATTTAATTTAAATTAAAAACACAGTTTTTTAACTACCACTAAGTGGTTTCACTATTCATCGAAATTTGATGTTTTTCAGAAAAATACAAAACATTCAGCCTAATAATTATTTGATATTCAGAATTCAAAATTTATGTCTATTTTTAAAAATTCAGAAAATATAAGTGGCATTAATTAATTTTAGAATTAATTCCCGTTATCAAAACAAATAGCGTGTTTTTAAGCAATAATAACTATCAAAAGATTGATACTTGTTTATATTCAATTTCAATGTGAAATTAATTACAATGATCAACATTAAATTAACTTGTAAAAATATATTCTAATTACACTTTAAAACAAAAAAAAATATAATCTAATCATATAAATTATTGCGATGAAATAAGTTGTTTTTAATAAAAATATAGCGTGTTTTTACTATTCATTAAAATATGAAAGTTGTCATAATAATATGGAAAATTTATCCAAAGTAAATTTTTATATCTTGATTCCAAATAAGAATTTTATTTTGTCAAATTGAACTTATACACATGTCAAAACAATATTTAAGGTGGGTGCATCATTAAAAGGCGGGAAAACTGCAATTTTTTAAAAATTCATATTTTACACGAAAAATTTATTTTGTTCTCATACCATATTCTAGAAAATGTGTAAGATGAATAATAATGTTATAAAATTAAAAATTTAGTTAATAATATTCATAACGGGTAGTCCATAATAATATTATAACAATATATCGTTGTTTAGTGAAACCTGGTATTGCGTACAACACACGCTATTGAGGACGGTCACGATTGCGTGTAATGCAAGCCAAGTCAGGGTTGCGTGTTGTGCAAGACTCCTCCATTGTTTTGTATAACAGAATCCAACCATATTTCATTTATACATTGAATATATATATATATATATACACACTCAATGTTTCGTAGAATAACTACTATCAAAATTGTGTATAACATGATCCAAGAATAGTGTTGTGTATATTACAAGCTCATACGGTGTTGTGTATAGCGCAAGGCAATCTTGTTTTAACTTAAACAACAATACATAAATGAAATTAAAAGAATATATTTCATAAAATCTCAGGGTGTTACATTCTACCCCCCTTAAAATGAATTTTTCCCTCGAAATTCATCACGGTTATAAATCGTTTACTATTTATAAAAACCCACATCCTAAAAAAGAATACTAAAACTTAATTTTAAAAACTAAAGTATGAAATTTAACGATTACCCAAAGAAACTCATCACTGGGTTTCCATATAGGATAACCTAGGTGAAAATATGGATATGGAAGAAAACTCTAACCATCATGTTCTGATGGAGAGTGGTAGAGAACATGGCTATAAAAAAGCCATAAATCACAATGCCATAGATTTGTGATGATCTAAGGTACCATTTGATTCATCGAATATAAGGTCACTAGGACAACATTTTTGGTTTTCAAGATCATTTCCTTAAAGTTGATGAAATTGTAATTAAAAGAAATATTTTCGTGATTTTGTTACAGTCTCACTGTTGGTCGTTCTATGGAAAATTTCCACTTCTTCTCTTAAAGAAATGAAGTTGAATTTGTCATTCGTGAAGTGTTAGCGGATCATGTGATAGAATGAAGGGTCATTCCATCTGTCTCAAACATAAGGTTAGAAAAGATAAATACATAAGTCCATCTATAGTGAGATTAATCATATATGGTTTCTAAAATTGGATTATACTTCATATATCATACTTCTTAATATAATAAAACTAGTTTCTACTAAATAGGAACTTTATGTAGGCCAGTGGTAGGAGAAAAAGGCATATCGCACTTCAGTTGTGGGTTCGATTCCCACAACCTTGTCCGACATGATGGGTTGTCGCCCATCCTACAGGTTGTCCTTTTTCTAAAACTATATTACTATAACATCCAATCAATAATATCGAAAAAAAATTCTAGCCTTAAAAAATACTAACTTATGTCCAACATAATCCATTCCAATCTTTAGGCTTATCTAAAATACATTGGTCCAACCTCATAGTATAAATAAAACAATTACTTGAAAGGTTATCTACCAAGAATGTGAATGCAAGAATTTATCCCACATATATCATAAGATATATCTTGTTGGTTGTATTCAAAACACAATAATACCTTAGTCATATATTCTCTTGAAAAATAAATTACCATAGAACCTTAGTGAAAACTTGAATATTGTCAAAAGGTAACTCTTTCCACATACCAAAATCCCGAAAAATCTATATAATCAAACCATAATATCACTTAGTCCTTATATCAGTCATGAGATCATGAATACAATCAAACATCTCATTATCTTCTTATCTCTTCATTATGCACATATCATCTACTTTCCAAAAATATATGAATAACCTTCCATGGTTACCGGTACCATTCAACATATACTTTCAAATACTTTAGGAAAATCAATAGTGTAACAATACTTAGATGCTTATTTATTCCATAGTACCATACATTATTCTTTATAAACATACAATCATTCTACTAACTTCATAAACCACTGACTGAGCTTCATCATTTCTTTCATCTCATATTTCATTTGTAGTCTCTTCATCATCATCCACATAAATACTACTCATATGACTATTCTGATTCTCTTCATGAGATTTTCCCTTTAGTCATTGGTTTGCATAACGCCTATATATTCCACATTTAAAACATCTAATCATTGTTGATGTTGTAGCAATATCATTATCCTTGTCCATGGTGTTAACTGAACCTTTTCCTTTTCACTTGCTGGCTTTGTGTCCTTCTTTTCCACACCCAAATCATCTTCGAGTTCCCTTGAAACAATCTCCCCGATGCCTCTTCCCACATGATTTACATGAGGGAAATTGAACGTTCTTTCCTCTATGATCATCATGAAACTTCATATTTCTCTTATTATCTGAGTCGGGAAACATACCAAAGTTGAGATTATTGATCATATTATGAAATTGCTGATTTGGCATAATAAAGATGTTTAGACTTCCAAATCCCATTTCATTTGGTTGCTCATGAAGAATATCATTCCATTGTCCGTCATATCCTCCATTATCATGAATCTTCCTATTTCCAGCCATTTTCTAAAACCAAAAAAGAATAGTGTGAGAGGAAAAAATAATTCTATGGAAAAAAACATAGTAAATGGGGAGTACCCTCAATATCTAACATCTTAGGTTAAATTCTAAGATCGTTACCCAAGTTCTAGGACTATATCCTATACGTATACTTATCCTTAGGGTCATCCCTAGACATGCCTTAGAAATATCTCTAGGGATCTCACTAACATTTTCGCATCCTAGTTTCCAAAGGTTGACTAAACCTTTCCTCTGATACCAACTGTAGAGACCCAAATCTTAACGTACATGCACATTACATTAATTTTTCGGAATACCTAATACATAACAAAAAAAGACACACAAGTACCGTAATAGTTTACTATATTTGGAAACTCAGAAAAATAATCTTCTAATCATGGTGAAAGATCTTCAACATCTCCCATAAGGATCTTCCCCTTTTTGTTTCTTTACCTAAATTCCTTCTTTTAATCCTGGGGAAAAGAAAACATATAAAGGGTGATCTCAAATGCTTAGTAAGGGTAAGAATGGAGAAAATAAAACAAACCACAAACATTTGAACATAAAAACATGAACATATTGTTTAAGCATCGAAATCTTGATCAATGACATAAAACGTGGAAGTACGTAAGGAATAGATCATAATATAACATCAATCATGATAGAATAGCTTGGGAATAAAACTTTTAATTGAGTAAAAACATTAAGCACATGATATGATTTCCATGGTATCCAAGGCATTTCTGCCAAGACCATATTAGTGGACAAAGTCCCTTTCTGAATCGAGTTCACTCCTCATTTCAGTCTTGTAACACTGACCGGATTAACTTACCATTCCAGCCATGTCTATCTCATGAGATATAAATCCTTACCCAATTAATTGGAGGGAGATATAGGTCCCACCCATCTCATAATGAAATCATTCTTACTTTTTCCACTAAATAAATATACATCATTCATAATAACCCAATAAATAAAATGGGTTTCATAAACATCATCCCATCATCAAATAATCCATATAAAAGAAATGGATATCATTTCATAATAAGAAAATTGAAACCATGTAAATCATATACAAAATAAACTTGAAACCTGCACATATGAAATAATTTCATCTTAGATGGAAAATGGTTTTGATAAAACATTTGAAATGAATTCTTGAGGAAAATATCTTTTCTTTTTCAAAATCAATTTCTTTTCACAAAAAGTCATGAAATTTTAAAAGAAAGAGATTTTTTTGGATATAGTCATGAAATCTTTTGGAGGATGATTCATGAAAATAAGGCTTTATAAAACCGTGAAAATCCTTTTATTCCGTATAAGTTAAAAAAAACAATCTTCTCGTACTTTTGCCGGAAAAGTCAAAAATTGCCTCGTAAAAGAAATATTTCATACATACCATGTAGTAAAAGTCAAAAATGGGTAAAAAGGACATTAAACATACATAAAAACACTTTTATAAATCATGTACATGGATGATAACAATAACCCCAGTAAATACTTACGTATAATCAATCTCAGATAAAAATGAGATTTGCAAAATTATCCCTTACCTTAGGTCTGATATGCTTCGTATGTATCTGAACCTCCTGTTTAATGATTTAAATAATGACTTTGACTTATTAAAGAGTCATATTCATTGTTATGAAATCATATATGTTTCACTTATGACTTTATATTACCCGTTCTTTTGTAAATTCCATGTTAAAGCAGCGTTTTGGGTAAAATCATTTCATTTATCGTATGTGTTTCGACTTGTCATTCATGATATTATTACTTATATCATGATTTACATAATTCCAGAATGTGAAACATGATTTATATATAATATATATTCATCATATAAATATATATATTATAGATCGATAAAAGAAATGAAATACACCGTTCATGGAGACGGTTGGACGTACGTACGCATGAACGATGTTTTCGTTTCCTTATTGAATTGAATGAAACTAAATAGATGACATACATATATATATATATATATAAATAAATCCAGTATCATTATTATTTCATAAATTTCATTATTATTCATTATATAATCTTTATGATCATATATGTATGGTTAACATGGAGAATGAATCTCATCGCGTCGTGGAGACGGTAGTTCGTACGTACGCACGAGCGATGATATAGTTCCCTTAATTATTGAATAGAATTGTAGTGGATGGTATAATATATAAGAATCAGTATGATGTTATAATAACCATATTTATTTATTCTTTACACCATTATACCCATCCATGTAAGGTTTTGGGGGAAAAACAGATTTCACCACGACGTGGAGACGGTATTCCGTACGTACGCATGCGTGGTGATTTCGTTTTCTGTAGGATTGATAGATGGTGAAATAGGGTTGTTTCATACTTATAATAACATATCAGTATATGAGTTATACTTATGTTATTACTTCATAATGAAACAACTAAAGAAGAATAAGTGGAAAAAGAAATAAAGTTGAATGAATCGGTAACGGACATTACCTCTTCTTTGAAGCGCCTCTTTGAGACCTCCTCTTAGGGCACTAAAATTAGTCTTTGAAGAAGACCAGAACCTATAGGATGTTTCTATGGATGTGGGGAAGATAATTTTTCAGGGTTTGGCCAGCTTGAAGGCTCAATGTGGTGTGAGGAAGAGAGAGAGGAGGTCCCCTTTTATAAGGGAGGAGAGGGGCACCTTTGGAAAAACTAAAAATATTATTTTATTATAAAGTCATATTCGGTTTTTAATAGCTCCAAATTGATTTATTTCGAATATAATGTGGGTATGGGTCGAAATAATCTCATCCAATAGAATTTAGACAAGTTTATATTTCTATTTTAACCTTATCATTTATATTTAACCTTAAGTTAAATAATTTTACTTTTACTGTGTCTTCTTGTTTACTTACACTATAAGGTTAATAAACTTACTATAACAAGAAAAACGAACCCCAAGTTGTTTATTATTAATTTATATAACCTTAGATAAGTCATTTGGCCTATCCTTAGATTTTTAGGAATAAAATAAAATTAATAATATAATATTTGTTTTAAAAACCATTTTATGTGAATTTTGACACTATTTTGTAATTGATTTTTGTGAAAATCATAACAGAATGATTAGTTCAAAAAAAGTTAATTAAATAAAAACTAACATGTAATATTAACCTATAAAATTATATAAATTCATAAAAAGTCTCAAATTACATTTATTTGGGTATTTATAAAATCAAATATGTCAATATTTCATTAATAATATAATTATTGCATCATCTTTGTGTCATAAATAAATTAAATTATTTAATCTCTAAAAATTATAAATAAAATACCATTATGTAGGAAATAATTTTAAATTTATAATGAATATTTATAGTTTAATTTATATTCTTTATATCCCTATATTAAAAATGATTTACTTATTATACTTTGATTTTAACTATTTTAGCACTTCTTTAAATAAATTAATATTAAATGTCCTAATCTAATCCAAGTGGGCCAAAATGGTCATATTTCATTCCTATGGTTGTTTTTGGTCGAATTACACTTATCCAATTAAATTAGGACATGTTTTAGGGTAATAATAATATCAATTTTACCCTTAATTATCCTATTTACTTTTAACCGTGATAAATAAAAGTAAAAAGTTACTATTCACCAAAAATTATTTTCATCTAATTGAACAACATTTTAGTCCTTGATATTAACCGTGTCTCTCGGATTTTTGAAATTCAATTCACAGAAGTGGTAAAATTTAATTTAAATTAAAAAGAGTCAGTTTTTTAACTACCACTAAGTGGTTTCACTATTCATCGAAAATTGAAGTTTTTCAGAAAAATACAAAACAAATCAGCCTAAGAATTATTTGATATTCCAAATTCAAAATTTTTTTCTATTTTTCCAAATTCATAAAATATAAGTGGAATTAATTAATTTTAAAATTAATTCCCCTTATCAAAACAAATAGCGTGTTTTTAAGAAACAATAACTATCAAAATATTGATACTTGATTAAATCCAATTTCAAAGTAAAATTAATTCCAATGATCAACATTGGGTTAAATGGTAAAAATATATTCTAATTACACTTTAAAACCATTTAAAAAGATAATCTAATGATATAAATTATTGTGATTAAATAAGCTGTTTTTAATTAAAATATAGCATGTTTTTAATATTCATTAAAATATGAAAGTTATCATAATAATATGAAAATTTTATCCAAAGTAAATTTTTATATCCTGATTCAAAAGAAGAATTTTATTTTGTCAAAATCAACTTATAGAAATGTCAAAAACAATATTTAAGGTGGTTGCTTCATCAAAAGGCGGGAAAACTGCAATTTTTTAAAAATACATATTTTACATGAAAAATTTATTTTTTTCTCATACCATATTCTAGAAAATGTGTAAGATGAATAATAATGTTATAAAATTCAAAATGTAGTTAATACTATTCATAATGGCTATTCCATTATAATATTATAATAATATATCGTTGTTTAGTGAAACCTGGTATTGCGTACAACACACGCTATCGAGGAAGGTCGTGATTGTGTGTAATGCAAGACAAGTCAAGGTTGCGTGTTGTGAAAGACTCTTCCATTGTTTAGTATAACATAATCCAACCATATTTAATTTAAACATTGAATATATATATATATACACTAAATGTTTCGTAGAATAACTACTACCAAAATTGTGTGTAACATGATCCAAGAATAGTGTTGTGTATACCGCAAGCTCATACGGTGTTGCGTATAGCGCAAGGCAATCTTTTTGTAGCTTACAACACAAGACATCAATGAAATTAAAAGAATATTTTTCATAAAATCTCGGGGTGTTACATCCTTGTACTTGAAATGTATGTATTAATTGATATATTTCTCTTGATTTTTTCAAATAGTACACTATTATTGTAATTATTTTGGGGTAAAACGTTCATATTGGTTATTTATTTATTTTTTAGTGGTTATCTACAACCCTTTGTGATTGTGAACTCTCTTTTAATTAGTGGATAATAAACTCGATTACTACATTAGTTGTTCTGCTGTGTTGGCTCTTTATAAATATAACCAAATCATGACTTTCATTAAAGGGAAATACCTGAATTTGAAATCCTTATGTTATCTGGGGTAATTAATGGTAGAAATGATATTAATAATCTGTCCCAATACAAGAGTTATTATATGAGGGGTGCTTGATCATCACCCTTTCATATAGAGACTTGAGTTACCTTGGGTGGTGAGACTTGATTCTTTATTTTGGGATATTTTATTTCTATTGATAAATTATATTTAAATTCCCAATGAAAATATCATTGATTTAGGGAATATATTATGAGTTTATAAAACAATATTGAATGATGACCATAGTGACACAATATTTTCACATTATGGTAAAATTTGAGTAATTAATTACGATGATTTTGAAATCCATCCATGAACAGTTTTGAGGTTGCTCTATGGTTGACCTACCTTTACGACAAATCCTCTTATAATTCTAACATGATTCTAAAATAGAAACCATATTCAATTTCTTACAATTTAATTCACTTATGTGATCTCGGTTATGTGGGTTATGGATATGGGTTATCTCATTCCCTCATTTAGTTATTTCTAATTTAACCCCTTGTTAATAATTTTGTGTCCCTTGTTAATACTAACTTGTCTCTTAAAACACGTTTAAGTTAGTTATTTGAGAAATGTTTTAAAATATGATAATGTGATTATTATGAAATGTTTGGTTTATAAAATCTATTTATCGTAGACTATTATATGATGTGGTAAAATAAATTTTTTATAATAAATTTTGTTTTGTAATGTATTTAAATTGAAACGGATTGATTAATCAGTAAAATTCGTTTATTCTCTTGAAACCATGAAATAATTTTAATACAACCATAAAGGATTTTTAATATTAGATATATTTATAACAAGATTAATAATTTTGAAAAAAAAAGATTAATATTTTATAAATAGTGATATCTTGTACATTTTGAAATCAATAATGTTTTGATTAAAATGATTTGTGACTTTGTTTATAATATTTTAAACTCTTTTTGATTGTTTATTGGTTCCTAAGTTGGTATGACTTTATTTTGTAATGTTTATAAATGTGTCCCAAAAATTATTTCAATGTTGATAGAATTTTGGTCCAATGGTCCATTCCTCGGGGCAGTTCTTTGTGACTTCTAGAATTGTATTCCCTTGTTAATGACTCTACCCATACTCTATATCGAGTTGTGGAGATTGGGAAATTTAATCATTTGAAACTCATACTTGAATTCGTAGTGTTTAGTAGACATTATTATAAATGTGAACACAGTTCTATTGAGGTAGTAATGTGTCCTGAAGATGATGATGATATTTTTTATTACATCCAGACTCATGATACATTCAATGTTATTTCTATCAATTCTTCACATGAGGGAATTATTTAGGATTATTGGAAAGTTTTTATTTCCCATTTTCTGCATGCACTAATGTCTTTGGATGTTTTTTTATTTAATTTTCATTCGATCATAGTTTACTGATAATGTGAAGAAGGATAATGATTCAGAGTTCTGGGGGTTGGTAAAGATGATTTTTCGGTTGTGGAGTATGCAAGATATTCTCACAGTTGGTATGTTTCATACTAGGTCTTATTCATGATGATATTAGAAAGTATATATTTTTTAGAAAGGATTTTCACCCATAGCTTTCAACCCTCAAACATAATTAATGGTTGATTTATTATTTGGGGATGGTCAATAAGTAATTCACAATTCAATCGATACTACTGAAGCAACAAAACATGAATAATTCCACTTTCATGGTTGATAATGGACAAAATTCTCAAGGAAAGAGGATGCATGTAATGTGTTTCCAATATAGAGAATCTGGTGATTATAAGAGGTGGTGTTCAAATTTTATAATGGATTTGGGATAATGTGGATGATTAGGTCACCTTCAAAGATCTTATAATATGTTCCACTAAAATGATAAATTTGGTAAGAAATATTTTCTCCTAACTATGGGGCTGCAGATTTTCCCTAATAATAGGTCTCTACCCATAGGCCATAGAGTGAATCATTTCACACTGGGAAGGATTTCATAGTTTTGAACATGTTGTTTCTAATGTAATAGTGGATACTTTTTGACATCTTCTTCATGTGGATTATCTGTTTTTTGAAACATGTTTTTAGGATCATTGAGATGGAATCTTTTGGGAATTGATTTGGATGACTTATGAGTCCATGTTGTAATAATGGATTACTTTCATAGATATCATAATTATTGTTCCTTGGTTAAATATTATTTTTACATGATGGTTATATATAAATTTTGATATATTGGATGATCTTCCTTGTGAGAATGTGTTTACCTACTGTGCACTGACCTGGATGTGTTAGATATTTATAATTGAACATGGATAAACATTTTTATTCGACAAAGGTAACTAGAATGATGTGTATTTTTAATAGACATGGAACATGTTGGTGATGGAAGTTGATTTTATGGGATCATCGTGGTATGAATTTTTGTTTGAAAAGAACTTTGTAATAGTTGAGTACATCCCCATTGTAAAAATAC
Organism: Viscum album; assembly: GCA_963277665.1. Taxonomy (NCBI): domain Eukaryota; kingdom Viridiplantae; phylum Streptophyta; class Magnoliopsida; order Santalales; family Viscaceae; genus Viscum; species Viscum album. The sequence continues at coordinate 1,359,344,004 of OY728147.1, read as the reverse complement.
TTTTCAATTATTTAACATTCCTATGGATACATGATCTCATGTGTTCCTCCATAGATAAATAATGATGTAAATCCATTGAATATATGGGATGTGATTTTCTTATGATGGACAATTTTTGTAAATCTTTAAATAATGGGGAGACCTATGATATGTCTCTAGTCATTTCATTATTTGGAGGTGTCTGATGATCCTGATGTGTTGATCATAGAATTATGTGTGTATTTAACCTTTGGGTGTGTCTCAATTCTTAACAATGGTCCATTCACATAAAAAGATATGTGAGGAAGTTCTTATTCTATCATTGTTTTATATTTTTCAGAATAGAATCATTCAAGTGATAGAATGTACTATGGGGGTGGGTTGTAACGTCCAATTAATTTTTTATGTGTTTTGACCAATATATTTGGTTGAAAAATTGTTGATCTTATTGAAGGTTGTTTTTTTATTTTATATAATACTTTTCACAGTTTGTGCATGGTTATTTAATGGGTATACAAAGTGTAAAACATAGGTAACATAGTTTGTGCATGTTGTGTGCATGGTCTAATAATGTTTGAAACCTATTGCATATTTTTCACATGATTGTTTCATGGTTAAACTAATTTTTTATCTTTTTCATATGGTTTTCTCATGGTTAAGGTGTCGGGTTAGTGCTAACTAATTGGTGTGGCCCAGGAAAACTTTTGAATGTCAATTAATGATATGAAAATTGACATTAATGTCTCAAACCCCCTAATTAACCCCAAATTACTCCCACAAAATAATAATATGATCATTACGGTTTTGGGAGCCCTCTAGAGGAATTTGGATATCCCAATCTCATTTCATAATAGTTTGATGTGTCAGTCAAAGTGGACATCTTCTATTTTGATGAGTTGTTTTCTTTATGATCTTCAATCTACCTTATTCTCTTTAAATTTCATCCTAAAGGTTTTAAAGGCCTTCCATTTTTTGGATCATGATTTAATGATATGGAATTATTGATCTATGATATAATCTCTCTTCTTTCAATGCCTATCATCTTAGATCTAGTGATTTCCAAGGAAACACATCTCATATTCATTGTAGTTTGATTCCTTATTTTCTATGTAGGTGATTCTATGATTTTTCATTCAATTTTTTATTTATTGTTTCTATATAACTCTTATATATATGTTTCATAATTTCGAACACATGTTCTAGGAATTAATTCCATTTAATTCCTTATAAAATATTTATTGACCCAATTATCATTAAATTGAATATGGCCTTAATTTAATGGCTATAATCTTGATCATTCTAATATTTTGGTGAATTTTTTAATTCCATTAATATTTCAGTTTATTTTTAAAGATATTTTAAAGGGTTATTTTGGTGGAATAGAGGGAATTGTCTCATGTTTGGATTTATAAAATGAAATTACATGATTTCCATTAATGAAATTGAACTATTTGAGGTATTATAAATAGTTTAAAATGCTTGAATTTATTAAATAACCCTAAAACCAACTTGATTTTGTTTTACCTTTGTTGTGAAATTTTTCCAATAGGATTATAATAAAGAAATGATTTACGCACAAAAAAATATTGTATAATCCTTTTTTTTGAAATGTATTCAATCCTATTAAAATTGTAATACTTTCTATAAATTATTTAGTGATTCATTGAAATAAATAGATGTTTTAAAGGCACATCTAGCATGTTAATGATGAATTGTAAATATAAGAATGTATTATTACCCTATTGAATATTAAATTCTATAAAATGTATTGAATTTAAATTGATGGTCCTTGACAACCCAATTAGAACTTTATGATAATTCTCGCTTGTAGTAATCCAATAATTGTTACTTGTTTTATTCATTTACATACCATTATAATGGGGTTTGGAAATGGTATTATTTACTATGAGATATTTTTAGGGTGAGTATGATATGTTGATGATAAGAATCCTCATGTGATCCTTGTTAATTTTTTATCATTCCACACCAATTAACTAGTCATTGGAAGTGGATTAATATATGGGATAACCTATATTAATGCTTCACTAGAGTACTCACACCCATCTAGAAGATCCAGAGTGAACATGAATAGTTCTTGATATGAACATGCGGCCATGAAAGTTGGTGTGCATGGAATGGGTTTTCTTTAGACTAGTGAGATTAGATTTAATTCTAAAATTAGTCATGTTGAAATTTGTTCAGATATTATAACGAACACTCACTATTTTACCAACTTTTTACCCACGATATCCATATAATTGATATCGATACATGAAATGGTTTGTGTTTTTTATTTGGTATTAGAGTCTCTAATTATTCTTTATTTATTTTTATTATTATCTGTTACATTATCATATTGAATCATGTTATTTTTTATATATTTGGTAAATATTATCATCATTATTGATTATATGATATTATATTATTAAATGGTTTTCAATAAAATAATTAGTTTTTAAATTGTGAAATTGAATGTCTAATATGTTTATTTTAATAAATGTTTTTTAAATGTTTAAAAATTATTTTTAACTAATCCCTGTACTCTTTTATTTTTACTCTACTATTAGAATATTTTATTTTTCTTATTATGTAATTATATATAATCTGTGGTGGAGTATTACTATGATCATTATCTCACAACCATCTAATACCATTTCATGTTTATACTACTTTATTATCTTATATAGGGTGTTCATGACCTCAAATTCATGTGTGGTTTCTTTTTAGGGTGACTATGGGTTGGTAAACGGGGAATTATGGGCGGTTATCGACCACAGAGATATCGGTTTTAGTAGTAATTTTATATTTTCGGGTTTCTTAGTGTCTTTTTAAACTTTTCATGTACATATTCAATGATATATATCTATTTTTGTTTCAAAATTGTAATTTTTTATTGTCATATTTTAAGGGAGAAATTATTCCCAATTTTAATTTGTTGATGCCTAGGTGATTCTCGCTAGTCCATGGAAATCAAAAAACCCATTTCAATTTAGCGGTGAAACATCTTGTAATGGTTTAGATGTTATTAAGGTTTATTTCATTAAAAATGGTAGAAAATAAGGTATTTCATATAGGTAAAGAACATACATTGATATAGTTATGTTATATGTGGTGATTCATGGTAGAAATGAGATTATTAATGTTTCTAGAATGTAGATGTTGTCTGGGAGTATGTTCCTGACAACCAACCCTTTATGGAAAGACTTGAAATACCAGTGATTTTGGGACTAGAGACATTATTTTATGTTATTGGGGTTTTAATGATAAATTAAATTTATATTCATAATGAGACTATCTTTAATTTGGGATAGCTATTATGAGTTTCTTAAATATAATGGAAAGATTCCCATAGTAGAACCATGTTTTAATGGTCTGGTAAACTATAAGAAATTATTTTGGATAATTTGGAAGTCCAAACAAGAATAGTTCAGAGGTTGGTTTGTAGTTTACCTACCCATTCAACAACTCCAATTGTAGTTATATCATGTTTATAAACATTTAGCCTTATCCATTTTCTTGTAAGTGAATTCTCTTACGTGAGGATGATTATGTTGGTTGTTACATTATTTCACATGGTTGATTGAAATTTCATTTGTTGTAAATAATTTTAAATCCCCTGTTAAATCTAAATTGTGTCTTAAAATAAGATTCAATATTTTATTTGACAAATGATTTCAATTACAAAAATGTGAGTTTTCAGAAATATTAGTTCAGGGAAAACTAATTATCCAATACAATTATGCGATCTGATAAAAAAATGTCTTAAGAAGAAATTTTGGTTTGTAATTGATTTCAATTGAAATTGTTTAGTTAGTTAGAAAGATGGGGTTAATGATTATGAAATAGTGGGAGTATTTAAAACTTATGGTAAAAGGTTTTCTTAATTATTATAGATTTATATCAATAATTATTATTTTGAATAGAAATTTTAATTTTTTATAAATGTTCAAGTCTTGTGAATTTCGAAATAAATAATGTTATGATAAAAATGGTTTTTTACTTGGTTTGAAATATTTTTGTGAAATTATTTAGTGTTCATTGATGCTCGATTTGATATGCTTATATTTTTTGATGCATAGAAATGTCAACCAAAATCACATCATCAAATATAAAATGTTGGTCTAATAGTTCATTCCTCATGGTTGTTCTTTAGGATGTCTTGAAATATAATCCTTTGTCACTGAATCTACCCATACTCCATATCGAGTGGTGGATCCATATAAATTCATTTCATTGAACCACATCCATTAATTCCTTGATTTTCATCCATATTCTTATAAAGTCCGGAATGGTTCACTTGATGTAGTAATATGTATTTAATAAGATGATTATATTTTTGATTATCTGATGACTACTGATACACTGATGGTTATTCTTGTCAACTCTTTACTTGAGATGCCATGTCAGATGTTGTGGAAAGTATTGATTCTCCCATTTTTGATTGCATTAATGTCTTGAGAATTCTTCAAGTCAAACTTTATTCATTCACATTATCCTAAGGAAGTGAATAAAGATTATTATTTTTATTTGTTGTGTTTTGGTCAAGATTAGCTATCAGTTACTGAGTATGACAAGAGATTCACATTATCAATATGTTTCATACCATTTCATGTTAAAAATTATGTCATTAAGGATTTCTATTTTAGAAATGTCATTCACTCATACCACTTATCCAACATGACTACAGATGGGATGATCTCTAATTATGGTATGCTAAATAAGGCTTTTTCACCGAAAGTAAAACTATTGAATAAACACAATCAGGAGAATGCCTCTTTCACATTTGATAAATATAATCATTCTTATAAAAAGAGTATGGATATCATGTGTCTCTAGAGAATATAATCTTTTAATTATAATATGGGTTTTTTGAATTCTATATATGATTGTTGATGGTGTGGCTGATTTGGTAACCTTCAAAGGTTATGTATGTTTTACCATTTAAAATAGAAAATTTGGCCATAAATATTAACTCCTAACAATGGGGAAGAATATTATTAATGGTTATACGGCCCCATAAAAAGAACAAAAAGTGAATATTTTAATTAGGTGAACCTTTTACTACAATGAAAGAACATCTTGTTTCCAACTTTTTTTATTATGACATAGTATAAATTGATTGGGTTTTCCATCAGTTGGATTTCCTATTTTTTGAAACATTTTGTTTTTGGATCATTTTAAAGGTAACTTTTGTAATATTATTTGGATAATTTGTGAATTAGTGAGGCAATAACAGTTTCATTTCCTTTTTATTATTATTTGTGTTACTTGGTGCCCTCTTTTTTTGACATGATGGTTAGAGGTGAATTTTGATAAATTGGATGATATCCCATGTGAGAGTGTATTTCCCCATTGTTCACTGAGCAAGATACGTGAGATCATTCCAATTGTATGTGGATAGTTATCGGGAATGTATTTTGGTAACTATGATGTTGTGTGTTTTTGATCGACCAAAAACAGGGAAGTTCTAGATTTTGATTTAACGATCACGTTATGGAACAAGGCAAAGTTTGAAATATCCTAGGTTACCATTGAGTACATCCATTGGGTAGAAATCCATTTATTTCATTTTATCATTATTATGTATGATTTATCATAGATGTTTCTCCTAAGATAAATCTTGAAATCAATTTATGGTCTAAGGCACATGCTCTTCATATGCAACACCAATTTGGAGAATCATTAAATGGGTGGGAGAGCATTTATTGATGTCTTATAATTCTTTTTTAGGGATGTGTTATGATATTGGTGTGTTGGTCTTAGTGTTGTCTAGTTTTTTAACATTTGATTGTGTATCAATTCCAGACCATGGACCCTTCACCTCACAAGATAAGTGAAGATGTTATTACTATGTCATCATGTTCTATCATTCAGACATGAATCATTCTAGGGAAATAAAGTCTTATGGTTGTGAGGTTGTAATATCCTATTACATTTTTTATGTTTTTTGACTCGTTGAATTGAGTATACAATTTATATATCTATTTGTGGGTTACTTTATGTATTATACCATTTCAATTTTGAACGTTTTTGAGCCTTTGAAAGGTTTGTGCATGGGTTGTGCATGGATCAACAATGGGTGAAACTTGGGTTGCATTGTTTTCACATGTTTTGGGCATGGTTAAAGAATGTGAGAATCATGATTCATTTTTTTCTCATGGTTTTCATATGGTTAAAATATATATGTAGATTGGATGCATGGTTTATGAATGGGTAAACTATGCATGCTTCCTATGAGTGAAATATTGAATATTTAAGGTGCACGGTTAGTACTAATGTGAATCATGGACCAAGAAATGTAGAAATGATAATTAATTTTATGAGAATTGTAATTAATATCCCAAAACCCCCTCCAACATAACCAACACACCCCCACTGGATCATAATACATCCTTAGGGTTTTGGGACCCTCTAGAGGAATTTTGTCTCTCCCAAACTCATCTCATGTTGGATTCAAGTTTTAACCAAAGAAGATATCGTCTCATTACATGAGTCAATCGGTTTTTAATTTTTGATCTCCCTTATTCTTTTTATTTATTCTTCCTAAGGGTTCATAACGCCATACATTTTTTTGGGATATTGATTGTTTGATATGGAATTATAGATCAAAAATATCATCTCTCTTAATTCAACTTATATCTTATTATATATGATGATCGACATTGAAGGAAACATATCTCAGGTTCATTGCAGTTAGATTCTCAATAATCTATGTAGGTGTTTCTATAATTTTCCATAAATTTGTAATTAATTATTTCTAGATAATTCAATGATATATGTTTCTAAATTTCTAACACATGTTCGATGAAATTTTTTTCCATTTAATTCTTTATACATGCTTCTTTTGCCCTATTATCTATGAATTGAATATGGTATTAATTGAATTTCAATAATCTGGAACATCCTCTACTTGTTGTTGTTTTTTTCATGTCTATTTTGATTTACATTTAAAGATCATTTAAAAGGTTGATTTGGTGGAATTTATGGACTTGGCCTTGGTTTTGATTTATAAAATGATCTTCCATTATTCAAATCAAATGAATTGAACTATTTTATGTTTTATAAATAGTTTCAAATGATTGAATTTATTAAATGACTAGGAACTCTATTTTATTTGGTTTTAACATTTTTGTTTTTTGAAATTGGTTCTCTTATGTTCTATGAAATGAAATATTTCTACACCTAGAAATGGGGTCTAAACCCATGTTTGTAAATGTATTTAATCCATTTAATATTTTAATAATTACATTAAATGATTTAAGTATGCTTTTAAAATAAAAAAAATTAATGTCCTTCATGGAATTTTAAATATTTTTGTTAAAGGATGTAGGTATTATTACCCATTTTAATATTGAACTGTATAAAAGGTTCTAAATTTATGTTGATGATACTTGAATAACCAATTTGTACATTATAATAGTTATCCCATTAAATAATAACCTAAATTTGGATTGTTTTATTCATATACATCCTATTATTTTGAGGTTATATAAAGGGATTATTTACATTGAGAGAGTTTTGGGGGTGATAGTAATATGTTAATGATAAGGGTCCATGTTTGATCCACATAACTTGTTTATCTCACCCCTTATTTTGAATTTTCATTGGAACCTAGATAGATATATGGTATAACCTATATATATTCTTCACTAATAGACTCAATCCCATCTAGTGGATCTATAAATAATGTGAAAGGTTCTAGCTATGGGATTGTGTCCAATAATGTGGGTGTGCCAGAACTGGGTTGCTTTAGTCTTATGAGGCTTGATGTAATACTGGTAATTCATAATGTTGTAATTTGATTATATATTCTAAAGTGGACTCATATCATGCATAGATTGTACACATGACAGAAAAATACATTATAGTGTTCGTTTTTACAATTTGGCATCAGGGTTTCCTTGATTTCATCAGTTTTGATTATTATGCTATGTGACTATATAATATTGTATCTTGTTTATCTATATATATCAGGTTCATATTTCAATCTTTCTTGATTATCAGAAAATAGAATTCGAAATGGTTTTCAAATATATTCCATGAAATTTTCAGTTTATAAATGGTTAATTAGAATGTTTTATAGCTTTATTTTAATAATATATTTTTAAAAGTTATAATTTTTTTCTAACTAATCCTCATGATCTATAATTATTTCTCTTCATAGAGGATATTTGAATTGAATTATGAATTAATTGAATATAATATTTTTTGTCATAGTAATGGTCTCTTTTTATCACACCATGCTAGTACCTTTTAGTATTTTCATGCCATTATTATCTTATAACATGTGTTTTTTATCTTTCATTACTCTATGGTATCATGTTAGTGTGACCAAGGGTAGGTGGCTTAGGACATGGGTGGTGGTCGTGGACCACCCGAAGATGGGTTTTGGTTGTTTTTTTATATTTTCAATTTTCCTATTGTATCCTTTTACATGATATATATATATTTATTGAGATATATCTATTTATTTTTTCATATTTTACTCTTTTATTTTAATACTTTTTGGAAACAATCATTCACAATTATTTTTTATTGTAATGTATAGTTAAGAAGCACATGGTGATCTGAAATTCTATTATAGTTAGTGTAAAATTATCTTAGGTAATGGTTTATATGTTATTTTGGGTTGCTTCATTATATAAATCATCCTAATAATTCTTAAATAGTAAATATAATTAAAATTATAATTTCATTACTAATGATTAATCAAATACTAATGTATAAAATAATTCAAAAACTGGTCTAAAATATATTAGATGATTATATTTCAACGTTATAATATCATAACATTGAATTAAAGGTCTTTCAGAGTTATTTAGATTATGATTGATTTTATTAAATATTAATCATTTGATTAATTCGAAAATTTTAACTCCCCTCTCTTATAAAAGGGAAGATTTTTTTTTTATTTTTTAACAAATCTCATGAAATTTTTATGGAACATACCATATCCAGATATCCTCTCGAATTCCATACCTTCATCCAAGTGTCCAGTATATGTGGAAGAAATCCAACCTTAGAAACATTTTGATGGAGAAATATAATTCAACGTGCATTTATGATACCTTTCATTCTCCACACCCAAAATTAGTATTGTTAGATAATTATATAATATCAATAGTATCCTAAACATAATGATATTTTTTATTCTATGTTTTTGACCCAAAATTACACCCACATTAATGAAGTGGGATATGCAATCATTTTTTAGGTGTACACCAAACTATCGCCTCATGAATTGTTGTCACTCGTTCTTCCATTGAAATGATGAAAGGGTTATAATAGTGATTTAATATATGTTTTATATTACATTAATGATATTTATAAAATATTTATTCTAATAGAGTAATTAAATATCACATTCCATCATGATTTCTCTTTTTGGTAATTCAATAACTTCATTTGTAGATGGGTGGACAACTACCTCATTAAATCAATGTGATTTTTTAACAATTATATGAAACTTATTAAGGATTAATTTGGAAAAAATATATGATATATATGAAATAATAATTTATTAATTTATATATATATATATATATCATTTACTTTTTTATTTCAATAAAAAAATAAGACATAGACAATGTTCATGTGTACGAACGACCTACAATTTCCATGAATGGTGTATTTTATTTCAAATTTATATCATTTATAGATAATTATAAATAAATTTATAAGGGATATATATGATATTTATATCATGGATTATATTATAGAGATGGTGATATAATTATTAGGACTAGAAATATAACAAATCAAAACATATATGAAAAACGAAATTGTTTTTACCCAAAATATAACATTAACATGAAATTTTTAATAAATGAATAATATAAATTTAGAATAAAATAATATATGTTTGAATATTTCAGAATATTATTCATTGGTATATTTATAATATGCTTATACTTATTATACATTTTTTTTGATCGTCTAAAAAGAAAGTCAAGACTTATGGAATGAGATTTTTGCATCACTTTTATTTTGGTGGGGCACATAAATTGTACATTACCTGATTATTTTTTATGTAGTATTTAATTCCCATGAGTGTAATATATTATATTTATTATTATTTATATGGTTATGTACATATCCATTTTATTATCTCACTTACTCGGAGATAACATTTCCAAAGTATCAAAATACGTATTGCATTTTTGTCTCAATTTTCCATCTTTGGGCCACATGATTTGTTATACGCCTATGTTATTTTATGTGGTATGTATATAAAATATTTCAATTTTTATCATGAATACCATTATTTTCATGATATTATTAGTTTCATGTAATTTAATTATCTTTTCATCCTTTTTCTTAAAAAATATATGTTTTCTAACATATTTGCAAAAAAATTTAATTTTATGTTTTAATAACATTCAATGAAAATGATTTAAAACATGTATAAAATTGTATTCAAAGAATTATCTATACATTTTAAAAGTCATTTGAACTAAAAAAGATCTTCTGAAATTATTATTATTTAAAAAACATATTTCAAAGAAAAAATAATATTTTCCTCTTGAAATTTTTCAAAAAGATTTTTCAAATTTTTTTCAACAAAAGATAACATTTGTTGGTGTTACTCAAGACTTACTGGGGATCTAATCCAAGGATTCCATTCATATATTTTCAGTAAATGGTTTTTTTTATTGAGTGATTTTTATGAATCCACTTATAATTCAATGAGATGTGTAATGATAAAATGTTTATGAAAACCATTTATTTTCTTGATTTCTGACATGTTGAAAGATTTTTATCATTAGACCATATATGTATGACTTAATTATGTGTTATACGGGTCCTATATCTACATCCATTGAATTGGGTAGGTTTTATATCTTGTTAGAATTAAATTTTATTTATAAAAATGATATCATTTTCACAATTCTATGTGTAGTCTTGATTTTCCTGTCCATGTATTTATGAGTGGACATGGCCTTCATGTCTATTTTTCAAGTAAAGGGAATGAATTCATATATTATCATAATGATTGAACATTATTTTAGTTTTTAATGTTTTAAAAATTACTATTTTATATGTATTACACAATTTCATGTCTTATTTCAATGTTATGATCTCAAGGAATATGTTTTTTGATTATATTATAATTCATGTCTTACGAATTTCCATAAATTATGGCATAAATCATTTATAATATTTTTTATATGAAGTTCATGAACTCAAAAATTTATGATTATGGATAAATAACATATAATATTCTTACATTAATCTAATTTTTACCCTTACAGATCATCTAGGATCCCAATTTTCTTATGTTTATTTTTCCTAGGTTAGGATGAAAGATGTTAAGTTTGTTTTTTCTATAATGATTTAAAATTAATTATACGGATTACCTATTGTAAAATATGAAATGAGGATATAGTGGGAGAAAATGTTGATCTTTATAAAATAGTTGTTTATGATCCAAAATTTTAATATTTTGTACTCCTTCACTAAAATTCTAATCCTAAATGGTCCATAGGTCATTAAGCCATTCATGAATTTAGTTTTATATTGTATGATTTATTATTTCAAAAAATGGTACAATTATGTAATGTTTAATTCGTCAAAAATAGATCTAGAAATAAGAATTTTGGAGTGTTACAATCGGTATGAGAGTGGGTTTAATGGTAAAATTGAAGATTATGATGTTTTCATGGCATGTTATCTTACAAATTATAGATACCATAATGGTTATATAAGACCATATGTTCAGAGACTTACACACATATTTTTATGTTATAATTTATGAAATTTTAAAGGTACTAATGATGTATTAGGATATATTTATTTAGATTTAATTATGTGTTATTAAATTGGGAGATTATAGAAGAATGCAGACCCATGGTATGTGTGAAATCTCGTCACCTTCAAGAAATCCATATGGATTGAACCCAGAACTGAAGGGTGACAAGGTTGTATCACTGACCACTATCTTATGTGATGTCTTGGTTAGTGTGACATTTTAATTTTAGTTAATAAAATTTATGGATAAATAATAAGTTTAATTTCAGGAACATATGTTTTATCATATATATAACCATGGTTTAAGATATTTATTTGTATTTTATGTGATTAATGTTATTTTGGAAGAATACTTCCATTTAGGAAAAAAATTTATGTTATTTTGGGATATTATTTGGGGATTAAAAGTTTAATTTTCTATTAGATTATTATATTTGTTTATTATTTATTTATGTAGGATCAAGTTTTTTATAGAAATGTAATCATATATTGATGTTTATTAGGGGAATTACATTTTGATATGATATATTATGAGTGATTAATTTTATTTGGAGAGAAATGATAAAATTATTCTTGGAAGATGAGGCTACTAATTCCTTAAAAAAGTTTAGGTTTCAATCTCAGTGCGGAATAGTTTTGATGAATTTGAGTATACATATTTATTGAATGAACAATAATGTAAATTTTTATTACATATATAATGGATTATTAATTTTTGAGAATTATCATAGCTTGTATTAAATATTTTGGTTATGATAAATTAATACTGATTGGGATAATATATTATTATATTATTTTTTTGAGTCATTAATCAATGAAAGATGATTTTTATGATTTTTACATGAAAAAATCATCTTTAATACTCATCATAGGATTAAAAAAATGAGCTTCTGGTTGATATTTTTTAATGGACAAAACTATACTTTTCAAGTAAGTATATTTCATTTTGTTCATACTCTATGTCATAAAATAATTCCTCAACTCAATGTAATGTTTATCTTAAACAAAAAATATAAATTTACTTTTCTTTTTGAGAAATAAATGTTTTTTTAACCAAAAAACATTTATGGCTTTATGATGGATAACTTTATAATGAACTTGTTTGCAATCAATCTCAATTAGAACATGATAGTAATAATTCAATTTCACCTATAGGGTTTTAATTTTTTATAATGGCATCCCATTCTATTGCCAAATTTTGTTGTGACCATCACATGTACTATAACCTTTAATTATTAGAATGTTTTATTACCCTTATCTATGAATTGGTTTTCAATTTTTTTTAATGCATCAAATTTTAATATTCATTGTGAAATTTCAAATTGCAAGGGTGAGATTTAATTTTGGAAATTCATTTCATAACAGTATGGTATGTTATCAATTTTTGGTATAAAAAAATATCCCTCAAATTCATGATGTCCTCCATATATATTTTCATATTAAGTAAATACCCAATAATTCATATGTAATAAAAACTAATGTAATTCCGCTAGATAAATTAGATTCTTTTGAAGAGAAATGTGTAGAAATTATAGATCATATATATACTGTTATACCTAAAATACCACTCAGTTGGTTGACTTTTTGAGAAGAAACTACATTTATGAAGATGATATGTGGGAACTCATTGATATTATGAGGTAGACATGTCCTCATTTATTTGTCTTAGAATGATGAATTTCCAGTGTAAAATTCATTTAATGGGGTAAAATGTATCACCCTGGGTTTTTGTGGTCACTTTTTTATATAAATTAAACACATTTGATGTATTTTTCTTCACGATACACGATGTTATAGTTTCTTTGCATGAATAACCATCTTGGCTTCACTAACACATAAAAATGAGTTATTAGGAAAAAATATTTTATAATTTTAAAAATATAAATGAGAGAGATTTTGAATAAGCCATTAAAATGGATGTTATGAATAATTTTAACTAAATTATGAATATATGGTACATACATGTTTATAAAATTAATACTTTTGGTGAGAAATTTATTATAAATTAAAATAAACCCCTTTTAAAATAAAATTTAATGTATTTCAAATAAAATATTTAAATGTGAAAATATGATTATTATAAAAATATATAATAAAATAAAGTTTATTGGATTATAATAATGAAATATGTAGTTAACATAAACTTTAAAATTCATCTTTTGTGTTTTGTAAACATGATACAAAAATAAATTAATTTTTATGCATAAAACCGAATATTTCTAAAAAGATGCTTTCTTTCTATTGAATAGATGACCTAATATAAAATATAGTTGGGATAGTTAATAAATTATATTGGTGGAATTATACAGAATTTTTAAATATAAAATATAAAATTTAACTTAGGGTGAGTATTTCATATTTTTCTGAAAAGATTCATTTTTATGAATTGTGAAAAATACAACGTTTTAATTAAAAAATGACTTTAAATATAGTTTATTAATATAGATAAATTATTTTTCAAATTGTTTTTAAAGTAAAAATAGTAAAATTATACATATATATATATATATATATATTCAAATTGGGTCATTTTAATCAATTTCACATTAAAAATAGATGAGAAACATTTCAATCTTTTGAACATATTTACATTAAGAACATGTTATTACATCCCATCTCTGGGATTAATTTTAAATTATATATAAATTTTATGAGAATTGAATATTTATATAAGGAATAAATATTTGTAATCATTATTTTCATATTTATTAAAAAGGGCCCTTTTATTTTAGATAATATGAATAGTACCAATGGTAATCAAATTTGTTACCGCAGTAAAGGGTAAAGTAGGTAAATAAAGGACTGAATTATTATAAATATTAAATAATTACCCTAAATGTTTATAAAATATTATTGTATGAATTTTATATTATCATTAACCTTTATGTTTCTAAATTTAATTATTCAATGTTTGTTTGTCCATGAATATTATTTAAGTGTTATTAAAATCAAACTGAGTGAAAAAAATGTCAAATTATAATATTTTTAACATGGGAATAATTGGATTATATTTTGAAATATAAATATTATTATAAAATATAAAAAAATTCAACATTGTAAACATTTATTCTTAATTTTTAGGGATGAAATAATTATAATAAATATTAACATAATGATGATGCATTAAATATTCAACTAATGAAAAAAATAAATTAATAGATATTATGAATATTAAAATAAATATGAATTTAATTAATTATGATTATTCAAGAATTTTATAGGTCAATATGACATATTATTGGATGACTAAATTATTTTTTAATGTAATATTATTTATTTATTTCTATAATTGTAATGTAATGTATAGTTTCCAAATTGACATTAATGATATTTTATGAAAATAATATTTTATTAAATTAATTAGTTTGACTAAAATATTTTATACAGGAAAAGGGAAATATATGTGTTCTAAAATATATTAAAATGACCATTTATGGTATATTTTTTACTTTCTATTTAAAAATTACTACCTTTTATAATTAAAAAATTCGTTACTGTGGTTTAAAATAAAATTTGTTAACTAATGATTAGTTACATGATAAGGTTTAAAATAACAAATACATTTATCAAAAATATATTCATTGTTGATATTTATACCATATAATATCATATCATACAATCTATTGTCTTTTGAAGTTATTTTATTTAGATTTAATTTATTATAAATTAATCTTTTGGGAAATTCCAAAAGTTTCCCTCTAATCTATTTTAAATGGGAACATATTCTTCTCTTTTATTAAAACCAATCGATAAATTTGGATCATCCAATACAAACCAAAATATCCTATAATCTTCTTTAAATCAATCGTATGGCATTAAAATTTCGAAATAAATCCATCCATGGAATCCAATTGATGAAAACCAAATTAAATTATCCAAAGAAGAGTTGACATCCTTCAACAAGCACTTTTATTTCATATTAATATCCACCACTTAAATTTATATTATTTCATATTTATATAAAAAAATCAGTATATTAAATATAACTATATTACTTAATGATATTGGTTTGACCCACATTGACAAACACATCCATTGAATGGGATTCACAATCATCGTCTGTGTGTACGGTGGACTACTGCCTTGCGAACAGTGGTTCATCATTCCTCCATTAACACATTAAATGGTTGTTAATAATGATGTTATTTCAATTTATATAAGATATATATGATATTTTAGATGCATTTATTTTTTTATAGTTATTATATAACACATAAATTATAGTATTCTAGTTTTGGGGAATATAATAACTTTGTTCGTGGACGTTTGGACCACCACCTCCTTACAGATATGTGATTCATTCTCACTAAAGATTGATTGTATTAAGGATGATTTTAGTGAAAATATAGGACATATAATAAATAAATTATAATATATATATATATATATATATATATATATATTTTATTTAGTCTATTTCTTTTAATATGACATGATGATGGATACATGATTCATGAATACGTAGGACCAACCGTCACCATGAAAATGTATTCTATATCATATTTCAATATTTTATATATAATTATTAATAAATATATACTGAATATATATGATATTGATATCATTTTTTATATTATGATGATCATAATATAAGTCTAAGGAATAAAAATATAACAAATCAAAAAATACATAGAACAAAATGCTGTTTTTACCAGAAACATAACATTGACATAAAATTCATAATAATTAGGTTATATATTGTTATAATAATATCATTTATTATTTAATATATATTAAAATAGTTATATGGTATATTAATAATAAATTTATTCTTATTATACATGATTTTTGAACATGTATAGTGAAATTCAAGTCATAAGGAATGATATTTTTGTCTCAGTTTTATTTCAATTTGACACATGCCTTATAGACTAAGTGTTTATATTTTGTGGTGTATTTATTCCTCATGAATGTAATATATGATATCTGTCATTAAATTTATGGGAATTTATATCTCAATTTAGGATATTTCTTTCATGGGGTTTGAAGTTTAGAAGTTACCATATCGGTAATATAATTTTGCCTCAATTTTACATATTTCATAATAATGTTTTATTATATTACTATACTCTTTTACAAGGTGTATATAGTTCCATTGACACGTTAATTCATATATCTTATTATTTTAATTATATTTAATGTTTTATGTAATTTTATTTTATATTCAATTTAAAATTTGTTTTATTCAAAAAAATAGAATATAAAAATGTTTTAATTTTTTTAAATGTTATTTTAATAAATTTAAATGAAATAGATTTTATAAATGATTTTAATAATTTAAAAAAAATCATTTATAT
Source organism: Viscum album (assembly GCA_963277665.1). NCBI lineage: Eukaryota > Viridiplantae > Streptophyta > Magnoliopsida > Santalales > Viscaceae > Viscum > Viscum album. Next base: position 1,359,326,980 of record OY728147.1, on the reverse strand, counting down.
ATATATTCAAGGTTATTTCAATAAATAATTTCAGAAAAATGTTTTGTTATTTTAAAATCATTTTTTGAACCACCAATGATATTTTCCACAAGAAACATTATAAAAATATCATTAAAAATTATCTTACATCTTTGATGAAATATGTCACATACATGACATATGTTAAAATTATTTTTCATTTAATTTACATCCTTGCTTTGTTTTGGGGGTTTCCCTATGTTTTAGGGAGGAATAGATGAGTATTCATGAATTGTGCCAAACCGTGAGCCCAATTCTAGATTGAAAAATAAATTTTGTATCTTTTATGACTTTTTCATTTTTCCTTATTTTTCATCCATTCAAATTCCTACATGGCCTCCCCTAACCTATTAACACCACCAAGGTAATTTGGAGCTTTTATAAATCCATAACAAAGGTTTATTTGGGTTTTTATCTAAGGGGTTGGGCCTGCCCGAAAGCCCAATTCATATTTTAAAAATAAATTTTGATTATGTTATAATATATTTAAATTTTGGGATTTTTCGGTGATTCTAAGTCTCACCCAAGCCCAATTAACCCAACTGTGCATCTGAACTCTCCCCCCACCCATCTTTGGAGCTCTGGTTAATCCTGATTTGGTGCCAAACTTCATTGGCTTCCTCAAATCACCTTAGTTTGAAGAGGTAAAGTATTTCTTTCATAACTCTCTCAATTCTCAATATTTTTCCTCCATTCCAGTTCCTAAATGACCATATAATTCTTTTTAGAACGATCCCTAAGTTGTGGATGTTTTAAATTTCATCTACTAGTTTTTTGGAGTGATTACTTCAAGATACTTCAAGAAAGTGAGTTCATTCATTTCCTCTTTCAAATTTCTTAGGGTTTTATTTGTTTTTATTAGGGTTTTTCCTCTTCCTTGAAGTCCCAAATGACCAGGGGATAGGGATTAGAACTTAATGTTTAAACATGGGTTTTTGTTTCCAATTCTTGTGGTTTTAGGGTTGTTCTACATCTTTATTGGTGCGGCAGTGGTGCGAATTAATTTTCGCACGGTGATTCAAGGAATTTCCTTAATTTGGTATGTGATTCCATTGTGCATGAAATATTTGTGAATTGGATACTGTTTTTATGTTATTTTCATGCTTATTTAATTTTCTTATTTCTGAAAAAAATAGTTTTAGTGGTGTTTGTATTTAAAATGAATCCTAAATTCCAATTTCATGTGAAATTGTGGGTTTCTTCATAGAAATGTTTTATTAGTTTAATTGGGGCTACCATATAAGTAATTAGTTGATTTTATTGATCTATAATAGGGATAAAAATACTGTTTATAATGATTATACCTTGTTTTTGTTTCTGAAAACTCTAGTTTCAATGGTGTTTGTGAACAACATGAAATTCTAAGAGTTGTCTTGTGTAAAAATGGAGATTTTGCAATGATGTCATTTCGTGAACCATATGGGGCTGCCCTAAAAATGATTTTGCATTTTCACGGAAATGTAGTAGGATGCCCTTTATGTTTTGGAAACTTAAAAATGTGCACATAGTATGCAAGTAAGGTTTATAAGGATTTTTGTGTCTGAAACACTACGGGATTTTGAGGAATTGTTTTATGAGAAATCTAAGTGTTTTGTTGCGTGTTTTAAGTGGTATAAAATGTGATAGCTGCTGTATTGGTTGTGTTTGACCAGTAATTTTGTTTTATATGATAATTTATTTATGTTTCGTGTGGAAATTGATAGTGAAAAAAAGGGGAAGCCCAGGTACCTAGGTGGGGCGGATTTGTACTAGTACGGCTAGTGGACCGGATGGGTTTTGTCCATGTTTCACTTAGCATTTGGATATCGACAACTCTAATTAAACTATGTGGATGATTATTGGGGACCACTAGGTTATGGGTATGTTCCCTGCTAGTGGCTCGTGCATGAGAACAGATTTTTCTATGGTTACTTTACACCGAGGTACGAGGTACATAGGACCCAAGACAACCTAGTGCCTAGGGGTGTTCTCAATGTTGTTTCTCATTGGATTTATCGTATTTACCCATTTCTTAGGGTGTGTTTCGAAATAAATTATATTATCTAACATTTCTATTTTAATTTGTTAATATTCTGAAAATTTTATATTGAAAACTATTTTCAATTGTAGGTTTCATTTCTTGAAATTTTGACACTACTTTTCCTTGCATATAAAAACTGCTTGCTTTTTCACATTGTATTTCTTACTCCGTGGAATAATTGGGTGGTATACTATTGGTATTAGGATCACACTCTACATACACCCCTTGGGTGTAAGTAGACTTGGTTATGTTTGATTCAGGTAAAGGAAAGGCTAAGGGTGATGGCGGTTCAGGGTGTTAGTTCTCATCCTTGGTGCGGAGCTGTAGAGACAGCTTGGGGGCGATGACCCCTAGTCATGTGGAGTCTATGGGGCTATCTTGATGCTATAATTATTTTTATTTGGACCACTTGTATTATCTTTAAACCAATGTATTCAGTTCTGGTTTTTACTTAAGTCTTGTTTGGCTCAAAAATTTCAGATTTATATTATGGATTGTTTTTTATGTTTTATGCTTTCATACTCGGGTAAACCATTCACAAAACTAAATTAATAATACTTGGGCACTTGTGCCAGCCCATGGGGATAGGGAACACCCTTTAGGCCTTGCCACAGTCTGGGTTTGGTGTCGTTAATAGTGGTGACCAGATCCGATTCGTGACAAAATGGTAACAAAGGAGGTTAATGTTTTTGGGTTATATTGCTAGTTTGAGATGAGTCGGGATAGACAGGATCTAGGACTGTCAGGGATCAGGGTTTTGGTTGTGAGTAGGGTGTATGGCCCACACCTCTCATGGAATACCATGAGGCACTAGGGGATGTTGGAATTCACGGATTGATTTCACTTCCAGGTGTGACGTGTGGGCTGCAGACCACGTGTGGACATCTGGTGGATGTGGAGTAGTTGTTTATTTTATTACTGAAATCTGTTTCGATTATTTATATTTGATGTATTTGATTAAAATTTTCAGAATTGTGGTATTGATATTTGTTTTGTGACAGCTGAATTTTGTAGCAACATGCCTCCCCGAAAAGCTCTTACCCAACCACGAGAGGAAGCCGGAAGGAGTTCTCCCACACCAATTGATCAGAGGCTAGTCGAGGCCATGGTCCGGGATGTCCAAGCTCTAGGATATGGACCAGATCCAGTTCCAGCTCTTTTTATAGAGGATGAGACTGTTCCTAGAAAGTACAGGGCCCAGGAGTTCCTGAAAAATAATCCTCTGACCTTCCGAGGTAGCTCAGAACCCCAAGAAGCAGAGGAATGGATCGAGAAGATCGAGCGTATGTTTGAGTTCCTAGAAACATCCTAGGAGATCAGGGTGATGTGTTCCTCCTTTCTGTTGGAGGGTCCCAGCCGTAAATGGTGGGAGTCAGTGCTTCAGGCTGGGAAGAATGAGCAGATGCGCTGGGGAGATTTCAAGGTTGTCTTCAATGAACAGTATTGCTCTGAGGTGTTGGCTTATGCCAGGTCTACAGAGTTCATGGAACTTGTTTAAGGGAACCTATCTGTGATGGAGTATGCCAACTGTTTTGCTGAGTTGGTTCGGAATGCTCCAGAAAATGTCTCCAATGAGCAAGTGAAGGCCCAGAGGTTTCAGAAAGGCTTGCGACCAGCGATATACTCCCATGTGTTCATATTTAAGCTGAGGACCTATGATGAGGCCATTGATCGGGAATGCATGGTGGATATTAATAGAAAAAGGTAGGGCTGGTTTCTATTGTTTAGTATTATTAGTGGGTAGTGGCAGCTCCTAATAGGAGAAAAGGAAGCGGGAGGATCATTTGAAGAAAGGAGGGGGCAGTTCAGGCCACTCTTCCAGGCAGTTTTCTTCTGCATCTTCTGATGCAAGATCGGTCGTGTCCCACCAATGTGGGAGGCCTGGTAATATCCAACTAGTATGTCCACTTCCCCTGAAGCCTTGTTACTAGTGTGGAGGTATAGGGCATTTTCAGTGCTTCTGCGGTGTGGCACGTCCACTCCCAAGTGGGGAAGGGTCAGTGGCATCAAGAGGAGTTCCAACACAGTCCAAGCCGTCAAGGACTGGGGGATCTTGACTTGGTGGTCGTGGTGGTAGGGATGGATCATATTTTGGGTAGGGCCAGTTCAGGGCACAGCCATAGACTATCGGTCATCCTCAGGAAGATACTAGACATCTCCATGCAGTGGATCAGTCACCATCAGGATCAGAGGCAGGACCGTCGACAGTTCGAGGTACCGTTCTGATCGCATCATCTATAGCTACTGCTCTTTTTGATACTAGTGCCTCTATTTTATTCATTTCTGCCCATTTTGTGGAAATTATAAATTTTCCAACTGATTTGATGTCTTTCGCGGTGGAGTTGGTGACACCGCCGGGAAAGAAGAAGGAGCAGGGCCTTAGGTGCCCCTCGTGTGTGCTTTCTGTGTCAGGTGTTGAGATGGAGTGGGACCTATTGGTCTTAGATATGGACCTTTTTGATTTCATACTTGGGATGGATTGGCTATTACACTTCCAGGAACACATCAGTTGCTACAGACGACGTGTGAGTTTCACGGCACTTGATGGGAGTCGTCAGGTTTTTCTTGCAGAATGGGATCCTCGGTCAGGTCGCGCAGGGCCTCCACTCCTAGAGGTGGGAAGTTTTATCTTCCAGTTATCTTCGCTCATGATAGAGGATGGTATTTCCCTTGATGGTTCACTACCTCATGTAGTGAATGAGTTTCCAGAGGTATTCCCAGATGATTTTTCAGGTATTCCCACGTAGCGGGATGTGGAGTTTTCGATTGATCTGGCACCGGGAACACAGCCGATATCTCTTCCCTCTTATCACATGGCCCCCACTGAGCTGAGGGAATTAAAGATACAGCTAGACAACTTATAATCCAAAAGATTCATTCACCCGAGCATCTCTCCTTGGGCCACTCCTGTGTTGTGCGCAAAAAAGGTTGATGGATCCCTCCGGTTGTGCATTGACTACAAGAAGCTAAATAAGGTAACAATTAAAAAATTACCATTTGGCCAGAATAGATGATTTTTTTGATCAATTGAAGGGGGAAAAGTGGTTCTCAAAGATATAACATCCTTCAGGGTATCATCAACTCAAGGTGAAGGAGTCAGATATCCTAAAGATAGCCTTCCGAAGCAGGTACAGACACTTTGAGTATTTGGTCATGTCCTCTAGATTGACCAATGCTCCAGTAGTCTTTATGGAACTTATGAATAGGGTGTTCCATCAGTATCTCGATTCCTTTGTTGTGGTGTTCGTGGATGACATTCTGGTATACTATTACTCTGATGAGGAACACAAACATCACTTGAAGATCATTTTGGGTGCATTACGGGATCACCGCCTCTATGAAAGGTTGTTAAAGTGCACTTTTTGGATCAGGGAGGTGATATTTCTAGGGCATGTGATCTCAGTGCATGGAGTTTCAGTGGACCCTAAGAAAATTAGTGCGGTCATGCCGTGGGAGAAACCGCAGAATGTGTTCGAGATCCGGAGTTTCCTTGGCCTGGCTGGTTATTATAGGCGATTCGTTTGGGAATTTTCTCGGCTCACTTTGCCGATGAGCGCACTCACCTAGAAAGGGGTGAAGTTTTTATGGGGCCTTGATTGTCAGGCATCCTTCGAGGAGCTGATGAGGCAGTTGACTACCGCCCCTATGCTGATTTTTCCAAATGATGGAAAGGAATATGTGGTCTATTGTGATGCTTCAGGTATGGGTCTCTGGTGGGTGCTTATGCAGGATGATCACATGGTGGATTATGGCTCTCTCAAACTCTGACCACATGAAAAGAACTACCCAACCCACGACTTGGAGTTGGCAGCGGTGATGCATGCTTTGAATACATGGAGTCACTACCTCTTTGGGTAGAAGTTTGTGGTATACTCTGATCACAAAATCTTGGCTTATATCTTATCACAGAAGGACCTCAACTTGAGGCAGCGTCGTTGGATTGAGTACTTGCAGGGGTTCGACTTTGACATCGTCTATACCCCAGTAATGGGTAATGTGGTGGCCAACGCTTTGAGCAGAAGAGTTCCAGTGCAGGCTTTGAGGAAGTCTAGTGATGAGTGGACATTGATGGGGCTCTTTTCACAGATGCATGTGGAGACCAGGGAACACAGCGGAGGGGCATTCTTGGGAGCATCCAGTTGACTCCTCTATTGGAGTTGATTATGCGGGAATAGACTAGTGATGAGCTGTGTCTGCGGTCGAAGCAGTTTCTTCATGGTGGGGAGACATACTCTGATTGATCATCGTCTCCTGAGGGAATCTTGTGCTTTAAGGGCCATTCAGTAGTTCCATTATCTCTGCGGAAGGTGGTGATGCAGGATAGCCAACAGTCTCAGTGGGCTGTCCATACGAGTTCCACTAAGATGTATTATGATGTCTGTCGGCAGTTTTGGTGGCCTGGTATGAGACGGGACATAGCGGACTTTGTTTCGAGATGCTACACATGCCATTAGGTGAAATCAGAGCACCAAAGGCCTTTCGGTTTGCTCCAGCCACTACCCATTCATACCTGGAAGTGGGACGAGGTTTCCATGGACTTAATTGTTGGCTTACCTCGTACACCTCGGGGTAAGAATTCCATTTGGGTGGGGATTGATCATCTGACCAAATCAGCCGACTTCATTCTGATAAAAGATACAACTAAAGTGGATGAGTTGGGCCATTTGTATCTTCAAGAAGTGGGGAGAATCCATGGTGTACCATCAGCTGTTGTCTCAGATAGAGACCTCTGCTTCACTTCTTGATTTTGGGAAGGCCTTCAGAAGGCATTGGGGTTTCATATTACGATGAGCACGACATACCACCCTCAGACGGATGGTCAGACAGAGCGGGCGAATCAAATTTTGGAGGACATGCTTCGTGCATGTGTCCTAGACTTTGGAGGTTCTTGGGATATCCATCTTATAATAATAGTTACCAATCCTCAATTCGAATGGCCCCTTTTGAGGCGCTCTATGGTCGGCCATGTCGGTCCCCCCTATGTTGGGATGAGGTAGGATAGACTTCACTATTGGGGTTGAGCCTTGTGCAAGAGACTTCTGAGAAGGTCAAGTTGATTAGGCAGCGCTTATGGACAGTTCAAAGACTTCATAAATCTTATGCTGACTGGAGGTGTCGAGACCTAGAGTTTTCAATGGGTGACAGGGTATTCTTAAAAGTGGCCCCTCGTCTGGGCCATCGTCGATTGGGGAAGCAATGTAAGATGATGCCACAGTATGTCGGGCCCTTTGAGATCACCGAGCATATTGTCATGGTGGCATAAAGGTTGGCCTTACCTTCTCAGTTGATGTCTATCCATGATGTGTTCCACATCTCCCAGTTGAAGAATTACATCCTAGATCCATCCCATGTGTTGAGTTGGGAAGAACTAAAGATAGAGCATGACATGTCTGTTGTTCAGAGGCTGGTGAAAATAGTGGACTCCCAAAAGAAGATACTTCGAGGGAATTCTATTCCTTTTTTCCGGGTTCTATGGCACCAAGGGAATGATAAACATGAGACATGGGAGCGAAAGTCATGGGTCGAGTAAGAGTACCCATTCTTGTTTTCCAACCAAGATTCATGTTGACTTTTCGGGGTGGAATGTTCTTTATGGTAAGGAGAATTGTCACATACATGACATATTTTAAAGGTATTTTTCATTTAAATTACATCCTTTCTTTGTTTTGGGGGTTTCCCTAGGTTTTAAGGAGGAATAGATGAGTATTCATGAATTGGTCCAAACCGTGAGCCCAATTCCAGATTGAAAAATACAATGTTGTATCTTTTATAAATTTTTCATTTTTCAACATTTTTCATCCATTCAAATTCCTAATTGGCCTACCTTAACCTATTAACAACTCCAAGGTAATTTCGAGCTTTTAGAAATCTATAACCAAGGTTTATTTGGGTTTTTATCTAAGGGGTTGGTCCTGCCCGAAAGCCCAATTCCTGTTTTAAAAAATAAATGTTGATTATTTTATAACTTATTTAATTTTTGAGCTTTTTCGATGATTCCAAGTCTCACCCAAGCCCACTTAATCCATCCATGCGTCTAAACTCTCCCCAACCCCTCTTTGGAGCTCTAGTTAATCGTTATTTGGTTCCTAACATCATAGGCTTCCTCAAATCGCTCGGATTTGAATAGGTAAAGTCTTTCTTTCATAACTCTCTCAATTCTCAATATTTTTCCTCCATTCTAGTTCATAAATGACCTTATAATTCTTGTTCGAATGTGCCCAATGTTTTGGATGTTTTAAATTTCAGCTTAGTGTTTTGGAGTTATTACTGTAAGATACTTCAAGTAAGTGAGTTCATTCATTTCCTCTTTCAAATTGCTTAGGGTTTTATTTGTTTTATTAAGGTTTTTCCTCTTCCTTGAATTCCCAAATGACCAGTGGGTAGGGTTTAGAACCTAAGGTTTAAACAAGGGTTTTCTTTTCAAATTCATGTGTTTTTAGGTTTGTTCTAGGTCTTTATTGGTGCGGCGGTGGTGCGAATTAATTTCTGCATGGTGATTCAAGGATTTTCCGTAATTTGGTAGGTGATTCCATTGTGTATGAAATCATTGTGAATTGGATACTGTTTTTATGGTATTTTCATGATTATTTAAATTTATTATTGCTGGAAAAAAAGTTTTAGTGGTTTTTGTATTTAAAATGAATCCCAAATACCAATTTCATGTGAAATTGGGGGTTTCTTCATAGAAATGTTTTATTAGTTTAATTGGGGATACCCTATAAGTAATTAGTTTATTTTATTGAACTATAATAGGGATAAAAATACTGTTTTTAATGATTATACCTTGTGTTTTTTGCTGCAAAATCTGGTTTTAATGGTGTTTGTGAACCACATGAAATTCTAAGAGTTGTGTTGTGTAAAAATATAGATTTTTCAATGATGTCATTTCGTGAACCATATGGGGCTACCCTAAAAATTATTTTGTGTTTTCACTGAAATGTAGTAGGCTGACCTTTCTGTTTTGGAAACATAAAAATGTGCACATAGTATGCAAGTGAGGTTTATAAGTAGTTTTGTGTCCCAAACACTATGTGATTTTGAGGAATTGTTTTATGAAAAACTTAAGTGTTTTGTTGCGTGTTTTAAGTGGTATAAAATGTGATAGCTACTATATTGGTTGTTTTTTACCATAAATGGTGTTTTATATGATACTTTATTTATGTTGCATGCTGAAATTGATTGAGCACAAAAGGGGAAGCCTTGGTACCTAGGTGGGGCGGATTTGTACTAGTATGGAAAGTTGACCGGATGGGTTTTGTCCCTGTTTCACTTACCATTTGGATAATGAAAACTCTAACTAAACTATGTGGATGATTATTTGTGACCACTAGGTTATGGGTATGTTCCCTACTAGTGGCTCGTGCAGGAGAACGAATTTTTCTATGGTTACTTTACACCGAGGTACGAGGTACATAGGGCCCAAGACAACCTAGTGCCTAGGGGTGTTCCCAATGTTGTTGGTCATTGGATTTGTAGTATTTACCCATGAATTTGGGTGTGTTTGGAAGTAAATTATAGTACCTAACATTTCTAATTTAATTTTTTAATATTATTAAAATTTTGGATTGAAAACTATTTTCAATTGGAGGTTTCATTTCTTGAAATTTTAACAAAACATTTCCTTGTATATGAAAACTGCTTGCTTTTTCACATTGTATTTCTTACTCCTTGGAATAATTGGGTGGTATCCTATTGGGATTAGCCTCACACCCAACTTACAACCCTTGGGTGTAATTAGACTTGGTTATGTTTGATTCAGGTAAAGGAAAGGCTAAGGGTGATGGTAGTTCAGGGTGTTAGTTCTCATCCTCGATGTGGAGTTGTGGAGACAGCTTGGGGGTGATGACCCCTAGTCGTGTGGAGTCCTTGGGGCTATCTTGATTCTATAATTATTTTTATTTGGACCACTTGTATTATCTTTAAACCAATTTATTCAGTTCCTGTTTTTACTTAAGTCTTGTTTGGCTCAAAAATTTCAGATTTATATTACGGATTGTTTTTAATGTTTTATGCTTTCATACTCAGGTAAATCGTTCCCAAACCTAAATTAATGATACCCAGGAACTTGTTCTAGCCCGTGTGGATAGAGAACACCATTCAGGCCTTGCCACGGGCTGGGTTTTGTATCGTTAATGGTGGAGACCAGATCCAGTTCGTGACAAAATCTGTTGGATAACATAAATACCAAAGGAAATTTTAGAAGATGATTTCATGTTCAAAATTCGTTGAGTGGAACATGTGATATTTTTATATATGTTTATTTGTGAATTTGGTCTTCATGAAGATATGTTTAGGAAAGGGATTTATTTGATTTCATTTACTTAATTAATGATCATATTTCTTTTTATACATGTTCACAATGTACATATTTATGTATATTCTATAACTAAATGTCTTATGAAAAGTTTATGATCTCATGGATTATGTTATTTGATTCCATTATAATCTATATCCAGTGATATTTTAATCTTTATTACATGACTCTTGTATAAAATCTTTTTCACGAATGGTTCTACAAAATTTATTTTTATGTTCTCATACACATATATTATTCATATAAATCTCCCATGTTTTCCATTACTGATCATCTAGTATAAAAGTTTTCTTATGTTACTGTTTCACATGTTATGAGTAATGATGTTAAATTAATTTTATTCTTAAGGAAACCATATGGATGATGTTGATGACCAATTATGAAATATGAAAATCATTGTATAGTATGAGTTAATTTTGATCATTATGAGTATGATGTTTTTGATCCTAAATTATTAAATGTTTATACAATTTCTATAAACTAGTAAACCTAAAAGTCCCATGGGTAATTATATGATCCAATATATTCTTTTGATGATGAAAATTTTTTATGTCAAAAATTGGGTAACATTTATAATGTTTATGTCTCTAGAAACAGATATATAAGTGATGATTTTTGACAGCTAGATTAATTGTTCTTAGAATTAATTTTTAATGAAATTATAAATTAATTGGAATATATATATATATATATATAATTACTTTTAGTTAAATAAATTTTCAAAATGTAATGGATATTTCTTCTTATTGTTAAAAATTTTCCAAATGTATATCTAAAATGATTTTCCCCTATGAGGTTGGCCTTCAATATTTCTAGATTTTTCCTTTGGATATTTATTAATGAAATCATCATATTTTTTAATCTATAAGATGGATTATTAGTTATTATTTTAAATAAACTAGTTTCATTCACATTTTTTAATTATTCAATAATGGGTTAATGAATAATTTTTTTTCATCTGTCATACATATATATGGTTTATCATTATAAGTGGAGTGTTCAAGGAATTGTATTTCACATCAAAGAACTGGCTGAAGGCTATATATCTGTAGGACCCCAGGGCACCCTGAGAGGGGAGGGGTGAATCAGGGTGACAACTTTTTCTTTTAAACTAAGGATCTTCTTCCCACATTGGTAGGAACTAGTTAAACCTATATAAATAATATGGTCTGTAATGAAACATTCACATGCAAAGAGATGACACAACAAATTTTACTTGGTTCACAACTAAGGGCTACGTATAAGGAGCATACGCAGACAAATTTTCGGGCATAGAAAATTCCACTATTCTTCACTAGTTGTGGATTACAAAGCTTCAGGAACAGTCACTTTGTCCCAGGCTCACTGCCTTTACAATTGTTCAAGGATAGCTCATTGTATCCCTCAGGTCACTCCCGTTGACTCCCCTTGGCTCACTACAATTGGTGAAGTCCCAATCAGTTTCTAGACATGACGGTCTCTTCATCATTTCTCAATGAATTCATCCTCTGCATTATGTGGATGCTATGTTGAAGTCCAACTATCACCCGTGAACTGATATACAACTTTTGTGCAACAGCAAGACAACCGGAAAGCCTCAACAGCACCTGGCGCGCAACCCCAAGGCATCGCACAACTTTCAAGTACGACACGCAAGTTATAACTGTCGTGCAATTCCAAACTTGTGTGATTCAATCTTCATTAAAGCCAAACTTTCTTGACTCAACTTCTTCTCAACTCAAGCCGATTTTGAAACCTAATGGAAACATGTCGTACAACTTCATTTCTGGCATGCAAATATCACCAAATCACTTGAGCGACTACTGGACGGGCACCAAATAACTGCCGCGCTGCTCCACCTTGAGCGAACCACCAACACTTGCGCGACATCAACAGCTGAACAACGGGAGCTCTGAATTTCTTCATGTCCAATGTTCATGTCGAATTAGGAGGGGTGGTCCTCTATTTATAGGCTTTCGGATACCCTGCGCGACAGCGCACAAGTCTTCCATTGGCACGCAGGTCTCGGCACGCAACCCTTCTTTCCTCCTAGACACTTGTGCGACCTACTTACAATCTTGGGTGCCCCTATTTACTTTTCCATATTTTTATGATCAAAACATGATGGTCATACGGCACACAAATTTCCAATCCTCTAAGGTATCGGTGCACAAGTCCTTTCACGGCACGCAAGTCAATTGCATGACAAAACCAATACTTGCGCGACCCAATTTCCTATGCCATATTTTCATGTTCTCATTATAAAAAACATCAGGCACACAAGTTTCCAAGCCTCCAAGGCCACGGCACACATTTCTCTTTTCCAAAAACACATTTCTCCATATTTCATGTTTTGAGGTCCAAAAATTTGTCAAACAATGGGAAACGGTGCCATATTCTATACTGTTGTCTGCTTGAACAGTATGATCACTTTGCTGGTACACGTTCGGAACTTTCATTGAGGATTGAAAACAAACACAAACCATTCTCCAATTACTGCACAAAACATCCATGTTTCCAAAAATCTCCCCCTTTGGGTTTGTTGGAAATCAAATAATAAATTCAATACATCCACATGCAAACCAAAAAATGAAATAATCAACTCATCCAACACTATAAGTCTACATGAGAAATGTTTGGTATAGAAAACAAGAGATGAGTTATGAATTGGGATCCTGTGTTTTGGAATTCTCAAAGACGCCATGTTCGCCGAGTTCTGGAGTTCCTTCTCATCCTCGAACTCTAAATTTATTCATTTCTCCCCCATTAGCAATAAACCCAAAGAATGATACTAGTTTATTTCTCAGCTCAAACCACACCCCCTGGATAGTATCTCCCCCACAAACATGCATCACGACCATAAATAGAAAAAAACAGTTAACAAAACAGGGGAGAGGGGTATTGTGTAACCTTCATATGCACTAGGAGGTAGCTGAACACTGAGGTTCAACCGATGCTTCTCAAACACAGCCGCTTACAGTGGCTTGGTCAGGATATCATCCACATGCTCATTTGTTCCCATATGATCCATTATAATCACGTCTTGCTCAACTCTCTCTTTGATAAAGTGATACCTTATTTCAATATGTTTTGTACGAGAATGTTGAACAAGATTGTTCGTAAGATCAATTATGCTGATTTTATCACAGTAAATCACCATTGGTTGCCTCACCTCATCACCAATATCTATCAATTGATGCTTCATCCATAGGAGTTGTGTGCATGCCTTTGTAGCGAAGATATAATCAACCTTAGCAGTAATAAGAGAAGTACTTTATTGTTTGTTGCTCAGCTAGCCAACACATTTATTCCCAATAAAGAATGCACCACCACTGGTGGAATTTCTATCTACAACATCGCCAGCCCAGTCAACATCAGAAAATGCTGATAATTCATTGTTCTTTCCTGCAGCAAATTATAATCCACAATTGTGAGTCCCTTGAATATATCTCATGATTATTTTTACTGCTTCCATATGTTCCTCCTATGGATTACTCTGAAAGCGGGCTGAAATACATGTGGCAAAGAGAATATCAAGCCATGTGGCCATCAGGTACAGTAGGCTCCCAATGATCCTCCTGTACGTGGTGGGATCTACAGAGGTCCCATCCTCATGTTTTCCAAGTCTAGTTCCAACTGTAATTGGAGTGGACATTCGTTTGGAATCTTGCATATTAAACTTCTTCAGTAGATCTCTTGTATACTTTTCCTGTGAAATGAAAGTGTAATCCTTCTTTTGAGTCACCTGCATCCCCGAGAAATATGTGAGCTCCCCAATCATAGACATTTCAAATTATGATTTCATGTGATTGGAAAATTTTTCCACTGATTTATGCTTTCTACCACCAAAAATAATGTCATCAATGTAGACTAGTACCATGAATTGATCTCTTGGAGAATTCTTCACATACGAATTGTGGTCTACTCTACCTCTTATGAATTCCAGTTTCTTGAGATATGAGTCCAGTCGGGAATACCATGCTCGTGGTGCCTACTTCAAACCATATAGAGATTTCTTTAGTTTGAAGACTTTTGTTTCATCAGAACCAATAACATAACCCACTGGTTGTTCAATATAGACTTCTTCTTCTAGTACACCATTCAAGAAAGCTATCTTGACATCCATCTGGTATACTTTATATCCTCTTTGGAGTGCCATGGAAAGGAAGAGTCTGATTGATTCCAATCTAGCCACTGGAGTAAAGGGTTCTTCAATATCATCAACTTCAATCTGAGTGTATCCTTTACATACCAGTCATAAATTGTTTTTTATAACACTTCCACGCTCATCAAACTTGTTTTTGAAGATCCACTTTGTCCCAATCACATTGGGACCTTCGGGTCTCTGGACAAGATCTCATGTCTGATTCCTGTCAATCTAATCTAATTATTCATTAATGCCTTTTACCCATGATTCATCCTTTGCAGCTTCTTCAAATGAGGATGTCTCCAAAACATATAGAAAAGCAGATTTCTTGTTATTCCACATTCTTCTTGTTTGAGTGGGGGCACTCATGTCCCCAATTATATTGGATGGATCAATCTCAGCTTTACGATTTCTCCTCTGCGGTTCAATTGGATTCTCTCCAGCCTCAGTTTCTTCTTCATATTCTTCTTCTGAGTCAACATATTGATGTGACTTCTGAGTGTTTTGTATAGATTTTTCTATTTCTGTATTTGTATTTTCTCCACGTTCAATTTCTTCTTCACTTTCTCTCACATTAGCATATGACGTCCTTGAAGAATTTTTTGTTTTCTCTTTAATTATTTTAATATAACTTCTTTCCATAATCCTTCCTAATCTCATGTTGAAAAACTTGTAGGCTTTGCTGTTCATTGAGTATCTGAGGAAAATTCTTTCATCTACATTGTCACCATTATTCCCTTGATTTCCTTCTTTGTTTCAGATGAACCATTTGCTTCCAAAAACATGAATGTATTTCAAATAGGGCTTCCTTCCATGACACAACTCATATAGTGTCTTCGTCTCACCCATATATAGTCCTGTTCGATTTTGAATATACATTGCATCTTGAACAGCCTCTTTCCAGTAATGTCGTGGAATGCGACTCTCAATTAGCATAGTTTGTGCCATGTTGTTCACCTGTCGATTCCTCCGTTCAACAACTCCATTTTGTTGAGGAGTTCTCATA
The DNA here is from genome assembly GCA_963277665.1 of Viscum album. Lineage (NCBI taxonomy): Eukaryota > Viridiplantae > Streptophyta > Magnoliopsida > Santalales > Viscaceae > Viscum > Viscum album. The sequence continues at coordinate 1,359,311,496 of OY728147.1, read as the reverse complement.
GCAGCTACCTCATGTTATATCCCATGCTTCTCCATAGAATTTTCAAATTCAATGGATGTGTATTCCCCTCCATTGTCAGATCGCAACACTTTGATTATTCGTCCGGTATCATTCTTGGCAATTCGCCGATATGTTTTCATGCAGTCAAGGACTTGTCGTTTCCTATGAATTACCATCACACATGCCATTATACTGTAATCATCTATAAAAAGGACAAAGTAACTTTCACCATGAGTTCCATCAACATTTATCGGCCCGCATACATCTATATGAATCAAATCAAGAAGGTGAGATGCTCGTTTCTTCTTTTTCCAATATGAACTGTAGACTAGCTTTCCACGAATGAAAGCATCGCATGATTTTTCACGTTCACGCTTCAGGTTAGGAATGTACATGACAATCCTTAATTTTGATATATTATACATGTGTTGTTGATTGATGTGTACCAATATCCTAGGCCACAAATTGTTTTCTTCTTCAACAGTCATGTAACAAACATTTTCTTCACTATTAACCTGATACAAGTTGACTTCTATTATGCATCCCTTCATGAGTGAGTTGCATGTCTTTCCCTTGATAGTGCATCTGTTCTGATTAAAAGTAACTATAAGTCCCTAGTCACAGAGTTGACTTACACTGAGTAGATTATGACGTAGGCCATCTATGTAAAGGACATCAGTCTTCTTCAGCTCCCCATTAGCTAATTCATTCCTTCCACTGCCTTTGCTTTTCATAGTTCCATCATTACAGAATTGTATTGTCTCATCAACCTTCCTTTTTATTTCTATTAAAAGGTCAGCATTACCTGTCATATGAGATGAACGACCTCTATCCAGAATCCAGGTAATGTTGTTTTTTTGTAGCTTTTAGGGCCACCTCTGGATGGTTGGATTTCTCAATTTTCATCCGTTATTTCCATGAGACATTCGATTGAGTATGGAGCACTGGTGGTCTTTCAATTATCACTTCCATGTACCCAGGTTCTTCATAGTCAAAAAAAATTTGGAGAGGAGAAAACCTATTTGAAAGAAAAACATTGTCTTCCTGACAGGACTTGACTTGTCTCGAACTTCGATATGAGGTGTCCATGTCCCTTCTCTGCCTAAAATTAACAACCTTATGACCAAAGTTAGAACAACAAAAATAGTACCCATAGAAATTGTTTCTTCTTTCATAATTACAATATAGATTTGTTCTCTTCTGTTGAACTCCTATATCTTCTCCATTCAGATAGCTTCTTGCCTCTTCACAATAAGACATGTTGTGGCCCAGATACCCACAGAACTGACACTTAATGAGAGGAAATTTCTTCTTGTTTGAATTTCTCCTCATACCTTCTACCTTGGGAGAGTATTTAGAAATCCTATCATTTTTGAATGATTGAGGAAAATTTTCAGTTCTCCTTTTAGTTTGTATTGAGGGTTCCTTTTTCAGCACTTTAGGCAATGTTTCAACATGTTCAACTTTAATCTTGTCTTTATTTTGGATCTTTTCACTTCCAGCAGTTGATGTCTCAGCTTCACAGCCAATTCCACTCTTTCCCATACCAGCGGGTCTTTGATTTCTCAGGATTTTTCCAACCCCATCTGAACCACACTTGTCTCTCGCCAGTAATTCTACATTTGAGAATCTTCCAAATTGTATTTTCTTCTTTGATTCTTTTTAACATGGTTCAGTCTCAAGTTTACTCCTAAGATTAACAACTTCCTCCTCAAGACCCTCAGTAGTCTTGGATTTTTCCTCTAGTCTGGAGGTGAGATCATTGATGACCTTTTCCTGTTCTTCAATTATCAGCTTCAGGTCAACTACATCATCATGGATTTCAAGGATATTAGATTGAAATTTCACAAATTCTTTCAGTCTTTCAATTTTAGCTTCAAACTGATAAACATATTCAGTTGATTCCACAACAATTGATTCCCACTTAATGCAACTCTTAAATTTCATCTTAAGATTGCTAACAATATCCTTAAGTTACAACTCAGGATTGACACTAGTTTTTAACTGATTGTGTCCACCATTATCATATGGTTTTTCAACAGTGGCCATCATGGAAGCATGGTTTCCAATTTTAAATTATGGTTCTTCTTCTTCACAAAATTCATTATCATCATCATCATCTTCACAGACAAAACTCTTCTTCAGAACTTCCATTCTCGATTTGAAGTCTCCTTTCTTGAGAAACCATTTTTGAGGTTTCTCTATGTTTTCAGCATCGCTATCATCATCATCGATATTTCTTAAGCACTGAGAAGCAATGTGCCCAACTTTACCACAATGAAAGCAAGCAAGAGGTAACTTCCCTTTGAACTTCCCTTTTCCCTTCTGGAATTTCATTACAATGAGAGATAGGATCTCTTTTTCTTCGTCATCATCACCACTACTATCTTTTTATATTTTTATTTTATCCATGGCCTTGAATTCCATTTCCTTGCTCATACGAATCATAGCATCTTTTGGTTTGACTCTCATTTCATATGATACTATGCTACTCAGAAGATCATCTAGAGAAATATTAGAAATATCTATTTCCTCAAGAGTTGACACCTTTTCATTGTACAGGGGTGGAAGTCTTCTCGGTATTTTCTTCACAATGTCAACATCTTTGATTTCTTCTCCTAGGCCCCGAATTGCTCCAACCACTTTAGTAATTTGATTGAAGAAGGAGTTTGCATTCTCATCAGGATGCATCTTCAAATCATCGAACCTATTGTGCAGCACTTTAAGTTTCACCTCCTTCACTTTGTTGTATCCTTAATAAATGTTTTTGATTTTATCCCACATGTATTTTGCTGAGGTGAAATTAATAACTTTTAGATAGATATGATCAGAAAGGGCTACGTTGAGTGCATTTTGCACTTTAGCATCTGCATCAAGAATTTTCATGTCTGTGTCAGTCATAGCCATGTCTTTTAGATCAGTGACTTATATTCCTTGCACAGTAGAAAACAGAAATTCCATTCCAAGAGATCTTAGATTAGATATCATTTTTTTCTTCCAGATCTAGAAATTACTTCCATCAAAGAGAGAGACTCCTCTAACATTAGTTGTATGGCCCACAATGGTAACTAACAGACCAAACCCTAGTAAACCTCCCTCTGATACCACTTGTAGGACCTAGGGGAGCCCTGAGAGGGGAGGGGTGAATCAAGGTGACAAATTTTTCTTTTAAACTGAGGATCTTGTTCCCATGTTGGTAGGAAGTAGTTAAAATGTATGAATAATATGATCTATAATGAAACATTCACATGCAAAGAGATGACACAACAAATTTTACTTGGTTCATCGCTAAGGGCTACGTCCAAGGAGCATAAGCTGACAAGTTGTCGGGCATACCAAATACCACTATTTTTCACTAGTTGTGGATTAAAAAGGTTTAGTCACAGTCACTTTGTCCCAGGATCACTGCCTTTTCAATTGATCAGGGATAGCTCACTGCATACCTTGGGTTACTCCCGTTGACTCCCTCTGGCTCACTGTCGTAGGTGAAGTCCCACTCAGTTTATAGACGTGAAGGTTTCTTCATAATTTCTCAATGAATGCATCCTCTACATTATGTGGATGCTCTGTTGAAGTCCAACTATCACCCGTGAACTGATCTACAACTTTGGTGCAGCACCAAGACAACTGGCAAGCCTCAATAGCACCTGGCGCGCAACTCCAAGGGTGCATGAAACTTTCAAGTACGGCGTGTAAGTTATAATTCTCGTGCAAGTCCACCTTCAACACATTCATGATTTAGTCTTATTTAAAGCCAAAATTGCGTGACTCAACTTCTTCTCAACTCAAGGTGATTTATAAACCTAATGGAAACTTGTCGCGCAACTTCATTTCTGGCGCACAAGTATCACCAAATCACTTGCGCGACAGCTGGATGGGTAGCAAACAACTGCCGCGCAACTCCACCTTGCGCGACTTCAACACCTGCGTGATGGGAGCTATGAATTTATTCAAGTCCAACATTCGTGTTGAATGAGGAGGGGTGGTCCTCTATTTATAGGCATTCGGATACCCTGCGTGGCGGCGCACAAGTCTTCCCTCGGCGCGCAAGTCTCGGCGCGCAACCATTTTGTCCTCCTGGACACTTACACGACCAACTTCCAAACTTGGGCACCCCTATTTACATTGCCATATTTTGATGATCAAAACACGATGGTCAAACGGTGCGCAACATTCCAATCCTCTAAGGTACCGGCGCACAAGTCCTTTCACGGCGCGCAAGTCACTTGCGCGACCAAACCAATACTTGCGCGACCCTCTTTAGTTTTCCATATTTTCATGTTCTCATTCTGGAAAACATCAGGTGCGCAAGTTTCCAAGCCTCTAAGGCCTCAGAGCGCATATCTCTTTTCCAAAAACACATTTCTTGATATTTCAAGTTTTGAGGACCAAAGATTTGTCAAACGCTGGGAAACGACGCCATCTTTAATACTGTTGTCTGTTTGAACTGTATGATCACTTTGCTGGTACACATTCTGAACATCCACTAATGATTGACTATAAACACAAACCATACTTTAATTCATGCATGGAACATCGATGGATCCAACAATATCATGATATTTTTTGTTATTTTTTTTGGGTGGTTATCCTATTACATTATATTATTAGAAATATTAATCTATATTATGATAATTTTCATGGAAATATGAGTTTACATAATATATGATTTTATCTAGTTATACATATTTCACTTTTCAATACCATTCCAAATTATTATAACTAATTTGTTTAAATATTTAAAATTCCTTATATAACATGTCATTATTTAGGATTTATGATTCATTTGGAAATTTTTCCTTAGGATATGTTCATGATCTTTTCTTATTTTCACATACCAAAATTTAATTTTATGCTCATTTATGACATTAATTATGGTATATTATGTTATCTTGAACAATATAAATTTTTTGGTATCCCATACTATGCATTAGATCTTAACCATTTGATATATTTAATTTCCATGATAATTAAAATTTATATTATGTATGAAATATCTTATATCTATTGTCCAAATTTGATAATATTTTATTTTAAAGGGGTTTCATTTATTTTATGTTTTAATTGATTACAATTTTAAATAATGATATATTTATGTATTTCATTTTTATGCCATCTCAATATGTATTAAAATACATTTTATTTAATATTTTGGATTATATAATGGAGAATAAGTGAATAAAACAATAATCATAATGTGTTATAATAAAATTTCATCTTCTGAAACATGATGATTCATAAGTTAAAATAATATCCTTTTAGTTGTATTAAATAGATATAATAATTATTAATATGACCAATGTTGGGTGTGATGGGTAATGTAATGATTTTACTAATGAGAAACTTAATAGGATTAGAGTTTCCCTAAATGAAATTCATTGGAATGATACCAAAGTATCAAATGATTTTTTTAATATCATGAACCCTAAATAAATCCACAGTTAATTGATGATGTAATAATTATCAATTGATTCCTTAGTGAATTAATTACTATTTTTATTTAGTGTGTCGATTTGTCTACCAATTAATAAATAATGGATTAATACAAAACAAAATATATAATTTTTTTCTAATAAACTACAGTTCAAACATTAGAGGTAGGTAAACTATATGTTAACCAATTTTTACTATTTCAGAATTCATTTCCCTTATTTGTAATTAATCACCTACATATTCATGGTTTAGATGGATTTATTTCAAATTTAACCTACAAAAATCGATGACATGCATGTCTGTGATGAATATAAAAGTCAAAATATATTTTATAATGTTTTTCATGATGTATGTGTCCTTACCATGATTATTTATTCACCCAAATCATGGATTATCTAAAATAATAATTTTTCAACTAAAATGGAATGTATTTCCAACACCATCATTGACTCTAATACTTTTTTCATTTCCCAATACACACACAAAATATCATACATGAATCACACAGTAGTAATCTGTACACCATCGATCTATTTTCACTCAGTTGAATGGTGGTCAACATATATTCCATGATCTTAATAGGTTATATGGAGTCCCTTCATATATATACATTTTTTAAATTGATTTTCTTTGGGATTAGACAATCAACTAGAAAAATTATGTTTCTATATCTATACAATTGAGAATGGTTTTCTAAAAGAAGATTCTTTAAATTCAAGAAGGTTATCATGATGCACTATAGGAAACTCAATCATCACAAGGAAATCAATATCCCAAATATTTAATAGTTTTATAAATTGTAATATATCACACAAATTGTTTCTCTTCATCTTATCATAGAGGGATTTAAATATCCTTAGTTTTTTCTCACTATAATATGCTATATACACTTCTCTTATTGTACTTTTTTTCTCTATAGATCTTTTATTCATGCACATAGCAATAGTTTCATTAATTACCCCTTAGAATCCACTATAAATAAACTAAAATCAATCCTAACATATTTTAATGTGCATTCTTATTCCATGTAGGATAGATATTATCATATTGGAATTAATGAAATCTTGAGGGAATGATTTTTTCACATTATTTATTAATATGTTGACAAAAAAATAAGATTCAACAAGAAGTAAATATTCCAAAACTCTCATCAAATAAAATTCAACATAAATAGAAAGTTAAATAAATTTTATAGATACATCAATCCAATTCATCACATAAAACATTAATAGAATAATCATAGAATCACCATTTAATTATCTGATCACATATTCTTAGTCACTGCTAAAAACCAAGGTATCTCTTACAAAAAAAACACCCACCATCATCAATATGTTCTTTCATTTATTCCATACATGGAAAACAAAATTATGCAGACAGCCAAAGTAAAAGTTAGGGTGTCATTAACAATATCCCCAAAGGATCCCATAATGTATTCTCAATGTAGTCGATATCAAATTATAAAAATATCCTTTATTTTTTACCAAACAAGGAATAATAAAAATTTAATATTCATAACCAACAATTATTAATAAATCATTTCATATTTTCATATAAAACAATTATAGTATAGATTTTCTATCAATAAGTACATAAATTATCATTTGTATCAAAACAACAATGAATATGAAATTTTATCACAAACTGGTGTTAATAAACCAAATACAGTCATAGAATCATGGTTAAGTGTCATGGGGTAAGGTTAGTACCAGAATTCACAAATATCGTGGGGAAATATGGATATAGGTTTGCACATATTCATTCATTTCAAAGAATGTTTTTCAAAAATATTATTTTATTTGAAAGGTCATATTCATAGAGGTTTAGTACACCCATCCCATATTGGAAAACTATAACAATGATCACAATTTGGTCTATAAAAAATATTATAAACAAATCTAATGAAGAAATGAACTACATCTTCATAAGATAGGAATTTAATTACGCAACCATGTACCTCAATCATGTTATTTTAAATCACAAACATGAAATACTTGGATATATAGTCAAAATGGTTTGATCTAAATCGTGATGATTCCTTGAAACAGAAAAAATAACTCATGATCAACTTCAATCAATAATAAAAATATTCTACACTCCCAAATAATAAGATACACGTGAAAAATGAATTGAAAATCAAAATCAGATTACACTTTTCAAATTAGATTCAACACATAAAAATTCACTTCATTCCAAGATGTTTCAATGTTTAAAGATCCCAAAAAATAGCAGTGGAGTCTCTAATATCTAAATGTTTTAATTATATTTATGGGAGATTATATTGAAAAAAAGATATTTTGGATGGTAGAATAATTATACCTCCTAGGATTTCCTCCCCCATAACAACATTTGTGACTACCCAATAGCTCCCACTACAAATCAAATAAAACGTGATTGTATACCAGTGCTTTTGAATGTCCATTTGACTAGACCGTGGGATCCTACTAGCAAGATGATGAAATTCTTATAGGATAAACATTTTCCAGAATTAGACCACCTGATATTTGGCTATCTCTAGTTGGTCGGTCGGTATACTATAGAACTACCCTACATTCAACATTCCACCATCTAGACAGTGGACCTCATGTGGTCATTTTGGTTATCTTCACATAGATACTTTCATTATAAACGACTGGATGACTCCCACTGTATAAATCAATGATCAAAACCCCAACCACCAATCCATGAAAATGATAATGAATATACAATAAATACATTATCTCGATAAAAAACTTGAGATCTACATGTAAAATGGAAAGAAAAGGAAAAAATGGATCATACCTGAAAGAAATTGTTGGGATGTTACAATTCTCCCCATTATAAATGATTTCTACAGCATGAATTTTAACGAAAATATTCTTAGGAAAATATATATATACATTTATCTCTTATAAATTCATCATGTTCCCAAGTCCCATGAGAATCAGAATCCAGTTTCTTATTCTCGAAGCAATAGTTTGGATATCCCCTAGAGAATCCATATGAAGTACTAGATTCTTAGTCATAGGCATATCAAGCTTCATATCATTTTACTCCAAATCGAAAACATGATACGAGATTAAATGTGACTTCTTTATATGAGACACATGGTGCACATCATGAATCAACATCTTGTTATGTCGAAAATCAAAATGATATTCCACATACTATATTCGATTAACAATATAAAAAGGTCATATATATCTCAATGTTATCTTCCCCTATTTTCTATGAAATCAACGAGGACAACATGATGATACATTAAAGAACACATAATCCTAAACTAATAAATATAAAGTATTTGTATGAATATCATTACAATAAATATAATATGTCTATTGATTCACTAATATATATCAAAATATTTGTATTTTTCTCCTCATCTCATGGAACAAATAGGGACCCACATTTGAAGCCTCACAAATCTCTGACAAATAAATATTATATTTAAAACTAGAATAGAGCAACGAGGGTGAGGTGGAGAATGGAGGAGCAGGTCCCATCTCTAGGTCGAATATGATCCCTGTCTATGAGATGTGGATGAAATGGATGTGTGAATCGGGATGGAGTATCCTCCTCCCACTGTGGAATGGTGCCCTCCCCCGGGTACTCTGGTCTTGGATTCTGGCCTTGGACTCTTATTTTGAGATGAAAAATAGGAATCTAAAACTGACAGGCAGCAGATATCCACGTGGCGTGCTTTCATGTGCACGTCACCAGCTCCCGAGTAAACACCATGTAAGTGCAAACCATCCCTTGCAATGAACCCGAGAATCTTCTCGTGCATTTCCTACGTACTGCTTCTTTTATCACCGCTTCAATGTGGATCTCCCCCTGCACGGAACACCAAACGAAACGCACGTGAGTCAAATAAAAATAAAATGAAATTTATATATATATCATATATTAAATCACAACTAAAAAATACTCATTAATATATATATATAAATTTTTATATATTACCTAATATTAATATATATATGTTTTAATAACTATAATATTCGTTTATTAGTATATACCTATTATAAGACAAAAGTAATTGATAGTATATATAAATATATATATGAATCGGTTCATTATATATTATGTATATTATATGTTTTATTATATATGTGAAAATTATTATATAAAGAAACATCAAAGAAACAAATAAAAATAGAAGAAGAGGGGGGGTCTCGGGTTTCAACATGGAAGAAGGGAGGTGAGGCCACCGGCTGGGTGGTGCGACGACTCCAGGAAGATCCGAAAAACTATACAGTAGGAAGTCTCATGGCGAGGATGAGAGGGGAGAAAGTGGGAGGTCATGTGGCGAGGTTGAGGCAGTTGACTTCAGCTGGTTCGGTGCAAAGGGGTAGCGCGGATGGAGACAGGGAATTTGGCTATGGTGGATGTGGTGAGGTGAGTTCGGTTGGCCGAGAGGAGTGGCTTCGGGGTGCGGTGATGCGAGGCAGGGGATTCGAGTAAGGAGGTCTCGGCTTGGAGGGATGAAGGAGGTCGGGCTGTTGCGCAGGTATGGAAATAGTGCGGGTTAGGGTTTGGATGGCTCAGAGGGTGTGCGGAGAGGATGTAGATTTTAGTGGCGGGGGTAGCAAAGGGATCATCGTCGGCTCGGATCGGCTAGGCAGGATCTCTTGCGAACAGGGCTGAGGGGTTGAAGGGGTAGGCGTAGACAACAGCTAGAGTTCATTCTTCACAGTGATTGAGGCTAGCTAAACCTTTGGATTTTAGTTGTTCTTTAATTTGGTTGGATTCTACTATGATTTATGTTTCTTGTTGCTGAAATCCGTGTTGTTGATACAAATATTTTGTTTTTTTTTCAATTCTGCTCTTGATTTTTGTTTCTGCTATTGGTGTTTGGAGAGGAAACGGGGGTGGAAGGGTTGCAGTGTTGCAGTTGCAGAACGAGAGAGGGGAACAGGATAGGGAGCCGCAGAAGAATGGGATGGTGCCTCCGTGAAGATTTCTCACGGTCTCACCGTGAGTGAGGATACTGTGGAATATAAAAGGAGGAACCATGAGTGTTGGGGAACTGGTGGAAAAGTCACCATGATTGAGGATCACTGAGAGACAGTAACTGGTTGCAGTGTGTGGGGAACCGGTGAGACAGAAGGTGTGAAATAGTGGCACCATGAGTGATTCTCACAGTGAGACCATTAAGAGCGGAAATAGTGCCACTGCAAGTACCTGCAAAATCAAAAAAATTAAATAAATTAATAATTTAAATAAAAACTATAAATCGATTAACAAATTAAATTGAATTAAAAACTAAATAAATAAATAAAAACATAAATAATAATATTAATTGTGTTTTATTCAAAAGAATGAATTTATTTATATTAAGGATTATAAATAGTCATAATTTAAAAAAACTAAATTAACTAAAGTCACTTTCTTACATTAATCAACCAATTAATTAAAGAATTAATAAAGTGAATTAAAGAAAAAGAAAAAAAATTAGTTGAATAATATTAAATTGTTAAAACTAATTAACTTATTAAAAGACTAAAAACTAAAATGGATTATTTATTTACAATTTACAGAATAAATAATTAAATAATTAAATTAATGAATTAATAAACTAATTATAATAAAATAATAAATAAATAAAAGTCTAATTGGAAAGACTATATTAATATAATAATTATTTAAAAAGACACAAATGAATATTAATAACAATTTATTTAAACTAAAATTGATTATTTTACACAAAAAAGTACAAAATCACATTAATTATCAATTATTTACTAAAAACAATCATTTTGGTATAAAAAAGTCAATAAAAAATACATAAAAATGTTGCAAAGAGTGTTAAAACACTGCCACATCAAAATCCCTCACACTTAAACCTTTTTTTGTCCTTAAACAAATACATTCCTATGAACTTAAAACAGAAATATGATTTGTGAATTTCAGCTCAAAAAGTGCATGATTGAACTTAAAAAATCCAGAGGAGTAGGACCAAACAATAGCTCAGGCTTTTTCAAAGGTGTTCAAAAATGATGTCTGGTCTAGCTTCAAATACCCACTGGAAGTCAAGAGTATCACAAATTCATACACTTTCAAGTATTTCATGCCTCCTATGTGTTTTCATTAACTATCCTACTTCACCATCCAATTCAAATACTGATTTAAGGAGTGATGACAGGTTAGAAGAAGAGGAACTCAAAACAAAACCAGGGGAACCTTCTATTCCCAGCCATATTTCATGTGCTTAGCACTTATTGAGATTAAAATTTGCTTTATTTATTCACAAAAACGCACCAAATGGACCTTGTCTCAGATAATCACTATGGGATCCCATTTTCCCATTTTACTCAAGATACAAAGGACTTAATTAATAATCAATCAAATTGACTTCCTAAAGTGATTGAATATTATATTATAAAAATGTGAGTCCCCTAGGTTCTAGTGAGAACAACAAGTTACCCTAAGACATGATCCTTACTCAACAAAACCTATCCTGTCACACTCTCATCCTCAGTTCCTAAACAGATAGATCCATAGAGACAGTGAAAAATTACACTCACCAATCATTCATACTTAACAGTTTCTGACTAAGTGCCACTCTCAACAACTAGTGAACATTTATCCACTAAAGAGGATATAATTGAAGTACCAATGATCATCCAATGATCATCATGTGATGAAATAATTCTGATTTTTTTTTGAAGGAATTTTGAACCATTTTTTTGAAAAAATTTGACCATGTTTTTAAACAATCTCATGTTCAAGAAGGAAGAATTCGACATGACACTAGAATGACCCCTCTCCCCCACACTTAAAACCCAACATTGTCCCCAATGTTGAATCTCAGGGTATAAGACAGTTAATGTTAAAAATAGATGGACATTTCAGCTGAAAAATGATATGGAGGGGTATCAATGAAGTTCAAAAAAATTCTTTGCCACACAAAAAGTTAAAGAAAAAAAACAGAAAAGACCAACCCCAACAAACATCACCAGCAATATGTACAGTTCTATTCCTAAACTATTCATGCTTTACATCAGTGTGAGCAGAAAAAAGATTTTATCAATTTATTCAAATGGTAGCATGATTAACAAAGATGTGCATCAGCAGCATAATGAAAATAATAATAATGGGTGCAAGCATGTTGTAGCAAATCAGATCAAAATACATTTTCAACAAAGTAGATATTAGCAGCTAACACCCAAGCAAAAAACACAATCCAAGAGTTTAAAAAATCAGTGAGAATACCCCCACACTTAGTTCACAGCTGCATGTAATAAAAATGTGAAGTGTAAAACATTGCAACGTAAAAAAATACTCCATTGAATGTGCAGCTTCCAAAATTTACAAATGTCTCCCTTTTATGCCCATGTTCATGAACTCTGGATGCTCTAGTTGGGAACCTACATGATGAAACAAGTTGACAAAAGTGTTCGAGATTTTAAAGCTAAAATAAAAAACAACTGTAAAATATGAGTTAGGGAGTTTTATCCACGATCTTCAATGTACTCTTCCTCTGAGACTTAAACGATAGCCACGTGGAATCTAATGCATGTTTATTTTCCTAAGAAAAAAACACTCAAATTAAAAACAACATGAAAATATAAACTAAATCCGGAAATTAAAGAGGATAATCCTAGGATAACCCCCCCAGGGGGTGCTGTAGTTTGACTGTCCATAGCTGGACAATCCTTGGATCAACCCCAGTCAGATGGGGATTTAACTTCTTTCTTAAGAACCACCAGCTTTTATTCCTTCCAACTTCAGTCACATGCCATATTTGGTGTACACCTTACACTTCTTCAACCAAATTCCCCTCCTGGGTAGTGAAGTGCCTCAGGTTGAGTGATGGAGGGGAATACAGAATGTAGGGGTACTTGCCTACTTCTTCTGCTTGAGGTTGAGTGTGAACAAGTTGTAGAAATGAATATCTTGGATGTGACATATCCTCTGGTTCAGTCCAAAAAAAAATTCTTCTATAATAAGAAAAGTTGTTTCATCATCCACTTCTTTTCTAGTGTGCAGCTCCAAAAATTCATTTCCAAAAATAACTCCCAAAATGGAAGTGTCATCCAGAATTGGGTGTTCCATTAACTCTTTAGCAGATGAAACCTCAATTTCCTTACTCCCCGGGAATTCAAAAAGGTTTATTTCATCTTCAATAACTGCAGAGGGAGAAACACAATTAAGATCAGATTCGATGTAATCCAAGTTGAATAAAAATACAGCTTCTTCCATAAAATTGTCAACTCCCTTTATAAGTGAATCTTTTTCCCCCTCATGATAGAATAGTGATCCTGGGAGTGGGTCCAGGGTGAGAGCGAGGTAGTCAACCTCCTCCAACAACTCTTCAAAACACACCACCTCACTTGATGAGTCTTCTAAGGAGAATGATATGATGTCATGTGCTGGCTCCACCTATTGAAGCATTGAAAAATCATTAGAATATTTATAGCAAGAAAAATCATTTGAATGGAAATCAGGGAAAGAATGATCATCAAAGAAATTCCCAATATCATGAATCATTGACAGTTCTTTCTCCTACCATCCATTGAGAAAATCCTTGAAAGTTGGATCTGAATTTCCAGCTTTGACTCTAGGGGAAATCCATATCAAAGTTAGAAAAATCCAACTTTTTCCTTATTTTGTTTCTTTTCTCATTCCTTCTCAACTGATTTCCAGAATCTTGGGCTTCAATGGGAGGTGGTGGTACTGCACTGTCATCCTGGTATCCCATAACCTTATCCATGGCTAGTTGCATTAATTTCATGATCTCATGAGAATAAGCTGTCTCCTCATCAGTAAGTTCTCGATGCTCCCTTTCATGCATCCAACATTGAAAATTAGCAACAGCCTCCCCAAGCTATTGAACAGGGTCAAACAGTGACACTACATAAAATTCGTTAGAGTTCATCACGGTGTATGAGTGTTTTTTTATGGCTTTTTTTTATTTTTATTTTTGTTTTAATATAATATAAAAATTGGAAAAAACCATGGAGACACTCGTTGATTCCCCAGCAACGGCGCCAAAATTTGACGGGCGTCCTTGTTGCGAGGACGGTCAAGCTTACATTTATAAAGACCCAATATATAGCACAGTGGCTGACCTCGAGGTATCTCTCAAGGAAGCAGTGTCAAGAGCCTAAGTGGTCTGTTCTGAAAATCTAATTGTATTTTTAAATACTTTGAAAACAAAAAAACAAACTCCTAAGGAATCACTAATCAGTGCTAAAGAGCACAGTGGAGAGGGAAACCATGATGGAAAAGTGAAAAAAGAAAAAAAAACCTAGACACAGGACAACAATACATGGAACAAGAAAAGACAGCAGAAAAACACAACACAAGATAGAAAAAAACACAGAACAAAGAAAAGGACACCAAAACACAGAAGACAAAAGTTAGTGAGAAAAAGGTCGGACCCAGGTTAATTCATCCTCTACTCCCTATCCTAGATCAGCTTAATTAATTGATCAATAATTCTTGAATTCTCACAGTGCATAATCGATGTCTCGTATCACACACCAATCTCACCTAGAAATTAAACACTCAAACATAGAATTCCTCCATGATCAAGCATTCCTCCAAACTGCAAGGTGATTCACCCATAAATTTCATTCTGTAAAGCATTTCTCATAATCCAGAATGATTCCACTAAGATCGTCACATCGCACAACCATTCTTGATTCTCATTACGATAAATAAAGACAGGAAGGGGAGAAGAAATTAATCAAGAGAGTAGTGATCGTCCTGTGCAAGATCTCGCTCTCGCTAAATCTAACTCACAGCCGTGATCTACCAAGATGAATAAAAAGAACATGATCGTATTAATGTGCGTATCTCTAGATTGCATTGGGTTTCATAAACTGGATCCTTCCGTGCAAATTAGATATCCATTTCTGGAGATTCGAGATCACACCGCAAGATGAAAAAGAAGAAACGACACAAAAAAATGAAACAAACATCACAATTCAATTAACAAAACACCCACAGAAGTATTTACAGACACGATTGAAATTAAAACTAGAACAGAGCAATGAGGGAGAGGCGGAGAATGGAGGAGCAGGTCCCATCTCCAGGTCGAAGACGATCCCTATCCATGAGATGTGGATGAAATGGATGTGTGAATCAGGATAGAGTCTCCTCCTCCCACTGTGGAATGATGCCCTTCCCTGGGTACTCTGGTCTTGGCTTCTGGCCTTGGCCTCTTATTTTGAGATGAAAAACAGGAAACTAAAACTGACAGGCAGCAGATATCCATGTGTCATGCTTTCATGAGCACATCACCAGCTCCCGAGTGAAAACCACGTAAGTGAAAACCATCCCTTGCAACGAACTCGAGAATCTTCTTGTGCATTTCCTATGTACTGCTTCTTTTATCACCTCTTCAATGAGGTGATCCCCCTACACGGAATACCAAACAAAACGCACGTGATTCGAATAAAAATAAAATGAAATTTATATATATATCATATATTAAATCACATCCTAAAAATACTCATTAATATATATATTTATATTTCTATATATTACCTAATATTAATATATATATGTTTTAATAACTATAATATTCGTTTATTAATATATACCTATTATAATACAAAAGTAATTGATATTATATATAAATATATATATATATGAATCGGTTCATTATATATTATGTATATTATATGTTTTATTATATATGTGACAATTGTTATATAAAACAACATAAAAGAAATAAATAAAAATATAAGAAGAGGGGGGGTGGTCTCGGGTTTCAGCGTGGAAGAAGGGAGGCGAGGCCGCCGGCTGGGTGGTGCGACGGCTCCGGGGAGATCCATCCAACTGTGCAGAAGTGGGTCTCGCGGCGAGGATGAGAGGGGAAAAAGTGGGAGGTCATGTGGCGAGGTTGAGGCAGTTGAATTCGGCTGGTTCGGCACAAAGGGGTAGCGCGGATGGAGGCAGGGGATTCGGCTATGGAGGATGTGGCGAGGTGAGTTCGGCTGGCAGGGAAGAGAAGCTTCGGGGTGCGGTGATGTGAGGTATGGGCTTCGGGTAAGGAGGTCTTGGCATGGAGGGATGAAGGAGGTCGGGCTGTTGTACAAGTATGGAAATAGTGCGGGGTTGGGTTTGGATGGCTCAGAGGGTGTGCGACGAGGATGTGGATTTCAGAGGCGGTTGTAGCAAAGGGATCACTGTCAGCTCGGATCGGCTAGGCGGGATCTCTTGTGAACAGGGTCGAGGGGTAGAAGGGGAAGGCGCATACATCAGCTAGAGTTCTTTCTTCATTGCGATGGAGGCCGACTAAAACATTGGATTTGAGTTGTTCTTGAATTTGGTTGGATTCTACTGTGATTGCTATTTCTTGTTGCTGTAATTGGTGTTTTTGATACAAATCTTGTGTTTTTTTAATTCTGCTCTTGATTTGTGTGTCTATTGTTGGTGTTTGGAGAGGCAATGGGGGTGGAAGGGTTGGGGTGTTGCGGTTTCAAAACGAGAGGGGGGAACAGCATAGGGAGCCGCATTAGAATGGGATGGTGCCACCGTGAAGATTGCTCACTGTCTCACCATGAGTGGGGATACCGTGGAATAGGAATGGAGGCACCGTGAGGGTTGGGGAACCGGTGGCAAAGTCACCATGAGAGAGGCTCACGGGGAGATAGTAACCGGATATGGTGTGTGGGGAATCGGTGAGACAGAAGGTGTGAAACAGGGGCACCGTGGGTGATGCTCACGGTGAGACCGTTAAAAGCGCAAACAGTGCCACTATAAGTATCTGCAAAATAAAAATAATAATTAAATAAATTAATAATTTAAATAAAAACTAAAAACTGATTAACAAATTAAATTCAATTAAAAACTAAATAAATAAAACAAACTTAAATAATAAAATTAATTGTGTTTTATTCAAAAGAATGAAGTTATTTATATTAAGAATTATAAACACACCAAATTTAAAACAAACTAAATTAACTAAAGTCACTTTCTTACATTAATCAACCAATTAATTAAAGAATTAATAAAGTGAATTAAATAATAAGAAAAAAATTAGTTGAATAATATTAAATTGTTATAACTAATTAAATTATTAAAAGACTAACAACTAAAATGGGTTATTTATTTACAATTTAAAGAATAATTAATTAATTAATTAAATTAATGAATTAATAAACTAATTATAATAAAAGAATAAATAAATAAAAGTCTAATTGGCAAGACTAAGTTAATATAAGAATTATTTAAAAAGACACAAATGAATATTAAAAACAATTTATTTAAACTAAAATTGATTATTTTATACATCAAATTACAAAATCACATTAATTATCAATCATTTACTAAAAACAATCATTTTGGTATAAAAAAGTCAGTAAAAAATAATAAAAAATGTTGCAAAGAGTTTTAAAACACTTCCACATCAGGTATCTAATTTTATCCTTCAAACATATCCAAGGAAATTAATTATTTAGATAAA
Source organism: Viscum album (assembly GCA_963277665.1). NCBI lineage: Eukaryota > Viridiplantae > Streptophyta > Magnoliopsida > Santalales > Viscaceae > Viscum > Viscum album. Next base: position 1,359,293,663 of record OY728147.1, on the reverse strand, counting down.
TAAATAGTTATTTTTTATGGTATCCTAATTTTATTCCTAGTAGTCATAAAAAAGAAAAGTTTTTCAATTGAATTCTTTGATAAAAACACTAGATATTCCCAAGGAACTATACAGTATCAAATGAATATTTTGTATATAAATTAATCAAACTAATCCATTAAATCCATCATATCAAATAGTGTGAAAAAAATAATAGGGAATATATATATATATATGTAGGATGAATACCTAGAAGAAATTTCATAGATAACTATACCTGCTTATCTGGTGGAGGGATTGAAAAAGTACATTCGAAAAACATCAAAACAATCAATGAATACATTAGAAAGACCACCAAAGGAAGATCCCTTAATCATATCAAAATAAAACATGAATATAATTAATACCATTTCAAAAAGAAGAGGTCATTTTTTTTCTATAATTCAAGTCCCATTTTCCCCGAGGAATCATAGTAGTTCACATTAGTTGTAGTGAAAGAATCCCATATAAGAAAATAATCAATTAAAACATTACGGTTTTTCAAAATCCCTATCATAATAATGACATAAATTTGATTCATAAGGAATTGGATCTATATTATTATTAAAAATATATTTAATAGTTGTTGATTTGGAGGAATAACAGTAAACATAATCATATAAAAAATTCACTAATGATGAATAATTAGTAGTATTGTATGCCACATTCATTGAACCACTATCAATTCAAACTGGACACTCATCAACAAAATTAATATAATCATTCCAAATTTCTATTTATGGAACCTAATTTTTCATGAATCATCAGGAAACACTGCATATCTAGTCAACACTAGCAAGCCTATACTACTTCATTTAGTGGTAATTGTTACGATCCAAATTTTTATTAATGAAAATTCTTTTTGATCTAATTAAGTTTCTTGTTATGTAAAATGGTTCTAAAAAATATGAAATTACTTTGATTTAGGTTTTTGGATTTTAATATTCTGGTAATAATTGTTACAATTTATTATATAGTCATTAAACAATGATTACATGACTAGTATGAAAATATTTCTTCAAAAAATTAGATTTAATTAGACAAAGGAAGGGAATGCCTTATCCAAAAAAAATTATCCATATGAATCCTATTTTTCATAGCTCAAAATGGAGGCAGCGTCACTGGGATTCACTATTGACCAAGCCCAAAATGATCCTAAACATGTTAATATTGAGCAGAACTGCCTATGAGAGAAGTGGAAGTTGATAGAGATTACCTATCGAGCGATGTTATTCGGGTCACCCCAAGAGTCGGCCACAATCAAAGACCTTAACCATAGGTCTTATGTAGGTGCTATTAGGGGTTATGTAACAGGACCCTAGCCCTATGATTGTGTGCAATATTTTTTATATAATAAAGTACATAAATACATTTTATTATTTTTATATTGTAAATAATTTTTAAATCAAAATTTCTATTTTAAGTAAATATTCAATTAAGACATCTATTTTGATGAATTAATGGAATTTTTAATTAAATAATATTTTAATAAAACAATAATACACAATTAATTATTATTAAATAGAAATAATAGAATAATTTTTATGAATAGAATTGTAATTTTTATTATGTTTTGAATGTTTTTTATGTCAAAACTCAGAAATTTTTTATAAATGTTGTTTCTTATTTTAAAAGTAAAAATTTACATATTTATAAAATTATTTAGATAAAATAATAATATTAATTTTGGATCTAGGATATCATAATTATGTAATGCTGAATTTTTTTTAATCTTATGAAATAGTAAAATTTCACAGTAAAAATTTAAATTAAATTTAAATATATAATGTATTTTATGAAATCATAGTGACCCAATCGTTATGTAATAAAATACAATAAATGTGTTGTTTAGAATATATGTATTTTACCATTAAAATAATTTGGTTTTTGGTTTTCTTAATTTATTTTACAAAGCATTGGTGGACCCCCAAAGACTTATAAATAATTTTAATGTTTTAAAATGATTTATTTTAGAGTTTGACTCACCACCCCATATGAAAGCATAATAATTTAAAAAATTATACCATTTTCCTTACATATTATTTTCTACAACACTTTATAAAAAATGGGAAAACACCATGGGATGGTTTTTGGTTGTAATTAGTTTAACGAGTGGTGTTCAAAACCTATGTAATAAGGAATTACCTCTCATTTCCAACATAAACCCAGTCAATCTCAAATTAGTCTTCATTGAACCCATTTTTCACTCAACCAACCCCTGTACACTACTCTCTAGAATCCTTCGAACACACCCAATGTTCCAAAAATCCCCTCTACAGCCTCTCCCAAGCCTTTGTGATCACCCTTCCCTATAAAGGATTTCTTCTTTTCTAATTATAGTTTAAATTTTTTTATATTTTTAGGTCCTTTTATAATCAATTAAAAATTATGAGTTATGATTTAGAACCTCCTATATAATACCCTCTTTATTTTTTATTGATGATAGACCACATTCTATCCTATTAATGCCTCCCATGTACACCTATTACCATGGCGAAATTCCATAAGGGATTTATCTATCCTCATTTACATTCAAGCAATTCTTTTATATAATGCATCTAAATTCCATTTCATATTTTGGGAAATTTATCTATTTTAACCCCATACTATCAGTTTTTTGTACATATGGTGATGTATCCATTTATCTCTCATCAATGATTTTTATGAATTCTTATTTCTAGCCATTATGCTGCCAAATATGAACTGCAATTTTTCAAGCCAATGTCACCGTGTTGTTAATACCACTCCCATTTCTCTATCATTGATATTCACCTTTACACACATTTAAACATCAATAATATTTTTTCATGTATGCATTAAACATTCCATTATATTGGAATAAATGATTATGTTTAATGATTCCATGTCATATGATCCATGTGGCACACTTATGCATGAAATTAAATGATTAAGAATGAAGTTCCATGATTGCTCTTTATTGCACTAGGTAATGAATAGTACCATGATAAAACATTTGAAATGAGGGTTTACACTTTCTAATTAATTTTTTATGTGGGTTTTATCATGCTCTATGAGAAATGATCCTTGGATCATTCAAATATAATATTAAATGTCGTTCCCACATTTCTATGTTATGATAATCATGATATATCATGCCTTTATCATCATTATTTTCTTGTGCACCATTGATATTCGTATTAATAAAAATGTACTATGTTCTTTATGATATGTCTTTTTTACTCCCTTAATGGGATTTATATCTTACCCTTTTATTATGAATGTCCTCAGGTTATCTCATGCAATGTGGAATGTTGTATTCATGTAAAAGAAGTTTTCTATTAAAATGTTGGGTTATATGTTTTATGTTGTTATTTAATGTTCATAATTTTTCTAGAATATATACCTCTATATCCTAAAAGTTATCTTAAGTTAATGTTTATGTAATAAATATGGTTTAAGTGTTTAATAATGGGCATTGTTGTTATATTTGGTATGCAAGGATACGTTTAGTTATTTTTTTTGCATTAGGAATAGAAAACCCTAGTGAAAGCCTTAAGGATTACACAATGTAATATAAAAACACCCATAAATTTTGGTGAGTTTTTAGTAAGCAGTTTATCATGAAAATACATCCCTTTCATTATATGATCTTGTAGAGATGAATCTATAACAGATGTATCTAGCGGTAAATCCTGAATGCACCATTATGAGCTATACTTGAACAAGAACTGGTTCACGACAACGAGCCTTTATGCACTTTTGGTTAAAAAAATCTGGAGGGGGGGTCCTCTTTCGTAAATTTATAAACATAGTACGAACCATTATTAACGGAATTAAAAAAATCCATTATGAATATATACCGGGAAGTAGATCATGGATAATATAGATAAGTTAAAAGAAATAAATGTAATTTATAATTTATCCATTTTTTAATTTGATTTCCCTTTATGTGTTACCCCTAACATTGTTTTTAATCCAGTTAATGGTCGGTAATATGAGGGCTTGGGATAACAAATAATGAGAATATCAATGTGATGATTTTTGTAATGAGATTCCCAATTTGATAAGAGTGAGAGTAACAATCATTGTCATGATACTCTATTTGTTAACTAGTGTTTTCAATGGAACCATGGGTAAAGTGGTACATTCAACCCCCACCCCCCCCCCCCCAAGAAAAGAAAATTCAAAATAAAGAGCTTCATGAGACAAAGGACTCTTAATTATAATGGATCATCTGATCCCTCAATCTCGAAACAATATATTAACTATACTGAGAAGATATTCCCCACCCTTCAATTATCCGAAGAAGAGATGGTTCTTCTGGATACTTATTATATGGACTGTGGAGCGGATCAATGGTGGAGATATATAAAAAATACAGAGCCTGAGGAGGAGATAGAGGTGTTGTAATGGAAGGATTTATGAAAAATGTTTTTTGATCAATATTTTCCTCACACTATCATATATAAAATGGAAAGGGATTATATTACCTTAAGAAAAAAGGCGAAAATTACATTAGAGTGTACATGGAAAAAACCATAAATCATGCATGATATGCCTCTAGATTTTTTCACCCTAGAATGAAAGGATGGCCACTAATTGGGTGGTCTAAAACATAGCCTAAAAAATCCATATCAATCTGTGACTTTGAGATCCACAAGGATATTGTATGATGTTCCCTCAATGTTGAAATGATGATCAGCGAATCTCAAGGGTATCATGGGGAATAGAAGTTTAAGGTGGGCATTAATTCTGATAGTCTAATAGATAAATACCACAGTACTATGAAATTACAATACCCTACTTTTCATAGGTGTATAAAGAAGCACTTATGAAATTTCCTGAATGGGATGAGGAAATGCCTTAGGTGTGGAAGAGAAGGGAACCTATATTTTAACTACCAAAAAGAAAAACCTGATGCTACGACAAAGGATAGGAACACTCCATTTGACCCTCAGTGCATTGTTCCTTACATCAACTACAATAAACCAAGGAACTTTTCAAACCAATTCCCTAATAAAAGGGTATCAATGAAAACTAATAACCTCCAAGGTAGAAAGGGAAATCTTTTTCTGTCACTACCACTGATGTGAACCTCGACAATGATGTGGTGACAGGTACTCTAATTATTCATTCATGAATAGAGAAAATACATTTTTATTATGTTTCTTCAAAAAAAAATTTACGTGGAATGTATAGTTGAACAATCTGAACCTGACAAAAAATCATGGAAGTAAGGATTTTGGTGTGAACGGAAAATGGGGAAATCATTTCATCTAATTAATATAACTTCTCACCTATAACGATTTGTGTTTTAAACATCCCTGAGAACCTCATCATACTCCCTTCTAGTTTAATTTGTTGTAATTCTTGGAATGTATTGGTTTTCCTAATATAGATCCAATTTTAATTTTCATTAGAGGAAAATCACCCTACATATGGAAAACCGACCCCCGATCTTGTATAATTGAAAGGGGGAGGATGAATCTTCCAAACCACTATCATCTCAAGTGTGGATATTTCTTCCCTATGATCATCAATATATTTCATAGATTATTGATTTTGAGGATAAAACCGTCCATGAAGACATGTCTATTGTGATGGAATTCACTGAAGAGTTTCCCAAGGAATTGTCTGGTCCCCCTCCTAGAAGAGATGTTGAATTCTCAATTGATCTTATACCTGGGGCATTTCCAATATCCAGGATGCTATATATAATGGATATTTTATAGCATGAGGTTATGAAGAAATAGATATAGGAAAATCTGGATAAAGGATTTATATTCCCATGTGCTTCACTATGAAGTTCACCAGTCCTCTTCATCAATAAATAGAAACGGACAATGCTTTTTTGCATTTATTTTCAGGAGCTCAAAAAATCATTATAAATACCAAGTTTTGTCTATTCGGAATTCGTGATGTAACATCCCAAGTATGTAAAGAATTATGTATTTTCATATCTATGTCTATTTATGAATTTTATAGTGTTTTAGAGGCTTAAAATGAGAATAAATCCAATCTTAAGCATAGAATACTATAATACTTTTAAAAGATTGTCTTACCGCCTTTTGATGAAAACCCATTTTTAAATCAAAATATTGACAATTTTATATGCTCTATTTGTCAAAATAAACGTATTCTTTAGAATTGGGGCATTTAAATTTACGTTGGATAAATTTTTGGTATTTTTCTGACAATGTTCATTTTCTTAATGAATAGTGGAAAATGCTGTAGTTTACTTCAAAACTGTTTTTTCATATAATTTAATTGTATGGTTATATTATCTTTTTTATTGATTTAAAAGTTTAATTTGTATATATTTTTACAATTTAATCCAATTCTGGTCATTTTAATTAATTTCACTTTGGAATTGGGTAGAAACAAGTGCCAAAATTTCCATAGATATTGTTTCAAAAAACCCCGCTATTTGTTTTGACAAAGGGAATTATTTTTAAATTAATTAATACAATTTCCATGTTTGGAATTTGTAAAAATGGATTCCATATTTGGAATCAGAAGGTATAAATTATGTAATTAATAATCTTTTGTTTTTGGACATTATGAATAGTAACGACAGTGATTATCTTTAAATATCATGATTAATTAGTAATCGGGTAGTTATGGATAATAAAATAATATCATAATAATAAAAAATGACCCAAACATGTGTCCTAATGATACTGGTTGTGTCACTTCCGACCATGGTATGCCTTGTGCAAACTTAGGGACACCATGTAATCACTTTCGGTTGATAGTGACACTTTATCATTTTATTTTTAATGAAAGGAGAATATCAAAAAAGTATGTAACACCTAAGTAAAACAATTTTAGTTTTGTTTGTGTAAACGATATCGTAGAATGTAAATAGTCATTGGAAAGCTAAAAATATTTTCTACATCATAGTATTTTTTTATAATTTTTAGACATTAAATAAATTAATTAATTTATGATACCATGATGATGTAGCGATTACCTCATTAATGAATGATTTAAATAAAATGAAACGATAATGTAAAATATATGGCATACAGTTGTCAAAAACCTATTGGATGGGTGGATTTCGAAACCTTATCACCTTATCCTAGAAATATGACATTGTGTGACCTTTAAAATCTGAAAATCATTTTAAAATAAAGTAACATTTCATGACTTCCCAAAACTGTCCCTCCTCCCTCTTATAAAAGGCTCCCATCTCTACCATTCTTACCCACACCGCTCAAGCCATTGTCTCAACCAAAATCTGATCATTTTATCTCTTCACATCCCTATATTCATTATAGAAGCCTTACCTTAGGCCGAAAGCTCTTAAAAAACCTATTTGGTTCAAACCAAGTGGAGTAACCCAATTTGAAGGTAAAGTCTTCTCTAATGTTCTTTTGTTTTATTTTGCATCTCCAACCCCCAAAACTCTTTTTATTCCTTTATTTTGTAATAAAAATAGTATCTTAAATATACTAGGATATTGTTATGAGAATGATTAAAGCTACACATACACACACTTCTGTCTAATGGTTAAAGAACATACTATTTCTGTGGATGGAGAGTTTCTACCTCACGGAATGATGATTGTTCAATCTTCTTTTAACTCCTTTAATGGTGGCCATTAAGATGTCACTATATTTATATATGATATATATTTTTTATTTATTTTTTATACTTCTGTATTTTTCATTTATTTCATACCTTTATGGTTTCTATTATGTGTAAACGTGATATCTTCATTTTAGGAAGTGCGGACTACCGCCCCCTCAAAGTGATTTGATTCGTTAATGCCATATCTTGGACATATAAAGGATGGAGTTAATGATATTATATATGATATTATAATGGAATTATAATATAACTTTATATCATTATGATTTCATTGCATTAAATATGAAATATAAATGAAAGTAGTGTTCATGCGTACGTACGACTTACCGTCTCCATGAACGTTGCATTTCATTTCATACCTCTAAATGTTATGTAATATTATAAAATAAATTTATATAACAGATATATATTATATATATTATATATACATCATGAATATAATTCTGTATAAAATGGATATTTTACCACAAGAATAACTTGTAATTATAAGAAGTTTATTTTTGACTAAAGTACCAAAGATCGAAAAAATGACCGTTATTAGATTAAATAATTGCATAATGTTTATAACAGGGTAATAAGTGATATAAAAGGAATAATGAACTTAAAAAAGGGTTATTAAGCAAGTATAAATTATCTCTAGTTTATTATTCAGGAGATTAAAGAATGATCGAGTCAAGTCGGACATGAGGTAAGGGACTTCGTCTTAATCTTTTTTCATTGAGGAATATTTTGTTTTATACACCACTTTCTTTTATACGGTTTAGAAGAACCTTTTACTTTTACATTTATTCAAAAGGATTATTTTTATACGAAGCGTTTTACTAAATGTCAAAAGGAATTATTTTTCGTACGTATGCGGCGTGAACGACTTCTCCGCAGTCATGACCATTATTTGAGTTTCGGCTTCCTCTACAAGACAAAACATTTTTAAAATAAAAATAAATATCGTTTTTTAATTTTCCTTTATTTTGGTACTGAAAATGGTTTTGATAATGTTTTTATTATATCAATTTGTTGTATTGATATCTTGTGATTGAAATGTGGAAATGTTATGTTTCATTTATGCATGTTTTATGTGATACAATTATGTTATGGTTCTTGGGCATAGTTTATGAAGACGGGTGGTTCCATGATAAACTACAGGTAGGTGAGCCCGATATAGCTATCCAATTCATTGGGTAACGTGAAGGGGATAAATGATAAGGTTTATGCGAAGAGATTTAGGGAATATACTGTGATGGGTATTCCAAACGTAACCATGAGGGTTACTCCCTACATAAGAATGTTATGAATGCCTCAAGTTACCTTTATGTATTATGATTTCTATAAGTTATTCATGAATCTTATGATTTCATGAGGTATGTTAATGTTCTTATGTTTTATGAGTAAAGTATGATTTCATTGATTCTTATTTATACATGGGCTAATGTTTTCTTTCCGTATTTCTATACTCTTTACTGAGCTTTTTATTCTTAGCCAAAGTTTTTGAAATGTTTGTCACAGGTCAAGGGAAAAGTACATGATGTGATGATAGTGTCGAAAAAGTGTCAAGAAAGAATAATTGTTTAATTTTAAATATGTCTCATTTGATGGAAAAAATGATTATTATCTTTTATTTAACCAGCTTGTTTAAATGTGGAATGTAATGCATGATTTATGATCTAATTCTCTAAAACTCCAAACCTGAAAATATCCTTAATGTGTATTCTTGTAATAACTAAAGATTAAGTAATTTTTAAGGCTAGGGCCTTATAGTTGGTATCAAAGGTCGGTTTAGATAATTTTAGGAGTTTAAATTCTATTAAATTATTATACAAAAATATTTTTTTTATGGTAAAATTGAAAATGATATAGCATTTGAAGATTACCATGTTGCTTCATCTAAGATATGTTTGTTCAGAATGGTTTTCTGCAGAGGAAATAGAGAAGCAGTGCTAGGAAGGCATACCGAAGGAAATGACCTATAGAATAAGCATCCTGAGATAGTCGGAATTGGAACTGAACAGTTTGTTGCAGCAATGGCACAGTTGACTCAAGTGATAAATGGTGGTGGTATCCATGCACGAGATCAGTCAGATCAACCGTAGAGGAACATATCAGTGGTGGAACATTTCATGAGGCAACATCTCCCATCATTCAGAGGATCATCTGACTCTGTGCTAGTTGAAGGGTGGATTAAAGCACTGGAGAAGATTATCGATGCCATGGGGTGTTTAGACAATCAAAAGGTTAGTCTTTCTATTTAATTTTTGGAGGGTGAAGCAGATCAGTGGTGGTCGATGGTTAAAAATATCAGGGACATTGATAAGATTGATTCTCTTGACTAGTATGAATTCAAAGGTATGTTTCTCAAAAATATTTTCCTAAGGTTGTTCGACTTAGGATGGAAAAACAATTCTTGGAATTGAGGCAAGAGGACGACTCAGTGGCTTCTTATGAAGAAAGGTTCACTCAATTGGCAATGTATGCTCCAAATTTTATCTGAGACATTGATAGTAAAATCAATCGTTTTTACTCAAGATTAAAGCCAAAATATATAAGGGAATTGGCTTCTCGTGAGTTCAAAAGTTATAAAATTATTTTTCGATGTGTTGAGAAGGTGGAAATGAAGTTTGACGATGATCAAGTGTTCTATGAAAACCAATAGAAGAAGAGACCTAGATGGCAGGTGAAAGGGAAGAATTCTTAAAAAAGGTCTGATGGTAAGAAAACTATGTTTCCAGTTGGTGATAAATGTTGTAAAAAGCATGTTGGGGAGTGTATTTTGAATTTTTGAAAGTGATACCGATGTTATAAGATGGGACATAATGATCGTGATTGAACTGGAAAATATCAAGGTGATGGTAAGACAAAATTTGATTTACAGTTAGTGAAATGATTCAAGTGCAATGAGATGGGTCATTATGTAAAAGAGTGTTCGAAAAAAAGCTTGAATGATATGAAGGTGTCAGACAACAAGCAGAATGGGGTGGGGAAATCCTTTTCAACTACTTCATCTAATGTTGGGTCATCAAATGAAGTGGTATCAGGTACTTTGTTTGTTTTTTCAGATTATGCCAGTGTGTTTTTTGATTCAGGGTCAACACATTCTTTCATCTTTGAAAACTTTTCTAGTAAATTGGGAATACCATCTCAAAAAATGAATCATGAACTTGTGGTTAAAACACCTGGGGGAAATGTTGAGGCAAAAATAATTTCTAATAATATTCTTATCCTTATCCGTGGAAAGAACCTACTTGAAAACCTTATTTTTTACCTTTAGTAGGGTTTGATTTTGTCCTGGGTATGGATTGGCTCTCAGTTTACCATGTAAAGATTTATTTTAGTGCTAAAGAAGTTTCTTTTCAGAAATAATTTCAGTTTGTGTACAATAAAGAACCCTTACTGTTGATAACATATCAAGAGGCTGAGAAACTTATAAAAGATGGAAATGAATTTTACATTTCACATATTGTTGAAAACAAAGGAAATATTCAGATTAATTATGTGCTAGTGGTAAACGAGTATCCTGATGTTTTTCCTGATGAGTTGCCTGGAATAATACCAGATTGGGAAGTTGAATTTACTATTGACTTAGTTCCTAATGCTAAGATGATTTCAAAAAACCCTTATCGAATTGCTCAAATTGAACTTTTAGAGTAGAAGGACCAATTGAAAGATATAATAGATAAAGGTTTCATTCAACCTAGCACATCCCCATGGGGTGCTCCTATCATATTTGTTAAAAAAAGATGGTTCAATGAGACTTTTCATTGATTATAGAGCCTTGAATAACATCACTGTTAAGAACAAGTATACTTTGCCTCATATCACTGATTTGTTTGATCAGCTCCAGGGAGCTCAGTATTTTTCAAAGATTGACTTAAGCTCGGGGTACCATCAATTGAAAGTAAAAGAAGCAGACATTCCGAAGACTGCGTTTCATACTAGATATGTACATTATGAATTTGTAGTTATGCCTTTTGGGTAAACCAATGCACCTGCTGTATTCATGGACCTTATGAATAGAATTTTCCATGAGTTCATGGATAAGTTTGTGGTTGTTTTCATTGATGATATTTTGGTGTTTTATAAAAGTAAAGAGGAGCATGAAAGTAATTTAAGAGTTATCTTGCAAACCATAAAATAAAATAAACTATATGGAAAATTCAGCAAGTGTGAGTTTTGGTTACAACAAATTTCTTTCCATGGTCACATTGTTTAAAAAAATGGGAAAACTGTTGATCCTGCTGAAACAAGGTTTGTTAAATAATGGCCAAGACCAACAAATGTAACCGAGATTCATAGTTTTCTTGGTTTGGAAGGCTATTACCAAAGGTTTTTTAAAAAAATTTCATGGTTATCTAGTCCAAGGAATAAGATAACTTAAAATGGTGTTATGTTTATCTGGACAAAAGAATGTGATGATTGTTTTAGGGAATTGATAAGAATATTGGTGAATGCTCCAGTTTTGGCACTTCCATCCTGGAATGGAGTGTTTGTTATCTACAGTGATGCATCATTAAAAGGACTTGGTGGCGTCCTAATGCAGAATGATCAGGTAATTACTTATGATTCACGTCAGTTGAAAACTCATGAGATAAATTACCTGACACGTGATTTGGAATTAGCTGCTATTGTTTTCACATTAAAAATTTGGATGCATCATTTGTATGGAGTAAAGTTTGAAATATATACCAATCACAAAAGTTTAAATTATATATCCACTCAGAAATAATTGAACATGAGACAGAGGAGATGAAAAGAATTAATCAAGTATTATGATTGTACAAATCATTACCATCCTAGAAAATCAAATAAAGTGGTTGATGCTTTGAGTTGAAAAAGTAATGCTTCATTAAAAATGTTACATTTGGAACATGATCCTTTGGTTATGGATTTGATGAAAATTTCCATAGAAGTTGTTGGTGAAAGATGTTCTTCTATTCGGTTTTAAGTATCAGTGAATTATTCTCTATCAGACAGAATTAAGCAAGTAAGAGAGCAATACAGTGAGTTATAGAAAAAGGTAGAGCTGGTTCAAAAGGGTATGTTTCCTAATTTTAACATTGATAATGATTGTGTTTTGATATTTGGGAAGTTTTTGTGTGTGCCTTGTCATCCACAGTTGAAGAGAGAGTTGTTATATGAAGCTCATAGTTCTCCGTTATCGGTTCGTCCAGACATTACTAAGATGTATAGTGATCTTCGGAAGTATTACTAGTGGGATGGAATGAAAAGGGACATTGCTGGTTTTACTATGAAGTGTTTGACTTGCCAACAGGTTAAAGTAGAGTGGCAGTAACCAAAATGGATGCTTCAGCCTTTACCAGTACCAGAGTGGAAATTGTAGAATATATCAATGGACTTCATTGTGGGATTGCTGAAGAGACCTCGAGGTAACAATTCAATCTGGGATATTGTTGATCGCTTGACTAAATCTGCTCATTTCCTTGCTATACGAGATATTTTTTCCTGAGATAAACTTTCTCGTTTTTATCTTTATGAGATAGCCTAGTTACATGGAGTCCCCCTCTCCATTTTATCTGATCGTGATCCCAGGTTTACTTCTAAATTTTGGAAAGGCCTTCAAAAGACATTGGGTACTAAATTAAATTTTAGTACAGCTTTTCATCCTCAATCATATGGGAAGTTAGAAAGAAAAATTCAGACTAAGGAGGATATGCAACGTGCTTGTTTGATGTATTATCAGGGAAGTTGGGACCGACATCTTTTTTTTGGGTTACGTTTTCTTATAATAACAGTTTTCATTCTAGTATACAGTTGGCACTATTTGAGGCATTATATGGGAAGCGGTGTCGAACTCCATCTTTTTGGGATGAAGTGGGTGAAAGGAAGTTTATGGGACCAGAATTGGTAGAAGAGTAGGCAGAAAAAGTTCAGCTAATTCAGAAGCATAAAAGAACAGCTCAGAGTCAGCAGAAACGTTATGCAGATAACCGGATGAAGGATCTTTATTTTGAGGTAGGTGATCATGTTTTTCTCAAAGTATCTCCATGGAAAAGTGTGATGTGATTTGGTAAGAAAGGAAAGTTGAGTCCAAGGTTCATTAGACCATATGAAATTCTGGAGAGACTTGGATCAGTTGCATATCGAGTGGATTTACCTTTCAGTTTATCTCAGGTACACAATGTTTTTCATGATTCAATGTTAAGGATGTACATGCCAGATCTATCTCATGTTTTGATTCTAGAGGTAGTTCAATAGGAAGAGAATCTATATTATGAGGAAAAATTGGTTCAGATTCATGACCACAAGGATCATGTGTTCCAGAATAAAGTGATTCATCAAGTAATGGTTTTGTGGAAAATCCACATGATTGAAGAGGCAACATGGGAATCTGAAAATGAAATGAGGGATAAATACCCCCACCTATTCAATAAGTAAATAAATTGAAGGGATGAAATTTTCTAAAGGGGGGATGTATGTAACATCCCAAGTAATTAAATAATAATGGATTTTCATATCTATGTCTATTTATGAATTGGATATTGTTTTAGAGGTGTAAAATGAGAATAAATCCAATCTTAAGCATAGAATACTACAATATTTTTAAAAGATTATTTTACCGCCTTTTGATGGAAAACCATTTTTAAATATAACTATTGAAAATTTTATAATCTCTATTTGTCAAAATAAACTTTTTCATTAGAATTGGGGAATTTATATTTACTGGGGATAAAGTTTTGGTATTTTTCTGACAATGTTCATTTTTTTAATGAATTGTGTAAAATACTGCAGTTTACTTCAAAACATATTTTTAATCTAATTGAATTGTATGGTTAGATTATATTTTTAATTTGTTTTAATGTTTAATTAGAATATATTTTTAGAATTTAATCCAATTTTTTCATTTTAATTGATTTCACTTTGGAATTGGGCATAAACAAGTGCCAAACTTTTCATACATATTGTTTCAAAAAAACCTGCTATTTGTTTTGACAACGGGAATTATTTTTAATTTAATTAATGTAATTTCTGTGATTGTAATTTGGTAAAATGGATTCCATATTTGGAATTATAAGGTCAAAATTATGTAATTAAGTCTCTTTTTTTGGACATTATGAATAGTAACACTGGTAATTATCTTTAATTATGGTGATTAATTAGTAATCGGGTAGTTAAGGATAATAAAATAATATCATAATAATAAAAAATGAATCCTACATGTGTCCTAATGCTACTTGTTGTTTCATTTATGACCATGGTATTCCTTGTTTCAACTTAGGGACCCCATGGAATCACTTTTTAGTGATAGTGACACTTTATCATTTTATTTTTTTAAGAAAGGAGAATATCACAAAAGTATGTAACACCTAAGTGAAACAATTTTAGTTTTGTCTGTGTAAACGATCACTTAGACTATAAATATTCATTGGAAATAAAAAAATATTTCCTATATCATAGTATTTTTTTTATAATTTTTAGACATTAAATAAGTTAATTTATTTATGACACCATGATGATACAGCGATTACCTCACTAGTGAACGATTTAAATAAAATGAAAAGATAATGTAAAATCTAAGACTTAAAAATGTCAAAAACCTATTGTATGGGTAGATTTATAACCCTTATCACCATATCCTCTAAATATATCATTGTGGGACCTTTAAAATCAGAAAATCATTTTAAAATAAAGTAACATTTCATGACTTCCCAAGAGTGCCCCTCCTCCCTCTTATAAAAGGCCCCCACCTCTACCCTCCTTACCCACACCTCTCAAGCCATTGGATTGGACAAAATCTGCTCATTTTGTCTATCCACATACCTATCTTCATCATAGAAGCCTTATCTTAGGTATAAATCTCTTCAAGAAACCCATTTTGTTCAAATGAAGGGGAGTTACCCGATTTGAAGGTAAAGTCTTCTCTTATGTTATTTTGTTTTATTTGGCATCTCTGACCACCTAAACTATTTTTATTCCTTTCTTTTGTAACAACAACAGTATCATAAATATACTTGGATGTTTTTACTAGATGTATTCGAGCAACACTTCGACACACCTCCATCTAATGGTTAAATAACATACTGTTTCTTTGGATGGTGAATTTCTGCCTCACGAAACGATGATTATTCAATCGTGTTTTAAAACCATTCATGGTGACAATTAAGATATAACGATATTTTTATATGATATATATTATGTTTTTTTCCCTTATAATTTTGTATTTTTCATTTATGGCATACCTTTATGGTTTCCATTATGGGTAAACGTGATATCTTCATTTTAGGAAGTGCAGTCTACCGCCCCCTTAAAGTGATTTGATTCGTTAATGCCATATGTGTGATGTATAAAGGATTTATTTAATGATATTATATGTGATATTATAATGGAATTATAATATACCTTTATATAATTATTATTTCATTCCATTAAATACGAAATAGAAATGAAAGTAGCGTTCATGCGTACGTACAGCTTACCGTCTCCATGAACGGTGCATTTCATTTTTACCTCTAAATGTTATGTATTATTATAAATGCATGTATATACTAGATATATATTATATATATATTATATCTAAATCATGAATATAATTCTGGATATAATGGATATTTTACCACATGAACAACTTGTAATTATAAGAAGTGTATTTTAGACTCAAGTACCAAAGATCGACAGAATGACCGTTATTAACTTAAATATTTTACATAATGTTAATAACAGGGTAATAACTGATATAAAATGAGTAATTAACTTGAAAAGGTTTCTTATGAAAGTATAAATTAACACTACTTTATTATCCAGGAGATTAAAGAATGATCGAGTCAAGTTGGACACCAGGTAAGGGACTTCACCTCAATCTCCATTCATTGAAGCATATTTTGTATAATACACAACATTCATTTATATGGTGTATAAAACCCATTGAATTTTACTTTTATTCAAAAGAAATATTTTTGTACAAAGCATTTTACTAAAAGTCAAAAGGAATTTTTTGTCTTACGTATGCGGTGACAACGACTTCTCCACCTCCGTGACCATTATTTGAGTTTCAACATCCTCTACAAGCAATAACTTTTTTAAAATAAAAAATAAATACCATGTTTTACTATTCTTTTATTTTGGTATTGAAAATGGTTTTGATAATGTTTTTATTTTATCAATGTGTTGTATTGATATCTTGTGATTGAAATGTGGAAATGTTATGTTCCCTTTATGCATGTCTTATGATATATGATTATGTTATGGTTCTTGGGCATTGTTTATGAATACGGGTGGTTCCATGATAAACAAAGGGCGGGTGAGCCCAATATAGCTCTCCAATGCATTGGGTAACATGAAGGGGTTAAACTCTATGGTTTCTCCAAAGAGATTTAGGGAATTTAATGTGATGGGTACTCCAAACTTAACCACAAGGGTAACTCCCTACGTAAGAATGTTATGAATGCCTCAAGTTACATTAATGTATTATGATTTCTATGAGTTATTCATGAATCCTATTATTTCATTAGGTATGTTAATGTTCTTATGTTTTATTATTAATGTATGATTTCATTGATTCTTATGTATACATTGGCTAATGTTTTCACTCTGTAATTTTATACACCTTACTGAGCTGTTTATGCTCATCCCATGTTTTTGAAATGTTTTTCATGGGTCAAGGGAAAAGAACATGATGTGATGATAGTGTCAAGGAAGTTTCAAGAAATAATCCATGTTTTATTTTAAATATGACTCCTTTTATGGAAAAAATGAGTACCATATATTATGTAACCACCTTGTTTAAATTTGGAATGTAATGCAGGATTTGTGATCTAATTATCTAAAACTCTAAACCTAAAAAGATTCTCAATGTGTATTATTGTAATAACTCAAGATTATGTAATGTTTAAGGCTAGGGCCTTATAGGTGTCATGTTATACCTGATATGTGGAGAAAAATACATTTCCAAAGATTATTTTTGGTTGAGATATTTCTATTTACGGGTGAAGAAGGAGGATATCCCCAAGAATGCATTTTGTACAAGGTACAAGCACTAATAATTCATAGTATCGCCTTTCTCACTATATAATGATCCCTTAATATTCATGGACTTGATTAATATATTTTTTATAGAATAACTCATAAAGTATTTGGTAGTCTTTATAGATGTTATTCTAATATACTCTAAAACCTAGGAAGACTGTGAGGAGAAACTGAGAACAGTATTAGATACCTAGAAAAAGGAGAATCTCTATGAGAAGTAATCAAGTGTGAGTTCTAGTTAAAGGATGTCTCATTCTTTTTTCAAATCATCATAAGCAATGGGATATTTGTGGATCCAACCATGATTTATATCATTTAGTGATGGTCGATGAAAACATCGGTTGTAGATATTTGTAGCATCTAGTGGTTAGCTGGATATTATAGCCAGTTTTTTTAAAAAAATCACGATTTTATAACCCCTTAACCAATATAACTCAGAACTGAATCATGTTTTCATGGAGTGATGAATGTGAAGGGAGGTTGACAGATTTTAAAATGAGGCTTATCATTGTGCGCATGATCACACTACCCACAAGTGGAAAACTTTTTGTGGTATTCTGTGATGTTTTGAAGAAGGGATTGGGTTGTGTGTTGATGAAAAATGGAAATTATTCCCTATTCTTCAAGGCAATTGATTGTTCATTAGAAAAAATATCCAACATATGATATAGAGTTCTTTGTAGTAATATTCACTTTTAAAATTTGGAATCATTTATTTATTAGGGATAAATCTTAAATATACTAAAATCACGAAATCATCATGTATATATTTACAAAGAAGGAGTTGAATATGCCCCAACGAAGATGGTTAGAGCTGATCGAAGACTATTATTGCTCAATCCATTACCACCTTGGGAAAGAGAAAAAATAGATAGTTTATCTATTTATAATAGACCATGTGATTCTATCATTGATGATAATTTAAAAGGATAAAATATTTATTGATTTAAGGAAGATGGACATGTGAATCATAATGTATGGAAAATCATAAATCCTTACTCAAATGATAGCTCAAAAATCTATTTCAGAAAAGATAACAGATGTTCAAAAGGATGATGTCAAAATTTATATGACAGTGGAAACTATCAAAAAAGTAAAATCATCATATCTTTAATGTTAATGAAAAATATATTGTGATATTTGGGACAAGACTACGTGTTCCATCAAATCAGGAGTTAAAGAATGATGTTTTGGATGATGCACATATTTTGAATTTATCCATTCAATAAGGAAACATAATAAGGTATTGGGATATCTGAGAGCCTCATTGGTGTGTTAACAAGATGAAGGAGATTGTGAAGTATACATCAATGTGTCTTGTATGTCAACAGGTGAAGGTTGTGATGCAGAAATCTGTGGGGATGATGCAACCATTACCCATACCAACATGGAAAAGGGAGAAAATCACCTTGGACATTGCCACTATAAATCGAAAGTCATCCAAAGGAATAAATTCTATTTGGGTAGTTGGGTATAATCTTAAAAATAGTACACACATCATTAAAATTCGAGAGGATTTCACATATGATCAAATAACACGAATATATATCAAATTAGTGGTAAGGCTTTACGGAGTACAACTATCTATTATATTCGATTGAGATCCAAGATTCGCCTATATGTCTTGGAAGAGTCTTCAACAGGCTCGGAATACTGAGTTGAACATCAGTCTGTCTTATTAACCCCAAATTGATGGCAAATCATAGAGGACTATCTAAAAAGGTGAAGAGATGTTGAGAGAATGATTAATGGACATCAAAGGAGAATTGGAAAAACATCTTCCTCTGGTTGTGTTCTCATATAATAAAAGTTTCCACACAAGAATCCACGCGGATCCTTATAATGAACTTTATGGGAAGTGATGAAGAACACCAGAATTTTGGGATAATGGTGAGGAGAGAAATCACCTAGGTCCATATATGGTCTATGTACTGGTGGATAAGGTTAAGACCATCCATCATATCATTAAAGATGATCACAGCCGAAAAAAGAGCTATGCTAATAATCATTGATGAAACCAATAGATTGATATTGGGGAAATGGTAATACTCTGCATAACACCATGGAATAAATTTATGAGATTCTGGAATAATGGAATGTATTGTACAAGTTACATCATCCCTTTTTACATCATTTATCACATTGGAGCAGTTGCCTATCGAATATGACTCCCTCCCAACCTATCTCAAGAATAGTTTGTATTCCATTTATCAATATCGAGTAATTACAGGCCTGAACCATCGTATTTACTCAATACATATGTGGTACCATTGGAAAATTACCTCTCCTATAATGAGAAGCTAGTTAAAATATTTGATCATAGAGAAAAAGTTCAAAGAAATAACACAATGTTCCTCATCAAGGTGTTGTGGAAATACATCAAGCATGAAGATGCAACATGGGAATTAGATGATGTGCTGAAGAAGAGTTACCATCATATGTTTTAGTGTGGGAAAAGGAAATTTCAAGGGTGAAAAAATCTTAAGGGGTGATGATTTTAACATCCCAAAAAAATTTATTTATAATTCTTCTTGATATAATTAAATGTCTCATTATGTAAATTTGTTATAAAGGATTTTCACTTCAATGTTTTTATGTTTTTTGATTTTAAAATACCATTATAAATTGTTATCATTAATAATATAGTCTTTGAACAGTGATCAAATGATGAATATAAATATAGGGATTTAAAAATCCAAATTAACTCAGATAGAGGAAGTGATGGCCTCATCAAGTATAATTGCTCCATAAGAAGCTCATTTGTTAGAGTTAGGAAATGAGGTGGCGTCACTAGCCTTCTCTCTTGACCAGTCCCATTCCAAGCATTTACACGTTATGGTTGGACGCAATCACCTAAGAGAGAAGTGGATGTGGAAAAAGATTGCCACTTGAGCGATGTTATTCGAGCAACCCCAGGAGTCTGTTACCATCAAAAAAATTACCCATAGGTCATATGATTATGTTATAAGGAGTTATGTAACAAGACCCTAGCACTATGATTATATCATTATTGTTGAAGATTATAAATAATATAGATAAATTTAATTATTGATATATTTTATATACATTTTAAAGTAGAAATAGTATTTTTAGTTATTATTAAATGAAGAAATATATTTTGATAAATTAATGTATTTTTGAATTAAATAATATAGTAATAAAATATTATAACTAAATATATTTTTTATTAAATATAAATAATCATATAATTTTTATGAATACAATTGTAATTTTTTAATGGTTTGAAAGCTGTTTTGGTCAAAACACATGAATTGTTGATAAATGTTGGTTTATTTTTTAAAAGTTAAAATTTACATATTTATAAAATTAGTTATATAAAATGAATAATAATTTTGGAATCCAGACATCGAAGATATCCAACAGTGAGTTTTTCATAATTTTCTTAGATAATCGAATTTTTGGGATAAAATTTGAAAACTATTTAAATATATAATGTATTTTATAACCACATAATGATCTAATAGTGATGTAAAAAACACAATAAATTGTATTTTAGGCCAATATTTGTTTTACCATTAGAATAATATTATTTTAGGTTTGTTTTATATATTTTACAAAGTCTTAGGGGACCCTGAAAGACATATAAAACATTTTAACATATTAAAATGATTTCATTAAAAGTGTGACTCACCTCCACATAAGCAGGCCAAATAAATTAATATGTTCAGGAACTATACGTATAAAATAATGTTATTAACCCCACTTTTTCAAAAAAACATGTTAAAAACCATTGGATGGTTTGTGTTTTTTATTACTTTAATCTGTATGGTCCAATCCCTAAATTTTAATGAATTCTATCTCCATTACTTTATAAAACCACTCAATATGCTATTAGTCTTCACCCAAAAAAATTGTATCTAGAACAAACCCTTCCCCCCACTATCTATAATCCTCCCAATGTTCCCCACACTCCCAATAATATCCTCTCAATCCTCTCCTAGTACTTTGGGATCACACTTCTATGTATGTGATTTGTTCCTTTCTAATTTTTGTCCAAATTTCTTTATGTAGTTATGCCATTTTATTTTCAATTTCAAATGTTGATGTATGATTTCTAACCACCCATATACTATCCTACATTTTTTAATGATTATATACCCCTTTATCTCTCATTAATTCCCCCATGTACATTGGTTACCATACTAAAATTCCATAAGGGATTTCTCTCTCATCATTTTTTATCAGGCAATTATTTTATATTATGCATCTAAATTAAATTAAATATGTTGAGACATGTATCTATACTACCAAATTACTTTTCATTTAATGTTCATATGATGATATACCCCTTTATCTCTCATCTAATTTTTTTTATGAATTCTTATTTCAAGTCGTTATGCTACCGAATTGGCACCTCGATTTTCTAATCCGAAGTCAATGTGTAGTGAATACCATGCCCATTTATATATTAAGTGTATTCACCATTTCTAAAATTTACTTATTGAATATATAGTTTCATTTATTTATTACATATTCTTTTATTTGGTAATAAAGTATCATGTTGAATGATTCCGTGTTGTATGATTCGTGTGGAACACTTATGCATGATATGAAATGATTAAGAAGGGCGGACCCTGATAGAGCTCCAAAACATTGGGAAAAAATAGCACCATTATACGAACTGAGAAATGGGTTTTTACTAATGAAAATACAATGTAAATGAGGGTTTACTCATTCCCCAGGTAAAATAATCCTTGGATCATGGCAATATCATGATAAACGTGGTTTCCACATTTCGATGGTATAATAATAATGGTATATTGTGCGTTTATGATCATGCTACTCATGTTCTCCATTGATATTACAATTTCTTAACATGTACTTTTTCTTAATATTATTCATTATTTACTCCCTTACTAGCATTTATAACTCACCCTTTTCATGTGCATGTCATCAGTTTCTCCTATTCAATGTTATGTAGGAATGAATGTTGTATTCATGTAAAAAAAATTCAATTAAGATGTTGGTTTTTATGTTCTAAGTTGTTATGTAATGTCCATAATTACCCTTGATGCTAGAACTCTTGATCCTCAGAGTTTTCTTAAGATCATTTTTACGTATTAAATCATGTTTAATTGTGTAATGAAGAGAAAATTTTCTATAGTTGGTTTCAAAATATATGTTTAGTTATTTTGGGATTAGGATTAGAAAACCCTAGTGAAAGACTTAAGTATTAGACTAATTATAATAATAACATCAGTAAAGTTTGGTTAGTATTGAGTAATTTTTTTATCAAAAAAAATAACCTGGTCTGGATATGAGCAGGTAGAGTGGGCTCTGGCATAGATGTATCTAGGGCTAAAACCTAAAATCACAGCATTGTGCAAGACTGGAACAGGAATAGGGGCACAATAACATGCCTTGATGTACTTTTGATTATGAAACTCTTAGGGGATATTCATGGGTATATTCATATGCATATATGAACATGTATTCAGTTGATTAAAAAAATATCCCCCAATAATATATATTGTTATGTAGATCAGGTATAACATTGATAAGTTATGTAAATAAATGTAACTTATAAGTTATCACATTTTGACATTGGATTCCCCTTTCTGTGTCACCCATAACATTACTTTTATTTCATAAAATTGCCATAAATAAGAGGACTCATGCTAACAACTGAAGAGAAAATCTATGTGATTATTTTTCTAATGATATTCACAATCAGATGAAACTGTGAATTGAAAACATTGGCCTAATAGACTCTTTTATAACTCACGTTTGGAATATAAACATGAGTCCATTGGAATGTTCAACACCCGCCCCCACCTATTAAATAATTTTTCCTAATCACAATCTTCATTAAACAAATTCCTCTTACATTTAATGGATCTTTTAATCCCTCAATCACAAAAAAATGGATCCACACCATTGAGATGATCTTCTCCATTCTTAAATGTTCCAAAAAATAAAAGGTTCTTCTAGCTTCTTATCTTATTGAGGGTGAAGCTAATCAATGGGGTAAAGTGATCAAAAATTCTAAGCCTGAGGAATAGATCAAGGTGTTGGAATTGAAGGATTTCAGGAAAATGTTTTTTGATAAATATTTTCATCACACTCTACGAATTAATATGGATAGGTACTTCCATTATCTCAATCAAAAAAGAAGAAAAATCCATCAGAGCATACGAGGAAACCATCAAAAGTATTTCACGATGTTCCTATACCTTTGTCGTTACACCCAAATTCAAGGTTGACTGGTTCTTTGGTGGGATAAAACCTAGCATATAGAAAGCTCTAATGATCCTTGACTTATATAGCTATGATGAAATTCTATAATGTACCCACAATATTGAAATGGACATTGATGAATCTCAAAGGTATCATGGGGATAATAATAATAAGGTGGAAATTAATTATGGTGGTTCGATGGATAAATAAAATGGTGCTATGAAATTCCAGCATCCCACTTGCCAATGGTGTTGAATGAAGCACCGTAGAAATTTCCAAAATTGGACGAGGAAATGCTTTAGGTGTGGTAGAGAAGGGCACCTGACTATTAACACTCAACATAAAAAACTTGTTGTTGTGACAGAGGAGGGGAACACTCTGTTTTACCCTTAATGCATTGATCATTTATTCATCTAAAATGAAACATGATACTTTTCTAACCAATTACCCTTGCCAATGGTATTTAGAGGCATCCAATAACCTACAAAGATTCATGTCTAATCTTATTCCTTCACATTCCCCAAGGTAAACCTTGAATATAAAGTGATGATAGGTACACTAGTTATTCAATCAAGAATAGAAAAAATAATTTTTGATATTGGTTCTATGCTTTATTTTATAACCCAAAAGATTTCTAGAACAATCCCAACACCACAAAAAATCATCAATGTAAAGATGATGGTGAGAACGGAAAATGGAGAAATCATTGCATCCCCTTAATATAACTCCTCCCCTATCATAATTTGTGGTTTAAACATCCTATATAACCTCTTCATATTTCTTATAGTTGAATTTGATGCAATTCCTTGCATGGATTGGATTTCCCAATATAGAGGCATCATAAATTTCTGTGAGAGAGAAAACACTCTCTACATGGAGAACCTAGCTCTGATTCAATACCAGTGAATAGAAGAGGATGGATCATCCATAGAGCCATCACCTCAAGCATGGATATTACTTCCCTATGATCACATGTATCATTCTCAGATTATCAAGTGTACAGAAGCAACAATACTTGATGACATTCCTATTGTGGGAGAATTCCCTAAAGTGTTTCCCGAGGAATTTCATGGTCTCCATCCAAGAGGAGATGTAGAATTCTCAATTGATCTTATACCTGGGTCATTTCTAATATCCATTAATATGTATAGAATTCCTGGTTTGTAGGATGAGGAGCTGAAGAAACAATTGTAATAGAATTTGTATAAATGGTTTATACACCCAAGTGCTTCCCCAAGGGGTGCACCAGTCCTCATTATCCAGAAGTAGGATAGGTTAATGCACCTTTGCATTGATTATTGTGAGCTCATGAAAATCACTATAAAGAATAGGTATCCGCTATCCGGAATTTATTACATGTTCAATCATATATGTTGAGCACAATAATTTTCCAAAGTTGATTTGCGGTTTAGATATTACCATGTATGGGTGAAGAAGGATGATATCCCCAAGATTGATTTATGTATATTTTATAGGGAACTATGAATTCATAGTAATGCCTTTCAGACTCACTAATTATCCTGTAATCATCATGGAGATGATAAATAGACTATTTAGTGATTTCCTTGACTAATTAGAAGAAATATTTATAGGCTATATTCTAATATAATTCAAATGAATGGATGAACATGAGGAGAATCTACGAACTTTACAAGAGACCATACAAAATAATTAGATCTATGCAAAGTATATAATGTGTGAGTTTTGGTTGAAGGAAGTATCATTATTGGGTCATATCATCTACAAAAATGGGATATATGTGATCCCAAAAAAAACTACAGTTGAGGGATGGTCGAGGACAACATTGGTGATGGATAACAGTAGATTCCTAAGGTTATCTGGATATTATCTTTGATTTATGAGAATGTTGTCACGATTATCAAACACTCTTACCAAGCTAACTCGGATGGGAGTCATGTTTTCATGGAGTGATGAGTGAGAAGAGTTCTTCAAGGAGTTTAATAAGAGACATATCACTACACCCATGATCACACTACCCCAAAGTGGATAACATTTCGTGGTATTCACTGATGCTTTGAAGAACGTCATGGGATGTGTGTCGATGAAAAATGCCAATGTTATTGCCTATTATTCAAGGAAATTGAATGTTCTTGAGTTGGAGTTGGAAATAGTAATCTACACTTTTAAAATTTTTCTATATTACCTCTTTGGGGAGATGTTTAAAATATAAACGGATAAAAAAATCCTTAGGTGTATATTCACATAGAAAAAGTTGATCATGCTCCAATGAAGATTGTTATATCTGATCAATGACATTGATTTCTCAACAAATTACCAATCAGGGAAAGAAAACAAGGTGGTGTATGCTCTAGGTAGTAAATACCAATAGATTCTATCATTTCTAAGAATCGAAAAGGATCCAATATTCTTATATTTGGGGAAGATGTATGTGGGAATCATAATGAAAGGGACATCATCAATCCATTCACTAATGTTTTCTCAACCATCTCTTTTTGAATAGTTAAATGATTCTAAAAATGATGAGCTTGAAATTAAAACAAAATTTGGATATATTATAAAATAGAAATCATCGGAGATCAATGTTAATTAAGAAGGAATTGTGAGATTTAGGACAAGACAATGTGTTCCATAAAATCCGGAGTTAAATAATGAACTTTTGTATGATGCATGTAGTTGGATTTTTTCCATTCACATAGGAAGCACAATGATGTACCGAGTTCTCCGATAGAATTATTGGTTGGATAACATTAAGAAGGATATCGCTGATTATACATCAATGTGCATGGTATTTTAGTAGGTGAATCCTGATAGGTAGATGTCTAAGGGGTTGATGAAACCATTAACCATAGAAATAGGGAAATGGGAGAACATCACCATGGACATTATCATTGTACTTCGAAAATCATCCAATGGACACAATGCTATCTGGGTTGTTTTGGATCATATTAAAAATAATGAATACTTAATTGTAATTTGAGAGGATTTCTCATTAGATCAACTGGAACAGATATATATTCGAGAATTGGAAAGTCTGCATGGTGTAGCACATTTTATTTTATCTGATAAAAATCTAAGACTCAGATATATGTTTTGGAAGAGTCTTCAACTAGCTTTGAACACTGAGCTGAGCATCAGTATATCTTTTTATCCTCAAAATGATGGACTATCTGAGATGATTATCAAAACACTTAGATATATATTGAGATAATGTGCAATGGACTTCAAAGGAGGATGGGATCAATATCTTCTTTTGGTTGTGTTATCTTACAATAACAGTTTCCAATCATTCATCCAAATGGATCCTAAAGATTCCTTTTATTGGAAGAGTTGAAGAACACTGACATGTTGGGAGGAAGTGGGGGAGAGAAAACTCCAAGGTCTAGAAATGGTCAATGAAATGGGAGAGAAGGTTAAGACCATCTAGAAACACATTAGAGCTACTCAATGTCTTCAAAATATCTATGCTCATAATCATCGATGAGACCTTTGGATTGTTGTTGGGTACATGGTATTCTTAAGAACCTCACCATGGAAGTGATTTATGAGAATTTGGAATAAGGGAAACCTTAGTCCAATGTACATTTTCCCTTTTGAGATTATTGATTGCGCTGGAGCAGCAGACTATTGATCGACACTCCCACGAAACTTATCTCACGTACATGATGTATTCCATTTATCACTCTTGAGGATGTAAATGCACGGACTATCCCATGTACTCAATCCATATGTGGTACAGTTGGAGAATGACCTCTCTTATGAAGAGAAGTTGGTTAAGATCTTAGATCATAGAGAAAAAGTTCTATGAAATAAGAAAATTTACCTAGTCAAGGTGTTGTCATGAAACCACAAGTTTGTAGATGAAATGTTTGAATCAGATGATGTGATGAATAAAAGTTAACCTCATCTATTTTACTGTAAGAAAATTTAAATTAGAGGGTGAAATTATATAAATGGGGAGATTTTAACGACCCAAAAATTTATTAAATAAAATTAATCTTGAGATATTGAAATGTATTATTATGTAAAAAGTTTATAAATCATATTACCATCCATATTTTTATGTTTATGGATTTTAAAATAAAATTAATAATTGTTATAGTTTCAAATATTTCCGCTAAACATTGATCACGTGATTAGTATAAATATAGGGATTTAATAAATCCAATTTACTCTGAAAAAAGAAGTAATGGCCTCATCTAGTATAATTTCTCCATAAGAAGCCTATTTTTATGAGTTTAGAATAGAGGTGGCATGACTAGTATTTTCTCAAGATCAAGCCCATGCCGAGCTTCATCATGTTATGCTTGAACATAACTGACTACAAGATAAGTGGAATTTTATAGAGATTAACACTTGAGAGATGTTGTCTGCGGCCCCCCAAGAGTATGTCAACATCACATAGCTTACCCTTAGGTCATATGAGGTTGTTATAAGGGGTTGTGTAATAGGACCCTATCACTATGATAATGTGATTTATTTTTTTATAGTGTAAAAAATTATACATTCATTTTACGATTGATAAATATTAAATAGTTTTTAAAGAACAAATAGTATGTTTAGTTATTATTCAATTAAGAAATATATTTTGATGAAATAATGGATGTTTTAATTAAATAATGTTTTGATAAAATATTATTACTCAATAACATTTTAATATATATAAATGACCGTATAATATTTATTAATTCAATAATAATTTTTATTAAGGATTGAAAGTAATTTTCTCAAAACCCATAGATTTTTTATAAATGTTAGTTTTTATTTTAAATGAAAGAATAGAATATTTAGAAAAAACATTAGATAAAATGAATCTTATTTTTGAAATAAGGATTTAAAAATAATCCAACGGTGATTTTTTCATAATTTTTTGAGACATTTGATTTATGTGGTAAAATGTTAAAAATCGTTTAAATGTATAATCTATTTTATGACATCATAATGAACCAATAAAGATGTAAAAAAATATAAAAATTGGATATTTGTCCAATATATATTTTACCTTTAAAATAATGTGATTTTTGGTTTGTTTTTAAAAAAAATCCTTTGTCGACCATCCAAGACTTATAAAACATTTTAACATTTTAAAATGATTTACTTTAGAGTGTGTCTTAGCTCTACATAATAAAGCCTAATATTTTAATAATATCATCCATTGGACTTATAAAATATTTTTTTCTACTCTACATTGGAACAAATCATCAGAAAAAATCATGGGTTTGTTTTTGGTTTTGATTTATTTAATGTGTGGTGTCAAAAACATAAATATTAAATAATTCCCTCCACATTCCTATATAAACCCACTCAATGTCCCATTAATCTTCGCAAAAACCTTTTGAAGCTCGACCAAACCCTGACTATTCTCCCCAAAATCCTCCCAAGGGTCCCCAAGCTCCCAATAATCCCTTCTAATGGATCTCCCATTCAATTGGGATCACACTTCCATTTAAGGGATTTATACCCATCTCATTTATTCCAAATTTTATTTGGTTGTTATAACAATTTATATTTAATTAAAAAATGTTGGTGTATTATTTTTTAACTCCTTTATACTGCCCTCATTATTATTGAATTATGTGATACTAATTTCTCCCTCACAAATGCATCCATTGTACACCCGTTAGCAAGACAATGTTCCATAAGAGATTGTTATATCCTCATTTACATTCGTGAATTTATTTTATATTATGCATATAAATTTCAATATCAGTTGGAATGGCCTGAATGCCTTAATTTTTAATTATTTTTTTTAATCCACCTTTCAAGGGGTGAGGTGAAACCCTTACAAGGCCCGAAGTATTGGAGAAACTTACATGACCCATAAGTCAAATAGAATCACCCAAAAAGACAAATTTGGAACTACTCCTCCCTAGTATATGTAATGATATTAGAACTCCACCTTCGCAAGGTTGGTCGGATAGTTGTCCTAGGCAAAGCTGCACATTTCTGGTACTGATTGAAAATCAATGCCCTCTAATTATTCAAAAATTAGTTAGCTCTGCTCTAGTGAATGTGCATACCATTATTCATCCTCTAACTCCTAGTTCCATGTATTCAAACTAGTACATCTGAATTCAAGTGCCACAAATTCCTTGGTGTTGACCAAATGCCATATGGTGGACCAAAGGCTTTGAGAATCAACTTGCTCGAAGGCCATGGGGGCCCGAAATCCATACAAGACTCGAGGCCCAAACTGGTGGCCCAAATGCCCAAAGGGATTAATTGTTTTTTATGCTAATGTACCAAACAGTACCAAACAGTATCAGCTACAGTTCCTACTATAGTTCATGCTATATTACTACAACAACACTACTAATTTACCTGAAATGAACCTCCACTCGGGTTTGATCTTGGGCCTCATGGATGCACCCATCCAGTCCTCACTAACCGGGATGAGGCTCATGTTCTCTAAATTCTATTATATATGTTGGGACATATATAAATATTACCCCCTTAATTTCCATTTAATGTACATATTATGAGATACATATTACTCTCTCATCGACCATTTTTATGAATTCTTATGTCACGTAGTTACACTGCTAAATTTCCAACGCGATTTTCCAAACCAAAGTCTTTTTGTAGTGAATACAATGCACATTTCTCTATTGAGGGTATTCTCCTTTAAACACATATAATTATTTATTATATAGTTTCATGCATATATTATAAATTACTTTATCGTGGAATAAATAATGATGTTGACTGATTCAATGTCGTATGATCCATAAGGCACACTAATGCATGAAATGAAATGATTATGAAATTTGTGGCCTATTAGCGATCCAATTCATTGGTTATATAATTGTATCATGATACTACATGTGAAATGAGGGTTTACTCAGGCTACTTGATGTGCATTGATGGTTTACGCATTCTCCATGTGCAATGAGAATTGGTGCATTCTAATATCATGTTAAATGTTTTTATCACATTTCCATGTTATGATAATCATGTTGTATCATGTTGTTATGTTAAAGTTTCACTTTTTCTCCATTGATATGCCTCTTTTCTAACATGTAATATGTTAGTCAGGTAATTCCTTGTTTATTTCCCTACATGGATTTATAGATCACCATTTTCTTATGCATGTCCTTATGTTATCCCATGAAATTCTAGGTAAGAATGTATGTGGTTGTCATATAAAAAAATTCAATAATGATGTTGGGTTTTATGTTTGTTATTTTTCTGTAATGTTTTTAATTTTCTAATACACTAGACCAATAAATCCTCATATTTATATTATGCAAAATTCTATGTAATAAATAATGTATACTTGTGTATTAAATAGAAGTGTTGTTATAGAAATGAAAACTAAATAAATTTAAAAGCATACTAATTATGCATAAGATCTCTATATCATTAGTGATTGCACGAAAGCATGATTCAAGTTGAAATCCACTCCCCAGCAGAAAATATTTAGTATTTCTTTAACGAATTTGGATGAATATTTTGATAGATTCAACTCTCTAAGACCACAACAACTATTTCTAACATGAGGTTCATTATACATCCTATTCCCTTTATATAAATGCAGATGACACTAAATGTTGTAGGAACCCTATTTAAACATGATATATCATGTCAATTTCATCCATCAAATCCTTATCTAAAACATCACTATATTAGCAAAGCATCATTATGATGACTTGATATAGGATATTAGATCACAGAACCATGAAAATCCATTAGGCCATAATAATATCATTAATCACCACCTCATATGAAAACAATTATTGTTCATTAAAATTATTGGATATCATATTCATAAACCAATAATCCTAGGGATGTTTTAGTAACTCTATAGACATAGAAAATTCCATTGATTCTAGATTTAATTACATTGTGAATAATGTTTTTGTTCATTAACACTCTAATTTCCGATTCTTAATTTTCATAAAAATATAATCCCACCTCCTCAAACTATGGCCTTGAAGTTTGAAGGTTGTATATTTCATCTTAATTAAATACAATGTCCTCAAAACCCTAAAGAGTCCCTCAATCATTCCCAACCAATACTATAACTCCTAACGATATATTATTAATTATAAATAATTTTATTTGTGATGAATAATCATTTTTGGATTGACAATATTATTTCCCAGTTTGGGAATATCATCTACATCCTATACATGAATAGGTCTATATCCTTCTCAGAGACCTTAGACATCCCCCAATACTACCTACATGATGTTTTTGGTAACTAGTAAGATTTTTTCGTGTGTTTTATTTTTATATCACTACAAAATTATATCAAAATATCTTCCTAGAAGAATGGTAATACAAAAAATTAATAGATAATAAGGAAACAAAAGTCATGATACATGATGTCATCGAATCTATCAGTCAAAATTCAACATATGAATGAAAAAATAAGACCAGTTCATGGTAAAGGTATAGTAGTAGATCAAAATACTTCTCAAAGAATATTTTCCACAATATAAAATGGTAACATAATGCTCATTATGATGTAACATCAGCAAGAAATCTATAGAAACCCCACTCTGGTCGACAAAAAACATTACATGAGATGACCCAATAGATGTTTGAAATCAATACAAAACCAACAACATTTCTCATGAGTAAATATAAAGATTTGGATAAATATAGTAAAATGAATCTCTAAAGAAAAATACCATGACAGATACAATGTCAAACTAGAAATTTTAATACTAGAAATTAAATAAAAATAAACAAAGACCATGTATCCATGTGACCATATGTCCACACTATTACAAACCACCCTAAAGATGATGATATCAAAGAGATTTCAAAAAACAACATGACACATTTTAAATTACAAATGTCTTAAAAACCTAGATCTACAAGAACCCAATGTAAAAAAGTTGGATGTGATCATTAAATGCCAGTATGGTACCACCAATGAATATATTCTATGTTTGTCACCATATAACCATTAGTTCAATCATTTAAACCAAACTATTTTGTAATGAAATTTTATGTGTAAAGCCATTTTTTGAAAAACTTATTTTGGATTAAAAATGAATTGAATATTCTCATAAACAATGATTAATTCAAGTAAATTATTGATATTATAATGAGAATAAACTAATTATACATGGAAATGAAATATGATATACATTTGAAAAATCAAACATGAAATAATATAATCATGTATAAAACTAATCACAAGTGAGCTAATGCTTATCTAAATATGTATTCAGAGCCATGAAGGAATTCTAAGTAATTACTATCCTGAATAATAAAAAATTAAAATAGAACCAAAATATATCAATGTTAGTATAATAGACCGTTGTTTTTTCAATCTAACTAGGTTGTATATGTCCATAACAAGATTCAACCAATAAAACAAATGTTCTATGATGGACACAATCTGTTAATAATTCATACACACAATCTTATAAAACAATTTCATTAGAAATATTAAAATATAATATTCCTTAAATTTCATTTTATAAAAATAATTTAGCGAGATATTTAATTGATTACATATACTGAATAAACTGTATTAAATCAAAACCTCATGTTAAAAAACATTTTTCATTCCTCCAAAAATTCATATTATCAAATCATTAAATTTCCCACCCCATCCAATGTAATTTACATGAATAAATATATTTTATTTATTATATCCATTGTATAATTACACATACCACATCAATGGAGGGAATCTAGTATCCTTATAAAATGAATAATTTGGATGAAGAGATCTGGTCCTCAAAATAAATAATCCATTTGAATCATCATAAATTCCCTATCAATCCCACTACAAATAGTAATCGTATACCAGCCAGGTTCATATGTTATAAGGGGAAGAGAGATCATGGGATGATATAGGAAAAATAAAAGAAATCATAAAAAATGAAACATGGGTGGAGTAAATAAACAAACAGTGAAGGAAATTCTCTAAGAAGCCAATGAGATGACTCTATGGATTTATGGAGAAAGGATAGTTCATTCCTATGAGTGACTAATATGATATATGATATAAAAATGAGAATGTTATTTTGGCTAAAATTCAAATTTTAATAGGTTTTGTTCTGGGAACATGCTTAGTCCAAATGGTTTAACAACCGATGAACCAACTATGTGTAGACTATGCTCCTCAAGAAACTACGCAAAAGTACTACCTAGGGATAGTTCTATGGATTGGAAAACTATTATCATGTCAGGTGGCACTTCTAGTGAAACACCAAGAAACCCAAACCATTATCATATTGATCTTCATAGTTTGACTAATCATGGTTAAATCATAAAATTGGAAATATATGTCTTAGTTCCATGTCACATGGATACCGCATGGTTAGCACTTATCATGTTCCTAAATAGTGTTCTAGGATTTATTTCTCCAAATACAAAATTTTCATTACATTTCACCACTTCATACTTTAAAACCTTTGAATAAATTAACCAATCTCCAAAAAACCAAACATACGATGTCATGGGCATAAAAAATATCCCCAAAATAAAATAATTCAAATATAATAAGGTTATAATGATTATAAACTCACATGTAGAGAAGGTCATTGTTGTCGCGTCAATGATTCCCACACCAATGTCTCATTGATATATCGTCTAATATACCTTAGTAATTTTTCATAATGAATTGTTTTTTGGTTGTGTTACATAGCTTGATGATCCATAATCTCAACTAGATACCCAACTATAGAGGTTTCAGACTCATGATAAATACTATCACATTTAATCACATTGAATGTGCTTTGTTGAAACCTCATTGGATGGGAAACAAAGAACATGTCATGAATCAATGTTAAGTGAGAAAGAAAAAAATAGATAGTCCACCATTCCATGATATTCGTTGATCTCAAAAGATTCAAAAAATCCCAATGAAGGCATGCCATACATACAAAATTGATGATTTCTTACACGAAGTGGAACTTTGGGATAGACCATATCACCATCCTCAAACACCATCCGGTATTAAAGATGGTATAAATATTATCTTTGATGACATTTATCTATTATTTATATATTTCATAACAACTATTAATTTTCCATTATCCCCTGACCATTTCATGGGAAAACTAAGGATTTTACTCCAAATTCCACACAATAAAATGAAGATCATAATATAAACTAATACAATTCTTTGAAAGGATTCATTTTCATTGATTCCCTAAATGAACTGTAATAGAAAAAACTCCAACAAAATAAAATGTTAATCCCACAAACAAACAAAAATAAAGAACATATTCCTGATGAATATCATTAGGAATATGAAATGGTATCTCATTATACCCATCCATTTATGGATATAACATCATTGATTACATATTTTGGGTATATATAAACTCTTGAAATAATTTCTAAAACCAAGATGCAATCCTTAGGTCCCTGTAAAATATAATTACAGATGAGACATCATGACTCTTAACAATTTATATGATATACATGTTATAAAGTTATTATTGATTCATTTTCTCATTAATTGGAAGGAAATTATATAATATTATAAATTGATTAATTTTTCACACAAATTAAATCCTTCTCAAATGGATTACATGGAATACTGAAAAAAGCCATTTCAAATATCATCCAAAGTCCATAATGGAATTGTTAAATATTACAATAAGCCTCATATTCTATAGTTAATTATATTAGTATTCCATAAATTATGGCTTCATGTGGTGAATTATATTATATATTTTCCCATATATAGACACCAATTATGAATCCACATAACATGATAAATCTTTTCAGTACCATGTTTTATGGACCAACCACAATGTTGTTAAAATTTATCAACTCTTTCCTAAAAATGATGGAACAATAAACCATCATTATAAACAAAAATAAAAAATGGGATACTAATACCTACCACCGATGGTCTCCCCATAATTAATGATTTCATTAAAATGATGTGAATTAGGGTATTATACCTACTTAAGAAGATTTTAATCATCAAAATATGATTCTAACTTCACCAAATCTACTAACACCTATCCACTTACTTCTTTCACTACAATGAACATATTAGTAAACAAAAGTATCATATAACACTCTTAAAATGATTCATTTAAATCATGATTTCTAAAATTACTTCTCCAAATGCGGTAACCAAAGTTACATATCTCGGTTTACATGAAATATCAAAATTGAATGTTTGAATACACTAAATCAGGTATATATTTTGAACATTCAATTCCCACAATGTAATAATATACAATTTGAGCTTATAATATAAATATATAAAAAATAAATACCTAAAGGAACATTAAAATCAAATATTAGGAGCATTTATCACTAATTTCAACTAAAATTAATTTGTGATGTAGATCTTCTAATTAGATAGTTTTGAGTGATATCCATAGGCCACCACTTATTTTCCTCACATCATGTCAGAACCTAATAATGTACCTAAGGCATCATTGATAAAATCTTTTCTAGAACCCAGTCCTAGAAGTATTAAATCTCGATCATAAATCAAATACACTTTTAGTTTCATTATTAACCTTTATCATTATTATTTCAATACAAACATAAAAATAGTATTGTTCAAAGTTATCATTACATATGAATGTTTAATGAATTCATAAAAACCCCAGTAATATCTTCTTAATACCATGTCGCTCTGAATCTCAATCAAATTAATTAATAATAATAGTGGTTTATGTTATAGTACGCCCTTAAATAATTGACCATATACTTTATTTAACCACAATAACTTCAACATTGAATTTTTTAACATCAACGGTTATCTGATATGGTTTGGATCTGTTTTGGATATCAACACCAAGATGGATGAGGGGTGGAATTTTAGGGGAAAATGATTTATCATGTAGTAACTTTTATCCCTTCATATACCTTTAAAAATTCATTAGTCAATAGATATATTTCAATCTTAACTTTTATTTAGAAAAAACACACATAAAATAATAAATAATAAAGGACTATAATATTTGTTAATGTTTTTCTCCACCAATATAGATGACTATAACCCCAGTGTATGTTAGTAATTATACCACCCACCCAAAAAATTCATTTTTTATCATGAAAAGAAGATGAATTTGAATTACCTTTAATCTATTCTCCATGAACTAACTAGATATTGGATGATTTATCAATCATGCTCAGGATTATAGAATACCAACCAATCCCTTCTAATGATATCTACATTGTATAGAATTTATTCATAAATAGACACCAATAAATCAAATAAACATCCTCGAAATTAAATAATCAAATGAGATACCTCAAATGCATCAAGAAAAGTTATTTCACTTTTTTATTCTTTTGAAAGAATATATTTATCTTGATAATTAAAAATAATTCTCCTAATCCTATAGCCCATGTAGTAATCAACAAATTCCCTCTCAGTCATAGTTTTATTTCTATAGATATTTGAAAAACAGTATTTCAAATTAATGTACAATGTAAAATTATCAATTTCACAAAGAATTTAGATAACTTAATTTGGTATCAGTTTCAATTTTGTGAGACATATTATTTGTGAAAATGATTGATTAATTTTTTAGTGTGAAATATTTTCATAGAATCACACTTCTACAATGCACACTTGAAGACACCTTGTGCATGAAATATAGAATCTCAATTATTTTAGATAAATTTAATTTAAGAATTCTTGTTCGTGAATTATGTACTCATTGTATTACTTATCTTTCACATAAGTATATTATATGAGTTCTACCTCTTCGTAAAAATATGGTTGTCTTATATTATAGATATCTCTTTATAATTGGGTAAAAATTTATATAAACTATGACTATATTATACTACATTGTGAAACCCTGTAGTCTTCTATGAGAAAGTGATATTAAGTGAAAAATATTCCCTTTGCATAATAGTGTGAGTATTCTATACTTATTCACTAACTCACATGAAACTCATATGGAATATCTATTTTTAGTTGACTCGGAAAATATTTTTGAATAGAAATGGTATATCTCATCCATAGTGTTATGGTATTTACAAATGAGGTTCATCAAATCTTATCTGATAATAATTTCATTCAAATGACTCATTCCAAATCCTATAAATTATGATGTGTCAATTCATAAGATTTAATTCCATAAATAATTTATTTTTATATGTTTGTCTATTTATTATTAATTTTAATTGATAATGCTTAATGTATGGTTTACATTCATAACCATTATCATCAATAATGAAAAAAAACTCATGTTCATGGGATAACAGTACATGAATCCTCTATTGTATGAAATTCTCTTTGGGAAATAAATTGGAATTATATAAAATAATTTTAAATTCATCCATAGATAATTATTTGAGTTTTCATAGTATTGAATTAATGGTTGGTTTGATCTTCATATTGGTAATTCCACGATCACCTCATCTTAGGCTTGAATCTATCGTTTCCAATATGTGGTATGATCATTAGTGGTGGCAGGATATTTTATATCAAATCCCATTTGTGATTCATGGTTATTGTAAGATGTATAAAACATGGATTCAAAGGAATGTTGGATATTATGTGACCATACAGTGTATGTTATAACCTCATTATCGATGTTAGTTGAATAATATGCATTTCATGTTCACCCCATATCTAAATGTTTTTTGGTTTTGCACTAATATATAAGTATGTCTATTTTATCCCCATCAAAAGATGTCACTAGGGTAGACATATAAAGCACCTTCTTCCACACACTCATATGGGCCATGCCACATCCATTTACGGTCCTCTAGAAGTCACCACGCTCACCCCTATGGTTGTTATGTGATGACCTACCTATGATTCCATTAACAGATCCTTGTAGGAACTTTGATCTGACACAATGACACTTGTGGATGGCCAGGTCAATCCTCATCCAGGTGGTTGAACCTAGGGTCCCACATGTGTTGTTGAGGGTGTCATTAGATATCCATGTAGTGGAACATTTTTAATATAAGGTCAATACATATACATAGTAAAAAAATGTATATAAAAACTAATAATTATCATAAAAAATTTCATGCTTTGATAGAATTTACTCATGCTAATAAATATTTGCAGGGTCGTAACCCTTTCAAAAATTTCATAAATTGTTTAATTTTATTACTTTAATAATCCTTGAACATCGATCTTTATGAATAACACTAAAATTATCTCACATTAAATCCACTTCATCCAAAAATGTTAAATGTGACCATGAAACATACATGGATATATCATCCAGAAATAATTTAAATATTTGAAATATTTCATTAATAATCAAAAAAATATCTTTTAAAAATATTCCTTAGAAGTTCTGAAGACACATATAATACTTTTTATTCATCCCATAAGCCTCAAAATAAAATTTTCAACTTCATATACATAGTTTATTAATAAATTCATTTCAATATATAAAAATAATTCTCAATTATAATTATGAACATACAACCAATTATTATAAAGGGAATTCATATTTTCTTCGAGTGATTCGTCACTTACGAACATATTGGAAAAAAATCAATAAAATCACAAAGTAGGATAATAAATATTTCCATTTCTATTTGGTTTTAACATAAATGATAATAATTTAATTTAAATAGGTTATCATCAATTCTTTACTTTTTTCTAATTTTATCATCAAGTTCATCGTAACATACTAAATAAATAATATCATTTTTGGTATTTCAACATTTCTTATCACGTGTGATCATTACCTATTTATTCATATTAAATTTCTCTGGAATTGTTTTCAAACATTTTTTCATTAAAATTACTGAACTCATTTGGAGGACCATAGCATAATTATAGTGATATATGGTGAGAACACTTCTTCTAAAAGATTAGAAACATATTATATTTTTAAGAACCCCATTTTTTCTTCTTAAGATTGTGTTGAGTATCAATAATATTCTAATATTCACCCATTTTCGGATTATCTATATTTCATGAAAACATATTGGGAACATTTTCTATAAGGACTTTATCTATATTATTTTCCAATGTAGGATTATCATTGGTATAAACCTGATGTATTCTTTTCTTTTTATTTGTTTTAGTGGAATTCATGAAGGAATTATAATTTCATACCACTTAATTATTTCCACTATGATTTAAAAACCCATAAAAGTTATTTAAACATTATAATAGTTTTATAATATTAAAATTCATCCTTTTTTTGTAACTGTTTCATCCTTAGTAATTTTCTTTTCTTTGATGTAGGATTTTTTTTTCAGAAACAGACATAAAATAAAAATAACAATATTCTGTGTTTCGAATCATTAACAGCACAATGTTTTAACTCTATTGTAAACTGATGTGAGAAAAAAAACATTATCAAAATTCCAAAAAAAATAATACAATCATTGGTGTTTCATGTCTCTCTAATACCAATGTATAGAATCATTTGGTAAACCCACATTGGGAGGGGTTAACTGGATTGTGGTAAATTTTAATCACTTTAAAATAATTATTCATTCTTTTACATCTGTCACTTATTCATAAAATTTCCTTCTTCTATTTGTTAATAGTTATCGACAAGAATTCAATTTTTGTATTAAAGACTAATAGAAACTATGATTTGTTAATGAGACTCACCTTCAATAAGGATAACTATTTACCACCTGTATGGTGTTTATTATCCGACTACCACATAGATTTTATTTTCTTATTAAAAACACACGGGCATGGTTATGACCATGAATGTGTTCTCCTAAAACCAGACGTGTATAATTCATTATTTATCCTTGAATCATAAGATTAAAAGATATTTATATATCCCCTATGATTTTATCTATTATTGTATAACAATAAATCATTATTATACATGAGATTGTATTAATGAATTCCTCAAAATATTGTAATCTTAGGGGTTTCCTCAAATACAATAATCAATAGGATGTTTCCTTTTTTACTTCTATATCCCAACTAAATTGAAATTTCTATGTATATTATAAATCATATAATTCTTTGTCCCCAATAATAATCATGAAATACCATCTTAAAATATGTATCATGTGACCTATTAAACCACATGATATACAAATGTTTTAGTTATAAATATACCTAATAAATCAGCTCCAAATATATCATTATCAAAATTAAAATCTCATCACATAAAACCTAAAAAGGGTTCTCAAGGACATTATACAAATGATCATCCTTAAACATATAAACCCATAATGTTATCCATGACATTCTTTTATCATTGTTGGAAACATCAAAATCATAAAAAAATTATATAAATAGTTCACTTATAACTACTATAACAACCTCAATCTCACACACCTGTATCCTATCACAAAAATATAATTTTTATATTGTTCAATTTTATACCAATAAATTTGACCAAGTATTATCCATCCGAGGCATAAAAATCAATCAAAACTATTTTATCACCAACATAACCATCTAGAACTTCTGATTACAGTTTTATTTTATTATCTAAAACTCATAAATAATAATATTGATGTCTTTATGTTAAAATTTATAATTTTATCCCCAAAATTTTATTTTTCATAATAAGTATTCAGAATATCCCATAAAAATCTTCACACATGAATCCATTATATACATAAATCATATATCATTATTTATCATAACATTAGGAAATGGAAATAAAAAAATATTGATATTAAATTCTATGTATGGGTATCTATTGACAATAATAATTATATCTCATATGTTGATAATAAATATATAATGACATTATCGATGTTGATAAATAAAACATAACCAAATTGATACCCATAAACTCTGGGATAATAAATCACGATTCATCAAAAAATTCAATAAAAAAATACAAGAAATAAAAAACCAACAATCAAGAGGCAACCAAAAAATAACATGATGAAATGATCCATTAAAAATCATAGGATAAATAAAAAATTATTATAGGTATATTGTAACATAAAACACTCATCAAGGAATCACTAAACTAGATAATTATAATTTATCCCAATAATCCCTTCTCTATATTAGTATAAACATAAAATTAGTTATAACTTACAAATCATATATGTAACATAACTCCATCATCCCTTAGGAGTAACTTTCATCCAGTTAGATTTATCTCATTTTCCAATGCATTGGAGGGATATAATGGACCAACATATTGTATGTTAAAAATATTGGATTAAGAATTTAGGATAACTAAGATATCCTACTATCATCCATAATTTTTGTCTATCTTATCTGGGAAAAAAACAAAAAGATTCTTTTATTTCATTAGATAATTTGATCGTGATTTTTCCATTTTAAAAAAATATTTTCGATACAATATCAATAAAACATTACAATAAACCATTCATAAAAAGAATGTGATTATTAACATAAAATATTTTTAAATATTTAGTAATATAAATTATAAAAGGAATTTTTACATTGATGAGAATACCTCTAAAGGGTTATTAAACATTTTCATGGAAAATGGAAAAATATATTTTTCTTCCAAAGCCTATAAAATTAAGAATTCCAGGAATATTTATGATTTTTTTAAATAATCAATGAGGTTTTTTAATTATGCTATAATAAAAATTAATTTTTATGATGTATAGAAAAAAAATCATGTCATAAATGTAAAAAATAAACATTCTTTTAAAACTTTTGTAATGAGGATAAAATACAACCCTTTCTGATATCATTAATAAATTTAATTTTTAAAATGATTTAAAATGATGTCAATGATCATTGAATTTTTTATTATGACATAAATTTTGAACAAAAAATAATATTATTTAATTATGATAAATGACATGTAGAATGAGTTTAATTATAAGACTATAAAACATTTAATGAAAAAATTTTATAGAACTTTTTGACCATTTATTTAAAAAATAAATTTAATATAATAACATAATAGGGATCATAAAATAAAATGAGTTTAAAAATATTCTTGATAGCATTTTTCATGATTTATTTTATATATCATATAAATTAATATATATGTGTCAATGAAAAAAATATCATTGTAGTCTTTTTGAGATGTGAAACTGTTTCAACTTTGGTGATGTTTTTATAAATAAACATTAAATAAAGGAATATATAATTATTCTATAAGAACCACAGTTTCCAAAATGTAATATGAGA
Source organism: Viscum album (assembly GCA_963277665.1). Classification (NCBI taxonomy): domain Eukaryota; kingdom Viridiplantae; phylum Streptophyta; class Magnoliopsida; order Santalales; family Viscaceae; genus Viscum; species Viscum album. The sequence goes on along the minus strand of OY728147.1, from coordinate 1,359,250,960 downwards.
AAATACATTCATGAGTAGGTAAGTTAATCGTATAAAATAAATATTTTTAGAATTAAAATAATTATGTCTTATAGATTTGAAATTGATACCGTGAAAACCTTTCCACCTTTTATTACATTTCAATCATTATATTATGAAAGAGAGAAAAAAATTATTCAGTAAAATCATGATCTAATATAAATTCTTGAAATAAAATCTCAATATTAATGATTGACACCTTATAATAGGATGTAGGTAAATAATACAAAACATAACTCAAATGAAACAATATAAAGGCCTAATATCCTTAAAAAGAACATATCAATAATGTGAGAATCAATAATTATGGTGATAATGTATTACAAAGGAAAACACCATAAAATTAATGTAAATAATTTATATTATAATCATATTTCAATTGAAACAAAATCATTATATAATGATGTTAATAAAAACATGTTCTACGATAATAAAATGAAATTGATTTATGAAACACCTTAGCTAGAGTCAAGACTAGTTATTTATATCACTTGAATACTATATAATAATCATTAATTTATAATTTAATTATTTAAAACCCACAAATATTTTTATTAATTTATCAATATATAGTTTATTTAAATTATTTAATAGAAATATTTAATTACATAATTGGTCAAGTTTACATCATATGTTTTGAGGGCGTTCTCCTGTTAATTTGAAAATGAATTTGGTTGTATAATTATTGTCAAAAGTTAATTGTTACAGAATATCATGAATATTATTCATGAAAAAAAAATAATTTTAATATATTATTTATAATCATGGATGTATTTATTAAATAAAGTAATGAAAAATGAATCACATACCTTCATGGAGTTGGTAATCCACATGTATACAACAATAACAAAATAATTTTATAACAGATGGAAGTGTAAAGGCATATATTCAATATTATTTTTAAATAATGATATTCATATAATTAATAATATATATATATATATAATATCCATATTTGTAAATATATATGATATGAGGTGATGGAAAATGAAACACATCCCTTCGTGGAGGTGGTAGTCCTCACATGCACATGAACATTGATTTCATTTTCTATTTGGTAGAAGAATGAGATGAAAAATGTTTTTTTAAAATAAAATTAATATAAATATATTTATATAATATTATTATTTAATTAAATTAATATGGTTTGGGAAAAACTTATTGGGGTGATTACAAAATAAAATGAAAATTCTCAATCACGATGATTACCTCCTCTTTGAAGAACCTCATTTGGATCACTCCTGAGGGACCACAGTTATTTTATCATAATAATAAAATAACCTATATATTGTATATAAATATGTTAAAAAAAGTTTTGGTAGGGTTTTTTAAGATATGTGGCTGGAGAATTGTGAGGAATAGAGAAGATGGTGTGTCCTTATATAGGGAAGGATTAGGGAACCCTTGGAATTACATAAAGGATTGAATTAATATAAATTGAGTTTTATGTAAATTATGAAGAAAATGAATTAATATTTATATAGGATGAAAATAATTACAAATAATATAATATATTAAATTTTTTAAATGTTTATGTAATTTTTAATTCTCTCATTAATGATTTTCATGATTACAGTGATAAGAAGTTATTTTTATAGATAATTGGTCAAGAATACAAATATATAAGGACAACTCATATAGAAATATTAAATGGAATATATTATTGACCATACACAATAAATTTTGTATATTATAATATTTTTATGAATTTTAAATCAGTTAAAAAATATTTTTTAAGATAAAATACCATAAAAATAATTTTTTTTATTTTTCACATAATTGAATTTATGAAAAAATCTTGATAAAAAAAACAAAATATAAATTTTTAAAACATAAAAAAATATATTATATTTTTCTAAAAAATTTCAATTACTCCATAGATCACCTTGAAAAATATTAATGTTAAATTCATTAAAATCGTTTACATAATTTTAATATAAGTTGATCAAGCCTTGTGTCAGTATTGCGTAAACATTCTAGGAAAATATTTTATAAATAGAAAACAAAAATGAATTACCCTGACAGTAAATATTCATCAATATTTCAATGAATCTTTAAGAATAGAAGTAGATCTCATTTTATCTCTATGAATAATATTTTAGTTCTTAGTGTCACAAGCCAGATTCCACGTAACGGTGCCATGATACTGTGGGGAACAAGTTCCCATGCATACCTCCATGTACAATAAAGGCTGTTGACTAGCATTGAGGGCCTTGGGTGCATCCGTGGGGGGACAATTCCCTCATTGATCATAGTGACGACTATATTATACAAAAATAATAAATAGTGGAAGCAGAAAAATGAATATAATAGAAGCATAAAAATAATAATAAATCATGAAACCTAAATAAAAATTAAGCTGAATATGAGTAATATCTATATATAAATGAATATTATACTTGAAATGTAGCTATAAAAATTGATTACACAATGGACATGGGATAAAATCATATACCACAAGAAAAAAAATAAAAAAGGCAAAGAATATTATGACTAGAATCTTGATCATAGGATTGGTACAATACTCTAATACTAATACATATGTCATAAATAGATCAAGCATTGGATTTTGGATTCTTCCCTATATCAATACCTTAAACCATAATGTCTACTCAGGATCTAAAGGTGGATGGAACAGGTTGTGATAAACAATATTAATAAGCAAACAACCCACTGTGTATATGGAAATCCTTTTCATTCTATATAATAGAAACAATAGTTTATATTAATGAAATTAAAAACCTAAAAAAATACATTGGACGATGTTCCAGTGGTAGTCCCTTCCTATTTACCTTCATTAGCATAATCTACTGAGTTTGAACTCGGAGAAACTACATGGTCAAAGTGAGAGGTATAATATGAAGGATGTTGGACAATCCCCATTCTTGTGATTGGGATTTTAGGACATGTCGCTATGTTTCTAATCCAGGGGATTATTATTCATTTTGGAAACAATTTATTCCCTTTTCATTAAATCAATTTGAAACCCACTTTAGAAAATTTATCGAGGCACATGGAGCCAAACCATGATTATCTAGACAGACTTTCGAAGTATCTATCCAGGGAAATGGTTTATAATCATTTCTATGGAGTCAATATATAGTGAACAAAATATTAACTCCCACATTTCAATCAAATAACGGTGTGCGAAAAAAGTTAAATCACTAACCACTGATATGTACCAGGAATCACATGTAAGGGAAGATTCACTATCATAGAATGGTAAAACCATACTCCATTCAAGAACATACAATGGTATTATCTGGGGAACTAGTATCCCTCATCTACTGGTAAAAAATAAGCACATGACCATACCATCCTAGGACGAACATATTTCACACCATACATGTTTACAATTAATTATCAATTAAAATAGAAAGTAATGAAATTAAATCCCGGGGATCCTTAAGTTGGAACCCCATCTTTCACACTCAGTTGTAATCTAAAACAACTAGCCATCAATTTAAGAAAAAATTGGTCAGCGGGTAAAAGAATCTAGTTGGAACATGTCGTTTATGACAGAAGGTTTCATATAGGAACATTACCAATTTAGGTAGTTCATCCAAATTTGTTATGTAATGGGGTGTATAGGCCTAATAAATGGATCATTACCCAACTCAACCCAATTACCAAATCATGGAATTGATTAAATGATAGAACACCTCAACATGGGGTTATAACATTTTAAACAATATGAAATAAGGGTCTTTAGGGTATACATTGCCCATTAGGGTGACACGAGTCAACACAATCAATGCATGGAGTTTACTCTCTACTACCATTGGTATTCAAATAGAAGGTAGGGAAATCAATTTAATTTATTTTAAAAAATAGTTGTAAATATGGAAGGGTCTTGATCATATAAAAAATGTGAATTATATAGCATGTTACAAAATGAGGGAAAAAACCTATTCCACATATCTTAGACTCATAGAGAATCCCTTGTCTAGTGACAGTCATTGATTTGAGATAGATTTGAATAAAATGTAGAAACTAAAAATGCCTTAAAAATGTGGAAAAATTATATTGTATCATGATAGTGAAGAAGAAGGGAAAAATAACTCAAAATATATGAGACTGGACTAAAGAACATACATATATATTTCCATTGGAACATATGGAAAACAAAATGGATGATAAAAGAGTTTGGAGGCTTGATACCTAGTTGATAGGGAAGGGGAGATTCAGATGAGGGATGAGGAGAAGAATATAAAAGAATTAATAATGGAAAAATATGAGTTTTAAATTATATAAAGAATTATTTTGGTAATTTAATCCCTAAAAAGGGTTCATGGAACGACTTCATGAATGGATAAACTGTTAACCAATAGTACACAAGGATCTGGTTCAAAGGGGCGCATAGCATGGTTAGGCTCACAATTTTTTTTATCATTGAGAAAAATGTATGAAACCACTCTCTCCAAGTCCTATATTTTTATTAGTGGGTGTGTTGAAATTAATTCAAGGTTATAGAAAAATGATGTGTCGTTTTCTTCTCCATTGTTTAAAACTGCACTATTTGGAGAAACAATGTGGGATGGGTGGTTCGGTTTAACCCAACTGGTTGGCCATGTGTATTCATCTCATTTCGTGGATTTATCTTCCAACGGAGTCCAGGGGACACCCTATACCTATTTTTACTTTTTAGACATCATTTATATGGTCTTTTAAACTAAGTTAAATAAAAAAATGGTCAATACCATTGGAAAAAGTTGCGATGTTACAGTGTTATTAAATCAGTGTGAGTGGCATTTTTATTTACCCATTACATAAAATAATATAGAAATAATTAAAAGTTAAATATCACAACATTACATTTCATAAGAAATTTTATGTTGATGGTCGAAATAAACTTATTCAATAGAAACAATTCAGGAAACATATATATTTCTGAAGTCATATCAAATTTTTTTTAACATTAATTAAATAATTTCCCATTAAAGATGGGAAAAATATTTACCATTTTAATTTTCCATAATGACAATAATAAATGATAAAATATATAAAAAATCTATATATTTATTAAAATATTTAATTTATTTCATAAAGTTCAATATATAAAGAGGTAAAAAATACATCTAATATAATCCCACAAAACACGATGAAAAAATTATTTTCATAAAAATTAATTTTTATGTAAAAAAATAATTCTTAAAAAATATTCACATTGTTGATCTCTATTAAATTATATTGGTTATGTTTAATAAGAAATAACAAATGAAATTTTAGAATCAATTTAATCCAAATGAGAGTTTGTAAATACATGAATATAAAAAATACTTTTCCACAAAATTTGTTTTTATTTCTCTATTTGATTTAAATTAGTCTATTAGATAAATCAAAAAAATTACACCTTGATATAATTTTGATATGGTTATATAAAAAATTATTTTTTAATTAATATTTCTTAAAGTGCTTCAAATTATTTATAATATTTACTCACAAAAACCTGTTAAAACTATTTTTGAAGAAAAGTTATTTCTAAAATATAAAATGGTGTCACTAAATGTTGAGTTCTTATATCCTATGTATTTATAAATACACTTTTTAGTAATAAATTTATACATATATTTTATAATATGGTTACACTTATTCATACCATACAATTTAATGGCTAGTTTGTTATAATCATTTTTAAAATATTATTATTTTTAATGTTCATTTAAGTTTAGTGTTTCATGACTTATACACTATTAGAAATAATAATAATTTAAAATAACGAGGTATTAAAATTATCTTAATTTTTACAACTATAACATTCTTAAGTAATAAATTAATTTTTTCTAATTCTTGGTTCTTTTTATGGAATTTTATCTACTTTTGTAATTGAGGATTTAGGATCCAGTGGTATGGACTTAGATTTTGGTGTCGTGATGAGTTGAGGGAGTTCCAATTGTATCATTTAATTAATTAATCTCATATGTTATTTTAGAATATAATACTACATATTTTTTAAATATTTTTCTTATTGTTACATATTGTTTCGATGTTTAATTTTCATTTAGTGATGATGAAATTTTATATATTTGACTGATTTAGTTTATACCGAAATAATGCATGTTGAATCTATAATTTCTACATGGGGATTCATTAATGATTGTTGTTTAATTAGATAGAGATGAATCTATAAACAATAAATGTTATTAATAGGTTCTTACAAAATAATTTTCCAATTTTACTACAAACGTACAAGTATAAATATTTTTTCATATTATTGAAAAATGTGGACTTCGGGGTGGCCACATAATATTGTTGATCTTCATATCTATCAAAGATTCATCATAAAATGATGATTATTGATTATTGATCTCTTATAATTATGATGTAAAAAATCATATGACATATTAAGATGGATTATTCTATATGGAAGGTAAATAATTAGTTGTAGTTTCATGTTGTGGATGTTTTTATGATTACAAAGTAATAAAGAATATATTATATTTTTCCTTGAATTTATTTGTATTCAGAAAATTATTTCATTGTGAATGTTTATTCCAATTCATGTTACAATATTTTAAATTTATGTTTTTATTAACTTTATGTCGATTGTGAGATAGGTTCTAAGTTCATACTACACATTTTTTTTAAATATTAATCTTATTTTATGATAGAAAATACGTTGAAATAAGTTTCTTTTTTTTCAGTTTTTGTTTATAATTTTTTTTTCTTATAAATTTTATAATAAAAATTAATTAAATGTGTTTATATAATAATAATAATAATAATATATATATATATATAATAAAATTTAGAACATTATAATACCCATTAAAATGTCATGTTAGTTAACTATAATCCACCTTTATCATCCAAATCAATTTTCCCTCGACCTAGGAAATGTATTAACCATTCACATGGCCACATCCACTATCTAAAAATGTCTCCATCTAATATCTCCTCAGCTGAGAACGATTTAATATTAATGCACAATCATATCTCCTAGTATACTATGCCATCATTGATTTTGATCTTCCCTGAAACTGGTTCCCATATTACCAATCATGATGGTATTAGGTTGCACAATAGTAGCCTATGGCCTTTCTTCATCTGATCATTTAAACTATGTAAATTACATTCCCTAAATATATGATGAGGATTTCACATTAAATATTTATGAATAATAATTAAATCTAAAATTACAAGGATTGGTTAGATGTTGTGGCTGAAAAAATCTCATTTCCAAAGATCATTACACAAATAAAGAGAATACATATCCATGTAGTTAATAAAAACATGCCTCAAAATATTTTGAGAGTGTCAATCATTAATATTAGAGTTCTCAAGTAGAGATCTGACAATTCCATCAACATCTATATGATCAATGTTAAACCAATCCATCAATACTTGAAATAGATCTCCAATTGGGTTCTCAGTTCAAAAATATATCTATCTATGAAGTTGGAGAGGGGAGATAGAGGCCCTCAAATTCACATGATGAATAGTTCCCTGATTTATATCCTTATCTAGTTCATATAGTAATGTATATAATACCCATAATTATCTCACCACCTCTAAAATATTCATTACCCACTAAAAAACCCCTAAAAAATATGATTGAATTACTAAGTCATAAATATCATTTATATATTTATCAGTTCTGTGTAGTATAAGAATTATATTAAATTATAAAAAGAGCAGTTAACTCATCTTTGTATTCCAATGAATAATAAATAATCCATGAATATTAAATTTATATTCATTCATATAATATTCATCCATATATTCACCTAATATCAAGTGAGTTATTTTATTAAATAAATATAATACCAATTATTATAGACATGAATTATATGATTATAACATCCACGAATCAGTGGTCACAATATACGGTTCCCTAAGCCGAGTCATCACATAACCTCAGGCATGCAGTGTGGGTCTATAAAGGTGAAATGAAGATACTATACCCAATAATCAGAGTTAATTTATAGAAAAAGTAATATTAATAGATATAATAACTAGTTAGAACAAATAAATTATCATTATTCCTACATGTAACCACGTAGTTCATGCTATAACAATGTGAATATTACACCACATGTGAATATGAAGTAAAAATAAAATTACATTACCAAAACTGAAAAAATATCCCATGGGTAGAACTGAATCCAAACCCTATCATGACTTCCCATGCTCCAACCAAAATCTTGGGCATGATCTAAATATCAAGTCACTACCTTGAACATATACATGAAAACTAGTACAATCTAATCCGGTACCCAAGTGTCATGGCGGCCCGAGTAGGGTTTGAGTACAACACAGTAGGCCACCACCAACGGTGTCTGATGTAATAACCAGTCTATTAAATAGTATATACAGATTACCCTAGTACAATAAATAAAGTATTAAATTGAAAAAATGAAGAGATTTATATGTGTCACAGTTGAGAAATCATCATATCACTATTGGAACCATATTGTTCTCTAGGGGAAACCATCCAAATAAAAAGCTTTGATTGCATCAGAAGCCTATGCAATATGGTAAGGTTTGACAGACACTATTGACCACAAGAGATGTAAGAAGTCAGATCATCATTTCAGGTATGGAACGTTATTTTTGGTTGTTTTTTAGGAAAAAAAGAAATTGAAATTTTCTATGTACACACCGTGTACTTGGTTTCCATGCATAACAATGTATTGTTTGTGTAACGTCCATGTGCATGGTCTCTTGTTTGGGACATGGCTGACCGCCTTTACTGGGATCCAGTTTAGGCTAGTACATAGTGTGTACATTAAGTGAATAAGTCATGTACTTTTTTTAATTTGATTAATCGGATTGAGGTCACAAGTCATCTCTTGTAATCATTTCTTCTCCACATGTCTCATATAAGAGAGCAACAAAAAACAAAGAAACATCGACCTCATTCCGTTCCTCCGTATAATCTCTAATTGAGATGCTTCAAGGTGAGTTAGATTTCTACCAGTGAGTTCACTCTTTCCCTAGAACCTCTCTTCCTGATTTATTCTCTTTCATGAGTTTGGGAGAGTTTATCCTTTTTACCCTTTTTGTAGTTCTATGTCATTATTGGATGATTCAATGGGTGAATTTCAAGATTTTTCATTATACAACCTCAAGGTAGGGTTTTTTTTTGTTTTTATTTGATTGATTTTGGATTATACATGCTTAAGGTGACAAATATACATGTTTAGGGTATTGTTTATTTTGGAATTTAACCATGTTTAGGACCTGTTATGTTAAGTATGATTGAGATAGGGTTGTTCGGTAATGAATATGGTTTTATACCTTAATTATGGATGTGTTTCCCATATTTTATTGATTATGGTCGTTGGGTCTATGATGCATGTTAGGTTTCTTAGTTATTCATGCCTAGTGGTTATGGGATGGAGTTTTTGTTTATATGAGGTGCATGTGTTTCACATTATAAAATTATGGCCAAGGGTAATTGACTATGATAGATTATCGAGGTAAGGAAATTTTATTATGTATTGTTTTTATGATTTACAAGATTTATTTACCATGAGAGCTTCTGTGGGTAATTGAACAGAGGTGTTAGACCATGAGATCTACCAAAAGGGTCGTTATTAAATAAATTTTGGACCATAGGTAATTGACTATGAGAGCTCCCAGATGGTCATTATTATTTATTGTTTCTATGAAGACCTAGGGTTATCAACCATGAGATATACCCAGGTGGTTTATTGTTTTTGATTAGTGTTATATAGGGCCAAAGGGGTTAGACTATGTTAGCTTTCCCAGAGGGTCATTGTTATTTATTGTTTCAATGAAATGTGAAACTATAGGGGATAGACTGTGATTACATTCCCAGAGGGTTTGTTGTGAATAATTTACTTATTTGGACTAGTGTACGTAGCCAAATCGCAAGCTTGGAGTCATCCATACTTAGTTTTTTAGATGATATTGTGAGATATATGTTTTTATTATTATTTTGGGTATACAAAGCTTATTCTAGATCCTGATGATGCATTATTCAATGGAATTAATTATTAAAAAATGTAAATTAATGTAATTGATAACAATAGGATTGTTAATTTTTTAGTGCATCCTAGTTTATTTATTCATTAAGTCATATTACATGCGATATATATTCACTGAAAGTTATGAACAGATCTTTCAGCGGTCGCTTACTGGGATTTTTCTCACACCCTATTTTGGTTGAATGTTTTGGTAACAAAATTATTTTGGGGTTGCAGGTATAAATAAGGGAAATTGCCGATCTACATCATGTGCTCGATTACCGATTAGAGCAGTAGAGCATGGGACATTTCTGAGGCTTTCAATGTTGATAGAGTTTACAGTTTTCTGTAATTTTGTTTCAGTATTGTATTTCTATCATTTTGACTTTGTTTGGATGTTTTCCATGATATTTTTGACATGAATCATTTATATATGTGTTCTAATTTTTTATATACTCCCATTCTTCCATTTTTTCCTCTTTTTATAGGTTTTTACTACTTCTTCTATTGTATACCATTTTTTATTCCACTATCTATACTCTTCCAATGATGGCATAACATCCCCAATGTATTACCATGGCCCTCACTACTAGTCATCCCCCTTTGGTGTTTGGGGAAATGCGCTGGAGGTTTTGTGACTAACCAGGTTCGGGGAACCATTTGGTGGCACCTAGAACTGGGACATTACAAAATGGTATTAGAGGAGTATATTTTCATCTTTGTCTTATTATTTGGATCATATAGATAGGTATCAGAATTAATAGGTTTTTAGTAATATGTTTTTCCCAAGAGTAGTTATCTCGTGTACATGGAAAAGCCAAGTTACCGCGAATATTTTAATTTTATAGTTTCATCAATTATTATAGATGATTTGATTTCACTGTAAGTTTATTAATTTGTTTTTTGTTGTTATCATTGATACTATTGAGGTTATATTTTCATTTCAACCCTATAATATGAGGTTATTGCATCTCATGGGTCATATAGAAACATGATAGAGATTATATGTCATGCATTCATATTTTGCCAATTAAGATTCATTTATGATTGCATGTTGTTGTGATAGATGTTGTTCTAGATATGCATTTTATTGGGATATATTTCAGGATATAATTAATGTTATTGTGATAGGGTATTGTAAATTTTAACATTTTATTGGTATGAAAGTCAAACATCGATATTTCAGGTGTTATGGGCCCTCTTGGATCCGAATTTGGTGCAACATGTTGAACATTAATTGAATTTTGTCAAGTTGTTATGTGAATAAAGAGGCCAAACATATATTCGCGGTAGTATGGGCACTCATGGTCTGAATTTGTCATGCGTTGGAAAAAAATTTACGTTTTTTGGGGTTTCAGAGATGTTTATGAGGCTTACTATCCGGAAACCCAATCAAAATGGCATGTGATGTTATGGATACATGCCATGTGTTAGTCTATTCTGGAATAAACAACAATACTTAAGTAAACACTGTGTACTAGGGAGAACATGTTGTGTAGTGATTAACTGTGTCACTAATTGTGCGAGCAGAGACACGAGGTTGGAAAATGTTGCTATAAAATGTAATTTCTAGAATGTACAAACCATGTTGTAAGAACTGTGTATGCAGTCGTGTGACTAAAAACACATGCAGATAATGTTTTGGTTGTACATGCCATGTCCCACTAGTGAATTCCATTTAGTTATCAACTGTGTATCTGACTGTGTGACTAATTACATAGTCAGTTACATCTTAAATATTACATGGAATATCTATGGGGAACAAGCCTTGTAGTGTTTCCCCAGAGAGAACCGTGTAGTTCTTTCCATGTAGAAGAAATTTAGTAGGAGGGAAGATTCAAGTACAAGATGTGTCAGAGGAGGAACATGTTGTGTGATGGGTGTTACACAACCAGGGTTGGCAGAGGTACATTCTAGGTTAAAAGAATAAGGGTACATGTGTGTAGGGGTTATATACTCCATGTAACCATGTTTTGTAAAACATTAATGTTTCTTCTCTTATTCCATTCAAGAAATTAAATTTTTTTTGTCCTTGATAATATTAGAATGAGTTTTGTTCTTTACCTTGTAGAGTCATGCCACCATGACATCCTTTGGTTGTATGCTAGGTATTGGGAAATGACCGGACACCAGAAATTTTTGATCAGGGACAACCAGCATATTCTTCAGTCATGCACGTCATACCACTAGTTGTTAAACAAAACATAGATAATGTCTCACTATTCAATGAAGTGTTGTTGAGGATTCTATAGACATTTCAAGGGGTCCCACATCCTATTATGTCTATGGATGAGCTGACGTGGGTGTTCCAGCAGCAGCATCTCCCACTTTTTTAGTGGATAGAGGACATCATGCTTTAGAGTCATGGTTGGAGTCCATGCTTGCTATCATTGAGCAACTAGAGATGCCTCTAGAGAGGAGTTTTATGCTTTCTACTGACATGTTACATGAGTCCTCCAAGATATGGTGGCATGTTATCTCATAGGATGGATTTTATATGTATAAGTACCCGACCTTAAAACATTACATAATAATAGATTAAATGAATAATTAAAATTGAGGATATTTTTAGGTTTAGAGTTTTAGAGAATTAGGTCATAACTATTACATCTCAAAAGATTACAAAGTAGACCCTCCTACTCAGTTTCCATTTTTTTCAAAAAATAAATACTCTTAAGAAGAAACATGTATAGTTCCATGTTTTAGATAGCATGTCTTTTCGTGATCCCATCCTTGACCCAATTCATCTTTAAGTCCTGTGGAAAACATTTCAAAAACATGAGATGATCATAAAAAGCTCAGTAAGGGATATAAAAATACGGAAAGAAAACATTAGTACATGTATACATAAGAATCAAAAAAATCATACCTTACTAGAGAAACATAATAACTTTATCATACCTCATGAAATCATAATATTTATGATTAACTCATGGAAATAATAAGTCATAAAGGTAACTTGAGGCTATCATAACATTATTACGTAGGGAGTAACCCTCATGGTTACGTTTGGAATACCCATCATAGTATATTACTTAAATCTTTTCAGAGAAACCTTAGAGTTTAACTCCTTCGCGTTACCCAATGCATTGGAGTGATATCTCGGGCTCACCCGCCCTTATATTATCACGGAACCACCCGACTTCATAAACAATGACCAAGAACCATAACATAATCGTATCTCATAAAACATGCATAAAGGAAACATAACATTTCCACATTTCAATCACAAGAGATCACATCATGATATTAACAAAAATAAAAACATCTAATAAAATCATTAAGATTCTATTAGAGAAATATCCCTTTGTTCTTTGAAAATATTATAAGAAGACATTTAAAAGAGATTATAGAATCAAAGTGTCCCATACCACTTCGAATATTATGAAAGGGTTTTAAAACATTCATGTCCATATAAATAAATCAATAAAACCAATTTTAAAGCATGTAAATGGATGATAAATGTTTAAAATAATAAATCTTTAAAACCATTTAAATCAATGTTTTAATAAAAGATCCATTTTCAATTTTGAACATTTAAATTAATAGCCACATAAATGTAGACCATTCTCAAAACAATTAAATGACTTGAGTATTAACATAATATGTATATGGATTGTAAAAGGGGTTGTATATACACTGTATATAAGAATAAAAGTGCATATCCTCAAGAAATGTCTCAATTAGATGAAATTTATATGTAATCCCAATCAAAGATCATGCCATTAGAGCAAGGATAAAGAAATGAAATAATTATGTGTGAAAATTTTAAATACACCAAATATAAGAGGATATTAAGTGTGAAAAATAATTTGGTCATTCAAACATATTCATGGCATGACATAATCAAGATGTATAGGTTTAACCCAAAGAATTGAAATTGGGTTAAGATGTTCCCTTACAGAAATTCGATAGCCTAACGACGTCACTTTAAAATTATGAAAATGAGATGATGAGAGATAAAAAGGGTATCTCATCACATGGACATAAAATTTGCAGAAATAAGGATATATAAGAACAAATCCCAACATAAGAAGAAATAAATTAAAAGGCCATACAAAAGAAGTATTTTAAAAAGAGGGGGGGTGAAAGGTTCCCTTACCGATTTGGCTAACTTTCGAAACGTACACCCCATGAAAGAAAGACTATACAATTTTTTTGTAAATAGACATAAAAAAAATATTTGTACACAATGATTAGAATAATGGGTAGTACATACACCACTCAAAGGGGATAGGGACAAATATAGCATGAATCTCATGGGAATAAAAAGTGAGATAAAAACCCCTTACCTGGTTGTGATCAATCAAGTTGTATGACCAAAAGATAATAAACACCAAATGAATCACATAATATCATGAATATAAATAGAATCATGATAATATATATGGAATGGTAGTGAAAAATACACCACATTCAATAAATAATTGGCGAACAATGGAAATCTCACGGAATAAAAAGTGAGATAGGAAATCCCTTACAAAGATTCGACAGCCTAATGACGCCACTTAAAACTTCCAAAAATGGATTTATGAGATCAAATAGGGTCTCTCATCTTATTAAAATAAAAATTACAGTAAGAGGAATACAAAATAACATACCCCAACCTAATAAATATGATCTTAATAGAAATTACATAAAAGAGTGTACATAGAAAGTGAGAGGTAGGATCCCTTACCTCAAGTTCGACTTGTCTTGTTCGCTTCTTTATATTCCTGAATAATAAAATTTGGTCAATTTATAATTGCTTAAGTACCTAAATTAAATTAAATTATTCAATTTATATCACATATTATAATGTTATAATAATTAGTTAATTATGTGAGTTCATATTAGATGTTTTTGTAGATGTTCGGTACATGAGTCAAAAATGAACATGTTTGAAAAGTATTGTCCATGTAGTTATAAGTAAATCACCTAAAAATTAGTATTAATGATTTAAAAATCATATAAATCCAGTATATATTCATTTAATACTATTCCATAACATTTGGAGATAAAAAATTAAATGCACCGTTCATGGAGACGGTAGGTCGTACGTAAGCATGAACGCTACTTTCATTTCTTTGTCACATTAATGGAAGTAAAACTAAATGAGATATATATATTATAATTACATAATAATATATATGTTATATAGGTCACATAAGTTAATTAATTTCATTCTTTATAGATTCCATGTATTGCATGAATGAGTCACACCACTTGAGGGGGCGGTAGTCCACACTTCCTCAAATTAAATTATCACATTTGCACAACCTGAAAAGCATAAAGGTATGTTTTAAATATAAAATACAGACGAATGGAGAGGAAATAAATATAATATATATCATAAATCAATATATTTCCGTCATAATGGCCACCATGAGAGGTTGTGGGAGAAGATAGAACAATCATCGTTTCATGAGGCAGTAATTCGCCATCCACGGAAACAGTATGTTCTTTATCCATTAGACGGAGGTGTGTGTAAGTGTAGCTCAAATCCTTCTCATAAAAAATCCTAGTATATTTATGATACTATTTTTTTACAAAATAAATGAATAAAAATATTTTAAGGGGTTGGATAAGCAATATAGAAAAAGAACATAAGAGAATACATTACATTTAAATCAGGTAACTAGTTTGGTTTGAACCAAAAGGGTTTTTAGAAGTGATTTTTGCCTAAGGTAAGGCTTCTTGGATGAATAGAGATATTTGGAGAGATTAAATGAGCAGACTTTGGTCGATCCAAAGGCTTGAGAGATGTGGGTAAGGAGGTTTGGGAGGGGGCCATTTATAAGAGGGAGGAGGGGCACTCTTGGAAAGTATTGGAATGATACTTTATTATAAAATGGGTTTCGGATTTTAAATGTCCTGAAATGATATATTCCGAGGATAAGGTGATAAGGTTTCTAAATCCACCAATACAATAGGAATTAGACAAGTGTTAGTCTTAGATTTTACCTTATATTTTTATTTTAATAAAATCGTTCATTAATGAGGTAATCACTGCATCATCATGGTGTCTTAAATAAATTTATTTATTTAATGTCTAAAAATTATGAAAAAAATATCATGATGTAGGAAATATATTTATATTAAAATTTACTATTTATAGTATAATAGATAATTTATGTATACCAAATTAAAATTGTTTTTCTTAGGAGTTACATACTTGTGTTATATTTTCCTTTCTTTAAAAATAAAATGATAAAATGTCACTATCACCCAAAAGTGATTCCATGAGGTCCTTAATTTGGAAAAAGGAATCTCATGGTCGTCCATGACACATACAATATAATTATGACACATTTTGGGGTCATTTTATATTATTATGATATTATTTTATTACCCTTAACTTCCCGATTACTAATTAATCATGATAATTAAAGATAATTACCATCGTTACTATTCATAATGTCCAAAAAAGAGTCTTAATTACATAATTTGGACCTTATTATTACCAATATGGAATCCATTATACCAATTTACAAACACATAAATTTCAGTAATTTATTGAAAAATAATTCCCATTGTCAGAACCAAAGATGGGTTTTTAAGAAATAAAATCTATCAAAAGACTGATTTGTTTTTACATCCAATTTAAAAGTGAAATTACATCCAATGACCAAAATTTTATTAAATGATAAAAAAATAATTAAATTAAAACTTAAAACCAATAAAAATGACAATATAAATATATAAATAAATTGGATTAAAAGGCAGTTTTGAATTAAAATGTTGTATTTTGCACTATTCATTAAAAAGTGAAGATTATCAGAAAAATTCCAAAATCTCACCCTAAGATAAATTTGATATTCCAAATTCAAAAATGATTTATATATTAAAAAATTCAAAAATAGAAGTTTCATTAATAAATTATATAGTTAATTCCCGCTGTCAAAACAAATAGCGTGTTTTTAAGAAACAACATCTATCAAAAGATTGACACATTTTATGTCCATTTTCAAAGTGAAATAAATTCAAATGACCACCATTGGATTAAATGGTAAAAATATATTATAATTAAACTTTAAAACCAATTAAAAAGATAATATAACAATATAAATAAATTAGATTAAAAGGTGGTATTGAATTAAAATACAGCATTTTTTATAAAAATGATCTTTATCGGAAAAATAAAAAAAATTACACAAAGTAAATTTTAATGACTTGATTCTAAAAAAGGATTTTATTTTTTCAAATATAACATATAAAATGAAAAAATATATATATTTAAAAAAATGGTTCATTATCAAAAGGCGGTTAATCGGCCTTTTAAACAATATTTAGAATATTTTTTCTTCAAATTGGACTCATTTGAATTTTAAGCCTCTAAAATTTATTGAATAAAGTAAAAACATTTAACAAACATATATAATCATATTTTAGTTAGTTCTGTTCCTTCCCTCTATTCCAACGGCTATACGTTATCTACCATTTAAAATAATATTATTATATTATTAGTGTGCAATGTAAGATTTCAAAGAAACTCATTGTTGCGTATTGGGTACGCCATCGAAAATAGCATCCCCTTTAAAGTAATATTAATATTTTATTCATAAATATTAATAAATATGAAAATTTAATATTCTTTATTTACCTGGGATGTTACATCCTTCCCCCTTTTGGGAATTGCATCCTCACGATTTTAAAAACACATTGTGCTCGGAAACTTCATTGAAAGCCCCACATCGGAAAATCAGTCAATAAAAAATTCCATTTAAAAGAATGTAATATAATTTAAAAGGTCACCCAAGATAGAAAAAATTAGGGTTCCATGAAAACAAGGATATTGATGAGAAAATAAACGGTCATGTTCTGATGGAGAGTGATAGAAAACATGTCTAGGAGAAAGTTAACCACCAGAAAATCACAAACATGTTATGGGTTAAACGGTATTTTATTCCACAATAAAAAAAGGTAAAAGACAATGTTTTTGTTTTAAAATAAATTTTATTGAGGAATTTATTTATTAGATTAACTAAAACATAATTAAATATACTTAATTGTCATGTATACTTTCAACTTTTACTAGAATTCTAACACAAACTCTTATTTTCTCCAAACGATGAGTAATCAAGATGACTTGTTTTAATTAAGTGCACTAAAATCAACTTTTAGAGAATCACATAATCCATAATATATGAACTATATATTTACCATGTCTTTATACCATAAACAAAACCAAAATGGTTAGCACAAGATCAGATAATCCTCAAAAAGGATAATCTTTCACAAAAAGAAAAACTACTCTTAATCTCAAAATTTTGTCCAACAAAACCAAAAGTTCATCAAAGACCATTCAATAAACATATATCCATAAAATTATTCAAAGTAATCCAAAATAAGATTTAAACCCAAATATCTGAAAGATTTAATCACATAGTCTTACAAGATAAATCTTAACATTTATCTCCAAATAACATCAGTTACTCTTAAAGTCTCATATTGAAAAGTAATTAACCTTATCACATATCCCCCATGATAGGTTAATAATTTACATAGATAACCCAAAATAATATTATTCTTGATTAATAAAATCATATAACTAAAAAGAATAAGTCATACTAACCAGGGACTTCCCGTATTCCAATGGTAGGCGATAAATCCTAGTCGCACTTTGGTTATGCGTTCGATTCCCACAGCTTCGTCTGACGTGACGGGTTGTCACAGGGTCTACGTGTTTTCCTTTTTCAAAAACTACATATTCTTATAACATTCACCAAAAAGAGATAAAATATTCTAAAATAACCATAACATAATTTAACCTCAAGTTTATCTCATGCCTTTCATTTTCCATCATAACATATAGTAACCCATAATTACCTCAAATGTAAGGATCATATAAACCCTAATGGATACCTTTATAATTATCAATTGAACTTCCACATCGAGTTGATTCTATCATTCATGATGCATTAGATAAATCACCAAGGTTCAAGTGGTTAATCATGACTCCAGGTAGTTCGTTTAGAATAACAACGAGATTTATCATTGAATCGATCATTTTATCCAATCACTTAATCAGCGAACCACCAAAATTTCCTTCAAACCCATTGTCACTTTTGTGCCTGCTTGATCCATACAATTAATAAAAACAAAAATTTCATTGTGATTATATCAACAAAATCATAATATACTAATTAGGAAGATAAAAAACAAGATATAATTATCCATGTTATCTCAATCTCATTCTAACTTTTAAAAATAACAATTACTTCATCTAATATACTAACCATTGTGGTTATATACAACTTGTCACTTATGCTAAAACCACACTCTAACCTCTAATGTTATCTAAACCGACCTTTGATACCAACTATAAGGACCCGACCTTAAAACATTACATAATAATGAATTAAAATAATAATTCACATTGAGGATCTTTTCAGGTTTAGAGTTTTAGTGAATTAGGACATAACTATTACATCCCAATAGATTACAAAGTAGACACTCCTACTCGGTTTCCATTTTTTTCACAAAATAAAAACTCTTAAGAAGAAACATGTATAGTTCCATGTTTTAGATAGCATGTTTTTGCTTGATCCCATCCTTAACCCAATTCTTCTTTAAGTCTTGTGGAAAACATTTCAAAAACATTGGATGAGCATAAAAAGATCATTAAGGGATATAAAAATACGGAAAGAAAACATTAGTCCATTATAAATAAGAATCAATGAAATCATTATTTACTCATAAAACATAATTACTTCAGCATACCTCATGAAATCATAAGATTTATGAATAACTCATGGAAATCAGAAGACATAAAGGTAACATGAGGAATTCATAACATCCTTACATAGGGAGTAACCCTCATGGTTACATTTGGAATACCAATCATAGTATATACCCTAAATAAATTTGTAGAAACCTTAGTGTTTAACTCCTTCATGTTACCCAATGCATTAGAGAGCTATCTCGGGCTCACCAGCCCTTAGTTTATCACGAAATCACCCGACTTCATAAACAATGCCCAAGAAACATAACATAATCATATCACATAAAACATGCATAAAGGAAACATAAAATTTCCACATTTTAATCACAAGAGACAACATAATTATATTAACATAAATAAAAACATCTAATTAAATCAATAAAGCTCTATGAGATAAATATCTCTTTATACATTGAAAATATTAGAAGAAGACATTTAAAAGATATTTTCTAATCAAAGTGTCCCATACCACTTCGAATCTTCTGAAAGGGTTTTAAAACATTGATTTCCATATATATAAGTCCTTAAAACCATTTTTAAAGCATGTAAATTGATGATAAATGTTTAAAATAATAAATCTTTAAAACCATTTAAAAAAATGTTTTAATAAAAGAGTCATTTTCCATTTTGAACATTTAAATTATAAGCCACATGAAATAGGCCATTTTAAAGACATTTAAATGACTTGAGTATTGACATAATATGGATATGAAATGTAAAAGGGATTATATATAAACTTAATAAAAGAATAAAAGTGCATATCATCAAGAAATGTCTCAATGAGAAGTAATTGAGATGTAATCCCAATCAAAGATCATTCCATTAGAGAAAAGATAAATAGAAGAAAAAAATATGTGTGAAAAATGTTAATACGCCCAATATAAGTGGATATTAAGTGTAAAACAAAAATAGTTCATTCACACATATTCATGGCACGACATAATTAAGAAGTAGAGGTTTAACCCAAATAATTGAAATTGGGTTAAGAATTTCCCTTACAGAAATTCGATAGCCTAACGATGTCACTCTAAAATTCCGAAAATGAGATGATGAGAGATAAAAAGTGTATCTCATTTCATGAACATAAAATTTATAGAAATAAGGATATATAAGAACATATCCCAACATACGAAGATGTAATTTAATATACCTAACAAAAGAATTATTTTCAAAATAGAAGGGTGAAAGGTTCCCTTTCTGATTTGGGTAACTTACGAAACGTACACCCCACGAAAGAAGGTCTATACCATTTTGATGTAAATACCCATAAACAAAATTACATTACAAAAAGAGTAGAATAATTTTCAGTACATACCCCACTCAAAGGGGATAGGGACAAATATATCATGAATATCACAAGAATAAAAAGTGAGATAAAAACCACTTACTTCGTTGTGATTAATCGAGTTGTATGACCAAAATATAATAAACACCAAATAAATCACATAATATCATGAATGTAATTAGAATCATGATAATATATATGGAATTTCAGTACAAAATACACCACATGCAATAAATAATTTGAGAAAAATGGAAATGTCACGGAATAAAAAGTGAGATAAGAAATCCCTTACGAAGATTCGGCAGCCTAACGATGCCACTTAAAACTTCCAAAAATGGATTGATGTGATAAAATAGGGTCTCTAATCTCATAAAAATAAAATATACAATAAGAGGAATATAAATGAACTTCCCCCAACATAATAAAGAGGAGATTAAAAGAAATGACATAAAAGGGAGTACTTAGAAAGAGAGAGGTAGGATCCCTTACCTCAAGTTTGACTTGTCGGGTATGTTTCTTTATATTCTTGACTAATTAAATTTGGACAATTTATAATTTCTAAACTACCTAAATTAATTTTTATTATCCAATTAATATCACATATTATAATTCTATAATATTTAGTTAATAATGTGAGTTCATATCAGACGTTTTTGTCGATGTTCGGTACATGAGTCAAATATGAACTTGTTTGAAAAGAATTGTCCATGTAGTTATAAGTACATCATCTCAAAAATAATATTAATGAATAAAATATCATATATATCTGGTATATATTAATTTTATACTCTTCCAAAATATTTAGAGATAAAAAATGAAATGAACCGTTTATGGAGACAGTAGGTCGTACGTACGCATGAACGCTACTTTCATTTCTTTGTCTCATTAATGGAAGTAAAAATAAATGAGATATATATATATATTATAATTAAATTATAATATATATGTTATATATGTCACATAAGTTCATTAATTTCATTCTTTATACATTCCATGTATTGCATGAACGAGTCACATCACTTGAGGGGGCGGTAGTCCATGAGGGGTGGTAGGAGAAGATAGAACAATCATCGTTTCGGGATGCAATAATTCTCCATCCATGAAAACAGTATGTTCTTTAACCATTAGACGGAGGTGTGTGTAAGTGTAGCTCAAATAATTCTCATAAAAACATACTAGTATATTTAATATACTATTTTTTTTTACAAAATAATGGAATAAAAAGTGTTTAAGGGGTTGGAGAAGCAAAATAAAACAAAAGAACATAAGATATGACATTACCTTTAAATCGGGTAACTCCTCTGATTTGAACCAAAAGGGTTTCATGAAGTAATTTCTGGCTTCTTGGATGAATATAGAGATTTTGAGAGATAAAATTATCATAGTTTGGTCAAGAAAAAGGCTTGAGAGGTGTGGGTAAGGGGGTTGAGGTGGGGGCCTTTTCTAAGAGGTAGGAGGGGAACTCTTGGAAAGTCTTGGAATGTTACTTTATTATAAAATGGGTTTCGGATTTTAAAGGTCCCACAATGATATATTTTGAGGATAAGGTGATAAGGGTGAAAAATACACACATACAATTGGTTTTAGAAACGTTTATGGATTAGATTTTACCTTATATTTTCATTTTATTTAAATCATTCATTAATGAAGTAATCACAGCATCATCATGGTGTCATAAATAAATTTATTTATTTAATGTATAAAAATTATAAACCAAATACCATGATGTAGGAAGTATTTTTAGATTTCTAATGATGATTTATAGTCTAAGAGAAAATTTATGTAGAAAAAATTAAAATTGTTTTACTTAGGTGTTACATACTTTTATAATATTTTCTTTTCTTTAAAAATAAAATGATAAAATGTCCCTATCACCCAAAAGTGATTCCATGGGGTTCCTAAGATAGATCAAGGCAACCCATGGTTAGCCATGACATAACCATTATAATTAGGACACATTTTGGGGTCATTTTATATTATTATGATATTATTTTATTACCCTTAACTACCCGATTACTAATTATTCACGATAATTAAAGATAATTACTGTCATTACTATTCCTAATGTCCAAAAACAAAATAGTCTTAATTACATAACTTGGACCTTATGATTCCAAATATGGAATCCATTCTCCCAAATTCCAAACACAGAAATTGCAGTAATTATTTTAAAAATAATTTCCATTGTCCAAACCAAAGGCTAGTTTTTAAGAAGTAAAATCTATCAAAAGATTGATTTGTTTTTACATCCATTTTAAAAGTGAAATTACATCAAATGAGAAAATTTTAATTAAATGATTAAAAAAATTAAATTAAACCTTAAAATCCAATTAAAATGGAAATCCAACTATATAAATAAATTGTATTAAAAGGTAGTTTTGAATTAAAATGTTGTATTTTTCACTATTCATTAAAAAAATGAACATTATAAGAAAAATACCAAAAAATAACCCTAAGATAAATTTGATATTCCAAATTCAAAAATGATTTCCATATTAAAAAATTAAAAACACATAATTTTCATTAATAAATTATATAGTTAATTCCCGCTGTCAAAATAAATATCTTGTTTTTAAGAAACAAACTCTATCAAATGATTAACATGTGTTTATGTCCATTTTCAAAGTGAAATGAATTATAATGACCACCATTGGATTAAATGGTAAAAATATATTCTAATTAAACATTAAAACCAATTAAAAATATAATCTATCCATTGAAATAAATTATATTAAAATGATCTTTTGAATTAAAATACTGCATTTTTAAAAAAAATGAACTTTATCGGAAAAATAAAAAATATTTACACAATGTAAATATTGATGTATTTATTCTAAATAAAGATTTTATTTTGTCAAATATAACATATAAAAGTGACAAAAATTTTATTTAATTAACAGTTCGTCATCAAATGGTGGTTAATCGATCTTTTAAAGAATATTTAGAATATTTATTTTTAAAATTGGATTCATTTGAATCTCATTCCTATAAAATTTATTGAATAATGTAAAAATATTTAAAAAAATTATATAATAAAATTTTATTTAGTTCTATTCATTCCCTCTATTCCAACGTCTAGACATTATCTACCATTAAAAATAATATTATTGTATTATTACTGTGCAACGTAAGATTTTAAAGAAACTCATTGTTGCGTATTGGGTACTCCATTGAACATAGATTCCCCTTTAAAGTAATATTAATATTTTATTCACAAATATTAATAATTATGAAAATGTAATATTCTTTATTTACCTAGGATGTTACAATATGGATATGTCTTGGAAAGAGTTTTAGAGTAATTCATTTGACAAATTCTACCCTGAGTCATTGTGGGACGATCATGCTTGAGTGTTCATGATTTTGGAGACGTGAACTCTTTTAGTGATGGAATAATCTTCCCAATTTATTGAGCTTTAGTTTTTCTCACATGTTCTGAGCGGAGACGAGTTTTATTTGGCAAGGTGATTTTTTGATTATCTTAGGTATGACATCTGATCCCAGGTGAATGTCATCATGATTATGACATTGACTACTATAGTGAAGTAGGTGTTGATTACCAAGAAATATCAAAGGGATATTGGAGATGAAATCCAGGGTTTCTCAACATCTAGGTATGTTACTCCTTTGAAAGATAGTAGGATGCTCCGTAGAGTGATTTCAAATGGTTTTTCTTCTGGTAGTTATGTGGTATGATACCATTACAGGATGTGTGGGAACATGCGGCTTTAGTACCCGAGAGACCTAGTTGAGTTCTGGACTTGTAGAATGATAGACCTTCCTCATCATTATTACATGATGTACTCACCATCATCTGGTGAAAGGGGATCACACATAACTTCATCTTCAGGAGTAGGTTCACTAGTTTCTCATCAGTCACAAAATTGGAGTTCCTCAAGTCGTAGAGGCCGATGAGGTTGTCATGGACAAGGTAGTCAGATGGAAGGATTTCAGTGATAGTATGGTGGATCAAAATAGGGTAGTTTAGAAGGGTCACATGGCCATGGTACAGATCCAATGTTTGCATTTATAGCAGACCCAACAGGAGCCAGATCCCGGACACTCTATAGTTAGAATTATGATTCATGGTTCCCTCATAATGACTAGAGGTATGATTTTAAACCCTTCACTGATCCTGGTTTCATCCCGTCTTTCCCAGAGTGTGACCTTGGCCCGAAGGTCCCTGGCCTTCAGGATGGAGATCCAGGATTTGCGTTCTTTTCTTTTGAGTTTACGGAGGTAGAGGGGCTTCTTAATCTTACTTTGGTTGAGCAATTTAGGAATAAAAGGCCTTAGGTGGATGAATTTGATATATTCATATTTGATTCTTGGGGGCTTTGAGAACGGGTAGTTGTTGGCCTTTCGGATTGATGACAATTGATGGTGAGATGTGCTATAGCAGAAGATCTGACTCAAGTCTTATCTAGTTCTCCCATAAAGTGCAAAGGATGAGGCTTATTTCTTTTTAGTTAAAGCATTGATATTTATCTGAATCAGGATTCTACAACAATTCCAGTTTGGGTATGTCTTCCTCAATTACCTCTTCCTTTTCAAAACCTTGTGATAATGTGTATGCTTGTTAATTTAGTGGGTCTATTTCTCCATTTTGATGCGCATACTTCCTCCTTGAGTCACCCGATCAATCCACATATGTGTGTGGAGGTTTATGTGTCGAAGTCCCCAGTTGAGTCGGTATGGATTGAAGTTGGGGATGATGTTCGGTGGAAGAAACCGGTGGTTTTCGAGCAATGGGTGGAGTTTTGTTCAGCTTGTTGTCGATTGGTTCATGCGTCTACAGATTGCAGACGAGGTGATCAACAAAGAAAGGTCTCAATACAGGTGGGGAAGTTTGATGCTGGTCTTCAGGTTTTGAGCAGGGAGGTGCAGAGTAATACAATTTCAACACAGGCAGCTGAACCTTCTGTGGAGAAGGTGTTTGCTCGGACTAAGGATGATCTGAGGCCTTCAGAAATGGGTAAATCTATGTTCAAGCTGGTTGAGGAGTCTACTTCGCAGTCATACAAGGAAATAGTGGTTTGTACTGGAGGGGTGGAGGTGTCACAACCCTCCTTCGATAAGTGTGCTACTTTTTGGGGGGCTCCAAGACAGTAACAAGGAAGAGTTTGATTCAGGATGGTGTTATGACATACAACTCATTTGGGTGTCTGGATGCTAATGAGTCTACTTAGGTCGGAGGGGATGGATAGATTGAGGGGGGTTTGGAAGTTTACAAGGTTCATGAGGAGGGGAAGTTACTCAAGAAGAATAAAGGGATATAACACAAGGACTACTCATTCTTACTGAAGCTGATGGAAACACGGTCAGGTAAAAAATCTAAGACAGGTGAGAAGGAAATGTCATTCGCCATGGCTGTCATGCAAGAAGATTCTCAGGTTTTGTCTAAGGAGAACAATAATTAAATGAGAAGAGCTACAAAAATGAAAAAGAACATAAAATAACCTATCGTTTTATCTGAGGAGGACATGGTAGAAAAATTTCTGTATGTTAACATCCCACAGGAAGAGGATGACAATATGGGAAGACTTATCAAAGTGGAGGTCAATAGAAAGTAGGCTAAATTGACTGAAAAACAGGATTTGATCCTAATGAGAGGCTTCAATGATCAAAAAATCAGCAAAAGAGAATATATCTGAACATGGGACAAAATGGCGGACCGATTTGAAGACGTTATTGGGGAAGATCCTGATTCTAAGGTATGACTAATGTATTGGAATATGTATAGGGTGGAAACCACTAATAGGCTAAGGCTATGCTTTGGTAACTTTTCATTTTCTTATGAGGCTTCACCTCCAGACTGATTGGGTTTGTTTCTCACGTTGCTTTTAAAGTGTTTTGGTGGGACTTTTGAGTTGTCTATGGGTCAGGGTACTAATAAAGTCAAAATATGGTCATCTTAATTTTGGTTTTCTTTGATGTCCATGGGGGTGGATCCTGGAGGTCCATTTCATCGCTCGAAGGCTGGGTGAAATCCAATGGTTTTTACCAACGTGAGGATTTGGGTCGGTGTCGATGGTCAATTCGGGGGATGCTCAAGGTAATCCTTGGTGGATTTGGCATGCCTTTCTGATGTTATTGCGCCCTGGTCCGTGGTTCCTTTGTCATGGTTTTTGGTTTTTGGTGTTATTTTATTTTGATGAATGTGGTTGTTCTGGTCTCATGTTTTGGGGTACCGCGAACCCATAAACCATCTTCTGAAAATGAAAAAAAAAATTGATTGGAATAACATTAGTGCAAGGAGTTCCATATTGATGTTGGTGGGTGTCACTTCTTATAGGACCTCTATGAATTAGAGATTACAGACATTGATAACATTCTTAGAATGGGCTGGTTATTATACATTCAGGCCTTTGTTGACTATTATCACCACAGGGTGAGTTTCACATCAAAAGTGGGTGGTTTATTTCTACACAAGGGTGAATGAGATGTTCCTACGAGCAGAGCTAGAACCAAGCATCTTGAGTTAAAAGTAATTATAGCTCAGATTGCTACATTAATTCTAGACGATCACAGGGATTTACATATGGAATTTCCTCCCATGGTGGATCATCTCATAGATTTCATTCCAGATGAATATTTTGGTTTTTCTCCTGAACGAGAGGTAAATTTCTCTATTGATCTTGTGATAGGAGCATCAGCGGTGTCCATTCTTCTTTATAGGAATGCTACACAAATGATACTTGAGCTAAAGTAGCCATGATAGGAGTTATAGGACAAGGGTTTAATCAGACCTAGTAATTCTCCTTGAGCTTCTCCTTTTCTTTATGAAATTTTAGTAGAAAGAGCCCTCAAATATTGAGTGGATTATCAGAGGTGAACCAGTTTATGGTCAAGGGCTGATATCCCATTCTATAGATTGATGATCTCTTTGATCAGCTTCGAGAACTCAGTTGTTCGCAAAGATTGAACAGAGATCCAGTTATCATCAGTTTCTTGTTAGTCTATTATATATACATCTTTCATCCCTTTTCAGAATGTATGGTCAATATGAGTATTTGGTTATGTCATTTGGTTTCACAAATGCACATGTAGTTTTCATGGTACTGAAGAACTGAGTGTTTCATCCTTACATAGATTTATTTTTAACTGTTTTAGAGGATGATATCTTGGTATACTGTCACAATAGATACGACCATGCCACCCATCTAGAGATATAATTGATTACAATGAGAGAGAGGCATTCATATACTAAACTCCCAAAATTACACATTTAGATAAACCAGATTCACTTCATGGGCCATGTTTCCTCAAAGACAAGATATCAGTAGACCCATAGAAAATGAAAGGAGTCATTTCATGGGGGAATCCGAAGAAATTCGTTGAGGTAAGAAGTTTTCTGGGGATGGCATGTTATTATAGGATCGTTATACAAGACTCCTCATGCTTAGCAGTTCAAATGATGGGCCTAACTAAGAATAGTGAAAACTACTTTTGGATAGATTTCTGAAAATCATCCATTTAGGAGATGAAAAGAAGATTTATTTTATAACTGATACAAATTTTTTTGGATCCAATAATGTGTTACACAATTTACTATCTTGCACCAGGTATTAGGCTGGGAGTAGTGAATTTGTATGGGGGATGAATCATTGTGTATGAGTCTCTGTAGTTGAGGCCACATGAGAGGAATTACCCATTGCATGACCTCTAGTTTTCTATAGTTTTTCATGCTTTATGAAATAGGAGAAAAAATTATTTGGTAGAGCATTTGGTGGTATACATAGATCAAAAATTTCTCATGTATATATTTACTCAACATGATCTGAATTTTAGACAGTGATGGTAGGTTGAGTAACTACATTATTTTCACATTGATCTTGCCTAAACTCATTGTAAAGGAAATGTAGTGGAAGATATTTTGAGCATGAGTAATCAGATATAATAAGTTTAAGAGTCCAGTTGTGAGTGGTCGATTTTGGCTCTATTCATGGATATGCATTTGGAGGTGCACGATAGAAAAGGTCGTATATTTATTTCATCTATAGTTGTTATTTATACTCTAATGGATCGAGTGAGAATAAGGAATCTATCATATTCCTAATGTATAGTCATGTTAATGATTGTCTCAAGCAAGGACCCTACTCCTAGGTGGACCGGAGGGGAGGATGAGATCATGTGGTTACAAGTATGAGTACGAGTGTCAGTTGACATAAGTGTGTAGTTGGTGAAAGATTTTCATTAATCATTTTTGGAAGATTATCTTGGGGTCACAATGATGTATCAAAATCTACATTATCTGTATTGGTGTCCAGGTATCAGGAGAGATTTTTCTAGTTTTGTAATGATATGTGACACCTGTAAGCAGGTGAAGCCAGAGAATCTGTGACCAGCATGTATTTTACAATAGTTACCACTTCTGGAGTGGAAGTGGAATAATTTCATGATGGATTTCATGATGGATTTACCATGGTTGAATCAAGGGAATGATGCTGTATGGGTTTTTGTTGAGAGACTCATGAATGGTCTACACTTTTTTACCATGGAAATCATTTTTGTAGATGAGATCAACAGGTTGTATATTCGAGAGATTGTACATGTGCATGGGGTTCAACAATATATCATTTCACACATAGACACCTAGATTACTTTCCATGATTGGAAGGGACCACATAGGTATTAGGGTACATATGTAATTATATGTATAACATACCATCCCCAGACAGATGGCCAGTCTGAGCGCATGATTCATGTTTTGAAGAACATGCTTCAACCATGAGTTCTATATTTGGTGGGATCTTGGGAGAGGCAGGTAACTGAAGTGGAGTTTGACTACAATAACATTTCACATATAATGATTCAGATATAACCTTATGAGTTATTGTATGGTATGCCATTCCGATCACTGCTATGTTGGCTAATGGTATGAGAGGCAGCTATGATAGGACCTCATAATGTCTAGGAGACCACAAAACAGGTTGAGTTGTTTCAAAAGAAGATAAATACTGCATAGTCTCGTGATAAATATTATGTTGATCGACGGAGATGACCTCTAGAGTTAGAGGACGGTGATCATGTTTTTTTACATGTCACATTGATCTTGGTGCAGTAGAGGAATATTGTACATGGACATATTTTAACAAGATATGTCGGACCATTTGAAATTTTACAGAGAGTAAGGAAGGTTGTCTATCAGCTGTAGTTACCTCAAATGTACCAGGCTATGAACGATATCTCCCATGTTTCTCACCTAAAATGTTACCTTTTAGACCCATCTCACAATATAAACCTAATTAGTATGAGTTTGAGGTGGATGAATCCTTTGACGAACACCTTATTCGGATTTTGGATTATAGTATGAAGGTTCACCATGGCCAATTTGTTCCTCTATTATGGGATCTATGGTAGAATGAGCTAGTACAGGATGTGACATGGGAGTGGGCGGCCTATGTACAATCACAGTGTCCAAAGTTGTTTGATGTTTCTTCTTCACCATCCTTAGAAGATAAATTTGGAGATAAATTACTTTAAGATGATATTTTTTAAGATCACTGATATTCATTTCAGGTATGTGCCATTATTTTGTGTAGTTTTTTAGGAAAAATGTTGAAATGGGAATTTTCTATGTACACACCATGTACTCTTGAGTAGATGCTGGGTAGCCAGTTTCCGTGCATATCCTTGTACTGGTTGTGTTACGGCTGAGTACATGGTTGTGCGGGTGACCTAGATGAGTGCCAAAATCAAGAAGAATTTGAGTCTAGTACACATCATGAACAATAAATTTATAGCTTTTGGGCTTTTATTTTTATTTAATTAATCGTACCAGGGTTGCCTCTCATCTTCATAAATTTTTTCTTCTCCCCATGTCTCTGATAGGAGAGTGAAAAACGGCCAAGAAACATCGAGATATTTTTGTTCTTATATCCTAGCTCTAATTGAGTTGTAGCTTGGTGTGTAGGATTTTTGACTATGAGTTCTCTCTTTCCCTGCAACATCCTTTCATAACTTATCCTCTATTTTGACTCAAGGGTTGATGTTCAAGATTGTTCATCATAGAAATCAAGGTAGATGTTTTTTTCATTTCATTCATTTTCATTGGATTATATATACTTATGGTGTAGAATACCCATGTTTATGATATTGCATATTTTAGAATCTAACCATGTTTAAGACCTAGTATGGAGATTTTGATAGAGAATGGTTTGAATAATTATGAATGAGGTTTTATACCTAGATTATGGATGTGTTTCCCAGGTTTGATTGATTCTATCCCTTGGGTCTAGGAAGCTTGTTAGGTAGATTTTTTCTGTTCCTAGTGTTGTTAGGATGGAGTTGATATTTATATGAGATGAATGTGTGTCTCATTATGAATTTATGTATAATGGGAATAGAATGGGAGATCATCCTATGGTATGGTAATTTAATTATTAATTATTTTTATCATTGAACAAAGGTATTGATTGTGAGAGATTTTGTGGTGTCATTGACCCAAGGGGTTAGACCGTGAGAGCTACCCAATGGGATGTTGTTAAATAAGTGTCATACCATAGGGACATGACTATTAGATCTTCTAAAGTGTCATTATAATTTATTTATTCAATTTAGACCAAGGGGTATTGACCATGGGAGCTAAACATGTGGTCGTCGTTTTTTATTAGTGTTATATGGTACAAAAGGTGTTAGACTCTATGAGATTTACCAGAGGGTCATTATTATTTTTTGATTCGAGGATATGTAAAGCCAGTGGGGATTATACTATGTGAACATTCACACAGGGATTCATGTGAATAAATGAATTATTGTGATGAGTCAGCAAATCCAATGAAAAAGCATGGACTCTAAGTTACATGGTTTTCAAGATTATCATATTAGGCAACTATTTTTATTATTATTAAGGGCGAATAGAGCATAGGAATGACCCTAAGGCTTCATTATAAAATGGATTGAATAATTAATAAATATAAAGGAATGTAATTGAAATTTGAATTATTGTTTACATTTGAGTACTTTCTATTTTATTACTATGTTTCTCTATATTACATACTATATATATTCACTGATAGTTAGGCATAGAGCCCTCAGTGGGTTTCTACTTGGATTCATCTCCCTTCCTGTTTGGGTCATGATTTTGGTATCAAAAAAATTATATGGTTGTAGGTATAGATGAGGGAAATCTCCATTCAATATTTGGAAGATTATTTATGATTTGAGATAGAGAGCATGGGACCAAGATGAGGCTTGAAATTCTATTGGAGATTATTGTTTTCTAATTTTTGTTTCTCTATTGTATTTCTATCATTGTGTGATGTTTGGTTATTTTCCTAGATATATGATTCATGCATATTATATATATATATACATATGCTCCCGTTGTTTATTTACTATCAGTCCCATGCTGTTTACATTTGTAATATTATATTACTACTTCCGCTATTGTTTACCATTTGTTATTCCTTTGTTTATACATATCCAATGAGGGAATATTTTCCCTAATGACAGACCATGGACCATGCTACTAGTCAAAAACCTCTAGAATTGGGGAAATTGGGCTTGATGTTATGTGTCGAACTGGGGTCGGGTCACCTTTCGGTGGAAACCAGAACCAGGATGTTACAAGGAGAATTCACTAAATTAACTAATAAATATACCTCAGATCCTTAGTTCAGTAATCATGTCATGTCCATAAGTTTTGGAGATATAGAGACTCTATCAAACATCCATACGCACACCACAATAATATATTGGGAAGCATGAAGCCTTATTCAAACATCCTAACCAAACATTATATAACCCTAACCTTGGATCCATAGTCGAGGTAGTATAATCAAATGCCACTATTAGGTGAATAGAGCTTCATTCTGACTCCATGTGTCATGCATTATAGAGGTGGGTTTACAGCCTAAGTCAAACCAGACCCATGGGAGGAGCCTC
Source organism: Viscum album (assembly GCA_963277665.1). Taxonomy (NCBI): domain Eukaryota; kingdom Viridiplantae; phylum Streptophyta; class Magnoliopsida; order Santalales; family Viscaceae; genus Viscum; species Viscum album. The sequence goes on along the minus strand of OY728147.1, from coordinate 1,359,218,133 downwards.
AGTCTATTAACACACATTCCACCAATCTATGTGAACATGATTATCCAAACATAAATAATATAAAAAACACTGACCATAACCATTAAATACATTCATAATTTTTTATTATATACAATATTCACATCCCACTAGCGTAATTACCATTTTTTCAAACACCCCCTTCTGCTATATTAAATTTGGAAATAATCAACATCAAATTCATTTCACAGTCCAAGATTACACACAAATCAAAACCATAATTTAAAAATTATCATTAATTCATCCTTTAAAACACATATATTCCTTTTTAAAAAACTAAATTATTCTCCATGTATTTCATTTCCACATCCAGTTATTTCCATTAAACATTATGTCATTTAAGATAAAAAGGAGTTCATTCCCCCATTTCAAACCATCATATGAAATATATAAATAAAAATACTATATAAAATCCTTGAGGCCAATTTATTCTTTTAAAACATTTCCCACGTCAAATCATCATATTATTCATTTTAAAAAATCTATATCGGGGTCAAAATACAAATCTCGTTATTTAAATTGTTACAAAATCCTAAATGGTATTTCAAAAAATATGACATATAATAAAATAAATTAACTCCATAACCAATCCAACATGAATGATTAAAATTGAAAACCCATTTAAGCTCATATATATTCTATCATAATTTTTACTAATTTATGGAACCCTTATCACTGGTTCTTCATACCCCATTGTTAGCCCTCAGTCTAGTCTCACATCATCAATACACCGAACAAAGTCCGTGAAGAGTTTGATACCTCTATCTAGGGACCCAAATCACATTCCAAACTCAAAAAAATTAGAAAAAAAAAATAAAGACATTTAACACAACTAAAAACACATATATTACAAAATTACTATAAGAAAAATCATTAAGAACACTTATGCCGTGTCTGTTGACAAATTCATGCTTAACCTCCACCCTTGATTCAAACTCAAACATCCATTATGGTCTGAAATTTGAATCTTTTGTAAAAGATAGGTTTTTAGGGTTTCATGAAAATAGAATATATTCAATAGGCGATAATCCATAAAAAGAAATAGCGAGGAGGGTTAGACTCACAAGGATCTTCAATTCAAAACCAAACACTCTTGAAATTGACAATAATTAAAGGATAATCATCACATGGATGTCAAGTAGGTTTTTGTTCATCACCCAATCTACGGTAGGAGTAATAGGAAATACATTTTGGTTATAACCGTTAAATCTTATGTGGGAATGACTAGAATATCACACTTTTTAAGGGTCATGATGTTTGGCTATATGGTTATCTGACCTATGCACCAACCATGTGGATCCCACAATCCAAGAGGTTTTATGTTATATGGTTTCCTATGAGTCTCCATAGGGTTTGAAAAACCATGTGGAGCATGTGCGCCAACATCTATCTGAGATGAGGATTGGCCACACGACTTCCCTTGGCCATGGGCATGGTTTTCATTAACCATGTTCCAACCATGTGATGAACTATGATTAGCCTCATTTAACATCCTTTTATACCCCGCTCACCTGGAACACCCCCAAAACATCACATACACCCAAGAACCACCTCATTATCTAAAAAAGGAATTTTAACCAAATTATTGACAAGGTTGTACCTTCACAAAAGTTCAAGGTCTTAAAACCAACCCACCATAAAATGGATCATCCTTTAATTACATTCCAACCACCACTAAGCATCCAATACAAAAGTTTGGGCCATGGTATATGCCTATTAACTCTCATCTTTCATGTTTATACCTGAAATTGGTCATTCTATAACAACAGTCAGAGTAAGGAAATAGTAATATGTAGAAACAAATTCTTCCAACGTGATTCACAATCACAACCTACTCCTCCTTGAGGATGAATCCACCATAACTCATCATTAGCAACATCAAGCACAAGAGAAAGGAATTGATAACACCATAGAACCCCCACACAGAAGGATTCAAACAAGGCACCAAATTCCACCAACAAACATAACATGAACACCATATGTTATATCCTCTCTAAAACTCTTGGCCTAATTCATTGGGAACCATCTCATCCAATTAAAAAAAATATCAAATGGTGAACCATGATGGGAATCAACAGAATGGTCATCAAGATTCCAACCACATTTCCAGACATATACCAATCCACTAGTCAACTCTTAATGGCCTTAAAACGTATCCAAAAATTCATTGAACAATCCATGAAGAACAATCAACTAAACGTGATCACTAGGTCAATGAAGGGGCCCAAAAATATTAACCAAACTGAATCACCAAGATAATTCTCATATGATCCCATCCAAACTATAATACCACTCACATTATAAACTGTCTACATTCCATCTATAGTGCTCCCCACAATACATATTATATATCTCCCCCCATCCACTGGTTTTAAGAACCTCTTCCATTTAAAAGATACCAATAGAAACCAAATCAACATTCAAAAATTACCTGTCGCACCTCCTAGCACACCGCACCTAACATCCATGAGAACACTACCTAGCTCTGGAATTCATCCATGCCTTCAAAGTTATACATATTGGATACACATAAACCATTCATATCTAAAATTAATACTAATTAGTTCATCCTCAAAACTCTTTCAATATATCGGAGTTCCCTTAGCATCCCAACATAAAATATTCATGGCTTAAATTCCTACACATTCGATCCCTTTTACCCCACTTATTCCTGTCATCCCAACTGACAGACTTCTCTGGCACCACGATTCCATTATTGGATTGTCTCCCATCAATCCATAAATAATTCCATCATCTTGAAGTTATTGTATTGATTGAATATTTACACCTACAGGAGTTCATTCCCAACCTCCATTGAGACTTCACTATCATATAATATGTTACTTCATAATCCTCCATTAGTCTCTACAACACCCACTAACACATCTCTAATGAAATTATTCATATTACATCTAAAATTGTCTTGATCCTGAAGCCATCACTCATCTCGATCTTCAACCACATCCAACGCCCTCCTTGCATTTCCAATGGGACCCAAACATATCCCGTACATGTTTGACATTTTCAACTTGAGGACACAATTTCCGCTCCATGGTCTTATCCTCAATCCAAGGATAAATTTCAAATCCCCACCTTAGGAGTATCGTTCGAACAACCTTCCTCAAGCCATTATTAAAATCATGGATCATGCTTCCATCATTAATTGTACACCAAAAAATGGATGTGGTCATCAAGAATTTCAATTGAACATAAATATACTCACCAAACACTACCTAATCCCATCTTCTTGAATAACCCCCATAGCTTTTTTCAATATATATGCCATATCGAGGACCACACCTCTTACGAGTAAATGGTATAATCCCCACCATACAACTCCAAATATACTTTTACCTGATCACATAGTCCAAGAGATTCCATATCCTATTGAAACACATTTTTCATTATATTTCCTAAATCAAATGCTTACCGAGTAACCCAGGATGATGTCTGGATATTTCACATGATCATCAATAAATATATGTACTCCCCAAATCCATCTACATATACCAATAAAACATATCTATCTCCGACGTCACCTTCCACCTTGGGGACACCATAACCTACCTAAATTATCGGGTTTCCCTTCCCACCAATGTCTTAACAACACTCAATCATCACAACTCGAATGAGATTTCCAACAAAAGATCTCTACGAATTAATGACCCCTTGTCATTTGGTTGTGACCCAAAATCCCCTTTGGCACCACTTCTATTAACCCCTCTATTTATTTTAGCATATCCTGGGTGATTTTCAGAGGAGAAAAATGACCACCACACTGATCCACAACCCAACCTTTTCTTGCTTACCCTACTCTTCCCCCATCATCACACTAAATTACAATAGTTTTTCATCCTGAAGTGTCTATTCACCAATTCCAAATGGAATTTTGTATTTACAAAAAATTCCTACATTTGGACCTCTTAAAATCCCACAACGTCTTACACATTCATGTAACCACTCCCTGGGCCTAAATCAAAATCCCATGTGTCAAATAATATTAGATCTTGGCCTGAAGGTCGACACACCCATCTGACCATGTCACTTGATCCACCGGCCTCTTCAAACTGAAGGTTTTATCCACATTTGTCGAAATAACATATACATCCATACATTCATTCCAATGTATTTGACCATCCCTCTACCTATGTTTCACTTCCATGACAATAGTGGATATACATGATTCTGTCACCCTTGTCTTGTTCTCTAAAAACAACATAAAATCCCACATCTAACACCATAGAATACACAAGGAGAGGCACATCATGATCATTCAACTTCGAAAAAAATGCATTATAACTAACCACAAGTACACTTATACCACCATGATGAAGAAACCATGTCACAGGGATGAACCTTTGTGACACTGGACGACCCCAACCATTCATCAATTCCACCTCTACAATGACCACCCATTATTTACATTTCAAGGAATCTGTAACACTATGAAAACCTCGTTCAATGTTACCCCTGATCTTCCATGAATATTAAATCATAACAAAAGCTCATGTCACATCACTAAATCCATTATCCTTCACAATTGTCCCCTTAGACCATACATAACCTTTGAAGCACTATTCATGTTAAAGTTCCAAATTCTAAAACTTCCACCATCACCATATTCACCCTAAAGCAATAGAAACACAAACTAAACCCTCTCCTAGGTCACTAAAAGACTATAATTATAAAAAATTCCCAATCCAGAGTCACACAAATCAATGTTATTTGGATATACTTATAATCCATACACATAATACATCGAAAAACCTACTTCTCAAAGGTGTAAATCCTACCAACCTTTTAAACATACTTCATCTTACACACCAGGTGACCATTTGCAATAGGTTTCACAACAATAATACCCACACATGCAAATCAACATCATGAGACACACAACCACTATGTGGTCCAATACAACTTTTACAAGGTCCCAACTGAAAATATTCACCATTTAATAATTAATATACATTTCTTCGCAATATCAAGGTCACAGGATAACTAATGTAACTAAAAGTATCATTCCATCCAATGGAACATCCAAACCCATCAAGCTATCACAGCCAACAACCCAGGGTCTCAAAACTAAGGTATTCCTAATTCCCAACCAACCTATTGATAGGTTCAATAGACAAAAAAATGGATAATGACAACCAGGGTCCCCAATATCCATCATTTTCCCAATTACCTACATAAATAATATTTACCACTTAAAACCATGGTTTCACATTTCAAAACATTTCAAAACATTCCATTCCAAAACCCAATAATTTACATTTTAAAAAACCTTTTTATTATAGTGTCATTTTAAAAAATTTAATATATAAATAAATCTATAAATGATCAATAAAAAATACACAAGATGAAATGTACACTATGGGAATATGAATCCCTATGAACTACTAATCAAAGGAAATATATCGATGGCATATAAATCCTATGTTTACATGATTATGGAGGAAATCACACACCCTCTATATATTTCCTTATGGAGAAAACATATAGAACCTCATCCATTTGTAAAATCAAATCCCAATGCACTACACTGTGATGAAAATAATATTCATTCGTAAAAGAAAAAAACAGAACATTAATTCCAAACCATTGAAACATGGATTATCCCTAATATTTTGGGCTTCATGCACCAAGGAACATGCTTATTATTTTTCCCTAATAGGATTGTTGTATCATATATACAATTCCAAAAATAGTATGAAAAAATACACGATATGATACAACATTTTAGTTTCCCTAAAATGGTGGACACTATATAGGGTTCCACAAGCCAGGTCTTCTAATTAACTCAATCATGCCTCCTAGTATGCTAGGGGATGACAACTAGTATTTAGGGTCCACAATAGGGAAATGAGGACACTATAACCACTTATTTGTGTGAAACCGTAGAAACAATAATATTTTTAGATATAATAACATGTATGAACAAATAAATTGATATCATGTTAAAATATCCAACAAGAAATCAAACAGTACATGCAATAAAAATGTGAAGACTAACCAATATTGAATTAATTGTTAAAAATAAAATCCGAAAAATGAAATCCACTAGAAGATCCCAAGAATGTACCTGAGACCTAATTCAGTCCTTACATAACATTCTCGAACCAAAATCCCAGTCACGGACCAGAAAACATGTCCATATCATAAACCTATACCTAAAAACAAGTATTATCTACTCAGGTACCCTAGTACCTTGGCAGCCCGTGCATGGTGTTAGTACAATTAAGTCGGCCACCACCGACAGTGTGTAAAGTAATTACCAATCAATGAAATTGTGTATGACAATAACCATAGTGTAATAAATAAACTACATAACAAAATAAACATATAGGAATATAAATTTTATAGTACAGAAATCATCAAATCACAATTTTAAACATTTAGTTCTATAGGAGATACCAACCAACCAACTAGATCTACTTGAATGAGAAACCTAAGACATTTCTTATGGGTTTACACACACATTTAAACAAAAGGAAAATTAAATAAACACTACTTAACAAAATACCTTGGAGCCTCACTTTGGTAATCAAGCCACGTCCATTTTTTTTGGAAGCATAGATCCTCAGTCTGAAATCCCAACCCACCCAATGAACATATGTTGGGTGGAATAAAGCCTCAGTAAAATATCCAAACCATACATTTATATCCCATACCATGGATCCTTAGTCTAGGTAGTCTGAGATAATTTAACTGTTAGTGGCCTAGAACCTCGGTATGAATATCTAACCCACACATTATAGGTTTGTGTTTAGAGACTCAGTCCATCCCAACCCATGGGAGGAGCCTTAATTCATTACCACCCATACCACTAAGCCATGTTCAAATGCTTCTTTGACAATTACAAATTTTCAAAACAAAAACCATAACTATTAAACACGATATTCAGTTACAATTACATTCATTATAAACATCTGACTAACACATATACCAATTTCCAAACACCCCGTATTCTATATTAAATTGGGAAAAATCATCATTAAATTCATTCCAAAATACATGATAATACCCAAATAAAAATAATCATTTAAAAATAATCTTGAAGCCACAACTATAAAACAAGATTCTTCCTTTTTGAAAAACTAAACGATCCCCCCATATTTCATTTTCACTTCTAACCATTTCAAATATTCATTATTTAATATAAAAAAATAGGCTATTCCCCCATTTCAAACAATCATTTCAAATATATTAAGAAAACTTCAATCTAAATCACCTTGTGGATAATGCGTCCTTTTAGAGCATTTCCCTCTTTAAAAAAATTATATTATTAATTTAATAAAACCATCCATAGTTAAAATTCAAAAATAAATTATCTCAACCATTTCAAAACTACCTTATGAATTTTAAAACATATTACATATAATCAAATCAATTCACCATTTAACTAATCCCACATTTACCATTACAATTCACATCCCCTTTACTATCATATTTATCCAATGAAAACATTTGATAATTTATATCACCTTAATCGTGTGTATGTCATACCCCATAGTTAACCTTAGGTTTAGTATCACATTATAAATGAACCTAATGAGGTCCAATATGGGTTTGGAACCACCATATAAATCCCCAAATCACATTCCAAACACATGTAAATTACAATAGGACATGACAAAGAATAAACTCAACTTTATAAACATATATAACAACAACACTACAGGAAAAATATTTTAGACCACCTACCATATATCCATTGATGAATTGTTTCTTAAACAACACATATTACTTTAACTAAAACACCCATTAAGGGACCAAATTAAAATATTTTGTAAAACATAAGGTTTTAGTGTCTTAAAAAATATGATAGATTCTAAAACCCCGAATCTAGAAAAATAAAGTGGTAGGCAAGTTAGATTCATTAGTATCTAATATTAACACCCAAACTCTCTCCATATGGCCTATAATCTAATTGAAATAATCCTTTGGTTGTATAGAATGGTTTATTTAATCACCCAACCTGGTAGAGAAGAAATTGGAATGAAATTTGGGTTAAAACCCTTATATTATGAGTGAGAAAATTGTAATTTATTACTTTTTAATGGTCACTCAGTTCATCTGCACATTTAGCCAATCCACGAGCCAATCATGTGTCTCCTTCTTTCCAAGAGGGGCTAAGTAGAATAGTTTCTTTGGAGCACGCACATGGTTTAGAAAAATATGTGGACTATGTGTTCCAGCCTTTGTTTGAGAGGAGGCTTGGCCACATGAATTCCCATTTCCATGTTAATGGATAGTAGTAACAGTGCTAAAATTAATCGATAAAAACTGATTGGACTCATTTCAATTCTATCCAGGCCATGCACTACCAGAACAACACCAAAATTTCTCATACACCAATGAAGAACCACATTATCCAAAAAAAGTAATTTTATCTAAAAATTAAAAAATCATTTACCTACACAAAATTTAGGATCTTATATTGATATTAATAATTTCATGGAAATCGTATATTCTTGGAAATCACTCAGACCTCATATTGTGGTCTATAGTGTCGTAAACTCTTATTCATTTGAGTTGGGAAAATAGTCAATGAGAATTTAGTTGTGAACCACTAAGCGATTATCTCTATTAAAGTGATTATTATTCGTATTCCACATGTGGAATATAGAAACCCATAAAGTCCCATCAATATATATGGAATATTCATAATAATGAAAATTATTCATATGAACACTCATCATGAAATTTATTGTCTTCATATAAGTAATATCATAAATTAGGAGACACAATTTGGGTCATCATCCATTATTTAATTGTTGTTCATTGTTCTATATAGAAGGAATTACATTCTCCTAAAATGAAAATGGATTTATTGAAGGTACTATCATCCCTATTTAATACATTCAAAATATCACTTCATTTTACAGTCAATAAATTCAATATTGATTATTATATCAAATTTATACTAATAATGCTGCACCCAATGTGAGATACCTCACGTTTTTATCAATTCCATTTTTTTTCATCATGAATCAATGTAATAAATTGTCAATTATTCATTAATAATATTCTCATGTCTGGAATCCTTTACACATTTTCTCATATAGAACCCACTAATAAAACCCGAATCATGTGTTGTTCAAAATTCTGGGTCAGCACTCATGAACATATATAATCGATATGACCATGTGATAACTAAATAAGAAGAATTATCAACGATTATGATCCCCCAACACAATATAATGAGAAAAAATATATTTCAAGTCATTATGATATTTCTAACCCATATGAAATATTTTAACGATTAAAGTCATTGTATCTTGAGGATCTCATTATAGAATGGGAACTTCTATAAAAATTTTCTATAACAAATATTCGTGTTATATTACCATGTAAATAGTTCACATGGAAATATCAAAACTATTTTGGTAAGTGTACATCATGCATAACTAACTTTATACATGACATAGTAATTGAAAAGTATTGTACAATTTAGATATTTTGAACCCAATATTACAACACACCCACATTCACAAGAGGAAACTTGATAACTATCCTTATTAGCTCTCACATGATATTATCATGCTTCTGTTGAGATATAGATTTAGTTGATTGTCCTGTCACGTCCCCATTTCATAGTAATTATTTTATTTAGGATATCAAGTCCTTGAATTAGACTCTTCAATAAATGATATCCTATTGTATATTCCCTTTTCCCACTATCAAAACAAGACACCATGGTTAGTACTATTATAATGATTATAATGATTTATATTATGATAAATGGTTACTTACTAAGTGTGATTCCATGAAATGGAATGGATAATTTTGTATTATATACTACTTCCTCTACTGAATCAAAATCCACAACACAATCTATATTTATATATATATATATATATCAATATCTTAAATGTGCTTATATTGTTAATTACATTTAGATTATTTTGATATTAGATCATATAGTTCTAATATAATACTACCGATTATCCCATTTTTACAACTTCCCCATCCTCTCCACATAATAGGAAATTACCACTAGTTTCCTCCCAAGTAAAATCAGAAAGATTTAACTACATTCCATGTAGTTGTCTTGGTAATGACTGATATTTTCCAACCATAATGTATATATCGGAAAAATATTAACATTTCAATTGAATGGAATATGTTATTGATCCATCAAAAAATAATCTATATTTAAACTCACCCAAATAATCTCATATAATGTCTGGTACTTGTCGTTTTAGAGTGATTTATTCCATATGACATTGGTAACATATCACTCTAATTTTCTTAGAACTATTATTTTTTAATACTTTGTAAATATATGTACTTTTATATGGTCTATCATAATCATTAGATATACCATAATAGATAATGTTCCATAAAACATATTTTTCTTGTTTAATTCAATATCTATATAGTTAAATTCATTCAGATCCAAATTAATATAAGGATAATTTTTTTTCTTCAATATGTTATCATCATATGTTACATGGAAAATTGTTGTGCTCCCACTAAGCACTGTTAGGCACATGGAAAAAATTAATTCCAAATAAATATTCTGTTATCATATTTCATTAATGAAAAAAATTGGATTTTGGTAACATGAACCACTTATTAGAATTATATGGTGTTACTAATAATTTCGATAATATTTTATAGAATTTGTTCCTATCACACCTATTTGTGCATCTACTTCGTTGAATAAACCCAATTCAGCCTTGATCTCACTATCCAAAGTAATGATGTGATCCCATATATAGTGATCTTTTATAACACTAGACTATTACATTCATTTATAATGGATTTTATTATATCGTATATGAACCATAGGATACCAATTATGATAGACTATGTTCTTTTCTTTATGTAAGTTTGTTTCATTTATCAAAAAACACATTGCATCTAAACACATGTTATTATTAAATGATAGATATATATCATACTATAACTCATATAATATCCATTTTTTTATAATTTGAATATATTTATTCGATAACAACTATATTTTCTAATTATGAATTGAAAAATAATCAATGTTTCTATAATGCATATGACTCTCAACATATATTTTCCTTTTGATTACATCGTTTCTCATATATATATATATATATATATCAAAATGTGGACTTAGAAATTACTCTATGCTAAATTTTAAAGATCAATGTTAACATGTGATAGTAATCATAAATATTAAATACAAAAATTATAAATTTTATGTGCATAAGGAAGGATGTGTTTTGTAATAAATCCACTTGACATTAAAATTATTGATGACTACTTTGTAAATATATTCTTCATCACATAGCCCCATTGAAACTCATACCAATTTAACATTAATTTTATATAAATCACATTCACATACTTTAAAACTATTCAATCAATCTCTTGTAGTATATTTACTAGTAACCTATCATTGGAATAGTCAATTCTCTCAAGGAACTAATATATAATTCTTTTTGAAATTCCTTTATTTTTAAAGGTTTTATTATCTAAAACTAAATAATTTTTTTTATAATACCTATGGTATATGACATCAAATTGGCTCTAAAATCTCTATTGGAAATATCATCACCGTCTATTTAGTTTCTCTAGACAAAGAACTATATTTCTACAAATGGTTATTAGAGAGATATATTTTATATTCATCGGTTCTTTCCAATGATTAAAGAATTAAAAAACTACTAGAGGATTATTTTACAGCACAAACAACATTTATTCCAGTACTAAATTAATGTATCCTTGGGTCTAAGGGACCCATGAGAAAAATTATTTGATAATACTAAAGTATCAAATATAATTAAAAAACATGGTAACTCAATGTTATGTATATCTCAACAGTGAAATAGGAATTACTATTTCTCAGGTTCATTGAAAAATCAATTAATATATTATAACATTTATATGAATACTTGTTTTATGTATTTAATTACACATATATGATAGGAATTTTAAATTTTGTATGAAGAAGTACGATTGAAACAATACATAAAATCATTGAATACACATGAAGAAGAAATAACTAATGTCTTATTGAATTCATTTCAAAACATATAATCTTATATAGTCTTATCTCATGACATGAATAGCGAAAAACAACTAGTATTATGATCAAAAATGGATCTCTTATTGATATTATAATGCTTCATTCAGAATCCCACTTTTCATTAGACTTTTAGCCCTATCGTTATAGTTGTTTACCATTAGATCTAGTGATTAAACTTTCATTATGTTTTTTTCAGCTTAATATCATTATCCAAAAGGAAATGAAGCATTATTATCTTTATATTAAAAATATTCAATTTAATTAGATTAATCATGTGAATATATATTAGAATGTGAGATATTGAAATTTTGTGATCCCTCTATCAAATTTAAACATGTTCAATATTATTATCTTCTAACTCATAACTTTCTAAATATTCTTCTGGACACTTCTAAAATATGAGACAACATGTTAAACTACCATCATCCTATTACTATTTTCCCAAGAGATGAAATATTGATGAAATAATTATTATTTAAACATTAAATAAATAATTCATGAGTCTCTAAGGAGTATCATTCAAAACCTCACATCATGAATTGTATTAACAGGTAGTGGGGACTTTTCCAATAGAATTTATTGTATTATATTACATTATAGAAGCTCTGGCACAAGTATTCTAAATATGATCTTGTGAGGAAAAGTTTTTTTCATTAGTAATTGAACTAAATATTTTGTTTGACCTTCCATTTTCTATAACATAAATCTTTTTTATAGAATCGCAGTATCTTGATTATTGATTAGGAATTAACGATTAATTAAATAATTGAATGTCTCAAACTATTTCATTTAACCCCGTTATCTATCACTATTGGAATCAGAACACAATGTTAGTATAATATTCATGTGGATATGATCCTTATTACATTTCCCCTTATTCCAAGATATGGATACACCGCTACATAGAGTGTTTCCAGGTATGTGTTTGATGGGAAAAACAAATTTTCTCCGAGTACCTTGAAATATTTATTTATGTATCAGCTTCTGTAAATCACAAACAATATTTACACAATGATTTTAATAAAAATATATCACAATTAAGAATTGAATACTTGTTTTCTAAAATATTTATATAAATTGGACCATATATTTCATAAGAACTCCCCCGTAGTAAGAGGAACCCTCAACTAGGGCTGGTGAGCACACTAAACACCAGATTGTGTTCAGATTCCTACAATTGAAGACATTCTAAATTAATTTTCCTTTGCATGTTTATATTTTTGATCAATTAATGAATAAATTTTATATACAATAAGCACATACTATTGGATGACAATCACAATATGACCATGAGATATACAAAAAAATTATCATAATTTAATTTAACTTAATATATGCTTTATTTTCTTATAATTTTATTTTTTTGAGTGTAAGATATCATATTAAACAAGTATTAAGTAATTATTAGATAAAATAAATAACATTTCAGGTCTTGATAACTTAGTTCTAGTTGATATATTTAATCTTAGCTGATCAACTGGGACCCTTGGTGGTAAATTAACTGAGTTGTTTTTGACTTGTATAAAAACTCATATCTTGGTCCAATGTATATACATGCCATTTGAAATTCGGCTTCATCTCAACGTAGACTGGTTCTTATAATGTTTGAATCACAATACATAAATACTCACATGATGACGAGGTGGTCTCATAAATGAACACTACCACATATTAAGGCAATGAATGTGCTGACTTTTATCAGAGATAAACATAAAACACTGATAAAAGCCTCATCTTTATCAGCGCTAGCTAAAAGTTCTGATAATGGTCACATTTATTAGGGCTAAAAAGGTGTCCAAAAATGTGTATCCTTTATCCGCCCTTTTTTTAGATCTGATAATGGATATCTTTATCAGCAATATTATTTGTCATGATACTTTATTTTAATAAAACAATTATTAAAATATATAAATATTATATTTATCTTTAAAAATAATATTTATTTATTTACAATAATTTAATAATTTGTGTTTATAATTAATATAAATATGATATATATGGTATATATTTTTTAATAATTCATATATATATATATATATATTGTTTTTAAAAAATAATTATAAGGTTATAAATAATCGATCTATATTAAATTCTGTTTATATATTGATGTGTGAGTATAATTAATGCTCTATCACAATCATGTATATTTATATATGATATTGTGACTTATGTTCAAAATGTTTGGGGTACTAGTAGTATGACATCACATGAATGCATATATTCATCACTATGAATGTTCATTTATAAATTGACACATGTATGTTTCATAGATGTTATACCCATGAACTTATTATATTCTCTTAAATACTTATAAAACTAAAATAAATATATTTAATTAATAATTTTAGATTATATTTATTATAAGAAATTTTCAATTATACATGTAAATATTTTTGAAATATGTTTTTTAATATTCATAATATAATATTATAATATATATATATATATTATTAATTCCAAAATTACAATAAATACAGTAAAAAAAATTTATAAATAATTATTTTAATCTATTTATATATATATATATATTTATAATCATATATAAATATTTATAAATAAATTTATTCATAGATGTAAATAAATTTATTTATAATTATAAATAAATAAATATATATATTATTTTATTAAATATATTTATAATATTTATAATTTTATAAATATATATAATAATATAAATATATATATAAATATATAATAATATTTATAATTATATATATACTAGATATTTGTGGGTAAAGTTACATTCAAATACACACACACCACCCATAGGTCAAAAATGCAAGACGTCGCCCAAACTGAATATTTATAATTATAATTATTAAATATAAATATATATGTGTGTGTGAGAGTGTAAATAATAATTAAATTACAAGAAATATATTTTCTATATATAATTATAAAATTATAAAAATAATACATACAATTGTTATGATTCTATAATTATATAAAATTATTTAATTATTGATAGATATAAGTATAAATAAAAATATTATTATTTAATTAATTAGAAGATTATAATTATTATATTTTTTATATTTATAATTTTTGCAATTATATATGATAAATTTATAAATATAATAAATAAATTCATTATAATCTTATAATTATTTAAATAAATAAATATTTATTTATAGTTTTATATATAAATAAATATATAGTTATTTTTTATTATAAAATCATAATAAATATTTTTATCATATATATATTTATAAATAAAAATATATATATTTAAATAAAAATAAATATATAATAAACATATTTATTATACGTATAATTTTATAATTATATTTAATTAATATATTTATCATATATAATTACAATATTATAAATTAAATTAAAAATTATTTATTTAATGAATTCAACAATTTTAATGTAAATTCTATATATTTATTATAATTTAATAAATATTTAAATAAATAAAAATTTATATAAAAATATAATTATAAATATAATAAATATATTTATTAAAATAATATAATTATTAATTATTAATTTTCATTTGGTTTGTATGAGTGCTAAAGGCCTTTATAAAACACATATTTATCAGTGCTTTATTTTTTCCGCTGGTAAAAAAAAGTTTTATAAGTACTTTTTAGCTCTCAGAAATTATTAGCTTTATCTACAATAGAAAAGTACTAATAAAGGACATTTTTATGAGTAATTTATATTTTAGCACTAATAAAATCCTTTTTTCTTTTTATAAGTGGAGCCATGTCCGAACTCTACTGTCACTCTCATGTAATTTTTTTGTAGTACTGGACCTCTGTCGTCACCTCAGCTACCCTACTTCTACCTCTGATACCCTCACCACTGCCTCCACAACCCCCAATCACCTCATCCGCCTCCATCGACCATGCCGCCTAGCTTTAATGTTGTCGATAGACCACCAAATCAAAGGTATAATATTGTTTGCGCCAATTTTTTTAGTCATTGTCCCTACTCAAGTTTCGATATATCTTAAAAATCGAACTCTTATCCTTTGATCATGTTTTAATCCTCCGTCTTTTGTGTTATTTTTCTCGATGTACTTATTGTAGATCTATGTTAAATGGTCGATATTAATTCATACAGATTCTATTTCATCCTTTTTCTGTCCATCCCATGTGATGTGAACAAATCTTGTTAATGAACTATATGTAGTGGTAGTTCAAGTGAGATCCATAGTAGATCTATGTTGTCGAAAAAATAAAATTTAGGCTAATATTTGAAGGATTAATACCCTGGAACCCCAATATAGTTCCATTGATTTTATTTAAAAGTAGATAATTAAAGATGAACCCCTCAAATATGAGATGTAAAAATAAATTTTGTATCAAATTCCAAAATTTAAAATCATTTTTATTCTACAATTCCTCTTTATTTCTATTTTTATTAATTATATTTAATATAATATAATAAATCAATAATTCTTGAATGATTGTTCTTTATGTTCTTATACTATTAATAAATGATTTAATCATGTGATGTTAGTTAGTTAATTTTAATTCTTATATTAGTTTTTATACAATATGTGGATTTTTTTTTTAATTTTTGTGATTTATAAAAACATTCATGTGACAGATCATGAATTTCATGCTTCAATATGCCTTGAATTTAGCTTTAGTACTTATAATATTGTTTTGTAATTTGATATGAATATTTATGAATGGAAAAACATATTTTTTATCATGATTTGATTTTAAAACCAATTTTTTTTTCAAATGAAAATTATTTTAATTGTACTGAATAGTTTTAAATATGTCCACTCTTCCCTTTTCATTTTAGGATGGAGTTTTTGGTATTGAAATTAAAAGGAAATTTTGAGAAATGTATTAATTTTTGAATCCATATATGAATATTTCTTTGTAAAAAAGATTTAATTCATTTGAAATGATTGAGATATGATTAATTTAAATTTGAAAAATTATGGAAATTTTTTGGAATTTGTGTAATGATTTATCATCAAAAGATGGGTTTCAGTTTTAATAATTTTGATTACAGTCAATGTATTCATTTTTTTGAAAAAAAATTTTATCTCTCTTGAGATAGGGGTGTGATTTTAGTGGAAAATAATTGTTAAATAATATTTTTAAGTATTTTAAAATGTGGATTATGCTATGGTATCTAACCCCTTGGTGTGTATAGGGACTATGTGATTTGAGTGTCATTTAACACATGATTGAGATAGATTCGTTTTTCATTTTTCTTAATTTCCCCTACATGAACTGTCTGGATTTGTTGTAGAAATTCCACTCCGATGGTGTTGTGGAATGGTTTGTTCATCAATAGAAATATAGGAAGTTGGAAACTCTTGATTGGTTTGAGGTGATCATTATTTATGTGTGGTGTTATTGCTGAGCATTGAGCGCTTTGGCGATTTTTTTGGAATTTCCATAATAGTGATTTATTGGTAAAAATAAGTTTGATTGTCATACAATATCCTCCATTATCCTACATTCAAAGGAAATCTCAAAATAATCTATGTAAAAATATATATGTAAGTCTATTTCTTAATCAAGTATTTTGATGTATATATATATCAAAAATGATGTTTATCTCTATAAAAGACTCTACCAATGAAATTACAAATTATTAACCACTATTAGCTCAAAAATGGGATTTATAAATGTTTTAACACCATTATATATTTTTAGAAATAAAATAAAATACCTAAATAAATGATACTAAATATTTTTTATGTTTTTAAAAAATATTAAAATACTTTAAACTCATTATAAATGAACAAAAAAACCATCCAGAACCATTCCAGTACACTCACAAGGCATTTTTTGGAGATGTTTCAATTGAACTTATTTTGTGTATATATTTTTCTAAATATTTATATTATGGAATCAAATAGGTAGGATATGAAGAATGAATGAAAGGATACCAATAGGATGATAAAAGATTACGAAGATGGAGTGAAATATTTTATCATGTTTTCAATAGAAAATGCTTATGAACCTTCTCAAATCAATTGATCGGGTTTGCGCTTTTGTTATTCAAGACTAAATATTATAAAGGAGTTGGAAGAACACTTGATCTACCATGAAAATGCAAAATATATAAATTTTGGAATAAACCAAGGGAAAAGAGAATAAAGCTTGTGGTTGGGATAACACTGTGTTTTATGGAACATCTATTATGATTACATGTGTGGACAATGAAAAATACCATATTGAAGATGTGATAACATATATAAATGATGATAAAGACCGTATTGAAAAAATGACCACAATTATTGAACATTATCTTGGTGATTTCCCAAAACAAATTGGGTAGTCAAAGAGGAATTAAAATACGTCATTGTTTTTTGGTTTCAATAAATATATAGAATTTCTAGCCTTACTGAAGATGTATAATTTGAAAAAAAAAGTAAGAGATGGAGTGATGATGGTTTTATAGAACTAATCAGTCTATTGAATGATATGATCCTCAAAGTGAATGGGCTCCCTAGTTGAAATTATGATTTTAAGAGAATGCAGAGATCAATGGGATTGATCTATGAAATAATACAATCATACCTGAATGAATTTATACTATTTTTAAAGGACCCAAAATCACATATAGAATTCCCAATGTGTGGTTCTTTTAGATAGATGAATGGGGAGTATGTTCCTACGAATAATTTATGTTACCTTGAAATCATTTTATGGTTTAGGCACCTATATGGAAGTGAGGATACTATAAGTAAATTGACGATACATGCAGATAGAAGAAATAATGGTGGGAAAATACATCACCTAAAATACTCCACTTAGTGGATATGAATGGTCATTAGTATAAAGAATTTGGAAACAAGTTTCTAATCCTTCATTTTTTTATATCAATAGATGGAATGAATCCTTTTTGGTTTTCATAGAATCACTCACATTACATGGTCGGTTATGTTAGAAATTTATAACATCCCACTATGGTTATGCATGAAATAAAAATACATCATGTTATATATGATTTTATCCAGACCAAAATAATTGAATAATGATATTTATGTTTTTTTAGATAAATTTATCGCGGATTTTAAATTATTATGGGATTTTTGTGTTACATTGTATGATGAATATATAAAAGAATATTTCACATAGAGATCTATGTAATATGGAATGATAAATATAAGGACCCAACCACTACTTCCCGATGTCGGATACTTTTTTTCATACATTAGCATGATTAACTTATTTTTTATTTTAAATAAATGAATATTTTAGTGTTTTGGATATCATGATACATAAATATGTTCAAAATTACAACTTTAATGAAAATTAAACATATCAAATTATGTTCGAATAACAAATAATCTCCTAGATTATCCTTTAATGTCATTTATAATATAGTTTTCTACAACATGGGTAAAATAAAACATGTTAAAAGGGTCATCTCATATGATCAATAATTGAAAATTGTAAATTGGTGGAAATTATAAATATAAACAGTATAAATGATGAATAACTACAAATGTATGCCATTAAAAATATACTTGAGCATAATATGGAATGAATAAAAACCGATTAAATAATTCCAAAAAACATTACAATGGATATTATAAAATTCGAATAATAACATAGACTATCAATATCTAGTTTCATAATTAGGAAATGAATAACGGTGGAATACAAAATAACACCTACAAGCTCTCAAGCCAAGACCATAATAACATTTCTTCCATGGCCTCGTGACATGACACTAGTTTATTTCACAAGAACTATTGATGCATCGAGGGGCTATAAAAGGCCCCACTGATCATATAATAATTCCAATGAATTACTCATATGAATGGGGATAAACATAAAAATTATATATATTCGTATTAAAACTAACATATGACATATAAATAGCTTTCCCCGAACATCAAACATAAACATTAACCATTCAATTTAATATGTTGAATGGTACCAAGATTGTACATATATATTCAAAATAATCATAAACAATTGAATAAAATATAGTATATGATCTCATAAATGATTAATCCACTAATAATCAACAAGGGTGTTGAAATAGGTCAAAATACTCTCATAAAATTATCATGTAAATCTTGTGATAAATACAGTTTTTATTTTAAAAGAACAGTTCTTTAGGAAATATATTAATAGGAATACTGAATTGTTTAAATTTTGTTTTTATTATAAAACAGTAATTTTATAAAAATAATTTTTTTTAATAATATAATATAGATAGCCCCTGAAAATGGGTAAGAAGTCATGAAATTACCTTTAAATGGGCTTATCTGACGAGATAGATTTTTCATTGATCGTTTTTAAAAATTATATACCCTACAAAATAAAGAAGTATTTTAGTTTGTAATAATATATAGAAAAATCACAAAAAAATTATGATGAGTAAATAAGAATAAATAGTAATATAATTGGGGATAAGGGAGGAAAAATTCACCTTAATGGAAATGGAGGATCAGGTAGAAAACCATTGCCTTATGTATAAAAATGTTATGTTGTTTACCATAAGGATTTGGAATATGAAATTAGATATTTCAATAACTTCACTAAGATACTATTAAAAATTTATTTTATTTATTATAGTTATACTAAGTTTATTTATGTTTGTTTTATCTATTAAGAGATTCAGTATCATGGTTTCCCAGTGCTCATATCATTAGTTTTCATGATTGGTTCGTTTGTATGGAAGTTAGTGTAAAATTATCATTCAATTCTAGAATTGGTGTAATATTTTATTAGTGCTAATAAAAAGGGTAATTTATAATATAATTCATTTAGTCACTTTGGGTGAGGATAAATCATTAGATTAAATTTTTATGACAAACACTTGGATTAATTTGGGGTTTTTTCGATCACCATGAACTCATTTAGATTGTTAAATTAATACCATGTGTATAAAACGGATTCTAGATAAATAAATGGGATATGTTAGATATATAGTTATCTTATTAAATAATAAAATTGATTCATAACCATAAATTATGATGGTAATAAAAGTGGAAATTATGTTTTCCTTGAATGTGATAAATTAGCACATATCGGATGGTGTTTTAATTTCTGTTATCAAAAGAGGGTAAAGGAGGGATAATTATGATTATTATGTAATCCTAAATAAATTAAATTACATGTAATGTAATATGTTTATCATAACATTTGGAGTAAATGAGATGAGTAATGAAAAAGAATGAACAGAAGTTGAATGAAAATAAAAGAATTGAAAAGAGGAAGTTACATCATGAATCTATCATCCTTGAGAGACTGTTTAGGGGGAGGATATGGTATTTTGAAGACAAAAAGGTATACTTGATTTTGGAAGGAGTTTGTGATGATACTTATGAAGAATATAGAAATGGAACAAGTCTATAGAGGAGTGAAGATATGAGGGAGTGATGGGTGGATTTTATAGTGGAAAAGAGGAGTTATTTCAAATTATTTTAATCATTATTTTATTATTTTCGATCAATACTGTGAATAGTCATGATAATTGGGACTCAAATAGTAATTATTTCATTTTATTTAAAAAAAATGTTCTTACATTAGCCATACATTATCTATGTCCCAATAAATCATGTATTTAGCATTTATCGTAAATTACCATATTCTATAATTCAAAAAAAATATTGTATTTTAGAAAAATAACCAAAATTAATTGAAACCATTTTTTTTGTAGAATTACAAAATGAACTCAATTTTATCAAAATAATTTTTTTAAATAACAGCACTTTAATTTTATAAAAAAAATTCTTATTTTACGTGAAAAATACATATTGAAAACATAAATCTTATTTTATAATACATTAAAAAATTAACTAAGAACTAATAATATTATCCTAGAATAATATGAAACAAAAAAATTTATCAAATAATAAATTTTATGAAAATT
This sequence comes from Viscum album, assembly GCA_963277665.1. Taxonomy (NCBI): domain Eukaryota; kingdom Viridiplantae; phylum Streptophyta; class Magnoliopsida; order Santalales; family Viscaceae; genus Viscum; species Viscum album. The sequence goes on along the minus strand of OY728147.1, from coordinate 1,359,196,289 downwards.
TTCTATATTTTAAATAAATTTATTAATTTAAAGTTGTAATTAAATATTTATTACTTACTAAAATACCAAAACTTAATTGTCAAATTCTAGAGTAATTTATCTCATTTATAAAGCGACCAAATTTTATTTATACATTAATATGAGATGTTACTATTACTAATGATCATATTACTATTCATAAGTGTACATTACTATTGATAAGTGAACTTTACTATTCACAATAAATGTAAGTAGATCCTAACAGACTCCAAATATCATAATGAATGAACCCGTGTATGTCATTTTTTTGAAATTCAAATAATTGTGTTGAAAAAGAAATGTTTACTAGCTAGGATATAACAAAGTCGAGTATTGTAGAGACTCAATGTTTCATGCATTCAAAATCAACATTATTTATAAATCATTGAGCTGATACATTCAACCAACTTAGAAAAATTATGTTCTCCAAATTCCAAAAAATTTGCATCATAAAATGATTTGAGTAGTTTTTTATAATAATATCCTTAGTATCCCATATTTCTTCTTCAATTATAAAATTTTTTCAATGAACATTTACTAGTCATGTCATTCTATGCATCACCAATTGTTCCATAGTTTCTAGAATCTGGATAGTCTTTTTACAGTACGATATGTAATGTTCCAATTATATACCTTCATAGGTAAGGACTTGTGTTGGGTTTGCCAAGTACTTTGTCAAAAATGAGACATGGAACACATTGTGTACTTTATAAAGGCTAAGAGGCATTGCAAAATGATAATCCATATCTCCAATTTTCTAAAAAATTTCCAAAGAACCATTTTACCTTTGGCTTTTTTACCTTTCATCCCAAATCATATAACATTGTACCATTGAGATAATTTAAAAAAAAACATGAACTCAAACTTGAAATTACAAATCCTTCCTTAAATTATCATCAAATATCTTATTAATAGATTTATCTACTTAAATATATAATTCAATAGTATTTACCTTCTCTTTTTTCTTCCACAAACAATGGGTCCACATGAATCTTTTCACTAACTTCATCCCAACACATTGGGGTACTACATATCATTCCATACAATGATTTATATGGTTCCATTTGAATACATGAATGGAAAATATTATTTTAGGAGAACTATAAAAAATATAAATAATGATCCCACCTACCTTGAAAATCATGTTACAATGATCTCAACATGTATTATAATGTTTAGATCATCCTTTCTGGATTCTCATTAGTTTAAGGGTGATAAGAAGTACTCAATCAATGGTTTGTATCCAAATATTTTTAATGACCTCTCAAAAATTTTGAAGTGAATCATGTATCACAATTAAACACAATTGAGAGAGGTTCTCTGTGAAGTATCACAATGTCATTGATATTGAGTCGTCTAAGGTGATTTAGTTGAAAATCCTTTCATACATTACATAAATTAGAAGATCTCATAAGTCGATCCATAATTACACATATTAGATCATTATTTCATGTAGTTTGGGGAAATACAGTTACAAAATACATGGATATTTCATCCCATTTAAATCTATAAATAGATATAGGTTTCATGACACCTCAAGGATGTTGTCTTTTGGCCTTCACATGATGATAGACTATACAACTTGATACATAATCTGAAACATCCCTCTTCATTCTATCCTACTAGTAATGTTCTATCAGATCCCTATACATCAATGTGATACTAGGATATATAAAAAAATTAAAATAATGGGAATCATCCAACAACTCCGTTTTTAGTTCACATATTGCTGAAACATAAATTATCTTCCCAAATTACATAATTCCATCTTCAAATTCGAATTTTTTCAACTTCCCATCAATCAAAGAATTAATTTTCATTTGAAGATTATAATTGTCGGGATGAGATATTTTAATTCCTTCCAATAATTTTTTTTGGGGAACCAAATGAAAAATTAAATATGTTTCACCATCATTGATAAAAATATTCCCATACATACTTGATCCATGGATACATGATCTCTTTTAATCCATATTTTGTATAAAATACCATGATCCTTCCTTCTCATTGAATTAACTGCCTTATTTTCCTTTCCTAGGTTGTTGGGTATAGAAAAATATTAATCCTTGTGTAGTTCAAGCAATCAACTTTTCAACTTCTTGAATTATTTATGTGTGAAGATATATTTCAAGATCTTATGATATGTATATATCACAAATCATTATCTATAGTGATAATGTATCCATATCATCTTAGAAATGATTAGAACTGATAAATAATATTAATGAGTATACTAGTTTTTTACATTAAATTTAGACTACATTGATGCATAGGAAATTACTCTATAATTCTTTATAAAGACTCGCCAAGTCATTTCATTGATGCATCACTATATATCACAAGCCCATCATTCATGGATGTTAGTGTTAGGATAAGAGAATTAACCATACTATTATATAATTATTCATAACATTCCTCACATTTATTTCATCATATAAACATAACCCCTTTACGAGTATGCTTGGATAACAGGTTGTCTAATCGAGTGAAGTTTTGAATGGAATATTCATAATAACTTTCTAAACCAGTTAAACTATATACCTAGGTTTTTTTTATAGTGTAGGAAATTCCTAAATATGCTTTTTCTTCATAGGATCAACGAATATACAATCCATAGAGACAATATGTTCATCAAAATAATGTGATTGAATCCAAATTTTATATATTCTAAACATCACGTATAATTTATTTTATCTATGAGTCTTAAAAATAATGTGCATATGATTTCCATGATCTTCATACCTTTCGGATTATACCAATATGTCATCTATAAATACCCTAACAAAGTCATCTAGATATTCTTATAAAACCATATTCGTTATATCCATGAAAATAGAGGGTTAACTAGTCACCCCATATGGGATTACCATAATCTCATAATGACCATAGATAGTATGAAATTCGACCATTAGAATATGTTCCATCACCACACACAATTCATGACAACTAGATAAAAAGGTAATTTTGTGAAAAATATTGGGCTCATTGAATTTGATCAAATATATCATCACTGTGAGGAAAAGGATATTTAGTATTTATTGTAATAGAATTGATCTCCCAATAGTAAATTTAAAACCTCATAGATCAAAAAATTTTCTTAATGAAAATATTATATGCACCCCATGGAGAAACACCAGGCAAATAAACCCCTTAATACTCAAATACTCTAGTTGTTTCTTAAGTTCCCCTAATTCTACTAGTTCCATTCAATAAGGATCTATTAATACCCTTCATGGATTAGGAATTAAATCATTAAAGAACTCAACATCGGTTGTAGTGTTTGTTAGGGTAAATCAACAGGAAAACATCAATATATTCTTGAACAATATGTATTCCATCTATTTTAGGATTTCATTCCTCAACCAATGATATTTCATTCCATACCACTAAAAGAATTTATTTTAGTAGAGATATTGAGGGTGGATATAGATAACAATAATATGGTGATTTGTGTACCCTAAATATTATGTATTCTACATGGTTCTAAAAAATATATCTTAATTCTTCTTGAAATATATTTTCACATAATAATTTGAAATAAAATCCATACTGGGTATTATATCAATGTCTTTAATTGATATGATGATAAAATCAGCAGATAAATCATGTTCATATGCCATAATGATAACTACACAACCCATCATTATAGAAATTATTCATCCATTAAAAGTACTATCTTATAATTCTTTTCTGAAAGAAAATTTTAAATATCAAATTTTCATGAATATCTGGGAGGAAAAAACAAAATATATTATCCAGAATCGAATAAAATTTTGGCTATATATGAGGAAATGATTAAAGTACCTACCACCACATCATTAAAATATTAAAAATCAACATATGAGAATGAATATGTTTGGAATTTCCCCCTTAGACTTATTCGTGGAATTTTTTCTTGATGGTTAGGACTATCATTTTCATAATTTCCCATATCACTACAATTATAAATTTTAACATTTTTAGTTTCATTCATCACCTAGCAGTCATGGGAGTGGTGAACTTTTCTAGACACATTAAACAAACACTCAGAGCCTTCAATAAAGTACTAGGGTGTTTGTTCCTACTATTATCATAGGGTGGAAATTCAACACTTCCCTTATTCCATATTTCCATATATCATTTCATAATTTTTTTAGAATCCCTCTCCATGTAATTTGTTACTTTAATGTCATTATACATAGAGAATTATTTTTTTTATTAATTACACAAGAGAGTATATATTCATATGATGAGAAACATTTGGAGACTAGTTCCCTTTAGAGAAATGGTTCGAAACCATCAATGAATCCATCAATATAGGTCCATTGATTATGTACATAGTCAGAAGAATGTATTAGTATCCCTGTGAATTATTTTTTACTTCTTTTCAAAAATATCATCCCCTTTTCCCTCAAATTCCGAAATTAACTTTCCATATTTTATTAGTGTTCATAAGGGAAATTTTTTCATAAGTATATTTCCTTAAAATAACTACATTTCATTTCATCTATTTTTTATTAATCCATTATGTTATAAATTAAATATCACCTCTTATATGTGTCTCCCAATTAATGATTAACATTCATGATAACCTTCATTATTTTGTAACATCCCAATGCGAGGAATATCATCTCAAGAAAACTTGTCCACAACTCCATTATTATTGATTTTGTAGTCCCACTAAATAATTATGAGAGTTAACAAATAATGCGGTCAAACATTTATCCTCAAATTATGGATCTGGATGGCTTGTATAAGTATGGTAATTGTTAATAAGCATAGTCAATTGTCCCAGTATTTTTATATGTTTCACCTCACTATTCATCGCACCAGAGCTAGCATAATTATCTTACATTATAGGAAAACCCCTATGATGGATATGTTCATTCAATCGTTTTCCATTCATTCCACTAGGTTCATCCCCTAAATAATATCATACAATAGATTTGGTTATGAATCATAATGTATAATTGTAACTTATAAAAATACTAAACTGAAATTGAAATCCTTTACATATCTAGTCTCTAAATCAGAAACATTGTTTCTTTTAGGAAAAAAATACATTTAAGTCCATCATAATGGTTTGTAAAGAAAATTTGAGTTATCCTCAACAAATATGCTAAGATTGTCAAACCAAGTGCACCATAAGTCCCATTATTTTGTACATGGATACCTCGATCAGGACATAAAATCCATGTCAGAATTGATACTATTAGGTAAATTTGTGACAAAACCTCATACACTTGTAGTATCCAGATATATATATTTTGGTAAAATAATGACACAATATATTCTATATCAAAATTTGAAGATGATCTTTTTTTATCCTTGATATTTATCTCATGGTTTTGGTCGAGAGGGGATGATCTAAGTGGTGGGAGGCTGGATTTGTGGTGGTTGAGTAGCATGGGATGGGGTCTGACTGTATGAGGTCGATTAGTGTGGAGGGAGTAGAGGATTGATCCTACATGGAGGATGGGTAGTTATGGATAGGATAATGCATCCTAGGTCATTTTTCTCTAGTGAGGTAGAGGGAAACTAGTTTCTACCTATGTCCGGATATGTGACTGAATTGGGATCTAGTTGTGGTGGTCTAGGTTGGAGTCCAATTTATGGGATATATCCCGCGAAGGGAGGGGGTCATTATGGAGGTTGTGGGCAATGGTTAGAGGCCATCCAAGGGAGGAAAACCTATAGGATGGCCAAGAAGAGGTGTGACTATACTAGAAGCCATGGTACATGGTAGATTTGTTGTGGCATGTGTTTAGAGTGAGAGAGGGCTAAACACCTTGTGGGGGAAGGCCTTGTGGTTGTAGGGGTGTGGAACTACCATCCCATTATGTATGAATTTTCTTTTCAGCAAACAAGTAAGAGCCCTATCGATTTTAAAATTTTGTCTGATTTAAAAAAAAATCCATATTCTATTATGTGGGTTTGTTGAAAATAATATGTCTAAAATTTCCCCACACATGTTGAAATAATGGGAAAAAAAGAAAACAATATTCCAGACTAGGATTTCCTGATGGAATAAAACATATCACCAAAAATATTTTCAACAGATGTGTTCACATATATTATAACACATAAACACACAAACACACACACTCGTATATATAACGTATATACATATATTTTCACTAATTTAAACATGCATGAACCCCAATTTTAATCTCATTTAAATCTTCAAATGACCGCATCAGGGTCATCTGAGGATGGATAGAACTACAATTTATGGCGATGAGAGCGTATTGACATCCAATAAATTAATTTATCCATAATTTAAATATTATTGGCTACAATATTCCCATGATCCCTCTCATATAAAATTTTAATGTACAAATTAAAAAAAAAATATGTTCCTTTAATTTAAAATTTTAATTACTAGATCGATGTAACTACATTGACTATGACAATGTGTGGCTTGGTACATTTTTTTATAATTTTGTTTGATATATTAAACAAAAAACCTAATTTTAAATTTCGTTGATCAATTTTAAGATGTTTTCATCAAATACTCGTCGATACAGACTGTTGCTTGTTGGAATCAAAGATAGATCAGTAGATACCATCAGCACAAGCTTTAGAAGTTTGTAGGAGCGATGATCATCAAAATATGAGTTCTATAATTGATATTTGATGATGCATTTGATGTCCTGGTGATCACCTCTATATTGATATTTAAATTTTTCAGGTAGATCTTAGATCCGTAGCTTGGATCTACAGAGTTTCTCACTAAAAATTTACAAATAGGATATAGTGGCTTTCATATTTTCCTGATGAATAGTTCGATGAATGTAATCCTCCCCATCCTTATATTGTGATGTATATAATTACCAAAATTGAATATAGGACAACAAAATATTCCTAAAATTCTAAATATGTTGTAAATGACACCTTATGGACGACTAACTATGTAAAAAATAGGAATTATATTTTTACCACTTTATTGTTATATAATTATTATATTATATAATTAACTACATTCGTTATCTAGACTTGATATTCCCTTGAATATAAAATAAACATTGAATATTGAAATTATATTTATTCATATAATGTTATTCAATACATAAGCATTAAAAATTTTTAATAGTATTAAATAATAAATTCAACCCCAATAAATCTAAACTTGAATAATATGATTTATTTATTTAATGAGGACTATATATTATCTAACATAAATTATACCCCATGGAAGGGCCCACTATATAATATACTCTTATTTATTACATTCGAGTACACTTTTTAATATTTTGTGTGTGGAACTATTGGCATGTATCTCAATAGTAGAGAACACTATTTGATTACTAAGAGTTGTGTCAGGCATTTCATCAAGGCTCCTAAGAAGATAATGTAATATGTTGGAGTTAGTTATGTGGAGACAAATTTCATAGTACATTATTGAATTTTTTTTATAGTTAACGAAGTTTTATTATCGCATCATGATTTGTATTTTATATAATATTTGAATTTGATAATATACATAGAATATTTGTTGCACTGAATGGTTATAGTAGTTCGTAACTGTGATATAAAACTATATGTGCCACAACATTATTCATGAACCCTATTCTATGACCAAATTATGTTGTTTTATAGGACTAGAAAGTAAATTTTACAAAGGGTATGAAGCTCATAAGACATTAAGACACCTTATCATTGTGTTCTCTCTTTGTAATCTTGGTTATTAGAGGTTATGATAATTGTCCCATTAATAGGGAATCTTTATTTCCATGTACCATTAGGTGTTCCTATCTACAGATATGTATATAGATCTATAGACATTATTATTATCATTAATTGGACATCACGAATTAGGCTCTTTGATGTAATGAAAAAACCGTGAAATCATATACTCACAATTATGTTAGATATATTTTGTACATCATGAGTCATATTATATTAACGGATAATGACATAATGGATTTATCACATTTATATCATGATGAAAGATGATGTCTCATAAACTATTATGGGAATGTAACTATTACAATAAATCCAAAACAATGTTATTTAATTGTTAAGTTCAATTTAATTTCATAAAGGAAATACGCATCGATCATATAGATTGATGAAAATGGAATGTAACATATTTGATAATAAATATTTTCATAAAAGGATTATATTACACTATAATCGTTCATGTATGGTAGGATATTTTATGAGATGGTAACATCATTTTATATAGATACATCGAGATGTAACTAGATTATATCATTAAATTTTAGATGGTTATTCCTAATTCCACTAAGAAAGAGGAATAGAATGTCACACACTAATTTTATTTACAATATCTTTTAAATTCTTGTATTAGATTTAATATATTGGAATAAATAATATTTATTTGTGTTAGGTTATTCACCGTAACTCAATTACAAGTTATTGAAAAGAACAAGTGAGATAAATAATAGTAATAAATATTTTTAAAAAAATATATAATATATAATATTAATTATATTTATCAGAAAATATTGAAGTGATGTTTATTAATAAATTAAATATTCCATATTCAAGGATTTCTAATTGTCAGCAAGGGAATTATTACTGAGTATAATGGTCTGATTGAAAATAATATTAATATTATTTATTTATATATTCATAATGGGTTTTGACATGTTGAGCGATTAATAATAATATTATTATTATTATTAGAAACTTGTACATTTAAGAATTATAATAATTGAAATTTTTTAGTTTTCAAATTATCAACAATAATCCTACCATAATACATATCTAATTATTTCATAATACAAAAGCAAAACATGGATTCACAATGAATACAGTGAGACTCTCTAATGATCTCTATTCATATTAATAGATCCATAATCCTCTCCAATATTCCTATATAAAAGTTACGAGAAAAAATAAATACTTATTCTTATGTGGAAAAGAATTCTGCTATGATCATCCACAAACAACATATTTTCTCAGAATCAGTCATGTTGGTGCTCGATGATTCTACATAATCATTTTGTAATTGCAATTCATTAATGGGTCATTACTAGAAGGATTCTGAACCTGGATCCTACTTTGAAATAAGGGTACATAAATATTTTATTGATAAGATCATTAATGATAGTGTAATTTCATGTTGACTAATTATATATATCCTCATAGATTATATATAAATTACATGTGAAGACCCTTCACATCTAGATTTATAATTTTAATATTGAAGATGAATATACTATTTTCATTCAACATGAAATTTTGATCATTTAATACACTTATAAGATATGATTAAAAACAAAAATTGATATTTTCATTCAGTTGAATCATGATTCTTTAACTCTTAGAACCTAAATGTTGTATTAAAATATTCACATGTTTAATTTATAATTATTTATTACTAATTTATTGGTTTCTGGAATTTTTCATTTTTTTACTTAAAATGAATCTTTTTAAAAGTTATCACCATCATCACATATTTTTTAATATTCTCGATAACAATACAATTAATTAGTTAATTATTAAAAATGAATCAGCATTCAATTTATTCTATCTAAATGTGCCAATGGTTTTATGGAAAAAACCCAATGTAAACGACGTTTACATCCAATGTGAACATGATGCAATTTTTTCCATATTTGAATCCCTTGATAATGATAGATATAACTGAGGTAATCATATCTAATATCTGACAAATGAAGAACTATTTTTAAATTCTGACCTACTGGAAATAAAAATGACGGTCTATACACCATGAATGAATCTTACATGTAGTGTAGTCCCTATCCCCTCTCAACCAAGAATAATGGGTGTCCTAGTAACCCAATTATTAGAAACATTACATAGGAATAAAAATGGCATCCATCTATATGGTTACGCTCCATATATGTTAGACTGCACACTATATACCTCATGGTTTCCTATATGTTGGTAACACACACAATACCATGATATGTAATATGGAAACAACTATAAGAAAAGTATAAAAAATATAGTATTCCTTTAAATGTGATATCAAATTTTCATGGAGATAATTTTTATATGTAAAATTATATCCATTGAATTTGTTTTATGTGTGTCATTCATTTCACAATAAAAACTATTTCATAGGAATAAAAATTAATTATTAAAATAATTTATATTCTTATATTATCTATGAAGTCATATGGTTTCCTCCAAATTAATTTTTTTGCAACATTAATTTTAAATGTATTTAATTTTGTTTAATATTATAGGCGATTTCATGTTATAGTACATTAGATAGATTAATGATAAACTGAATAATTTGTTTCAATTTATAATTCATTGTCTTATTTGATGAATTAATCAAATTAATTGATAACTAGATGAAAAACGTATTCTTGTTTCTAGATGTGTGCATGATCATGATATTCGACCGATCCTTCTATGTGATTGGTTTTTTTTAATTTAATAAGGATAAATTTTTATTGATGTTGTATAAGTCTTCTGGTCTTTATTATTATATAAGGGTATGCCTGATCATGTTTTACATTATGTAAACTCATATATCCAATCCATTGGATCCCCTAACCTTTATGTGAGTGAAAGGTTATATGTGTATAGAGGTCCCAAATGAGGGGGTGTTGATCAAGTGAATGACTAGAGGTGAAACAAATCATGGAAATAGATAGTCCTAAAAAAGTAATGTTACAACACAAAAAAAGTTACATTTTATGGAGTAATAACCCCTATGTTATATGTTTAATATATCATCCTCTAAATAAACTAATATTTAGAGAATATTGTGATCATTCTGGTTATATTTTTATTTTACTCAGCTATATCCTTAATTATTAATGTTTCAGAATGTATAATGATCACATAATAAATGAAATAACAATAATTCAAGATAGAATAATATTTAATCGCATTATGCATAAATGTATTATCATGTATGGTTAATCAATAAAGTTAAATACACTTAATATTAACAAGGCATGGGGAAAAGATAAAATTATATTTATTCATAAGGTTATAAATACCTCCCCTAAAAAATTAATTTGTTATTACCTTATATTAATTATGTTAGAAATGAACTCATAGTTCAATGTTCTAGACCAATACATGATGGGGTGATTTCAATTATCATGGACATATTATCATAATGATCCGTGTTTATATAACATATTTTACATTAATGATTGAATTACTATGTAGGACATGCTATAACTATATTGAAATGGTTGACGAAATCATTATAAAAGGATTTTAGGATTGGGGAGTATACTCAATGGATCAAGGAACAACATGTTAATGTACATTGGATTCTTGGATGACCTAAAACATTTCAGGTTACATTTCATTGCCATGATAGGCTTATGAAAATTGAAATATGGATCCTTTACACTAAAATATCTATGCGACTTGATATTTAAAAATTAAAAATGAAGACTATTGTGATTTAAAAATATTATTGGAGATTAATTGAAGATAATTAAATATATATTTATTATTTCTTTAATCAAATTTAGTACTAATTATTTTCTCTTAGTATGTAGAAATAAAAAATTAAATTACATTTATGATATCACGATGATACATACAAGAAAAGGATATCATTCTCCATCATTATTAATTTCCATGAATGGAATAGGTGCATATAAATTATACTATGCCACAAAAAAAATATAAATGCTAGAAACCCCACACCGTAAGTTAATTTCCAAATATGCAAATGTGGAAGAAATATCTCTCTATTTAAAAATGTGGATGTCATTATGGATGTCAAATATTTTATGATATTCATCATGACTAATGATCTTGTAATGAAATATGGTGATATTGATGTGTATATAATCATTAACCACCTTAAATTTCACTATATGGAAATGATGGGATTAGAGAGATAAGAGATCTATAATGAACCATTCATAGGAAATTTTAGAAAGACAATGACAGATGGGGAACGTGTAGTATAGATGAATGGCTATATTGACTACATGGCCATCTTGGATTTTTAATCCCCAATGATATGTGAACATATCCCATTCAATCTTCACTACCTAAAAACACATTTTGATTTATTATGAATTATAATATGAGTAGTACTGATAGGTGACTGCCATAAATTCTTATACATATTCTCCATTTTGATAAAGGCATGGGGAATTAAAAACCCATCATGCATATAGATAATAAGAAGAGTAATAATAATGAAAAGGGCACAATGAACCATTCAGAGTCTATGGATACATAGAACTTTCATCCCATAAATTATATATATATATATATATATATATTAGGAAGGTAGCATGATGGGGTATGTTATTCATGTGATAAAAAGGGCCACTAAAAAAATAATTTCAACAATCCAAATAAGAAATAAGAATCTTCAGGTGTGTTAATTATCAATTATAATCATTCTATATCTATATTTTTTTATTAGATACCATATGTGGTGTCATAATTGTATCCATATACATAAACCAGTTAGATTTAAAATTTCATTAAGAGATGAGGTTGATATACCAGCAGTCGATGGAGTGAGGTTTGAATCTCTTATCATTGAAGACAACCATTTAACATTGATGACATGATTGATTTGGGTTTCATAGAATTGTTATTATGTGCCTATTTTTATAATTAACATTTCTTATGATTCTTTCATTGATATAGATGGAAAAATTATCATATTTCAAAAAAAAATTACTTTTATATAGTTACTATTTAATGGAATGTACTAGTTAAATATTGTTCATTATGTGTTAAATTATTTAAAAAATTATTAAAATTTTATAATTAATATAAAATGCATCACATAAATGAATCCCAGTTGTGGAATCACTGTCTTGATCACATAAAAATTGCATAAAAATGACTATCAGGATTGTTATTTAAACTCTTTTCAGGTAAATCCACTTGAATAATGTCATTCTAGTTTACAAGGAAAAAGGACCAAACCCTCACTGGGTTATTAAGGTGAAAGTGCCACTCATCATCTAGAAATGATACAAACCGATGTTTGTGGAACTTTTAAAGTTGAAACTATAGGTGGACTTTCAAACATGATTACTTTCTCTAATGAATTGGGAATCAATGGATATATCTAACTGATGATTTATAATTATATAACCTTTGAGGAGTTCAAATATTTCATTAAATAGGGTGAAAATTATATTGAAAGTAAGACAATTATTCTGTAATTATAACATGGTAGGGAATATTATATCCTTAACCATATCAATTTTTTATGCTAGAATGGGATTTTACCAAAAATTACTCCACCTTATAAACCACAGTTAAATGGGGACAGTAAAAAGGAAAATATTAACTGTTGGGTCATTATTTGGGTGATGATGAGTCATACAAGTTCTCAGAATTACTTTTTTGTATATACATTATAGAAAATATTATAATTACTAAATTGAGTAACAACATCTTGAAAGGTCCAACCATACAGGTTTAAATCTTATTCTAATTATTATCCCTCACTTTATATGATTAACAGTAACATTTAGAGACACATGATCTCTAATTTCAAACTCCATAGGCCTCCTCCTATGATCAATATAATATTTCTTGATGATCCTATGATGTTTCATGCCCTCATGTACCACTTAAACCACAATTTCCAAAATTGATATTAGTTTAAGATCACGAATTACTGAATCTATGACCCTAGTCTAGAAAAAGAGAGAATAAAATGGTTGAATTACAAATATTCAAATAGTTCCAATCCAATGTTTGAGTGAAAACTATTGTTGTATGAAAAATGAACCTGGGGAAGGTTCCACATCCACTAACATCCAAAAAATGAGGAAATAAGGAAGAAACGTGTATTTGATTATATAAATTTAACATTGTTTGACTGTTTATCTATGAATGAATGTTTTTAAAAAGGAATAAATGAAGGTTAAATTTATAATATAGCCTTATCCACACACTATAGGTAATATAATGATCATGATAAGAACTGATTTTCCTTGGGAATCCATGGAGTCTCATTATCTCTTCAAGGTATGGCCTAAAAAAACTCTATTGAGTTCAAAACACAGATGAATATGAAGTGGTATGACTTCATAAATTTATTTGATATTACTCATATAGCATAATGGAATCTCTGATATAGATGTATTTTAATAAAAATGTTCATCGATATTTTCTCCTACTTCCACTGGGGAATATCTAATAGATGGAGAAAACCACTGGGAACATGGTGCTTGTCCATCACCTATGGGCAGACCAAATATCATGAAAAAAACTAGGAAACAACATTTTTCAAACTATTCATCCAAAACTAACATCTCAAATATTTTAACATCATTATATGGACTAGATATACATATAAAATGAAAATATATAGAACTCTAAAGAAACATCTTATGCATCACTAATCTAACAAAGAACATTACCTGAAACAATACTCAATGATGACCATCCAAAAGACAACCCCTAGGGGAATATTTAAAAAACTAATCCTCTCTAGAAGAAAACCTTAGATTCACCCAACTAGGGATCTTTCAATTTCTATATTAAATATGACTACACATTCATCTGGAAAATACAATATATTAACATCGTTCTAAATTGAACACATAAAAATAATTTGTTACATAAATCCTTCAATTTATACAACATTGATTATAGAGTGGTCTATTGTCTCTGGGGATTAGGAACATTATATAACAACATAAATCATATAAATCAACAACTTATTGAAAACTTCCTTTACATTCCAACTACATTCCCTAATACTTTTCATTGCATAGGATAACCTAAAGACATGCATAAGAAATGGGTGAGCTATAAATCCCAGTAATAGAATAAACATGGAATAACAATAGGAATACAATTCATGTTATTCAATAGACATATCAATGGTTCACAAGAAAACACAAACATAATGGCATGATAATGAATGTTAATCATAACATGGAAATGTGGAAACAAAAATTAACCTGGAATTAGAAAGAGCCAAGGCTCATTACACATGGAGCATGAGTAAACCCTCTTTTCACATGAATCATGAGAAAACAATCATTGGATTTTAATTATCTTTAGTCAAAAGTCATTTGCCATGATGTATTGGGATACAGTACTTTACCCAATGCGTTGGAGCTCTATTAGGGTGCACCCTTCTTAAACATTTCCTTCCATGCATAACTGTATAACATGGATCATACAACATGGATTCATTAAATAATATTATTTACACCATGATAAATGAATTTTTAATTCCTACATGGAACTCCATAATCAATAAGTAAATGTGCGTAAAGGTGAATACCCATGATTGAGAAATTGACACAGTATTCACTACATAATGACTTCGTCTTGGAAAAATGTGGTGCAATATCGGTGTCATAACGGTGTGACATAAGAATTCATAAGAATGGTTGATGAGTGAGAAAGTGGTGTATCATCATATTTACATGAAATGGGCAGTAAGGGTGTCATATAGATACATTGTAACATCCCGACCCGGCACACCACTAAATGGGAGGTCGGACCAGTCGCCACATGACCTCAAGCGTGCCTCCCCGTATGCCAGAGGCTGCCGACTAGAAGCGAGGGTCTAAGGATATTCAGTGGGGAGACTATACCATCATTTTAGTGTTCAAAAATAGAAAAAGGCAATAAATAGCAGAAACGATATAATAAATGAATAAGAAGCAGAAAGAAGCTTTTATAAATCTTGTACAAAACAAATGGCCAACACCAAATTATACAGCGGATGCATGAATTACGTGGTAATGATACAAAAGTAGAAAACATTTAACAAAACAACATGATTTACATTTTAATTCATAAATAAATAAATAATGACTCAAATCCCCAAGGGCGATCCCCCCGAGCATCTCGAGCCACCGCTCAGTCCTGTGCTCCTAACTCCCATGAAAATGAAAATAGTGTAGTCCTGCAATCAAATAGAATCTACTCGGATACCCAATGCAATGGCGGCCCGAGTAGGGTGTGAGATATAAATCTCAGAAGGTCAGGACGACCGGTGTCTACCCCAAACCAGACAATTAATGAATAACTTATAACATGTGAAGGCATTCATAAATTAAGTAAATGGTACTATGTAACTATATACCCAAGTACCTGCTTCAGCCCTCAGCTGGTGTATGAACCTGCATTGTACATTTTTCGTGCATACTCAATGTTCATTACATATTCATTCATCGGTTATTAATTATTCCAATCTTAATAAATTATGATGGTCTTGAGATTCGGCCTACACCCATCATCTCCCATATAAATCACTCACCACAGATGTCTCAAAAGACCATCTAGGAAATCAAAGTAAAGACTAATTTCTAGCTTGTGCTTTGGCTTGGATAACACGTCATAAGTTATTCAATTCATCATTTCATATACTAACTCTGAACCCGCCCACTAAAAGTGGTTCACCCAAATCATAAATATGTATGAAACCTTCCTCATAAACTATTCACAAATCATCATGTCTCAAAAGCCTTCATTAACCATTAACTCATTTCATGCACAAACAATTGGACCCACAGTCCAATGTTAATTAATGGGTGTAGAACATCATGTCTATCACCCTCATGAGTATTTGGAGTGTTAGTAATTATCTCACAACACATGGGTATTTGGAGCATTAGTCCCTGACCCATAAATGAAAATTTTCTTGCAAGCGGGGTGTAGAACGCCATTTCTAGCACCCCGTGAGTATTTGGAGCTTCAGTCCTTGTCTCACAACCCATTTATCAATCATACGTATATATTTATCGTTGGTGTGGAACACCATGTCTATCACCCCATGAGTATTTGGAGCTTCATTCCTTGTCTCACAACCCGTTTATCAATCATACATATATATTTATCATTTGTGTAGAACACCATGTCTAACACCAAAAAACCATCCATTAATTAATTCATAAATTAATTAATCCAATCCGTTAATTAATTCAACAACTAATTAACAACATAAATTTCCCATCAAAAGTCAACCCATAATTAACAATTCAACATCTCAATAGTAAATAATTAATTAACAATTAATTGTTCTTAGAAAGACAAATAAATAATTAACTCAACATTTAATAATCCAAATTCAATAACAAGTCTGAACCCATCCACTCAAACATTGATTCGTCCAGGACTTTAACAATTTACAAGAACATCATAATCATCACAAAACATGCTGAACCAGCCCATATATTTAGAAACCATCTCACGCATCATCTCATAATATAGAACAACTCCATCCAAGACAACTTTATGAATGGAAATCTAAAAATTATAAAAAAGTACCATTGGCCAACAGTCGAAACAAACAATCAATTCACAATCTTAATTTAATGCATGAAAATTAATTAATTCAAAAATTAATAAATTAAATATTATCTCTTAAACCAATCATAAATTAATTAACCATTTAACATTTAACATGTAATAGTTAATACATACATTAATTATTACCTATTTCCAATTTATACTTTGAACATGTGAAATATTCAATATTCCCAATCATTATTAAAAGCCACAAATTTTATTCCAACTCATGACTTGATAATTAATTCTACAATTAATTACTCTATTATACACTCTTCCCATTCAAATCATTTAACTGTTTAATCGTATCACTTTAACCAATTTAGAAAAACATTATTAAAAACAACACAAGTTCAAGCCCTTATTAATCTCACGTGGGCGACATCATTTAACAACATCAAAAGTGTCATGCATCGACATATCATAATCAAGGAAACATACCATATCAATTTATTTATAGAAGCTATTATTTTTAAAATAAAGTGTTAAGGATTTGAGACCCAGCCTCAGGGTAGGACCATTTTAAATATGAAGCTCTTTAATGTACTTGGCAGCAACTAGTCGACAAGTTGTCTGTAATCCCATGTGCACACACCTTTATATATATATATATATATATATATATATATATATATATATATATATCTGTGCGCGTTGTTTACATTGATCAAAGAAAATTACGTATATTAAACTTGTAACTAAAATCAAAGTTTTAATGAACAACACCCCTCTATCTTGGTACCAGGAACTCATAAAAAAATTAGCATGCCTTAATATAACTGGTGCAAAACCAAAACTTGGGTTTAGAAACTAACCTGAACCAATGGCGACAAGAAAAATCGAGAACATCCACCTCGCCCTTGGCGGAAGATGTTAGATTAAGGACAAATGGGTCCCGAGTCAACATTCACATATTCTAGAAATAGAGGAATGAAATGATCAGATTAAACCCGAACCTTTGGGATTTAGCTGAGAAAACAAGGCGAGAGAGAGGAGTCAAATGATCGATGTGAATCACCAGTTATACGCAGACAAGATCAACTTGATGAGGAAGACAAGATTCTTGAAGTGTCTGAGGGGAATCGTCGTGCACAATGTGGAATCCGGGAGAGGGGTGGTGCGCCTCTAGGTATTGCCCAGAGGGGGGTTTTTCCACAGTGGTCACAAGCTTTAGGAGCTTCACCCGGGTGTCATGATGCTTCAGGGAGGGTCTCTTGGGGGTTCGCATGCCTCTTGGTCACACCACGGGAAGGAGATCACACCGAGGAGGGAGCATGGAGTGAGGAATGGGCCGCATCATGGGGTGCACTGCTGCGTGCGTGTTACACCATGTGCGTAGGGAGGAAGAAGAGGGGAATTCGATTCCCTTTATTTTCTTTTTCAAACCCCTAAATTAATTGCTATTAATAATATTTATTATTAAACTCCCAATAATAATACTACCATTAATGCGATAATAATAATAATAAAAGATAATAATAATACTCATTTTATTATTATTATTATACACATTAAACACTTATCTAAAAAGTAAAAAACACCCTAATTAATCCCTTTTAAAGGAAACGTTTCATTTGACAAAATAAACTCCCCTTTACTCCTCAATTAAATTAAAATATCATTGATTTCAAATTAATAAAAAAAACTCCTTTCCCACAATTAATAAAATTCGTTTTTCATTGAATTTAATTAATTAACAAAATAATAATATTAATAATTTAATCAAAATTATTATTATCATTAAAACTTTCATTTTTTAAAAAATTTCAACCAAAACTCCCCAATTCCTTACTATAATTATTTATAATAATAATATCTATAATGATAAAAAATTATGACATTCGTAAAACCATAATAATAAAAATATAATTACTATTACTCAAACCTTTGATATAACCCAACAAATATATTAAATAACCACACTCCTTCATTAAATTCGAAACTGCTTATTTAATTAAGAATTTCATCGAGATACCCAACAGCTTCATTAAATTCAGCTAAATATTACACCTCATTAAATAAAAACAGAACTATGAAAAACCGCAAAATTAAATTGTATAAAAAGAAACAATAAAACACCCATTTTAATTATGTCCAACCTCTCCATTTAAATCCACATTAATTATCCAATTTGTTTTTAAACTTCAATTATTATTATTGTAATAAATGTTTCATAATTAATTATAAAACTCCATATTGATCATTAAATTCTTTTAACATTTATTTAACTAAGTAACCACAAAATAATAATAACATCATCATTATTATTATTCAAAAATTCTTTTATTTAAAAACCCAAACCCCCAATTTATTACAATATCATTACTATGATAAAAATATCTACCCATAACCCCTTATTTAATTAAAACATTCTTTAAGATGCTCAAAATCCACATTTAATTCTTATAAATGATACACTCCTTTAACATGAAATTAAAATCTCAAAGTATCAAAATAATTTATGACTCTGTAATAATAACAATGAAATTATTATTATCACATTCTACTATTTAATAAAAACTGGTCCTTTAATAATTCTGAAACTCTTCATTTAAATAAAATGGTTCTTTGATAAACCCAAAATCCACGTCAATACCTTCAACTGCAATTTAATTTATTCTTTAACATTCAATATATTTAACAACCACAATAATAATAATAATAACTATATTATTATTATTATTATTATTATTATTATTATTACTTTATTTAAATTAATACAAAACACTCATATAATAATATTTAATTAAAAATAATAATAATAATAATTTATTAAATAATATAAACTTCACAAGTTGGACCACAACCATGCACAGCCCATACAGATCCATTAAAGTGGATTATTCCAGATCCGATGCAATAGAGACTCATCGGGACACTGGCTAAAATTTTTCGGGTAATTACGTAATTCCAGAAATGACACTATTTGGTGTTCCAACACTTAGAATAAAATTCCAGAGCTCAGTTTAAAAAAAATTAACCGTTGAAAAATCGAAAAAAAAAATCGAAAAAATTCGTATTTTAACCCGATTCAAAACCACGATACTTTACAATATACCCACCTTAAAAACTTCTCGTCACCGAGAATCCATCAGGAACTGCTACTAAATCAACAGACCTACCAAGGTCATTTAAAAAGACCAGTCAAAAAAATAATACCAGAAAACTCTGTTCTAAAAGCTGGACATCACCTACCGACACGTTAATCATAAATGATGCAACAATACACACCTTAGAATTTTCCTTGGCATCTGAAGAAAAGATTAGCCGCTCACCAACGCCTGTTTTTAGAATACATTAATACATGTTTGTGACATTCCTCGAACCATTTTCACCACATCAATCATTGATCATAAAAATCCGTAACATAAACTTATCAGTATGCCAAAACAACTGAGTCCCAAGAAGTCCTCCTAAGAAGTGGGAGTAACGTACTCTAATAGTCTTGAACATTCAATGGGTACTACCTACCGCGGGTTATCCCCTTACGAAACATAAACATTGACCCTATCTCTTGGTCATGAAAAACCGAAATCACAAGGTTCAAGAAAACTCCTTTTTCATTTAGGAATTTTAATTAATTCATTTCAACCATTTAACATTTGAATGAATTTCAACATACACACAAGTACATATTCACAACAAGTCACTTGGTTTTCAAAACAACAACCTACGGAAAAAAATATACATGTCATCACAAACATACTATTTAATCATCATTCAATGTTATTCAAATATAAATAGGAAATTTAGCATCTAATTTCCTTTTACAGAAAAGGCGACCTCCAAAGTTCTCATTTATTCAATCTGGGATCTTCCAAAAGCAACCCAACAATAGTTCAGTATAATCAAAACACAACAGCTTTACATTTATAACCATTTTGAAACATATTATGGTTGTATAGGGTTCAAACACATGGGTGGCCATATACCAATCGATAAGGCTCCCATACACCATATCGCTGGAATTTGGATCCCATTTATCACAATAAACATTTATTTAACATTTTATCTTTAGCACCCCTTTTACATATCCAAAACATCTCTAACATGTTAGCATAAGCTGTAACACAACAACATTCAATAATACAGAAGCATGGCACAACAACAAAACATGCCAATAACTGAAACAATATGGAATATAATCACTCATGCATGTTAAATCTATTACCGGAACAAGGTATCTAGATAGGCATGGTAAAACAGATCAAAACATGGCATTGCACCCAAGGAACACAATCCAAATTAGCAGGAATCCTACTAATGCAACTACATGGCATGTCATATGCATGACATATGAATCTCTAAGTGACTAAGATGATGCATGTACGAAACATCCTTTCCATATCAATCCAAGACAATTATTTTTCAAAATTATCAAAATCATTAAACTGCAGAAAATACACTAGTCCCTAAAGGTGAAATCATATCAATTGTAACCTATAATAGTACAAAAATCAATTCCCATCCCTCGACACTCTGTAATTTCCCGTACATGAGGTGATCTGTCCCAAGCACGTCTATTAACCCAAGCGCCGAGACATTCCTAGTCTCCTATCTACAAACCCCAAAACAGAAAGACAAAGGAAAAGAAATAAAACATAAACCTCTGATACAACTTTGTAACATCCTGACCCAGCTCACCACTAAACTGGAGGCCAGACCGGTCACTACTTGACCTCAAGAATGCCTCCTCGAATGCTAGAGGTTGCTGACTAGTAGTGAGGGTCTAAGGATAGTCAGTGGGGAGAGTATAACCTCATTTTAGTGTTCAAAAATAGAAAAATTAAATAAATAGCGTAAACGGTATAATATATGAATGAGCAGCAGAAAGCAGATTTTATAAATCTTTTAAAAAACAAATGTCCAACGCCAAATTGTACAGCGGATGCATGCATGACATAGCAATGATACAAAAGTAGAAAACAATGAACAAAACATCATGATTTACATTTCAATGCATGAATAAATAAATAATGATGCAAATTCCCTAGGGAGATCTCCCTGAGCATCCCGAGCCTCCGCTCGGTCCTCTTCTCATAACTACTATGTAAATGGAAACAGCATAGTCCTTCAACCAAATAGAATCAACTCGTGCTCCCAGTGCAATGGCAGCCCGAGTAGGGTGTGAGATATAAATCTCAGTAGGTCGGGACCACCGGTTTCTACCCCAAACCAGACATTTAATATATAACATATAACATGTGAAGGAATGAATAAATTTAGTAAATGTTACAATGTAACTATATACCCAAGTACCTACTTAAGACCTCAGCTGGTGTCTGAACCTGCAATATACATTTGTCATACATACTCAATATTCATTAAATATTCGTTCATCGGTTATTAATTATTCCAATCTTAATAAATTATGATGGTATTGAGATTCGGCCTACACCCAACATCTCCCGTAAAAATCACTCACCACAGATGACTCTAAAGACCATCTAAGTAATCAAAGTAAAGACTAATTCCAAACTTGTGCTTTGTCTTGGATAACGTGTCATAAGTTATTAAATTGAACATTTCATATACTAAGTCTGTGCCCTCCCACTAAAAGTGTTTCACCCAAATCATAAATAAGTCTAAAACCTTCTTCATTAACCATTCACAAATCATCATGTCTCAAAATCCTTCATTAACCATTAACTCATTTCATGCACGAACAATTGGACCCACAGTCCAATGTTAATTAATGGGTGTAGAACATCATTTCTAGCACCCTCATGAGTATTTTGAGCGTCAGTCCTTGTCTCACAACCAATGGGTATTTGGAGAATCAGTCCCTGACCCATAAAAGAATATTTTCTTGCAAGATGGTTGTAGAACACCATGTCTAGTACCCCGTGAGTATTTGGAACTTCAGTCCTTGTCTCACAACCCATTAATCAATCATACGTATATATTTATCATTGGTGTAAAACACCATGTCTATCACCCCATGAGTATTTGTAGATTCAGTCCTTATCTCACAACCTGTTTATCAATCATACATATATATTTATCGTTGGTGTAGAACACCATGTCTAGCACCCCAAACCCATCCATTAATTAATTCATAAATTAATTGATCCAATCCAATAATTAATTCCACAACTAATTAACAACATAAATAGCCTGTCAAAAGTCAACCCTTAATTAACCATTCAACATCTCAATAGTAAATAATTAATTAATAATTAATTGTTCTAGGGAGAAAAATAAATAATTAACTCAAAATTTAATTATCCAAATTAGTTAACAATTCTGAACCCGTCCACTCAAACAGTGATTCATCCAGGACTATAACAATTTACATGCACATCATAATCATCACAAAACATACTGAACAAGCCCATATATTTAGTAACCATCTCACGCATCATCTCATAATATAGAACAACTCCATACAATGCAACTTTATGAATGGAAATCTAACAAGTATCAAAAAGTACCCTTAGCCAATAGTCGTAACAAAAAAACAATTCAAAATCTTAATTTAATGCCTGAAAACTAATTAATTTACAAATTAATTAATTAAATATTATCTCTTAAACCAATCTTAAATTAATTAACCATTTAACATTTAACTTGTAATAGTTAATACATCAATTAATTATTACCAATTTTCAATTTATACTTTTGAACATGTGAAATATTCAATATTCCCAATCATCATTAAAAGCCACAAATTTTATTCCAACTCATGACTTCATAATTAATTCTACAATTAATTTCCTTTTTATACATTCTTCCCATTAAAATCAATTAACTGTTTAATCATATCACTTTAACCAAATTAGAAAAACATGCTTAAAAACAACACAAGTCCAAGCCCTCATTTATCTTACGTGGGCGACATCATTTAATAACTTCAAAAGTGTCATGCATCGACATATCATAATAAAGGAAACTTACATTCTCAATTTATTTAAATAAACTATTATTATTAAAATAGAGTTTTAAGGATTTGAGACCCTACCTCGGGGCGACACCATTTTAAATCCAAATCACTTAAATGTACTTGGTAGCAACTAGTCCACAACTCATCCATAATCGCACGTGAACACACCTTTATAAATATATATATATATATATATATATATATATCTGTGCGCGTTGTCTACATTCATCAACGAAAATTATATATATTAAACCGGTAACTAGAATCAAAGTTGTAATGAACAACACACCTCTAACATGGTAAGAGGAACTCATAAAAAATTAGCATGCCTTAATATAACCGGTGAAAAACCAAACCGTGGGTTTAGAAACTAACCTGAACCAATGGAAACGAGACAAATAGAGACCATTAGCATCGCCCTTGGTGGTAGATGTCCGGTTATGGACCAATGTGTCCTGAGTCAACATTCACATATTCTAAAAATAGAGGAATTCAACGATCATATTAAACCCGAACCATTGGGTTTTAGATGTGAAAATAAGGAGAGAAAGAGGAGTAAAATGATCAATGTGAATCAACAGTTACACGCAGATGGAATCACCTTGATGAGGAAGACAAGATTTGTGAAGAGTCTGAGGGGAATCGGCGTGTGCAAAGTGGAGTCTGGGAGAGAGGTGGTGCGCCTCTAGGTATTTCCCTATGGGGGGTTGTGCCACGGTGGTCGCGCACTTCAGGAGCTCTTCCTAGGTGTCACGCTGTTGTAGGGAGGGTCTCTCAGGGGTTTGCGTGCCTCTTGGTCACACCACAGGAAGGAGCTCACACCAAGAAGGGAGCATGGAAGAAGGGGTAGCATCATGGGGTGCACTGCTATGTGCATGTAGCACCTTGTGCGTATGGAGGAAGAAGAGGGGAATTCGATTCCCTTTATTTTCTTTTTCAAACCCCTAAATTAATTGCCATTAATAATAGTTATTATTAAACACCCAATAATTATACTACCATTAATGCGATAATAATAATAATAGAATATAATAATAATACTCATTTTTTATTATTATTATACACATTAAACACTTATCTAAAAAGTAAAAATCTCCCTAATTAATCCTTCTTAAATGAAATGTTCCATTTGAGAAAATAATCTCCCCTTTACTCCTCAATTAAATTAAAATCTCTTTGATTTCAATGTAATAAAAAAATTCCTTTCCCACAATTAATAAAATTCATTTTTTATTGAATTTAATTAATTAACAAAATAATAATATTAATAATTAAATCATTATTATTATTATTATTAAAACATTCAATTTAAAAAAATCTACCAAACCTCCCCAATTCATTACTATTATTATTTATAATAATAATATCCATAATGATCAATATCTATGACACTTTGTAAAACCATAATAATAAAAATATAATTATTATTACTCAAACCATTGATATAAACTAGAAACTCTATTAAATAACCACACTCCTTCATTAAATTCGAAACTAATTATTTCATTAAGTGTTTCATCGAGATAACCAACAGCGTAATTAAATTCACCTAAATATTAAACCCCATTAAATAAAAATAGAACTTTGACAAACTCCATAATTAAATTGTATTAAAAGAAACAATAAAACACCCATTTTAATTATGTCCAACCTCCCCATTTAAATCCACATTAATTATCCAATTCGTTTTTAACCTTCATTTATTATTATTGAAATGAATGTTTCATAATTAATTGTAAAACTCCATATTGATCATTAATTTCTTTTAACATTTATTTAAATAAGTAACCACAAAATAATAATAACATCATTATTATTATTATTCAAACATTCATTTATTAAAAAACCCAAACCCCCAATTTATTACAATATCATTAATATGATAAAAACTCCAACCCATGACCCCTCATTTAATTAAAAGTTTCTTTAAGAAGCTCAAAATCCAAATTTAATTCTCATAAATGATACACTCCTTTAACATGAAATTAAAATATCAAAGTATCAAAATAATTTATGACTCCTTAATAATAACAATGACATTATTATTATTAGCTCATTCATGCATTTAATAAAAAATGGTCCTTTAATAATTCTGAAACTTTTCATTTTAATAAAACGGTTCTTTGATAAACCCAAAAGCCATGTCAATTCCTTCAACTACAATTTAATTAATTCTTTAAAATTCAGTAAATTTAACAACCACAATAATAGTAATAATAAATTTATTACTATTATTATTTAAACATTATTTTAATTAATACAAAACTATCATATATTCATATTTAATTAAAAATAATAATAATAATAATTTATTAAATAAGATAAACTGCACCAGTTGGACCGTAACCATGCGCTTCCCATGCAGATCCATTAAAGTGGATTTTTCCAGATCTGGTGCACTCGACACTCTTCAGGACACCCGCTAAAATTTATCGGGTAATTACGCAATTCCAGAAACGACACCATTAGGTGTTCCAATACTCGGAATAAAATCCAGATCTTAGTTTAACAAAAATTAAATGTTGATAAATCGAAAAAAAATCGAAAACATTTTTATTTTAACCCGATTCAAAAACACGGGACTTTACATACATGTACCAATAATTTTAAAGGAATTTAGATTCAGGATACAAAATAGTTTCTTGAATGTAAATGAGGAGACCTAAATTCTTTATGGAATTTTGGCATGGTAACATGTGTCCATGGGAGGCATTTAATGAAAGAGAAAAGAGTATCTCATCATTATATCATAAATAGGGAAGTATGGGTGAGGTTTTATTTCATACCCCAAAATTTATAATTTAAAACAAAATGGCATTACAATATTATGAACCATTGATAAAAAGAGGATGGTAGGAATCCATTACATTGAAGTGTGACCCTAAAGGCATGGAGGAGGATTGAGAAAGGCTTATTGGGAGAATGGGGCGCCTTGGGAGGATTCTAGATAGAGGGTGGAAGAAGGTGGATGAACTCCACATGCTTTGAGTAAAGAAGAATTTGGATCTTCAATTGGTTTATATAGGAAAAGAGAAGGAATAGTTTATTATTTAGTCTTGTGACACCTCTCATTAAACTAATCAAAACCAAAACCCAGCCCCTGGTTTTTCCCATGGTTTTTGAAAAATGAGAGTTGAAACCAATACATTATGAGGTCGATTTCTTAATATCCTAAAACAACATGGTTTCATATGTAGAGGTGACTCACAATCTCAAGGAATAATAATTAAAAAAAACAAAATGTTTTATAAGTCTTTAAATGTTCATTAAAACATTGTAAAATAAATAAAACAAACCCAAAATCACATTATTTTAATGTTAAAACAAATATTGGCGGAACATAATGTCTATAGTATTATATCAAATCACTATTTGGTCATTATGATGTAATAAAACACATTATATATTTAAACGGTATTTATTTTATTTCCAAAAATTCAAATGACTATGAAAATGATGAAAAATTTACCATTGGATAATTTCAATGTCCAGATTCAAAAAACAATAATCATTTTTTGTAAATAATTTTCTAAATATTTTAATTTTTAATTTTAAAATAAAAACAGACATTTATCAAAATTGCATGGGTTTTAACAGAAACAACATTCAAACCTTAATTAAAATTACAATTTCATTCATAAAATTATACGATCACTTATATTTAATAAAATTTAATTTAATAATAATAATAATAATATTTCATTAAACTAATATTTAATTCAAAAATCAATTAATTCATAAAAGTATATTTCTCAGTTGATTATTAACTAAAAATACTATTCATGCTTTAGAAACTATATACAAAGTGACAATTAAAAAATGTACATGAAATATACAAGAATAATTTACATAATCTTAGTTCTAGGTTCTTGTTACATAACACCTTAAAAACCCACATAATTCTTTAGGATAAGGTGTGCGATGGTGACCGACTCTTGGGTTGGCTTGGATAACAATGCTCAAGTGGTAATCTCTATCAACATCCACTTCTCTGGATGATGGTTCTGCTAGAGCATAACGTTTTCAAGCTCATATTGGTCTTGGTAAAGAGCAAAGCACAATGATTCCACCTCCTTTCCATGCTCTTAAAAATGGGTTTTGTATGGGGAAATTCTACAGGATGAGGCCATCACTTCCTTTGTCTGAGTAATTGGATTTCTTAAAGCCCTAAAATTATACTAATCGTGTGATCATTGTTCAACAACTACATTAGAAACAGTTACAATTTTTTACATTATTTTAAAATCCACAACATAAAAACAAATAAGTGCATATCTTTTTCATAACCATAAGAATACATTTAAATGTACAATGTGGTATTTTTTATGGATTTTTTTGGGTCGTTACAATATTTTCCCTTAAGAAAATTTCATCCTAGAAAATTTTTTACATACAAAAAGAGCACTAAAATTTAAACATGACTTGAGGGTTGCATACACAGCACAATTTATCATTCCCCATCAATCATTATCATGCTGATCATGGAGAGTGAGGGTCCATTCAGTGTAATAATATCTCAATGAACATTCAATATCTTCCACTTCCTTAGTCCATATGTAGTCCATGAAACATGGATTATAGAAATGGAAAATATGATGCACTTTTCAAAAAAAAATTGTTTCTAAAATATAGTTTATAAACATCGCCATCTACTAGGTTTTTGTAAAATAGTCCAATAGAGTTAGATTTTAAATTAGTTAAATGGGGTTATTCTAATATACTTTATGTTTTTATAAAATTATTAGAATAAAAAACTATATATTTTTTCTACTTGGAGGTCTCCCTCTTCGACAGATATTCTAAAATCAAATAGTGCATACTACTCTCTGGATAGGGTGAAATATATGAAAATAAACTGATGGTACCTCCCTCTTCTTGAAATGTGGTGGATTTGGGAGCTTAATATTTGATCATAGGTGTGCCATGATCTATTATCATTTCATGGTATGGAGGATTTGTTTGATATGTAGTAGAGCGTCTTTCATGAATGTGGGACATTGGAAAAGTTTTCAATGCTATGCGAGTTTGACATCGCAATAATTATAGCTAGTAATTCCTCAGGAAGGGACATGAGTGTTGAATGAGGTTCTTCCGCTTCAATCTCAAAAAATATCATTTATCTTGCTGATGAATAAAATCAATTTTTTAGTTACCCTCTAGAAATGATAAAATTATGATATTAAACTACATGAAGTCTAGCGATTTATTATTCTATAATGAAATGGAAATTATGAGTAACACATAAAGGGGAACCTAATGACCAAAACAGAAGACTTATAAATAACTTTTATTTTCATAACCTCTAAATCTATAGGATTCAATTTATGTTATCCATGATCTACATTCTAATATATATTCTTATGGGATTTTTTAATACCTTTAATAATGGTTTATATTAATCTTGAGAATATACCAATGCATATCCCCCTATAGTTTCATAACCAAGAGTGTTGTAAGGCTCGTTGTCATGTGCTAGGATACCCCAAGTCAAACCTGATACTCCTTGATGGGGTGTTCACCCTTATGTACATCTGTGCCAGAGCCACCTATACCTGCCCGTATCTATACATGGATGTATTTTATTGATAAACCACTTACCCAATACCCACAAAAAATTAATGATGGTTTTATTATACATTGTCTTGTCTCTAAGGCTTATCCAGAGATTTCTAATCCTAATCCCATAAATAACTAAATGTATCCTCTGATGCCAACTATAGAAACCACGTTCTTTATTATACAATTAAACATAATTTATTACGAAAAACATTCACATGATTCAACAGGGAAGATCGAGAGGTCCAGTGTCTTTGAGGTTTCGGAATAGTACATAACAACTAAATGTATAGAAGAAACATCTTATTGAAAACATACATTACATGACAATAATATTCCCTCATACTTATCATTGGATAGGATAACCTGAGGACATGCATAAGAAAAGGGTGAAAAATAAATCCCAGTAATGGAATAAACATGGAATAACATGAGGAATACAATACATGTTAGGAAATAGGAATACAAATAGAGCATAAGATAAATATGAACATAAAGGAATGATAAATCATTATAAACCTAACATGGAAATGTGGCAACAACACATAACATGGACTTAGCATGAGCCAAGACTCATTGCACGTGGATCATGAATAAACCCTCATTGCACATCAATCACGAGTAATCCCTCATTAAAATTGAATCATAATGATTCAAAACTCATTTCCCATGATGTATCATGATACTATACATTACCCAATGCATATGAGTGAAATCAGAGCCCACCCTTCTTAAACATTTCCTTTCACGCATAAGTCTGCCACATGGATCATACCACATGGATTCATTAAACATAATCATTTATTCTACAAAAACCATAATGTGGAATTCACAAAACGAGACTCTATAATCAATATGTAAATGTTCAAAAAGGATAATACTGTTGATAGTTTAATGGGAATGGTATTCACTCACAATCACTTTGGCGTGGAAAAACGTGGGGCAATTTCAACAGCATAACGGTGTGACATAAGAATTCAAAATATGGTGGATGAGAGAGAAAGTATATTCTCTTTATATGTAAATGAAATGGAATTTATGTGGGGTCATATAGATACATGTCCTAAAAAAATTAATGGAATTTAGATTCATGATACAAATGAATTGCATCAATGTAAATGCAGAGAGAGAAATTTATTATGGAATTTTGGCATGGTAATGGTCATACATGGGAAGAATTTAATTAGAGATAAAGGGTTATATCATCATTAAAACGTAATAAATGATGTTTGGGTGATGTTATAAATCATACCCCAAAATTTATAATTTAAAATAAAATGGAAATAAAATATTAAGAATCATGGATAAAAAGAGAACGGTATGAATACCTTATATAGAATTGTGATTCCAAAGGCTTGGGAAAGGTTTGAGAGAGTTCTCTTGAAATCTTGGGGCGTGTTGGAAGGATAATACAGAGTGGATGGAATAGGTTTTACGAACTACAATGAATTTTAGTGAAGAGGAACTAGGAGCTAGGATGGGTTTATATAGGAATGGGGGAGGAATTTTTTATTATTTATGTTTGGGACACCAAACATTAAACTAATCAAAACCACAAAACAACCCATGGTTTTTGCCTATGGTTTTTGTCAGTGTGGAGTGGAAAAAAATATTTTATAAGAAATATGTCCTAAAGTTATATGATAATAGTTTTTTTTGTGTGGAGGTGAGTCACACTTTCATGGAATACAATTTAAAAATACAAAATGTTTTATCAGTCTTGAGGTTCCACTAATGATTTATAAAATAAATAAAGAAAAATAAAAAATCACATTATATTAATGGTAAAATATATATTGGCAGAACATAATGTTTATAGTATTTTATTTTATCTCTATTGGGTCATTATGATGTCATAAAATACATTATATATTTAAATGGTATTTAATTTTTACCAAAAAATTCAAATGTCTCAGAAAATTATAAAAAATTCCCCATTGGATAATTTCGACGTCCAGATTACAAAAATAAAATTCATTTTATCTAAAAAAATTCTAAATATGTGAATTATTATTTTTAATACAACAAACGACATTTTATAAAAAATTCTTTGGTTTTGACAAAAACAGCTTCCACCCCATAATAAAATTTACAAATCCATTCCAAAAATTATACTATTATTTATATTTAGTTAAAAATATTTAAATAATAATAAATATATTTTATTAAAATATTATTTAATACAATAATCAATTAATTCATCCAAATTTACTACTTAGTTGATTATTAACTGAAAATACTATATGTTCATTAAAAACTATTTAAAAAGTAACAATAATAATAAAATGTATATTCTATATACATAAAAAATGTAAATAATTCTAGTATTATGGTATTGTTACATATACCCTTAAAACACCCACATAATGCCATAGGGTAAGGTGTGTGATGGTGACAGACTCATGTGGTAGCTTAGATAACATTGCTCAGTGGTAATCTATATCAACTTCCACTTCTCTAGTAGGTTTTTCTACTCGAGCTTAACATATTCATGCTCAGCATGGGCTTGGTCAAGAGAAAATCCCAATGATGCCACCACCATTCTGAGATCTGATAAATGAGCTTCGTCTGGGAAAAATTTACTGGATGAGCTCATCACTTCCTTTGTCTGAGTAAATTGGAATTTTTAAAGACCTATATTTATACTAATCAAGTTATCACTTTTCAACAACTATATTAGAAATGGTCACAATTTTAATTGGTATTTTATAATCCAAAACATAAAACCAAATAACTTCATATGTTTTACATAACCATAAAATGAAATTTAAATAGACAAAATGGAATTTTCCTTAATGAATTTTTTGGGTCATTACAGAAAACCTCTACACTCCATTCCCATATCTAGATGCATCACATAAAGATATTCCATCACTATTAGGGAATATAAATATTCCCACTAAAAATATATTCAGGAAATCCTACTCACTGTATTAGCTACAACATTTCCAGTTCTTATTATATATAAAATCGTGAAGTCATAGTCTTGTATAAAATATATCCACCATATATACTTAAAATTTTAGTCACAATGGTTGAATATTGACCCTTGGATCTTATGATCATTGAAACCAAAAAACATTCACTAATTAGGTAATGTCACCACAGATTCAAGGAAAAACTGAATATAACTCAATATAATGGGTTTCATTGTTAATCTTATGGGGATGAAACTGATGATACCTATATGAAATAACTGATATCATTTTCATTAGAAAATATCCCAACCCATAATGACAAATGTTATAGAAACCCATTATGATGAAAAAATACCATAAAACTAACCATCATATTCTTTAGAATATTCAATTATAACTAAAATTGGGCATTCCAATAGAACACATTATCATTCAAGGTCAATACAATTAGAGTAGTCATAATCTTTATGAAACAATCAATTAACCTCTTCTAATATCCTGAGAAGACATAGATGATTATCATCACTCCCAATTCCATGGTGGATTCCCAAGAAACACCTACATTTCTATTTGAATGATCCTTATCCACTCCATAATGGGATAACATATCCCCTAATAAATGAACATCATAATCCTAGAATATATATTTCTACAACATCCCAAAAAACTACAGATAATAAAGAACTCTCGAAACCACAAGCAGAGACTATACATGCTCATTGAAAAACAAAATGTAAACAATAATGTATTTACTGAAAACCACAATGAACACATATTGAAATTTACTAAACACCGTGTTCATCAAAACAATGAACATTGGGGGAATTCGTTTCACACTGCACAAAATCACAGTGAACTCATAATTCCCATAATGACATACAAATGTTGTAATATGGATTTCATAATCTTTCACCGGCATCTAATGATATGCATATTGAAATCTATATTCAAGAACCAACATTAACTGTTTTGATGATAAAATAAATTATCTGTCTACTAAAGGGGATAAGAGTTCATCATTTCCACCTAATTCAGTTAATGATAAGTTATACAAAGCTACAAACATTTCTATGCCTTTTTTCATGAAAAAAACTGGTACAACACAAGGTGACATACTCAGTAAAACAAAACCCAACATCATGAAATAATTATTCTATAAACACAACTCTCTGATCTCAAAATTAGTTATTATATATAATTATTTCCTGATAGTATAAATTATTTATTAAAGATGGATCCCAAACATGATCTCTATTCATGCATGTAATAGAAAAAACCTCCTAAAAAATACATCAGGTAAATATTACATTTCCCTTTGAAACCCCAATAACCAAACATCTGATGAGATCATCAATAGATCAGTTATCTAGGAATAATAGGATGTAAAATGACTTTGACCTGTATGAGGGTATCACTCTCCAATGAACACTTCCTGCTCTCTAGCGGCATTCAAGAACATAGTCTGTCTTCTGAATCAATCAATTTAATCTAGATCTGAATACATTTAATCCATGAAGGTGATGATAAAATATTTCTATATAAATAAACATTGGTAGTTTCCATAATATAGGTGCTACCCATCACTAGATTTTCGTCACTAAATTCTTCATAAAAGTAATATCAACCTCCAACCAATATAGACACTCCATGGTCACTATAATCAATTATAAATAAAGTCCAAATCATTTAAAAAGGTAAAGGATATAATCTATTACGTCACTCTAGAATCAGAAACTAATGAAACCATGTAAAAAACAGAAATAGGGTAAATTAAAACATATCTACTTCACATAGAAATAGAAATGCTAGACAATGATGATGAACGTAAACTAACCCTTGTTATCATTGACCATGATAACAACCACCTCCACAGTTGTGATTTGATTAATGAGTATGAGTATTGTCTCATGGATTTCTTTTGTATTTGAATTCTCCTATATGGTGATCCCAAAATAGAGCACTATACTACCATATCCAAATAAAAAACTAAATCAAAGGAGGATCCTAATGTCAAACAGTTGTCGCACATTGATGTCTTCGAAATTTTGGGCACTCTCATCTATCATG
Source organism: Viscum album (assembly GCA_963277665.1). NCBI lineage: Eukaryota > Viridiplantae > Streptophyta > Magnoliopsida > Santalales > Viscaceae > Viscum > Viscum album. Next base: position 1,359,161,657 of record OY728147.1, on the reverse strand, counting down.
AATTCAACCTTCATAAGAATAATATGTTTCTACTTCTTTGTTATAAGTTTGAGAACTTTCAACCATAGATAAAAAACATGATTTGTTTAGGGACCTACTCCTAGAAGAGCAACAACTCCTCTATCTAGGAAACAGGGAACCACACACCTCAGTACTATATTTTGATGAACCCTATGGACTCCACTATCTTAATGATCATGTTAGGGTGAACATCCTCTCAATGAACTCTACTCTATCCAGAACCTCATGATAATTTGAAAAGATATTTTTTGGACTTTGAACTATATAATTAGTCTCAAATATTCATCAAAATTTCCTTCCATAATCTCCCCATCTATAAATAGCTCTAAATTATATCACATAAGGGTTATGAAAATAATCCCAAACACCTAAACAGTGGAACTCCTCTATCAAATGGTAAGAAACTCCTAGACAATGCAAACTATTATTTCCAAATAAATACACTCCACTCATGAAATTGTATTAGAACTTCTATTATGATTCTTAAACTCATTTTGATCCCTAGGATAAAGAACCACTACTTCCTCAATTACCATCACAGAATAGACTCAAATTATGTAACCCAGTATGATTTCATAGTAAAAACCTAGTTGAATTCTATATAACCCTCCTAAAACCATTAATATTTGACTCAGCCTAAAATTTATCCCTCGTAATTCTATAAAATCAATTTCTGATACACATAGAGAATCTTCCTAGAATTGTTTTTGTAATCATCCTTTACAGTGACCATTTGGCACATCATACTGATAATTTTCAATGTGAACCTGATGATGATTTGATTCTAGATTATTTCCCATAAAATAAAGAAAATTTTAGTCTCTTAAACCTATTATATCGAATACATAAAATTTAATAATTATAGTATAATTTTATTACATATAAGGATAAACCTATGACAAGGTCTACCCATTTCAAACATAAGTAAAAGTAAGAATGTTGTGTGATACCTTCCTAGGCATCTAACCTATAACCAATATCTCTTTGTTTAGTATAGAAATCTTTAATGTTTGTACATCATATCATAGGCATCCTTAAATACCCTTTTCTCACTAGATCACACATGTTCTCATCACTTAATAAGGTTATCTTACACAAGTCCCCTCTCTAGTAGTCCTGAGGATGGTAACAAGAACCATGTGTTTAATAATCACACATGCGGGTGGTATTATCCTCTAATAGAACCTGATAAAATAATAGATAAGAAACATATACCAATAAAAACAAACATAGAGATTTATTAATTTAAATCCCATGTGAATACATGTAATTTCATACATATCTAAAAGAAGTAAATGTTAAAATACACGTACCAAATGGTAAACTCACTAGTGACCTTAAACTCCAAACTGCTCCTAAAAACCAAAGTAAATAATATCCAACCTGATCACCAAAATTCCCTTATTGAATTTAAAATACGTTATATATATGTGGAATGACAATAATAGTATAATTAGTAGGATTATCTCCATATCCTATCATCAAAAAGATTAAAGAATGTATAGTAACTAATAGTTAACAATAGTGCAACTAACTCATCACCTAATAAGTCATATTAATTTCCTAATGTCACAATGGATAAAAATTCAAATTTATTTCTTATAAAAGATAATATAATATCATATCAAAAACAAAGGTACATTGATGATACTCCACCACTTTTTTCCAATAATCCAAAATGTTCCACATCCCAATCTATCTCTCTCAAAATGTATGCCATCCTAGAAACACATTCTCTGTATATCAATATATGCACCTCTTGCATCAAATCATCACATACTCCCATTTAATACCATCATATATTAACTATGTAGTTTCTAGGATCCCCTAAATCCTAAAATACATCAATTATAATTTAGGTTTTATAGCTCAAGACATCACAATAGAAAAACTGAGAAAGGTAGCTCACGTTATATCAACCCATATAAGTTATAAATATAATAATCCTTTGGATAATATTTTTGGAGATACACATTTGTGAAATAGTAACCAGTGATCAAAATCCACTATACAACTATATATATATGGGATTCTAACCACCATAGAAACGTTCACATGAAACTAAAAAAAGGAGTAATCAGGGTCGGATGGGGGAGATAGTCATCCATCATACTATTTCGATGTTAGGGAAAACAACCCCAAGAGTAAATTGTATTTATGTCACAGTAACAGATGTGGATAGGGTCTCTTATGTAATAAAAAAATATAGGATATAATACATCTTACAGCCACACTATCGGATTGACATAGTCCAAATCTCATCTCCAGCTAACATATCTCAGAAACCTTGTAGCATTCATACAAACTATATACCATATAAAAACCAAAATATTTAATTACATACATAAAATTATGGACATCATTTTTATCATATAGATTATTTAATTACTTCATCATTCAATAATTATCAATAATCTTTATTCAAACTTTCATTAAATTAATCCTTAGAGTGATGTCATTTCCCACCACAAATAATCCGAAATTGATTCCAAGGTTTCTCGTGATTCACATCATTCCAACATTCTAGAATAAACAATCCCAATAGGTTATAGAATTATTAAATATTAATATATATTCTATATTTCATGTTACTCTATGAAAACCATTATATTAAACCACCAATATAAATGAAACTCAATGGATCTAGCTACCTTTAGCATTTGGGAAAGGAATGTAGATTACACCAATCCCATCCAAAAACCATTTAAAAATAATATTAATAAATCATAATATTTTATAACATCAATGGATAATCCCATATTTAACCCATTACATACTCCTCACTACCTTCATTAGAAACATCATACATATCTCCATGAATCCCTCCTTCACTTGTATTTTGTGTCGTCACATCATTCGGGACTCACTAACCCATATCACACTATCCATGATAAGATCTTCCATCATAGGCTTATATAACATCCTAAGGTAGTATGAAAAAACATAGTAAATATGGAAACATTTCCCTAAAATAAGTCTTTTAGAGTTCACATGAAAATGGGCAGTCATGGGCCCAAATAGAAGGTATCCCAACATTACAAACAAATGGTACTCTTCTCCAAATGAATTTATATTTATCAAAAAACTGATTTTATTCCCTCATGAATTAACATATTTATTATTCACATCTTACAACTACTATAAACCTAAGTCATTATCTATAACAGCCAATCATTTAAATAAAAAATTTATTAGAGTTTGTATAAAATTTATTTAGATTAAGGAAAAAGAATTCATTAATATTACCAATTAAATAAAACATTAACAATAATTAATGTGATTAATTTTCATCAAATAATTCGAAAATATAATGGAAGAATCAACTCAATTAACCATGCATATTTTCAACCTTTTATCATCAACAAATTAAACCACCATATTAAAAACATCCCTCTTCTTTATTTCTAAAGTTAGTTCCTTAATTAATATCATATTTACATTATTTAACAAATTAATAACCAATATTATTATGTATAGAATCAAAACATTCTAATCAAGAATAATATAGATAATACATTATTTAGTAATGTCATGGTTCCAACATATTTTCTCTAGGATATATTGAGGTGGACCAAGGCTGTTCGGGATGAAATACCCGATAAAACGGCCCAAAAAATCATTCCAAGGGTCTGCCACAGGATGCTCTGTCTTAGAGGTCCCATCCCCACCATGACTGTGTGGGAGATAATATAACTCCTATGAGTTCAATGCCCTCCATGAACAGAAATTGATGGAAAGAACCACAAGTCTGATAAAGCTGCGACCTTTCACAACACAATTTGGATTCACGAGGTGCTTCCAAGCATCACAAAACCCTAGGGCCTATATATATCTGGCCCCTTCCACTTTGACAGTATGACTACCATGACCATTAGCATCTGATCTCCCATTATTCAATGCACATAACGACTACCAAGAAATTTTAAATGTTTCATCCAAGGGACTTGGGAATCATGAGAACCACATTCCCAAATTCCTAGATAACCCCACACATGTTGGGGTTTTATTTCACAAATTCCAATACCCTTCACAATGGAAAAAAGTCCATATGGGGTACTTGAAGCTCCACATAGCATCCAACCATTGAAAAGCACTCTTCTCCTAGCTCTTATAATCAGGACAAGGAAGGATATCCATGCCTTTTTAGTCCCTTTCCTTCCCAAATACATTTTTCACTTTTACAAACCTGAGCTTCATAAGGGACATCCCATCGAGGCCCCCTACTTTAGGAGACCCTCCCATATGAATCCCTCTAGGATTGTAAGTAGCGATTTAATGGTCTCTCATGAGGTATCCTTTATTGAGGTGCCTTACCTCTTTCTATTCTGTATATGTATGCTAATGGATTTTTTATTCTCAACATATCTATGATAAAATTATCCTCGATATCAACCACACATTGACATTGATTCATCTTGGCATTGATGATTCCTTCCCATACACAAGGATTGATGATATTCAGTTATGTAATCCCAAGGGGTAATGATTGAATCCTATCCATTTGTGGTACATGATTTAAATCTCCCTATCACCATTGTCCACAACACAAGAAATTAAACTATGGTCACATCCAATATAATGCATATGGGGTGCCCCGCCTAGAGAATTTTCTACACTCACTCATATACCTGGTTGTGAGATCATGGTCATATTGAATGAGATCCTTACTAAATTCAATGATGTAATCTATGTAAATATCACATGCATAATCCTTACATTATCTCACATCGATTCTTCATTGACAATAAGAGTGATTGGTCTAATGCATCCACATATTTCTCGCACCGAGTAAGAATAACAAGGGATAAGAGGTTAGTAACGACTAGGAAATCCATAAATCCCCAAATGGTAATCCACAATGGATTCATTCATAATCTTCATATTTGAACATTCCATTCTAACACATATTCCCCAACATGTCCCATCCAACATGCATCCTATTTTGTATTAAACCCCAATCATGTTCCATGGGAATCTTCTAAGAAAATTCTCAGTCATATGCTCCACTTCCATTGGGCTAAATATTTATGTGTAATACACAATGGTCCCATTCTGCAACTCTATAAACATTGATTCTCAGTTAACAATGATATGTAGAATAACACCTTGAGGTTTAAGACTAACATCTCGTAAATTCCAAAAATTACCTCAATTTCACCCTCTTCTTCAATATAAATCATAATCATAATGAAAACTCCACATCCCAGTGAGATCATGTCAACCATCTGGGAAATTTAAATACATAATTACAATCCATCGTTGCAACACCAAGTTTCACCAGAGTATCTCCAATGGGTAATATCCACTCCATCTATCAAACTACATGGGTTTTGATCCTTGTGTTAAAAACATGGTCTGTAGTATGGCTCTTTGAAGTCAAAAAATTACCAAGGGTAAATATGGGCTTACACCTCATTGGGGTGAACCACTATGATCCACCCTCAATGGTGTCTTGGTCATCCTTCATGGTGTGAAACCTTCCCATTATAGGACACACCACCCTAGGTCGACCCTCTTTGGGAGTTATGACCCATTCATCTTGTAAACATGTTTGTTCTCCAAATAGTTGTGAACCACGTTGATTAACCCTCAGTAATGCCCAGATCATCCTTTAAGATTTGAATCCTTTCTTTATGGGGCACACCACCATGGTTCCCCTATCATATGACATTCTGATATATCCACCTAGTAAAACATCATGGTCCTACCTTCTTCCAATGTAACTCTCCAACCCCTCCATCATGAATTTTTATCATCCTATCTCATCTCCATAAGATGTTAAAATCATGACCTACATAATGATAAACATGGGACTCATGAGGAAAAAATCATAAGACATGACTCTACCATAAGACACCTCATGACTGGCATGGGATTCCTCAGATTCTACTCCCTTGAGAATACCACTAATGTGGAAGAATAGATGTGACCAATGTTACTATGTCCACACATGCCACAATGATGACCAACGTGACTAGTATCCCTCATGAAGGTTTCTTCCCTGGAAATATCTCTTTGAATTTCCATATATAAGGTGTGTAATTTATAAGTGTCCACAAATAGATGTAACCAGGAATTAGTTTCACAATACTTGACTAAGTGATGAGTTCCAAGGTGAAATCCATGGTTGGGTGAATAGATATCCCATCAACCCATTTCGATTTTGTAGCAGACGTCTCCATGAAATTGATAAATGTACCATGCCATTTGAATGTGGGAATTCATGGTACAATGCAATCATCAGCGTCCTAGTAATTCATGAGGCGTTGATGTCCAAATGGAAGCATGAAAAACTAAAATGGTCAACCTGAAGTGGATCTTTTCTCCTCAATGCTGGGATTAGTAGAATTCAAAACATAATATCCATTTATTATCATGTTACGGGATCCAGCTATCTGGCTCCAGGGGCCTTTAAAAAAATAGTGTGTCTTGTGTGGAACTCACTAGTAGTTTTAGAAATTATGCGACATATTTGGCATGGATATCTCTCTCTAGTCATGGAATATTGGACAACACTAGGGAATTAGAAAATTGTTTCTTCGAATTTGAACTAGTAGATGAATCTTCTTACATTGGAGGGCCAAAGACGTAAGAACACATTCACCAAATCATCAATAACGCATGGGAAGGAGACCTATTGATGATGTAATACCCCATGACCCCACTTCTCCCATGACATCCACCAAGCCATCATCTACCAGGATCCCATGCCCTGTCTCACCCATTGAAATCATCCATAAGATGGTGATTTAAACCCTCATGCAAAGATACTATGAAATGGAAGTTGTTCATATATGATATATGGTTCTCTAGGACCTTGAGGAATATATTTCTCATTATTATCTCTACCCAAAGTGAATCATAGGGATCCCATTATCCCCACTCAAACAATGAATCACATTGGTATTCTTTCCCCATTGTGATCATTCGACTCGCTCCCCCATTACCATGATGAAGGGGATGCTCTTGTGACCCCATTAATGGACTCTGCCCTGAATTCACTATGTAGGGATCCCACCAGGCTAGGTCAATTCCATCAATGATCGATATTCTAGGAAGAATAAAATGTGGATCAACACCCTACTATACGAGACCTAGTATGACTCACCAGATTTCAGAGTCAGGGAAATGCTTAGGAGGATCCCCATTAGGGTGCATCATATTCCACAAATCATGTGGATCTTGCCACCATCAGTGTACTATAAGAGATCCCTACCACTAAAATGCATGGACCCATCAATGCCCATTTGGGATTGAGCCCTTAGATGCATCCTAATAATGGTTCGGTTAAATTTTTTAGCAACTCACATCTACAATAATTGTTACCTGCTTGTCTGTGATGATGAGTCTCAACGGTGAGGCACTCCTAATGCAGTCTCAAGTTTATTTAGTGGTACGAACCACTCTCACACTGAACCAAGATGTCCACTCCATGTTCCAAAAATGGGACATTGTGGAGGTTCTCCCTGTTTCATCGATGCCTAGTATGATGGTCCACCTTATTTTATGGTTACTGATACAAAGTTCCTCCTTGTGTCTCACAATTAAAAAACTAAGGTCCTCCTTACATCATCCCCAACATCAGTGGAGGTACTTCCTTCTCCATCTCCCTCCAATGTGGCGGTCCTCTCCACATTTTCATTGACCAGTATGAATGTTCTCCTCATTTCCTCATCACTAGACGTGATAGAGGTCCTCCTCCTTCCACAGCTAATCAAAGTGGATGTCCTCCCCACTCCCATAGAAATCATCCCTACACATCTATAAAACAGTATAGAGGCCATCCCTATACTCATGCCTCCCAACATGGAGGTCCACCCCATTTTATCAACAATCACAATAGAGGTCCTCTTTGCTACGTCAACATCCAAAGTGGAGGTCCTCACAAATCCAATAGAAACCACTACAAAGGTCCTCCATATATCCCAAACACTCAATGTAATGGTCCTCCTTGTGCAATCAACCCCAAAAACAAAATTCCAACTCATTCCAAAAATGTTCCCTACCCCCATTGAAACATCTCAGGCTAGAAGGGATAATCATCTCCACCTAAGGAATAACTTCATGAAGCATCACATCATTGTTAGTCCCACTCACATCTCAGATTATAAAACCCAGTTGGACTTGATGGCAAAGCATCATTCCCCTTCCCCTCATCATATTTGTTAGAGAATTTGGAATGTGAATATTAAGTGGTATTCTTTATTTCTAATGGTGATGTTCAAAAGATCCCAGATTTTATTCACATGTATATGCAGGAGGAGGAATACTTGACTCCCATATGAGGTGTTGTGGTGAAATCATCTCTGTCATCACCAGCCTCATTCTATACCTGTAAATGAGATCACAAGGAGACTTTTAGGGACATAATTTGATTGTGATAACCCACTAGATCCACATATGACCCCCAGTACCCTCACACAAGAAGATGTGGTTGGATTCACATCCAATATAGATCTAATGATGAGGTTGGAACTGCCTCCCAGAGACGACTTAGTTGGTATTGATCAATCAATTCAAAAAGAAATCACTCAACCGACAAGTCAACCATCATTGAAGTACACATCTATTTCATTTATAGTGTCTCATCTAGTTCCATTTGGATAATGGAGAATCCAAAAGCTACATCTAGATTCTGAGGAGGGAATTTTTTGGGACACTCTGGCCGCATACCATCTACCTAAAGTGTTCTTTCCAAATGCAGTTCCAGAATCTCGAATTCATGGGACCGTCAGTCAGGATCTGGTCTCTCAATTTTTCCAGACCATACAGGTGAAAAAATATGTCCTATGTGAGCATCAGTCTATTTACACAGGGGAGCAGGTAGGACCAACGACGTCGTCCAAAAATGCCAGATGGGTGAGTTGGTAGTGATTCTAGTGGAAGACCATCCTATGTCACCTAATATCACATGACCCTTAATCATATTTGTGTTCACAGATTATAAAATGCACTTTAGAATCATCTAATAAGAATCTCCAGATGGGATGATTTTTGGTTGGGGATATTACACCGATCCCCACTTAAATCCTATCAAGTGGCACGCGGATTCAGAAAATGACATCGGGGGAATGAAAAGGGTAATTTCAGTGAATGTGGATGAACTCACACTACCCAAGTATGGGAGAATTTTCATGAGATATGATAGTGATTACCAACATACTCAGGTAATAGAATAGATTGACCCTACTAGTGTTCTCACTCATTAGTATATGTAGTCCCTTGGCCTAGGGGAGACTTATACATCATTACATGTCATTCAGTATCACAAAAATGGTAATGGAAAAGTCAAGGGATATGATCCAACTAATACCTTGATGAGGATAGAGGACGATCCCATAATCACCTTGATAGGATAGCATATTATAGGTATGAATCAGATCATTAATGATCTCCTTGCCAAGAAATATATATATTATGGTGTTCCCTAAAAGGACAATTTTCCACCTCCACCGAGATAGTAGGGGAATCCATAGGCCATCCTCAACTTGTTTCTCCCATTCAGTTCTAATGATCCAACACATCATATTAGGGGAAAATATAAAACGTATGGAATTAGACCAGGGTATGCATCGCTGAATCAACCTGAACAACACCATAATCCTAATTAGTACCCAGATCAATCTGCTTTTCAAGCTATTGTATTGATCTCTGCTCAAGAAGTTGGTCCCTTATAATTTCTTGATGATCTAGTCAATGACTTGGTAGTCAATAATCTTTATCAAGATATAAATAATCTCTAGAATAACCTAGTAGCTTCTCACAGTGCTCGTATTAGAGCCCTGGAAACACATGAGTAGGAGATCTAACCTAATGACAAGTCGTATCCGACATGGGTGGATAATATTCGAGCATGGATGGATTTCATGAATCAAACATTAATCCACTTCAATGGGATTGGAGACCCGATGTAGAATCTATCTCACATCATCTCTAGGGGATGACCCATATTTGGAACACCAATGTAATAGAAAGAAGTCAACCTCTGATATTTTGTTCAAGCCTTGGTAGGGCATTCAATTTTTTGGTACAACCAATTACCAATTGGGACTAGTCACAACCTAGGAAGTCCTATATAGTTAATTTCTATACCATTAAATTCCACTACATAAAATATAATTATCAAAAAACTCTACGATTGAAATAAATTTCTAAATTAGTGCGTCATAGACTTCATTTATATGTGGAATGGAATTAGATACTCACTCGAAATTCCACTAACTCAAGAGTAGTTATTGTAAATTTTTATCCCATGGTGCCATGGTGGAGGTCAAAGATGAAAATCATATCTAATCCAAATTCATCTAGGAAGTCCAATACCTCATGTGATTGGCTAAGATCATCCCAATAAGGAAGAAGAATATTCATATAATTTTATTTATTTACTTTATGGATATCATCCCCCACTAACCAAAGGATTATTTTCCAATTTTAGTGATAAAGTTATTCATAAATTCCCAAAATAGACTCCTAGATATTTCTATCATAGATGGGTACTCCAGGTATAGCCAGATCCAGATAAACAATGAGGATGAGTAGTATACCTCCTAGAGAATGCATTACGGTACTTTTTACAATTAGCTATTTCCTTTTGGTCTGAATAATTCATGATATAGTTATCAGTGAGCCATGAAAAACATCATCAATATGATCCTCATAATGATATTAGAATACTATGTAGAACAATTGTTGGTCATATTCTCCAAGTTTTAGGACCATCTCAAAGATCTTGAGAGACTCTTCATCTTCCTCGGTTCACTATAGTTGAATATGAACCGCTCAATGTGTGATTTCATGGTTACCTCTAGAATTTTTCTTAGATTCTTTATCAGATATTAAGGCATCATGATCAACTTAGAGAATAACAGGTCCATCAACCAGATTCCTCCATTGAGTTTCCTCATGGATCTATGACGACACCAAGGTCACTAATCTTTCATATACTGATTCATTGAGAATCTAGATGACTAGTGTAATCCATTTTCTAGGTTCATGAAGAATGGATGTATATACTAGTGGGATAAAGGGTTCCAGAATACATTTTAGGATATCATAAAATATCTACAGTAGCCTATAGTTATAAGACCACCCATCTCAGGGAGGCTACTGATCCTCTATCTGATCTCCTTAGAATGATCATTGGGCAACCTACATGATTATAAGAACAATTAGGAGAAAAAATAGATTAAATTAAATCTGTTTCATGATCCTCAATAGAAATTCTAGAAACCCTCCCATTTTGAAGTGCTACCAGAAGATGGTTTATGCAATGAAAAAGTTGTTGAACTACCGACAACATCAAGATATACACAGGGTTTCTGGTGGGGATCCAATAAAGTATATCATGATTCACCTAATGTTTATAGGTCATATAGCATGTTGGGCATTATTTCAATAATTCGTGATATCTGGTTCATTCCAAATAAGTTCATCAAGGGTTAAGCACTAGAAGAATTTTTGGCCACTCCTATTTCCCCCAAGGAAACACCACTAGATTTTTACATCCCAGATGATGCAATCTTCATTATGGAACATGTCATTCCATGTTGGAAGATTAATTTCAACGTTTCCTCCCAATGTCCAACTAGTCAGATGATCAAAGAACCAAATCTCAATAGAGTGGTTTTAAGAATCATATTCAACACCACAACAGTGGTTTTCCATCCCTATTTGATATTTCTATGGGAATGCTTCATGAATATTGATGAAGAGTATCATAATATCATTACTAGTCTGGATATGGACAATGAGATTGAAGTTTTGGACAATGAAATAAAGGGACACTCTATGTTGGTCATCATTATAATCAATGGTTACTATGTAATCATGAAGCCATATATCATGACCATTTTCAAGCATGTTTGCTAGATCATGTCTTGGTTCCCTTATCCTCCAGTGTTGACTCATGTTCTTTGGTCGTAGAATGGTCATGTTAATTCCTTGGTTAGTCTAGACACTTCTCTCACAGAGCCTGACACAGATGATATGTTCATTCATGTGGTTCATCTAAGGTCCATCACCCCTAAAAATTTGGATGCTCATAATGAAGGTCAGCATGTAAAAATCACGAACATCGGTGCCACCACAACGGGACCTCAAGACCACCCCACCAATACAAAAGAGCACTCCGATTGGACAACTCCATTTTTCTTGTATCTACAGTATGGAACTCTTTCATCGAATAGAGTTGAATGTGAGTGAATCCATCATCGTGTAGTGTAGTTCACCATCCATAGTGTTCCCAACCTTGAAAAGACACTCTAAAAACAAGGTATTGAAGGAATTATCCTCTATTTCATTCAAGGACATGATATCCTCCATGTTATATAGAAATTTAATGTTGAGTATTATGGTTCTATTCATGCATGGTTGAAGCTCTCCCACCCGATTCCATGATTGGTTTACTTTGAACCGACCATTTTCGAGGACTACATTGAGATCTACAAGGTGTTAAATGCATGTCTAATTAGTTCTAAAAATATACATCTACCTACATATCCCCTGCATACTAAATAGTTTTATTGGCCATCTAAAATTTAATAGATCGATGTTGCCTGACCGTATGGAACAAATATAGATTCCCAGTGTAGGTTCATTTGGTCTGTCATATGTTTCATCCCATAGTGGACAAAAGTAGATCCTTTCAAGGAATTCAATCCCAGCTCACTTTATTAATTCATGTGATTCCACATCATTTATCTATTTAGAGTCTCTCACACCATTCTCACTGAAAATGAAACCATCATCAGATATGTTATGCCAAAGATGTTGTATTCCATGTATAACATTCAGTCATCCAATAAATCCCATTATCATGAATAAGATTATGTATAGACCGAGGAATTAAAAAAAATTCTAAAGTATTCTATAGATGTTGGTGGCCCAGAAAAAGAAACTATTGTGAGAAAATCTCCCCAACTACCTATGGTCTAATCAGATGATGACTCATAATTACACCATGGGTCTTTATATTATATGTTATATGTATCATATTTTTTTAAGTCCATCATGATTAATCAATCTTCCATATATAAAAAATTATACAATCATCAGATGTCAAAAATTATTGATGAAGTCAGTCTGGTTGAACTAGAATCCCCTGAAGAAAATAGGCTTCAGGCCTTACATTATCTAGAGGAGAACTAGAACAATATACATAGATAATTCAACAAGATGAATTTCCTACACTCATTCCTCAAAGGTTATATTGTATCATCTCTCCAAACACGAGTGAAACCAAGAAGGAGTCCAACAAAGCTAGTACCCAAGTGGGGAGAACCATACATAATTGAAAAGTCTATCCAAATGGTGTATACTCTTTGTTAACCATGGATGAGAAAAAATCAATCCTCCAACTAAAGCCAAATTTCTAAAGAAATACATTTCATGAAGAGTTCTTGTTCCATGAACATGACATTAATCATGGTGCAAGGTTTGAATTATTTGAACTTAAACTAATAACTAATGGTCTTAATAATATCACCAAAAACAAAGAAATTTTCATTCCATGCAACAGTGACTTCAAACTGCACAACAACATCACGAGGTTCTTACATGAGTAGAAAACACTTCAAGAATTATTCATCTACCATTCTGTATTCCTGAACTATTTGTGTCTTGATTACCATACTTATGAGATACATAGTAATGCCTAGATATTTCAACCATGGGCTCAAACACAAATCCAATCATTTTGACTCCAGGCCTCAGTTTACCTTGAGAGTGTAGGTCCTTCTTAATGTTCTATAATTTTGGGTTATAACAGTCACACCATTCACCTCCCATAATAACACTCCTCTCCCCCAATTTCCATGTCATATGATGATAAACTAAGCTAAATTCATCATCCTAGTCTCATGATGTTAAATGGAATAATATCCAAGGTCTTTACTTCATGACATTAAACATCACTAACTAGAATTTTAACATGAACTTAATTTGAGATGTCATCATCATAGTCGCATGATGAAAACATAAAAACATTGTGATGTTCTGATTTGAGAGGACTACACATTTTGAAGTAATCATCCATCAATCCACTTATCAAGAACTATGTATGAATATATTCCCATCCTCATGAGATTCATAGTGAAACATAAAAATTTTGTCATTGTGGCCACCAGAAAATTTACTCCCCATTTTTCCATCACACATAGCCCCCATTGATGGAAAAAATCTGTCCTTGGATCTCTCACATCAATTGGTACTTTAATCCATTCCAAATTGAAGTATTTATGGACAATCTCAAAAGAAAACACCTAGGTAAAACGTGGTTATTCATCAAGAATCCATGTTTATCATTCATGTTTGATTGATTAATCTGTAGCACCACACATGCCTATTTTGGGGAACCACCACCACTAGGATTGAACACAATTAACATAAAAAAGGAGCCTATATTAAAAGAATAAAAACATTAAACAATATGAATTTCACTTCGGGGATGTGTTTTGTGTTGTGGGTCCTCATTATCCCTCATTCACATCTGGGTTCTCAAGACACCACACTACTCATACACATTTTGATACCATTCATCATAGTATGAGATCTATGACTTTAAATAAAGATCCAACATCTTCAACAGATGATGTTAATTTAAAAATATGCCTTTAGTGATATTGGTATTCCTCATTATAGTTTTGGGATACATTAAATCCCTCTCAAGAGAGGATTTCCACTACCAGTATCTGCCTTCCACCACATTGTTCTCAATAACAATGTGGGGATTGATTCTCTCTCTAGAACGATATGCATAGATTCTTATATCAGTAATATTAGGTCCACCCATGATGTTTTCTTTTTCACATTGGCTCATATTAATCATTAATACATTATATGAAACTGCATGAGATATCAATAACTACATATGGTTTTATTCCCATCCACATGTCATACACATCGATCGACATACACTTCACCAAAGGGACCAACCACAAATATTTCAAATAATGGACCCTTGGACTTGATTTTGGTCGAAACTATATTAAATTAAACTCCATTCAGTTCATAATTTTTTATCCATACTGTATGTAGTCTTCCATGGTCCTCATTCTCATCAGATTTTATCTCTTATGTGCCACATATATACCCTTCTAATGAACGTAGTTTTTATAGTTTATGAATCATGAAATAAAATTATAATAAAACATGGAAAATGTTATATGACATTATATTGGGAGATTATACTCCATAAAATATGAAATGAAACATTCTTCTACATTCCATGAAATATGACCTTAAATCTATCTACAAACCCCATGTTGGATTCCAACTACCTGATATTTTTGTTCCATACATTGATTCTTTCTGGGATTGGATCTCCATAATCATTTATATTAATATAGACCCTCTAATTATGATTGTCTCATCCATCTTTGGATCACCTCATGTCTTAGGACAACTCCCTATTAGATCTCTCGAAAGAGATAATAGATCATGTGTTATGAATTTGGTTAAATGTTGATCATGCATTATCTCTCCCCACTCTTTATTGGAATGTTTATGGTCCCTGTGTTTCAAACATAGTCAATAGTCTACCCTTAATTAAATTTTGTGTCACCATATACACCTTCAATGTATTGAATTACCTCCTTTCTATATTCCCATGTCATGGAAGGATATAACTCTTAGTAACAACCCTACTGTGCACTCCCACGTGTTGGGTGAACCCCAATATACCATTATATATTTCCCACATCGAGCATGGCTCACATGGAATTGGGAGTTCTGGTAGGGTGGGTACCAATGTGGTCAATCCACACAAGGGATCCTTGGTGAAAAATCTATGACCTTAAACTTGGAGAGTCAGAAAGATATTATCTGTAGTGTTGTTCCCCATTAGAAATCATTTACATTGGGTTTGTCTTTCTCCTCATCACATATTCCCCATTCCCGTTCATTCCCTTATAATTGTGTTATGTTTAATACTTTTTTAGCTCATTCATGTCAGCTATTTTTTCTTCATTCCATGAAAATATTTTAGTAATAGACATTATATGTTAGTGAAACAAACCTTTAAACTATTAGCTAGATCCAAACAGTTTGACTTTAAAATTTGTGCAACGTTCTAGTCACATAACATTAAACCACTAGACACATCATTATAACATGACATTAAATTGTATAATTTATTTTACCAACCTTATGATGTTAAACTACATGTATGTCTTCCTGGATGGAATAATGTAAAACTACAAGGAATTATAGGCCCTCAATGGATAGGTTATCTCCCCCAGTGTTGGTAATATGCCACAATTTTCACATCATTTGTTGTCACTCAGCATATTAAATGAAACACCCTTGGAAGAGTGGATTGATCATTATTATGTCCAATACAGTTACCCCAATGTGTACAATGTCATGGAGGTTTAATTTGGAATGTATTGTAATCTATTAAAACATTCCATCTCTCCAATCCAATGCTTTACATGACCCTCTTTTGGACTGTCATAATCTTCCAGGTCTAAAGGGACCCCTAATGGCCTTTCATTATGCTACAATAGATCAGCTACCATCCCGGGACAACGTTCCAGAGGACTTTGAATAACACCTTGATAATGGTCGCATGTTATAGACATGTTAAATGGTTGAACCCCATTTGATTTTACCCACTCCTAACAAAGAGATATAGATACTCAGTTTCAAAAAAAGGTTAACATTTTTACATTATCTTAACACCACTTCCATTTTGTTTAGAATTTTGGGTTTCGTGATTCACATTACTCACCCCCTTTTGTCTGAAAAATTCCAACTCCATTGGAAGAATATAGTAAATGAACTAGAAAAAATTAGGTGAAGCAAGTTGGCTATTTCTAGAGCCTTTTTCTCTAGTAAATCCCTCTCTCATCATAAATAATTTGGGTGGTTAGTCAACTATAATAGACTGTGAGTGTTTCAAGTTTATCCAAAAAACTTATAGAATGTAATAGATTATGTTGTAATTAGTTGTTTCTCACACTAGGAATGACCCATGTGATGTTAGGGAATTTTCATTAGATATTTCATAGAAATTATTGGAGTGTAATAATTATTGATTATGAAATAATGTGCCCATGTACAAAACATTTTTCAATAAATTAGATAGAAATTTGGTAGTAGTAGGGAAAATCCACACCGAGGAACCACTTTCAATTCTTATCAATGTTCCCATACAACTCAAAACCTAAGATTAAATGATTATAAGTTTACAACCATTAGTATGTGGCTTCCAAGATCTGCATTTCCACCTTTTCTCCCTATCTTCCTCATCTACTTACTGGAAGAGCTCATCAGTAATGATTGGTGCCCAGTCTAGTTCGGCCTGGAGATCGTCCACCTAATTGATGTCAATATTTACTGCTCTTGGGATTTCACCAGTTGGACACATAATCATATGAAATTTTCCCATTGATTGGTAGTGAAGTATGAACACTTGTTTATATGTTATTTTAGGTATTGGATCTATTGTTCATCCTCATGAAGAATTAGAATGATGTCATATTTCTCTTGATTCCATTTGATGCCTAGATGTTGATTTCTTCCCTGCATCTTTTCTGAAAGCTAGTAAAAAATTAGTGCATAATGATCTTGATCCTCCTCCACTCTGGCACACAAACTATGCCACCGGTGCAGAAGTTATCCCATCTGGATCTCCCATTATATCTCTGGAGTCTAAATAATATGCATGGTTCATATTAACACTCTCTGTCAGACCATACGACTCTCCTCATCCATGTCATAATCTGATTCATCCATCTCTTCAATATATTTAGGTTCATACATTGAATATATATGTAGGAGCCTAGCAACAAGATCATCCTTTTTTATTATGTTTTATGTGTTTTATCCACATCGTGATTCTAGTCATCTTCACTTGAACCCACCTTGAAAATAAAATTTCTTTCATCCTTGAGTACCGCCCTACCATTGGCATCCCCAGTAGACAATATTTAACAATCACCAAAGACGATGTTCTGGTCATCTCGAATGACCGAGTCCACATGGATTTACACTCTTGTTGAAAAAGGGATCACAAGTCCTTCATCCTCTTCTAATAGAAGAACACATACTACTCCAAAAAAAATCAGAACAAAAACATGTTCATCAATCTAATCAATAAATAATATATTTGGATTTGTAACAAATAATAATTATAGATTTCAAGTGGTGGAGTATCGTTCTTCTGGGTTATCACCGTCAGGATATTAGGAAATGACCACTATATAAGATTGAGGGATATAGGGATTCTGAGGTGGCGACCTTGACATCCTAAACCTTGGACGACCCTATGACTTCTTTTTCTATAGTTATAGGCTCAAGAGAACATACCTCCACAATGATGGGTCCCCCTATATCCCCTTTAATAATAGTCTCTTACACCAGATCCTCCTATGTGGAACAAATATTCATTAAAGATTCTAGAAGAAACATAATGGGAGGTCAAATATGTGAGAATGAGTTAAATAATACTTCAATATCATCAAAAAAATCCTCCATGTAGGATTGCTATGAGGGTATTACCTCACCAACCTCTCTGGGGACTCCCTTCATTGGCATATTCCCCATAGGATCCATCTAATTCATCAGGCATGGGATAGTTCTCTTCTAAATCAACTAATGACATATTTGGAGAAGAGGTCATGTCTAGACACACCATCACATGATATTTCATAATAAGCACAGATCCTTCGGAATTCATTAGGACCTCCAATTCCGGTACGAATTGCATCCCCTATACATGATATTTGAGGATGATGACCTTTTTATAGCCAATCTTGACTAGATGCATCCCATTCCCGACCAGATGATCTCAAAAACATCCCATGTTGGGAAAATGTCTATTGACATTACATGTATCCAAAGAATCGTGGACGATGAAATAATCATGTGTGTCCATATGAAGCAAACATTCCCCAAGATTATCGGAAGACATTTTGTAGTATCCCCTAGTCGGTACAACTACCTCCTGAATCTACTAGGATGGGAATAATAGACCCAGTGCAACTACTATTCTTCATTCATCTAATGCCTGTGTAGGTACACAAATCATCAGCTCCACTGCTAATTCCCCATAAACAGAATTCACAAAAACACATCCCCTAATTTTCACTCTTACCACTTTTTTTCTTAGCCCCAAGGTGGAGGGACCAGTCCCTCATTGGAAAATATGGTCCGCTACAAGAACGTTTCTCCAGGACATGCAACCTATCAACTCTGGGAATTTGCACAGACCATCCTGTATGCAACATTTCATGGTGTAAGATCATTCTAAATCAGTACATCATCACACGTTATCATTATATAGATCTTCCTAGTAATGAATAGGTTGATTTCCTGATGTACACCGAGGTACGCCTTCTGAGTCAGCCTCTACGTACACCTAAATTTTGTCACAAATCAGTGTGGGATATATGGTTTAAAGATTAGAACATATTCCATATATAGCACCAATAATCCAACTATAATGGACATGATTTATGACTACCTCACTTTTGTTACTTTTATATTATTATTTATTACCCACATCAGCAGACTGAACATGTGAATGACAAATTGATCAACTTGTCCATGTTTTCTCAACACCTCTTCTAGGCCCATCTAGAATGGAGTACTCTCAATAATTTAAAAAAATGATGGATTTTTTTTATTTATATGGGATATGGGATGTTAATATTCATATCCTACCATATGTTCCACCACCAATATATGTAAGAAGTGGAGCTGTCACTACACACGGAGTGGCTTCTTTCCCTCGATGGTACGCCAGATCACTTTGTATAGCCTCTACAACTCTGGAATCATAATGTTGACACAATTCCCTATTTCCAGTATTAACTCCATGATAAAAATGTTTGTATGTTCTTCTATGTGTTAATCTTCCACTGGCAACATCCACCCATAAACGAGTGCATTAGTGAACCTGACCAAACTGACTATTTAATGTGGTTCTATTTTGATGTTGTTAACACACATCAACCACTGGCTATCCTCTATGATTCATAATTGGGAGCCATTAATGCCCCCATAGGATCCCCTTGGATAGTTGGATGTCTTCAAGGAAGTTTTTTGTCCACCTCTTTCCACACTACATTATCCTATATTGGGATGTTCAATAAATGAATGAACCACTACTTGAATTTGAAATCTATCCTCTCGTACATTTCCATAGCAGTACATAACACCAGATCCATCAACACATTTTCCAGAAATGTAATCTGATACTTATCATTTAATTAGTTATCTATTGTTAATTATTATTATTATATTCCCATCCCAAAGACTAATTTCAACATCCCTATGATGTAGAAAAAATGGATGGTATTTAATGACCATCATCTTAGTATTTCATGCATGATATTATATTTTTGGGAGATTTGAAACTATATTTATTAATATTTTCATATCTCTTTTTATACTCACATTAGTAAATTTCATGTAAAATTTCATATTTGGTGTGGCATAATCATGTTTTAATAATAACTATAATTTTTAAGCAATATTTGAAGTAGTAAAATTGTCTCAGTTTACTATTTTAATTATACATTGGACCCTTCATATTCATATTTCCTAGTTCTTTCTTTTTAGGATTCCTCATTCTATATTTAACAGTTCAAAAGAAGGGATCTTGGGCCAATTTTACCATTTGTATGGGCATATGGTCCTCACAAGAAGTCCTAATGAATCAGTGAACAAACTTGACCATCCAAGAATATTTAATTACTAGGTCAATATAGACATTCAAATATATTTATTCTCCTCCAATGTTTGAAGAATAATTCAAGGACTAATTTATAAATATTTCAATACCCAAATCCAAAAACAAGGGGCCCAAATGATGCTTTTAAGTCATTTCAACAATTCTTTCTGAGATTTAATATCAGAAGAATAAATTTGATATTTCTCCTGAGGTAGAAACCCATTCGAGCTGTGATTTTACAGTGAGAAATGAGGGATATAGGTGACTGACATGGTTAAATAAATATTTCATATTTGAGAGCATATTTTCATTAAAACCCCATTAACATTTTGTCCACGAAAATGTCTTCATCGAAATGGAAATATTAGCATGGTTTAATAAAACCTCTATAACAATATTTTATTAATTCCAATGGATGATAACTTTTTAGAGTATATAGTGAATATGTATATCTATGACATTATGACGAATATATTTCATGATTATGCCGTGTGGATGGTCCAATATTCAAGCCATGTGGCGGGGTAGTTGTTGAATTCAAGTAGCCAACAACATTGGGTTATAAATAAATCCCCATCCACTCCTTGAGAGAGGATAGTAATTCAGAATAGTGTAGGATCTATTATATTTACCATGAATCTATAAATATCATTGGAGGATATTCCAATCTCACGTTTTCACTTTATTGACCCTTCCTTCTCTCTTTGATTTCATTTATATTTGTCTTTTTCTTCATTTGTAATATTGTAAGTGTTGTTTTTCTAATTATCTTTTAATTAATGTTTATTCTAAATATTTTTTTTCATCATCCACCCTATGTTCTTAAATATTAATTCACCTAAAATATTTTAAATCATTTTGAAACCCATTCACTTCTATTTTATTCTCATTCAATATATTGTTTGTTATTAATTCTCAACATCGTTTGTGTGGGTGTATGTTTAATGCACATCTCTTTTCTGATCCCATTATTTTTGATCTATTTATAATTAATCATAATAATAATAACAATACACCAGACTAATAACCATTTATGTGGGTGAGTAAATCTTACATTGGGGTGAGTTATAATTTAGGTATGTTAAGTGATTGAGAGTTTCTTCTCGATGAATATCCATTTAATTGACATTGTGTATGTTGGACTTAACATATTATGGTTTAATGAATTGTTTTGTTTAAGAAGTGGTTTCCAAATATTTTTGGAACCATAAATACACTACAATAAACAAGATATGATTATGATTATAACATAATATTATGTTAAGGATTGGATTAAAGCCTTAAAAATTTTGAATTCCAATCAACATCAACGTGGGACATGGGTGTCAATTTAATGAAATATAAAGAAAGGCATAAGAAAATCACAAGCTTAACTACATAATGATGAAATCATCCCAATATATATCAAATTGTAGAATAAATTTTAATCAATCAATCATTTCAATTATCCTCTGCAAACAAACCCCCAATTCTAAATTAAATCCACTAAAAACACTCAACTGTTACAAATTTTAATCACTGAGTATTTGACCTGAGTGATGCTATACACATTAGAAGATCACCAGAACCACAAATGGTTGATTTGAGACAATCAGTTGCCTCTTTAAAATTTCTCCATTTCCAGTGATGGTGGAATTATATATTTGTTATTTTTTGGTAATTTTTAAAAACAAAAAAAACATAATTTTAAAAAAATTGGAAGAAAACACAGAAATAAAAACATGTCTTCCCATGTAATAATAAATAGAAAAATAACAATAACAATAACATATCATCCTCTTTCAATGAAAATGTATTTGTATTCCCTGTATCCTCCCAAAAATTCCTTCGTATTTGTTTCATCCTGAAATTGGGAAAAGTCTTTTACAATATAAAAGGAACGTTATGGATAATCAAATAATTCAAGAAAAAGTATGTTTCCAACCAATTGAATTTGATATGGCTAATCCTAATGAACAAACACTAAAAGAACTTACTGCCCCTAATATTAATTACCAAACCCTTGGTATTCAATATCCAAACATAGTGGCTGACTTCGAACTCAAATAGGGTTTGATTCATCTTCTACCTCATTTCCACATTCTAGCAAGTGTGGATCCTCATCTCCACCTTAATGATTTTTAATTATTGTGCTCTACTCTGAATCCTCAAGGGGTTTATGAGGAACAAATAAAAATTCAAGAATTCTCATTTTCCATAGATGACTCCACTATGTCATGCCTCTACTACCTACCTCTGGGATCCATAAATTTATGGATTTTCATGGATAAAATTTTCATAGAAAACATATTTCTTGATTCTCGTACTGATTCCATCCAAAAGAAAATAAGTTGTATTGGTCAATTCAGTAATAAATCACTCAATGATTATTGTAAGAGGATCAAAAAGAATGTGGAAACCTGACCACACCACCAAATCTCTGACAAACTCTTGATCTAATACTTCTATGAGGGGTTATTTTCAATGGAGAGAAATATCATTGATGTCGCATGTGGCAGTGCTATTGTGGGTAAAACTATGTCTGTTGTAAGATATCTCATTAGAAACATGGATAAAAACACTAAACAATTACATACTCGAGAAAATTATCATGTCAAACTAGTCCAATATAATCAATCAATAGAGCCGAACAACATGACAACATAGATGATAGAACATACAGGTCTTGTGAGAAAACTAGCAGCGGCTTCAAAAGCCCCAAACACATCTTCTCCATAATATCTATTCCCTAAACCTAACAAGAATTTTATAATACGTAGCTCACCAGCTCATCCAACTAATACATTTCCCCAACATTAAGAGGATCCTTCATATTCATTTGGACCTATACATATCAATGCAACATATGATAAGAGGAAGACCATCCCTTAACACCCAGGTTAGTTCATTAGAAACATCATCCAACCCCACTCTGATCCCTTCTCATCTAGCATAACCCATGGCTTGAGGTATAATAATCCCATATATCATCCCCCTCAATTCCATCCTCAAAACTCAGAGAAATTCCAATATGGTCAATGTTTGGCTAACATCCAACAAACTTATCCTATTGTTCATAATTCTCAAAAGATCAATCCTCCTCGTCATCTTTAATGATTACACTATCCTAGTGAGCCTACCCAATTCCCAAACTGATACAATTGCTTTCCCAAGATCCAAAATCAATGTAAACCAAAATCAGGGACATGCATTTTCTTCCAAGAATACATTGGAAAGTTCAGTAAAATATCTTTCCTCATTCAACCGTTCCATCCTTATAAATATTTAAACCAAAAATGGAAAACATTCATCCCACCTAATCTAGAATCAACAATCAAATTCTTCCAAATTACCATCTCTAAAATTACCCAACCCAAATGTTAATGTATGTGCAATTCCAATTAGATCGAGAAATCAAATTTCTATGCCACATGATGATTCCTCCAACTGCCCTGTTAATGTTGACATTGAAATTGAAACAAAAATGAAACATGAAAAGGAATCTAAATCCATTCTCTCACCTCAATCCATTTCACTTAGGATTCCAATACATTTTCTTCAAGAAATTTTTATGCCAACGAAGTCCTTTGAACTCAATCCTGAAATGCTCAACATGTTTAGATGTGTTGAAGTCAACATTCCCATGTCATATTCCATAAAAAAATCAATATGTATGCCATGTTTCTTAAATAATTGTTCACGCATAAGAGGAAACTTAGGACCTTAAATATTGTTTTGACCCAAAATTCCATATCCATTATGGGCAAATATCATGGTACCTTTATAGTTCCATTCCAAATAGGATGTTCATGCTTTGATGATGCACTCAATGACATAGGGGCCTCAATAAATGTCATGCCTAAATCTATCTTCTCCAAACATGGTATAGGTCCCTGGAACCCAAAGGGTGTTGTCATTTAGTTATCCAATAAAATCCCATCCAGTCCTGAGGGAATAATTGAGGATGTCCTTATCTAGGATAAGGATCTTATCTTCCCATCTATTTTCTATGTCCTTGACATGGAATGTGAGATGAACTCTTCTCGACCTCCATTAATTCTAGGAAGACCACTCTTAAGGACAAAAAGAAACAAGATTGATGTCCATTAGGAATTATTATCCATGGAGTTTGGTGAAAAATTGGTCATGTTCAACATTTTCCAAGCCATGCAATACCCCTCTAGGGATCACTATGCATTCTCAACACATGATTATAAGGAAACATCTAATAGTAAATGGATACCCATTTCATCATGTTCATAATGTTCTAATGAGAGTGGATCTTGTGAAATATATACCATGATAAATAATGTTATAAATGTTGAAGATTATGTGGACCTATCATTTATATAATCATTCAATCTAGAGGACCTTGAAAACACTCTTGAATCCCACATCAAATCTGTTATCTACTGCTCCAATTTAAACATTATTAAGGAAAATGAATCAAAACCTACTAAAATCCTTTCTTATATTCTTGAGTTGTGTATCTCAGAAATGAAAGATGATGCTGATCAAAAAACTCTTCCTAAACACAAGAAGTATAAATTCCTTTCCCATGATCAATCTTACCCTATCACTATCTTTACTCCACTTACTAAAAACGAGGAGTCCAAACTTGTTTAGGTGTTAGAGGAAAACAAAAAGGCCTTAGGATGTACCCTACATGACATACCTGGAATCAACACTCATCTTTGAATATATCACATTCATCTTGAGGAATAATCCCAACCAATTAGGCTACCCTAAAGAAGAATCAGTCCACTCATACAAGAGGCAGTTTAGGAAGAGATCACCATGATTCTTCAAGCTAGTATTAACTATCCAATTTCTGATCGTGAATTGTTTTTCCCAATTCATGTTGTTCCTAAGAAGGGTGGGATAAATTTTTTCACAAATGAACATGGAGAGGTATTCAGAACTCAAGAGAAAAAAAATTTCATGTGTGCATTGATTATAAGAAATTGAATGTTGAAACACGAAAATATAACAACCCTCTTCCATTAAGTGATCAAATGCTACAATGATTAGATAGAAATTCGGACTATTTCATTCATTATGGATACACTAGATACTCCCGAATCCTAATAGAACCCCAAGACTAAGAAAAGACTACAATAACATTCCCCTTTGGAACATATTCATATACAAGTATGCCTTTTGTCCTTTGTAATGCTCCTACAATATTCCAAAGTTGCATGATGAGAATTTTTTCTGAATTCATTCAACACTGCATGGATGTATTCATTGATGAATTTACCATTTATAGTGATTCATATTAATCATTCTTGAATTCACTCTCTTAAGTCCTTCAAAAGTGTTTCAAGTGCAAGACGATGGGGAATTTTGGAAAATTTCACTTCTTTGTTGCAAATGGGATTGTTCTAGGCACATTGTTTCAAAAGAGTGTATTAAAGAAGATCCTTCGAAAATTGATGTAATAAAATCACTTCCTGAACCCACCATTTTTCAAGACATCTGTTATTTCCTTGGTCATTCTAGATTCTATTGGTGATTCATGCATAACATCAGTAGATTTCCATCCCACTCACTCGGTTGTTCCAAAATGTTGTCACCATCCATTTCGATGTGGTTTTCAAGAGAGTCTTCGTTAAACTACAAATTGATCTTAAATCTACCCTGATAATAAAACAAACAAATTGGACATTACCCTATGAGTGACCTATTCTTCATAAAAAATTTAGATGAAACTCAATCTCAGTACACTGTGACTAAAAAAGAACATTTAGCTATTATTTTTTCCTTAGATAAATTCTGATCCAATCTCTTATGTTCCAAAATCATCATCTCCATAAAAAATTAAACTATATAGTCATTTCTCAAGAAATGTGATTCATAATCGATTCTAATAAGATAGATCCTAATGATCCATTATTTTGACCTTGAAATTAAAGATAAACCATGAAGAGAAAACATTTTGGATGATCACCTATGTAAAATTTCTATTTTGTTTCATTCAGATATAATTGATCCTAAATTCCCCACTAAGGATCATTCATCTCTCACTCCATAGTTACAATGTTTTTCCCATATTTTAAACTACTTTGTTGGTAGTATTTTTCTTGAATTTTGTTTCTAAATAACAAAAAATTATGTTGAAAAGGGTTTCAAAATTTTATTTTTGGGAAGATAATATACATGGGAAACCTGGGGAAGACATGGTAATTTTGAGATGTTTTGATGAAGATGAAATTTTTTCCATACAATAATTATGTCACTAACTTCCCAAATGAGGCCACATTTAACCACAAAGGACCTCCCAAATATACCTAAACACTGGATTATTCTAGCATTCACTCTTCATGAACTCACCTGAGTTCTTTAAATCATTTACCACTTTCCAAAAGATTGACACAATTTCAAAATGAAATGAAATGTTCTAAAAGCCTTGAATCTTCTTTATGATCATTGATGTTTATGTCATCTATTTCATTGGATCACCCCCAATTCCATTTTATTACCATATCTTCTTATTTTGGTTGATTTTGTTTCTAGGATGGTAGAGTACAATCCCACTATAAATTATTATTCACATAATGATAGTGAGTAATTAAAAACCCACAACTCCCACTGATTTGGGACTCCCTGCACCTTGATTAGTGACTTAAGAATCAATTTTTTGTAATATAACCACATAATATATTTTGAAAAATAATGGGTTAGTATATTAAAAATAAATTGAATATCACCCCCAATTAAATGGCATGGCTGAACATTCTAATAGAGATGTGAAAAGAGTTCTTGAGAGAATTGTAAAACCCACCATAAATGATTGGCCTGAATAACATGGTGAATTAATCTAAGTTTATCAAATTGCATATAAAATACCCCTTAGGATGTCATTTTTAGGCTAGATTTTGGTGAAGTATGTAATTTACTAGTTTTAATCCATCATACATATTTTTGGGCTTTGAAAACATGTAATTTGGATTCTAAGAAATCTGGTGATGAGAGATTGTTGAAATTGGATAAACTGGAGGAGCTTTGACTTCATTCATATGAGAATTCCAATCTTTACAAAAAAGTCTAAGGTACTCCATGACAAACACATCCTGAAAAAGGTATTCCATGAAGGTGAAAAGTTAATGTTCTTCAACTCTAAATTTTTTATTCAACCAGGTAAGTTTAATTCTCGATGGGATATTCCTTTTATGATTTCTAATTTTTACCCATCTATTGGAGTGTAAGTATAAGACCCAACATCCAAAAGGGAATTCACAGTGTTCTCACCCTAAGGACACCAAAGGACATCTTCTCAATATATGTGTTCTCACCTGCATTTTTTTGTCTTGAGTTTGTGCACCATTGAGTTGAATTTCCAACATTAGTGTACACTAATATGATAGAGGCATTTTCTGAACCTCCTTAGCATTAGAATATCCAAATAGCCACCCTTTACCATTACATTATTCATACTTTTGAAATCTCATTCAATTTTATGAAAACATTTTCTTCTATAGCCACATTGCTATCCCAATTACTTATCCCACCCAATATCTAAATAGATTTTAATTACTTGATTTTTTGAAATATAAGAGTGGGGAAATGAATTTAATTTTGGGTACTCTTTGTTGATTTCACGATGATATCTTATGCTTGATGGAATTCTTCCTTTTTAGTGAAGGGGATAGGTTGTCATTCATTGAGGTTTTGGATTTTATATATTTTTATTTTTTTGAAATGTTATTGAAAATTTCTCAATAAAATTTGGAAAAAATTTGGTTTTGTCATGAATAGTTCAAAAAATAACTCCTTATCAGCCTTTTAAATTGTTATAACTATTTAAATTAGTGACTTGAGGGTATAAAACATGGGTTGGGAATGAGCGTGATATTTTTATCATGTTCAACATTCAAAAAAATAAAAAAAGAAAAAAAGAACACTTCTGTCATCTGGAGAGTTTTTGAATTTTGTAAATATTTAATCTTCTCATCCGCTTCAAATTCCCATCCACTTTTGTGTCTTGATTCACACAATCATGTCAATAAAATTATGTGCTTTCATTTCCTTTCTTTCATCATTTCAAAAATAAAATATGATTTTTTTTCTATGTTGGGTTTTTACCCCTTCTTATCATTATGATAACATTTTCCAACTATCCCATATTAAAAGAAAGGACCCCTAAATGACCTATTAATTCTTGTGCACTTTATGATATGCTATAGAAGCTGAGTGATATTTCAAACTCTGTGATTTTCAATCTTGGATAGTGAAAGAGAGAACCTCTATAAAATAATTTTATAATCATGGGAGGATAGAGTTTAGTGTGTCAACATTTTCCATTTATAAATTTGAGCATGAAAGACGAATTGTTTTTGGAACATTTCATCTATAAAATTTTGTGCTAGAATTAAATATGGAAGAGTGAAATGATATAAACCACTCCTAAAAGGGGAAAACAAAATTTTAATATTTTTTAGCAAGTGAGAATGATTGTGTTATGTTTTTATATTAAAATATAATGAGTACATGCACACGACTATGTATGGGAGTTGATGTTATTAATATTTTCATATCATTTTGAATACATATTTTAGTAAATTTAATGTAAAAGTGCATAATTGGTGTGAGATACCAATGTTTTAATATTTAACATATGTTTTTTTGTAGTAGTTTTAGTTGTCCAGTTGATTTAGTTTGCTATTTCAATTATACCTCTCACCCTATATATCCATATTGAATGGTAATTAATTTTGGACTTCCATAGTGAATATCCAATAGCTCATTAGAAGGGCTATTCAGACATTTCTACAATTTTATGGGTCATATGGTCCTCACAAAAAGGCCCAAATAATCTGTGAAGAAACTGGAACCTCCTTGAATGTCACACCCGAACTTTTAAGATAATGTTATTTTATGATTTCATCAGATTTTGAAACTTTCTATTGAGATGGGACCAAGCCTGTTTTATATTTTTTTCATTTTGTTGAAGAATGAATGCTTCTCCCTTGACATCGTTCGATGCAAGACATGGCATATTCAAAGCTACGCGACTTTGCCCGGGTCACTGTGCAGCCTACCTCAAGACAAATAAATAAAATGAGTTTTAATGATGTATTTTAAAATTATAATTATGGTAATTATTATTATTATTATTATTATTATTATTATTATTATCACCAAGTTTATTAATACAAGGTTGTTATAATTAAGTTATTATTATTAACTTTCTATTAATTTTGTTATGTATATTAAGTTTGTTAATTTCATATTATGTTTATTATAATTTTTATTATGATTATTATTAATATTATTGTTAATGTTTTGTTTATAATAATTATTATTAAGTCATTATTATTATTATTATTATTATTATTATTATTATTGAAGTTTATTAAAATCCTTTTTAAGTTTATTATTATTATTATTTATTATTGTTTTATTTATTTTATTTTATTTTCGTTTATTTATTTTTCTATCTTATTTAGCTCTTTTCTATCTTTTTTTCCTTTCTTTTCTTGTTTTTTTCCTAATTTTCTTCCTCCCTGTGCGTCGCACACAGCGCCCCCTGCCTTCACTCCATGCTCGCAACCCTAGACGGCGCACCCTTCCTCCCCTACGTACCCTTCTCCGGCGAACACCCCCTTCATCTGCCCTCCCTCTCACGGCCTACCTTCGGCGAGCCACCACCGGCGCACCCCACGACTAGTGACCTCTCCTTCTTGCTTGTTCGCTCCCCATGACCAACGGCCTCCCATTCTTTCTCATGCGCACCCCGTGACCGGCGGCCACCCTCCTGCTCACGAGACACCCTCACCCTCACATGACACTACAGGCACGCAACACCTCCGGCTGGACTCTCCTTGCGCGTGTGACCCCAGCACAGAACCCTCCTTTTTGCACTCAAAAAACCTCTAACAATTCCTTCCACATTTGTGTTCCACTCTGACGGGTTGTTTTCTTCCGGTAGTAGAGTTTCAGATTGGGGTTTTATGTTTTCAGGGTCGCTATTTTGGTTTGATTGTGTTGTTATTGGTTCCAATGCTTGAATTAGGGTCAAGTTATGGTTTCTTGTAGTGATATTGGAACACGATCAATGTTTTGCGTCGGAATTTGATGTTTCGACACCGATGGAATGTTTTTCCTCCTATAAGTTTTGTTTGATGAATTAATTTTCTTGTTTAAATAATTTAAGATGTTCGTTAATTAATTTTTTGAGAGTGAATTATGTTCATTTGGTGAATTATTTTACTTTCTTAAATAAATTTGGTGTTATGTGATTGATTCGTTTGGTGCGAAACTAGTATTGAAGAAGTTCAGTATGCCTTGGTATTTTATAGCATGTTTGTATTTAATGGGGTGTGTTTTTTAGGAAAACCCATGTTGGGTTATTTGATGTTAATTTATAAATCGTGAAGTTGGTTGTTTGAAATTTTGTGAGGGATGCGAATGATGTTTGGAAAGGTTTTTAGTGTTCATTTGATTTTAAAAATAAAAGGAATTTGGGTGTTTTAGGTGTGTCCTATGTTTCATTATTCATGGTTGTTTTATTAATTCTGGAATTGATTTATTTAAGGACATTAAAGCTGCGAATCTAGTTCTACTTGAGGTTTGGGTGTGTTTTCTTTTGCTAGTACCTTTTTAGGCATTTCCCATGAAACTTTTCTGTGGAAAAACCCATGCTGAATTTTTTATCTTTTTTTTAACTATGCATTTCACTTGTTATAATGTGTGTAGGCTGTAGTTGGTGTTTTGGTGTTGCATCTTGGCGCGTTTGGTTTTCAAAAGGATTTTTTGAATGTTTTTATTTTGTTCCAAATCCTTGATGCGTTATTTTGAAATGTTTTTTAGATTGTTTAAGTGTTTAATTGTTTTATTAAAATTATTTGTGTAGTGAGTTGGGCCACGGTACGGTGGTTTGGGGGCACGGGTTCGAGTTATCCTACATGTACATGCATTGGGTAAGGCATATATATATATATATATATATTCCCTCATTGTACATATTCCCTCATGGCGTGGGGAATATGTGCAATGTAGCTAGGGATGTATATATATATATGTATAAATGCATGTGCGTGTATGCGTCAAACGTGGGTTCGAGTGGTCCTCGACAAATAACGACATGTTTGAGGTAGGTCCCCTATGCCTATTATTTTAATTTAAAATTCATAATTTCTTGATTGTTTTAAAAATATGTTTTACACTATGCTATATGCACATGATATGGAATCTGATTGTGGTTTCTAGAAACTATTATGCCTTCATTTTGGAAATTGAAATGTATTTCAAACACCGTTGGTCATAAGTGACTTTTCTTGAAAAAAAAATTGATTTCTTAAGTGGTTATGAATTGGTACGGTGTATTTCCAAAGGTGTTTGACCTTTTGGCCGGTTGATTGTAAAAAGTGTTCCCTTTATGTAATTAAGACCGTTTTGCATCTAAAGAATGTTTTATGAAAAATAAAAACCTCTCTTGAGGCATGCCCCCCTTGGTTTTAGAAAAATAATTTTTTTAAAGTTGAATGTGTTATCATGTGCCTAATTTGATGCTTATGCATTGTTTGACGTGAATGAGGGGGAATGAGCTCAAGGAAGGAGAGCGGTGGTGAGATGCTGAATGTGATTTAGAAAAAGAGAGTGTTATGTACATATATGTTTGATTGATAAAGAAAGATCCCTGCCACTTGAAATAGAGCACAATGGGAAACCCGGGTATCTAGGTGGGTGACCAGGACCAGTACGCTAGATGACATGGAAGAGGTTCATCCTGGTTTGACTAGTAGGATTGACGCAACAACACTAACTAAACATATGAATTTTTGAGGGTCGTGGTCTTCTAAGAAACATTTTCTAAGGGTCGTGGCCTTCTAAGCCATATTTTCTGAGGGTTGTGGTCTTCTAAGCCACGTTACACCAGGGTACGAGGTCTCTAGGTTTCCACTTGTTCTAGATACCTATAGGGATCACCCATGGTGCTCATTTGTGATATGCTGCTAGTGATGTAACTTTCTTTTCAGTTGTTTCATACTTGATGTATTTTTGTGAAAGCCATATTTTAATCCAAACTGGTTTCTTTTCATTTGAAAAGTTAATGCATGCTTGGAACCTATTTTGAAAATATAGTGGGAGTGAAATACATTACTTGAAAATGAAAACTCATTACTTGGATTTGAAAAGAAGGAAAACATTATTTTATTATATCTTATTTTTCAAACTGGAAGGATTAGATTTCTTACTAAAGGCAGGGGCATAAGACGTGGTTACATTTTGGCATTCCTACTGAGCATCTCGGTGATCACGCCTACTTTAATTTTCAGTTGCAGGTTTCAATCTACTATCTATTTTGGGAGTGAGGGTAGTTGACGTACCGTGGTGATCCATGGGGTCACCTGAGGTATGTCACGTTGCTTTATTTATTCATTTTTCCGCTGCCACGTTGTTTAGTTTATTTTCCATTATTTATCTGCTTGTTCAGTTTATGTTTATTTATCTTTTTTATGGGCCAAACTGTTCCCAACTGGTATATTTTGATGCTTGACACTAGTTCCCAGCTCGTGGGGATCGAGAACGCCCTTCGAGCCATGACACGGACCAGGTCGGGCGCCGGGTCGGATGACGACCTGGCCTGGTTCGTGAAAAAATGGTATCAAAGGCAGGATGTTA
The DNA here is from genome assembly GCA_963277665.1 of Viscum album. Taxonomy (NCBI): domain Eukaryota; kingdom Viridiplantae; phylum Streptophyta; class Magnoliopsida; order Santalales; family Viscaceae; genus Viscum; species Viscum album. Next base: position 1,359,128,356 of record OY728147.1, on the reverse strand, counting down.
TTTGGGTTTTCAAGTAGCTTGGTGATTAGGTGTGTCGGGACTCGAGAGGTAGGTACGAGAAGGACGTCATGAACCCTTGTCCATCCCGAGAATAGAGTTGCCAAGGTAGTATGGGATTTGAGTTTTTCTTTTGCTTGGTTTGTGTGGATGAGGGATGACAAGGGAAGTGATTCGGTGTTATGCGATGAGCCTGCATAGAGTAGCAACCCATGTACAGCACGAGTACACAGTTCAAGATACTTCCTATGGTGGATGCCCGCTCAAAGCATGGTCTGCTAAGCCATGTTACCGGGATGGCATAACCACTAGTCCCTTTTTTTGGAAATTTTGATGTGAGTTATGTTTGAACTTCATTTTGGTTGGTAAGAGTAGATCTCAAAAATGAAAATGGATTCTTATGAAGGTGTTTTAAGGGAATATGGATGTTGGAGTGGAAAATGGTTTTTTAAATGGAAAACGTTTTGGAATTTTGAAATGTGTTTCATTAATGATAAGTGACTCTCTAAAATTGGATGGGAATTTGTGCTTTGTGCTTAATGGTATGTTTTGGAAATGAGAAGTGTCTTGAATTGACCCTTGGTATTCCTATGAGTGATCACATACATTGAGGTGCGCATGTGGAAAGTGGGGAAATTGGTGATGTGAGTGGATGTGTTCTTGAGATAGCATGGGGATATGTATGTGTGAGACTTCATGGCATACAAATGGTGGATATTTAAGTTGTTTTGTATGTTGAAAAATGGTTTTCAAAAATGGTTTTTCAAATGTTTAGAAATGTGAGTGATAAATTGTTTAGCGTTCTCTTTTCGTATTGGGCATTGTTTTTCGTGGGTTCTTGGTTTTGAAATATTGAATTGTGGTTGGAATAGTGATTTGAGTTTGAGCTTTCTTTTGTGATTGAGGTGTGGAATTTTGATTTATGATGAGTTTTGATTCAGATTTGTGCCTCTTGTTTTTCAGTATGCTTCCCAGAAAAGTATCAGAAGTTTATAGTGAGCCTCTTCTAGTTGTTGGTTTTACCCATACTTGTAGCGGAGTAGTGGAATTGAATTCTTTTCTGTTATTGTCCAGTTTCTATGGTGATCATGATTTATTGATGGTATCATACTTTCTTGGTGAAGTCATTGGTGTTTCCAGGTTATTGGAAACTACCAATGCTATGAGAGTCCATGTTGGTCCGGGTCCGTTTGAAGGTCCAACATTGGATTGGTGGAGGAAATAATTACAGCTTCGTTGCATGATGGTATGTCTTGGAAGGAGTTTAAGACCACTCTCGTCCGATGGTTTATACCCAAGGAAGTGAAGGTGGGGAAAGTGGAAGAACTAGTGGGTGTCGAGTAAGGCCAATGAGCAATGAAGGCCTACGTTGGGCATTCCAAGGGGTTGGTTCCATTTTCTCTAGAGGTAGCATCGTGGAATTAGTTAATTTTTTTATTGTGTGAGGTATTCCTACAGGGTTCTAGGACAATTTCTTTTTGGTGTTCAAGAAGGTTCCCCATCCGATGACAAGAGCGAATCGGAGGAACCTATCTCAGACAAGTTATCTTTTCAATCTCATCCTCTACTAGTTAGGCCACCCTCTTGTTTTCTTCTAGTGTGCTCAGTTTGGGTACATTAAGTCGCCTTGTCATCATTCTTCGAAGGCTTGCCGTTAATGTGTCCTTTTAGGAAAATTGGAGAGGTTCCTTTTGCGGCATTGTCAGCAGGAGTCTCAACCGAAGGATGTCAGCTCCTGAGTGCGGGGTAGCAGATGCTTCAAGACATCAGAGCTCCATCCACAGGTCTCGGAGTGAAGCTATTCACGCAGTCAGGAATTGTTGGGTGTAGGGCACCTTGGTTTAAATTTTGTCTCTAGTGCTAAAATAGGGATGATTTAAATTTATCTATTCAAGCTCCCTCGTCTTTGAAGGTTCTGTTTTGATGTAAGTGGCATAAAGGTATCTTTTTCTCATTGTGGTCTTTTTTCTTTTAATACCCCACTTTGGTTGTAAGGAGGCGTGGTGATTTCGTTTTCCTGAAATTCTAGTAGTTGTGCCTCCTCAAATATGAGCTTTGGAGTGGTCTATTTATGGATGTGAGTCTCAAGATGATTATCTCTCTCGTGTGGCTAGCTCCATTGGTGACCCGTTCTTGTTTTAGGATGTGCTCATTTTGGAGACACTTGTGTCTGGGGAAATAATGAATAGGGGTTGGTCTGCTACTCGGTTTGGGGTCTTTCATCGATGACCCCATGTGGTGGGGGTCTAGTTTATGTGGAGAGTTCATGGGTCGGTTTGTTTTGGGTTTCTCGTAATGGTCTGTGCTAATTGGCTTAAGCTGGTCAGTTATTAAATGGTGGGGAGATCCACCATGAATCTTGAAGTGCCTTCTTCGAGGTTTGGTCTATGTGGTGGTTCTCTCTTGGATCAAGTTATAAGTTCCATAGTTAGCCCATACTAACAGTCTCAATGTCGGTTGTGCTAGTCGGGTTCTTGTGGTGGAGAGAACCCTTCTCATTTCCTGATGGCTCTTCTCTTTTCATTTTCCCTCAGAGTTGGTCGGGTGTGACTGATGGAGTGAAAAGACATACCGAGTTTTTGATTTTGTTGGCCTCGTTCAATTTCAAACTTGAGTATGATTCCTCATTTGGATAGGTGACTTTCTAGGGGAAGAATGTTTTTGTGGTGGGGAGAAATGTCACACTTGAAATTTTAAGATAATATTATTTTATGATTTCATCAGATTTTGAAACTTTCTATTGAGATGGGATCAAGCCTGTTTTAAATTTTTGCATTTTTTTAATGAATTAATACTTCACCCTTAACATCGTCTGGTGCATGACATGGCGTATTCAATGCTACACGACTTTGCTCGGGTCACCGTGCGGCCTGCCTCAAGACAAAAAAATAAAATGAGTTTTAATGATGTATTTTAAAATTATAATTATGGTAATTATTATTATTATTATTACTATTATGTTCACCAAGTTTATTAATACAGGGTTGTTATAATTAAGTTATTATTATTAACATTCTATTAATTTTTTTAAGTATATTAATTTTGTTAATATCATAATAAGTTTATTATAATTTTTATTATGATTATTATTAATAATAATATTATTGTTTAGTTTATAATAATTATTATTAAGTTATTATTATTATTATTATTGAAGTTTATTAAAACCCTTATTATGTTTATTATTATTAATATTTATTATTGTTTTATTTATTTTATTTTATTTTATTTTATTTTCTATCTTATTTATTTCTTTTCTCTCTTTTTCTTCCTTTATTTTCTTGTTTTTTTATGCTGTTCTTCCTCCCTGTGTGTTGCGCAGAGCGCCCCCCCACCTTCACTCCCTACTCGTAACCCCAGTCGATGCACCCTTCCTCCCCTGCATACCCTTCTCTAGAGAACCCCCCCTTTGTCCACCCTATCTCTCGCGGCCTGCCTTCGGCGAGGCACCACCAGCGCACCCCATGACCGGCGACCTCCCCTTCCTGCTCATGCGTTCTCCATGATCAGCGGATCCCCTTCCATCTCACGTGAACCCCGTGACCGGTGGCCACCCTCCTGCTCGCGAGACACCCTCCCCCTCGTGTGACTCCACCTGCACGCAACACCCTCGGCTGGACTCCCCTTGCGAGCGTAAACCCAGCACAAAACCCTCCTTGTCGCACTCAATAAACCTCCAATAATTCCTTCCACAGGTGTGTTCCACTCTGACGGGTTGTTTTCTTCCTGTAGTAGAGTTGAAGATTGGGGTTTTATGTTTTCAGGGTCTCCATTTTGGTTTTATTGTGTTGTTTTTGGTTACAATGCTTGAATTAGGGTCAAATTATGGTTGGTTGTAGTGATATTGGCACGCGATCAATGTTTTGTGTCAGAATTCGAAGTTTCGACACTAATGGTAAGTGTTTCCTCCTATAAGTTTTGTTTGATGAATTAATTTTCTTGGTTAAATAATTTAAGATGTTCTATAATTAATTTTTTGAGTGCGAATTGTGTTTATTTGGTGAATTATTTTACTTTCTTAAATAAATTTTGTGTTATGTGATTGATTCGTTTGGTGAGAAACTAGTATTGAAGAAGTTCGGTATGACTTGGTATTTTATAGCATATTTGTATTTAATGGGGTGTGTTTTTTAGGAAAACCCATGTTGTGTTATTTGATGTTAATTTATAAATTGTAAAGTGGGTTGTCAGAAATTTTTTGATGGATGCGAATGATGTTTGGAAAGGTTTTTAGTGTGCATTTGATTTTAAAAAGAAAAGGAATTTGGGTGCTTGAGGTGTGTCCTATGTTGCATTATTCATGGTTGTTTTATGACTTCTGGAATTGATTTATTTATGGATGTTAAAGCTGCGAATCTAGTTCTGCTTCAGGGTTGGGTGTGTTTTCTTTTTCTACTACTCTTTTTAGGCGTTGCTCATGAATCTTTTCTGTGGAAAAACCTATGATGAATTGTTTATCTTATTTTTAACTATGCAGTTTGTCTGTTATAATGTGTGTAGGCTGTAGTTGGTGTTTTGGTGTTGCATCTTGGTGCGTTTGGTTTTTGAAAGGATTTTTTGAATGTTTTTCTTTTGTTCCAAACCCTTGATGCATTATTTTGAAATGTTTTTTAGATTTTTTAATTGTTTAATTGTTTTATTAAAATTATTTGTGTAGTGCATTGGGCCTCGCTACGGTGGTTTGGGGCCGCGGGTTTTAGGTATCCTACATTTACATGCATAGGGTAAGGCATATATATATATATATATATATATATATGCCCTCTTTGTACATATTCCCTCATGGAGTGGGGAATATGTGCAATGCAGCTAGGGGTGTATATATATATATGTATAAATGCATGTGCGTGTATGCATCTAACGTGGGTTCGAGTGGTCGTCGACAAATAACGACATGTTTGAGGTAGGTCCCCTATGCCTATGATTTTAATTTGAAATTCATAATTGGTTTATTGTTTTAAAAAAATGTTTTACACTATACTATATACACACGGTACGGAATCTGATTGTGGTTACTAGAAACTATTATTCCTTTGTTTAGGAAATTTAAATGTATTTCAAACGCTCTTGGTCTTTAGTGACTTTTCTTGAAAAAAATTGATTTCTTAAGTGGTTTTGACTTGGTAAGGTGTATTTCCAAAGGTGTTTGACCTTTTGGCCGGTTGATTGTAAAAATTGTTCCCTTTATGTAATTAATCCCATTTGGCATCTAAAGAATGTTTTATGAAAATGAAAAACCTCTCTTGAGGCATGCCCCCTTGGTTTTAGAAAAATGATTTTTTTTAAAGTTTAATGTGTTATCATGTGCCTAATTTGATGCTTATGCATTGTTTGATGTGAAAGAGGGGGAATGCACTCAAGGAGGGAGAGCGGTGATGAGATGTTGAATTAGTTTTAGAAAAAGAGAGTGTTATGTACATATATGTTTTCTTGATAAAGAAAACTCGCCACCACTTGATATAGAGCACAATGGGAAACCCAAGTATATAGGTGGGTGACCAGGACTAGTACGCTAGATGACACGGTAGAGGTTAGTCCCGGTTTTTCTATCAGGATTGATGCAACAACACTAACTAAACATATGAATTTCTGAGGTTAGTGGTCTTTTAAGCCACGTTTTCTGAGGTTTGTGTCCTTCTAAACCACGCTTTCTGAGGGTCGTGGTCTTCTAAGACACGTTTCACCAAGGTACGAGGTCTCTAGGTTCCCACTTGTTCTAGCTAATTATAGGGATCACCCATGGTTCTCATTTGTGACATGCTGCTAGCGATGTAACTTTTTTTTAGTTGTTTCATACTTGATGTCTTTTTGTGAAAGCCATATTTTAATCCAAACTGGTTTCTTTTCATTTAAAACGTTAATGCAAGATTGGAACCTATTTTGAAAATGTAGTGGGAGTAAAATGCTTTACATGATAATGCAAACTCGTTACTTGGATTTGAAAAAAGAAAGAAATTATTTTATTATATCTTAATTTTCAAACTGTCATGATTAGATTTATTACTAATGGCAGGGGCATAAGACATGATTACATTTTGGCATTACTACTGAGCATCTCGGTGCTCATGCCTACTTTAATTTTCAGTTGCAGGTTTCAGTTTTGGATCTCTTTTGGGAGTGAGTGTAGTTGACTTACCGTGGTGATCCACAGGGTCACCTGAGGTATGTCACATTGGTTTCTTTATTCCTTTTTCCGCTGCCATGTTTTTTAGTTTATTTTCCTTTATTTATCTACTTGTTCAGTTTATGTTTATTTATCTTTGTTATGGGCCAATCCATTCCCAGCTGGTTTATTTTGATTCCTGGCACTAGTTGCCAGCCCGTGGGGATCGGGAACGCCATTCGGGCCACGTCACGAACTGAGTCGGGTGCCGGGTCGGATGACAACCCGGCCTGGTTCATGACATTAATGATTGAATTGATGATCTCAATCCAAAAATCCAAATTCATTTATTCTCCTCCAACATTATGGAAACAATTCAAGGAGTCATGTCTAAAGATTTCAAGTCCCAAATTTATAACAAATGGGCCCAAATGTATCTTTGATGTCAAGTCCACAACTCTGTCTGGGAATTGAGATCAAAAAACTAAATTTGAAATTTCTCCTGATAGAGACATTCATTCAAGCTTATATTTTACAGTCTAAAAGAGAGGATATATACGGCCCGCACTTTTGATAAAATCTATTGGGTTTTATGATCCTTACTATTCCAAATCCCATTCACTTTTAATCTTTGAAAACGTCTAGATTTAAATGGACATATTAACATTGTTTAATAAAATCACCAAAACATTGGCTCATTAAGTCTAATGGCTGATAAATTATAAAAGTATATAGTAAACTTGTATATCTACAACATTTTACAATACAATATTACAGGATTATGTTATATGGATGGTCGAATATTCAATCCATATAGAAGGTATGTTTTTGAATAGAAACCTCCAACAACATTGGGTATAAATACATCTGACTCATCTCCTTGCCAGAGTTTGGAAATTCATAATAAAGGAGGATCAATTTTCATGAACAAGGATTTCCCAAAATCATGGGAGAACATGCCAAACATATTTTTTCAATTGATAGACCCTTCCTCCACTCATTGATATCATTTATTTTTTTTCTCCATTTGTAATCGTGTAAGTGTTGTTTTTATTATTCTATTTAAATGATAGTTTCTTCATCATATTCTCTACTAATCATCAACCCTCCTGTCATAAATATTAATTCTATTAAAATATTTGAAATCATGATGATACACCTTCCCTTATTTCGTTTTCTCATTCAATATAATGTTTATTTTTAATCCTCATTGTCGTTCGTGTGTGCGTGTGTGCAACACACAAATCTTTTCTTATTCAATTATTTTCTTTCTATTTATATTTCATCATAAAAAAATAATAAACCAGATTACTATTAATTTCAATGGCTAAGAAAATATCTCATTGGGGTGAGTTATAATTTATGTATGTTATGTGATTAAAATATTCCTTCTAGATGAATATTCATTGAAATAATATTTTGTATGTTGAACATAACATGTCATGGATTAATGAATTTTTTTGTTTAAATATTTTTTTTAAATGGATTATTGGAACTATAATTAAAATACCTTAAACATGATATGATTAATATTACAATTCTTTCTTATGTTAAAACTTGTATTAATGCGTTAACACTTGGAAATTCCAATCAACGTCAACATGTGAAATGGATTTTAATTTAGGGAAATATAAAGAAAGGGTCAAGGATATCACAAGATTAACTACCTAATGATGAACTCAAACCAATATTTATCATCTTAATAAATCGATCTTAATCAATCGATCATTTCATGTATGCTCTGCAAACAAACCCCCCCCCCCCCACTACATCAAAAAAAATCTACTAAAAAACAACCTCTATTAAAATATATAGTTGGATAGGATTTGACCTGTGTGGTTCTATACACATTAGCAGTGCACCAGATTAGTGAATGGTTGTTAGGAAAAAATTAGATGCTTCATTTATAAAATAATAATTCCACAAGTCATCGTAGAGTCCTACTCTCATATTACCTTCATTAATAATTTCATAGGATGGGAAAACTTAGTAGGCCCAAGCCCATTCCTCTGTGATGTTTCTACCCTAGCATAGATCCTAATCATCAGTCCACCGCTTCTCTAGGTTTCATATGACCACCTTGATGAAGTTATAATATTTTTGTGGAGATGAATCATCATACATCACCATACCATAAACATATTCAGTTGGGTTGTAAAAGAATGTAGTTGTGATTGATGAGTGATTATTCCGGATATGACAATCGGTAGCTTTGTTCCATGGTTACTGCCTTGGTGTGCCGTTGAACAAGTTATCCAGTTCATCCCATATGTACAATAGAATTAAGATGTAATTTCACAGATGTAACCCATAGAAAACTATCATCTTTCATATGTGACACTCTCTCTAGGAATTTGAAAATAACTCATCCAGTGATCCAAAGTCAAAGTGTCACTTGACTTACTCACCAATTATGATGTTGTTCACCATTTCTTCACTTCAGAAATAATCTGCAAGGAAATCCCATGTAGCTTCTTGAGCAGCCATCATATCCAGAACATATCTGATTTTTTTGGAATGTTCATGATGACTTCTTGAGAGGTATATTTGTGGATAACCTGATCATGGAGCCTCAAACAACGTTGCACATATTTAAAATTATCAACATATCGTGACACCATGGTCCGTTCAGAAATGTTAGAGGAGAAAGGGATAGTGGAACTGAGTTCAAATACAAGTATTCATAGGTTGAAGAATCTTCAAAAAAGGAGATAATAAATGATGATTTTTTAGGATCTATTTCATATAGGTCTCCCAAGTGATATTTATATGTATGCAGCCAACCATGATTCAAGTCGAGGTCCACACCCACGTCCAATTCATGATCTATATCATGATATAGCATCACAATTTTACACACTTTAGGAAATTGAGACTAAAAATTCAACCCTCCAATTCAAATCAGATCTCCTTCCAAGTGGTTATTTTATGTTTCCATAATAAATTCCCATGAATAAGTTGAGAGGGAGAATAGATGTCAGTGATTAAATACAAGCTAAAGTGGCCCCACAATCATCCAAGTGGCCTACCTTGTGATGGTCCTTTACAAAGGATTCTTCCCCACTATGATTTTATGGGGGAACTGGTGAAACTAATGTGAGTCTAACGCCTTCTATGACTAGCAATTGACAGATGGATCTACGATTCTGACAGACCCACAACCTTTTATGGTAAAAATTGTCTTCACATCTCAAATTCAAGCATCACGAGACCCCTGTGGCCTATAAAGATTTATCTTCTTTCTACTATGAAGGCATGGATGACATGATCAATCACCTTCTGATATCCTATTTCTTGAATCACATGAGAATCAAAAAACAAATGGAAAATGAATCATCTAATGCACCAGAGCATCATGATACCCATGTTCCCATGTTCCTAGATACCCCCACTGATTTTGGGGGTGCCATCTATGATATACTCTTCCCTTCATGGTAGAAGAAGGCCATCTAGGGTACTTGAGGCTTCAATGTTCATTTATCCTTCCCAAGTAACTCCATTCCCAGCTCCTGAATTCATTCCATGGATGGGTCACCATGTCTCAAAAAGCTCCTTCCTTTGTGAATCCCTTATCCTTCATGAATCACCCAATCTTTGTAAAGAACCAATGATTTGTGAAGAACCTATCATAAATCCCCCATTCATTGTGAGAATATATTCCCTGAAGCTCTTTAAGCTTTTACATAGTTATTTCATGGTCCCTTGTATGGAATCACTGGTTTTAGTTCCATACCTCTTTCCTTTCATCAAACGTATGCTAAAATATTTTTTATATTCATCATAGCTACGATTACATGGACCTAAATATAAACCAACCCTCCACACCATTGTATTATAGCATTGATAATGCCTTAGATTCCCCTTAGGGTTTATGAGCATCAATTATATATGTCCAAGGGTTATGGAGTGAATCCCCTATGTTTGTACCAGAAGATATAAAACTACCTTGCTCCATCATCCTCATCACATAATGTTACACTATTTCCTCACTATTTGAAATTCCTCTGGGCTTCCCCATATATATTATGTTACATGCCGACTAATCTCTATTGGAGTGAGATCTTAAATAAATAATGAACAATATGAAAATATTTCTACAAAACATAGTTTTTATTGTATATGGTTTTTTAGTTGTGAGAATGAGTTACAATAAATATAAGAAATCTGTAGGCAGATTTTTTGAAAAAAAATTAGAGATAGTAATGCATTATAAATCTATAAAAAGTCACTGTATGAGAAACTAGGATATATTTTTCTATGAAATATGGATAAGAGAGAGTTTGGAATAAATTAAACATAGGAAAATTTATATAGATAAGGTTTTATATTAGAAAATAAGCTTCAGTTATTCTTAAATATAATCTTCTTGTAAATGTTTTTTGGTGCTTCCATCAAAGAGATAGTCTCATCCACATCCTGGTTAGTAATTGAAAACATTTCCTTGTCAATAAAAGGATAACAATAAATGTGTGAGTCACTGTTGTAGTGGATCCCCCATTTTGGATATTGGGTTGGCTTTGGTGTGGTTCCCTGCACTTGTTAGTATAAAGGGGCTATGATTATTGTTTTCTACAGTGGGATGTCATATAAAAAAATTGAAAGTATCATTTCAATTGGTAGAACACTAATCAAATAATTAATAGGAGAATAAATACTGGATAACCTAATAAAGAATCTTCCTAATTTATAAAGATGAAAAACAAATGTACTATTATTACATATAATATAAATCTTTTAGTGAAAATTAATACTCAAAATTGAAGAGGATATAATCTCCATGATATTGGGAGAACATAACTATTTAATAAATATGGATATGTAAATGTTATTAAATGTTTTATGAAAAAAATTAAATAGAAGTTTTAATTTGTGAGTGGGAAAACATATGTATTGTAGTGAAATAAGCAATTTAATTACCAAAAATAAATACTAAAATTTAAGAGTGTAGATAAACTAAATATAGTTGGCTTGATTAAGATCTTATCAAATGAAGAGGAGTTAATGGGATACAAGAGGGAAACTCAAGGACCACGATTGTATAATTCTTCCATAAGCTAAGGTATATCGGTGATGAAGATGTCGCAAATGGATTTAAGAATGGAGTAAAGTTGTCGTACAAGAAATGATTGAGCTTTAGGGGATTTAGATGATTAAATAGGAGTATTTATTTACCATTTGAGATAAAACTATGAATTCAGATAAGTTAGAGATGCATTGGAATTTTGTTTCCAATGATTTCATAGAGAAGAACGAATGGGAGGAGGTGTGGTGGTTAGATTTCACAAATGATGGGGAAGATTTAATCACTAGTGTGGATTATCGGGCATGGAGGGGAGGTCAAAAATATAAGGTTGTCATAAATATTAGGATGTGGAAGGAAACATGAGTGATTTATGGCTTATATCTATTGAATGGAGGTATCTGAATGGCTGGCGGAGAAGGAGATGATGATCTATGAGTCCCAATGATGGGGAGATGATGGGAGATATATATATATACAAAGTGACAGAGGCGAGTGTGAAGACGATAAATGGTTGTAGAATATAGAACTAAAACCCAAGGGTAGAGGGAATGAAAATCTAGGGAGAGGCGTGTGGTGAATGGTAGGTAATGGAGGGAAGATTTGCTGAGAATCAAGTTTTATGGATGTGGAATAATATTGTGGTGACAAGTAAGGTAGAAGAAACCCAGGTTTATTATATATAATAGATATATTTTTTACAAAATTAAAAATCTATAATAATTTATAGTTCATTTTTTTGGAATTTTTAAATAAATTTATAATGTTTATTTAACACCCCATGTTGTTAAAAATAAATATAATATAGAATTAATGAAGCAACGAGTCCTCAAAAAATACCAATTTCATATAAACTATCCAGTAATCATAATTTTACACCCTATGTGATTTGAATATAGAAAAACTGACATACACGGTTAAGATCTATAAGATATTTAGAGTCTGGTAAGGACAACAAACATTTTTTCGGAATAGTAACATGACTCTTATGAAGAGTAGCATACCATTATGAATAGTAACATGAAACATATGAATATTTACCACAATAATGAAAGTATAAATAAAATTTAGACACATTATAAATTAAATATATTATTTTAGAAATTAATAATTAAGAGTTCTTATTTTTACGAGTAATAAATATTTAATTACAATTTTAATAAATTGATATATAAGAAAAGTCATCTTCATAAAAATTATTCTTAAATAAATAATTTTTCCATTAATTTTTATATAATTTAACAATACGTTAGTTAATTTTTTAAATTATTTTAAATTTTAAAAAATATTTAATATAAAATCCGAATTTTTCTTATTAAAAAATTGTTTTCATAAAACTGATTACTTTTCTGAATTCTACATATCTAAAAGTGGATAAGGTGAATTTTGGGTATATATCATAAAAAATTGAATTTTTGGTGATTAGTTAAATTTGATAATTTATTAAGAATGTAAATTATGTAAATTTATGCATTATTATTGAGTCATTGATGACCGAAATGTTCATATTTTCTAACTCGAAAACACTTAAAAAAATTTATTTGTCACAATAATCCAATATATTACCTATCTTGAGAAAAAATTTAAAATAATGAATAAAATATTCAAAAACACTCTTCTACTCCACTATAACCCCCCTCACGTCCTCTTCATTTCACTCCTCTCAAGTCCATTTCCATGTCTATTTTTTTCCAAGTCTCTCAATAAGATCCTCTTGACGTCCTTCATCCCATTGTTTCTAAAAATACCAAATCCTCTCCCCTAAATAGTCTCTTATGGAATGTTAATTCAAGAGGAAAATTCATATTCTGAACTATTTTACTTTCTTTTCTAGTTCCATTTATTTTTTTTCTATCCTCACCTATCGTCATCTAATAGGTACTAAAAATCAAGTACCTTACAGTTAATTTAATTTAGTTTTGATTATGTCATAAGTTATTATCCTCTCCCCAATACCCTTCTTTTATACTGGTAATAAAAAACATCATCGGAGAAGTAATATTTTTCAACATTCAAGGACGGTGGGTTTCAATTTATATTACCATCTTCAATAATGTTTATGCAACAATTATTATTATTGAAAAATATTATAATATATTTATTTTTTATAATCTAGGGTTCTGGAATCACTTAGTGCACATGGTTTTTATTTATAATGAAAAATGAGAACTTTGTGTTCAAAACCGCTAATTAACCAAAACAATTATCATTTAATAATTTATATAACGCTTATTATTCACCCCAAGTAACCAAATGAAACTTACAATAATGTAACTATCTATATGTTCACTGAAAACATATAAATTCAAATCTGGAAAACGATCCTCATTTTACATGGTTCTCTATTAATGTATATAAGTTAACCGTTCATGAAACAAACAGACCCTAACTATGAAATTGATCCTACTAACCCATCAAAATGTCCATGAATGAATTTATTAAGGTTATAATAAATCAAAAATATGAAATGGAGGTTCTGTAAATATTAAATAATGACCATAAATTTTATTATTCAGGACATTAAGATCATGTGGAGAACACCTTTGGACACAAATTAAGGGTTTCCTTGTCTCGCATCCATTTTTTGGGAGATATTCCTTAGTCACTACTATTACATTTGTATGATGTTTGTTTATATAAAAATGATATATAATATTTTTAATATATTTATTTTAATTTTATTCAATTTATCATTTGTTTATTATTAATTTTGCGGCATTCGAATAGACTTATTACAAAGTGGTAAGAGATTTCAACCGGAACATCCATTTTCATTTGAGTTACTCTAATTCTATTTATACCTCAATGAATTTACTATTTATAACTATTTACTCCTCATAAATTATGTTTGAATGATCTATATATTTTTACAAACCAGAATAATTCTTTAATTTAGGGGGATTTACATGTTTGAAAATGATATTTCAATCATTCTTCCTCAAATACAAGCCTGATTCAACAGAACTACTAAAATTATTACCTATTTTGATGTTAACTATATAATGTATTTTGAGAAATATTTATATTTATTTATTCACATATTTTATCATGAAAAATATATTTTGATTCAATTTTGGTTTAATGTAAAAACATGACCCTTCTCTTTAAAATATCATGATTAAATTCTCTAAACCACACTAAAATGTTTTTATTCGAAATATTCATTAAATAAACATTTTACTTGATTTCACATTAATAGGATATAATTTATGCCTCCAATGTAATCTAAATGTCATTACCTTCACGTTTTTATGAAATACATGTCTAAAACTAGATTTATTAAAAAATAAATGATCTTCCAAATGAACATTTCTTCCCAAAGTAAAATTGAATTTTCTCAACTCACAATAACTTCTATGAGATATATGACTTGATCACCACATACTCCCATAATTTTGTGTATGTAATACCACTTGGTGAATCATTTCAAGAGTCTCTTAATTCACATGTTATTCTAATGAATTTTTATTTTTTTATTTAATGGCATTGTTTGAGACTTTAGAATTTTTAAGGATTGTTTCCTCAATAATTCTTCAATTGTCTCATTAAAAGGTATCATTATTTATATCAACATCCATTGATGAATCGTGGATTTCATGGAGTTTTATATATTATGATTCCATATACAATATATGTTTGAAAATTTTATAATTATTTTTATAAGGATGTTTTATCATTATACCATTCAATAATTTACACTTACCGGTATGTGTTTATGTTAAATTTATGAAGAATGATATATGTTAATTTAAATATTAATATATATATTGATAATATGTATCCCCATTCATAAGAGAAATTCATTAGACTTAGTATGGGTCAGGTGGGTCCTGTTATATCCCCTCAATGCATTTGTAGGTATCATGAGACAAACAAGGTCTTGGCATGAGGCATTGACCATATTTTTGTTTATGGTCTTAGAAAAAGGCCTTGATGGTATGGTTATGATGTCACACATTATTCATTACCTCATTATTAATATATTAATTGAGATTTAATTTGGTTATTTGACTTGAATAATAACAATGATTTTTTTATTTTTGCAATATTTATTCACTCTTATTCATGTCATAATGTGTTCTTGTTCATTTTAAAGGCATGTGATTTAGTTGTTCACCATGGATGGTATTTATGTTTATGATATCATATGTTGTATTACATACCCTTATAGAGCGTTTGAGATCACAAATTTATTAATTCGTATTTTTTATTATATGTGAAGTAGTATATTATGAAAGAACTACATGGATATCCTAGGAGGTATGGATGTTTTCGAATAAATATCTATGTTTTATTTATTTTGATAATGTAATGTTGAACTTATTCTTGTATCTTATTTACTAAACTAATAAACTACTTGGTCCTTCAAGATATGACTTTCTTGTAATCATGCCAATGTAATAAAATAATGTACCAGCTTTGGGAAACTTGTGTCAGGGCGTTACAGTTTCTGTCAGAGTATTTTTTATAGACAACATAGAAAATAGATTTAGAAAAGGGTGTTTAGGGAACAAACCCCTATAATTTAATTTTAGGATAAACATACATGAAAATCCGATCATTTTTATAAGGAATATATTATGTGTATATTTCTAGAAAATATGTCCCTTTTTTCATTCAACATGTGGATGTGAATCTGAAACAGATTTACCTAGTTGTCAAAATTTAACCATGAGTTTTGGGATTGACATGGGGTTTCCTGGTACATGACAACAAGCCTTACTACGGACCTAGTTTGACACTCCTGGGGAATAGGTTTAAGATAATAAAAATTTTGTTTAGAAACCATTATAAATGAATTGAATGTAAAATTTTCCTAAATGAAACCATGTATATGATTAAGTTATTAGCCACAGATAAGATTTCAATTCAAGATAATTAATTTTTTATGTTGAAATTATACATTATTATTAGTATCCTAATCTAGTGTATGCCATTATTTAGAAATGGTTACTAGTGGAAAGAATGGAATTCACATGAACTCGCATATCTCATCTGTGATTTCGTTATGATGAAAGATAATGATGTTGTCTCTAGTGTTGTGACTCGTTTATAATAGCTTGTAACTATACCGGATTAGTTGACTCAGGTAATGAATAATATAATTTCCCATATAAAGAATTTAGTCTATAATTTTTAGTAGATATGTTAGACCACGTTATGTGACAACTACATCCATCATTCAATGGGACTACAAACCAATTTGTAGTTGATAAGTGGACATGTTCCCTAAATAAGATATTTATTGCTTTCTGATATAACCATAGAGAGATGGTTGTCATGACTATTTATCATCTATTGGTTGATGGATATCAGTGGTGGTGAGTAATCCCAAACACAATGGAGGAGGAAGAAATACAAGAGATGTAATGGATGGATTTTAAGTAAAAATTTCTAGAAAAATAATTCCTTTGTGAACAATGAGCTGATATAGAATGAGAGATTAATAATATGAAATAAAAAAAGGGTTTGTATGTTTCAAATTATGAAGCTAGATTCAAAATGATAGCAAGTAATTCCACATACTACATATGTAATCAACTAAGCAAGATAGATCAATTTTTTTTAAGGTTTAAAACAATTACTCCGATGGGAACTACTTGCCCAGTATTTCATTTCATATGATGATATAGTCTCATGTTCTATAAAGAGAGAAAAATAATTTTCTATGAATTATGACATTAAAGGAATGATAGTGAAGAATATGGAAGATTAAATCTATTGTAAAGGAAATAAGGAAATGGGGATGAATGGAAGAGTTTACCATTGACCCTATAGTAATTGTGGGAACAAACAGTTGGGTTCATACTTGATAGGTATGTGAGTCTGTTAGAAGTGCAGATAAGAAGGCCACCAATATCATGATTGCAATAGGAATATTAAAACAACCATTGATCAATGCTATAGTTATAAATATATTTTAAATTATGAACATGATTGTTCTATTCATCAGGAAATATTTCCCCAATGAAGGCCAAGGGAGTAAGACCATGTTTATGCCATCACAACTACTGAGGTTGATGTTCCTAATGAATTGGTGGTAGGAACAGTAATAATTAACTCGAACATAGACAATTATTTATTTGATTATGTATCATATCATTATATTATACCTTCCTAGTTTTCCCTAAATATTTAATACTCCAAATTTTATTTATTAAAGGATTCGTCAATCAAAACTCTTAAGGGATGTACCCATTGTAACAATGATGTGTCGATCATCCCCCCTCAAGACACATAATCATGTTGAAGTTGTTAAAATTATTAAAATACCAATGATTTAATTTGATATAATCCTTAGTATGATTTGGATTTAAAATTATAATGTTATGGTCAATTGAAAAAAGAGGGAAGTTACAAATTTTGGGAATGTTGTTGATTCTCTTATATTTAGAGTAGTAACCTCGCTACCTAATTCTTACGAAGATCCACCCCATGTAGATCTACTGAACTCAATTATTGTGGTCTAAGGGAATAAAATAACTATAGGGGAAGAATGAAATGATCAAATAGAGGACATACCTAATGTGAAAAAATATGTTGATTTGTTTTCATAAGATTTACCTGGATATCCTCCAGAGTGGGAAATTGAGTTTTTATTGACTTAATTCCATGTTCAAGGCCCATATCAAAGACCCATTATAGAATTTCCATTGTGGAATTATTATAATTGAATAAAAAATTATAGGAATTGAGTGATAATGGATGTATTCACCCTAGTGTTTTACCATTGGGCGCCCCTTTCCTTTTGTATAAGAATAGTTATAGATCTAAGATGATTTTCATTGACTATAGGGAGATTAATGCTATAATATTAAAGTAAAATTATCCCTTTCCTCATATTGATGAATTTTTTGATCAAATTCATCGAGGCCAATAGTTTTTGAATATTGACCATTGATCTGGATTTCATTTTTTTTCTTGTCAAGAAGGAAGATATTCCCAAAAACAACATTTTTAACCATGAATAAGCATTATTAGTTTGCAGTTCCACCTTTTTGGATAGCCTTATGAAACCTCTATTTACTTGGATGTAATAAAAATGGTTTTCAATGAATATCTTGATGACTTTGTTATGATGTTAACTAATGATATAATGTTATACTCCAAAAGAATCGAAGATCATGAAAATAACATGTGCGGTGTTCTAAAAACTCATAGATGAAATTAATTATAAGGAATGTTTAGAAAGTGTGAATTTAGGCATCATTATATTTCCTTTATTGGCCACATTATTTCTAACAATGGAATATTTGTTGATCATGCGCAGAAAAAGGCTATGAAATAATGCACTATATAAACGAACATAAATTTGGTACGTAGGTTTATTGGATTAGCAAGTTATTATTGGGGTTTGGTTTAGAAAATCGCTTATTTAACCAACCCAATGACAATGATTAAATGTAAAGGGGTGACATTTTTGTGGGAAAAATAAGTTGAGGAATGTTTTGATGAATTGAATAAGATATTTGTGAATGTTGTCAACCTAACTCTACTATAGGGGAATAATGGGTTTGAGATCTATATTGATACATAAATGAAAGGAATCAATTGTTTCCTTATGAATAATGATATAGTTATTTCCCTTGAATCAAGGTAGTTCAAAATCAATGAACAATACTACCATACTCATGATTTTGATTTTGGAGCTGTAATATTTTCTCAGGATATATTGATAAAGCATATCTATTGGGGAATATGTGAGATATATACGGATCATAAGTGCTTGAAATATAACTTCTCACACAAAGAAATAAATACGAGGAATGTGAGATGGCATGAACTACTAAAGGATTATTATTTCTCTATAAACTACCACCTTGGAAAGGAAATTATTTATCCAATGCATTACGTAGAAAGGATCTTGGAGTCCTAAACAAAATGATGATAGGAATGGATCCTATGTTTATGGATCTCATAATTACAGATATAGAAATTATCAATGAATGTGAATCATCAATACTTTATCATCTCGTTTCCCAACCATATCTATTTGAAAGGATTAATACGTCTCAGTCTGATGATTAGAATATTAAAAAGAAAATTAATGTTGTGAATGATGCGATATTGGATGACATAATGTGTGATGATGGAATTTTGAAATTTGGGAAGATGCATTGTGTTGTAGATATACCCATGATAAAAAGGAAGTTATTGGATGATTATATAGTTAAAATATCTCTATACATCATGGTAGAACTAAGATGTATAGATATTTTATGGAACATTTCTTGTGGGACAAAATGAAGCAAGAAATTGCAGATTATATATCAATATGTCTTGTCTATCAGCATGTATTGCCCAACATAAAACATCCTAATGGAGTCATGAATCCTATTCTGATTCCTAAATAGAAATTTGATGAAATTACAATATGTTTTTTCCCTATTTTACCCAAAACTCCAAGGAATAACGATTCAATATGGGTAATTTTTTATCAAATTAATAAATCATCACAAATCTTCCTTATAAGGGAGGATTTTCCCCTTGAGAGACTTGCACGAACATATTTCAATGATATTATGTTACATCATTGAGAACCTATCTCAATTTTGAATAATCTCAATCATCGATTTACATCAAAATTTTAGAAAGGCTTTTGAAATATTTGGATACTAAATTTCTTTTGAGTACTACATACCACCCATAAACTAGCTAGCAATCGAAAAGGATGATCCAATCAATAGAGGAAATGCAGAGATCATTTTAACATAACATTAATGGTATGTGGGATCAATATTTATCCTTTGTTTAGTTTTCATGCAATAATAATATACAATATATTATTCAAATGGAACCATATGAAGCATTGTACGAGAAGATATTTTGTACAACCACATGTTGGGATAAAGTTGCTAAAAGGATGCATGTGGGCCTGGAGCATGTGGAGGAATCAATAGAAAATGTAAATTGCTAAAAGGATTCAAGTGGTCCTGGAGCTTGTGGAGGAATCAATAGAAAATGTAAATTATAATCAAACACATGTCAAAAAATTTAAATGTAGGAAAAAGGTATTTGATTATAATTAAAGGATAGATTTGGAATTTCGTGTAGGAGATCATGTTTTCCTGATGGTATCTCTATGAAGGATGTTATAAGATTTGGGAGGATAGGAAAACAGATCCCAAGGTAAATTGGACCATTTAAAATCCATGATATAATTGGAGTTGTTGAAAATTGATGGGCTATGCTGCCTAGCCTTTATAGAGTACACAATGTGTTTCATGCCTCATTGTTGGGGAAGTACATACCAAACCCAACACATTCCCTCCCTTCTAAAGTTATATAATTGGAACCCCAATTTCCTTTTTTTGAATTGCATATCCTAATTATAGACCATATGGAATTAGTGTTGAGGAATGGGATGACCAGAATAGTAAAGGTTCATTGGAGAAGTAATAAAATTGAAGAAGCAACATGGGAGTCTATGTAGATTATGATGAAGACCTACCCAAATATTTTTATGTGGTAATATTCTGTGAATTTTGAGGATGAAGGTTTTTTTAAGGGATAATGTATCACCCCATATTTTATAATAAATTTAAAATTGAATTAATGAGACACTATGTCACTAAAAAACACCACATTGTTATAAAATATATAGTAAACATAATTTTACCACCACTGTGTTTTGAATTTTGACAAACTAACATACATGGCAGCATTCAGTAAGATATTTACAGTTTGATAAGTTGAACACACATTTTTCTGATTATTAACATGAACCGTGTAAATAGTAATTTACAATTATGAATAGTAATTTTATCCTTATAAATAATAACCCCACCCATGAATGTATTAATAAAATTTATCCAACTTATAAATGAAAAAAATTATATTCAAAATTAATAATAAAGTGTTTTTAGTTTTGTGAGTAATAAATAATTAATTAAAAATATAAATTTATAAATTAATTTAAAAGAAAGTTAATTTTCAAAAAATATATTCCTATATAAATATTTTTTTGGCCAATAATTTTAGGATATTTTAATAAGTCCTTAGTAAATTTTTGAATGTATTATAAAATTAGTCATAAATTTAAGTCTGCATTTTTCAATTGAATCATTATTTTATTAAAAAAGAAACATTATATTATTTGGAAAAATATTTTGATAAAAAAGTGTCCATTTTTTTATTTCAGTCATCAGTAAATTTTTATGGAGAACTTTTTATATTTTTCCAAAATACTCAAATTTGTTATGAATAGTAAAATTTTATAATTTACAAAAAATGAAAATTAAGTGAATTTATGAATCATGATTGAGTCATGGATGATGTAAATAGCCATTTTTTATAACTAAGTTCTCTAATTACTATTTTTTATCACAATAATCATCATTATTTATTAACATTAGAAAAAAATAAAAATTTGAATAAAATTTAAAAAAATCGCTCCTCTCCTCCACTATAACCCCCCTCGCTTCATCTTCTCTTCACTCCTATAAATAATTGTTCCATGTATAAATTATACCCAAATATCTACCCAATATCATCTTCCACGTCTATCATCTCTTGATAACCTAATGAAACCAAATCCATTCCCCTAAAGAGGATATCAAGGAAAATTTATTCAAGATGTAAATTCCTATTGTCAATTATTTTACTTTCTTTTCATGTTCCATTGATTTATTTTCAATCCAAAACACTCCTCTAAATTATATGATAACTCCAGTACCTTAAAAGTACTATAATTTTTTATTATAATCTAATAACTTATTATCATATGTTCTTTACCCTTATGTTATGCTAGTAGTAAAAAAACCCAGACGAGATGAGCTGATTTACAATATTCAAGGATGATGGGTTTTTAATTTCGATTACAATCCAAAATAATGATCATGAAAAAATATTTATGTTTGAAACTAAATATTATAAATTTCTTATTAATCATTAATGGATATATAATTTTTTTATACACACTATTTTGATTTATAATGAAAAATGATTTTCTTGTGTTCAAAAACCACAAACTAACCCAAATAGTTATCAGTATATAATTTATATAATAATTAATCATCACTCAAAGTAAAAAAATGAAATTTAAAACCAAGTATCCTTAAATATTTTTAATTATTAAATATAAATTAAATTCTTGAAAATAATCATCATTTTACACGATTCATTGTTCACGTATATAAGTTTACCGATCATGAATTAGACAAACTTTGACAATGAAATTGAACCTCTTAACCCATAACAAAGGCCATGAATGAAATTAATATGGTTAAAAAAATAAATTAAATTAATGTTGTATTCTTTAGATATTAAATCATGAAACTAAATTTAATTATTCAGATCACTATGATTAGGTGGAGAACACCTTCAGACATATGTTAAGGGTTTCCTCATCTCACTTCCATTTTTCCGAGATATTATTTATTCAATACTACTACATGTGAATGGTTTATGTATACTTCCAAATGATTTATAATATCAAAAATTTATTTATTTTAATTCTACTCATTGTATAATTTGATGATTATTAACTTTTGTGTGTACAAATCCATTGATTACAAAGTGGTATGGAATTTCAATCTGAACCACCATGTTTATTCTGGTTACTCATATTCTATACATAACTCAATGAAATTCATATTTATTCTAATTTTTTGTTATTTAATCCTTATAAAATATGATATAATGTTATATATATTTTTACCAAAACTTATCATTCTTTATATTATGAGGATTTACATGTCTGAAAAATAATTTTTAAATAACATTTCCTGAAATACATGCCTGCTTCATGGGAACTTCTAGGATTTTAACAAATTTTGATGTTCACTATATAATATGTTTTATGAAATATTAATCATCCTAAAATTATAAATTTTATCATGAAAAATATATTTTGGTTCATTTATTTTTTATGATTGCAATCATGCATGTGGGCTTTAAAATAACATTAATGAATTCCTTAAACAACAATAGTATATTTTAATTCTAAAGCTTCTTTAAAAACACTTTTTATATTATTTCACATTAGTGGGACATCTTTTTTTCCAAAAATGTAATATCGATGCCCATCCCTTTTCATTTAAAGGATATATAATTTTAAAAACATATTTACTACAAATACTAATGATTTTCCAATAAAACACTTCTTTCAAAAGTAAAATGGATTTTTATCACATCACTTTAACATTTATGAGATATATGCCTTGTAAACTACATAAACCATGAATGTGGTGTATGTACTTCCCCTTGGTATATCACATCAATAATATCATTTTTCTCAAGATATTCTCAATAATTATGATTTGAATGTTTCAAGGTTGTATGGGAAACATTAGAATGTTTAGGGATTATTTCCTCATGAATTTCTCAATGGATTAATTTTAATGTATCATTATTTATGTCAAAATCCATTGATTAATCTTTTATTTCATAGGGTATAATATATTATGATATCATCTGTCATATGTTGTTGATGTTTTTTTATCTATTTGTAATGTGGATGTTTCATCTTGATACCATTCACCGATTTACATCGAATGGTTAGTGTTTTCATTTAATGCATAGTGAAATTCATATGTATGTTTCATTATAAATGTATTTGTTGTTTGTGCTTATCTCTTTTCATAGGAGTAATGCACTGGACATTGTAAGTGTCTGGTGGGGCTTTCTATATCCCCTCAGTTCATCGGTAGGTCTCATGATAAAAACTAGGTCTTGGTATGACTCCATGGAAAAATGGTTTCTTATGGTCTGGGAACGAGTCCATGACTGTATGTTTAGGATGTCCATAAACATTCAATACCTCATTATAAAACTATTATTTTATATTTCATGATGATATTAGACAAGTATAATACTCATTATTTTGTTTTATTATAGAATTATTTAATAAGCACTTATTCATTTCAGATTATGTTATTGTTTATTTTAAAGAAGTTTGTTTTTATTTATTGACCATCCCTAGTGTTTATGGTTTTGATATCATCCACTGTAATTCTTACACTAACTATGAATTTGAGATCACCCATTTCTTATGTATTATTTTTTCCAAGGATGTGAATATGTATATAATGAATTAACTACAGGGATTACCTTGAAGATAGGGATGTTTTCATAGGAATTTATTTGTTGTATTTCATATAATGTTGTAATGTTGATGTTGTGTATAGAAATTGTTTCTAAAACTACAATACTACTCGGTCCATCTTGAAATGATGTTTGAATAAGAATGCATATGTAATGAAATAATACACCATCTCTAGGCAATTGGATTCAGAGCATTAATGAGTAAGTCAATTCAATATATTCAATAGTGTTTATTAATATTCATACCATCAAATTCAATGGAAATGATATATAATAAAATTTTAAATAATAAAATTTAAATAATATTTCAGGGTTTTTCTAAACTCATTTTTTCATGTTGAATACACTATAGGGAACAATGGCCTTCTAAAATATTTGGGTGTTACATTTTACCACATTAAATAAATAGTGTCCTCACAATTTAAACATATTCTTAGTAAGAAGGGGTTTGAGAATAAAAACTTCATCTGTGGAAAAACCACATCACAAAATGTGTTAATAATAATTTTCCCAAAAATGTGGGAAATAAAAAAATAAGGTTCACCAAAATACTTGGTTTAATAATTTGAGGACAGTTTTGGAAAATGGAAACATGGATTGGAATGAAGATCAATTTATAATATAACATTATACATTAATTAATATAAAAATGACCATAAATATTTTAAGAATTAATAAAAAAAATTATTCTTATATCCCTTTATTAAATAGGAGATGGAATTATAACATATATATTAACAACATAATGAAATACACATACTAAATGAGTACAATTTCATCATTTTACAACGATTTACTAGAATAAAAACTACTACTCTAACTGGTCTGAATTAAAGATTAATTTTTATAAAATATGAAATGAAATTATCTTTTAATGTATCATAAGATTAAAAAAGGGTAAAAATGTATTCCTTAAATAAATTTGACAGAAATGGTTAACAAAAGGTAAGATAACAACCCAAATTAATATTATTATATAAATAGAGAAATATTAAAAAATTAAATCAATTCCTTAACATGGACCATTCATTATGTAAATAACAATATATCCAAAATACCCAATAAGACCTAAAAACAAATTTTTTAACCCAATGGATATAACATATCCTTCAATGTTCATTTCTAAAAAAATTATAGTATTCTTCCAAAATAATCCTTTAAATTAAAACTAATAGTAATATATATATATATATATATCATAAAAAATTAATTTTTTGAGAAAAAATATATTGAATTCCCTCAAAATACCTTTAATCATCAAATCCGGTCATAACTAATATGGTTTTCTATAAAAAACATTTTCACCACTAAATTAAATAGTCATAATTGAATATTATTACATTAAATTCAAATATACAATAAAACCTAAAAGTTACCAATACCATTAAAGTAGTTCACATAAAATATATGAAATTATTGGGAAATTTGTTTCTATATCACATACTAAACGGATGTGTTATATATCCATAAATGTCTCCTAAATTACACTTAATTATCTTACATTTCCATTACTTAAAATATAAAAAGCTATATTTATGACATAAAAATTATGATCAAACTAATAATTATCAATGAAAGTCACATTATGTTTAACCTGGGGTTTTTATGATTACTTACTATTAATTTATTTCATGATAGTTTTTGTAGTTTTTTTGATTTTCCAAAAAAACCAAAGAGGTAGTGTCAAGCCAAGTGTGTTGTAATTCCCATTTTTTGTAATGTAGGTGATGATCGCTTCTTTCTCAATAAAAAATTTCTGGTGTTATTAACACTAGGTATAATTTTTCTAGAGCCGCATCCACTTGTAGTATCTATAATAAGATGTAATATTCTAGAAACTTGTATTTCTAAACATTACCAATGTTCCTAGATGTTTTTACATATACATATAATTAACATTATACGTATATGTATTCTAATATTTGGACTTATCAAACAGGTTCTCACTAATATTTTCTCATCATAGTTTCAAAATGATTACCAAACAATTTATCTAACACAAATTAAATTGACCCGTTATTTATACACAAATAATTACTCTATTTTTAACATAATAATCTATTAATTACATCCAAAATATAGTGAGGCATAGATTCATTCGATGACTCTGATAATACACCAATTTTTTGGTTAAATAAAACAAATTTATAATATTATACATAGTGATAAATTAAGGCAATTTTATCTACTAAAAAAATATAAGATAACATGGAGAATTTATAAAAATGAGAACTAGAATCTAATGTTTTGGAATAAACAATATAAGTAATCATAAAAGGTGAGTCATTGTCTTACATTATATCACAAAAGAGAAGGAACATGAGTTATCATATATAATAGTAAAATAAATAATACGGTATCATAAGATCATGTAATTATAGAATATATGGAATGAAAATATAACTTGACATTAAGATGAGTCATGGATAACTATTTAAAAAATATCACATCATGGAAAATGTCCCCTAACGACACAGGTTTAGTCCATAATCCCACACATGATGTCTTAAAAGACTAAATAACTAACCAACACATTGAAGGGATAAATTCTTCTAGGAACACATTTCATAGATATTGATGTAAATTAATATGTATTCCACATAAGGAATCAATCATATGTCATAAACATAATAATTTCACATGGATGTAAAATGGGTTACAAAATATTTCCTCATATTATAATCAATATAATTTTCATAATGAAAGAATTTGAGAAATGTGAATAATGATTGTATTACCCCATAAAATGATGTTATAATAAGATTGGTATATATGATATAGAAATATATACATATATAATTTCTAAAAATCTCATAACATCAATGAGTGAGAAGGTGGGTTAGAGAGAGAATGATCACATCTCTAAGAAAAGAATTTGTTAGAAAGATCTTGTACATTGAGACGACTTTTTCAGATTCATTATTTATCTCCCTAATTGATAGTATTAATTTAATTATTTACATTATAATGATAAATTATCAATATTACTATTTATTTTATTCTATTCATTACCATGTCAAATCAAAATATGTAAATATTTTGGTTAATGTTAGTTGTTTTAAAGATAATCATATCATATGTCCAAAATCACCTTAGGTAGTTGAAAAAGGTCAATGATATTATTAAATAATAATATCTATAATTTTAATAATGAAATTAAAATAATTTTAAAAAAAAATTGAACTTTTAAATTTGACCAAGTGATATGGTTATAAAAAATTAAATACTTTATAATAATGGTGACAGTAGGCTATACATACTGATGATAAACATTTCCCTTTTTTGATGATGCTAATATAAAAAACGTAAGAATTTAATTTCTTTAATATAATGATTCTAATATCGTAAATATAATATTATTTGTTTATATAAACTTACATATACCATCAATGTGGTGCGGTAATAAAAAATCACATCTCATCGTGAGGCGGTAGTCTTCTGTACATATGAATCTTGTTACAATTTATTCAACAGATCGTATGGTAAAAAGTTAAATAATATATTAAATTTCCATAATGGTTAATATTTTACTATTATCAATATAAATATTAAATTAATACTTATATCCTTCTATTTAATGTGTAAATTATGAAAGTATCACATCACTTCATGAGTTGGTTATTCATCGTACACACGAGTGATGATGTCATATTTCCATTTGAAAATAATATAAGAAAATAAATTTTATTTTATAATTATAGAATTATAAATATAATATATATATATATAATTAATATTAAATAATTAAATTTATCCATCCATGGTAAGGAGAGGTGTAAATGAGTTAAGTCAGTTAGTGATGCACTAGTTTATTGAATACATGATCAACATTTTCATTTTCCATATACGGGAGGATAATTTTTTTTGGTAATTAGCTTAACATAACAAAATTTTATTATATAGAATAAAATAATTTAATTATGTGGAAGGATAAATTAAATAAACCCCCTGTTATAGATGTTACCTGTTCTTTAGAAAACATCTTTTTTTATTTACAAAAATGTGTTCCTAGGTGGTATTTTTGATTAAGACATAACTTTAGGGATGAGGGGGGAAATTTTAGGATTTTATTTTAGTATGAATTTTATAATCCAATGGTTTTTTAATATATATATATATATATATATATATATATATATATATATATATATATTAGTGGATTGGTTGTACATTGATAATTGTGTTGAATGTTAGACTTTGTAATTTTCAATGACTTTAAAAAACTCAATGTCTCATTCTTGGTTTAATAGCTTATATGTTTTAAATGTTGATAACTATTTTAACATTGAAATTATCATATTATAAATTGTAATATATATGATCAAAAGTGATTATTTTGATATATTAAAATGGTGATCCATGATATGAATAATTAATAAAAGGTTTAATTTTTATTAACCTTGTTAAATACAATCTATGTGTTATATTTGTGATTGATTGATAAATTGGTTATGGGATAGGAATTGATTCTCCAATTACCAATGGGGTTCTAGACATGATGTT
Source organism: Viscum album (assembly GCA_963277665.1). NCBI lineage: Eukaryota > Viridiplantae > Streptophyta > Magnoliopsida > Santalales > Viscaceae > Viscum > Viscum album. Next base: position 1,359,099,689 of record OY728147.1, on the reverse strand, counting down.
CTAGACCCATATGCAGGATTTCAATATTCATGTTTTGGAGAAGGAATTTGGCTTCAAATTACTATATATGATAACCGTGGGGTTTGGGTATGGTCTAAGGATCCATATACCCATGGGGTTCTAGACGTGATGTTTTATTATAAAAATAATTTCATTGGTAAATGGTTCAATGTATCCATGAAATTACATAGGAATTGAATGTAAAATATATCCCATGTTATAAGGAATTTTGATTCCCTTGTGATATGGTTCATTACTAGACATGGGATAAAATTGGAATAGTTGGTTTGATATTCATCATGATCATGATAACTATGTTGTTAATTAAATAATAAAAATAATTTTGGAAACTATTTTCGTTATCACTTGTATTTTAATTCAATATAAAAAATCATAGTGTATTTTAGACCAGATATTATTTTATGTCTCATTGATGGTGGCATGCTATGTTTTACTCACACCCTACTCAGGTTTCCTGATCAGTTCCTTAATGGAATTTATATTTGCAGGACATGATGTGGGAAAGATCGATTTGTAAGATGGATGAGTTGAGATGAAGCATTCATGAGAGAATAATTCACGGGGTAGTGAAATGCATTGGGTGATATCAATGAATCATAATATTTTTAGGTTTCCCATACAGACACATAAAACATACATGTAATGAAATATCTATAACATTATTATGAATATTATTTCCCTATTATGGTTATCAAGTGATATTGTTCTATTAAACATAATGAATTGTTCTAATATTATTATCCTTATAATTTGGATAAATTTTATCTATTTTAGATACTATGTTACTCTGATAATGACGGTATAATCACTCTATATTTTATATTAGATATTCACTTCTACTCAGAAGGAAATTTCATATGGGGAGGTAGGCCTGAGGTCATGTGATCGACTAAATCATGGAACCAGTGTGTGGCACCATAGAGTGGATGTTCAAAAGTTATATCTGATCCAATTTTAATTTTCTTTTATTTTGAATTACTACATTGGAAGGAGAGATAGTATATTCAGAAGACATAGGCACTGGTCAGGAGCTCGTGTAGGTGAGTTTCTAAACCATTTGTAGGGGAAAACTCATGTACATAGTGTGTAATTATTGTTTCTGATATTTTTTATTATGGTTGGATGTCATTTCAAAATGGGTGATGAATTTGTTGTGTGAAGTTATTATTGTTCTCTATGAATTTACTTTTTGATTTTTGTCAAATTAATGTAGATTATAAATTCACAATTATAGTAACATGGGATTTATTGTGACATGCATCATTTTAGAAACACATAAAAATGTAGATGTTGGGTGTCTTGATTAAATAAAAATCATTTTCATTACATGAAGAAATTAAATTAAATGGTGACTAATAAGATGTTTAGTATTCGAAAATGATTCAAATTGTGTTAAATTAAATGAAAAAATGTATTCCTAATGAGAAACCTGAAATTGTGAAAACATTAACAATGTTATATCCCTGACCTAGATGGGGAACTATTTATGGTAGTGATTCATCCTTAGTTTTGAATAATTGGTGGGCTATGGGGGATGACTTGTTATGAATGTACGTGAATCCATCATCCATTTAAGTGATAATTTTGTGTAATTTTATATACGACATGTTATTTTTTATTTTAGAAATAATTTTCTATGATGTCACCTTTTTATAAGATGACATGAGGATATTGCTGTAAATGATCAAACTACTATAAAAACTAAGGTCCTGATATTGTAGGTGATGTGATGGGAGAGTGGTTCAATTATATCATTTTTCACTTTATGAAATTTATGGAAAGATTCCCAGGGTGGGTTATTAAGAGTATGTCATAAATGTCAGGGGAGTTCCAATCACAAAACCCTCTTATGTTCACTAGAGAATGTGGACCTAAGGTATATGAGTTTTGCATTGAGTCTGTCCCAGTGATTCTTGACCATTTAGATACTCCTAATGAGAAGAGTTTTATATTTTTTACTTATATGTTATGTGGTATAGAGAGGAATTGATGTTCCATCTTTACATATGATGAGAAATTAGAAAATATAATGTGGAAGGAATTTCAGGAGAATTAATTGGAAAAGATTTACTATAAGACACATAAGAAAGAGATGGTAGAATAATTAATGTGGATGATATATGACAGAATGATTGTGATGGAATATTCTAGTCAATTTAATGAAATGTAGGGATCTGTTATTGTATTTTATAGATATGATAATATAGTGGAAAATTGTTTCCAATATGGGATTAAATGTGAAATTAAGTCCAAATTTAACATAATTAAGCTAAATAAGTTCTCTGATGTGGTGAATCGGGATCCCTAATCTGATGGGAACCTAAATAAGTCTTATAGGGAATAAAGGTGGTTTATATTTTTTGAAAATGTGGTAAATGTTTTGAGATTAGTAAGCATCTCTTTTGTGAAATAAATTAGAAATATGGATAGAACAGTGGTAATGGGGAGGGGTTAGTTACTCAAAACCATACACGAGTGACTTTCTACTGGTGAGATAGAATTTTTCACCTTTGTAGATAGTTCCCCTGACCACCATTAGAGTGTTGATATTTTTTAAGTAGGGTAAATATACAATGATTTTGTGGGAACCCTTGATAGATGTGTAATGACACAAGGTATATGAATAATCATAAAATTGGAAATGGGTCTCTTAACGCATATTAGTATGTAATTTTGATTTATACAAGATATGGTAGAGGAGGAATTTGACATTGTACTTATGGGAAAGATTTATAATATTAATAGAGTGGTGTAGCTTTGTATACTTAGATTTCAACACCAAGAGGTGGGGTAGGAGAATTAGATATAGTTTAAACCGCCCTTGTAGAGAATGAGGTTGGACTATATACAGTCCAAAGTAACTTTATTCAGCTTATATGACATAGAGGGCCTTATTATATATATTATCCTATCATTATTTTATATCTAAAAACATTTTGAATTTCTTTATCCTGACAGTGGTGTTTGTGTGAGGAGTTTTAATGACCAATACACCCATTGAAGTACCGTCAAGAGACATATATTTATGAAAGTGGTGTCCTATCATGGTTGGGTAGTATCATTTTATTTTGTATCTCCATGTACATAATATGATAGGATTTGACATTATTTTGGGTATGGGAAAGTTATTATCATACCAATCGCACATATATTTTTTCCAAAGGAGAGTGACTTTTATATTTCTAGAGGGTGAAAATTATGGTCACCGTGGATAGTTGGATATCTAGGTGGGACATGAAGGGTTAACTCCTCAATAACTAGGGGAAATCATAGTCAATGTTAAAATTATTTTTCTATATTATGGGACTGTGATGAATGATTTCATTACAATCATATTGGATAAATTATAAATACTATTTTCTTATGACTTCTTAGGAAAACAACATGGAATGTATGTAATGTTTATGATTGAGCTATTTTTAATATTTGATTCATTTTCAATTCCATCATATGTAATATCACCAATAGTGGATCATGAGCTTAATAGATAGTTGGTGTAATTGGTGGATAAAATATTAACCAATCCAAGTACAACGCCATGGGGTTCTCCAATCATTCTTTCTATGAATACTAAAAAAACATTATGATTTTGTATTTATTACATGATCTTGAAGTAGAAGAAAATGAAGAATGGATACCCTCTTTCTCATTTAAATTATGTATTTTACTAGTTGAGATGATATTGCATGTTCTCTATAATTGAATTGACATCGGGGTATCATCGGAAGAGAGTTTGACCATCTGATATACCACAGATAGCTTTCAGACTAATGTATGTATTTTATGAGTTTGTACTTATTCCGTTTAGGATGAAAATTGCTATGGTATTGTTTATGGACTTATTTTACAGAATATTCCACCCATATCTAGATCAATTATTTTCTATTTTTTGGATGTCATAATGGTATACACCAAAAATAATGATGATCATGCATAACATCATGATATCGCCCAAAGTACAGTGAGAGAGAATCAACTATACACCAAGATATCTAATTGTTAGTTTTTTATTAATATGGTACATTTCATGGGTTACATCCTCTTAGAAGTAGGTGTCTCTATAGACCTAGATAATGTGACGGAAGTAATTTTTTAAGATAATCCTATGAATGTTTTTGATATCTATAAATTTCTTGTTTTATGGAATATTATTGGAGGTCCATTACAAACTTTTCCCACTTGACATAACCACATCCGGTCTTGAATAAGACTAGAGTTGAGTTTGAAGGATATTGATCACGTGAGACTAATTTCTAGTATTTTAATATGTATTTCCAAACCACCCTAATATTGATCCCACCCATGCTGATGGATGAGTATACAGCTTATTATGACTCATCTGGGATCATACATGGAGTAGTGTGGATATAGGGGGATCGAGTTTTGGTGTATTGGTCAAGGATTTTCAGGCCACATGAACTGAAAAACCATACACATGAACATGATTTTGTAGTATTGGATTACACATTGATGTTTTGGAAGAATAATCTATTAGGAAAATATTTTATCATGTATACCTATTATAGGATCCTAATGTATATCGTTCCACACTGATATTTGGATCTCTATCAATAGATATCGGTTGAGTATATGAATTAGTTTTATTTTTAAATATAATTATTTGGGTTATGGATATAGAATTTCTAATGGTTTAGGTAGGAAACACATACTTAGTATGTAACTAGATACTCATATATACTACACCTTCTATTATAATATATATGAGGTATGTTTACAGGTTGAACACATAACGAGTGATAATATGATCTAAAATAAATTTTTTATAACACAATAGTTCATAGGAACTCATTAAAAATATCATCAATATATTCAAAGGGATATTGGTTCTTAACCATAATCTGTGTAATTTTTTAATAATCCAAACATATCATGAGGTTACCATCAATCTTTTATTCAAAAGGACCATTGAACCCCATATATATGTAATGGGTCATACACACCCATTTTCTACCTAGTCCTCTTGATGCCTCTTCTACACCTACAACCCCATAGTAACCATACTATATGGAGGAAGGAATACTGATGCAGGCCATAAAACTGGCTTGATAGAGAACTCTACTTCTCTATTAGAGTATAACACAAAAAATTTCACTATGGATGACATCCCTGAAATGATCAACCACTAGTGCTAAATATGAATGAAATTATTATTGATCATCCAAAAATAAATTAGATATCTATGCTTTCATCCCACCCATCCCATTATGCTCTGGTCAAGCATTAATCTCTTGAAAAAACCATAAAAATTTTGGAAAAAAATTCCTCCCAATGGTGATGTGATGGTCATGATCTATTAATAGAAATCAAAATTAGATCTATATAAAATTAGGTAGTCCATTTAGATTATGACATCAATATTAGAAATCTAGAGAAAAAAACACCATATGTAGTGACAACCGCGAATCTGAAGAAGAAAATCTATTCATTTGTGTACACCATTTATTATAATCCTTAGTATAGTTTCATGTGTCATACATCCAACGATAAATTGAACAAACACCAATTGGGTTTCCAAAAATGGTATAGATATAAAACTATTTGATGCACCTATATACAAAATTGTAGACACTAGAATATTGGATATTCAAATTATACCTCTAATGGTAGTCTAAACAACACACTACTCATTAGGGGTATGCTATATAGAATTTATCAAGTAAGAATGATGTCCTTATGAAACAACTTCACTACGTGGGGAAATCACACTCTTCTTCGTAGTTACTGCCAATGAATTGATGAATTTTCCAAGACCACCACCTAGGCCTGACTGAAAAGTACAACCATAGCTCGTAGATAAACAAAAAGTTGTAAATATATCTCTTGATCCAAGAGTCATAGTTGACCACCTACCACTAACTCTAGGGGTGGAGGTCCCACAAAAACATTGTATATAGCCCATTAGTCCACAAGATCAGCAGTCAAATGTATATCCATCAGAATAATTTTACATATTAACCAATCTACCATAGTTTTGATAGAAGTCTTGACTAACAATAGTCAGTTCCTGGTTGGAACTAACCTCCCGAGATTCCTCAAAATGATGCTTAATGCTTGATGTCAGTGAATCACTGGGTTGAGAGGCTGAAATTACATGGTATGAATCCCTATATTTTCTTAGGTAATTATATATAATAATAATTTGATTTACTATTTTAGTAATAGTCACCAATGTGAACACATCGAACTGATATCGATTGGGATGTCTAATTCCTTCCACGATGCCTCTCGTCGATGATAATTCTTCTACATTGAATAAAATCTTAAATGATAAATCCCAATAATGAATACTAAATAATTGATTATAGTAATTGTTCCCTCATCCAAATATAGAAACTCACTAGTTATTTAAAACTATTTTCAATTTGGAAAATAGTAATAGTAGAGCCTACATTTGAAAGCCCTATAAACCAAATATTACATCATATCGACTTGGTTCAAAAAATCCCATCAATCTTTTTCTCCTTGAATCATATAAGTTGTTATATTTTCTATCCAATCAAGAGGTGTCTCTATATGATCAATGATTCAAAATTTAGACTCATGAAAAATCATAGAATCATGTGCACCACCATGCCCTGAAACATTGATAGATTATATTTTTATAATAGACACATTAGCTTTTCTATAGACGAGGCATGATGTGGTGATCCCTATAAATTATGTATATATTTTAGAAAACCCTTTCATAAATGTTCCTCGGAACCCATGCCTTTTAAAACTACTGGTGCTTCAAATAGAACTACATGAGGTTCTACTAGTAGTACATAATCCACCACCTTCGTAGAATGGTCATCACCACCCAACTGGAGTACGATTAGAGGTTTTTTTGGTGGAATGAATCTAAAATTCAAAAAACATGAATCATAAAAAATAAATAATAATACAAAATAGTTAAAATTGTAGGGAAGGACAATAAATTCAAATAAATAAGACACACCACTCTTCCTTCTCTTAAATATAGGAATTGGTAACAATAAAATTTTTAAACATTACTAGAAACCGTATCTACTTAAATATCAAAAGATAGGTGATGTTCAAATTATATATTTCAAAATTATATATTTCATTTATATTAATATTTACATCACATAAATCATAAAATGGTCATACAAAACAGATCACCACTTAATATACATAATTTTATATGCACATTATACAATGATATATGGCATCCTCCTAATCCACACCATAAGACATTCCCTTCCATTCTACCGATGTCCCTTGAATCGATCTTCCATATTTGGCCACCAATGGTGTTTGTTGAAGCCTTTATAGGAAAAAAAATTTAATGATATAGCGTATAATCAAGGTATGAAACAATTTTCTGAATTTCATATAATAAAACTATAATGATATAAATTTTGTCACAAATGGAACTTTTCATATATTCATGCATTCTTGAAAAGAATCCTATATGGAATGAAATAAGGTATGTAATTTGAATCCAGATGTGTTCTTGAAATGATGCATGAGATTATTACCCTCATCTCATTGATCAATAAGGACATCAATAAAAAATTGGAATATTTAATTACAATTGTGTCACCCAAAAATGGAATTAAATCAACTATAAAAATAAAAATCTATTAAAGAATTTTCAGTTGCAGCAAAAAATGTGTTTTCTAGTATGTGGGTTAGCTATTACCATGAAAAACGTAATAAAAATTCAAATACATCAACACTGCTAACTATTGTCTCAAAATAGTACGACATCATGAAAAGAAAACCATCTTTGTAAGACTTTGGAATTTCTCAAACTGGATGCCACTCATGGTGGCCCGAGGAGGTGGGTCCTATGACCTCAGGCGCACCTTCCATATGCAAGTGGTTGGGGACTAGTATTGAGGGCATGGGTTTTGTCTATGGGGAGACTATTGAATACTTATTGAGTGTATAATAATTATATTAAACATAACAATAAACAATATATGTAGTAAATCATCCACAGTAAATATAATCATACAAGATATGAATAAATAAACAATTCCAAATTTAATCTCATATAGAAAATGATGAGTCCATTAATGTCTCTAAAATTTAAAAAAATTGAATATAAGTATCTAGTACAATAAAAATATAAAAAATTTAACACCCATGCTTCCACGATACGTTTCCCTTTGAATAATACAGTAACTTGTGTTGTTCACAACTTCGAGTTCAAACAACCCACAACCAATCAAACTAGTTGTTTTGAATAGTAAAACACAATTTTTGAAATTTTAAAAATTTTATCATTAAAAATGGAATTCATTTTTCGATTTGGAATATCGAAATTAGTTAAGGGTGAATTTTTTATATTTTTCGGAAAACATTCAATTACTGATGAATAGTGAAGACAATGAGTTATAGTTTAAAAAAAATGTTATTTAAATATTTTTTTGTTTTATTTAAATTTATTTTTGGTCAAATAGATACATAATACCTATATACGTTCAATGTAACTCATTGGATTCATTTTATAACAAGATTATATATAAATAAATTTTATTTAACATTTAACAGTCTTTTACCCACCTCCTATGAGCATTTAAAAATTTGCATAAAACATATTTTTACCACTTCTATGAGTTGAATTTAATAAATATTAGTGACACAGTTAATATAATTAAGTAAAATTTGGTTCAGTAAGATTAAAATAATTTTTGGTTAATATTAACTTTTGACTTTTATTTACAACAATTAAAAGTAAACAGGGTAATTAAGGGTAAAAATGTATTCATAATTACCCTAACACATGTCCTAATTAAATTGGATATGAATAATTAGACTAAAAAAACCTTAGGAATAAAATAAGATCCTCTTTGGTCCAGTAGGATTAGATTAAGACATTTATTATTATTTTATTTAAAAAAAGAGTTAAAAGTGTAAAATTCAACATTTAATAACTAAACCATTTTTAAAATAGGCTTATACCTAAGATAAAATAGAGTATAAATATTCATTAGAAATAATAATATATTTCCTATATAATTTTATTTTATTTTTAATTTTAAGACATTAGATAATTTAACTTATTTTAGACACAATGATGATGCAGTAATTATCATATTAATTAAATATGAAAATAAATTATATTATAAATATCCAAATAAATTTAATATGAGACTTTTAATGAATTACACTAATTTACAAGGTTAATATGACATTCTAGGGTTGATTAAATAATTTTTTTGAAGATATCATTCTGTTATGATTTCACAAAAACCAGATACTAAATAGTGACGAAATTGACATAATTGATTTTAAAAAGTACTATATTATTAATGGGTATAATACTCATAAAAATATACCATTCAGAAAAAGAACTTATATAAGGTTATATATATTAATAATGAACCACATGGGGTTCTATTGGCTTCTTATAGTAAGTTTATTAACCATATAAAATAAAAATACAAAGAGACATGGTAAATGTCAAACTATTTAACTAAGAGTTAAATATAAAAGATTAGGATATTGTGGTGACCAAAAACTGTCTAAAACCTAATGGTTGAGTGGTTTTCAACCCATCCCCACCTTATACATTCAATAAATTATTCTTAATCCATTATAAAACTAAAATGATTTTATTATAAAATAATATTTCAAGATTTTTATAAAATGACCCTCACCTCTCTTATAAAAGGGTACTTCCCCTTCTCTTAATTTCACACCTCCAAATCCATTTGGCTCTACCAAACCCTGCCCAAATATCCTCCCAGCTTTCCCCCATTCATCCTAGGGGACTTTCTTGGGTCATAAATTCGAGATAAATATCCCTTTTGATCGAATCCAAAAAAGAACTCGAAGGATAGGAAAATATTTCATCACCTCTTTCATGTTCTTTTCTTCTTACACTTCCTCTATCTTTATTGTTTAAATTATAAAATAATAACTATGGTATCTTTTATATAACATGACATTATTTTTAAAATGGTACAACTGTATATCCTTATTTTATCCATCATATTAATGACAAGGTCACCATACGTGCGTACATACGGATTACCGTATCCATGTCTGGGTATAGTTTGTTATTCAAACACTTCAATATTTGGATGGGTATAATAATGAGTATAAATGATTTAAATAACAACTATAAACAGTTATTGAATCTGTATATATGATATACCATCCAATTATAATCTATTTCACCATCAATATTATTATATAATCGCTCGTGCATACGAACAGATTACCGTCTCCATGAACGCAATGAGATTCATTCCCCATAGTAATCATTCAAGAATAATTTTCATTTTATGATTAAAAATAATGTTTAATAACTTAATATTATTCGGGATATGAATAAAATACATCTTATCCATAACAAACATGGCTTACTAAACTGAACATATAAATGGTTACAGATTAGTTAACACCAGGAACGATGATATTACTAAGATATTTTTAATAATTGTATATTATTGGATCATATATGATATCATTTTTATATATTTTTTTTATAATTTAATAAAAATTATTTAACTAATATATAAGAGTTTAATATACCCTTGACCAAGGAAAAGAACAAGGTAGTGGTTAATTTCACAATCTCTTTATTATATGAGGTTGTTTTTACGTAAGTATCTATTTGGACCACTTAATCATCCACATCCAAGTTTCTGAAAAATTAATTTGAAATAAAATTACTATTTACTAGACTATGGGTTAAATTTATTTATAGACTTGTTTTATTTATTATAAAATGTTTTTAAAGGTATCCTAACGTTGTTTTCCCAACAAGGTACTTTATGACCTTTTCAACTTAATTAAGATAAGAATGTGTTTTTTTAAACTTATACGGTGAGTGCGGCTATTTTCTACCATTATAACATTGATGATGCTTCCCGTACAAGATTAGAAGAATATTTTCATACTAAATGATTTCTCTAATTATTATATGACTTTTATATGATTTCAAAATTGTAACAAATATTTATTTAAAAAATGATTCGATCTCATCTATATCAACATCATTTTGAACGATTTTAAGCTAGTTTGAAGTTGATTTATTATGATACAAATCTTCCATATTGTATTGAAGGATTTGTGAACTTTTTTACTATGGATTTTTTATTATTATATAATTCATGGTTTATGGATAAAGTACTGAATTTTCGTATTAATTTTTTAATACGAAAGATTATGTTATGTTTAAACGTTTACATATGAGGAATGTCTTGGACATAGTATGTGAAAGGTGGAGCACACTATAGCTTCTCGATGCACTGGTAGGTATCATGAGACAAACTAGTTCCTTGAAACCTGGCCTTGAAAAAATCTTATCTCTAGTTTTCGTACACCTCCATGACTATGTGGTTATGAAATGTGGCATTATGTATTCCTTCATTATAAAAGTATATATTGATATTGCATGTGATTATTTGACTAGTAGAATATCCATGTGAATAGGTAAATGGAATTATTTAATTTTATCTTTGCCATATTATGATGAAGTTTATGTTTAAAAGGCTTTTGTTTTAGTCCAATACATTGCCTGAAATTTTTATACCTATTTATTAATGTTTCTGCTATATTACTATCCTTACTGAGCATTTGAGTTCACCCCGTTCTATATTTTTTTCCAAGGATGTGAAGAATTGTTTTATGGTTGGCCTGCGGGGATTGTCTAAGGATTTAAGTGTGTTCAAAAGGGAACAAAATGTTTTTGATTTTTTTATTTCATGATGTAATGTAAAACTTATGAATGTATCTAGTAATTCAAAGGATACTAAACTTATTGGTTATTTAGGACATGACTATTTTTTCATGCCAATGTTATGTAATAATGCACCGACTCTGGGTAACAGGGGTTAGGGTGGTAGAAAAACTATCTTTGACTAGCATCATGAGCATATTTTAGTCATGTGCTCCCCAAATCCACCGAATACCAAAAACAAGCATCGTGTATAAAACATTATCACTCACTCCTACCAACATCCATGAAGTCTATATGGGTACCCAACCGTGGTAAAAATAGTGTGTGAGATAAAACACAGTAGGATGTCACCAATAGTTTTCATACAAAATATAGTTTATATGATATTAAAAAAAGTAGTGTACAATATTTCAAACCATTAAATTTAATAAATGTATGGTTATTCAAATCCTGCAGTATTTCATTTCGTAACAATTCTCCATATAAATGATAGGTAATCCCCCTTAACAAGGGATGTTGTAAAATCATAAATAATATAGTGAAAACTATATAGTCTAACAATAATAAACCAATACCCATGCCTGGGGTATCTTTAAGTGTAGAGAAATATCTTCTATCTCCATTCTGTATAATTAAATGTTTATAATTCACCATGACCTCCGTATATAAATTAGATTATAACATTAATCATGAGCACATTGTATTAAAAAAGTCAAATTTCCTTGGATAATGTCAATAGACAATTTTAAACATGACTCTAAGAAATATAATGCATGGGGTATCCAGGCCCTTGGAATCTTATGAAATTAATAACCAAGGAGGAATAAGGAATAAGGATACCACAGTAGTAATCATGATCCTGAGAAGAAATTTTCATGAAATATATGGAATGAAGATACAAGGTATACCGACCTATGAATATAGTACCATTTCAAATTTACATCTCATTCATTCAATATTTTAAAATGGTAAAATTGAATGAGTTCTCAAAACTGATTTCCACAAATTCAATATAAAGCATTTAATCAATACAAATGCATGTCATCACATGAAAACATATAACATGTAGGAATCGACATTCCACTATCAATTAATTCATATTCATTAGTTTTTTTTAAAAATCCTCTATCTAGGAGAACATACACACAATTGAAAAGTGTTATAAAAAACAGATATAGAGGAACACCCATTATAGTCCTAGGTTGAGGAAAAATGATCTCTGAAAATAAAATGTTACATAATAGGAAACATACTTGGTACAAATTAATCAAGTTCAATCATTTAATTAATTTTTTAGGGCATCTTCAAAAAGTATACCTTGAGACACAATTTCTATTTTTTTATAAAACACTTATCTTGAGGTAAGGGTATTGACCACCTAACAGATGTCCTTAATCTAGTAATCATCCAATATCAAGAATTGATTTAGTCCAGATCAGTAAAAAATAAATAAAGGAAGATGATCGTGAAAATATGACATATTATTTCTGGTAAATAATTCAGTTCATATAAAGTAAAACAATGAATGGAACAAAATGATAGAAGAAATCATTGGAATAGGTTCAATAAGATGATCAAAACTGTAATCTGAATTCATATGATGAAAAGTTCGAAAGTCATATATAATTGGATTCAAGGGAGATCTCTAACATTCACGAGTTTCTAAAAGAGGAGATTTCTAAATAAGAACAAGTTATAAATATTATTTAGGATGAGATGATAATATCTCTATTAAATATTCAGAAGTACAATTTTGATACATGATCGGAACATTCATGCACCAACTATGTGATATCAACTATGTTGAAGGGGACCTCGTACACATAGTGCCCACATTAAAGGAAATTGTGTGAAAAACATGACTTAGCCTTTATAAAAAGTTTTAGAGGCCCATTCATAGTATTTATCGTATGGTGGCAGTGTTTCCAAAAATTTGGATGCCACCCACACCCCTCTATCTAGACTACAAACATCTTGAATAACTATGAATCCTTTCCATAATGGTTTCTACAAACCATGTGTACTACCTTGCTTTTCAATAAAATGGGTTATGGGATCTGAACAATCCTTGGACACCCCTGAAACACCTATAACCATAATGGGTACTCAAATAAGGCACTTACAAGAATACAAATCATATAAAAATTTCTATACTCAACAGAAAACTAATGATCCAACATATACAACCATATAAGAATTCAAAATAATAAATATAAAATACAAATATTCAATAAAAAAATCATCATAGAATGTGGATGTAAAAAACATAACCCAATCATTCATAAAGCAATATAGAATCAAGTATTAATACATTATAAAAATCATACATGAATACTGATTGACAACCAATCCAATACCATATAGAGAAACAAATGAAAGAATAAAAATATAAGAGGTTATTCTACATCCAATTGAAATACCTTTTCACAGTCTCTAGTCTATTTACCAAATCCAATCCTATCCTGAAACTCTTATCTTCTTAACAATCTAAAAATATTAAATGTGAGGTTGTTTTGGTTACCAATTTTTAATGGACACCCGACTAGGTTGTCTGTTAAATTTTGAAGGGAATCAAAAAACTAGTATCATATATAACAAGTAAATAAATAGTGTATAGTTGAGATGTGTTTATATTCAATAAATAATTTCAAAAGTATAATTTAATGAAAATTATTTATCCTCAGGACCAATGTAAAACATGTTATTTTTTTAAATTATCATTAGTTATTATTAACATGACTCTAAACATGTTCGAAAATCTGGGTTCAATGTATCAGTCCTGCAACTGATTCCTATGAGTATGTCGTTGGATATACACTATATAAATGTAATTAAAATATTTCTAGGAATAAAACTAAATATTCGAGTGTTAATATTTATGGATGATTCATATGAATATTGAGTAAACCACTATGTGAGTACCGGGCTCAACTGTAGATTCCCAACTATCTAGGGAAATATCATTTATTATGTATCATTAATTATTCTATGGAGTTAATCAAAATGAGGTGAATGTGGATGTATTTCCCAAAAAAATGTTCACAAGTGTCAAGTGTAATCAATTCCCATGAATCTCACATATTCTTATCCATATAGTGAAATATAATGTGTTTGAGTATTAGGATCAGTAGTTGATTCACTAGTGTCCAACGGAATCAAGTATCAAGAATACCATGTATTGACAAGTATATTGGGAATTCAATTACATAAGAAAGTAATCCTCAAGAAGAAATTCATAAATCAATATAAAATTCATTTTCACTGTATCATGGAATGGTTCACTAGAATCATAGTTAATCACACTTTTGTTTATTAGTTCCAACAGAAAATTCCCTAGAATTCATGGTAATCATGTCACGTAGCTGCACATCTGAATCAAGGGTCATCCCCAAGGAATAACAAACCATAGAGAATACATATGACATATCCTAGGAATGTGTCTGAAACATTATAACATGAAATAAATGTATATTTAATCAATAGAGAATATCTAAATAATTCATCAATATCAAATAAGATTCCCAAATACAGGGAATACCTCATTAGAATTCCAACTATCTCTGTTACTTTATAATGGAAAATCATCCACCCAGAACTCATATCGTATAACATATATTAATGTGGTTTTCCATCATCTCAACACATTTCCAAATCTCATGATCTCCAATCAAGTTCATGACCTATCATTGTCAAATACCAAACCAGTTCAAATCATATATTCCATTTCTTTGGTGGCCCACATAATCATCACTACCCCATTCCCGAAGGCATGATTATTATGGTTAACAAATGACCAAAAATCCCACTAGGCACTCCAATGCATCATCATTCATGGATTTACTACCATGGTTCCCATATCATGTCCATGTCACTCAAGTACAAACACATCACTTGGAGGGTATTGTGAAACTCACTATCCACATTATCATGTCGCATCTCCAATGGGATCATAGATAATCCCATTTTAGTAACACATTATGGAGATAACCTCCATCAATTATAATTATAAAGTCATAATTTGGTTAATAATCACACCTATGCTATCCAACCTGTCTTAAATAGGGAATACAAATCTCGGTTCTCATATTCCCTAGATCAACCATCTTATTATAATGCTCTAAAGCAACTAATGGTTCCCACATATCTAACCCTAGGACATCCATCTTTATTCACCACTAAACTCTATCTAGAGAAATCATGGGATTAGGTATTATGGAAAAATATTATAGAATTTCCGATAATATAATACATGTTGGGTCCATACCTATAAAAGAAACATAGTTATAATCAATGATTTGGCCATTAAGGACCAATGTAATCAATCTAGTTCCCGATGTCCCTTCTTGACTAGGAACCTTGTTCAATTCACCCATGGAATTCCACATTTTTTATAAATAATTTATATAATATAAATGGATCATTCTACATTGGTGGTGAGACCATATACCACATGTCACATATAGTCATACATTTACTAAAATGAGGTATCCATGAGGATCACATACCTCATAAACAAAGTTAACATATTTTTTAATTCATAGCCTGACATCAATTCTTAGGCTCAATTAATAACATCCATCCACCTCCTAACATTATGAGTAACTAACTCATGAAAATTAATAAAATTTATATAACTTTAATAATTTTCAAAAATATAAATATTTTATAAATAAATGAAAAATGTAATTAAATAGGGCATTATCACCAAATGACCCTCCAGGTACTGTCACCACACTAAATCCACAACTGAATGCAAGAGATTGTTCCTCAACGTACACCCAAAAATCGTAAAAGTTAAATAACAAATAAATAGATCTTATAAATAGATTATATTGACTTATTTTAGGATAATAATCTTATATAAAATTACAAAATGATAAAAGTTCATCCAAATGACATGTAGTGGTGTGATGATATTAATATCAATATGTTATCTATTTATGTAAAATAAATTATTCATAACAATGTTGATTGCAACATGATTTCATGGAATAAAAACATCAAACCAAACCTAATGAAACACAATAAAGAGAAATGAATGAAAAAAATAAGATTTTTTATTCATTGAGGATTAATCTCACAATAAAATTTGATGAATAAAATCATTATTCATAAAAACTGAAGATGGAATGATGGTGAAATCTGATGGGTCCAACCTCAAAAATATCAAGGAATGATGAAATAATGACCCAAATTGACAGTGGATAAATGGATAAATTTATTTATGGAGGAGAATGTGGATGTGTTATTGAGTAATTAATAATTGGCGGGGGTGGGGGGAATTCACCAAAATAAACAAAACATCAAAAAAATTGATTGGACTAAAGCTTGTAATTTGAAATATTGAACTCCATGAACACCCATAACTATCTAAGAGACTAAAACATATTGATATATTTTATGGAAATCATGAAAATTCATAATTATTAATTGTTTACAAAACTAAGACCATATTCCAAAAATCCCAACAGCACATAATAGCCCCATCCATACTCTCAGTTTTCTATTATGCCCCCTCCAACCAGAGACAATAATATAATAGGGACCAAATCATAACCTAACAACATTTTCCTACTCTGCAGGGAACAACCAAGTCTAAGCATTATCCCAATAATTGGGTGTCATGATGTGGTGTGGTTCCCATGCACTATACCCATCAATGGTATCCACTCTCTTGTAATGGTGTTTGTCCCTCCAGAATGAATATATCTATATCACGGTGCTCTCTATTTTAGAAAGAGTTAAGACAGTGGTGAATCTTACTAAAATAAACATACCTTTATTTAAACAAAACCAACGAATTCACTCTTCAATCCTTGTTCAAAATCTAATAATATAACCCCCAGATGTCCAAAAAATCAGAACGCCTTTCTAAACACCATTTCTCAAAAAACCCAATCACCCCACATCAAAATCCAAATTATTATTGAATTTTATAATTCTTATTTATATATTTTATCTAATATTTCCACAATAAGACATCATATCGTCAATAACTATCAAAATCCTTCCAACCTAAAACCAAGACCAACATGGGTCACCAATTTATAATTATGTCTCTCACTTCATTAATTTTATGAAATACACTCTCCCTTTTAACAACATTCAAAATAACGAACCATATTAATAAAAATTCTATACACACCTCACCAATATAAATAAAACTCAATCATGGTACAAATATATAGTCGATTTTTCTAAGACAACAAATTTTCCTTAAAAAATGTACAATCAGCATCACGATTCTCACCACGACAATCTTCAAATCAAAATTGTTTATTTTGATTCGCAGTTCTTTCCACAATCAAAACCACATAACAACAATGCATTCCATCTGTTATAACTAACCAATCAGTGTAGTTCCAAACTAAATGCACCAAATTATATGAAAATTAGCGGTAAAACAACATTTTAATTAATATGATAAAAATGATTAATCACACAAACTAATGTGATATCAAAATAAATTAGTCCAGATGGATAAATAAATATGGGCATAATGAGAGAATGTTGCAACTAACACCAAGGTCTAAACATGACTCCTAGTTAATTTACATGCATGTATCATTGATTATTATATTTAATATATATATTAGGATGTGTTTTAATGTGTTTATTTTGTATTTTATTGAATAAACATTCAGTTATTAGAACAAATTGAGTTGTTTTTTAGTAGGAAATGATAAATTTGTTTAAAATAAAAAAAATTAAGGAAATTTGGGCTGAAGGATGGTGGGACACCATATTTTTCGAGATGAAGAAGAATTGGAAACTGAAAAAAAATCACATCACATCATGTACCATAATTACATGATGTGAACATTTCATGTGAAAGTACCATGCGCTTGAAAAGTCTTGATGAGACACATAGCATAATAATAATGTACATGTTGTGTACTATTAGTAAATGTTGTGATGAAAGTCAAAATATCAAATTAGTGTTTGTGGATTTGATTTGGTGGAAGAAAAGTTTGATCTAAGGTACAAGTCATGTAACCCAAGTACATATCATGTAGGGGTGACATGGAGAAAATATTAATGTGATTGGTCATGAGTTTTGGATGAGTTAGCCTTTAAAATAAGGCCACCATTAACTATTCCATCTAACTCTGGGACTATAAAATGAAAAAGGGACACATGGAGATGAAGAAGTGATGATCTGATTTTCTTCTCTATGACCTTTGATCCTTGGGTAACCTTATTGATTGCTCCCAACATGTGCAGATAGTTCATCTAGTGTCGGGTGATGTTAATATAGGGGGATGGTTTCTTAGCGACTATTTGTTACTTTTTATTAATTTTTTGGATTGATAATATCAATTTATCAATTTCAATATTCTTCATTATTCAATTGCATGACCATTAATTCTAATTTTATGTTGTTAATTTAAGTTAATCAATTAATTGTCATAGTTTTTGTATGACCATTATGCATGTTAAGTAGGTTATATTCAATCATGTTTTTGGGTTTCTTGTTTATGTGATTTTTGTTAGTAGATTACCATTAAAACTATGAAATAAAAAAAATAGGATAGGATTCCAAGACCATGGATGCCTACAGACCTAATTCTGACTCCAATCACGAATAAACTTGTAATCTGTGAAATCCCCATCATAGTAACGTGAAAGTCACTAATCCTGGAATGCCTCTATCATGATATTCAAACCAAATCATTTCTTCTATTATTTATTCCATTCTATAAAACCACCAATCAATTATAATTTTATTTTCATAATTAATTTAGAACATACGGATCTTCCCTGTGGGTTTGACATCCAGACATGATAGATTCTACAATTTGAGTTAGGATTGTCTGGTATTTATAAAATTGGTTTTTTCATACCACCTTAGGAATCAAACGACTCCATTAGGGGTTATAAATAATTTATTAACCAAACCATATACCATTTTCCAATCAGAGAATCAATTAAACATCGATCTAAAGAATGATCATATTAGAAAAAATATCTTGATCCCCAATAAAATTCTATGACTCTTTAAAATAGTGGATCAAAATCAAAATTATTGAAATGAAAATTGAACAGTATATAATGGAACCAAAAACACATCGATATTCAATTTTATTTCAACTATCGAATATATAGTTTCACCACACTCAATAATATTCTATTATGAATGTATTGTCTCCATGGTAGGGTTGGTGATCCAATAACCCTTGACAACCAATACAAAACCACAATAAATAATCATTCCTATATAATTGAAATTTCATTCTTATAATCAATATAAATGTATCCACAATGAGGACCAATCCCTCCAATGTCCATTGGTACACCGCCCCCACATGGATTCCATGATAATTTTCCTAGAAAACAACATCAATATGTTCTAACATCACACATGTGTATCTCCTCACAATCAATTCTCACCACTATGGTCTTTGGATCAATGATATTGTGGTTCCATTTACAAATTCACCTCACACGTTATAGGGTTATTTCATATTTTAACCAAAAACATGAACAATAAAACCTATAAAATTCCATCAATAGCCATGTTGGTTGACATTTTTATGGATGCTCAATGCTCCAAAACTCAGCACCATACACACCAGGTACATTCTACCATAATATAATCCAAAATAAGTGGGTGTATTCTCCCATAAAACCTGGTTACAAAATATGAATCACGGTACCCTAAGCCAAATCTAATCATACATAAGATCATGTTACAACCCAATGAAAGTGGTTACAAATAATCAATCTCATTCAACCAAAAGCACCCTCAGTGATCATCATTAAAATTAATCATTTTCACTTATTCAATGATCTACCTCATAACAACTAACTTATTAGAATCATTATAAATCTATAATAAACAATCTATACATTAACTATTGTCCAAGTAATAAAAACATTCAAAATATTACAGTCTAGGAATCTTATTGATCATTTCATTTGGTTCCCTCTTTTATTGAATAAGTATCAACCATCAAGATTATTTCATAAAAAATGCAATTTATCTATATTATTATATTATATAACTATTATCACCACACATGAACATATATTATAAAATTCTACACAAATATTCAATCCATATTCACAAAAACTAAGGCATCTCAATTAATGTATCCAATATATGGTTTTATTTCCTAGGCAAGGATCACATAACCTGATGCATTTACCTATTCATCCCATTTTAAGGGACTAACAATTCTAGGAAAACCTTTCACATGGGTAACCCATCTATATATCTCATCTAACCCATATCACTCCACATTCATTTTTTCATTATCCATAACACAATAAACATTAATACCCTGCCTAACATGTATTTTTTTATATCAAATCATACTTAAATCATAGGCAACAACACTCTATTACTACCACAAAAGAAACATGACTAATCTTGTTAAAAAAATGATATAAATAGAATCATATACATTTGAAATCACAATCCATCTCATCAGCCTACTTGGGGTACCAATTCTCACTAGACATCTATATATGAGACTTCCAGATGAGAATCACATTTTTTGGATGATCCTCATCGGTTCCCCACATAATAGTAACCCCCTTCAGGATCACATTATCTTCTATCAACATATACATATACACTGAAATTACCATATCATAATTTATGTTGACCATATTATGGACACATCGTTTAGTTAAGTAGAATTACATGAATTTGTTATATGGGAAAAATTATATAGGATATTGTCACTACTTTAATGAACCAATCATAATTTATATTTCAGAACAAAAACCATAGTCACCCATAAGGCATCTATAACTAAGTTATCCAATTCGTATTCTATTATACTAGGGTCATGCACATCAATTACATAGATGTACTAAATAATCATCATCATCATGAATCTCCCCATATATACACATGATTTGTCATTATAATTAAAATATGTAGTTTGTTAGTTGAGTAAAAATTCATTCGAATTTATATGAGGAAAATAGTATATGTTATTACTAACACTATGAACAAAATGAACAATCAATTTTAATTCAGAATAATCACTTATGTTAAATAATTTCATTTTAATCCTATAAAAAATGTATAATTCATATACTGTGGTCATTATCCAATGGTCTATGTGGAAAAATCGAATAAATCATAATTCAAAAAAATCAAACCACATGTGTATCACACAATTCAAAAATTAAAAAAAAACATAAAATAAATATTCATAAATATTAATAGAATATTTCTGATAACCACTAAATACATTCTAAACATGTCTTCGCATTGCAGCTGTCTAGTATTCATTACTGAATCCACTATATCCCTATGCCACATGTCTTCCTTTGAACAAAATAGTGTGAAAATTTAGAAAACATTGATATGTTTTTTATGTTAGTTATAAACAATATTTGATATAACTTTCTAATTCCCAAACATGGTATACAATTGTAGAGTAGTTCAACAATCAAGGGAGTCACCCCTAGGACCTCATTTTCACCTCCAAGTACACCAAATAATTTTGAATCGAAATGGGAGTCTTGGTCGTGCTTGTGGATAGGATATAACACTTTATCACAGTGTTCATGGAAAAAAACCAAATATCATCCAAAATAAACATTACAATATTTATGAATTAAATAAATACAACCCAATCAATAATAACTAAATGCAAAGCAAAGAAGTAATAATGACTCATTATTTTACATCTTCACCGGTTCCCCTCCCGATCAAACACTTATATACAAAGAAATTAATGAATAACTAATATTAATATCTTATATATACATGTTCCATAGCTCATTCCATCATGTAGTCTATTCTACAATCATACAAATCATGAATATCTAGACCAATAAACAAAATCAACCTATGATAAAGGTGTAATTATTGAGTATATGTGTGCCATGGATTCTTGAGGAGGATGACTGCACATCACAGTAGGGAATCACTTCATGCAGGCAATACATTGACTGAAATTTATTTTTTATTCATTTAAACCCTTACATAATATAAAGGATCATGGTGGTCTATAATGGTGGAGTCCAAGAGAGTCCCCTATAACAATACCAACACATTCCTGAGGGAGGGTTCCCAAAGTATCAAAAATCATCAATGGATCTCCAGGACAACTACCTCGTGAAAGAGCATCAGCGAAAAAATTGGCCTCTCTATGTATATGACGCAACACACCTCCACGAGCAATTTCATAGGCACAACCGTGAAAAAAGTAAGTCAAGTCCCAAGGAATCACACCTTCCCCTCGTAAATACCATACTAGGATCTTAGAATCCGACTCCACCTCTGAAGACATCCAGCCGACCCTCTTAGAAAGCATCAGTCCAGAGTGCAGAACTCGCACTTCTGCACCCAGTGAATTCCCCGAGCCATAAAAGATACTAAAGGCCACCAACACTGATCCATTCTTGTCCCGCACGAGACCCCCCCCCCCCCCCATGCATTGGCCCATTTAAAAAGGAACCATCAACATTGAGATTCAGCCCGGAACATGGAGGATGCCAACACACGCAACTTCCCTAGGTAGTACGACAAGAAACCGGCCTGTTGAGAAGGCTGGAGATAAGATCAGAGTTTAACCCACCCTTTACCAGATACCCTAGCTCATGCAGCAGTCCTTTCATTCTCATCTGGAGGAGAGGAACCGAAATTCTTCCTTCCAGCCTAGCTTTATTCCATGACTCCCACAGCGTCCAGAAAAAAGACGTGAGAAAAATACATCAGACCTTGCTTCACATACCTTGTTATTCCTCACCAACAATCCAGGACTCAACAAACTCTTGCATGGAACCACAAGCCTAGGAAAACATACCCCATTATTCAAATGACTTCTAGATGAAGACTGCCCATTATCTCTTGAAAAATAGGTGCATCTGTGATTCCACCTGAGGAGAGGTACATCAGTAACATCTCGACGCCAGCTGGACCCATTTCCTCTGAATATTGTCCTCTATTGGGAGTGCCTGGTTTCGCGCTCCCCAGACCAGAAAACTCATCTTCGTAGGCAGCTCCATACACCACAAGAGAATGTTCCACTCATCCCAGCTCCCACACTGTCGAATGAGATCACGGTAATCTCGGCCTTTGAACAGCCCTAAACTAGTAGCGGTGAAGCATATGCGATCATCCTCCTCAGAGAATACAGTGTCGGAGTAGATTTCCTTCTGTTCGACGTTGAGAATAGCCTTCAGCAGCCTGGGGTGTTGCGAGGCATCTCTCACGGACATCACCAAACTAGGACACCTCGGAAAGAATAATTTAACACCAAGCCAGTTGACCCTCCATAAATTAATGTCCCCGCGTCCCAACACCGATCTAGAGGAATCCTACCGCACATCCAGATGAGTGACCACTATCCATCCCAGCCTGGATAGTTTGGCTCTGTTCCATTCTTCCCAGTTTGCAACATATTTTATTCATAAAGTCTTCACCCACATCGAGTCCCTAGTAAGGAAATCCTAGGACAGCTGAGCCTGCATGGATTGCAAGGTCGTATATAAGTCTCGAAGGCCCACTCCTCCCACCTCAACCGGCTTCACCATTCAATTCCATGAGGTCCAATGCGCCCTTCTTGCATCATAAGTATCCCAAAGAAACTTATTCATAATTAGCTCCATAGAAGAGATAACCCTCATCAGAGGAGAGATAATAGACAGAATATGCATTGGTATCGAGGAGATAATATTGTTCAGAAGCACGACCTGGACCCCAAAAGATAGGAACCTATTCTTCCAAATGAAAATCCTTCCAATAATTCTGCTAAGAAGGTCCTCGAAGAAGACTATTTTCACTCGACCATGAGATATAGGAGCTCCGAGATACATCATGGGAAATTAGCTCTGACGTATTCCAAGGATTTCTTGGATGTTCCTCCCCCTCCTTCTGGAACATTTATTAGAGATAAAGACATTTCTCTTCCTTGAATTGATCCTTTGGCCACTTAGTCTGTCATAGACCTCCATGAGTCGCATGAAAGAAACTAGGTATGACCTCCTGCCCTTGAGAAAAACCAAAATGTCATCAGCAAACATGATGTGAGATGAGAAGCCATCTGAAGCCTTCGAAATATATGGTAGCATCTTCTTATCTGCAATGTTCTTGAAAAGATTCACAGACAAGGCCTCTTGGGAAATGATAAATAAGTTGGGTGATAGCGGATTCCCTTGCCTCACCCCCTTACATTATTGAAGAAACCAAACCCTTTCCCCATTAGGGAAATTGTGATCCAAGGAGATGAAAAACATCGGAAACAAAGATCAAAAACCCACTCCATAAACCCCAATTTTCTCAACACCCTATGAATGATATTCCATTCCAGTGTTTCATATGCTTTTTCAATATCCACATGAATAATAACATTTGAACCAACCACTTTCTTGTTCGCATCTTCCAACAACTCCTGAGCCACTCCCATTGCCCCTTGAATGCCTATACCTTGCAAAAAACCATGCTTCTCCTGAGAGATAATCTTTGGGATAATCTTGTTCAGCCTCCTCTCCATGAGACTTGCAAGGATCTTGTACGAAACATTACATAGACAGATTGGGCGATACTGGCCAACTTCCGTTGGGTTTTTCACTTTTGGTATAAGAACCACTCGAGAGGCACACATCCCCCTGTTGAGAGGGCCTCCCCATATGAAGTATTGCAATACCTCAGAAACCATTGGACCCACAAAACTCCATGAAGAAACATAGAAGGCACACAAGAAACCGTCTGGGCCAGGATCACCCTCTGGAGGTAGACTGTTAACCACCTCCCAAACCTCCTCAATAGAAGTAACAACATCCAGTGTTTAAAAATGTGATATTTTTATATTAAATGATGACAATGTCTATGTATTATGTAATATCCAATTTCAATTCTCATGTCTTTAGAAATAGTTTTGATCTATCCGAACATGAGTTAGTTAGTTTTAGGATGTCATTAATAACATCCGATAATCATGTATACAAATATCATTACTATATCCAATTTGTACGATTATATCCTATGAAATTCATTATGTAACATGTATAAACTAACTCCCAAGCATCTTAATGAATCTATTATTGTGAGGATCATTCAATGATTGAAAATAATTATGGAAAATATAATTTGTGATTATCTATCTTAACACATGATTCCCTTACATATAGGTTAAATCCATATTTTAGGTCTTATGTCTAATTGAAAAGAATACTAAATTATTAAGTGTATGAGCATGTCCTCTTCAACACCAGATTCCCTTGCATCTAATGAAATATATCAATATGTATCTTGTTGATTCCCATACGTCCTGGTAAATCTATTTTGTGAGGTTAATGGGATAATCTATTAATTCTCTATAATCTCGGGAACTCAAGTATCATTAATCCCATTGATTCATTGGTTTCCAAGGAAATATGTCATGTATTCATGTCATGCTCTACAGATGATTCCTAAGGTCACATGAAATTCAATATCTCAGGCTCGATGAATGATTATTAGGGTTCAAAAGATATCATATGTGTTCTTGTATTAGAATCAATAGTTAATTCAATAGAATAAATGGAATGGTTTCTAAATAGTGGAAAATCTATATGAAAGGGGTGTCCCAATGGAATCACAAATGATAGAGAATATACATGATAATTACCATGATTATGTACAAAGAATTCTTACCTTAAATAACCATAGTATAAATCCATGGATGAAGTCCAGATCCTAGGATACCCTCTTAAGTATCCCAGGTATCTCATTACATATAATGGGAAAAAGTGTCATAACCAATCTCATATAAGATAAAACACCTCGATGGGGTCATCATTTAGCTGAACCCATCCCTTAATCCATGTTCTTCAATCCAAGTACATGACAAGTTATAAGAAAAAATTTAACAATATCATACTGTCGATTCAATATCTTATGTGAAATATACAATCATTAATTCCAAATACTTTTACATACCATCTTGGGGTTAATAAATAACAGGGGAACCCACTGTAGCCCAATAGGTCTCAACATTCATGGATACCCTATATAGGATCTCATATTAATGGCATATCGCCTAGGTAAAAAACCATCACTCAGAGGGAATCGTATCCCTCATCATACTTCTAATCAACTCAAGGCCTCAATAACATCATATGTAATCATATTTCTATATCACACATGGGAGATAGTCACAGACACACCATATTCCAAAGTAATCAATAGGCTAGTCCTCACAGACAACCTATCCACCAAGTACTACCAAGGGTATACCCTCCCAGTAAATCCTATCCTATAGAGGATGTAAATCATACCCCATGATTATCCCACAAATCCCAATCCTTTATGGGATACAATGGTTCCCACAAGCCCAAAACTGGGTAATCCATTTTAATTCACAGCTCACCTATACATAGATGTCTATAGGGATCCTATACCGGATACAATACATTATGAAAATTATTTTTAAATAAAACCCCTTGGGATCCATAAATATGAAGGCACGTTTTTATAAGTAGTTCCTTAACCATCAACTATTGAGGCAATAAAGGAAGTTCCAAGGGTAACTTATGTCCGTAAAACATTATTTAGATCATCCATTACTATTCTAATTTTAATTAAATAACGAATTTATTTTGAAAGAGTCCACCACACTAGGTAGAGATACCACATAGAATATTGAACATATAATAATTATTTTACCAAAAATATGAATTCACAATGACCATAAACCTAATAATTATGTAAAACCCTTTTTAATTTCATTGTTGACTACTCCACCCAGGAGCATCAATGCCCATCAAACAACATCCCATCCATTTATTGGCCTAAATGTAGACAAATAATTCAATTTAGTTAATTAAAAATATTAATTATTATCTAAATAATATATAATTTATTAAAAAATGAATTTAATATGTTATAATTGTGGAATAACATACAAGGTTCTCCTTTATTATTGAAACCACAATAGAATAGACATAGGAGATTCATATCGCACTTCTAGAGTTAATTATATAAAAATAACAAACAAGATGAACTATAATAATCATAAATGAAAATCAATTTAGGATAAAACTCTTATAAATATTAATATTATGATAAAACATTACCAAAATGACTTATGATAGTTTGCATATATTATGTTGGGAAGTCTTTTGAAATGTAGTGAGAATGCCACATAAAAACATTATTGATTCCAATAAGATCTCTTTGAATCATTTAAAAAAACATAACATAGAGAATAAAAATTCAGGATGTAGGAAATGAAGATTGAAAACTAATATAAATGATGGATGAATCTCACTACAAAATTTAGACAATCCCACTAAGAATCATCAGAATTTAAGGATGGATGAAGGAGACATAAGAATAAATCTAACCTCAAATAATATTTGAAATAACCTAAAAGTACCCAATATAAAATGAAGATCAAAAAAAGAATTGTTGTATATAGGATGACCATCTTGTGTGAGGATGCTGAATGTAATTGAGGTAATTACCACATAAAATATGATAACGAGAGAATGTTAAATTTTAGTAAATGAATAAAATTCCATTGTCAAAAATTGTTTGCACCATGACAAGATCATTTATAAGGAATACTATAAAAATGCCACAAATACCATATAACATGAATCACATAGATAAATGGCCAATATATAACCCCCATCGGTTATTTTTAACCAGACACACACCCATGTATGAAGGCTCAATCACCGAAAACACATCATATCCCTTTTTATGAAAGAAGGTTTTTACTAAAACTCCTCTAAGTTGAATCAAACATTAAATGGGGTCACATGGTATCCAATACATGTTTTACTATGCTTTAGACACCACCATGGAAGAACAACATCCAATATGTCATTTTCTATGATGTTGTATGGCACCACATCATTTTACCCCACTTGGGGATCAATGCATTAGTCTTGGGAATTTCATCCATGAAAGAAATGTATTTTAGTCACTATGGTTATTCTGGGTCATTTTATAATATATAATTTCGTTTATGGATCCACCAATATATACCAGAATATTATTGTGTTACTGAATAATGATAAAATTTGTTTATAAAATTCAATCATGATAAATTTAACAATCATCATCTCCTTCATTAAATTATTTAATAAATTCCTCAATTAAGTTTAATGATTTTCCATTCTCATAGAATATATATATTTATTTAATATATAAATACTAACCAGACAAACCAAGGTAATCAATAGTCGCATATAATTATATCATTGAATATAGTTGGTGTCATTAGTAAGTCCAATTTGCATAAATATAACTCCATTATGACCATACCTCATAAAAAACATTTCCCAACATATATCCCAATTCCCAAGCCTCAATTGATAATACCCATATTGAAGTCCAATCAATTAATTGTATTAATATTCCGGAATTAAAACCAATAATTTATCAATATAAGATAGAAGATAAATATTATTGATATATATACAATTATGTTTCTAAAAATCAATGTAATGAAACATTGAACCACATATCATCTTAATAAGAAGAAAACTACACCAAATGGAGAGTCACTCAAGTGTATGAATCCACTATACATATCCTCCTTGAGTTATTTTTTCAATTATTACAACTATATAAGTTCCATTATATAATGATTTTTTAATATGAATTTTACAAGTTATATATTATAATGACATGAGCCATTATTGACTAATAATATTCCATTTTTTATTATGGAGCGGTTTTTAGGAGGAGTAGGGGGATTTATTGATATATAGATACAACAAGAACTATATATGGTATCTCATAACATGAAACTAATTGACATCATGGGTGGGTAGTTCACATCAGGTATAGCCAACTGTTTTCACATATTGTATGTGGGAAAGGGAGTGTATGTGAAATTGATTCACACTGTAAAAGCTGATTCCATGATGTTTAATTCAATTATCCAAAGATGAATGAATTTTTCTATAAACTACCAATGTATAAAACTTATAAATTACACATTGTGAAAGAGTTACAAAACGTGATGGTGATGGGATCATGTTTTTTAAATTCCTATGAATTGTTGATTTTTATTCATTAATACTCCATTTTATACAGTTAACATTTATAGGGTCCTAGGTTATTTTGAGATAACATCTATCCATACATCACTTGTATGGATCCGTAGGTTCTGGTGGTGGAGTATTGGTTTTTTAAGGTATGTATTTCTCCTCACCCCTTATTTCTCTTTATTCTCACATTATGGAAATCTCTAATTTTTTTTCTATTAGGATGACAATGAGTTGTGTTATAACAACCATTTTTTGTGGTGTAGGATTATATATGAACTCATTGTATAATTGAGGGTTTCAGAAAAAATTTCCTTTATACTATGATGTGCATTAATATCAGAATGCATCTCTAAGGTTGGGGGTACTCTTTCTATGCTACTTATTGTATATGTTCTAGATCTATATGGTATTAATTTCATTTTAGATGAAATTAATGGATATTATAATGATATAATTAAGTGTAATATTAAATATAATTATATGGAATATAGAATTATTTTATGTTTTGATGCATTTATATAAGTTCCTGATGAGTTTAATCAATATTGTTGCAGTTTTTAAAATGACTGCTATTAATATCCATGAATGTGCTATTGATGTTGTGTTTTACTGGGAATTTCTATTTTGTTGTGGTGCAAAACGCTATATAAAACATGAAAAAGAACAAATATATTGAAAATAATCTGGTTTCCCCAAGATTATTAGTTTTCTAATAATAATCATGGTAAATAATGAATGAATGTGATGATACCCCCGAATAATTGTGGAATCCAATTCATGATGCTGTTGGGAATGCTTGTGACTACAAAGTTTCCCTCTATAGTAATGATGTTGTGAGGTGGTTGAAATGATTGATTGGGTTATACCATAAATGGGGTAAAGATGTGGTTTTTAGTTAGAAAGGATGATATGTAGTGGGATTCTTGGGTATAGAGGATATAGTTTTGATATGTGGTGATAATAATATATGGTGGATATTTTTTGAGATGTGGCTGGTATGTGTGAATAATTTTTTTCATGGTGATATGGATTGGATCAAGTGATTTTATAATGATGGTGGGTTTGTGGTTCTCTAGTGGTGGAATTATGAGATGGGCTAGGTGTAGAATGATGTGGTTAATATTATTTCAAGGATAGAAATGGTATGAATTGTAAGGATAAAAGAGGAAAATAGTCCTGTAAATAAATGATAATGACTAGAAATTGATTTTTGGTAATTTTTTAACAGAATTTGAATTAATGAGTAATGTGATTTTAAATGAAATGTTTAATCAATAAATATGGTGAACCCATAACTCGATTTGGGATATATTTTATTTCATATATGTTGGTTTCATGGTGTGGCCTGTAGTGGGGTACGTAGTAGTGAGGTATGATGTGTGGTATGGTTTTGGTGTTGTCATGTGTAATAGTGAAGATGGTGATAATATTTATGTTTGGTATTAAATACTATATATACATAAAATTTATGATTATGTTATTTTATTCAATCGCCAACCAAGTTGGA
Organism: Viscum album; assembly: GCA_963277665.1. NCBI lineage: Eukaryota > Viridiplantae > Streptophyta > Magnoliopsida > Santalales > Viscaceae > Viscum > Viscum album. Next base: position 1,359,068,547 of record OY728147.1, on the reverse strand, counting down.
TAACCTTACAATAAGTAATAGGTGAATATTTTGCAATGTTTTCCCCAACATCTAGTATAGTAGAAATAAGTATGGATAAATACCCCTCCATTTCTCTTCCTTAAAGAATAGTTATATGGGTCGGTGTCAGAGTTTACATTGCATTGATGTGTGGCCTATGTGTTTTTGAGTTGTATGTGATGTGATGTAAATTGTTGGATTAGGTTTCTATTGAAAATATGTGATTTTGTGTGATGTGATATGTTTATGGGGGTCATGCATTCTAGGTGGAGGTAATGAGGTATATTTCATTCACATTCATGGTACCCTATAATTTTGGTTCTGTTATCTGAGGTAATGTGCATCCCATGTTTCCATGGGTGGGGTTTCATGTGAGGTGTGGCTCTAGTTTCTATGACTTAGATGTGATATGATGTAATGTGATGTGTGTTCTAGGTGTGTTTTTGGAAGTATGTGATGTGATGTGAAGTGGTACTTGGGGAAGGTATGATAGCACATGATTTTCTATATTGGGGAGTGAGTGCCAGAAATTAGTGGGGATGTGATAGTGAGGAAACTGGCTTTATTCTAATATCAATGATATATTATTTTAATTGATGTGTGATTTGCTAAGTGATCCATGTTGAGTATATTGTTTGTTAGAAGAGCATTATGGGTGTTTTGATGGATTGGATGTTTTTCATGGGAACATTAGCATGTCCTTTTCACATGTGCACTTGAGGTGTTAGATATATACCTACTAACTATTACTATTTCTATCACTATACATATATACACATTATTTCATGTTTTCAGGATGACTTTGGGGTCAAATATTTGGATTTATTTTTGGGTCAGAGATTCTGGTCATTCCCATCGATAGAAATTTATTTTTTTATATTTTTTGTGACATTTATACGTATTAGTTATAAAATACTCATACAAAATGCTATGATTTTTGGTTTACCATTATACAGCCAGTTGGTGTTTTTGGTGATTTGTATCCTATATTATAATATTATTTCCATTATATAGGTTAGTGACTCCTGTACAATTATATTATTATACCCACAGTGGTAGTTTCCAGCCTTAGGCCTTCTAAAGGCATGTCTTAGGCGTCCTTATCACTATCACCTAATTATAATATCTTTTCATGCAAGTTTCCATGATTGAGCAATATCAATGTTCTATTTTATAGATAAGGTTGAATTTATAGATATACACTATGAGGTTTTCATGGGCTGGTATGAATACAATGATAGTTAACCTCTATATGACATATAGACTTGGGAGATGGGATATGACACAACATTTTAGGGCCCTATGTGATCTAGTTCCCAGATTATGTGCATGTTGAATGGAAAATTTTGGAAGACCAATTTATATGTCGGATACATATGATAAGTACATTAATCATGATTTATTTTTTTCACATTATAAATTGGTAGTTCAATGAAAATAAAATTCCTAAATTAAATAATATTTAGTAAAATTCCATGAAATCGAGAATAGGTTGTTCTCCATTATTTTTAGGAGTGGAAATTTTTCATCATCCTCATGTAGATTATGTATTTTTTGTTCATTACCCGAATATGGTTGATTGTTGGGTGGATGATATTATAGAGGATGAGGAGGCAAAAAAACATTCTTTTTCCATTTAAGGGAATATTTTGAGTAAGAATGAGGGGATTATATTTGATATAGAGATGGAGAACTGGTTAAGGGAGTTTTTTTTTCTTCTGATGAAACTAGAAGATGAGTTCTAGGATCCACTAGCAGTTAGTCAGATGCCAGTATTTATTCATTGGTGGGGGATGTTTTTTTGTTCATAAAAATGAGGTAGATGTGATGTGGCTTAACCTTCATAAGGATTTTTAGGTGGATTTTTGTCCTTGATGTTGAGGGAGGCCATATAGTGGGATATGATATCAATTTAAAAAGGGATCTTAATTGAGTGATAGTTTTTGATAATTTTTTTGGACCTCCTTCACCTTGACTATTATGGTTTCATAGATGAGGATTACATATATATGGGTTTATAGGGGGCTTTGTGCCCTGTGATCCGGTATACAGTCACACAATTTTTGTTCCCAATGAATTTTGAGGAATATAAAAATGATGATGTTAACAATCATATGATTGACTGGGTATTGCTGCCTCAAGTGAGTGAACAGTATGGAATTTTTAGAGTAGAGATTTAGGAAGTGGTTCATGGTTGTTATGGTTATTAAAGTTCCATTTATTGGGGAACCATCCATGATATTTTCATCCCTATCATTCAAATATTGGATGATTCCAAGTGCGTGTTAGGGATTTTCTATTTTTTTTTTATATTTGGGATATTTGTATAACTCTATAGATGATGTTTAACATATCAAAGAGGTCAATTTTATATGTTCTGTCATCTCCATTTTTAGTAATAGCAGTTTTATATGTTGTAGTTTCAATAAAAGAAATAAAGGTATTTTAAGAAGCATCATATAATATGTGGATTTGGTATAGGGAATCCTTGTTATGGTCCCCAACCATAGAGACCACGTACATAGTGTGTTAATGAAAGTCAATAATAGATATGAAGAGGATATGGGTTTGGTGAGATTCTATGTATTTAGATATAAACACTAATAGTGGCCAAAATGTTTTGAGATATGATTATTCTATCCTCTTCCCTTGTGTGTTTTTTGTCTAATTATGAATAATAACACTACTTTGTTACTCCTTATTTAGTCTATTAATTGGGACTATTTGTGGAGAGACTTACATTTCTCCCCAGTGTTATCAATTTTTTTTGGAGGTTAGAAATAATTGTATGATATGTGATGAGGCTATATACTGGTGACGGGGGATAAATTGTCAGTGGGAGACTTCTTTTTATTACAAATTTAACCAGAAGAAATTATACATGGAAGGTATTGAATGTATCATGTTCATCAAGTAATAATATAATTTCAAAGAAGAGTTTATTTTATGATTCATATGGCTAATGAGTGGAATTAGTTGGAAAGTGATATTATTAGTTGTGTTTAAGGAATGTGGAGCCTCATATGACAATGTTTGTGGAGATTCAAGTTGAAACAGATAATATATATGTTCCATGGGTTTTGAATGAGTTTTTGGACTATTTTCTTATGGTGGTTATGATAAAACACCATAAATGTGATGTTGAGTTTGGGGTAGATTTATAGTCGGGCGTGTCTCTAATATATATTTATCAATATCAGTTGTCTCCAAAAGAGTTGTGTTATTTGAAGATATAGGCATATGATTTGATGTAGATGGGTTTCATATATCCAATTGGGATTCTATATGGGGATCCTATGATTTTTCGCAAAAATGTAGATGTTATTGTGAGGTTGAGTATAGACTATTAAAGGTTGAAAAATGGGACATTCAAGAAACATTGACATCATATTAGGATAAATAAATTATTCAACTAGTTTAGAGAATAATTCTAGTTATCCCAGATGGTTAAAGGATGTCCAAAACTAGGTGTTGATCCTATGAAGGTTTTTTGTCCAACAGGTGATGTGTGAAGTATTTCTCCATGGGTTATTCATCCCACCACTAGTGTAACATCGTTTTGTGAAATTGAAATGTCACTATATGAGGATAAGTATTTGGTGGCCTAAGATGAAATGATAGTGGTCAAGTTTGTGGTAATGTTTCTGGATTTTCATTTTGAGAATGTGAATTACCATATTCTAGGTGGTTTTTTTGGTAATCTTTGAGTGTAATCTAGTGGAAATTCAATCAAATATTGATAGATTATGACATAAGTTTGACCTTAAATCAGGGTTGAAATGATATGGTTTGGTTGATAATTGAATAATTAATGAAATCATCTCACTTCATGGAGATTATTAATTGAGTGGAATGAGATTTCAGAAAATAATAGTATGTAGATTATGTGGTTAGGATTCATAGGGAATAATGGAACATTAACGCTGATTGGGATACATATTCTACATACTGAGTTCGTATGGTATTGGTTAATGATTTCGTCTCCTAGGTGTGGCTTAGTACCATTTATCTTGTATTGTATTATGTTTGGGGGGTCTAAAATTATTGGTAATGATGTAGTGTATAAAATGATCGAGAAGATCTATCTTTTTCATGAAAATATGAGGGGGTGGAGGACTGTTAGAAGGCCACCGTTGATCATAGGTAGAGGGAATTGATGCATGATTTTGGATACCATGTACTCATGTGAGTATCCCCTTAGGGTGTGAAATATAATTTTTAATGGGATATAATCATCCACTATTGTTTTTTGGTCCATTTATATTGTAGGGGAATGTTAGTGAGGTGGAATATTTGTTAGTATTTCCTCTATGGTTTGTGACGATCCACAAATCCTTTCATATGTATGATAACAATGGGCATCTTCATGATGAATCCAACATTATTTACATGGGAGAGTTTGGTATCAAAGACAATGTGAAATTCATGGAGTAGCTTTTAGTGATACTGTATTATCGAGAGAAGGGACTATGAGGGTGGAATATTCCCATGGTGCACTTGTTCTGAAAAATTAGGGGCCTGGATGAGAGTACATGGGAATGAGAGACATAAATGACTGCCTAGTACCCTATGTTGTATTGATTCGTTATTTTTCAATTCTTTTGGATGATGTGATGTTTGTATCTTTTAACATTATAAGATATTATATATTCCATAATGGGTGATAATTTTTTGAACATTCCAAAAAGGCAGAAATGATTCATAATCAATACTCATTATACTTTTAATAAATTAGAATCATGAGAGTCAGTGTTTCCCAAGGTAGATATTATCTGAACATGGATGATATAATAACCTTATTTTTAAGCTTGGTGTGATGTTGTGTGTGGTTTGTGGTAGTGTTTGGATTAGGCTATGGGATGGTTTATGTGGTTTTGTGTCAATATTGTTAAATATGTTGTTTCAGTGAATTAATTTTTGGATGAATTTGGCTACTGGTAGCATTTGAGATGTGAGAAGATCCGTGAGATTTATCTCAATGTATATTTTTTAGAACCATTTATTTTGAATGTATTAGTTTTGATTTTTTAGGAATATAATCATTTAATATTAATCTAATCTAATGGTTCATTCCTTCCCATCCATTTACATATCTATTTGGGTAGTTGTATGTGTTCATTGGAGGTCAAGAGGGCATTGTAATCTTGATCATGATGAATACTATTATTCATTTTTCATGATGTGAACTGAATTCACATCATATGTTGGAGGGTCAAGAAGTGCATATTCATATAGTTTTATATATTTTATAGGATAAAGGGGGATTTTATGTAATGGATTATCATCATTAATGGTGATTTAGTGTGAATAAATAATCCTTAGGTGACTTCCTTTTTAAATGAAACTAAATATATGGAAAACTATAAATTACATATCATGAAAGGTTAAAATAATGATTAAATGGTGATTCCATTGTTTTTAAATCCTTTGGTTTGGTATATTTTTTTCATTGATATTCTTTTCCTTCCTCTAATTTTTGGTAGATCCATAGGTTATTTTTTGGGATCTTCTAGCCCAACATCCATCATCTCGATCCATGGGTATTAGTGGTTTATTTCAATATATAAGCGGTACATTTATCCATTTACCCCTGGTTTATCTTCAATATTATTTTAGTGTATTGCTACAATGATGTTTTTTTAGTTTGGTGACTATGGGATGCTTTTTTACAACCCATTTTATGCGGTGTAGGATTGCCCATGAACTGTTGGTGTGGTTTTGGGTTTCATGCAGTGACTTCATCAACCTATAGTGCATAATGAGATCAAAATGATTCAATGAGGTAGGGGATCCGTGTTCTCATCTAAAAATGATTAATTTTTAAGATATTTTTGTTTTTTATTTCATTTGAGATGATTGTATGGGTTATATTAATGATTCAATAAATTTCCAGGTTAAATATAATGGATTGGAATGAGGAGTTATCACACATTTTGATACATTGATATATATTTCTGATTATTTTATGCAATTTTGCCACCATGTTGAAAATGATGGTCATTGATATTATTGTTTCCAATATAGTTATTGTGATGTGATGTACCTTTTTGTTTTATTTTGTGATCACACCCCGAATAAAAAAACTAAATAATATATATTTACCTAATAAACTATTTTCTATTGGATTATGTTAAGTGGTAGAAGACCCATTCGAAATAAATATTGAATGTGATAAAAAAACATGGATAATTGTGGAAGCTAAATTGTGATTTTTTTAGTGTATTCTTATTAATTTTTTGATTTTTTCCATGTTTTGGTCTATTGACAGGTTGTGGCAGTGGTTTTATGGGATGTGTAGTATGTGGGATAGTTATGTGGTTGTTTTTTAGTAATGGATGAGAAATGGGAATTGGTTTTGTTGTAGTTATTATTATATGTGGTTAAAATATTATACATATGTTTTATTATGACATGTATTTGGGATGGGTGGTGTTATTTTATCCTTGAGAGATACCCTGAGTGATGTGACAAGATGATAATGGTGGATGTGTTGTGTTGTGATAATGGTTCTGTGAGTAAGTCCAATTTTTTCATGTTATGTTTAGGATAGTTGCTTGGTTTTCCATTGGATGAACTATAATGATAAATTAATCCAAAATAATATGGTAAATTAATATAAAAAAACTAAAAATAGGTGTTGGTAATTGAATAGATAAATTGAAATTTTTATTTATTACTCTAATGTAAAATGAAATTTCTAAGGAACAAATGTGGTGAAACATATAACATGGTGTGGTAAATATTGTGTAGATTATTTGGTGATGGCGTATTGTTTCATATAATTGTCCTATGAGTTTTTATGGTTTGCGTGTGTAATGTTGGTGGTGACACAGTGTATTGTAATTTAATATAAATGAAACCATAGGTTGGGTATTTTGACATATTTGTTATCATGAATGTTTATTCTATTTTATAAACCTTAAATCAGTGTAAGATAACATTTACCCCACTTAGAGGTGTTGAGACCCATGTGATTTCAAAAAAAATCTAATATGGTACTAATATGTATGGCTAGATAACCCCCTCCATTACTATTCCTTCAATATTCGTGATACATGCCACTGTTTTATATTACCTAATGATGATGTGTGGCCCATGTGTTTGTAGGTAGGTTGTAATGTGATGTGATGTTATTTGATGTGTGGACTAGGTGTTTGTGGCTGAGATGTGATGTGATATGGTATATGTTTAAGGGATGGAATATTTGCATATAAAATTTTCGGGGTGTGAGAGTGGAAAATACATGTGGTAGTGGTAGTGGATATCATTTCATTTTTATGATTTCATTGGGATATAATTATATTGCATCCATGATTTTTTGAGTGACCCATGGTGAGGTTGGGTTTGTATAGATGAATTGTATCAGTGTTTGATAGTTCTGATGAGTTAGGGGAAAAGGGGCCTAAATATCTTGAGGGGTGATCAGGGTTTAGATATTCATTTCAAAATTCTTTGAACCCACTAGATCATGACCTATTTATTACAAGGGAGACCTTATTTATTCATTAATGCTTATATATATCTTATAATTTGCATCATTATTTGATGATGATAAATCTAAAGTAATGTAGTAAATTATGCACACAGATATAAATATATTTACATGGTTCACCCACATTAGGAAATGTAAAAGGATAATACAATAACAATCTTCTAATGTATCATATCTACTATGGCTATCTTCCAAAATAAAATGTTCTGGTTACATCACTTCTATGCACCGGATCACTACATTTAAAAGGTTTAAGGTCATCTCAATTCCTAATGAAGGATCACTCCCTAACACTTCATTAATGGATCAGTTCCAGTGGAAATGATCAACACATATATTATGGGCATGAAGGTCCCTTCATTATCATGAATGAATACATCCTCACTTATAGAAATGTTCTTTACTGATGTTCCTTCTAGGATTCTCCATCACTTCTATGAAAACACATTGATGAAAAACATCCATATACCTGTTAATTGAAATAGACTTCACTGTAACAATGAAATATAAATTACCAACTCATGATTTGTTAGGATCTCCAATATATATTATTTTTTATTACTAGTCACTTCAATGTACCAGTGATTAAACACTTTATGTATGATTTTTTGAATGTTTCACATCCTTTATAATCTTCTTATCTATCAATATTATGATATATCAATGATACTTTTCACTCGGTAATCCTAGAATATGTCTCATTCAATGAGATCATAAAAATAGTTTCACATGTAAGACTCCCATGAGTTAATGACTCCACCTTATAGATGAAATAAACAAGACCACATAATTATTTCATTGTGGAAATTCCTTCATAAAAACCTTTTACATTTTCATAACCCTCATTCGTGAATGACCTTCTTCATGAACCAACTACATCACAAACTGCCTTTCACTTCATAATTCCATAAACTGTCTACTACCTTGCATTGGTTACTTATTCTCCTTAGTGGAACACAGTTTCTCTCAAATAACCTATGAACACTAATCGTTTTTGGACTCCCTTCACTTCGCGTAATTGATCCCTTGTGAACTAAAAACTCATTGGTGGAATTATCCCTTGCAATCTAATTTAGACATCTCTTAATTCTTCCAGCGATGATGATGTTTTCTAATGAAATTCTCTCACACTAATGATATGATTAGAAGTCATTATAAAATAATATATATCTGAAAAACCCACCAACCCAAATTACACAAAGCATTGATGTGTTGTAGCCTTCATCAGAAAATCAGCTATGTGGTCTACATAAATACTTAATCCCCTTATATCAGATGATTCCAAAAAAAATGACTAAGCATTTTTGTAGCCATAATAACCACATATATTTCATAAATAATGTTCCTCCCCTGATATTTGATCCTTTAGATGACTAATTAGCCACCCCTAATTTGATTTCACTACGTGTTCCACGTAGAACACTTCGTGGTCCACATAAATCTGAAATCTGGAATTCTTTTTTTGAAAGTTTTTCTTTCACAATTCAACAAACATCATTTGCGCTTCATGAACTATGATCTGTGGTCTGTGATCTTAGTTAAATGAACTCTTTAGTGGAAAAAATTATTGTCCATAAAATGAAATCCTGATATTGATGATGAAAACTGTGTAAAATATTGGGAAACTAAAACATCATAATCATATTCATTAACAACTGAAACCATATTGAATTGCATTCATCTAAAATTTACATCAAACACAATAACCCCATATATAATAAAACAGAACCTTTCTCAACAATCTCCATTATTGGGTTTTCTAACAACTCCTCTCATTTTTATACATAGTTATAGCTCCATCCTTCATTTACCAACATTAACTTTTTTCCATTATGAAAATAATTAATGATTTACTCAACACACACTCTATTACCACTATATCTATACTCAGAGTGAGAAAAAATATTAGAATGAAAATTTAGACAATGAATTACTTCATTCAAAAAAGAAATAAACATATTTTATCATGAACCACATCTATCATGATTTATATCCTTTTATTGAATATTTCTAGAATCATCAAATTAAAAACTTCCCTACACCACTTCTCCCACTATCAGCTTCTCCCCTACCATGATGAAGACATTATCACCCCTTTTATAGACATAATTTCCCACACATTTTCAATGAACCAAAAGGTCGTGTTATTATGGAATACAATAAGGGAAAGAAAATAGATTAACACATTAATGAAACACACATCTTACCATAGGTGAGATGGGGTCTCACATCCACACATTTTTATGTGCATGGAGTCAACTAAACACCAAGAGCCAGTCAATTCCCCTCAAATGGAACATCTAATAAGGACATCATCAAAATTTCTTCTACATATTGTTCTATTGGCACATACTCTATCATCAGAAGACCATTCACCTCCTTCTACCTTGTAAAGTTATATTTGATTTCGACGTGATTTTTCATAATGTGATGGACTTGATTTTTTCACAAATTTATATTAGTTTAGTTATTAAAACGAATTCCAGTTGGTGTCTTCACTTTAACTCCAATGTCATCGAGCTTATTCTTCATCCACAATAACTATATTACATTATTAGTTTCCACAATATATTTAGCTTCTATGGTTATAATCAAAATGTAATATTATTTCATTCTTATCCAAGAAATGCACAGTCATCTTTGATAGAATGCACAACCTAATGTTTATTTTTTATCATATGTAGATCTTGTCCAATCTACATCTATATAGATGAATACATATTTTTGACATTGATAATTTTGTAAAAAACTAAAATCCAATGTTCCCTTGGAATAAAAATTTATTACTTTCATTTAATTGAAGTGGGTTTCCTTGGGATTTCATTGATGTTGTACTTTGTCATCCTACAATAATGTCATCCGAGTAGAAACCTGAGTCATCATCTACATGGAATTCCTCATTCCAAATATTTTCAAAAATACCTTGGAATATTTATATTTAAAAATTAATTTACCATTATTTTTATAAGACACCACATTGAAAATTGATTTTCTACCAAAATAGATCTAGTCTTTAATAATATGATCATGGTTCTTGCTTCAAACCATGTAGGTCCATCTTCTGTTGAAAAATTATGTTCTCATCCTCACGGATGAGAAGAAAATCATGATGCTCAGTGAAAAAAATTCCATATAGAATCCAATTCATAAATACATTCATGAGGTGCATATGGAAAACATAAAATAAATATTTTCACTACTATGGCCATAAAGAGTCTGATTATATATTTCCTTTCAATGGGTGTGAATGTATAATCATCTTCATTACCTTCTAGGTGATAGAACCCTTTTTACATTAATTGTTCATTTTTTTGAATCACTATTATGTCATCATTCATCTTATTTTGAAAGACCCATTTATAGTCAATGAAAATTTTAATTTCTGGAAATAAAATAACCTACAAAAAAACACCATTATTGGACTGATATAAATCATTAATACCAACATTTATAGATATTATAAATGATGAATTACCATTTATAATGGGTAGAATAAATGTTGTAAACACATTTAATATTCTCTCATAGAATTTTGGAATCATGAAAATAGTTAGCGAATACCTTATTTTTAGAAAAAATGAAATTCATGAAACATATTAATGGGGATTCTTATATGCCAATAAGTCTTTATGTAGTTGGAAAACATAAAATTTCATTTATTTTATACCATTGCAATCATGAATCTGATTAAGATATATAACACTACCACTATGATGTGAAACTCATCATATTAATAGGACCACTTTTTCGACCCAAAAATCGTCATGTTCTCCTAAATCATTTATTTACATGTGGAAATTTTAAATGATCCATCAACAAAACATTTATTCCTACTATGTTGAGACTAGATCTATGAAAAAAGTTATAACATTAATAAAAAAAATTAAAATCTATTCTACTAAATTACTTACATACATCTCAATGAGCAATAATCCATAAAATCCATTCAAGGAATTATTTCATATTTATTCTTCAGATATGGTCATTGATTTGAAATTGATGAAAAACTAGAGAACATCACATCAACACTTTGCTTCTTTTTATTCCAATTCCCCTTGTATTGTATATCCCTTAATGCCTGAAACACAATTATTTAAGTTAATTTCATTTAAACACATAGGGAGAGGGGAACCTCTTGAATCCTCAAAAAGAGGAATGTTGATGATCATGTTGGATCAACCCTATAATAATTTATTGTAAAGTGTTGCAATAATTTTTATTCTCATTTCATCTGCTCTTTCTTCTTCCACCATTGGATGGATCATTATCATACCTTAACATATCTCCATTTATCATGAAATGATAATTTTTTAATGGAATTCCTTATTTTATTTTCTTTTATCATTTATCCATTCCACATCACCCATTTCTGTTTGTGATATTTATTCCACTGAATTTACATTATTCATAATCAGTACTAGAAACTATTTTCAATTTTTCCTATAGGTATACTTACATTCATTCCTTGATATGTATTGTGATTTAAATATAAATGGTTTTTAATACACCCATCGTCGAGCTCATTTTAATTCCCCAAATGTCGTAAACCAATTTTCCATCATTTCATGGTGTCTTCCAAAAAAAGTATTTTTATTATAAACATTCGTTTTTGGGGATCTCCTTCTGAATTTCTTTTCATTAAATTCAATATTAAATCTACATTTTCTTGTAAAATGACATTGATTATAACATATAAAACAACTACAATATTAAAAATTCCTCATGTTATTTTTTAATGAATGAAAAGTCTATGCATAAATTGTTATTATTCATATAAAATTAATCCATTGGTCTTCGTGGAAAATAATCATGGGGTTTTCCTATCCTACTCATTAATATAATTTATGGATACATTCTTCTGAGATAATTTTCAATCAAATTTCTCAAAATACTAAATCATATTATCTGATTTAAAAATCATTATATCCCCATAGCCTAAAATATATTTCAAATCCTAAAAACACATGATGTATGACCATGGAATCCCAACAAATAACCCATTTTATCACTAAATCTGATAAAAACATTATTATTTCTATCTTCATCACCTATATGCTTTTTATTATTTGAAGAAATATTCACAGCTCTCTTCATATCATTTAGGGGAGGGTGTTCATCAAATCCAGTACATGATTTTCCATATTTTTAGGTCCTGTGGGATGAGACAAAAATTTAATGTTTTTTCTCTATATTAGAATATTATTTTTATTTTCAGTATCACCTTTAGATGGATAATAATATAGTAAATGCAATGAATCCTTCAATTTGTGATTCCCTTTGGCATTAGATTTCTAGAGTTCATTCTTCACTAAATCTATCATATCAATGTATTGTTGAATCTTCATATCCACTGATTCAAGTTCAGAATTATGTGCTTTCATGATATTTTCCTCTATTTTTTTAAATTTTTACTATGAAATATAATCATAACAACATGCATTCTACTATTACATCCTTTGGTTCAACTGAACAAGTTCAAATAGTTTTTTAGCAAGATAATCAATAATTTATTTTAAATTTTTAATTTTATTTGAGATTAAATTCATTCCCATGTCATCGTATATGAGTTTTTCTATCATTGTAGACATATTTTGTAGTTCAGTATATTGCGAATAATTATTTTCCATTACATCAATAGACATGTCAGAAATCCATTTATTTAGACATATTATATTGTAGACCTCTATTTTTTGTACTTGAAGATGAATATATTGAGATGAATTTTATTTATAAAATGTATGATATAATTAATTTATTTTGTGGAATACATCCTCTTTTAGTATTCATGAAAAGTTTTCATCATCAGTAGTTATAGAATCACTTGCAACATTACGTACTACACTTATTCATGAAAAATCGTTGAGAAATTATTTTCTAAATTCTTCCTTCTTCATAAGACCTTTACCTCTTTATTATAAGTGATGACTCATTTTTTAATTAGTGTTTATATTAATCTTATCTTTTCCATAATTATATGATTATAAAAAAATGTAAAAAAATAAATAAAGCACATTGAGATATTGTCTTGCGAACCAGGCAAGGTCTGATCACCATTTTTATACGCTTCTCCCATTATTGCTCATGTGTGGCTACATTGAGGAATTTTTTGTCATGATTGCCAAATGTTCCATGAATAGAATAGTTTTTTCTTGTTTCAGGAGGAATATTTAAGGTGTCAATTGTTGATATTTTCCTCCTAACCTGGTGAAGAATGATTTATTAAGTGGTGAATTTATGTTGAAAATTCCCCCATTCATATGTGGTGGGGGTCATTTTGGGGTGGAAATTGGAATTTATTATTATTATTATTAAAGATCCAAAGGCTCTGGTTGGGGATTTGATGATTCCCTATATTGAAATTGAGATATAAATTCTTCTAGCATAGATGGATGGGGGTGATATAAAATTACTGCATATTTCCATAAGACCCTATTAAGGGATGATGAACATGGAGATTATGATTGAGATATAAATTCCCTTAGCTGATTAGGTTTTTGATTGTTTAGATATGGTGTGTATATTTGTTTTGAATTATCTCAATAATTTATGGTTAGGGTGGTGGAGGCAGTGGAAAATATTACACTAACCCAAGGGTTTGAGTCTACTGCTTGGATACATATATGGAATCTTCTTATTAATAACATTTTATGTTGAATAACAATTCATTCATTGGAGATTGGTTAGAAAAAATATCATGATGGAAACCCTTTGATATAGAAATTATTCTAGTTGATTTAATCTTTTTATTTTTGATTTAAATGAATTTTCATTACTTTTATAGGCCCAACTCAAAGACTTCATGGATATCCATAGCCTCTCTTCATGATATATTGGCATAATTTAATTGGGGTAATTCCGTTTAGGTAACTATATTGCCTAACCATTCCCAGTCCCCTGATTTTCACAGAGGCTATAACATTACCGGACACCTAATCTAAGAGGTTGTATTTTAATAGGGATGATACATATAGTAACTCTCGAGACTATCCTCATATTTAAAGAATGATTCATGATTTGGCTTCACATATCATATGTCAAAGAGTCATTAGGAAATGTAAGAATGTGTGTTTCAAATTTCAACTATGATTTTCCAGTTTTGGAACCTAAGCCATGAAGATAATAGAAATGTCTAAATGAAAATAGAGTATCTTGATTGTGGGATGGTGAAACTCATATATTTGGTATGTGAGGTGTTGAGCCTTTATTCACTGATGAGTAGTTCATATATTTTGGATTCGATCCAGAATGAAATTCTTTTATAGATCACCTAAGTTCTCAAAGGTAGAAGTGGAAAGGTGCCAAAACATGATTGGGAGGTTTATTTAAGCTGACTCTCTGCATATGTCAATGTGGGACTCATCTTAACCATACAGGAATGAACCCATTCAGTTATACAGTAAAAGATGCATCATAGGGTTTCCTGCTAGTAGGAATGGAGTGATGCTAGATGTTGATTGAGAACCATATGAAATTGACAATAATGTATCTGGCAGCTCTCTATACTATGGTGATTGAGTTTTGAAAAACTCTCCTTATGATGGTTTATGGGAAAGGGGAATATTTCCTTTTTAGTTGATGATATCACAGTGGGGACATTTAACATTGTGTTAATGATCATCTTTTTTTAGTTGAAGAGTCAATGGTCACTTGAGGGGTTTTTAATGTGTCTCGAATGACATAAAGGACACTGAAATTGAAAATATTGGGAATATGGGTCCTGAATTATGTTGTGGTTGGAATATGATGACCTGCCTTTCGAAATTGTGTATGGATATGAGACTATTGTATGATGCTTTTGGGAACATGATTATATCCTTCTTGTTCTGTTAGAATAAAAACCCATTTCTAATATTTATCTATAATATTCTAATTTTATACCAAATTATTAACGGGAATATGATACTGTCTTAGGGAATGTTTTATTATCACTTGGTGATCCATGGTCATGATGGGAGTATAAGTATGATCAATAGATATTGGGATAAGAATATATCATTTCATGTAAGGGATAGGTTCCTTCCCCGAGGCATTTTCAACTCTCACCATGTGAGCCCCTTTTGGAATAAGAATACGATCCTAGTCCATATATGAAATCTCTATCGATATATGTTGACTTACCTTTGGAATGGGATAAGGGATATGAACCTCCTCCTGAATTATGTTACAATGATGATTGTGTATTAATTTTTCACAAAGGATGGATTATGATTCAAACATCTATTATTTTCTTGAATATTTTTTTCTATATTCACTGATAGGAATTTGAGTATGTCCTAAGGCTTGTTCAATTCTCTCTTGGTCAGACTATATCATAATAGGGATATATGGATGATCCTGAGCCATTAATGTATTTCACCGGACTTCCTTGAGGGGAATATTAGCATATACTAAGGTTTTTTCCTCTCTCACTCGGTGATACCCATCCAGAAGAGGGATATGAGCCCGATCCTGGGACATTGGAATAAACCGTTAGACCATTTCGATAGACATGTTTCCCTAGCTAGATAATTATTCAACTCTCCCCTAGTGATTATGTATTGGAATGAGATACGATCCTAGTTAGATTCATTTTCCTTTTTTGAAATATACTGACAATAATCTTGGATGGGAGATGGAATGTGTGGTTACTATGCAACATCCTCTTGTTTGGGATGATGAGTGTGTTGAGTTATCCTAGCTATGGGAATAGAAAAAAGTGAATTTACCTGTATATAATCCAATTTCAAAATAGGCCTTTTTATTTATTTAACTATTTAATTATATTTTAATTTTAATAGAGTGTGATAAGGGATATATGCCTTCTCATTTTCCATATCCATTAGGTACAACATGATGCCTTCAATTGATGTAGGAATATGCACCCCATTTTTTCCTCCTTGTGTGACTGAAATATTCCAATGGGCCTCATGAATAGGGGTTGGCATACTCACCTCCCTCATAACTATTGCAGTAATATGACCAAAATCTTGTTCTAAGTGAGATGGAATATGAATCATCTTTCTTGTTACTAGAAGAATATGCTAGAATACTTCATTAGTGAGAGTGGGGTATGTTCCCACTCGAATGTATCCAATGTATTCATGACTAATGTTTATTCCTTTTTGTCAGTTCACGAGCATAATAATGGAAGCATGGATAGTGGATGCATCAGTAATAGAATGATGGGAACTAATGAAATAATGATTGTGATGTTGGTTGATTGGTACCATCCTTGGAGGAACCTGAACTGATTGTGAACCATAATTGACTCTTTAACCCACATTCGGTAGAGATATAAGGTGGTAGTAGCACACACAAGAGTTATGTTCCTTATGTAGTTGGTAATGGTTACTAGGTCCACTAGCATAGCCACAGATTTCCCAAAGTGATGTAGACTCACTGGTTTGCAAACATGGAGACCATATTGGGAAACATCAGGGGTCAGGATTGTATTGTATCAGTTTTACTCCCAAACCATCATGTTCACCACCTATCCATGGATCTTTATAGTATATGATATCATTTGGAACCCCTGATGGTGGTATTCTTATCTGATTAACAAGCGTTATTGTTGGATAAAGAAGAAATTTTCTCAGGTCAAGATTCTATTGATGATAGTAGTATTTATTGTCAAAAAGACAACAAGGATCAACATCACTGATTAGTGAAATATCGTAGGAATAATATGGTCAATCAGATATACATGGTTAACACAAATTTCTTTTTATTCCCTAAATAGACATTCCACATGTAGGTACTTTTAAACACAAGGATGAAATTATTTCATGATATCCCCATCTATATAAGATATTATGTAATATTTATGTCAAGATTTCAGGATTTGATTGTATAGGATACTCAAAATGTCATTCATTTATATATTATAAATTGACCATTCTATCATTTGAGGGTATCAAATCAGGTTTCCAATTTTTTTCATACAGTGTAAAAAATGGCATGATGGATAATAAGAGAACAATTTTTTAAAATAGAGATTCATATTGGGTTTATAATTTTTGTTTCTATGGGGAATAGATGAACATTTGGTGTGTTCAATTCGACCTGATGGATGATTTTTGGGGGAGGTTCATTTCATGTATTGTCATTAACAAAGATTCACCATTTTCATTTTAATGGAAATGACCAATAGTTACCCCATCCAAAACTAGATATAGACAAGATTTACAAAGGAATGTAGATAGTTGGGTTTTCATAACTAATAATTCTTAGGGACTCACTTTTTATTTTAAGTGATAGGAGTTGGTGATCAACACACCCTATGGGGATAATTGATGCCAACTCCAAGATTCTATTATAGATTTATGATATGTTCATTAATCTATAACTTATCCCCATACTATAAAAATTACACTAACAAAATGACTATTTTTTAAGAGTTTCCTTTTGAAGAAGATATGGATCACATATATGAATTCATCTCTATGTATCCAAGGATATTCATCAATTTCCTAGTAATGAATAGCTACCCATGTGTTGATGCCATATTAACAGTAGATTTAGAATTTCCCTCCACATAGGGATGTGGTAGATATTTAGAGGAGGGGATTGATTTATTATGGGGCATCCTAAATATCCTTGTCATTGTAGAAATCAAAACCCTTGTTGTTTGTTATACACATATACTTTAGTAGCGTACAAAAAGTGACATATTTGAGTGATCTGATGAAATGGATATTCATGATGAATTACATTGGGGAAAATATATGTATCTCTATTATGGAGAGAATTAAAGTTATTATAGTTACATTAATTTGTCATTCCATTGAATGATGAGATTTAATAATCAAACCTTTTTAATGATTGTGCCCTGATGGTTGGGATGTCAGATACATGTGAAGACTTATACAAAAGTGGGTTCCTATTTGTGTTAGTGCCATAGAATTGTGTCCTATGTATCCTAGTTATGGAAGGAATCATAGTAACCATACATCATCCATGCCCTTAGGACAAAATATAAAGTAGATGACCTCATATGGGGGAGTTTTATATCATTCCACCCATCATAGAATACTTGGAAATTATTTCCTTGGTGTGGGAAATTGTCAATGAGAATGGTTTGACTCTATAAACATCTATATTCCCATGGGATCTATACATGTTGTGAGAAATAATGGATAAACATGTAATTAATATCTTATTATAGGGATTTATGGATCATGTGTTAGGACTTCCCATGGGATGATTAATATGAATATTAGGCATTAGGGAGGCAGCAGACATATCCTGGTCCTGGAATGAATCAGATTCATCAAAGTTGAATGATTAGGGATAACACAGTCATGTTTCCCCAGTCTTTGTTGGGGTTTATAGTATAGTTGTTATGATTATTGTAACTCTCGAATCCCACACAATTCACCCATGTTGTGAGAAAAAAGGGATCGAAAATATTCATGGTAATTTCTCTATGGTGTGGGAATTATGTGTTGGAGATTCCCATGGAAGATTAATGTGGAGATCTAAACTTATGGAGGATAAAGGGCCCATAAAAATCCTGAGATGGGAGGGGTGAATCAGGGTGTAAATTGTTTCTCCGAATGTGACATAACCTATTCCTTAGTTGGTAGGAACCTACTAAACCTATTTGATGGGAATGTGCTAAATCAATTCTCATGCAATGAGGCAACACAAAAATTTAACTTCATTCACCACTATGGGATAGTCGAAGGATAATATGCCGATAGTGTGTTGGTCATACCTAAATCCACTAATCTATATATATTGTAAAATACAGATGTTCGAACATAGCCACTCTATTCATTGAATAGAAACATTTCAATATTTTAGGTATAACTAACTTTTTCCCTCAAAACAATTCGACAAACTCTCCCTATCGAAAAATACATAGTGATGTCTAACTCATCTTATCAACATGATGGTTTCTTTATTTGATTAGAATTAATGTATTTTAATTTGACTAGAATGAGACTCTTATTATACCATTGACATGATTTGATGCACTCTAAAATCACTATTCACTAAACACCTATTATTCCTAACTAACTTCCACAAGGCTCTTTCCAAAAGAACACACCATTATGAAGAACCACAGTGTTCATGGAAAGAATTACGCTCACATTGCTCACTACCTCTATGGAACAATCTTCCTTCATGATTCTTGTTGATTCATCATGAAATACCCCTTAATCATGAAGTGCCCTTTCCCATAAGCATTGGCATCATTTGAGATAAAAAAATACATTTTTTGATTCTCAAAATCACATAGAAATCTAGATTCAAAAATCTCCCTTATATTCATGAAATAATAGAATTTCTTTATTTTCATTGAAAAACTCAATTGAACTGAAGAGGGGTACCCTCATATTTTATAGGCTCTTCAGTTCACAATTATCCACTACCTCTTAGATGATTTTCCGAATATTTGAATCAAAACATCTTGTTTCTCCTTCAATCATGATTCTCCATTATGATTTGATGTGGTCGTGAATCTACTCGTCAATAAATTGTGCATTGTGGGGATCCAATTATCATAAACTCAATGAACACCATCTCCATTCACAGTGCTCAAATTATTCATCATTCACAATGCATTTTGTTGTCACATAGATCAATGTCAACATTCTTATATGCTTTGTAAAAACAATTCATGAATCCCATCTTTGTAAAACACAAGCTTTTTTTATATCATTATATGGCCTTCATGGATATTTGATTTTCATTATTAATGTCATCTTACAAATTTTGGACCCCAAAAATTTTGTAAACACTATGAAATGTTGCCATATTCAAATTTGTTATTAGATTGAACATTATGATCCCATTCCTAAAAAATTACCAGATATTACATGTGAGGATTTACCACAAACTCAAACTATACTCTATTTGTAGCAAAGTAAAGGATTGGTTCCAACAATAGCCCCCTTTTCTTCTTGGTAATCTGCAGATAAATTCAATGAATCAACAGCCGAAATAAAAACCTAATACATTAGAAAAAAAACATCCAATGATCTATTTCTACATTAGAAAATATTATGCTACCAAAAAAGATAGAAATTATTAATTGATTTCCCATTTTTTGATTTCATAAACATGTCTATGCTAAGAACTAATCATGTCACTGAACTATTCCATGGTATTTAAATACCTAAAACTACTTTCTCCATTATCCAATTTCCTACACCTAGAATACCATAAGTTTTTCTTCATCCAACACCATTGTATTATCGTCCACACCACCTTTTTACCGTTGAATTTATCCATCTATCCCATTGGTAATAGACCATGTGAACTATTTTTTGATCTTATAGAGCAATAAACACACTCCACTGAATAATATCTTTTCCATTAACCTTCAATTATTCATCAAAAAAATTAAACCAGTTAACAAAATTGGGGAGACATGAATAATTGTAATCTTGTCATGCACTGTAAAGTGGATGAACTTTGGGGATCATCCGATGTTTCTGAAAAACATACGCGGACAATGGACTAGTGAGAATGTCATCCACCTGGTCATCAGTTCCATCCCGATCCATTTTAATAATTCCATAGTAAAAAAATTTCGTTGATGAATAGATATTTAATTTCAATATGTTATATAGAATAAGGATGAATATTATTATTTGTATGATCAACCATGCACTTGTTGCCAAAGTGAATCACCATTGGATGTTTCACCATTTCTATAATATCAATCATATGTTTCTTCATCAACAATAACTCATTTCAAGCCTTTGTATTAGAGATATACTCTATGTCTGTAGTATTAAGAGAAGTACTTTACTAAAATTTACTCAAACAAACCACAAATTTCATGCCAATAATGAATGCTCCACCAATTTTGGACATTCTATCAACCACATGTCTATTCAAGATTGTATCATAAAATGTTGATTGTTTAGTATCCCTTCCTACAACAATGTATAAGACATAATTACAATTATGTTGAATGTATGTCATGATTAATTTCACTAACACCATAGGTTATTCCTCTTGATAAAATTGAAATAAAACAACTATGAATTTTAGAATGAAAATAGAAGGTCTTGTAGCTATCAGGTACAATAATCTTCTAATGATTATACTCTAAATTGTGGGATTTATAGCTGTCTCCTTCTTATGGTTTCCTATTTTTCTCTTATCCACAATTGGGGTCCATATGGTCAGATGTCATGTATATTGATATTCATTAGTAACTCTCTAGACTAAAAAATAAATGTGTGGTATTTCCTCTGAATCCCGTGCATGCCCAATAATTGTGTGAGCTCAGCAATTATAGACTTTTCAAATATGGGTTTTTTATTATTGTAAAATTCATCCACTGATCCATGTATGCATCCACCAAATATAATATCATCTACGTATAGCTGCACCATGAACTAATTTTTTTGATAATTATTCACAAATAAATATTGATATAGTCCTCATCTATTAAATTTATGCTTCTTTAGTTAAGATCCATGCTTGGAGTACCACACCTTTGGTGACTGTTTCAGACGATATAGTTCCTTATTTAATTTACAAACCACCATTTCATCATTACCATGAATAAAACTAACAAATTTTCAATGTAGACAAATTCATGAAAAACACCATTCAAGAAAGATATTTTGAAAACCATTTTATACTGTTTTTATCATCTTTGAATTTCTATGTCATTAAAAATACCATTTGACTATAGTAAAGCTACTAGGGAAAATATTTTTTCTACATCGACACCTTTAATATGTTAATATCATTTATACGCCAATCATTCCTTTTTTATGATCACATTACCATCCTCAATGAATTTATTCATGAATATACACTTCGTAGAAATCACATTATGGGTTTCGGGTCTCCTAACAAGATCCTATGTCCGGTTACAGTCAACATGATCTAACTCTTCATTAACAGTTTTTACCCATGATTCACACCTAGAATCTTCTTCAACCGTGGTTGGATCCAAAAATGATAAAAAGGAATATTGTGCATAATTACTCATTCTCCATGTATTTGTGTGTGATTTACTATCCCCAATGATTTTGAATTTTTGAATTTAAACTCTTTGATTTTTACTATGTGTTTTATAAGAATTCTCTTCGGCCATGGTTTCCCCTTCTGATTCTTCTTCTAAATCAGCATCATGTTGTAACCACGGAGAGTATTTCACTCTTTCATTTACTTCTGCATTTGAATATGTTCCATCTCAAATTGTTTCTAAATATTCAATTACATCAGTATAAAAATTTCCACAATGTATTTGTCTTTTTATCGTCAATGATCTTAAAATCAATGTTTTCCATAATTATTCTGAGATGGTAGTATTAGAATTTGTATTCATTGATATTCAATGAATATCCTATGTATATTCCTTCTTCTATAGCATTACCATACTTCCCTTTATAGCCATATTAGTTTAGAATGTATTATTTACATTATAAAAAATAATAATACTTCAAAGTGGACTTATTTATATACCACAACTCATATGTTGTCTGGGTTTCTTCAAAATAAACCAATGTTCTACTTTGATTTTTCACTGCATCTTGAAAAAACTTATACCCATAATCTCGAGGTAAATGACTATCAATTAGCATAGTTATAACCCTGTTTTCACCTATATATTCAATTTTTTTAACCACCCCATTTTTTAGTCTCTCTTACAACAAAAACCTCATGTTTGATTACATGTTTCCTAACATGTTTTTTAAATTCAATTTATATGTATTACCTTCCCTTCTCTGATTGTAGATCATTGATAGTGCTACTAGTTTCATTTCTACTATTCAGTGATATGTTTTCATGAAATACTGCACTTAACGCTTCCTGTATATAAACATCACACAACACATTCTAATATAATCATCAATGAAAATGTCAAAGTACCATTCTCCATATGTTCCAACAACATTTATCGAACCATATATAATAGTATGGATGAGATTAATGTGAATAGATGTCATTTTCTTCTTTGGGATATATGTACTATAGATCAACATTACTCTTATCCAATAATATCATGTTTTATCACTTTCAAGCATCATATTGGTTATATCCATTAAAATATTCTATTTAGATATCTTCTCCAAGTATTTTTGATTAATGTTACCCAATATATGGTAAGGAAAGATGTTGTATTCGTTGATTGTCTTGTAGAAAATGTTTTCTTTACTATAATCCTAATATATTTTGATATTTGTTCTGTATCCTTTCTTAATATAATTCCCTTCCATTCCTTTAATTGTGAACCCATTTTGAATAAATTTCACTATATGTCTTGAGTCCCATAGTTTACTCACGCTTAGGGTATTGTGATGCATACCATCTATAAAGAGAACATTAGTTCTTCTGCATCTCCCCATTATCCATTTTACTACATACATTGCCTTTGATATTCATAGATCCATCATTAAATTAAATTATTGTCCCACGAATCCTTTTGTAACATTCGTTAATATGTCAACATTTCATGTTATATGGGATGAGGAACCACTATCAAGAATCTAGGTGCTACTGCAATTTCAAAACAATCAATTTTTTAATTTTATTAAAAAAAAAACATTGAGGGTATGTGGAAACCAAAAGAACCATTTCTCCATTAGCAAAACACACCCTCCCAAAACACCCATTATAGAGTTCAAATTTCAAAAAACAAAACAGAACCAAACATCGCGCCAAGACGGTCACACCATCCTGATTCAAAATTCATGAAAATCTATTTAATGAAAAACCGGATGCTGCCACCGAAGTCACCATTTCAAAAATTGAATGACAAAATATAGTCAAACCATCATCATGCCTTGGTCACTGTCACGTCAAAATGTATACATTAACACCAACCCATCAGATCGGTTTCTCCAACACAGAACCCCGTCGTCGTCAAGATCACCAGCGTCGTCACTATAGAGCACCAACAGAATCTACATTGAGAGACACCATGGGAGACCTTCATCGCCATAAGATCAGTTGACATCATCACTATTGAGAACAAAAACCCATCGTCATAGACAATGTTGTCAATCCACTGAAGACGTCGGAAGAAGAAGCACGGAGGAGACACCATGGGCAGAACACCCTAATCCACCAGTCGACTCTGCACCAAACCAACAAAACGTCGGCGACATCCGACACCGGAACCCACCAATACAGTCGTGAACCGACCAAAAACCAGTGAACCGCCTGATGAACCCATCACTGCAGTCTTCAACCTAGCGCCACCAATGACCACCGAGAAACACTGACACAACACCGAAGAAAATGAGGGGAAAACCGGGGGATGAAACCCTAAAATCATACAAACAAATAAATAACCAAAAACTGGAAGAAACCAGAACAGGGTCGAAACGGAATTGAAACCCTAAATAGAACAATTGAAAATCACCGCTATGAGGGGATGAACCCCTAGAAAGATACTTGGAGCTGAAACCCTAAATAAAGAAGATAATGTAATCTGAGACGACCCTCAACCACCAAACATCTATCCCAAAGCCTCGGTGTGCCCATCGCTACATGTTCCGACCTAGAGAGGAGTAGTGGAACTCGAGGCCAGAGAATAGTAAGGCAGCCAGAAAAGGCCTTTGTTGAGCAAGGGAAGGAAAAACAGAGAGATGAGACCAGAGCAAGTGAGAGAGAGAGAGAAAAGAGGTACTGGAGAGAGTAAATCCTTACAGAACGAGTGGAGATAAGGCAAAACATGGGAAATCTAAGTGGAATTCCAACCCAGCCAGGGAGAAACCCTAAGATGTGGAAGATGGCGATCTGAGCCGAGAGCCCGACGGCGACCCTGGGGAGTGCGGCGCCATCTGCTACTTCAATTTCAATCATTGATTGAATAATCCTCAAGGTTAGATTTATTATTTTTATTATTTTCCTTCCATGCAATATTAGATTTAGTAAAGGATAAATATGAACTTTCAGATCTATTTTTCAAGTGAATGGGTTCATCATACCCATATTCCTTTTTCATATGAAAAAATTTATTTGTATGAGAAACACCATCTTGTTGAAGAGTACATGATTGCCTCTGAGTTATTTATGAATTGTACTTGAATTTTATTGACCTACAATAAATAGAATTATGAAAAAAGTTAGAGAAAAGAAAAAAATTAACATATATTTTATTTATTCTATAAGAATTAGTATACAAATTAATTCTCCATTTTTTACTTCATTTCACTTTTCTATTAAAATAGATATTTTCCTCTTCACAATATGGATTGGTATGGACTAAATGACAAAAAAATTGAAAATTCATAAGGGAAAATGACTTCTTACTTATTTTTCTACCCATTTTTCCTTCTATATGAAAATATTTTGACTAATGTCATTTTTAAGAACATGTTAATAGAATTCTGGTCTCCTTTTAGTTTGAATTTAGGATCTCCTTGTTAAGAATTTAGATAACATTGTGATATGTTCAACTTTAGATTTCTATTTTAATTGGTTTACCTTATTTGAAGCCACTGATATTTCAACATCACAACCAATTCCATTGTTACCTATGCATGAAGATCTTTGATTATTTAATACATTTTCTATTCCATCAAAATAGTTTTTAGCTCTCTCTAATGGATCAACATATGAGAATCTTCAACAATGTACTTTATTCATTGATTCTTTCTAATATAAATAACTATATTTTTTATTCCTATGAATAAAAACTGCTTCATGAATATCCTCAACAGTCTTCGAATTCTCCTCCAGTCAATATGTAAGTTTATTAATGACATTTCCATGTTCTTCAATTATGCACATCAATTCCACTCTATCGTCTACTCATTCAAAGGTTGTTTACTATTGTTTAACTACTTCTTTCCATCCTTAAATTTTAACATCAAACTAGGCAAAATATTATACGGATTCTTCCACAACTTCTCTCCACCTATATCATTTGAAAAATAGAATCTAAAATTATCAAATAGCATAGTTAGGTTGGATCTTTAGATCAGAATTAGCTGTAACTAATTACCTCAATCTGTATATATTGATGGTCTTTACTTTACAACTGTATCCATCATTGACTCTTGGGTTCCTTATTTTAACAATGGTGATTTAGCCTCAATAAATCAATGTTTATGTCTAATATTTTTAGAAAAAACACTTTATCTATAATTTAATTCAATATTTCAAGTCTCCATATTGTGAAAACCTTTTGTGGTGCTCTTTTGAGTTTCTAGAATGGCATTCATCATCGTTGAACTTCCTTGGGCTTGAGTTCCAATGTTACCAACTCTATCATAATAAAAACAAACCAAGGGTAGTTTTCTATCAAACATCTCTTTTACTCTCAAGAATTTCTTGGAAAATATAGATATAATTTATTCTCTATCACTAGATTCATAAACACAGTCTCTTAAAATATGTTGTTTTTCACGGATTTGTATTCTATCTCCTTTCTAACATGACTTGTTGCATCCTCTATATTGACTCACTTTTCATTTGAATGAAAACTACTCAGTAGATCCTCCAATTAATATTTAGAGAGAACACAATCCTCATGTGTTGAATCTTTTTTTATTATATTGAGGTGGACGTCTTCTCCAAATTTTCATCAACGCGTCAAAGTATTTGATTTTTTCACCATGTACACATTTATCTCCAACAATTTCTTTAATTATTTTTAAAAAGGTATATTCACAATCATCAAGATTCATGTGTAAATCATCAAACTTCTTGTGAAGGACATCATGTTTTTCCTCCTTCATATTGTTGTCAACATCATCTATATTCTCCGGTTTTTCCCATATAGACATTGTTTATGTAAATATCATCATAGATAGATATATTTAATAAAAAATAGCTTAATTGAAGGAAGCTTGTGATTTAGAATCTTCATCAGGACTTTTCCAATCGGTATTTTTCATAAAAATCCTTGTGGATCAGTGTCCAATATTCATTACGGAGTGTAAAAAAATTAATTCAATTCTAATAGATTTTAGATGAGATCTCATCATATTAATCCAAATCTAAATGATTTTTTCATCAAAAATGGGGTTTCTCATAAAAGTTACTAAATTACCTTTAAAATGACTTATTTAACACCATAAACATTTAACCTCCCAATAATAGCAAATGTAATATCCTAGAACACCTCGAGAGGGGAGGGTGAATCTGTAAAGACCTGTAAATTTCAAGGAAATTTTTTTCTAAATTTTATTGGGATTTTACGAGTACGCAGTTTCTGACGGAACCTGATTCTGAGGCTCGGTGTGCCCGAAATCAATTTCCGAAGTTTATCTTGGGTACGTTCAGTGAATGAACGAGCGGGTTTATCTAACTTTTGAACCGTTGCTCGGAATCGAAATCTGAGGTCACCGATGAAACCGCAGAGCTGATATTTGCTTAAGAAGACTTTTTCTAGAGTTGCCTTTGTTCGGGATGAGTTGTTTAAAAATGTGGTTTAAGTGTTAAGTGAATAAAGTTGTGTCACAAGATTATTTTTCTATGTGGTTTAACTTCAATGTGATGGAATATCCTAACTCCTCTTGTTAGGATATTAGTGAGGTGGGGTCCACACGAGCCCCAC
The DNA here is from genome assembly GCA_963277665.1 of Viscum album. Classification (NCBI taxonomy): domain Eukaryota; kingdom Viridiplantae; phylum Streptophyta; class Magnoliopsida; order Santalales; family Viscaceae; genus Viscum; species Viscum album. The sequence continues at coordinate 1,359,040,591 of OY728147.1, read as the reverse complement.
CCACTTCAAATTCCCTAACTCCCCATTAAACCCCCTCTTGCTTTTAATTTGTAACTCTCCCCTCTCCCCTCTTTAATTATTCCAATAAACTTAATCAATTAAGTGAGATAAGAGTTTGAATTTTTGAATTCATGGAATGAGTTAATAAAATAAGGATGAACCATATTTTATTTTGGTTGGTTGTTGTGTGAGGATAATTGAGGACAGATCTCTTGTGTTTCTTCCTGAAGAACTTCATATTCATTGCGAAGAATGCCATGACATCGATGATGAACGCTGTCACTGCAGGGAGAGATCGACGTGTCGTCTCTTCTCCTCTACACAGCTGGCGTCTGACGCCTCTTCTGAAGAATGACGACGCACCCTCTTTCGATCTTCTCCCCGCGTCAAAGGAAGGGAGACACCGCTTCCTCCTCAGATGTTCTCGGTCAACATATACGGAGCTTCACCTCGTGACACCATTTCCCACGACAATCATCATCGACAACTTCTTCGAGGTAGGGATTTAAATTCATCGTTCATGTTTTATTTAACAAACATTTTTGTTAAATATTTGGCTGCCTATTATCAATACAACGGGAGGAGGTCGGACTGAACAAACACGGCCGAACCTACTCCCCTTTGTTGTTGAATTTCTTCGTGGCTTGGAATGGGGACGACGCGGTGTCGTAGCACCACGCGGGAACAGAATAATCGCGGCCGGAGAGGGTCGCGGTGAAGAAGGTCAGTGCCGTCACGCCGCGTCGGAGCACCATGGAGGGTCGCGGCGGGGGCTGGCCATGGCGGAGGGGAGAGGCGCCATCGAGCCACGCCGGGGGGACCTGGGCCCTGGCCTAAGGCCGCGGCAGTGCTGAGGAGGGCGACTGGATCCACCGGTCACCAGTGCTCGAGGTGGTGGGACCAGTTGGTCCCGCGGCGGCACACCGGCCGGCCATTACGGCCGGCCGAATTTCGGGAAGTCCGGGGGTTGTAACCCCCGTCAGATGGCAAAGGGCGGGCCCCTCCACGTGGGAGCCACCATTTCAAAAAAAGGGGGGCAACGCCCCCTCTTCCGCGTCCACTCAGGACGCGGGCACCCGCACTGGGCCGAACCTGTCGCACAGGGCCGGACCGCCCGCGCTGGGCTGGGCCACACAGGCTGGGCCGAGCCCCGCTAGTCGGGCCGGGCCGTGCCAGCCAGGCTAGACCCGGACCCAGGTCGGGTCGACCCAGGGGGTAGTGGGTCGGGTCGGATCGGGCCCAAACCCGCTATTTCCAGACAGATCCGTTCAAACGCCCATAACATGGGCTACAGACCTCCGATCGATGCACCGTCAGTTGCATAGCGATCTTTGGATCGAAAAGGTCATTTCAGTATACTACACTCAGGGTTTAAGAGAACTTTGGGTACGGATGGGTTGGTTCGAACCTGAAACCAACCGGGCCCTCGGAGCGGAAACACTTATAACATGAGCTCCGGACGTCCGATTGATGTGTCGTTGACTTTTTTGGATTCCTCTTAGTGAGACGGTTCTTTTGTCTTACTCCGCTGGAGGTTTGGATGTAGCAAGAGTATGGTTGGGTTGGTTTTAGCTTAAAAACCAACCGGGCCCTTGGGACGAAAAGGCCAATAACTCTCAGACCGGGCGTCTGATTGACGCACCGTCTGTCACGTTGATTTCCTATTGAAGAGACGAAACTTTGGGATACATCAACTCTGGACTATGTGTCAGTTGATGTATCAAACCCCTTGGCTCATGGAGCGGACCCTCCCAGAATCAAGCATGTTGTGTGTGGGAACCCTAGAGCTGGCTGCGACTTCGACGAGGATGACTATCGTACTGGGATCCTCGGTGGGTTCAACGAGGACGACTACCGTACTGGGATCCTCCGTGGGTTCGATAAGGAAGACTACCATACCGGTATCCTCTATGGGTTTGACGAGGACGACTACCGTACTGGGATCCTCCATGGGTTCGACGAGGACGACTACGGTACTAGGATCCTCCGTGGGTTCGATGAGGACGACTAACGTACTAGGATCCTCTGTGGGTTCGACAAGGACGACTACCATTCTGGGATCCTCCGTGGGTTCAACGAGGACGACTACTGTACTTGGATCCTCCATGGGTTCGACTACCGTGCTGGGATCCTCTGTGGTTTCGACGACGATGACTACTGTACGTGGATCCTTCGTGGGTTCGGCAACGATTAATACTATACTTGGATCCTACGTGGGTTCGGAAGTGGAGATGATTCATAGGCTACATCTAATCATAACCACCCCTCTTTGTAAATGGATACCTATGTGAGCTGAGTCATGACTTTCAACCATTATCTTCGATATGATTGTTTTTCTATCCTGTGTGGATTGGGTTATGTTATCCTGTATGGATTGAATTGTGCTATCCTATGTGGACTAGATCTAACTTGGGCTCAGATGTTGGAGCCGAACTGGAATTGATGACTTAGGTATATGTATGGGCATATACCTAAGTAGATTTGGTTGTTACTTCATGGTTGTATAATTCCTTTGTGGTTTATCCTTCATGGATTCTGGGAGACCTTCGAGGGTCTTGAGGTCCTTTCTGAGTAGTGTATACTCACCCCTGCACGGGCTATGCCCACACTACGTTGTGTTGGATGCAGACGATAGACAGTTCTGATCGAGGTAGGAGCTCGTGGAGCTAGATGGTACCTGGAGGTGGATCACTGGATGAGACGTACACAGAGCGGATGGCTGGAGCCGAGGAGCTGAGGAGACTATCTGTACCCACCATTCAGGTGAGATTTTCAGAGGACGACTCGGTGTTGGTGCTTTACTTTTATACTGCTGTACTCTCTTTTTAATTGTACTTTACTTTTAGTTGTACTACACTTTCAGTTGGGTTTGTATAGTGGCCCATTTATTTCCAGCACTTACTTGTGTTTTCAGTTTACTTAGTGTTTACATCATTTTTTATACTCTGTGGTGTTTGTTCTCATATAATGGAAATTCCTTCCCTTTTATCGGGATTTACGCCTTTGGTGCTGGTCGCCAACCCCTGGCCTGTGGGAGGCGGGCTTGGGGTAGTCACGACACGGACCCCGAGGACGGGTCGTGACAGAATCAGGGTGTCAAATTTTAATCCTATAGTGAAATATCTTTTTACCATATTTATAAGAACATGTTAAAACTATCTATTGAGAAAGTTATAAATAATAGTCACATGAAAGGAGACAACACATCAATTTTACTTGTATAACCAATAAGGGATCATCCATGGATTATATGTTGATAGTGTGTCATTCATACCTAAATCCAGTAATCATCACTTGTTTTGGAATACAGATGTTCAAAAATAGTCACTTTGTTCTAGGCACACTACCTTTACAATATATTAAAGGTAGATAACTGAATTCATCGGAAAACTTCTATTTACTCCCCTAAGATAACTTATTTGTGAAAATTCAATCTCAGTTTATCAAATTTAATGTATCATCAATGGATTGGAATTAATGTAATTTAATTTGACTATAATGAGTCTCCAAATTCATTTTTGACTTGATTTGATGCACTATAAAATCATGGTTCACAAAAAAAATCAGTCCAAATAATCCTTTTGAGAATCGCCTTTTTTAAGTTCAATGTTTCATGAAGAACCCCTACCTTCTTGAAGCTCACTATATCCACAGATCAATCTTCCTTCACGAAGGTCATTAAGTAAATTGGGAATACCCCATAATCACAGAGTAACCATTTATCATTAGTATTGGCATCGGTCGAGACTAGAAAATAATTTTCATGGTGCTCAATATTTCATAAAAAAATAGATTTGAGAGGCTCCCATAGATTTTATTAATCCTATCATTTATAAATTTTCCTTGAAAAAATCAAGTGATATTAAGAGGTGTACCCTCATATTTATGGGAACATCTATTCATGATGCTCCACCACCTCATAGCATATTTTCCATATATTTTAAATCCACATTTAGGATGGTCCTCCATTTTCGATGCTCTATTGTGATTTGAAGACATCATGAAAATTTCTATCATCCATCACTCACCATGATTCTAAAATTATCATTAAAACAAGGAAAGTTATCACTGTTTTCCATGATCCAATTCTGCACCATTTGTGATGCTTGTTGATGATGAATAGATCCCCCTAAACTTTATTTGACCCTTTGTAAAACACAATTCATGAAGCCCATATTTTCTAAACTCATTCCTTTTCCACATTGTTTGAATTCTTTAATGTAAATCAACTATTCATGGTGCAACCCATCCTCCAAATTTTGGACTATTTAATTTGGAATACCCTAGAGAATCACGCCATATTCAGAACTACCATCATCGTGTACTTTTAGATCCTCTAAATAGAAAATCCACTCATATTATATGTGATGATTCAAGAAAAAACACAAAACAAAATCAATTTCCATCCTAGGAATTCCTTTATTCCATTAGTGGTGTCTGACACTTCTTGGTTATTGAAATAAATAGAGTCACTATAGTTCTCTTAATCCGGGATTAAATAGTGACATTTCTGTTATAATCATGATATATCACATTAATCATATGGTTGGGAATTACACTTTGAGTTTTACCTTTTGACCAGGGCTTATATGCTAAGGATTGAAATGGTTATAAAATCCTACGATTACCTTATTAACTTATCTCGCTTGTCTTCTTAATTTTTATTTATTGTCAACTTGACTTGCCTTGATTGCAATGCATCCATGTTAGAGAGTGTCTTACTAGAATTTTTTAATACAGTTTCATAATTAATTTGAATTTATTAGAGTAATTCACATAATAAAGATGAAATGTCCAAGGATTGTCTTAGGGTCAAGGCTGTCTTGTCCAGGGGGCATGGAAATACATCACTGGTAGATGTTGCATGAGTAATTTTGAAAACAATTATTATTACTCTTGGTGATGCTTCACATGAAAAATAAAGTTCCTTTATAAATTAATGAGAATTTCATGTACAATTCCAACCAATTTCCATTATGTATCCGAAGAGGGAGTGCAAGGTTGTTTGGACGTACCTGCGTCTTTTCATGTGTTGACGATGAAAATCCAGTGGTGTTTCCCAGGATTATGTGGATATATTTTTGGGGTCAATTAGTGTCTTGCAGCTCACCTGGGTAACGTCACACTGTGTTTATGTCTATTATTGGCTCTTTCATCATCACCTTATATTTCCATTCCTTTTATTTTACAAAGGCCCAGGGGTCTTGTATGTTTTTTTAAATGTTTTCAATGAAAACCATTCTCCCTATATAATCCATTATGTTATATTTTTGAAAAAAGACCTCATACATTTGGATATTTTACTCTTATTTATAATGTTTTTTCATATGTATTTACATATTCTCACCGATTGATAAATCACATGACTTTTGGGAGCTCATCGGTATTCTACTACGTGATCATCGGTTGTTCGAGGTGTCGTCATAAGAGAAAAAAGACTTTTCAAATAGACTTTGCGGGATCCCTAATAGTATATGTTTTAAAAATGGTTTTATCATATTATGGTCATGAGGGAACATGTATCTTAGTGGAATAATAAATCTGTGAGTCTCGACAACCTTCTACATCCTTTTATTTTACAGGGAAAATAATATCCATGTCTAGGTATTTCTTCATTTGTGAATTTGATGATTCTCACTTGGAAGGAATCAATATTCATTCACATTTCACATATAATAATCAACTACATTCTCTATATAATTTTATTATTATCATATTTTCATATTATTTATACTTTTATATCCATTGATATAATGTTCCTAGAAAAGAAGAATTACCAGACATCATGTAGAAGGAAATTTGTACATATGTGTGAGGGTTGTTATAATATTAAAAATGGAATAAATACGATGATAATTAAAATATAACCATATATAATCCTAAAAATATAACAAATAATATATATTTATTAATAAAATTAGGATCAAACACTCGGTTAATAAAAAATGACTTGTTAATCAAATTTCTTAGTGGATGTGGTAGTTGATATTGACACATGAGCGACATTATCACTTCCAACAGATTGGAGGGTAATTATAATGTCAATGTTTTATCTATAAATAATAACAATTTTTCTATAAAAACCACATATATCAATTAAATATATCTATATAACCATCCATGCGGGAAGGTGATGAAAACTTATATATACTGCTTTTAGAAAATAGTAGATTTCATGTACTTATAAGAGATGGTTTTATGTTAAATTAGATATAATTGGGAGAGAAAGTGGTTGTACCATTAACATAAATAAATTTAATTATATTATATATACTAATTTTAACATGTTATTTTGGTTATGGAGGATTTGTAGGAGATTAATTAATTAAGAAACATTAAACATATTGGAAAATACAATTACCTATAATTTAGTAACTCACTCATTGTCAATACAATATGTCTAATTTTATTTGTCATATAAGAGGAATATAATCTCTATGAAACATTTTAAAATGTTATAATTTTATTTGGGAAGGTATTGTATTAGCTAGACTGCTCCAAGATTGTAAATATGTAAACATAGGAGGTTACCAATTTTAAGAAAGGTGGCTGGAAAAATTATAAATACTTGGAACATTATTATATAATATATTTATTTATCATCTGCAATAGGGTAATAATCAAAATTATTCCAATTATAAATCTATAATAGTCAATCTAATTTTATCCAACGATATTAAATATGTCTTTTTTTCTCATATTATAGGGTTTTTACATTAATTATCATAATTTATCCTTCACCATTATGAAAAACTATTCCAATTATTACTATATATAATGAAAAAATAAAATGTTACATATTAATAAAATATGAAATTATAATTAAAAATAAATTTTTTTAATATATTTAATTTATATAATATTTATAACGTCATTATAACAGAATCATGCTAAAAGAAATGAAAATAATTTAATAGAAAATTAATTTTCAATCATAAAATCAAACTTATTCTCATTTCACAGTTAGTAAAAACAATTATATTATTTTTACTTTTTTTATTTAATATATTATCTATACCATAAATTAAAATAATTAATAATTATTTATTAGTTCAATGTATTAATTTAATATACATTCCCCACAATAATTTTTTTAAATGACTTTTTATCATCAAAGGATTTTTCTACATTTTTTTTAAAATTAGTAATCATTATATAAATGATTTTTCATTTTCGTTATATAAATTATTAATATATTTAATCAATGATCAATATTGATAATTTTTTTTAAATTTAGATAACAACAACAAAACAAATATAAAATACAATTCATAATTTTTTTCTTTATAATATTTTATTCTTATTATTAAAATTTGAGTACATATTTCTTATAAATTGATAATTATATTTTTATTTAGGAGAAAAATTCAAAAAAATAATTTTATTATAAAGTAACATATATTCATTTAAACTACATTAATGTCCATATTATAATGATAAATTTTAAATATTAAATATTACATGGTTCATATAATATCGATGATGAGTTTTAAGCATGTTGTCAAACAGTTAAAATTTATTAATTACAAAACATATGTTCTTAAATATTTAAGATTTAAATTTTACACCTTATACTATTTTATCTCTATAAATTTATTTTTTTTTCATGAAAAATATTGGGGACACCTCTTCCTTTTTTCATCCACTGGTTCTCATGTTGCTTCCTCAAATATATGGTTTAACTTGAGTAGCTAAAAACTGTGATTGGTCTTGTTTCATATCACATTATCTATTAGATCATAAATGTATATATGCCTAAGACTTTCATCACCATCATTAACCCGAATTTCCTTCCTCCTTTCCCATCGATCCCCTTTTTATCTAATGTCCCAGATCTACATAATAGCTCACCTCTTATCTCACATTTAATAGAATAATTCAACGCAACTTTGGATCATCATAGGTCGACTCCAGTGGATTGATTCAAGGGTATTCAACCATCAGTGGACATTCATGGTAGATTTGTTTTTGATTCATGGGGGCATCATGATCGTGTGGTGGAGGGTCTGCTCGATCAGCACCACTTGATGATCTGTTTTTCCTCACAGGATGATCTAATTGTCACCGGTTCTAGTGACCCTCGAATTTTCAATGGTTGTGTTTTTCACTTCCTTCGATGGACCTTTGAGTTTAGTATGAATCGAGATGTGCCTTCTGCAGCAGTTTGGGTAAGCATTCTTTACCTACCTCTCCCTTTACAGAATCCTATTATTATCTGTATGATGGGTTATATGGTCGTATGGTATTTTTTTTTCTGATAACCACACCTCTTTGTTTTGTCATCCAATCCTCCATCGTGTATGCATTGACGTTGACATCTCTAATGCTCCAACAGAATGGATATGGATTACATTTTCTGAAGATTTAAGATGGAATCAAAAAGTGGTCTTTGAGTCATGGCTTGCATTCTTCATGGGATGCCACAGGTTAGGCCATTTAGTCTTTAGTTGCTGCTGCAGTCATAGAGGTAGGAATATCACAAATCCATTGTTAAGACCAGCTGAGGGAAATGAAGTGCAGGTAGATCCTATAGTCCAACAGGCTCAGCATAATACTAGCATGGGTGAGTGTGAGGAGGTGAGAGGGGTTGTTCCAAATGATGTGGAATCTGTTATGCTATAATATTGTAAAGTAGTGGAGTCCATCTCCCAGGAGTATCAGCTCTAAATCATGCCAACTTTGGTTCCCTCAGAGGCAGTGAAGTGTGTGAAGTCGAAGGTGGAAAAACCGTGGGTGATGCCCAGGGTCCTGGAGGCATTCGTGGTCGTGGATGTGAAGTCACTAACAAGCATCCACAGTTTATGGGACGAGAATATGAACAATTCACTATCTCTGACATGGTGCAGGGAAAGACTACCCTTCCGGCTGAATTAGCGACTCAAAGTGGTATAGAGAGGATGGATAGAGTGATTATATTGGGGAACTTAGAATATAACAGACTCAGTGACACCTGACACGTCAGTTAAAGGTTGGGAATGGGGGAATGTAGAATGGATGGGATAAAAAGGTAGGAATGTAAGAGATTCCGTGCAAGTAGAGGGGTATCAAAGAATGATCGGGGATTAAGACAGGGATTGATTTGATGTTTTGGAGGTTCAACAACCCACCATTAATCAAGAGGAAGTATCTCTAAGAGATGAAAACTACAATCCACTCTCAGTGGATGGCATGGATTTCTTTTAAGTGAAAGGGCCTCATTTTCCTCAATGGAAGAAGGGGAAAATGGATTTCAAGATTTAGGGAAATGTATAGTGGTTCAAGGGAAAAAACCAAAGAGACGTAGGGATTACACCCAATTTCCAAATCTTATGGAGACAAGGTGAGCCTTGTAGGTCAAGAACAATGGATTAAAATCCCTAATGAAGAAGAAAAGTGAAGAACCCATGGAGTGTTTGAAATTGATTCTCCACCCCAATGGAGAAATGTTAAAAATAATTTTCTGACCCAATGTCTCAGAAGAGGAGATCAAAAGAATTTATGAAATAAGGTAAGCTAACACCAATAAGGAGAAAGAGATGTGGATATATAAACAAGATCGAATACTAGCCCACAACTTCAATATGAGAACAATAAACTCGGAGGAATTCATCCAGACAATGGAGGGGATGCTCCCCCACCTCGAAGAGCTTATCAGAGAGAACCCAAAAATACAGGTTAGTACACTGTAGTGGGAACTTTTTTGGGTAGCTAACTCATGTAATATAAGTCTCCTATTTAATAGTTTTGTGACCTCTTTTATCTTGTACTAGTATTGTCTCTAAACTATGGTTTCCCATTCTTCCTCAAAATGGCACAATAAAAATTTAATGTTGGCTATGTAATAAGCATTTATCTCAACACGATCAACAATATCATTGAACTAAGATATATAGATCTCAAATTTTATTTCTATATAATTCTAATAAAAATCATATAATTTTATTAACAAAAAAATCCTTCCATTAAATTAATTAATATAATTGATGGTTATCAACATATATTTCCACAATATTTTTAGATTTCTTGATTTTCTGTTGAGTATATCTGACATTGACATACATTTTTCATTATTTCCAAGGTCTAAATAGATAATATTTCCCAAAATAAATCTTCTTTGTTGGTTCCCTGCAGATATTTACATATCGGGCTTCATAAAAATCGATTTAAATGATCTTGTGAAATCTATTTCTATATGAATTTTTTTCCAAAAAAAGTGATTGATACCAACCACCATAGATCTCCACTGAGTAATATATCAATATATTTCATAGGGTTTTTAATGTATACATAGTATTACCATCTATCTAATCATAATATATAGTACCAAATATCATTTTTTTATAAAAATATTACTAAAGACTCATACAAAACATTGAGGTAAAATATAGATTCTGAAACAATAGGATTACATAATATATGAAAACATTCGACATAATTATTTTTTGTCCATAAAATATGATCATGATATAAATATTATCTATATTAATAATAGGTCATGAAATCATAATGAGATATATTATAACCCAAATTTATTTATACCTTTTATATGTGATAGAATCTTTGATGGTGAGATCCATGGTGATGTATTCCAATTTCTATTTTTTATGGGTAATTTTTGTGGCATCCCTTTTGATTTCGTAAATTTACACATAAAGTGTTGTCATACAATTTATTGAGAAATATAATCCACAATATACCACTTCATGTAATCCCAAAACAATATTATTGATAGTTCTTATAACATCACACATCTTGTATGGATATAGAATAAATAGATATCAACATCATCCAATATGTCCATTTTTAATTACACTATAGATGAGACACATAAGTAGTTTATGAATTTGATAACACCCTATCGGTGAAGGATTAATTAAATAATTACATGTTCATTATTTCTTAGCTCCACACAGACCTCAGGTTCCCCTTTAATATTCACTTTAATTGATAGTTGAACATTCCATAGAGAAATATATGATAATCTATCTTTCCTTATGACATTAAGGATCATCCTATATAACTCCATAAGTATTGTATCTCAATCAATACTCACCATATACAATAAAACATTATTATTCTAACTCATAATATCAACAAACTTATTTTACATCTTATGGTGTAATTGAATTGAGAGGTCAAAAAAATTAATGAATTTAAACTATATACTTTGTCATATATTCAACTCTCTATAGATGAATATATTCATACAAATTTTATGATATATATATATATGTAATTTCACCGTATAAATAATTCATTTATATTTTTTATTATAATTTATCATTTACATATCCATATAATAGTTTAGGAAATATTTCACATGAATATTCAATTATGAAGAGGAAAACACTAATACCTTATTATTCTACATGAGATCCAATCCCAATCCATTTTTGATGTATTAATGGTAAATAAAAACACTTATAAACTATATAATTTTTTATGTATAGATTACATGAGAAAACTTATCTTTAAGTAATTGAAATTGTAATCATATTACTATATCGAGGGGAAATTGTCTCCCATAAGCATCAACTTCATTATTGGATTTGGTTTCAATAATACATTTCTCAAAAATAAATAATATTATCAATACATCATCAAAATTCTATAGATTTTGGTCACTATTGTTTGATTAAGATATTTTTTTTATGAAAATGCATAATATAGGGGTCCACTAATATACCATAACATGTAATTATCTGAGTCAAGAATTATACATTCTATATCAACAACTCATACATGAAAAATTTGGTAAACTTGTTCTCTTTTAGCATTTTCATCAAAAAAAATCCCCAAAATTTCCTTCAGTATCTTCAATTCACTTATAATACAAATTTATATAACTGATAAAAAATACCATAAATATATCATATAATTCTATAATTGGTAAATTAGTTAGATAAATGATGGTAGTGGGAGAATTGTTATGTTAGCATTGTGTAACTATAAATTCACAATGATTGTACCTCATTCTGAAGGCTCCCATGGGTATATCCTCAATTTAGTTTGTTAATTAATTATATATAAACTAATGTTTATTCATTGAAAAGTATTATGCTATAAATAATTAAAGAAACAATTCATCAATATAGGTAATTTGGTACTTTTTTTATTTTTTATCATGTTGTGTTCACAATTTCCATTTTAAAGATACACTAACACATTTCACATTTCACTTTTTTCAAATTTGGCTAGTTAACCCCATGATGATGCACTTAGGGGTATTAATGCATTATCTATATTTTCATATATTTTCTTATTCAATTCATTCAATTAAATCACTTCCATTTTATAAAGTTTGTTTTAAAATAGAATAACACTAGATTTGAGTTCCATTGAAATATTAACATCGCGATTCATGTGTAGTCATATAAAATATTTTTAAATTACATTGATATAATACATATCGATATAAATAGAATCAATATTTAGTTCCTCAAAAAAAATTAGATATTTACCCCATGAAATGGTAATAAGGCCGATATTACAGATTTAATTTCTACTTGATGTTAAAATTTATCATGTCACCTTCAAATGATCAAAGATTTATTTTTAATATCATAAATGATTTTCCATCATAAAAATATGATTTGAACTATATATAGATATAGACAATACATGTCCAAAATCAAAACACATTATACTACAGGAATAATAAAATTATTTTATGGAATAATGATTTGAAAAACATATATTATAGTGAATTCAGAAGCTTGTTATGTTGGAATAATACTATTATTAGTCTTCACTATCAATTTAACGTATAATAATTTATGTGGGGATGTTACCCCCTCATAAAATTCATCATATATAAAATATTGGTATTTAATTGAATAAATAAATACATTATACATTATATAGTGTATTATTAGTGTTCCTCCAACCACATTTTTCTTTCAACCCACATTGATTGTGGTTATGATATCATCTTTATAATAACCCATTAGTTTGATAGGGTATGAATTATATATTCAACACTAATCCTCGAATTTGGGACTTCCTGTTCATAAGGCCCATTATCCACTCAATCATAAAATTAGAGTGTGGTTGGTTCATTAATTAGTGATTTATCTCGGTTTATTTCATCTGATAACATCTTCACATCACATTGATACTCATTTTCAACAATTAATACATTACCACAGTTGAACAATTTTAAAATCCCTATAATGTAATTCACCCATTATTCATTACATAATTAAGGAATAATGAATAATATATTTTCATTGCTCAATGTATTTTATTATTAGAATCAATAATAAGAAATATGTTTCATTTCTAGTCTATAAATCCATTAGAATTGATAGAGTTTCACCTCTCTATTTATAACATTAGATAACATCTGATGATTTCTTAATAGAAATAAATGTAACTTTAAACTTATTCATTTAGATATATGAGATAAATCCAGTGATGAATTAATAAATTTTATATTCTGGGATGATGAAAAATCCAAAACCTAATGTTTCATTTCTTTTGAAATCATCTTTAATGGATTTAATGGATTTATAATCCTTTTCTTTTTGTTCCTAATATTCCTTATTAGTTTCGTGATAATAGTTTCAGGAAAAAAACACATTGAAGAACAAATTAATAAATTGTTACCTTTTTATAGTAAAATTATTATTCTTTACTTTAATTATTAAAAATATTCCACCATTGATCAGCATCACATTACAGATGATACACAATGAAAACAACATTCTCATGGTCCAAGATAAGAAGAATGGAAAAAATATACCCTACAAGAATGATCAATTTATCATTGATAAATTGATTACTGGACTACCTGATGGAAGGTGGCTGTTTCCATATAAAATGTTAAATGTTTAGTTTTTCCTTTATAAATTTTTACGTTTAGTATGATTTGTGTTTCCATTCACAATTTGAGAGAGATGGGTGTGTATAACTGTAAGATTTTATAACCTAGCTTCGATTTGATTTGATTTTCCAAGAGAACAGTCTTTGATTGGATATCTCATTTTTGGACAATAAGATTCTTTCAAGTCATTTATATTGATTTAAACCAAGATTCATTTTTTTAAACTGAATCATCATTAAATATTGATTAAAATTATATAATAATAAGAATTATTCCAATGATTTCCTTAATTAAGAATAACTCTTGTCAACCTATGTAACATTATGTTCATCCTCTCTCACTATCAGTTCATCATAGGTTTTCATTGTCCCTATCATCATTTTCTTTATAAGGTATATACAAAAAATAACTATGAACTAATTTTATACCAACTAAGGAGACCATAAAAAACATACATTAATTTTTGATATGTTCAGATTATACCATAATTTATTACAGAACAATCCATGCCACATAACCATATAAGGTATGTTTATTTGATGGGTAAATATATATTAATATTATTAAATTAAATATCTAAAATATCTAACTAATATTAATTATCTATTTGTATCCTTATTTTAAATATCCTTCATAAAATGAATCTTCATAATATTGTGTAAAAATGATAGTAAGAAATGGGGTGCTTTGATTATTATTATGGTTAAAAAATTTTAAGACATAAATTGATTTTTAAAAATGATAATAAGATAAAAATCTATATGAGGTCATGATAAATATGTAAAAAATTAATATGTAATTAGTTATTTATCATAAATCATTATTTTTTTCTTCAATAATTATCATAAAATGCGAAATTATTCATAAGAGTGTGAAATTATAGGTAATTTTTCATAATCTATTTGAGCATATTAGAGGCCATAGAAAATTTCATATCAGTTTGAATAAAAATATAAGAATAGAAAATCATTTCACTAGTCATGGATCAATTCCATTACCATCTTCACATAGTGAAAAAATTACAATAATTGATTGTGTTCACTCCCCAAAATCTTTTCACTCTATGAATGCAATCACTTCCCATTCACATTAAAATTATCTCATTAGATATCAATTTTATACTAATTTATTATAGGAAAATATAATTCTAGAACCAACAGCCACCAAATTAAATTCATACATATTTTTTCCACTAGACCATATATACAATCATTATTTCATAATTAAATAATTAACATGTTCAAATTAAATGTGTTACATAATTTTTTTTTAAAAAATCATCACATTCTATTAAAAAAATTGGATGGTATAAAAATAAAATATACCCAATGAAAAATTTAAATCATAATCAATAAATAAATAGAAGTGAAATATATTCTGAAAATTTAAAAAGGGTTATTAATTTCAATTGAAATACATGGATGTGGTAAATCTCTTCATGTCACCAATGTAAAAAGGTAACATTATATTCACAACATTATAAAATTTTAAATCGAAACTATTTGTAAATATTCCATTTATTAATTTTTTAATAAATTAAATGGTTGTTAAAATATACCTTTCAAAACAATTTTGTATTGATTCTTCCTTCCATAATATAATTTAAATAACATTGATATTAAAGAGAGTGATTTCATAGAGAAAAGAACAAATAAGGTCAGATGTTTATAAGAACATTTACAAAGTAATTTTTATTAAAAATACAAGAAAATTAAAGAAAAATATTAAAATATCATAATTTAAAATGTATGTTAAAAAATATGGGTTTTAAAAAACAAAAATCATTTATTTTCATCATTAGAAACTATAGGTAGACAACATAAAAAATAAACTAGATTGTATAAAAAACACCTACAAAATTTCTTGAATTCCTTTATAATAATAATTATACATATATAATATAAATTTATATTTATTATAAATCTATAATATTATCATATTCAAACTTATATTAAAAAATATATATCCATTATAAAAATCTTTTTTAATGATTATATATTTAAACTGACATGTGGTTATTAGTTATACTAATTACCATAAATTGTTCATTTATATACTTTCAATAATTAAACCTTAACCATGGTAAAATCATTGAAAAAGAAATTATCTTATTATATTTTATCATAATTTACTACTTTCTAATAATTCATATCATGTTTTGATGAAAAGTGAATTATATCACTTCATGGAGATTATAGTTCATATGTATAAATGAGTGATGTATTCTTTGTCTAAAAAATGGAATGAAGTAAGGGTAACTAAAAATATCATTAAAAATTCAAAATAAATAATATATATATAACATATAATAATTATAAATATCCTTATTACCAACTATTAGAAAAGGAAATGAAAAATGAATCACACCTCTAGGTTAATGTTGTTGCACAGACGTTCACATGAGTGTCCTTATTGGTCTCCAATTGATGAGATGGTATATTGGTGGAATATATTTTACCATCAATTAATAATTATTAATCACTAAAAATCATTTATATTTATCAAATCTATATATTAATCAATCTCAGATAGATGGTGATGAAAAATAAAATACTACATTTCATAGAGATTGTAGTTTTTATGTACACATGTGTGTGGTTTTAATATTACATTTTATATAAAGTAGCTTTGAAATAAAATTAAAATTAAAATATAAAAAATTTACAATTTAATATATAATGATTTAATTATGTTATGATGATTATAGAATATATTTGGGGTTATATAGATGAATTAAATTAAAAAAAAGTTGTTAATTGAAATTTCATATTCTTTCAGAAAACTGCCTTGGAGTAGAACATAACAAATATAGATTTGGATTCATGAAAATATAATAATATCTAGAAAATGATAAATAAAAAATGGATGTTATTTTCTTATCCATTGATAGTGAATAAAAGATCAAAAATTCTTAATAAATGAAGAAAAAACATACACTTTTGTTAGTGAGTTTGGTGTCAACCTTGTATATACTTCGACCATAATTATATAATTTATGCAAAACTCGGGTAAAATTGGAAATAACTCAATAAAATTATAGTGACAATATTAAATGGTTATAATTCCACTTATAATATAAGGCCCTGACCTTAAACCTTACTTAATATTGAATTAAAAGAATAATTCATGTTGAGGATCTTTTCAGGTTTAGAGTTTTAGAGAATTATAACATAACTATTACACCTCAAAAGATTACAAGGTATTCACTTCTACTAAGTTTCCATAATAAAAAAAACTCTTAAAAGAAACATGTCTAGTTCCATGTTTTATATATCATGACATTCCCTTGATCCCATCCTTGACCTTATTCCACATTAAGTCCTATGAAAAACATTTCAAAAAAACTTGGGGTGAGCATAAAAAGCTCAGTAAGGGATACACAAAGAATGAAAACTGTTAGTTTTTCAAAAATCAAGTAAACCATGTATACTCTATCAAAGTAATACCTTCACCTTCATGAAGTAGTAAAAACTCTTCACTTAATAAAGTATCATTACTTACCTTTTTGTAACCAATGGATTACCATAAAACCCATATAAAGAACACATAACATATATAAAGGTAACTTGGGACATAAACATACTTAAGTGGAATAACCATACGGTCGAATTCCACACATATCACTTAATGGAATAGCCATACAGCCAATTTCCATACATACTTAATCGAATATCCATACGGCCGACTTCCATACCCAATGCATTAGAGGTTATAACGTAACCACCCGTCCTGGTATTCACGGCACCACCCGTCATATGGTTTATCACGTAACCACCCGTCAAATGTCCAAGTACCAATATAAAATCATAAAACATAAAACCAATATAAAGGAATGATAACATTTCCACATTTCAATCACAATATATCATAATATAATCCTTTATCAAAACCATTTTCAATACCAAAATACATAAAAGAGTATATGGTATTTATTTCATTTTAAAAACATTACGGCTTGTTGAGGAAGCCAAAGACCAAATAATACTCGCGGCGGCGGAAAAGGTCGTTGTCATAAAGTACGTTAAAAAAACATTCCTTTTTGTCGTTTAGTAAAACTCTTCGTAGAAAAAGATTCCTTTTTGATAAAAGTAAAAGTCAAAGGGGTTTATACACCGTATAAAAGAAAGTTGTGTATAAAATGAAATATGCCTCAATGAAAGGAGATTGAGACGAAGTCCCTTACAAAGATCATTTTTAAAATAAAATAGATCTATTATGTGTATTCACTATAATTACACATAAAGAAAGTACAAATACAAGATAGGACATAATAATATCATGACATAATTTGAAAGTAGGAGATTAACCCAAAGAATGGTAAATGGGTTAAGAAGTTCCCTTACCTCGGGTCCGACTTGACTCGATCATTCTTTAACGTCCTGAATAATAAACTTGAGTTAATTTATACTTGATTAATAAACTTTTTAAAGTTCATTATTCCTTTTATATCACTTATTGCCATGTTATAAACATTATGTAACCATTTAAGTTAATAATGTTTGTTTTGTCAAAATTTGGTTCTTAAGTCGAAAGTGGACTTCTTACAATTACATGTTGTTCGTGTGGTCAAAGATTCTTTATATCCAGAATGAAATTCCTGATTTGGATATCATATATATCATATATATCTAGCATATACATGTATTTATAATATTACATAATCATTTAGAGGTAAGAAATGAAATGCACCGTTCATGGAGATGGTAAGCCGTACGTACGCATGAACGCTACTTTCATTTCTATTTCGTATTTTATAGAATGGAATCATAATGATATAAGAGTATATTATAATTCCAGTATAATAAAATATATAATATCATTAACTTTATCCTTTACACATCCCACATATGGTATTAACGAATCAAATCACTTTCAGGGGGCTGTAGTCCGCATTTCCTAAAATGAAGATATCGTGTTTACCCATAATGGAAACAATAATGGTATGCCATAAATGAAAAATACAGAAGTTTAAGGAAAGAATAAACATATTATATATCATATATAAAAATAGTGACATCATAATGGCCACCTTTGAAGGTGTTAAATGAGTATTGAACAATCATCGTTTCGGGAGGCATAATTTCGCCATCCACAGAAACCGTATGTTCTTTAACCATTTGATGTAGTTGTGTGAGAGTGTAGTTCGAATAAATCTTATAAAAACATCCTAGTATATTTAAGATACTGGTGTTGTTACAAAAGAAGTAAATAAAAAGAGTTTAGGGGGTTGGAGAAGCAAAATAAAACAAATGAACAAGAGAGAATGAATTACCTTTAAAAGTGTAACTCCTTTTGATTTGAGCCTAAAGGCTTCCTTTGAAAGGATTCTGCCCAAAGGGAATCCTCTAGGATGAGGAGAGGGATGTGGAGAGAGTAAATGGGCAGGAGATGGACGAGCCAAAGGCTTGATGAGTGTGTGAAATGAGGTAGAGGTGGGGGCCTTTTATAAGAGGAGAGGAGGGGCACTTTTGGAAATCATGAAACTATTATTTTATTTTCAAAAGTGTTTCGAATTTATAAGGTCAAATATTGATATATTTCTAAGATAAGATGATAAGGCTTCGAAATATTCCCATCCAATAGGTTTTGGACATGTGTAGGTTTTAGATATTACATTATCTTTCCATTTTATTTAAATCGTTAAATAATGAAGTCATCGCTGCATCATCATGATGTCATAAATAATTTAATTTATTTAAAGTCTAAAAATTATAAAAAAAATACTATGATTTAGGAAATCATTTTATCTTTCCAATTACTATTTATAATCAAAAATCTGATCTTTTGTAACCCTATATAATTTTTTTTTCGTAAAACATATTATGTTTGTGTCATTTTTACTTTTACATTAAATAAAAAGTTATTTATGTCATTTCCCAACCAAAGTGGCTCCATGGGGTCCCCAAGTTGACCCATGGCTTGTATTGGTCGTCCATGACACATCCAATGCGGGTAGGACATGTGTCAAGCTCATCTTATATTATTAAAACATTATTTTTACCTTAAACTACACTAATTACCACTAATAGCGATTAAAAACTTAATAAGTTACTATTCACCAAAAAATTATTTTAATCTCATTGAACCACATTTTACTTATTAATGACAACCATGTATGTCGGATTTTTTAAAATAAAAACACAATGATGGCAAAATTTCATTTAAACAGAAAATCAGTTTTATAAGCACCACTTAGTGGTTTCACTATTCATCAAAATTTGAAGTTTTTCAGAAAATTACAAAAAATTCACCCTAAGCTATATTTGATATTACGAGTTCAAAAATGAAGTCTATTTTAAAAAATTCAAAACATATAAGTCACATTAATTAATTTAATAATTAATTCCCGCTGTCAGAGCAAATAGCGTGTTTTTATGAAACAATAAGTATGAAAAGATTGACACTAGTTTAAGTCCGATTTCAAAGTGAAATTAATTCCAACGACCACTATTGGATTTAATGGTAAAAATATTTTCTAATTTCACTTTAAAACCAATTCAAAAGATAATCTAATCATATAAATAAATTAGATTAAAAAGAGGTTTTGAATTAAAATACAACATTTTACACTATTCATTAAAAAATGAACTTTATTGGAAAGGTACCAAAAATTTACACAAAGTAAATTTTGATGTCCCGATTCTAAAGAAGAGTTATTTTTGGTCCAATAGAATTTATAAGATTGATCAAAAATATATTTAATGATGGTTCGCCGTCAAAAGGTGATAAGTGAACCCTTAGTGAAAATTAGGGTATAAATGCCTAAAATTGAACTCTTTCCGTATTTTAAGCCTTTATCTTTTATTGGGTAAATGTAAAAACATTTAAAAACATATATAATAATATTTTAGTTATTTCTATCCATTCCCGCCAGTACAACGGCTACTTGTTAACTAACATTTAAAATAATATTATTTTATTACTTGTGTGCAACGTAAGTTTTCAAAGAAACTCATCGTTGCGTATCGAGTACGCTATCGAACGTAGAAACCCCTTTTAATTAAAATTAATATTTAATTCGTAAATATTAATAAATATGAAAATTCTTTATTCTTTAATTACCTGGGATGTTACATCCTTCCCCCCTTTTGGGAATTGCGTCCTCGCAATTTTATTCACTTATCAAAATAAGTGGGGGTATTTATCCCTCATAGCATTTTCAGATTCCCACGTTGACTCTTCAATCACATGGTTTTTCCACAAAACCTTTACCTGATGAATCACCTTATTCCGTAACACCTGCTCTCTGTGGTCAAGAATCTGGACTGGTTGTTCTTCATAAGATAGGTTCTCCTCCAGCTGAACTACCTTTGGACTCAAAACATGAGATGGATCTGGCATATACTTTCTCAACATCGAAACGTGAAAAACATTGTGTACCTGAGATAAACTCGGAGGTAAAGCCACTCGGTAAGCAACTGATCCAACTCTCTCCAGAATTTCATATGGTCCAATAAACCTTGGACTCAGCTTTCCTTTCTTACCAAATCTCATCACACTTTTCCAAGGATAAACCTTGATAAAAACATGATCACCTACCTCAAAAGATAGTTCCTTCCTCCGGTTATCCGCATAACTCTTCTGCCTGCTCTGAGCTGTTCTCATGTGCTTCTGAATCATCTGAACTTGTTCTGCCATATCTTCTACCAATTCTGGTCCCATCAACTTCCTTTCACCCACTTCATCCCAGAAAGCTGGAGTTCGACACCGCTTCCCATATAATGCCTGAAATGGTGCCATTTGTATACTGGAATGAAAACTGTTATTATATGAAAATTCAACCAAAGAAAGATGTTGGTCCCAACTTCCCTAATAATCCATAGAACAAGCTCGTAGCATATCCTCCAATGTCTGAATTGTTCGTTCTGACTGCCCATCTGATTGAGGATGAAAAGCTGTACTAAAATTTAATTCAGTACCCAACGACTTCTGAAGGCCTTTACAAAAGTTAGAAGTGAACCTGGGATCACGATCAGATACAATGGAGAGGGGAACTCCATGTAACCTGACTATCTCTTTAATATACAAATGGAAAAGTTGATCTAGGGAAAAAGTATCTCGTATAGCAAGGAAATGAGCAGATTTATTCAAGCGATCAACAATAACCCAGATTGCATTATTACCTCGAGATGTCTTCGGTAATCCCACAACAAAGTCCATGGATATATTCTCCCATTTCCACTCTGGCACTGGTAAAGGCTGAAGCATCCCTTTCGGTAACTGCCGCTCTGCTTTAACCTATTGACAAGTCAAACACTTCACAGTAAAATCAGCAATATCTTTTTTCATTCCATCCCACCAGTAATACTCCCGCAGATCTCTGTACATCTTAGTACTGCCAGGATGAACTGAAAATGGGGAACTATGAGCCTCACATAACAACTCATTCTTCAACTGTGAATCACAAGGCACACATAATCTCTTCCCAAACCTCAAAACACAATCATTATCAATGTTGAATTCAGGCAACTTACCTTTCTGAACCAGCTCTACCTTTTTCTTCAACTCACTGTCTCGCTTTTGTGCTTGCTTGATTCTGTCTGATAGAGAAGATTTCACTGATACCTGAAACAAAACTGAAGAACATCATGTACCAACAACTTCTATGCCAAAGTTCATCAAATCCTTAACCAAAGGATCACGTTCCAAATGAAACATTGCTAATGAAGCATTACTTTTTCGACTCAAAGCATCAGCCACTTTATTTGATTTTCCCGGATGGTAATGAATTGTACAATCATAATCCTTGATTAATTCTAGCCATCTCCTTTTTCTCATGTTCAATTCTTTCTGAGTGAATATATACTTTAAACTTTTGTGATCGGTATATATTTCACACTTTACTCCATACAAATGATGCCTCCAAATTTTTAAAGCAAAAACAACAGCAGATAATTCCAAATCATGTGTAGGGTAATTTACCTCATGAGTCTTCAACTGTCGTGAAGCATAAGCAATTACCTGATCATTCTGCATAAGGACACAACCAAGTCCCTTCAACGAAGCATCACTGTATATAACAAACTCACCATTCTTGGAAGGAAGTGCCAAAACTGGAGCATTCACCAATCTTCTCTTCAACTCCGGAAAACAATCATCACATTCTTTTGTCCAGATGAACTTAACACCCTTACGAGTTAGCTTAGTCATTGGACTAGATAACCGTGAAAAATTTTCAACAAACCTTCGGTAGTAACCTGCCAAACCAAGAAAACTACGGATCTCGGTTACATTTGTGGGTCTCGGCCATTCTTCAACAACTTTTGTTTTAGCCGGATCAAAAGTTATGCCATCTTTTGAAACAATGTGACCAAGGAAAGAAATTTGTTGCAACCAAAAATCACACTTGCTGAATTTTCCATACAGTTTCTTTTCTTTTAAGGTTTGCAAGATAACCCTTAAATGTCTTTCATGCTCCTCTTTACTTTTAGAAAACACCAAAATATCATCAATAAACACAACCACCATTTATCACCTGAATCAACTGAGACATCACTGCAACAAACTATTCAATTCTGACTCTGACCATCTCAGGATACTAATTTGAATGGTCATTTCCCTCTATATGCCTTCCCCAGAAAAGCTGCTCTGTTTCCTCTATGGAAAACCATTCTTTTCACAGAAATACCTTAGGCGAAGCAACATGGTAATCTATAAATGCTATATCATTTCAATCATATTATAATTTAACACTTTTCTAGATCCTAAAGTTGTCTAAACCGACCTCTGATACCAACTATAAGGACCCAGTCTTAAACCTTACTTAATATTGAATTAAATGAATAATTCACATTGAGGATCTTTTCAGGTTTAGAGTTTTAGAGAATTAGAACATAACTATTACATCTCAAAAGATTACAAGGTAGTCACTTCTACTAAGTTTCCATAATAAAAAAAACTCTTAAAAGAAACATGTCTAGTTCCATGTTTTATATAGCATGACATTCCCTTGATCCCATCCTTGACCTTATTCCACATTAAGTCCTGTGAAAAACATTTCAAAAAAACTTGGGGTGAGCATAAAAAGCTCAGTAAGGGATACACAAAGAATGAAAACTGTTAGTTTTTCAAACATCAAGTAAACCATGTATACTCTATCAAAGTAATAACTTCACCTTCATGAAGTAGTAAAAACTCTTCACTGAATAAAGTATCATTACTTACCTTTTTGTAACCAAAGGATTACCATAAAACCCATATAAAGAACACATAACATATATAAAGGTAACTTGGGACATAAACATACTTAAGTGGAATAACCATACAGTCGACTTCCACACATATCACTTAATGGAATAGCCATACGGCCAATTTCCATACATAATTAATAGAATATCCATACGGCCAACTTCCATACCCATTTCATTGGAGGTTATAACGTAACCACCCGTCCTGGTATTCACGGCACCACCCGTCATATGGTTTATCACGTAACCACCCGTCAAATGTCCAAGTACCAATATAAAATCATAAAACACAAAACCAATATAAAGGAATGATAACATTTCCACATTTCAATCACAATATATCATAATAGAATCCTTTATCAAAACCATTTTCAATACCAAAATACATAAAAGAGTATATGGTATTTATTTCATTTTAAAAACATTACGGCTTTTTGAGGAAGCCAAAGACCAAATAATACTCGCGGCGGCGGAAAAGGTCGTTGTCACCACGTACATTAAAAAACATTCCTTTTTGTCGTTTAGTAAAATGCTTTGTAGAAAAGGATTCCTTTTGTATAAAAGTAAAAGTCAAAGGGGTTTATACACCGTATAAAAGAAAGTTGTGTATAAAACGAAATATGCCTCAATGAAAGGAGATTGAGACGAAGTCCCTTACAAAGATAATTTTTAAAATAAAATAGATCTATTATGTGTATTCACTATAATTACACATAAATAAAGTACAAATACAAGATAGGACATAATAATATCATGACATAATTTGAAAGTAGGAGATTAACCCATAGAATGGTAAATGGGTTAAGAAGTTCCCTTACCTCGGGTCCGACTTGACTCGATCGTTCTTTAACGTCCTGAATAATAAACTTGAGTTAATTTATACTTGATTAAGAAACTTTTTAAAGTTCATTATTCCTTTTATATCACTTATTTACATGTTATAAACATTATGTAACCATTTAAGTTAATAATGTTTGTTTTGTCAATATTTGGTTCTTAAGTCGAAAGTAGACTTCTTACAATTACATGTTGTTCGTGTGGTAAAAGGTTCTTTATATCCAGAATGACATTATTGATTTGGATATCATATATATCATATATATCCAGAATATACATGTATTTATAATATTACATAATCATTTAGAGGTAAGAAATGAAATGCACCGTTCATGGAGACGGTAAGCCGTACGTACGCATGAACGCTACTTTCATTTCTATTTCGCATTTTATAGAATGGAATCATAATAATATAAGAGTATATTATAATTATAGTATAATAACATATATAATATCATTAACTTTATCCTTTACACATCCCACATATGGTATTAACGAATCAAATCACTTTCAGGGGGCGGTAGTCCGCACTTCCTAAAATGAAGATATCGTGTTTACCCATAATGGAAACAATAATGGTATGCCATAAATGAAAAATACAGAAGCTTAAGGAAAGAATAAACATATTATATATCATATATAAAAATAGTGACATCATAATGGCCAACTTTGAAGGTGTTAAATGAGTATTGAACAATCATCGTTTCGGGAGGCAGAATTTCGCCATCCACGGAAACCGTATGTTCTTTAACCATTTGATGTAGTTGTGTGAGAGTGTAGTTCAAATAAATCTTATAAAAACATCCTAATATATTAAATATACTGGTTTTGTTACAAAAGAAGTAAATAAAAATAGTTTAGGGGGTTGGAGAAGCAAAATAAAACAAATGAACAAGAGAGAATGAATTACGTTTAAAAGTGTAACTCCTTTTGATTTGAGCCTGAAGGCTTCCTTTGAAAGGATTCTGGCCAAAGGAAATCCTCTAGGATGAGTAGAGGTATGTAGAGAGAGTAAATGGGTAGGGGATGGCCGAGCCAAAGGCTTGAGGAGTGTGTGAAATGAGGTAGAGGTGGGGGCCTTTTATAAGAGGAGAGGAGGGACACTTTTGGAAATCATGAAACTATTATTTTATTTTCAAAAGTGTTTCGAATTTCTAAGGTCCCACATTGATATATTTCGAAGATAAGATGATAAGTCTTCGAAATATTCCCATAAAATAGGTTTTGGACATGTGTAGGTTTTAGATATTACATTATCTTTCCATTTTATTTAAATTGTTAAATAATGAAGTCATCGCTGCATCATCATGATGTCATAAATAATTTAATTTATTTAAAGTCTAAAAATTATAAAAAAAATACTATGATGTAGGAAATCTTTTTATCTTTCCAATTAATATTTATAATAAAAAATCTGATCTTTTATAACCCCATGTAAAAATTGTTTTTGTAAAACATATTATGTTTGTGTCATTTTTACTTTTACATTAAATAAAAAGTTATTTATGTCATTTCCCAACCAAAGTGGCTCCATGGGGTCCCCAAGTTGACCCATGGCTTGTCTTGGTCGGCCATGACACATACAATGAGGGTAGGACATGTGTCAAACTCATCTTATATTATTAAAACATTATTTTTACCTTAAACTACACTAATTACCACTAATCGCGATTAAAAACTTAATAAGTTACTATTCACCAAAAAATTATTTTAATCTCATTGAACCGCATTTTACTTATTAATGACAACCATTTATGTCATATTTTTGAAAGTCAAAACACAATGATGGAAAAATTTCATTTAAACGGAAAATCAGTTTTTATAAGTACCACTTAGTGGTTTCAATATTCATCAAAATTTGAAGTTTTTCAGAAAATTACCAAAAATTCACCCTAAGCTATATTTGATATTATGAATTCAAAAATGAAGTATATTTTACAAAATTCAAAACATATAAGTCACATTAATTAATTTAATAATTAATTCCCGCTATCAGAGCAAATAGCGTGTTTTTATGAAACAATAAGTATGAAAAGATTGACACTAGTTTAAGTCCGATTTCAAAGTGAAATTAATTCCAACGACCACTATTGGATTTAATGGTAATTTGTTTTTTCTAATTTCACTTTAAAACCAATTAAAAAGATAATCTAATCATATAAATAAATTAGATTAAAAAGACGTTTTGAATTAAAATACAACATTTTACACTATTCATTAGAAATGAACTTTATCGGAAAGGTACCAAAAATTTACACAAAGTAAATTTTGATGTCCCGATTATAAAGAAGAGTTATTTTTGGTCAAATAGAATTTATAAGATTGATCAAAACTATATTTAATGACGGTTCGCCGTCAAAAGGTGATAAGTGAACCCTTAGTGAAAATTAGGGTATAAATGCCTAAAATTGAACTCTTTCCATATTTTAAGCCTTTATCTTTTATTGGGTAAATGTAAAAACATTTAAAAAAATATATAATCATATTTTAGTTATTTCTATCCATTCCCGCCAGTACAACAACTACTTGTTAACTAACATTTAAAATAATATTATTTTATTACTTGTGTGCAACGTAAGTTTTCAAAGAAACTCATCGTTGCGTATCGAGTACGCTATCGAACGTAGAAACCCCTTTTAATTAAAATTAATATTTAATTCGTAAATATTAATAAATATGAAAATTCTTTATTCTTTAATTACCTGGGATGTTACATATACACCTTGATTTATAATTAATTTCGAT
Organism: Viscum album; assembly: GCA_963277665.1. Lineage (NCBI taxonomy): Eukaryota > Viridiplantae > Streptophyta > Magnoliopsida > Santalales > Viscaceae > Viscum > Viscum album. The sequence goes on along the minus strand of OY728147.1, from coordinate 1,359,013,018 downwards.
TTCCTTATAAATAGTTAGATCCCTTACTAGCCTAATTTACCATTTACAATGGGGATTAAATTTCTCCATGGATACTATTCCGAATGAGAAAAAATAAAAATATAATTATAAATAAATTTATGAAAAACAATTTGAAATATGAAATATATTTTAAAATTTTCAATTTCATTAATATGATGAAATCCATTTAAAAATAATCATTTATAACACAATAAATATAATTTTTAGAATTATTTAATTTTAAGTACAAATAATGTGGTTTTATATTTTATTTTAGACACATAATATATTTAAATTAATTATATATATGTTGATTTTTTTAATTATTAAATTTATTTTGGTTCTAGTTGGATGTTAAAATAATTTAACAGATAAATAAATTTATTATATTTAAATACTGTTTTTTCATTACAAATTTGTTTAAATTTTAATTTATTATTCAATTTTGATATATTTTTAAATATATTATTTTAATTTCATTTATTTTTATTTTTAATGATCTATTTTATCTTCCAATTGTTTTATTTTTTATAAACAATATTAGCTTAGTATTTAATTTTTTTTCTCTAAATAATTTAGTGGTTTGTTATATTTATTTAGTACAGAACAATTTTATTTGTTTTCATTATTATATAAATTATTTATTCAATTAAATTATGTTTCAAAACATGTTTCTATAATGTTTAACATAAAATTATAATTTGGAAAAAATTATTATTTTTAAATAATTTATCTGATGAATTTAATATGTTTTCAGTGCATGATATATTATTTAGAATAAGAAGTACATATAGGTAAAATAAATCCGATAAGGGCCGCCTTTTTTTAATATCATATTTTTAAAGGTATATTACAATTATTTTTATGGAAAAGTAGTTTGTAAGAGTTCTCATTAATATAATAATATTTTAAATGATATTAGAGAGACCTCGTTAGTGATTTTGAGGGAGAAATATAATAAATTATTCTTACCCATTAGATAAACCGATTAGGTCACATAATATAAAATAATTCACGAACTATAACATATTATGAAATGCATAACCAATATTTTATTATCATTTAATGCTAACCACATAAAATCTGATTCACACAAAACCATTCCTAGTGCGTCTATTTATAGATGATGTGTCGCCAATGAGACATAATTCCACCTTTGGAACCTCAGATATCGTGCCTCGGTAACTATGAACCAATTTAAACTGATTCACGTATATGAACCTACACTTAAGGTACTGAAATATGACGTTGGCCATGATTTAAGGAATAATATTTTCATAATATTAGATCTCCATAATTGTAGTATGAGATCTGAATTTTATTTTATGAGGACTCAACCTTACTACCGCAGTAGTCATTGAGTCGGTGAATACATATCTAGGAAGATTATGAATCCATTATATTTTTTCCGTTTTTATAGATCTATTTGAGATCAAGGATGACAATCATGACCTTTCCTTCTGATACTGATAAATATTTTTGACGAAGTAATGTTCGTCGATCTGTTTTCCATAACCAAACCATGTTTATAGAATATTCATTGGGGATTCACCATGTTGCCTAATAACCTCAATACTTATCACCGATAATAATTTTTATTATAGAACAATATATGAATCAAAACTTATATATGTTTTTAGTTTCTATATTTTTTCACAGTGCATTCATCATTTCCAATTAAATTCGTCATCAAATGGGGTTAAGTGGGAAACCATATTTTATTGTTGGTGGGATTACAAGACTGATCATTCATTTATGATAATGAATCCCATGTGTCCATCATGATTGTGACGAAAAATCATGATTTCAATTTAACATAATATTGATCTTCGGTTTGAAGTGTGATGAGCTATGAGAATTTTTCATTTATCATATGATTTTTTTATTTTGATGTTTATGGTTTATAATCACATTTACTTGTATGTAATTGAATATAATGGTGTTTGATACTTTCTACTGCTACAATGGTGTAAAAGATTATTAATTTATGAGAGATGATCCATATTTTTTATTAATGGTGGTTTCGGTCAATTTATTTAGTTATTCAAGCTTGGTTAAATGAATCTTGAGGAAACAATGTGTTTGGGAAAGACTATTTTGAGTAGATCTTGTTTGGGATATGATATGGTTGACATTCTGAATTATTTTGATGATTTAATTTAGTGTTGAAAATTAATATTTAAATCATAATGAGTTTAAGATTGTCTATGTTCATTATAAGATTGATTCTAGTGCAAGATATTTTCTTACTGAAGAGGGGAGTTTCTTTCACTTACTCGCCAGGCAAGAAATTAATTCATACCTACTAGAAGTTATTTCCATGAAAGAAATTGTAATGATAAATTCCATATGGAACAAATTTATCAATAATAAATAATTGGATAGATTCATTCATATATGGACACATCATAACTTATGACATTTCCATGATTTCTAAAGGGGATATGAGAGTAAAAGTATATGATTTTTTGGGAATCGTTTACAACATTAGGGATTAAAAAAATAAATATGTAAGTATGAATCAACTCAACAATGATAAATAGATATATTTTTGGTATCTAAAATTTGTTTATTCTCATGGTTAATTATTTCTATATTTTCAATTTAATTTAATATCACAATTATAAATCATTACAAAATCATGAAATCCAAAAAGAATGTGATTTCATGTTGAAATTTATATGATCTCTCATCTTTTTATTAGTTTTCCATCCATTATGTGTATGGAACATTTAAAATAGGAATTTTACAAAATATTAATATGATTCATTAATTTTATCCAATTTGGATATATAAGTCGATTCATGCAATTTAAATATATCATTCCTTGATCGAAGAAATGTAGGTACAAACTATTTGGACCATGTCTTTGATTTCGACGATCATTGAAAGAATTAACTAACTAATCTAAAAAACGATATGCATCCAAAATCATGGTGTTAATATGATTTAAATTAACTGAATGAAATGAAATATTTTAGAATTAATACATTCATTAAAATTAAAGTAGTTGTGAATATTTTTTAAAACAACTAATAATGATAAATCTGTAGGAAACACGAATTCTAATACAATTTTTTATTGTTTGTTAATTATCATTTTTTTGTTTTTTCTTCAAGAAGTTTCAATTGAATAATTTATATGTTTAATTATTATACTTTTTCTCTATCATAGTTTTGATTCCTATCGAGTATTAATACAAAGAAACATATTTAAAAATAAAATGAAGAAAATATAAAAAAATGACATGACAAAATAAGCCCTACATGGTGGCCTTACTCAGAGACATCCTTGGATACTGATTAAATACAATTCATAGGTTACATAATTTGAGTGATAATTATTTTATGTCAACATCCTAGTCATCAGTGGGATCAATTTTTTGGGGAGGCTTTTATGGTATCTGAAAAATTATAAAAAAAACATTTCCTGTTAAAAAACACCAAACACAAAAAAAGTTCCAAAAATGTCTTTAAAAACATGACACATGTATAGAATTCCAAAAAATATTGGAAAACATTATTTCCAAAAAAATTTGTAATAGAAAATAAAAATATAAACAAACAACATAAGTTGTATCATTTGAATATCCTGAAATATTGAAACATCACAAAAAGAATCCCTAAAAAATTCATTTAAATCCAAAAATCCATAATAAAAAAATGGATGGCCAGATATCTCAAAAGGGTCTCACTTATCCTAATCATGAGAACCTTTATAACTTCTTAGGTTACCCTGAAATAGCCCCTGTATTTTAACTATGATATGATGTGATGCATCAATTACTAAAACTAAATGGATTACTTAGTGATGAAACACAAAGGCTCCTACAAGAGTTCCACACAATTTTTATTTCCATGAAACCTAACAGGACTAATGATGAAGAAATTAATATTAGTGACATTAATTTTTCCTTAAATTTATTAGATAATAATTGGTTTTATTACTCTTAATCTACTTCAATAGGGAGTTGACAACAACTTAAGATGATATTCCTTGAAATTTTTTCCCTACATCCAGAACTGCCTCACTGAGAACAACATTTGTGGTACTAGGAAGCTCCTAGGAGAATCATTGTAAATAATTGGAGAGTTTTAAGAAGCTATGTTTTTATTTTTCTCATCACCATATCATTAGTCAACTTTTAATTCAATATTTTTATGAGGTATTGATTTACATTGATAACTATATGATTGATGACTTTTTGGGATGATATTTATTGGAAAATAAACCTATCATTTTTGGAAATCTCATATAAAATATAGCCCAAATTTCAAAACAATTTAGTAATTGGGTTAAAATTAATGTCAAAACCGATATGGATGTGTCTTCTTTCCAATACATCAAATTAATCTAATAGAGTGTCAATTGATTGAACATACACGTATGATGATGAAATTGTTTAACAATTATACTTCTCCTAAATCCCAACAAGAACCAGTTTATCCCATACAAATGCACTATGGAATTGTTTTAGCCACTGATCTTGTCAATAGTCCATTCCCACAATAGAAAAAATCTTTGAAAAATTGTAATTGGATGTATCCTGGAAAACAATTTTTTAACAACATGAACAACCAGGTTCCTAATGAAAAATTCCAACCAAGGTGATTTAAATCAAATATTAACATTAACCAAGGATAAATAAACTAAAAAAAATTATTTTTAGGGCTCATGATCAAAACAATTTAAATTTGTTGCTCAAAATATTTGATCAATTTCCTTGGTATAAGCAAAATCTACATTGAAACAAATCAGGTAGAAACATTTCAAATTTCATGAATTAAAGAAATAAAAAGCACAAAGTCAATCAAATGAATTATTCACACAATGAATTATTGGTTAAACAAAAACATGATATTTCAAATGAAATGTGTTTCAACAAAACATTGTTACCATATTGGTACAAATGGAAACAAAGATAAGTAATATAATGATTCAATGAAATAGTAATTTTCCATTACAATATGATGTTAATCTAAGTGGATGATAGAATGTGAATGAAATTGATTTGATATTTAAAACAATGATTCAGTATACCATAGATTAAAACAATAAAAATTAACATGAAAAATTCTTCCTACCTCTGAAATAAATAACAAATAATAGGAAAAAGTTTTGAAATCATAGGATGGAGGTCAGAGAAACCTTAAAAACTATTTCACATTCTATTGTGTCGTCACAACAACTTACTACAAATATTGTTTTTAAACAATAAAAAATTTATAAAAATAGGGAAATTAAAATTTAAATAACCCTTATAGATTATAGACATATTATAGTTTCATAAAAATAAAAAATACACGATGATGTTCTTAAATTTTTTAAAAATCGGTTGCACTATCCTTTAGGAATCCCAGTTTTGAAGACCAATGTTGAAACAAATGGATTAGGATATACATGAAACATTTAGAAATGTACAAATTATATCCATTTATTATATGATGTAAAATGAATCCATCCATATGAAAAATTTATTATGGAATTGTGTACCCAAAAGAGGAAGTTCAATAGAGGTGACAAAGATAACCGGGAAAGAAATGTTTCGTCCTAGATCTAACATCCCCTCTCTATTAAATGAATTGATAAATGTATAGTTTATATCCAATATATCATTTGTAATGAATAGTTTTTTGATTTAATTTTATACTTTTCTCATCCATAAATGTGATTCCTTATACTATCTATTAATAAACAGAGGTTGTAGAGCTCAAGAAATATGGATTTTTCATTCATCTAGCTAAAAATTGCATAATTAATGAAAATGGAGTTATTGTGGATGTGTTTGTTTGGGTTAATGATTTATTTTTTCTTACTCATTTCTATGTTCTATGCATGGAAGATAGTCATTTCACTTCACAAGAACCATTGATCTTATTTAGAATATTCTTGAAAAATGCAAAATCAATAATCAATGTTGATAAATTTACATTATCATTACAGATTGGAGTTAATATTTTAAGATGTAAAATCATTTAATCAATAATATACCCAATGAATGTCCTTTTTTTTCACTATATTATTATGATTGATTGTTTTTCCATAGAGTTGTTTACTAATTAAATTCACAATAACCAACCTCTAGATTCCTTTGAAAATATACATCTTCTTGAAAATGTTCCTCTGTCTACTAAAAGAAATTTTCAATCTAAAAATTATAAATTATTTTTTTATAATGAATATAATATTTAATATTACATTTTGATATTTGTAACACTATTTTGGACTTTATAAAAATTTTATGACTGATGTTTTTACATTAAGAGATACTAAAAATGATAAGGAATTTTCATAAAATTTTAAAATATGTTCTACTACATAAAATTATTATTCCAGGACTGAAATTGTTTTTGATCCTAATGTGAGTGCCTCAAATTCTACTGAAAAATCTATTGAAAACCAACATAATTTTTGTGAACTTTAATATAAAAATTATTTTGAGGATGACACCCATTTTCTTATTGAATATGAAGGTACTGTTAGTTTAGGTGTTTGTGATTATGATATTCTTGTTGATGTATTCAGGGATGAAAATTAACTTAAATAACCAATAATACTATGATTATCTAAATTGGACAACCCATCCACACATGAGCTCACAAATTTTCCTTGAAATTGTAAATATGCATATTTAGTGGAATAAATTTTCCCAATATTATTTATATTAGGCTATCTTTGGAATAAGAAAATCAACTCTTAGAGGTCCTTATGAAGAATAGAAAGGCCATATACAATTCTTTAGATAATTTACAAGCATTATTCTTTCAAGGAGCATGTATATGATTCTTATTAAGGATGATGAAATGTCTATGAGACAATTTCAATGAATATTGAATCCTACCAAACATGATATAGCTAAAAAATAAGATACTACCATGAAAGATGTGAGTATAATCAGTACTATTTATAATAGTCAATGGGTAAACCTAGTCGAAACAAATTATTAAAAATAGTGGATTCATAGTTTTTTAAAACTACATATGAGATCATGTTCATGGTAGGTTTCTATAACTAGTTAAGGATATTAATGGATTATAAGAGGCTGAACATATTGTCTATGAAGGACCACTTTAACATTCATTTTCTTGATCAAATCCATGAAAGGGTAGAAGTTCCATCCAGTTATTTATTACTAGATGGATTTTAAAGTAATTTATAGATTCACATAGATTTAGTAGACTAAGATAAAACAACATTAACATGTCATGTTGACACTTTTTCATATTTGAGAATTCCATTTATTCATTGTAATTACTCACACACCTTCCAAATATTCATGTTGAGTATTTTTTTTGAATTTCAAGTGGAATGAATAGAAGTGTTTATTGATGAATTTACATTGAGTGGTCCATCTTTTAATAGTTATTTTTAATTGTAAAAGGATGGAATTCAGGTGGATAAGTACAAGGATAACATCATTTATTCACTTCCAATTCCAATGAATGTAAATTATATTACATATTTTCTTGGAAATGATATCTTTTAAAGATGATTCATAAATTTTTTTCATTTGATAAAATTTATTTTGGAAATATTACTCTAGAGATAAGTTAATTTTTCATTTCATGATATGTGAAAGGAAGCATTCAATGAACTGAAAAAATCATGGGTAACATACAATATTTCAACCTACTATGTGTAGTTTTCCCTCTGATTTGATGAAGAATGATTTAGAGTTTTGGGGGATATTCATATAAAATGAGTGGAGAGGATATCTAATGTAATTTACTATACTTCTAGGAATATAGATTCTTAACAATCAATCTAATACACAACTGAGAATGAATTACTATCCTTTATATTCTCCAATGATATGTTTAGAAGTTTACTTTTGGGATCTACTGTAGTGGTTGTTTTTGATCATTATATAATCTTGTATCAAATAAAGAAACAGATTCAAAACCAATGTTTTCTAGATGGATTTACTTACATTGGATATTTGATATAGATATCTGATATATGAAAAAAATTTGACCATAATCTGGTTGATCATTTAATTAGGATTCTTACTGAATTTTATCTAGAGAAATATGTTTATTAAAATATTATTGATATATTTCCATTTGATAAATGTATTCTATTACTATTTAAAAGAGGCCATGGTATTCTAATTTAATAAATTACATATCATATGTTAATATTATACAATAATTTTACAAAAAATGTTTCTATACTGATTTTTTAGTTGAGGAAAAATTTATGGGATGATCCTTACTTATAAAATTTGAGATGTGACCAAAAAATTTGGAGCTGTATTCCAAATTCATAAATTACTTCACAACAAAAATTATTCCATAGTTTGACTTATGGGGGATAAATTAGCTCAAAAATTACCTCTATAAATGTTATATATTCTAGAATATATTATCTCAACATTTAAAAATATATTTATGAGTTTTTTATGATTTTTTCAGCTTTGCAATTCTAAGGAAACACTCCTTAGATACATGTGATCCCCCAATAAACATTGTTGTTTTATGACATTTTAGATGGTTGGGGAAAGTATTTAATGGACCATTTTCCTAATTAATTTGGATAATTATACACATTTAATAAATCGTATTATGTTTTAATATGTATTAAAGCTATTTCAATAGTAACATATGATTCTACAGCGGTTTCCCAGTTTTTCAAGAGTAATTTTGTTTTAGATTTGGGATGCCCAGATATATTTTCACAAAATAGGGAACTTATTTTTTTAAAATGAATCTTGATGATTTTTTGAAAACATATGTGTGTATTTCAAATATTTTATACACCATATCAACCTCAAATGAATATAATGGATCATGTTTCAAAGTGAGAGATTAAACATATTTGTGAGAAAATCGTTATCCCAAACATGAATGATAGGAGGTTTAGGCTTCAGGATACTCTTTGGGCATAATAGATTTTCTATAAGATTCCAATATATATTTCTCCTTATAGGTTAGATTTTAGAATTGAATTACATTTTATTGTAGATTTGGGCCATTATAGAGACCCAAGATTTTTACACATATCATTAAATGATTTTAAGAAAAATTAAACATCACATTACAAGATAAGGATCAAGATGTCTGGTGCCTAAAAAGACTATATACTTAAAATATAAATCATTGGACTTAATAAAATTTTTCATTATTTATCATACATATATATAGGATAAATTAGGGGTAACATGAAGAAATTTATGAGCTTAAAAATCCAGTAAGGGAATAAAAATTTAAATAAATCTCCACCCATGGGTTAGAGGGCATAAACTAAATATAAATAAAGTCATTGAACATGATTAAACATAATGATTAATAACATATAGAACATGGGATCATATAATCATTAAATTATTGTAATGTAGAACAATATAAAACATGAATTTAGCATGATCCAAGGATCATTACACATAGGGGGTCACGATTCATGGCTTGTTTCACATAGAGGAGAATGAGTCAAGGCTAACCACCATGTCCATTGCACATGGAGAATGTGTTATGGCTATCCACCATGACTATTGAACATAAAATCTCAAGAAACATAAAATTACCCAATGAATTGGAGTGATATCTATATTCACCCACAATAACACGTTATTGAATATTATTTCAATATAATTAATCAAATATATGTAATCAAACATAAACATATGGTTTACCCACAGAATGAATTGGGTATTATAATCTTGTCAAAAGTATAATAAATGGATGTATCCTAAATGTGACCATGAAATAAAGGAATTAAATCATAAATAAAGATTAATAAATAAATATGTGCATATTTCATTATATGAAATGTAAAACTAAATTAAAAAAATATTTTAATATACATTATAAACAAAAAAATTTATTACAGTGTATGGGAAAACATTGAAGATTCTTTTAAATGGAAATAGAATAACTATTTGTATAAAACCAGAGTTTAACCAAGGTTGGTTTTACATTATAAGATGAGTAATATTGTAGAAACAATATTTTATTAAATCATATTATAGAGAATACATGAAAATGTGTATGAATTCTGGAAGTTCACATAAATTTGGATTTCTTATCAAGAAATTTGAGTAGGTTACCTTTGAAAAACATGTTTATCCCAACAAAATAATATTGAATGTAATTAGTTAAAAAAATTTGTAATAAAGAAAACTAAATTAAAATATTTAAATAAAAAAATACAATTTTATTTGTGTAAAAATAGAGAAAGTGTAACCCAAATGAATAATAGAGGTTTGGGTAGAATCCCTTACCTTATGTCTAAAATGAATCTACAGTTGATCTAAATGAATAGAATAATGAAATTATCTCCATTAATTAATAATTATAGAACCATTTATACATGTATTTGATATATTCTAACTTTATTATGTTCATTTATAGCCTTTTTGATGGGTTAATAGATTCAATTTATTTTTTTGGGAGCATTGATTTTCATGGTTTTCATGATCGGTTTACTTATATATGAGTATAAAAAATAATGTATAATGAAGATATTTGTATAGATATGAACATATATGATATTAATGATATTATATAATATTTAAATACTATTTTTTAATAGATGAGGATGATTCATTATATAGTTCATTAATGATAACCGTTTTGATTGATTTAGCATTTTTTAATAACAACGAACTCATTTTTTTATAAATTAATATCATTTTCATAAAATGATTCTACAACATTAAATAATATATAATTCATATATTAAAATATGGATAATCTAAAAAAATTCTTGACCAGCCTTTATTGTAGACATTAATAAGAATGAAAATCATAAACGAATGTGGTAAATCAACACCTCACACACCGTGTTTTCATTAGAAAAGTAAATGAGACCGGAGAACAAATTTGATGAAGAATTATTCAATAATCATTATAAAATTACATTATATGTATTATTCTAGTGTTTTGATGATATTTTTATGAGGTGTGGTGATGAGAGAAAATGAAAAGAAAGGAATATTAAATGAACTAAAAATAAATGAAACATGTTTTTTTTCTCTTCATTACTTCTTTATGATAACCTTATTAAGGTTTTTTTTGATAATTTTTAAGACCAAAAGTTACTAGATATGCAGGGAGAGGTTGATGAATAATATTCTGTAGAATTTGGGAAAAGAAAAAAAGGGTATTAGAGGTGGATAAGAGGTGGAGAGGGGTGGTATTTAGAGTAAAGCAGACAGTGTTTGTTAAATCTTTAAATCATTATATATAATTTTTCACAAGATAATAAATAGTATTATTAATGATGCTAAATATATTAATTATATCGTGTGATTTTTAGATTCAACACTTACTTCAGGACTACATCACATATGAGACCATAATTTATGTATTTAGCATTTATCTTGAATAAACATATATTTTATTCATAATTTTGTTTGTATTTTGGAAAAAACAAAAAATTCACCCTAAATTTTTTTAAACATGTAGAATTAATAAATGAAATCTTTTTTAAAATCAATTTTCTATATACGAGAATTTTTTTTAAAATAAAATAATCATTTACATGGCAAACCAGTTTTTAAAATTATAACTTATTTTATAATACTTTAAAAATATAACTAATGCCTCAAAAAATTAACTCATAATTATAAGACATCAGAATAAAATTTTTGTATACATTTTATGAAAATAATTATTCTTTTAATTTTTTTAAATATTAATAAAATTGTAATTTAATATTTTTGACTTGAAAAATACAAACACTTAATTATTAATTATTAAAAAATGTATTTACTAATAATATGGTAAAATTTTATCATAATACAATTTAAGATATGAATAAATTTAATTAATACTTTCACATGTGAGGATACTTTTCCATTGTCTGGTGTACTATTGAGAAGTGTTTTTCATGTATATGTTTTAAATTTTATTAATGTATTGAATTATGTATTCAAATGATTTATTTGGCTAATTTCAGTGCGTATTGAAATGATTTATTATTAATTGGAGGAAACAACTGATATATGTAAAGGGAACGAAGATGGATGAAATTTTGGTCTTATATACATTTCGTGCCACAAGATTCCCTCGTGGTGCGAAAACAAATTTTTGGATTAGTAGAATGATGGAAAACTAGACAAAAAGATTACACGTTGTGTGACATGATAGAACATGATGAATTCATCATATGAAACTACATCTACTATTACAAGTCATGATGTCGATAAATGTTGTAAAATAAAATTACATGTCATCTAACTAGATTACACACCATGACGATTTTTTAGATTTGTTTTTGAGGAAGAAATATACTATGATTTGTAGGATCTAATGATTTGAGGATCACATGTTGTGAGTCTTGATTTCACATCATGAAATGAGTAACATATTCAATACCACATACATGATTTTCACAAATTTTAAAATCGATGATGCAAACACATGTCAGAATTACATGACGTGTAACATGAGTTGTGTTTGTAACATGATCCATAATAACACATATAACATTGTTTCCTCTAGATGAAATTTGAAATGTAGTGAAAAAGACCATGGTGATGGTTTCCCATTCCCATGTAAGTATGGGTAACAATTGCATCATCCCTTTAGACTTTTTCATTTTATCCTAAAATTTTCGATATACAAGGCACTATAACATATATTCTACAATCTCCTTTTTCATATTGTCCCACAAAAATTTATAATGGGGATCTCGATACACATTTTAGTCCCCTCAGTGAATATATAAGTTTGATTTATGTGTGTTATTAAGAGGTTATTTCATTATCTATGGTGTTATGTTACACATTGTGGGGACCTATATCATACGAATTGATCTCCAATGATCTTGAACTTGGGGGATTTCTCATTTCATATAGAATCCATCCTTTTCTGATTTTCTCCATAATATCTTTTATCATCCTTTATTTTATTCACAATGGATATTATATAAATAATTTGACTAATCATTGGTGATTTCCACTCTTAATTATTCCCATTTCCATCCTTTTTATGTATAAAAATATAATATCATTCTCAAAAATCATCATTGATAATGATTCAGGATCCTTTCTACCTAGAGTATTTTTCCCCTCATTATCCATACTATGATTCTAGTGGATTGAGAATTAATAGTCCTTATTGAGAATTAACCATCATTATTGGTGCATATTATGCTCCTTCCAGGTAAATATATATTTCAAACTCTAGTTATCATTATATATCTAACATTTCTCCCCATAGAGATAATGTAGCCATATTTTCAATGCAAAGTTCACACCTGCCAACAATAGATCCTGCATGGGATATTTCTTCTAATTTATTTTATATATCCATGCTGCATAGGCTATCTGTATATCATTTTTGACAATACATAGCATAATAGATTTTGATATATTGTTGTAATCCACAAATATTTCTCCACTTTGTGAGTACTGACACAATTATATGATTTTTTTGAGATCCGTAAATGATTCCTCTAATTCATGAGTCTATAGAAATCATCACTTCATTTTATTTCATCATGGTTATTGGGTTTTAAAATATAAATATGTTCTTCAAAAATAAGTTGTAATAATCGATTGACCATAATAGCGAAAAATATTCATTATAGATATTTTCAAGGTTTACTCTTCGATTGTTGTTGTCTTGGATGAGTCCAAATATATTCCCTTACTAGAAATAACATTACCCAAGAATAATACTTCCACCATACAATACTGTCATTCATTATTTTTTCATACAGTTTCTCTGTTAGCAAAGTATTTGATAGAGTATTAAAACATTCCTCGTGTTTCTCCATGCACTTAGAGTAGATCAGAATATCATCTGTAAATATAACAAATATTTTTCATGGTAATCTCTAAATATTAGATTCATTAAGTCTGTGAAAATTTTGGGAGCATTTATTAGACCAAAGGGAATCACATGAACTCAAAGGGTCCATACCACATTCTACAATCAGTATTGGGATTATCTTCCTTACATAAATTTAATTGATGATATACCGACTGAAGGTACACCATTGAGAATTAACCTGCCCAAAGTAGCTGATCTAATAGGCCATAAATCTGAGGAATGTGATACTTATTATTTATTGTGATTTTATTATAGTCATGATTATCATTTTATATCCTCATTGTTCCACCCTTATTCTCAAAAAAGCGGAGTGTCACACCCCATGGTGAACCACTCGAGCATATAAAACCCTTTTATAGATTGTCATATATCTACGTATTTATCAATTCTATATCAATGATGTCCATTATATAAAGTTTCTTTGATATATGTAGAGATATAGAAATAAGATCAATTGAGATGTAAACATCTCAATCTGGTGAAATCCTATACAATTTTCTAGTGTTTACATCATTGAAATACTGCATGATGGGTATGTCTTTGAGCATGATCAACTCCTTTACCTCAATCATTTGATGGAGATAAAATTTTTCATATGGTAGTAATATCACAACTTGTGTTAATGATTTTTATGAAGGTTCGTCTTCTTCCTTACACATGAAATGTATTGGAGGATTCTTCAGGATGTTAAGAGAGATTTCCTATTCTAGAAAGTAGATTTCGAATTTATATGAATATAGACAATACGTTCCAAAAATTGCATCAAAATATTTAAATGTGAGTTTCATAAGATTTTTTGGGATTGTTTTCCCAAAATAAATTATTAGAAGAGGAGTTATGTACTTTGGATGTAGTAATTTTACATTAATCATTATCATAGATAACTCAACCTACAAATTTTGAGGCATTGTTTGAATAGTTCAATTAAAGTAGATTGATATAAAAGAATTCATAGATCAAGAATCATAAAGTAAATTTTATATTCCTGGATAAATAACCAGCTTAATTGTAACGACATCAATTCCAGGATCAATATCATTAGTAGTTATAGCATAATACATTCCTTATTTCATTGGATTTTATTATTAATTGTGTCCAACAATCATCTAGGGAAATTATTTCAAAAAAATAACATATACCATATAGTTGAAACATTGTACTACCAGATGATAATTGATATGAATCATACTTTATTTTTTCATGTTAGTGGGATTATTCATCTCCATTCAGTATTTTTTTCCTATATTCCTTATTTTTTCACATTTGAGGCATTATATTGTCCCCATTAAACAGTTCCTAGGTTTCTTCTTGCCAATAATTTGACACATGGGATATTTGGTCTTTTTCTATCATTGGATTTATTTTCTTATCCCCTTATATTAGAATCTATATTCCTATTTTTTTTACTGAGCCCAAGAGAACATTAAGAGTCTTCAATCTCCAATTCAACTTTGAGGAAAAAATGAACAATCTCCACATTACTGTTGAAGTCTTGAATCTCTAATGATTTTTATAGACTTGGATTTAGTCTTTTAAAGAATCGATCCTACTTGGATTAAGTGTTAAAAAAACCTGGAAGAGTATCTTAAAATCCTTGTAATGTTTTATTAATACTCTCACAAAGACTCATCTTCCTTCTGCATAACTCCAAGGAACTCTATTTTCGTCATGAGATAGAGCCTTAAGAAAAAATCATTGTTGAAAACCCTTTTCTTGTTTCCAGTCAGTTGATGGAATCAACTTCTTCCTTAGACACAATAATTTTTATCTATGTCTTCAAATGATCTACATCCACATTAAAATGGTAGACTTACCTCACAAATTTCACTTCTTCATATCACGGGAAGACATAAAATATATATTCAATGGAGTTAATTCATTGTTCTATGAGGTGGGGATCTGAAGATCCAATAATCATGGGAGGCCATTACTACATGAATGATTCAATTTAAACATTCCATTTCCACTGAGAAGTATCTCCTTCCACAAGATTCATGTTATTTTTCATAACAAGTTCCAATTAAGAAAGTACTATCATGAGTTTCTGATCACCTGTTTCCATCATATGTGGAATATCATTAGAGAAATCATCACATTTCCCATCACATTGATTCTTGGAATCTATTATTCTTTTTCCAAACATTAACTATGAAAAATAAATTGCAATTATGGGGATTTAAAACGTATCTAATAAGAATAATCAAGGAACATTAACCATATAAGGATAAAATCTTAAAGGAAATGTATATCATAACTTGCGATTCCTTATGTTTCATATAGTTTATCAAATATATGATTATAAACATATATTCTTATAGGGATTTTTATTTATTTCAATACTAATGGTTTTTAATGATCTTATGAATTTTGCAAACCATATGCATAGTGTGTGTCAAACCAGGTGAATAGTAGGGCTTGTTGTCACGCAATATGTTACCCCATGTTAGTCCTAAAACACCATGTAGAAGATGTTACTCCTTGGTAAATCTATTATAGAACCATCTACCATCGTAGTAATTATATTGGGATGTATTTTATTGATAAAACACTTACTCTATATTGTCCAAAATATATGGATGGGTTCCCACACATAGTCTTGTCAATAGGGTTCACACAAAAGTGTTCTATTCCTAGTCTCCAAAAATATCTAAACTATTCCATTGATATAAACAATATAGTCCATAGACTTTTACAAATATCATTACATGATTATAAGCTTAATTATAAATAATATTATAAACCAATGATCATATAATATAGTGTTGTGGATGACAATGTACATAAATCTAAAAATAACAAAATAATAAAACATTTATTAATTTATCATCCATTATGATCTCTTAAATTATTATTTTCCCTTACAGCTGCATTGGATACCCATTTCATTACATGATCAAATGGATGCACTAAAAATATCAATAAGGGAATAAACATTAAAATAAATCTTAACACATGGGTTAGAAGACATAAAATAATTATATTTTAAGCCATGGAACATGATTAAATATATGGAATCAAAACTTATAGAACATGGGATTATATAATCATGGAATAATAGTAATGTGGAAACTATATAAAATAATAATGCTACATAAGTGAAGGCTCATTTAACAAAGGGAATCATGAGTCAATTATCATTGGATATACAGGATCATGATTCATGTCTTACCAGCAAGACTATTACACATGTAGAAAAATTTAAGGATAACAACCAAAACCATATCACATAACATCTCATGAGAATAAAATTACCAAATGCATTGGTGTGATATCTTGACACACCAACCATAACATTTTCATGAATATTCATACCACATGAAAAATCATACATAATTAATAAAACATAAATATAAGGGTTACCAATATAAAGAGTTTTGTATCATAATCTTATTAATAGAATAATAAATGGGTTTATCATAAAAGGGTCCATGATGTAAAAGAATTAAATCATACATGGACAATCAAAATATAATATAGTCATATATCATATTATTTTATATCATACTAAAGTGAAAATAGTTTTTAGAATACATTAAAAATGATAAATTTTAGTACGATTTAAGGGAAAACATTATTTCTTTAAAATAGAAAATGAATAGTTGATTGTATAAGTCTGTAACTGAATCATGTTAATTTTTATTGATAAAATAAATGACCTGATAAAAATTATGTTGTCCCAAATATATTATGGGTAACAATTGAAAATGGGCATAGAATCAAGAAGTTCCCTTATAAAGGTCTTTCTAATTTAAAGGAATTGATTAGGGAACCATTAAAAAACATTTTTATCCCAAAAAATAAGGATGAATTGATCTTTATTAAAGTTTATAGAACAGATAAACCAAATTTAACATATTTGCATAAAAATAAATGAGAATATCTCTTGGGTAAAAAGGGAAAATGTGTAACATGAATGAATTATGTAGGTTTGGAAAGAATCCCCCACCTTATGTACGAAATGATTCTAAACCTATTGTCCTGAATAATAAAATTTACTCATTAGTTAATAATTAATTAAAAAATTAATCATATATTTTATTTATTACAAATTTATTAAGTTTTTTTTTTCCTTTTGATGGGATAAGAGATTCAATTTCATCATTTGGGAGCGCTGATTTCCATTTTTTTCATGATCAGTTTACTTGTATATGTGTTTTGAAAATCATATATAATGAGGATATTGGTAGAGAAATAAAAATATATGTTATTAATGATCATATATAATTTTAAAATACAATTTTAATCACTAGTGTGATGATGATACATTACATAAATGATTAATTGTAATATTTTAGATTGATTTAGATTTTTCTTTCATCACAATGAACTCATTTGTTTTTAAATTAATATCATGAAAAATTGATCACAGAACATGAAATAATATATAATACATATATAATATAATTTTTCAACCATAAAAATGGTTTCATGAACATCTGTGTATGTGAAATTGAATAATAAAATAACGTCATCCATGAAGGGGGTAAATCGACACCTCACAGACGATGTTTTCATTCTTTTATTAAAATGGAGAGGATAAGTGATTTGATAAAAAATTATTCCATAAACAAGATAAAATTATTATATATGTATGATAATTGAGTATTCAGTGTATTTAGATGATGGGAGGTGAGGAGATAAAATTACAGGAAAGGAACATGAAAAGAAATTGAATGAAAATGATGTGGGTTTTACATCATGCGCACATGAGCCTCATCCAGGTTGGTGAGGACCAAGAAAGTGAATCCAAGATACCAAATATCAAATTACGGTGGAGGAATATTATTGGGTATAATAACAATAACATATCAGGCATTCAACATGGATCTTGAGTAATTACTGTAGTAGGTGATGTAGAAGGTACTGTTCATTACTACAGTAATAGTAACTTTTCATAAATATGGGCATTGTGAGAAACAGTTTGTTCATTGGGACTAGTAAGGCTTTCAGGCCACCCAAGACCTTCAGACCGGTAGTTTATCAAGACCTTTAGGCATACTTAAGGACTTAGTGACACCGTAAGGCTTTCAGGTCACATTGAATGAAGATGTACCAATCAAACTACAAGGGAAATAGTTTCAGAAGAGGATAAGGGTAGGTGAATTTACTAACGAAGAGATAACAATTATTGGAATAATTATAGGGTATGGAATTTCCATCGGTACCAAGCCTATGAATCTTTGCATAAAACATCTAGCCGAACATCCCTGTGAAGTTGGACTGATGATATCATGAAATATGATGGGGAGGAGCAGTTCTAGGTTGTCATGACTAGGTGATTACCTCTAATACCTGTTGGTCATAAAATATTTTTTACGCCTTATGGACTTGTAAGGGTTCCACCTCACCACTAAAAAAGTGGATTATCGAAAATATAAAAAAATTAATTCCTTCAGGCCATTCTGCCTAAACAACACGATTCCTTATTCTTGGGAACCTCATTAATAGATTGGTTTTGGAATTTTGGGTAATAAAAAAATATACAAGACATGGGGAAGAGGTTTTAGAAAATTTTTTGGATTAATTTGGGAAAGGAAAATGGATTTAGAGGTGTAAGGAGTATAGGTGTTATGGGGTGGAATATATAGTGGAGGGGGGGGGGGTTTATGAACATTTAAATCATTATATTATTAATAAAAATAAATATATTTAATAATTGAGACCAAATAGAGTAATAAAATCATGTGATTTAGAGATAATGGGCCTAAATCCACACGACATCACCTATGACTCCATAATTAATTTAATTATCATTTATCATAAATTATATTATATTACTATTCACAATAAATTTATGTATTCTTTAAAAAACCAAAAAATTTACCCTTACAATTCTTTGATTTTTCGAATTAATAAATTTACACCAATTAGTTAAAATATTATTCTGTGTGAAATTTTTTAATTTTTATTAAAATCATAATTTACTAGGAAAATAAATTTTTTAATAATAAATATGATTTTATAACACATTGAATAAATTACTAAGGTTTTATAAAATTATCTAATAATAATAAGACATAAAGATAAAAATTTATGAATAAAATTTTTG
Source organism: Viscum album (assembly GCA_963277665.1). Taxonomy (NCBI): domain Eukaryota; kingdom Viridiplantae; phylum Streptophyta; class Magnoliopsida; order Santalales; family Viscaceae; genus Viscum; species Viscum album. Next base: position 1,358,993,191 of record OY728147.1, on the reverse strand, counting down.
AAAACAGTGTTTCATTTAATTTTTAAATTAATTATAAAATTTTGATTTTATATTTATGACATATAAAACATCAACATCAATTTAATAATATGAAACATATTTATTTTCATAAACTATGATATAATTATATTATATTACCATTTATAATATTTTAAAATTTTATTTATACGTTCATAGGTGAGGTTAGTATACAATTTTCTAGTATACTATTCAAAATAGTCAAATTTTTATTCAAATAGACCAGATACAATTTCATCACTATAGGTTTCATAACTTTTTGAAATAGTTATTGATTCATTGTTTCATCACTTATAAATATTATATTTTTTAAATTTATTTATACTATATGGTATAATTATAATATGGAAGAATTAATTGATAAAACATTGCATCAATAAATTCTTCACCCCTATTGAAATTTCGTGCCCAAAATTTTGTTTTACATTCATTGATGAAAATATGTGTGGGTAATTTTCCTACACCAATTCCTCTAATTCCAATTTTTCATATTCATACATATGGTTTCACCATAGCAATTTGACCAGGTGAGTAGTCTAATTGTGTAGAACATTATCCTTATGATCCATGATCTTCACTAGCTTCCCCTAGTAAGAATGATCATTCTCTAATCGTACCACCTTTGATGGTAGTACATGTAAAGAACATAGTATATACATTCCATTGCTGGATACATGGAATACACCATGAAATTTAAACATGGTAGGTTGAAGTTCAAATCGATAAGACACTCTAACAGAATCAATAATCTAAAAGGGGATTATGTACCTGGGACATAGCTTTCAAGTTTTTTTCTAAATCTCATGTTTTTTATGAATTGAGATATACATAGGAATACCACGTCTCCTACTTTATACTCAAGGTCTCATCAATGATATTTTTATAACTCTTTTGTTGAATTTTGGCTTCCTTGATGTTCTACTGAATAGTTTTTACCTTCTCCACCATTTCTATGTCCATTTTATGTCCTAGAATCTTACATTCACTGACTTCATAATAGAATGTCAGTGATATGAACCTTTTCTCATAAAGGGATTCATATAGACCATTTGGATGCTCGAGTGGAGTCTATGATAGTAAAAAAATTCATCAAGTGGAAGATATTGGTCTCATCCACCTATGATGTCCATACAACATGCTTTCAACATGCCTTCGAGATTCAGAATAGTCTGTTCAGATTGGCCCTTAGTTTGAGGATGATAAGATGTGCTAATGTTCAGGTCAGAGCATAAAGCATGTTAGAGAATTATCTATAACATGGAGATGAATCTTGTGTCTCTGTCTGATACAATAGATAGTGGTAAACTGGGAATCACTTCCACTGTATTGATGTATAACTGTGAATGATGATATATGGGTAAGTCATCTTGAATTATGATAATGTGAGATAACTATTATAGACAATCCACAACAAATAGTATAACATTGTTTCCTCTAGATGTCTTTTAAAGTCCAATGACATAATCTTTGGTTATGTTTTACCATTAACATGATGGTATGGGTAATGTTTGTATCAACCATTAGGCATTTTCCTTATATCATACACATTCTGACATACCAGTCCCATTAATGTATATTAAGTGATTTCTTTTTTCATATTGTCACAGGAAAAGTTTTATCAGATATCTCGATACATCTTTGTGCTCCTTGGGTGAATAAAGAAGGCGGCGATTTTTAAATCATTTTGTATATCATTATTTATATCTAGATGGGATGAAACTCATATTCATGAACAAAATATTACAAATATATCCTCAATGATCTTCAACGTAGAGGATTTCCCATTGTGGGAAACATCCTCTCTTTTTTGAATTTCTACATCATTTCAATGTGCATTAATTATTTTCTACATGAGGTATAATTGATAAATCATTTGAGAATGGTTTGGTTATTTTTATCTATTATGTATTCCCATGTATATCCTTTGTATGTGTAGAATGATTGGATCCTTCTAAATTACCATAACTAAAAAAGTTGTTGGATCTTTTAAACTTATAGCATCTTCCACCTTCTTTTCCATTCCAGGATGGTAGTGGATTGAGATGTCGTAACAATTTATGAGAAATAAACATATTTAATGACTCATAGTGAGTTTCTTCTATGTTAATTTTTTTTGAGACTCATTTGATCTGTATATATATCACACATATACCCATAGAGATAATGCCACCATATTTCTAATGCAACAATCATTGATACTTGTAATGGACCAGACCCTCCTGGACCATTACTTTGCCAAAGTGAGGTTCCACCATGATGGTGGCACCATGAGGGTTACACTGTGATGGTGGCACTTTGTCCCCTCGCTGATCCTTTCGTTCTTTTTCCAGTACGTCACTTTTCCACTCCCACAACATAAGTTTCGATGTAAATTAATTCTTTTACTCCTTTTAAAACCATTTAAATCCCATAATTAATTCCTAAAAATCCCGAGAGACTTTCGTGTGTAACTATCCAACCGCATGGTCAACACACGAGCCCCACTCCTTACGTGGTTTGGCATTCTCATATCAACCGTCCGCGGCTCTTATAAACTAAGGGTTGGTTTCTTCTTTCCTCGATCGCGGCATTTCACGAACAGCTTCTGGTGAATTGGGCGAGCCGCATCATTATGCATAAAGTTCCGCGCCCGGACTAAGCATTGATAGACAAAGTTATTTTCATTCAAGCGAGCTGCATCGATATCCGTGAAGTTCCTCCCCCGGCCTCAACATATATCGTTGATCCAACAAGTCGGGAATTTCTTCATCGCCTCTCCCTTTGGTGTATCATGTGGGGTTGGTGTGATTTTGTTTCTGTAGAATTGGTTAAACCAGATCTAATAAAGATATTGAACGGATTCTATAAATAAAGAATGGGGGGCTGTGATTGTTGATGCTGTTTTATATTATGTCCTTCTTCCTGAATTATACGGGCTTACACCTACTAAAAAAACCATGACCGTTGGTGCTCTTTCTCTATTCATTAATGAACCCCTAGTGATGTTTTAAATGGATTCTTTATGGTTGTTAACTCCTGCCATGAAAAGTAAATTGGTTAATTACGTATATTCGGATAAGTAAATTGGAAGCACCAGGATCGACCCTTCGGTGATAACCCCCGATTAAGACATATGGAATTGAAATCATGGAGTGTGTTAAATCTTATAAATCAGAAAATACAGGCATGACCCTACATTGTGTTGGTAGTAGTGGTTTGGTTGTTTTCTTTTACGGGCCAATTGCTGGAGATGTGGGAGGTGATGGGATCCCCTGTTCTTTTTATGCTCTCGGTAGTTATGAAATTGGGGATGGGATCCCCTGTTGATATGGATTCGGTGGTTGTGAGTTTTAAGACCTGGTGGTTACTTGTTTATATCATGAATTGGGGTGGGAACCCTTGTTTATAAAAAACCTTTTTGGGGAGGGGACACGGGGAAGTGTCTCGGGGTTGCCTTTGGTACCAGTACTTTGGGGGATCTCACTTATTCCTTGTTGTTGTAAAATTACAAGAGAACTGAGTGTGAATGTTTAAAATGACGTTTGGATGGATTCTCTTCCTTGGTTATGCTTATGGTGTTAGTTGCCCAGTAGTGCATGAACTTATTTGAACGTTATCACTGAACATGATACAAGAATGGGACAAATGGATTTTATTGGCGAGAGTCATGACTCGGACTTGAGTGATGCTGTGATATGTATACTGTCTAAAGAAAAACCTAGATTTGGGTGAGTGCTTGTTACCTATATATATACTTGTAGCTTTGTGTTCTTATTCGCACCCCACCCAAGTTGAGCACTTAGTGCCGAACACCCCCATTTCATGGGGGAGGGTGTTTTTCCCAACACTATTCTTAGTGGCCGGTTATTAGCTCCTTTTTTGCTCCCTTTCCCAGATAGCCCAAGTATATTCGGGCAGGCTGTGATGGCCTGAGGTCCATTATTTGCCCAAGAACCTTCGGGCGGGGTAGTGTGATAGTTGGCCAGGTGGTTTCCCAAGTGTCTTCGGGATGAAGCCCAGGTGTCTTCGGGCGTGGTGGTAGTTCTTGTAGCCTAGGTGTTTGCAGGTGTGGTCACATGTGACAGTTGTGGCCCAGTTGTTTGCAGGAGGGATTTGGAAGTGGGACTACTTGTGGTTGTGGCCAAGGTGTGTGCGGGCGGGTGAGGCAGTGGGACTGCGGTGACAGAATGGCGGGATTGGATCGATGCGTAGTATGTCTCAATAACTAGTGGGAAAGTGACATGGGGTACCCAAACATCAATGTTCTCTTATTATATATATTACTTGACTTGCACTTTTTGGGGAGTGTGCCTTGGTGAGGCCTAGGTTGATAGTTTACCTTGATAGGTGTTTGGTTTACTCTTTTTCTCACGGGACATTAGTACGTTCCCCCACTTGTGCACTAGAGTCTTTGGTTTTCCCTACGGAGTGTACTTGTATACTCACCCTACGTATAAAAAACTGCTTTCAGGTTTCCAGGAGGAATTCGGGGATCACGCAGGACCATACTAGCTCAAACCTTTGGTGCAGTTACAGTTGCTGTTTTTTTCTTCTTTGGTACTTACCTTGTAGTCACCTATTGTACTTTGTGGATCATACTTTTGGAACATGCATGTGTGAATGGTTTAATTTTGTCTTTACTTTTCTTTTACCTTGGTGTTGTTGGGGTTCATCTTCTTATCTCCTGATCCTATAAAACAAAAAGGGTAATGCCTTCCATTTGTGTGTAATTTCTATACCCTTGGTGCTAGTCGCCACTCCGGGACCTATTGAAGGCGGGTTTTAGGGGTCATTATCTCTCCTTCAACTTAAAGAAGGAAGGGCTTGGAATCTGCTGACCCCTCCCTCCTTTCTGGTGAAGGCGGGTCATGAAAATACTAACTCTATATCATGTGTGGGATAGATTTTCACATTGATTTCAAATTTCCTTGAATAATAGGCTATAACGTTATAATTTTTCACTATTAAATAGCCTAATTCACTTATTTAAGCATCCTTTTAGACCACAAACAGTTTTACACTTGTCTCGAGTGTGTGTACTTTCATAGTGATAAGAATGTATTTGAGATCCTTAATGATTTCATCACATTCTTGAGTATAAAAAAAAATCCCTCCCTTCACTGTTAGCATGTTTATTGGGGTTGTGAGTCATTCTAATTTATTCACAAATTATTGGTAACACCCGAATATAATAACAATGTAATGGATTTCCATTACTAATGTTGGAATAAGCCACAAATTGATTTACATTGTCATGGAAGGGTAAAAAATACTCCATTGCATGTGATAACATGCACAAAGAAGCATACTTCCTCCTTCCAAAACTCACATTTACTGTAATTTACATATAGTTTATCCCTTCCAAAAAATCATTACCATATTACTAAAATGCTCCTCATGTTCCTCTATATAGTTAGTGCATATTAGAATATCATCGATAAAGACTTCCAAAATCATTTCGAGGTAATCTCTAAAGGCACTATTCATTAAATCCATGAATGTTTCTAGAATAGCAGTGAGTCCAAAGGGAATCACAAAGAACCCATAGTGTCAATACCTCATTAGAAAGGTAGTCATGGTAATATCTTATTTCTACACCATCAATTAATGATATCCTGATCTAAGGTCCACCATTGATAAATAACTATCCCCACTTAGCTATCAAACAAGTAATCTATCAGAGGAAGCAGATACTTGTTCATTATTGTGATTTTATTATGCTCATGATAATCAATCCAATTCCACATTTATCCATCCTACTTCTTCATCATGAATAATGGTGCACCCCATGGTGAATCACTTGGGCATATAAAACTCTAATCCATATTTTCTTGTAACTGCTTCATCATATTTTTTATCACAATGATAGACATTATATAAGTATTCTTTTATATAAGAAGAAATATTGGAAAAATTTAAATTGATAATTAAACTTCTTAGTCTGGGGAAGACTAAGAAATTCTTAAAGGAATACATCAGTGTGATCCCTCACTATGGACATGTCTTTTTGATTTATCATATACTTATTCAAACTCATTTGAATGAGATGTTCTTGATTATAAGGTTGTATTATCCATAGTAGAGACAATGGAATTAAATTAGATTCATCTTAATATTTATACTTTTAATATGTTGGATGATGCTTTAGGAATTAAAGGGTGATCTCCCTTTCCCATGAGTTGATATTGGATTTATACAATGATACTTTGTCCATTCAATATGAAATATCAAAAACTAAAAATTAGAGTACAAAAATATTTTATGGTGATATTAAATCCTAAAACATTAATTGGGTATGAGTTTTGTACTACAGAAACAATAATTTCCCCATTGGATGATCTCATAAATAAATCAACCTCTAAATTTTGAGGTGGTGTTTAAAAAGTACTAATAGACATGAATTATATGAAATAATGCATAGAACAATAATCAAATGGAAAAATATCGATTCATGAATGAATAAAAAACATAACTATCACCAGATTATTTCCCAGTTCCACTTCATTAGTATTGATATCATAATACTTTACATGTTTCCTTAGATGTTGATTTTTAATACTACTGACTACCATTATCTAAGGAAATTTGTTAGCAGTATTACCACATTCCTTGTAGTTGAAACACTTCACTATTGGACGAACCATGATATAAAACATCCATTATTATTCCACATTATGGGGATTCATAGTATCCCTTTGGGTGTTCATTCCTAGATAACCCATTATTCAACATTTGAACCATATTCTTGTTCCCTTTAGACTATTCCCATGATGATTTTTCCCACAATCATTACACATGGAATATTCAGTCTATTTTTTATCATGGGATTTCTTTTTCTGATCCACCAATATTTGAATCATTTTACCCTTTATTAATGTGGCCCAGGAGACCATTGAAAGTATCCAATACATATCAATACATTGAGGGAACAATTTAAAATATTCCCATAATAGTGGATGTCATTAATATCAAATGATTCTCATAGGCACGACATTAGTCTTCTAATGTAGATATTTTCTTCATACACTTTGATGGACTCGTCTTCCTTTTACTTAAGTATGAGGAAATATCCTTCCATATTTAGATGGATGTTTCATAGAAAATATGTATTTAAAACATTATATTTAGTTACTCCTAGTAAATGGAATCAATTTCCTCCATGTACCTTGTATTTTTGTTCAGTGTCAACCACTGATCATCTTCCCTATCAAAATGATAGACCACCATCACAACATTACCTCTTATAAATATAGGAGGATAAAGAATATATATTTAATGGATTTAATATATTTTTCCCTAAGAAGGGGACCAAAATATCTACTAATCAAGGGAGGGCCTTTCCACATGATGTATTATATGGAAACATACTCTTTCCTTAGGGTATGAGCTTCTTCCACTCGATTCAAGTTATTACTCATTGTTTGGCTAGTTGATCAAGTAGTTTCATGATATTTTGGGCACCTGTTTCAAAAATATTTTGAATATCAATAGGGAAATCAACACATTTCCTATCACATTGTTTTTTGGAACGTGTTATTCTATTTTCAAGTATTTACATTTAAAAAGAAAGTTCAATTAGGGGTATTGAAGAAAAGGTAATAAGCACTAAAGAAAATATTAAACAAATAAGTATGAGCTCTTAATGGAAAATTATATCCTAACTTATGATTACCTGGGATTCAATCTTGATAATACATGATCTGTTTCCTAACATATATTCTTTGAGTAATATTATTTGTTCCCTTAATAATTTTTTAGGAGGAAATTTTGAATTTATCAAAGCATATCTCCTGGGAGTGTTAAACCAGGTGCACAGTTGGGCCCGTAGTCGTTCACCAGGATACCCCAATTTAGGCTTGAAATCCATTGTTATAGTTGTTACACATAGGTACTTATGTTCTAGAACCACATCCAGAAGTATTATCTAGAATAATATATATATTTTCTAATAATCCACTTACCCAATACAAACTAAAATTTAGGGATATATTCTCATTTGTAGACATAAAACTTCATATTTCAATTATTAACTCAATTCCTTGTCTCCAAAAAATAATTATTTTTTCCTATAATACCATCTATAGTGACAATATCCTTTTACACATATAATTATTTGATTTTATACATAATTAAACATAAAATTATAATCCCAGGATGATAAAGAATAGTGTATTAAAATACTAGGTACATAAAATTAAAAACTAGGGACTTAATAAAACATTTATTTATTTATCATCCATTACGAGATCTTAACTTCTCTTTGTGTCCTTAAATATGAATATAATAACTTAGGGATAACATCAAAAATGTGATGATCTAAAAATCTCAGTAAAAGGATAAACATTAAAATGAACCTTAGAATATGAGTTAGAAGGAATAACATAAATATATTTAATAGCTTGAAACATGATTTAACATAAGGTATCATAACGTTTAGAACATGGGATCATAAGATAATGGAATCATAGAAATGTGGGACTAATATAAAGCAATAGAATAGCTTGAATAATGGCCCTTTGAAAATATGGTATCATGATTCAACGACCATTTCCCATACAGTAGAATGAGTCAAAGTTATCAACCAACATTGTTGTAATTTGAGCATGAGTTAAGGCTGACCACCAAAATAGTTACACAAAATGTCTCATGAAACTAAACACCACCCAATGCATTGAATAGTTTTCAAGGAACATCCATCAAAATATGTTCTTGAATATTATTTCCCCATAATGAATCATACATAAGTAATCAAACATAATCCTAAAGGTTACTCTTGGAATGAATTGGGTATCATAATCATTTAAAAATAATAATAAATGGTTTTATCGTAATATTGTCAAGGATAAAGTCGAATTAAATCACAAATGGACATTCACAATGGAATATAGTCATATGTCATGATATGTGATTTTAAACTGAAGTGAAATGAGTTTTAAAAAAACATTATAAATAAATCATTATAGTATGTTTTAAGGAAAAAATTTCACGATTCACCTAAATATAAATGGAATAATTGATTTTATAAAACCATAATTGAATGATGGTATTATTTTCATGATAAAATGAGTAATTCTAGAAAAATAGTAGTACCTTAAAAGTTATTATAGATCACAGTTGAAAATGGTTAAGAATTCAAGAAGTTCCCTAAAATCGGGCTACCTTATCGATATGAATTGAGTAGATAACATTTTAAAAACATGTATATCATAGAAAGAAGCACACATCTTCCATTAAAAACTCAAATTTACTATAATTTACATATATTTTCTCCCATCCAAAAAATCATTATTCTAGTATTAAAATTCTCGTCATGTTCCTCCATATTGTTAGTGTATATCAAAATATCATTGATAAAGACTACCAAAAACATTTGGATGTAATCTCTAAAGACACTATTCATTAAATCCATGAAAATTTATAGGATATCAGTGAGTCCAAAGGGAATCATGAAGAACCCATAGTGTCAATACCTCATTCGAAAGGTAGTCATGGTAATATCTTATTTTCTCACCATGAATTGGTGATATCCACAATGATGTTCCACCATTGATAAATAACTGGCCCCATGTAGATATCAAACAAGTCATATATCAGAGGAAGGGGATAATTGTTCTTTATTGTGTTTTTATTATTCTCAAGATAATCAATCCAACACCATGTTGATCCATTCTACATCTCCATGATGAGGAATGGCGCACCCCTTGGTAAAGCACTTGGGCATAAAAAACTCTAGTCCATATTCTCTTGTAACTACTTAATCATCTTATATATCACAATGATATCCATTATATAAGGATTATTTTATATAAGAAGATATATTAAAAGAATTTATATTGAGAATTAAACTTTATAGTATTGGGTAGACTGGGATCTTCATCAAGGAATACATCATTGTAATCCCTCATTATGGACATGTCTTTAGGCTTTATGACTTTCATTTTCACACTCATTTGAATGATATTTTCTTACTTGTAAGGTTGTATTATCCACATCAGAAAAAATAAAATAAAATTATATTCATCCTAATATTTTTACTTATAATGACTTGGATGATGCTTTGGGAATTGAAGGGTTATATACCTTTCCTAGGAGTTAATATTGGTTTTATAAAATGATACCCAGTCCATTCCCAATGTAATATCATACACTAAAAATGATTGTATAAAAATATTTTATTGTAATGTTCAATGCTAAAAAATTAATTGTTTATGAGTTTTGTACTACCGACACAATAATTTCCCCATTATATGATCTCTTAGATAAATCAATTTCTAAATTTTGAGGTGGTGTTTCAAAAGTACTAATAAACATGAATTATATGAAATAATGCAAAGAAATATATTCAAATAGTACATTATCTATTCATTAATGAATAACCAACAAACCTATCACCACATTATTTCTTAGCTCCCTGTCAGTAGTAGTGATATCATAATACATTGCATGTTTCCATTGATATTGTTTTTCAATACCCCTGATAACCCTCATCTAAGGGAATTTGTTAACAATATTCCCACATTAATTTTAGTTGAAACACCTCGCTATTGGATGGCCCTTGATATGAAACTTCATTTATACTTACGCATTAGAGCGATTCTTAGTATCCCTTTGGGTTTTTATTTCTAGATGCCCCATTATTCAAAATTTGAACCAATTTTTTGTTCTCTTTATACTGTTCCCATGATGTTTATTCCCACAATTTTGACACTTGGGATATTCAGTATATCTTTTATCCTAGGATTTATTTTCTGATCCACCCATATTAGAATAATTTTTTTCCTTTTTTCATGTATCCCAGGAGACCATTGAGAGTATCCAATACCTATCAATTCCTTGAGGGAACAATGGAAAATATTCCCATAATAGTGGATGTCTTCAATATCAAATGTTTATCATAGAATCGGCATTAGTTTGCTAATGAAGAGATTTGCTTCATACCCTTTGATTGACTCGTCTTCATTGTACTTATGTCTGAGGAAATCTCCTTCCATCTTGAGATGAATGTTTCAATGAAAATATGTATTGAAAACATTATATTTAGTTCCTCTAAATCAATGGAATCAATTTCCTCCATGTACCTTTTTTTCTGTGTCCACCACTGATCAGCTTCCCTATCAAAATGATAGACCACCATCACAACATTACCACTTATAAGCATTGGAGGATATTGAATATATATTTAATGGATTTAATATATTTTTCCCTGAGAAGGGGAAAAAATATCCACTAATCATGGGAAGGAATTTCCATATGAAGTATTATATGAAAACATACTCTTTAATTAGGGTATGATCTTCTTCCACTCGATTCATTTTATTACTCATTTTTTGAGCCATTTGATCAAGTACTTTCATGATATTTTGGGCTCTTATTACAAAAATATTTTTAATATCAGTAGGGAAATCAACACATTTCTTATCACATTTTTTGTGGAACATTTTATTCTATTTACTTTTATTAATATTGAAAAGGAATGTTCAATTAGGGGGATTGAATACATAGGTAATAAGCAGTAATGAAAACATTAAACATATAAGGAGTAACTCTTAATTGAAAATTATATACTATCTTATGATTCCCTAGAATTAAATCTTTATTACCCATGAATTTTTTCCTAACATATATTATTTGGGTACTTTTATTTGTTCCCTTAATAATGGTTTAGATGGTGCTTTTGAATTTATCTATGCATATCCCCTTGAAGTGTCAAACAAGGTGCGAAGTTAGGCTAGTTTTCGTTCACTAGGATACCACTAGTTAGGCTTGAAATCCATTTTTAGAGTTGTTACACCTAGGTACTAATGTTTTAAAACCAAATCCAAAAGCATTATCCAGAATATTATATAAATTTTATGGTAAACCACTAACCCAATACTAACTAAAATTTAGTGATGTATTATCATTTGTAGTCATGAACCTTTAGTTTTTAGTAAATAGCCCTATTCATTGTCTCAAAAAATTAACGATTTTTTCCTCCAATACCATCTATTGTGACCCTATCCTTTTACACATATAATTATATGATTATAAACATAGTTAAACAATATATTATAATCCAAGGAGGATAATGTATATTGTATTATAATACTAGGTACATAAATTTGAAAACATGGGACATAATAAAACATTTATTTATTTATCATCCATTAAGAGATTATAACTTCTCATTGAGACCATACGTATGAATATAATAACATGGGGATAACATGAAAAATGTGACAATCTAAAAATCTCGGTAAGAGGATAAACATTAAAATGAACCTTAGAACATGGGTTAGAAATCATAACATAAATATATTTATTGGCATGAAACCTGATTTAACATAGGGTATCATAACATATAGATCATGGGATAATAAGATAATGGAATCATAGAAATGTGGGACTAATATAAAACAATAAAACAACATAAATCATGTCCATTTGAATATAGTCGGTTATGATTCAATCCCCATTTCACATATAGGAGCATGAGTCAAAGGTATCAACCAACATTGTTGCAATTTGAGCATGAGTTAAGGCTGAACACCAAAAAAGTTGCACAAAAAGTCTCATGAAACTAAACACTACACAATGAATTGAAGAGTTTTCTAGGGACATCTATAAAAACACGTTCCTGAATATTCATTCCCCATAAAGAATCATACTTACATAATCAATGATAATCCTAATGGTTACTCTTGGAATGAATTAGGTATCTAAATCATGTCAAAAGAATAATTAATGTTTTTATCATAATATTGTCAAGGATATAGTCGCATTAAATCATAAATAGACTTTCATAATGAAATATAGTCATATTTCATGGTATGTGTTGTAAAAATGCAGTGAAAACTGTTTTTAAAGAACATTATAAATAAATCATTATAGTACGGTTTAGGGAACAAATGTCACGATTCTTCTAAATATAAATGGCATTATTGTTTTTATAAAATCATAATTGAATGAAGGTAGTTTTTTCACTATAAAATGAGTAATTTTAGAAAAATAATAGTACCTTAAAACTTATTATATATCACAGTTAAGAATGGTTAAGAATTCAAGAAGTTCCCCAAAATCAGGCTTACTTATCGATAGAAATTGAGTTGGGAACATTTTAAAAACATGTAAATCCTTAAAAAATAATGATGACTGGATATTGATACATGATTTAGAATCATAGACATATAATTTAGAATATTTAAATTAAAATGAATGGAAATTGAATTTTGGTTAAAAGAGAGAATGATTAACTTGAAGGAATAATGGAGTTTCTGGTAGAATCCCTTAACTTATGTCCAAAATGATTCTGCACTTGATCTAAATATCCTGAATACTAAAATTATATTCATTAATTAATAAGTACAGAACCATTTAGAAATGTTATTTTACATATTATAACTTTATTTATTTCTTTTATGTCCATATTATTGGAAAAAATAATCAATTTATTCATTTGAAAGTACTGATTTCTTATTTTTCATGATCATTTTAAAGGTATATGTAAATGTAAAATTATGTAGAATGATGATTTATGTACAAAAATTAACTTATATTTTAATAATGAAATTCTATAGTACTAAAATATGATTTTATTTTTAATTGAGGATGATTTATTAGACAAATTATTAATGATTATCATTTGGATTGACTTAATGTTTTTTCGTCACAAAAAACTCATATTGTTTTATAAATTAGTATCATGGGTAAAAAACAATTCTCTAATATTTAAATTATATATATATTTAACAATTATATTATAATTTTTAAAAAACATTAACATATTTTCATGTCTAGCATTGATGTTTGAATTGAAATATGATGGAGCGTTGCATATGAAGGTTGTAAATCGACACCTCATATATGATGTTTTCATTGTTAATGTAAAATACAAAAGATAAGAGATTTTATGAATAATTTTTCAACAAAGAAGATAAAAATTTAGTATATGTATGATAATTTATTTCTCTTCGTATTTGTATTAGGGGTGATTTGGATAGAAAATGAAAAGAATGTAACATCAAAATAATTAATAAAAAAAGCGGGTTTTACCCCTTGATTCCTCCATCTTGAGAACCTCCGCAAGGGATTGGATTTGGTATTTTTTTAAGACTAAAAGCTCGTAGATAGGGAGGAGAGGACTGGAAAGAGTATTGGGTATAACTTGGAAAATTCCCAAGGCCATATATGTGTGAGGAGAATTGTTAGTGAGAAGTTGTTTTTATAATATAGGGGGTTGGTGTTTTTTAATATTTATCATAAATTATCTTATTTTACTATTCAACGAAAATTCAAGTATTTTTGTAGAATTCCAAAAAATAATACTATCAATTTTCTGATGATTAGAATTATAAAATGAAAATAATTTTATGAATAATAAACTTCAAAATATGAGAAATTTAAATTTTAATTAAAATATTCATTTAAATGGAAAATATAGTTTTTAAAATTATAGCTAAATTTATAAAACTTTGAAAAACTAAATAGGGTCTCATAAAATTATATTATAATAATAATATATCAAAATATTATATTATAAATAAATTTCATGAAAATAATTTTAATGAAAAAATTAATCATAATATTTTAATTTAATATTTGTGATATACAAAATTTCCAAAAATTAATTAATAATTTTTAAAATAATTATTTACTTATATTTGGATATATTTATATCATATTTCCATTTATAAGATGATTTTATATTATTTACACATTTATTAGGGAGGATACTATTCAATTTTCCTTTTTTACTATTCATAAGGGTCAAATTAGTATTACAAAGGTCAAGTTAATATTTCAATATTATAGGTTCATTAACTTCTAGAAATGCTTATTTTTTAATTAATTTATAATATATAAATTTTTGTTACATTATTTATGTGATTTAATGTTATTTATAATATATGAAATAATTACGAGAAGTGAATTATCATTGATAAAACATTGGGTCATTATAGGAATAATGGTTTTTGAAGATGTCAAATCATGTAATTTGAATCTGTTTGAGCCTCCAAAGGAGAGGAAGTTGTGTTTTCAAAAGATAGAGGAGATAATAAATAATTATTATAAAAATTCAAGTAATTTTAAGGATAAAACCATGATTTTCATGAAATTGTGATTTTGAATTAAGAGTTTCATAATAGAGACAAGGTGTTGTAATACAACTCCTGGATGAATAATTTTATAAGAAAATTTTATTCCAAATGATATGGTCCTTTTATTGTGACGCATGTATTCCCTTTTTTGATTTACTAATGTTAGATCCTAGTAATGATGTACCATTTACTATCAATAGACATTAGTTTAAATTCATTAGTTAAGGTAATAAGTTACTCTAGGGGGAGGGTTTATTCTTTTTTAATGATAAATACATACGAATAAACATGTTGTTTTTCCTTTAAATATTTTGTTTTGAATATGATTGGTGGAAGCTAATAACCTTATTTTAATTAGATATTTTTATCTCTTTTTTAATAATATTTTTTCATTACAAAGTATAAATTGAGTACTAATAAAGAATATGTTCGTATTTTTCACCATGATAAATCTACATTGGCAAGCTCTTGATTTTATATATCCATTGGAATTGATGTTTTACAACCATTAATGATTAATATTATCTAAATCATGAAAATCATGATTCAATCCATTATTTTCAATAGTATTGTTCCATTTTACATAATATGAATATTACATGTATTTAAGGATAATATGTTTACATTTTTTTTAAAATTTGAAAGACGATAATTAGAGCACGATATAAGTAATGATGTGGAATAATTATAGTGGATATGAATATGGGTAATGCTTCTATTTTAAAATTGTTTTTTATTAAAATTTTGATAACTATTTCAATCTTGTAATTTTTTTAATTATGCTACATTAAACAGAAATATATGAAAAAATTGAAATTAATGAACCATTTTCATAGTGAAATTTAGTTCTTTAATATGATAGTAACTAAACATTTAGATTTTTTTTGATTTTGTACTAATGTTATTTGATTTTTTTCTTTGTTGAAATTATTTCTTCACAATTCTATGATCATGAACTCATATTCATAATAAAATATTCAGTTGAAGTTTTGGTGTATTATCCAGTAAGGAGATTATATTCATGATTTGAATTTTTATTCATTATATTTTGTTGAATAATACATCATTGACCACTCAAGTAATCATTTAAACATGATTTTAATCTACTTATTTGAAAACAATTAATGTAATAATGGAATTCAGATATTTTACCCACCTAGGAATTAAAATTGAAGAAAATGATGTTATTTAGTGTTGGGGACAAGAAATTTTAATATGATGATCTATACAAAAATGTGATGCAATTGAAAGCCATAATTGTTTTTTAAGAAAAAATTATTTTCACTCAAGCTTCAATTAAACATTATCAGTTCTATTAATTTTTTTTAAAAGTTTTAGTGTTGTGTAGGTACATTAAGGAGGTAAATTTTATTTCTCCCAATGCATTTAGTTGAGTAATTAATTTTCCAATATCCTCTAAATTTTTTTTTATTTTGGATAAAAAAATTATAATGTTTAACATTTATTATTTTTTCTTTTTAATATTTTATTAACAATCAAACCCATAATAAATGAAATTAGATGAATTTTGAAATGAAAATCAAAATCTTGGATAAATGAATATTTTTATTCTTCAATTGATCAGATGAGCTGTTTATAATCCCTTTAATTTATTAAATTTTCACACCTAAATTGTTTGTGTAATTATTGTTATGCTAATTATAATAGTCAGTTCACCAAGAGAAAAAACATTTTTTGGCACTCTTTTAAATGAATATTTAAACAATATTAATCTAAACTAAAATTTCAATGATTGATAATTTTTTAAAAATATGAATGAAATTTTAACATAAAAAAGATATAATTTCTCATGGATAATATTTTCCTTTTATTTATAAAATCTTTGGGGAATGTATTTTTAAAAACGAATTTAGTTTTGCAAACAAGTGTTTCAATCATATTATTTATTTCCTTCACTGAATTTGAATGGATTTTTTGAGAAAAAAAATCATTGTGTGTGGGAATTTGTGGTGTTGTATTTTTTTATATTTTATCTATATAATATATTTAATTTTTTTATATTTATTTTTTAAAATAATTTTCAAATTAGTTACATTAATTCAATGTTATTTTAATATTAAAATAATATGTTTGTTAAAATAATGATTTTATGATTAATTAATAATTCTTTAGTTATAATGAAAACATCGTTTAACATTGAATTTATTATTCAATTATGAAGTTATTTCTAATATATTTGTTTTATTTCATTTAATTTTATGTTCTTAAATTTCATTTCATCATTTCCATTATTTTATAATTTGATTAATTATTTTTGGATTTTTATTTAATTAATTTTCATTAGATAATTTAATAGATAATTATAATTAATTTATTACTTCTTTTAGATTTTATTATTTAATTATTATGTTAATTAATTATTATATTAATTTATTTTGCGCAATTTTTTTACTATGTTTACCCTAAATTAAGAATTTTTTAAAATTATTATTATTTTTATTAATTCATTTGACGTCGTTTATTGGTTTGTAGTAGAAGATATATATTTTTAGATGAGCCACCACCATTGAGACCGATCACCTCCATCAGATGAAAATTAACATCTCAGGTTGGGCTCTCAATCTAACCCTCAGTTTGCCCATTTGATGGATTCCATGTGTTAAACACATGGGTGGACTATTCAATTAGGTTGATATGTCATCAAGTTTGAAATTGAAGTTGATACAATTCATTAGTCTTATCCCTTGGTGGATCGAAAAAACTCTTGGTGAAAAATGTAACACCTCGGTGGAACCCTATATCCATGGTTCAACAACACCGTCATTGATTTCCGTCAGAGAAACTGTAAGAGGATTTGTTCGAAATCATTTTACCTCGGTGAAAGTCGTTGTACCTTAGCAAGACCCACAATGAGGAAATTTGAGGTGAAACCCTTAGAGAAACTATTGTCCAATTATGAGCATAATTTCTGTGCATCTTGTTGAATCCTGATTGTGAAATTATTGGAGAACCTAGAGGTGAAACGCTCAGCCAAACCCTCTTTGACTCGCTCAGATAACCTGTTAGATGGTTCGTTCGACATCGTTTTGATTCATCTTTTTGAAACCTAATAGTGAAACGATCTGCAAAAATGGCGGGGAAACCCTCAACCAACCCCTCTTCGACTCTCTTAGACATCCATTTGCTGAAGGTGTCGGTGATGTTATTGGTGATAATTTTCGCATTTTCGACCGACGATGACATATGATTTTAGGTGTTTTATATAATTTTTATTTGACTTCATCATTGTTCATTGTGTAAGTCACAAGGATACTATCATTTGTGTTTGTTGTTTCTAAATATTTTTATCTTCTTGATAATGTTATTAGATGTTATTTTTCTTTCTAAATAGTACAAAATCTGTTAATGATTGTTTGTATATTTTCATCATCACTTTGTACTTCGATTTTGTACTATTAGTTATTTTCATTTATGTTTTTTACTAAATGTGTATATTATTCCCCAGGAATATCAAGTTATAATTATAAATTTCAATTTACATTTTGTATTTGAATTTCAAAAATGCATTCCATTTTTCTATTTCAATTTATATTTCATGTACTTTATTGATTTTTAATTCCAAAATGATTGAAATTTGATATTTCATATTGAAATTGGTAGTACCAATTATTGGTTTAATAGTTTTTTAAAATTATTTTTTCATTCTCCACAATAGAATACCAATGTATATGTCTTATGAGTAACTAGGATACAAACATTTATGGTTGTTTTTTGTAAATATTTTTGTTGTAATGATATATTTATTAGGGATTGATTTCCATTATGATTATTATCCCAACTATTAGTATTTTTTTAACATTTTCAATGAACAATTGTAGTTAAAATTTGTATTTTAAGTTGTATTCCTAAATTTTTTACAAATTGTGTGTAGATTATATCAAGAGTCACCAGTTGGAATTTTAATTTTCAATTTATAGTTGGTATATTCAATGTAAAATTACATTCCATTATTCGCTGACAATTTATATTTTATCAACTAGATTGATTTCTAATTCAATATTGATTCAAATTTGAAATTTCATAGAATAATTTGTTGTTACAATTATTGGTTTAATAGGTTTTGATAATTTTTTTTCATTCTAAACTGTGTATTCCCAATAAATATTTCATATGGATAACTGGGAATTTTCATTCACTAATATTTTCTGGTGTCAATTTCTAATGCAGATTCAGTGCTAAATTCTCAATGGAAATTCCCAGAAAAAATTCCCAATTGAAATTACCATTGTAAGTTCCCATTGAAAAAACCCGTTGTAAATTCCTAGTTTTAATATCCCGTGTAATATCCCATGCTTCTATGGTACATTCTCCTTTGAATAATTTAGTAGCTTGCATTGTACGCAACATGGAGTTTTACCCCACCACGACCTATCAAAGTAGTCGTTATGAATAGAAATTCCCACTTTTGGATATTTTATAAATTTTATTTTTCAAAATGATCTCCATATATGGATTTGGAATATCTAAAATAGCTTATGGTTATTTTTTTGTATTTTTCTAAAAACATACAATTTTTTATGAATACTGAAAAACACTACATTATTGTTTAAAACCGACTTTTTATTTAAATAAATAGTTATTTTTTTTAATTTATTTTAGGTCAAAATATATATACATAATACATAAATATGTCCAATGAAATTAATTGGAGTCATTTTAGAATATTTTTAGTTATATAAAATTTTATTGAACTTTTTACCATCTTTTTCCCACCTTCAAGGAAAATTTGAAAATTCGCATAAAACCTAATTCTAAAACCTATATGAGTTCATATTAAAAAATATAATAGAAATGATTAATATCAGTATATACAATATGGTTTCAGTAAGATGAAATTTTTATTTGGTGAATAGTTACTTTTGACATTTATTTACAACGGCTAAAAGTAAATAGGCTAATTAAGGGTAAAAATGATATTATAATTACCATAACACATATAATAATTATATTGGATAAGTATAATAAAACCATAATAGACCTTATGAAATAAATATTTCCTCCTTTAGCCTTCTTTTATTTGATTATGTATTTGATTATTATTTTATTTAAAGAAGTGTTAAAAGGTTTAAATTCAATATTTAATAATGAAAATATTTTTAATAGAGGGTTACACATAATTAAAATCTGACTATAAAGATTGATTATAAATCTAAATTAATTTAATACATAATGTAATTTTATTTATAAATTTTTTACATTAAATACTTTAATTTATTTATTACAAAATGATGATTCAGTAATAACATTATTAAATAAATATTAAAATATTTGACATTATAAATATCCAAATAAATGTAATTTGAAAATTTTGATGAATTAAACTAATTTTCCAGGTTAATATTTCATGTTAGGGTTTATTAGAATTTTTTGTTGAAGTTATCTTGTTGTTATGATTTTCCGAAAAACTAAATACTAAATAGTGTCCAAATAGAAATAATTGAGTTTTTAAAACAAATATTAAATTATTAATTTAAATAATATTCCTAAAAATCTCAGATGATACGATATGAAATATATAAGGTTATATATATTAATATGAAACTACTTTGTGTTCTTTTGTCTGGTTATAGTATGTTTATTAGAAATATAATACAAAAATAAAAAGAGACATGGTAAATGTAAAACTATTTAAATAAGAGTTAAATCTAAAAAATAAGGTTAATATGGAGACCTAAACCTATATAAAACCTAATGGTTTAGATTTTTTAGACCCATCCCCACCTTATAAATGATATAAATCATTTTTGAGCAAATAGAAACCTAAAATTATTTTCTTATAAAATCATACTTCAAGCTTTTCTAAAAGCGACCCTCTTCTCTCTTATAAAATGGTACACCCCCTTCTCATTTTTTTACACCTCCAAAGCCATTCGGCTCTGCCAACCCTACCCAAGTATCACCGAAAATTTCCTCCCTTCAACATAGAGGCCATAGTTTGGTCAAAAATCCAAAAAAGGGTCCATTTTTATCAATTAAAATTGGAAAAACATAAGAAGATGTAAATATTTCATCAACTCATTCCAGTTCTTTTCTTCTTCCACACACTATTTCATTGTGGTTACCATTATAAAATAATAAATCTAGTATCTTATATATACATTGATGTTATTATAAAAATTTTACAACCAAATTCATTTTTATAACCATCATATGAATGACAAAGTCACCATACATGTGTACATACGACTTACCGTTACCACGTCGTGGTGTAGTTTGTTATTCACAATCTTCATTATTTGGATGGATATAATAGTGGGTATAACTGATTTAAATAATAAATATATCATGTTAATGATTCAAAATATATTATATAACATCCAGTTACAAATTATTTCACCACCAATGTAATGATATTGTCGCTCGTGTGTACGTACGGATTACCGTTTCCATGAACGTGATGAGATTCATTCCCCGTCATAATAATTCCAAAATAATTTTCATTTTATGATTAAAAAAAATGTTTATGAAAATAGTATCATTCTCTATATTAATCAAATTCATCATATCCTTAAAAAATGGATTATGTTATAAATCATATAAAGGAAAACGAATCAGTTTACACCCAAAATAATGATACTACTGGAATATTATCAACAATAAAATATTAGAGGATCATATATGATATCATATTTCGTTATATAGTTTTTTTATAATTTAATAACAAAGATATAACTATTATACAAGAGCATAACGTACACTCAACAATAAAATGTACAAGGTAAGGGTTAATTCCCCAATCTCTTCATCATCTGACGTTGTTTATACATGATTATCTATTAGGACCACATTATCATCGACATTCGTGTTTCATAAAAATATATTTCATGAAATTTTTACTGTTTCCTATAATATTAGATAAAGTGATTTATATTCTTTTTTAACATTATATAAAATGTTTATAATGGAATCCATATGTCATTTTCGAAACACGGTCCTATATGACCTTTTTGACAAAATTAAGGAATTTTTTTCTACTTATACAGCGGATACAACTATTTTCTGTCTTTATAACACTTTCAAAGCATCCTATAATTTATGATAAGACAATTTTCAAAATAATAGTTACATGTCTTCTAAATGATGTTAAAATACAATGAGATATTTCTGTCAAAATATTTTGATTTTATCTATGTCAACATACTTTGATGAATTTTAAACTTGTTTGAAGTTGATTTATTATGATATAAATCATCCATATATTATTTAAGATTTTGTGATATATTTGACTATGGATGTTTTATTTATATACCATTCATGGTTTATGGATAATGTATTGGAATTTCATATGATAGTTTTAATACGAATTTTTTATGTTATGTTTAAACCATTTCATATGAGGAAAGAATATGACTTATTAAGTGATGGGTGGAGCCCACTATATTGTAATCCTTAATGAGCATTTGAGAACACCCCTTTGTATGTTTTTTTCCTAGGACGTGAAGTAGTATTTTATGGCGGAACTACTGGGATAATATTAGGATATAAGGGTATTCAAAAGGGGATAAAATGTTGTTGATGTTTTCTTTCTTGATGTAAAGTAAAACATATGAATGTATCTAGTACTTCCAAGGATACTAAACTGACTGGTCTTTCGGGACCTGATTTCTTATATCATTCTAATGATATGTAATAATGTAACAAATCTGGGTAACATGGGTTAAAAAATTATAGTTTTTATTAGAGGATGTTTAGTACAAACCATGGAAAATAGATTTTGAATGTATCTGATTATAGAACACTACCCTAAGATAGACATTGAGGATTAGTATAGAAGAAATTTCTTGATTTTTTTTACTGTATAGATTTTGTGATTTTTCTAACCAATAAAACCCTATATGGATACGAGATGGTAGAGGCGGATCTAACACAGATGTACCTAGGGTTACAACCTGAAAACACCACTTTGAGCAAGACTCGAACGGGAACTGGTGCACATAAATGGGCCTTGTTGAACTCTCGCTTATGACACTCCTGAGAGATATGATTAGGATAATTATCATTATAATTACAAACCATTATTAAGGGTTTATTATTATATAATTTCTCAAAGAAATCATTTTTATGATTATGGATTATATCCATAAAATGTTCAATATTTGTTAACTATTTTACATGTTCTGAATTATTTACTGCGATTCATAATATAATCTAGTGGACTCCATTGTTTAGAAATTGTTCCTAGTGGAAGGAATGGAAACTATATCTACCAACACAATCCATATTGGGATGGACCTCTTTCTCATGATAATTATAATGGAGATGGTGATGCAACTGGTGTTGATCAGCTTATCACCATTCTGGGAAAACTTACTCATGTTATGAATAATAACCTTACTCGTATGGAGCACCCTGATCTACAACATGGTGGATCAATGTTAGACTTCTTCATGAGGAAACAACCACCAACATTCAATGGGAGTACCAATCCATTAGTATTTGAGTAATGGATAAATTTTTTAGAGAAAATATTTCATGCATTTGGGAGTAGAGAAAGGGAAAAAGATGTCATGGCAGTTTATCAACTCACAATAGATGCAGAACAATGGTAGTCATTAATCCAAAACACAAAAGAAAATGAAGATGAATAAAACATTAAATGGAGGGAGTTTAATGTGATTTTTAATGAGAAATACTTTCATCATGACCATCAATAAGATATGAGAAACAATTTCTGAGTCAGAGGCAAAATGAGGTTAATAATTTTGCAAAGTATTAGGATAAAATTACCAGGATAAAAATACATGAGACAGATTATATACGTAACCTAATGTGTAATATTGAATGATTCATTAACGGGTTAAAACCATTTCTCTGTTGAGCATTAGTCTCTCAATCCTTATCATCATAAAAAAATGTTGTCTAATGTGCTATCAAGAATGAAAAGGAATTCTCTATGTCATATGACTTAAATGAAAATAAATAGAAAAAGAGATCTTATGAATAGTATGAAAATAGAAATAAGGTGAATAAGAGAAAAGTTTAAGATCCATATGGCAGTAAATGTTTGAATAAACACCATGGTACTTCCCTGAATGGAATGGGAGTCTTTTACAAGTGTGGTGAAAGAGGCCACCAAGCTCGTGATTGCAACGGGAAGATAGTGGATATCAATTTTGAATGCTACAATTTTATAGAAAAAGGTAAGTATGCAAATGAATGTATTAATCACAAAAGGAACTTACCTCAAAAAAGGTTAAGGGAGAAAGGCCGATCTTATTCCATCACTATTGAGGAGGTTGAATCTCTGAAAGACATGGTGGTTGGTTATTTAAGGGTTTCCTCAAGTTTATATAGTGATTTATTTAATTCTAGATCATCACATTGTTTAATATCTTCCCAGTTTTCAAAGAAAATTAAATATTTTTAAATTGACTTAACAAGGTAGTAGTCTGACCTAACTTTCAAGGGAGGTGTCATCAAAACAAGGTTTGGATAATCTGTTTCTATTAGGGCATATAAATGTTCTTTATCTGCAGATATCATCATCATACCCATGATTGAATTTGATATAACCATCCGAATGGATTGGCTTTTGGACCATGATGCAAATATTTATTATAAGGAGAAGGATGTTACAATTATTGATGATGATAAAGTGTGCCTTATCCTTAGAGAAAAAATGTCACCACCAGATTCTCATGTAGATCCACCCCCAATAGCTCTACTAAATCCAATAATTGGGGATGAAGAGAATTAAATAACCATGGTTGAAGAAAAGAATGGTCAAATAGAGGATGTACCTATTGTGAATGAATATGTTGATTTCTTTCCATAGTATTTACCTAGAAATCCTCTAGAATATGAAATTTAGTTTTCCATTGATTTAATTTCTTAGTTCAAGGCCCATATCGAAGACCCCATATTGAACGGATACTGAGAAATTAGAGGAAATAAAGAAACAACTACACTAATTTATTAATAAGGGATTTATTCTCCCTAGTTTTTCACCATGGGGAGCCCATATACTTTTTGTTATGAAGGAATATGGATCTATGAGGTTGTGCATTGAATATTGGGAGATCAATGCTATAAAAATAAAGAACAATAATATCCTACCTCACATTGATGATTTATTATACCTACTAACTAGAGCTCAATATTTTTCAAATATTTACTTTCGATCGGGATATCATTAGTGGTGTGTGAAGAAGGAATACATTCCAAAAATATCATTTCAAACCAGGTACTAGTATTACAACTTTATAGTGATGCCTTTTGGATTGACTAATACACCCTCTATCATCATGGATCTAATGAATAGAGTTGACAAGGAATATCATGATGACTTTTTAGTGGTATATTTCGATAATATTTTGGTATAATTAAAAATCTTTGAAGATCATGAAAATCACTTGCGCACTTTTATGAAATCCCTCAGATGAAATGAATTATATACTAAGATTAGCAAGTGTGAATTCTGGATTCAATAGATTTCCTTTCATGAACACACTTTCTCTAAGGATGGAATCTCTATTGATCTTTCAAAGACCAAGGAAATCCATGAATTGTCAACATCGATGAGAATAACTGAGGTACATAGTCTTACTGGTTTAGAAGGTTATTATCGACGTTTCGTCTATATTTTTTTCTTGGTTGGATAACCCATTAACCAATATCACACGTAAAGGGGTTAAATTTGTTTGGACAAAAGAGTCTAAATAATGTTTGGAAGAACTGGAGAGATGAATAATTAATGCTTCTATCATGAATCTACAATAAGGGAATGATGGTTTTGTTATTTATAACGATTCTTCAATGAAAATGCATGTTCGTGACCTTATGACAAATGTTAGAGTTAGTGGTTATGCATCAAAGAAGCTAAAAATTCATGAACACAACAATCCCACTCATGATCTTGAGTCAGTAGCTGTAATCGTTGCTCTGAAAATAATGAGACACTATCTCTATGGTGAAACAATATGAGATTAATACCAATCACAAGTGTTTAAAGTATATTTTCTCACAAAAAAACTCAACATGAGTCAATTCTGATGGCTTGAACTACTCAAGGATTATGATTTCTCTATACAGTACCACCCGGGGAAGGGAAATAATGTGGCATATGCTTTGAGAAGAAATGATCGTGGAGTTTTGACCAAGATGATAGTTGAAAAAGATCATATACACATGGATCTTGTAAATATGGATATGAGAATAACCGTGCATGGTGAATCATCAATGATTTTTTAAATGGTTTCCAATCCACATTGACTTGAAAGGATAAAATGTTCTCATACTGATGATGAGTAATTTCAAATGAAAATTAAGTCTATGAATGATGGGAGATTGATTAACTTTTATATGTAGATGGAATTTGGAAATTTGGGAAGAGACATTGGGTTCTCAAAATACCAGATCTAAATAGGGAATTTTTGGATGATTCTCATAGCTCCAATATCTCTATACATGCTGTTAGCACAAAGATGCATAGATATTTGAATGAAATTTTTTTGTGGGAAAACATGATGAGAGAGATTGATGATTTTGTGTCGAGATGTATGGATTTCCAAAAAAGTGAGAGTTGCAAGAAAACATCCTAGAGGAGTCATTCAACCTCTTATCATTTTTGAGAGGATATGGGATGATATTACGATGGAATTTGTTATGGATATACCAAAGACTCATATAAGAAATTATGCAATATGGGTCATTGTTTATCGTCTTACCAGGTCATAATATTTTTTTTCTATAAGAGAATATTTACCAGCTGAACGTTTAGCAAGACTATGTTTTATTGACGTTTTACGACTTCATGGAGTACCCCTATCATTCTTTTATGATAATGATCCTCAATTTACATCATGATACTCGAAATTCTGTTAAAAATCCATGGATAATGAACTTCATTTTAGTGCTACCTACAACGCTCAAACTGATGGACAATTAGAACATACCATTCAAACCATAGAAGACACGCTGAGTGCTTTCTCACATGACTTTCAAGGATTGTGGGATCAATATTTTCCTCTAGTATAATTTTTTATAACAATATATTTCATTCAATTATTCATATAGCAAAATATAATGTGTTATATAGAAAAGAGATGTCTCACACCAACTTGTTGGGATGGTGTTGGTTAAGGAAAACTCGTAGGCCTAGAAAATGTTGAGAAAATAATAGAAAATGTGAAGGTAATACAAACCCACATCAAATAGCCCAATGAATCCCAATGTAGGTAGAAAATATATGCCAAAAACTGAAGGAAGTATTTCTAATTTCAAGAATAAGACCATGTTTTCTTGAAGATATCTCTATGGAAGGGTGTTATACATTTCTTAAAGAAGGGTAAATTGAGTCTCAGGTATGTCAGACCTTTCGAAATTATATAATTAAATGGATTTATATATTTTCATTTTTAAATTCCTCCTAGTCTCTCCAAAGATCATGATGTGTTCCACATATCACTATTGAGAAAATACATGCCTGACCCAAAGCATGCACTCGCCTATGAGGAAATTGAACATGAACCTGATCTGTCTTATTTTGAAGAGCCTGTCAAAATTATTGATACCAGATAACATGTGTTGAGAAACCAAATGACTCGGCTGGTAAGAGTTCTATAGAGAAACCATAAGTTGGATGAGGCAACGTGGGAACCCATGGAACTGATGATGAAGAACAAACTGAATGTTTTTATGCAATAATATTCTAGAAATTTGAGGAAAAAATTATTTTTAGGATGGGAGAATGTAACACCCTAAGATTCCAAGGTATGTTTCCCATGGAATAATATAGAATCTTGCGTTGTACACAACGTAGAGTTTTAACACCCCACGAATAATCAATGTAGCCTTTATTAATTGTAATACCCACTTTTAGAAGTTTTATAAATTCTATTTTTTAAATGGACATCATTTTTGGATTTGTAATATCAAAAATAACATATGGTGAATTTGTGGTATTTTTTTTTTGAAAACTTTCAAATTTTTATAAATAATAAAAAACAACGAATTATTATTTACATCTGAATTTTTAGTTAAATAAATAGTTATTTAATTTTAATTTATTTTATATAAAAATTGATAAATAATATCTATATATGTTCAATGTAATTCATTAGATTAATTTTACAATATATATATATATATATATATATATATATTTGTAGATATTTTTATCGTCTTTTACGCACCTTTTAGGTGCATTTGAAAATTTGCTAAAAACATAATTTTACCACTTCTGTGAGTAGAATTTCAAAAATACAAGAGACAAGAATAATATCATGAAGTAAATTTTTTTTCAATATGTTCAATATAATTTTTTGTAAATAGTAACTTTTGACTTTTATTTACCAGTCAAAAGTAAATAGGGTAATTAAGTGTAAAAATGATATTATAATTACCCAAACACATTTTTAGTTTTACTAGATAAATGAAATTAGACCAAAATCAACCACAGGAATAAAATATGACCCCCTTTGATCCCCCTGTATTAAATTAGGACATTTATTATTATTTTAGTTAAAGAATAGTTGAAAGTGTTAAATTCAATGTATAATAACTAAACAATTTTTAATATTGGATTATACATAGGATAAAATCAACAATAAATATTTATTAAGAACATAAATATATTACCTACATAATATTATTTTATTTATAATTTTTAGAAATTAAATAGTTTAATTTATTTATGACACGATGATGATGCATTAATTACCATATTAATGGAATATTAAAATATTTGATATTATAAAAATTAAAAAAATGTAATTTTATACATTTGATGAATTACACTAATTATAATTGTTAATATTACATATTCATGTTAATTAAATATAATTTTTCGAACTAATCATGTTGTTATGATTTTCACAAAATCCATATACTAAATAGTGTTAAAATTGACAGAATTGAGTTTTTTAAAAAATTCTATATTACTAATAGATATAATATTCCTAAAAATATATGGATTGGAAAAAATACTTAGATAAGGTTATATATATTAATAATGAACATAATGGGGTTTGTTTTTTCTATTATAGTATGTTTTTTAACCATATAATGTAAAAATAAAAAGAGACATAGTAAATGTGAAACTATTTAACTAATAGTTATATCTAAACGATATGGTTAATATAGTGACCTAAACCTTTATAAAACATTTTTGATGTGATTTTTTCTACCAATATCCACCTTAAACTAGAAATAAATCATTTTGGAGACATTAGAAACCAAAAATGATTTTATTATAAATTAATATTTCATGATTTTCCTAAAGTGACCATCACCACTCTTATAAATGGGAACTTTCCTTTCTCTTAATTTCACACCTCCAAAGCAATTTGGCTCTACAAACCCTACCCAAATATCCTCCCAACATTCCTACCTTCATCCAAGAGTCCTTCCTTTGGCCATAAATCCATCCTACGTATCCCTTTAGATCAAATCAAAAGGAAGATCTCAAAGAAGAGGATAACATTTCATCACCGCTTTCTATTTCTTTTGTTTTTAAACTTTCTGTTTCTTTGTTTTTCCCATTCTAAAATAATAGCTCCAGTATATTCTATATACTTTGATGTTAATTTAAAAATGGTACAACTATATTCATTTTACTGTCCATCATATGAATGGCAATTTCACCATACGTGCGCACATACGACTTGCCGTCTCCACATCGTGTTGTAGTTGGTTATTCAAACACTTCATTATTTGTAAGGGTGTTATAATGAGTATAAATTATTTAATAATAAATATAACTTGTTACTTAATCATTATATATGATATAACATCCAATTACATATGATTTCACCATCAATATAATGATATTGTTGCTCGTTTTTACGTACGAATTACCGTCTCCACGAACGGGATGTGATTCATTCCATATAGTAAGCATTCAAGAATAATTTTCATTTTATGTTTAAAAATAATGTTTATGATCATAATATAATTCTTCATATGATTAACATAAATCATATCCATAACTATCATGGCTTACGTAACCATGCAAATAAAGGAAAATGAATCTATTAAAATCCAAAATGATGATACTACTGAAATATTATTAACAAAGAAATATTAGAGGATAAAATATGATATATTATTTTTGTATATAGTCCAAGTATAATTTAGTAACAATAATTAATCTATTATTTAGGCAGTTAACCGACCCTCAACCTTGGAATAGTATAAGGTAAGGTTTAATTCCACTATCTCATCATTATCTGACGTTTTTTATAAGTGTGTATCTACAAGGACATCTTTATCACCCACATCCATGTTTGTTAAAAATATATTTCAAAACATTTTTACAATTTCATATAATCTGTAATAAATTCATATATAAACTTGTTTTAATATTTATTAAATCATTACAATGAAATATGTCTGCCATTTTCCAAAAAAGGTCCTTTTGACTATTTCGACAATATTAAGGAAGGAATGTTATTTAAACTTATACGGAAGGTACAACTATTTTCCACCATTATAACACCTTCGATGTTTCCCATTCAATATTATAAGAATATTTTAAATATATAAGCTCTATTTTATAATTACATGACTTATAAATGATTTCAAAATAGAAAGATTCATTTCTCTCAAAAGGCCTTGATTTCATCTATTTCAACATCCTTCGATGGATTTTAAACTTGTTGGAAGTTGATTTATTATGATAAAAATATTCAATATTATATTGAAGGTTTTGTGATATATTTGATTATTGATGTGTTATTTTTATAACATTCATGGTGTATAGATAAAGTATTTACATTTTATATGCTAGTTTTAATTCAAATTATTATGTTATGTTTTATCATTTTAGACGAGGAATGCATTAGATGTAATAAGTGATGGGTGGATCCCGCTATATCTCGTAGATGAATCAGTAGGTCTCATGAGACAAACTAGTGTCTTAGAAGAAGGATTTGACCAAATATTATTTTTATTCATGGTACAAGGCCTTGACTAAGCGGTTATGAAGTCTGGCAGAATGAAATCCATCATTATGAAACATGCTATTAATATTGCATGTGATTATTCGACTTGTAGAATTTTCATGTGGATAAGAAAATAGAGATATGTTATTTTATCTTTTCCATATAATATTGATGTTTATGTTTAAAAAGATTTTGTTTTCGTCTTATTCCATGCCATAAATATTTATAATTATTTATAAATGATTTCGCTATACTGTTATCCTTACTGAGTATCTGGGGTCACCCCTTTGTATGTTTCATTTTTTCTAGGATGTGAAGACATATTTTATGGATGATCAACATGGATAGGCCAAGGAAATAAGTGTTCACAAAAGGGAAAAAAAATTTGTTGATGTTTTTATTTCATAATGTAATGTTAAACTTATGATTGTATCTAGTACTTCCAAGGATATTAAATTGATCGGTCATTCGAGACCTGATTCCCTGTATAATGACAATGTTATGAAATAATGCACAAAAATTGGGTAACTGGGGTTGGGTTGTTACACCCAATTGTAATTCCTAGTGGTAATTCCCTTGTATTGACTGATTTGTTTCCGGTGACAATTTATAGTGCTCTTTTAGTGGTAAATTCCCAATGGTAATTCCCCTTGGGAATTCCCATTGAAATTCCCATTTTTAATAAACATTTGATGTTACATGTGGAAATTTCCAGTTATCTTAGTGGTATTTACCAGGGGTAATTTATTCATAGTTTACAAAGACTAAACAATTTTTGGAACATTGTTTAATTTTACTCTGTGAATTGCCTCTATTGCCATTTGGATTTCCACTGGAAATTCCGACTGGGGATTTCAATCATTGAATTGTTTTACCTACTGGGAAGTCACTTAAAAACTCATTTACAATTTATAATTTATGAAAAAAATATTTCTTCCATCACTTGTTTTTTTGATGCAAGAATTTCTAGTGCACATTTGGCATTGAATTTCCACTATAATTTTCCTCCATGATTTGCTCAGTAGAAATTCCCAATGGACATCCCCAGTCCGACTGGATCTAGGAATTCTGTAATGTAGTGTAAATTAAATTTGGATATTATTTATAACATCTAACTATAATACCATTTTTAATATGTACATCATGATTTCGTATTATTGGGCTTTGATAATTATTTTGTAATTTCACATTGGAAATTCCCAATTGAAATATCCACTGGAAATTCTTAGTGGAAATTCCATGTTGAATTCAATGATATTTTCAAATTGAAAGACCTTAATCAAATTGAGTTGAAATTTTTCATTATCTTGTCCTACTATTGTCCACAATATTTAAACTGGAAATTCCAAGATAAAATTCCATGTGAAAATTCTCAGTGGAAATTACCACTACATATTCAATATGGAATCCACAAATCCATTGATAGAATGAGTTGAAAATGTACACATTATTTTCCTACTTTTATAATGTGTATTTCAATTGGAATTTATCACCTAAAATTCTCAATGGAAATTCACACCACAAATTCTCATTGTAAATTCACTTCAGAAATTCTCACTGGAAATTGACACCGCAATTTCACATTATAAATTATCACTAAAAATTCCATATTGAATTAATTATTAATTCAAAACTTCAAACCATAATTATAATTATTTTAACTTTTACATCATCTTGTCTTATTTTTAGCATCGATATTTCCACTAGAATTTTTTACTGGAAATTCATAGTTGGCCATTCCACTAGGAATTGGCAGTTGAAATTCCCATAATAAATCAACAGTGATAGTTTCTTCTAAAAATTACTTATGTAATTAACTTAAAATTTCCAACTTAAAATGACAAATAGAAAGATTTGATATTGTACAATGTCTTTTCCTACTGCTACCATGGGTATTTCCACATTAATTTGTTTCTACAAATTTCTACTTGAAATTCACACAAGATATTTCCACTAGAAATTCCCTTTAGAAATTACCCCTTGAATTATGAATTGCTAATTCACACTCTAAATTCCATGTTAAATTCATTTCTAATTTCCAAATACAGATTCATTTATAGAATTAGTTTAAATTTCACACCTTGTATTGGTTATGTCGTCACTTCTTTTCCATATGTTAATATTGACATTGAAAAAATATGTTTTTGTGGATTCTGATTTTTTTATTGTAGAAGAAGAATATATATCATCTATGGCCCAATAAAAATCATCAATGAATTGGATATGGAAAAAAATTTCATGATATTAGGCCTAATCTCACTTAGAATCACATTTCATTTATTTAGAGGATGTCATTTTGAAAATTATTTAAAGTCATTTTTTATAATAGAGTGCCCCTTGATGATTTTAGAAAAATAGAAGGGTCTGTTTTATTATTAATAAAGAGGTACAATGTTTAATAAAAAAAAGGTTTAATATGGGTGGTAGTATGATGGAATTTACATTTGATGACATCTGTGATATATTTTCCATTGAAGATATTGAGTTTCATTTATTAGCTTCATACAAGTTAGAACCAAATAACTCATCCCTTTTGGGAAGTAGGCATGTGAATATGGGACGACAATTAACACAGGGTGTTTTATAGAGATCTATTATTGACACTACTAAAGCACTATATGAACATTATTTCTCTGATGTTGCATGTATTCATTTCTTGTTGCATGCACATCATTGTTTCCCCCACATTTGGTTAGTATGTCAGGTGAAATTTTGTTACATGTTTTAATGATATCTAGAAAGTGGAGTGGTTTTCTTTGGATACAATTATTCCGGACCAGCTTATCATGTCAGTGAAAAGAAATCACTCATTCTCATTAAAATATGTTGGCTATGTTGTTAGTATATTGGTAATGTATTTGACTTTATTTTTCCGATTAATTTTTCCATGACGGTTTAGTATTTTTTTACATTATTAAATATTAAATTATTGTTTTGATGAGATGTCTAGGAATGTTTCCCCCAAATGATATGTTTCTTCTTTATTTTTTTGGTGGAGTTTTCAAAGCGTAGACGCCATTGTACAAGAATCTACCGTGTTACTATTAAATGAATATGTTATTAAACAATCTATTACATTGAGAATACATTATAAAATATATAACAATGTTTTTACTATGAAATCCAGACTCCAAAAAAGTCATGGAAAATCCCCAGGCTGCATTCAAGGCCTTTTGATGTTACAGTACTTAGTCTGCATATAGTCTATGAAAAAAATTTCATTTTAGTCTGAGGAAAAACCTGACAGTTGTTTTATTGGGGGAGTCCTTAGGCAGCTCCATGGAGAATTTGAAATGTCATAAGTGGGTCATGATACTAGAGACCCAAATAAAGCTGCATAATATACAGATACTACTTTTGAAAGAAAATTGGATGGTGAAAAAAGAGGTTAAAATAGTTTTCAATGAGGAGAAATAATACGTTTTAAGGGCTATTGGGTGTGGAGATATTGAACTAGATTGGTTTACAACTTCATCTGTTGTAAAAGAGGATAGTAGAAAAGAGATTTATGATTCTAAGAGGATGGATGAAACTATTTTTGAGGAATGTGAGGAGGATAATATAAATTAATAATTGGTATATGAAGACCCAAAAGATGTTAACTAGTCTATTGTAGTCTCTTCTACATCTATGATGTAAAAATCATTGATTAGAGGTGTCATGAGTAGGAGGATGAAACTAAATTGTTAGCCTCCCTATATATCCTTAGCTGATTGTGATGAAGTGGATGACAATTTTTGGTAAGTTATCCCAATTAATTCTTAAGTGGGTTTTGAGACATAATATCGTGATATGAAATTTTAAAAGACTGATGTATATGTTGGTTGATGTGGATGTTGAAAAATAATGAAATTGAATTTTTTCTGTACTTTATTTACAAATATTTTACACTATACTGAAATTTAAAATGACCTTGCATGAAAATAGTGTGGGTTATGGAAATCTAGTAAAAAATCACAGCAGATCAATATGAAAAACATTATTGATTTGTTAATGAATTGGTGAAATTATATTATGGTATATTTTGGATTAGATTCATTAATCAGTGATGATTTCTCTTTTATAATGTTGATTTTTTCGAAATAGGTCATTGATGCAGATATAATGATCATTCAAAAAATATGTCGGCTTCAAAGTATGGATGGAATTGCCTATGTGGAATGATGTTCGTTCATGCTGAGAACCATTACAGTAAGATTGTACATCATTTTTCATTCAATGAAGATCATATGTTTTTCAGTGTTCATGTTTAAAACATGAATAATGTTAATGTTCATTACATTCTTACACTTCCTTTTATCATTGGCATATAATGATTTCTGTATTCCAAAAAATGTAAAACTAATGAACACCATTCAGAAGACACAAATTGTGGCCAGTATTAGGAGATCCACATTTTTATTATTCTTGGTATACTCTGATAATATTTATTGTACGTTATTAGTCATTTATTTGAAAAAAGGTTGTTTCGATATTATAACTCAATGCATCCCATTCGACTCAGAATATCATGATGCACTGAATGTGGTGTATTATTATATAATGTACAATATAATTTCTAATACATTTGAAGATGGATTTATTACTGATTTTTTAAATAAATCATATATATAGGGTGTTTTCAGCATTGTTCATGTTAAGAAGTTCATGTCACGTAAACAGGGCATGGAAATTGAGACGATGCTGCAATAGTGAGATGGGACACTAGATTGTGGTTTCAAAATCTATTATCTCATATAATGATTGTCTATAGGAGATGAAGTCCCAGAATGGTTGATGGAAAGAGAACATGCTGAGTGGCGTTTTTTATGGCGCATTACTTCTTAAATGATCCTGGGAGGATGACAATAGAGATTGATACATGGAGTCAGATGTATTTGGTTGATGTTAGATGAAATGATCATTATTAATTTAATTTATTATTGTAACATAAACATGGTTGTCCAATAACAAACATAACTACTTTGACATTGGGTGATGTTGCTGGAAAGTGATTGGTGGGTGGAAAGGTGTAATTTCTTTTTAGGATGATTAAACATTGGTATTATGATATGTGTACCTCTGTTCTTTATATTTTTTGAATGCATTGTTTTATTAGAATGACTTGGAAACATGTTCTACATAGAAATATTAATAGAGAATTCTCATTGAAACATTCCATTGGAATTCAAGATGTAAACTGGTTATTGAAATTTTTTAGTTTGGTTTTAATCACCTTTTTTAGTGTTACATTGTGTGAAAATGGTAATTTTATTATCAGGATAATCATTTTCATATATCTTATATTTCTTTAATCTTTAATAGTATGAAGGGTGTTAAACTATTATTTCTTCTTGTATACCCTAAAGTCACTTCATTTAATGTAACATAGTTGTGCATAAAAAGTCCAATTGGGAATTTTCCTAAGAAATCCCCATTGTAATTTCACACTGTTAACTATGGGTTAGTTGTTTCAATGTAAAATGTCTGTGAATATACATTTTGACTAGGAATTTTCTTGGGAAATTCCCAGTGGAACATCCCACTATAAGGTGTGGGTCTGTTATTTTAATGGAAACTGGTTGTGGATATAAATTCAAACTCAGATTGTCGAGTGGGAACTCCTACTAAAAAATGTGTGTGGAAATATTCAATTTCGTTTACAATTTTTTATTGTGTGGTACATAGGGTGTAAAAATAGTAATTTTATAATTCAAATCCAGATTTGGATAAGGGTGATATTGATATTATATTGGTTATTATAATAGGTATTATGGTGTAATTTTTATTTCCACTCTCTGTCAGACAAATTGTAACTTTTTGTGCATTTAAATTGCAACTTGGAATTCAAATTAGAAATTTGGACATGAAAATTTCATTTTAAAATGGGAGGGGACATTCTTAGTTTTATCATTTACAATATGATTTTTTTAATTTTCATATCTACAACAAAAAATTCAATTATAAAAACTAATTTTCCAAATAAGTTGCAAATTGTGATGACATCTACATTTGAAGTTGTGTATCAATTGAATTAAAAATTCATGCATGGATTTCTCAGTCCTCATATATATGTTGCCATTCCCATTTACAATAGTTGGTGAATATTATTTTGTGAAGGGTTGGAAATTCCACCTTATAGATCCTAATTGCATCAATAATTATATATTATCAAATACAATGGTAACTAACAAAAGCGATACATAAGATTTCCAATAGGATAACATATCAACTAGTTTGAAATATTTGTAAATTTTTAGTTTTTGAAGTTAATAATAAATAATTACATATATTGATATTTATGAAACTATCATCATAGAAACCAACATTCAATGGTTATGTTTGATTTACCTACGAAATTATTATAACATTATTTAAGCATGTTATCATTTAATGAAATAGTTCATTAACATATGAAAATAATAGAAGAATTTTTGTACAAGGTTTTAAATATCACATTATATGTAGTGTTATGATGTATGTTTTAATGTATATCTTTTTGATGGTTTTATAGTTGGCACATGGTCAACAAGGTTAGTATTATATAGAGTTTGGTTTGGTGAATAAATGGGGATTAGTAAGTATGAATATTCAGAAGAACCATAGGCTGACTAGGTGGATTTAGATTGTGGTTTGGATATAATAGTTGATCCAAGATAGAGGGTTCATGCATGTTTTACCCATGGAATGGTAAAAATTAAATTCTGAGGTGTACAAACACCTAATACGGTGAGGTATGATAATTAATAGGGAATCAGATCTGAATCATTGCAAGAATTTCTGAGAGTCCCCTAGAGAAAGATATTAGTCTGAATTGAAAAAATAGTATATTGAGGAATACAATATGGAGTAATATTTTCATCCCATATATTAAATAGTAATTTCACCCTTATGTTATCATTTAACAATGAAATTCCAAAATTTCAAATGACAACAATGTTCTTTGTGGTACCTTGGCTATGACCTGGAGGGAGAATAAATGACAGTGTGATAGAAAAATTAAATTCATAATGATTTATGACCTCAGGATGTTGTGTAATGTCTATAATAGAGAGTGATTAAAAATTCGATTGACATGATTCTACAAAAATTTTATTATCCCGAGACACAACTATGTCATTATAAGGCTGTGATGTAGAAGGTCTGAATTTTCTACTCATTCCATAATTTACTATCAATATGTTATAGAGAAATAAAATGTTTCCAACCATGAACCCAAAATTGAGAGTTACACATTACCATGTATACTATATAAGGTTTCAAATATCACAGTATATGATGTTCTATGATGTGGGATTCAATATAAAATGTTCTGTAACCTGTTGTACAGTACATATATTGACATATGTGACAGTTTTTCCATTACCGCCACTATTTGGAGGTTCTGTAGCTGTTTCCTACAATAGAATTATAAAAATATTTATTGATGATAACACAAAATGTTTTTTTTCAATAATATATGCAAATAATAACAATGATGTACTAGTTCTGTGGTATCCTAATTTCTTATTTTGCAATGGTTTTTCATGTATTTCCTTGCCTTCTCCGGAAAAATATTTTGCAAGTCAAGGCCTTTCTTTGTATTTTTTTTCTTAAATGATGTTTTTGACTATTTTTTACCATGGTTTTTCTATTTTTGTTTTCTCAAATTTGAGGGTAAATTATTTTTTTAATCCTGCAATTCTCTAACATAATTTTTAAAATTTGACATTCC
Source organism: Viscum album (assembly GCA_963277665.1). Lineage (NCBI taxonomy): Eukaryota > Viridiplantae > Streptophyta > Magnoliopsida > Santalales > Viscaceae > Viscum > Viscum album. The sequence goes on along the minus strand of OY728147.1, from coordinate 1,358,954,522 downwards.
CATTTTATTTCCTTGTTCATCCTTATAAGATTTTGTTAAATGTTTTATTTACATTTGAGCCAATTTTTGGTAACATTGATATATTCTTACATCCATATCCTATAAAACATAATTAAATGTGATTTCATCAAACATGATTTCATGAGAATGTCTTGTCCATCCCTTTAGGATATACAATTATGGCAAAGACTTCATGTCCGACCATTCTAATATTTTCAGTGCATGAAAACACAAATAGAAATTAGTCTCATATTTCTGTCAAGTATAACCAATTATGATAGGTGACTATTGGTTCCCTCATACTATGAACTAGTTTAAAGAACCATTCATTTATAGAAGATACTATTTTGGGGAAATAGATTCATTATAGGACATAAAGGAACAAACAACACATAGTAGATGTTCATGCTGAAAAAGAATGAATATTTTTTTACTGTACATATGAATTGATTGAACCATGATCAGATGGTAAGGAAAATTATTTTGTGGAAGCATTCCCCTTCTATCAAATTCATCATTCATTTATAGATACCGATTCTTCTCAAACACATAGTGAAATTGATGGAAGAATTCCATGAAACCGAGTTTACAATTCAAATAATTCTTTAATACACCATTGAATCATTTACTTAACTCTAGGCTTAAAATTCCTAATGTTAATGTAGTTTTAAAAAAATAATGAGCCCATTTTTATTTTACTGTGTACATATCTTCTATCCATGTTGAATTTGTATCAATAGAATGTAATAAAATTTATTTCTTTATTGTTTAAAATTTTTATATATTTGAAACCCCTTGAATTTATTTTTTATGATTTTTCAACAGTGAAGAGGCATAATTCATTACATGGTGCATGTGTTTCATGCCATTTTTCTTTAGGTTCTACGTGCATAGGCCATGTCATATTGTAGGTATTGTCAAACCAATTGCTTATACACAATAGCATCTTGATCTATAAAAATTTTCATTGGATGCTTTCCTCCATGAAAGTCTAAAAATCTATTAAACTTACAACTAAATAAGTATGTATTCTTATCTAAGAACAATACTTCCCCACTACCCATTTTGTCAATCCATAAATTTAATTGTCTAAAAATTTGTCTGTCCTTTTTTTCAACAGAAAACCAGATCCCAATATGTTCATTATTATTTATTTATTGATAAATCATCATTCTAATTCCTCTATCTGATATACTCCACATGACGAGTTCTCATATAATCTACATATGTGAACCTCTAATAAAAAATTCACTATTCTCTATAAACATCTTCTTTTACTCTAAAAAGTTATAACTCAGTTGCAAATAACATGCTAAAAAATTATCCACTTTATTTTTATAAGACATGTTCATATATGAATCTATATACAAAATTTTTTATATCACATCTAAATTTTTGAACCTGAATATATTAACTCATATTTACACTCATTTTCATAATTTATATTGGTGTGATTATCATATCTATGGTGTGAACTTGGATTTGTTTTTCCACATTGATGAAAAATAAAAATCAAAAATTTTATTGAAATAAATTGCAATTTTAATGAATTAGTAACTTTTTTTGAACATCTATAAAACTTATTAGAAATAATTATTTTCATATATCAATACTACAGAAACAAAATACAATCACAACATCATTATATTTTAATTAATTTTTTTTTCAATGTTATTCATTTCTAATGGAGAAATTTTTACATGAAATTGATTTTCAATAAAACTTTTCTCTAGAAAATGATCACGAGCTTCCTTTATTTGGATACTATATCCGTTAAACTAATGTAGGTCATGTATGTATAAAAAATATAGTTCAAAAAGAAAAAATGAGATTTTTTTAATTAGAATGTTATTTATCAACATTGATTTACATCCAAAACCACAAGAATATTTAGTAGGGTTTTTTTGGGAAGTCTATTTACAGATCAATGATGATATGCCTATTTATGTTCTCAAATATATTAAAACTAAAATCTTTTTTATTGACTATGAACTAGTTTTATTTTTACTTATTTATAAACCGAAATATTTTCCCAAATATATCAACTTCAAATTCTTCATAATTCATTAGTAATATATTTGTCCGATCATGTATCTGGAAACCAATTCATTGAATTTTTCATTAGAAACAAATTAAATAAACTATACAGATACCAAAATTTTTATCCACCTATTTAAAAAATTATTTGTTCATGAACTCTTAATAATTAATAATATTGAAAAAATTAATAATAGTAATTCATCACTGGATATTTACTATAAAAAACTTTTTAAAAAATATTCACCAGGAAAACTACACAATGAAACTTTGTAATCTATAAACATAAAAATCCCCTTTTTATCAAAACCATGTATCTTGTGATTTCCCATGATTTTGGTATTTTTTGTGTTTTTTATCACATCTTTGGGATAAAATCTAATATTATTAATGATAATAATTTACTACAATGGTATGTATAGAAACCATATCGAGATAAATCATTCCAAATAAAAGAAACTAATATATTATAATGAGAAAAAATTGATTAATCATATATGTCCAACACTCTATGTCAGAACCTCTTCGTCTGATCACAAATTTTACATAGTGATTTGATTATTTCAAAATGAAAAAACACAATTAATTTAAAAAACTTCTTCCTATTAGAAACATCTTCCAACTTCATCCAATCAAGATGCATCTTGGATTAATAATCACATAACGTGTTCGTCGATGTATATATAATCCATAATTCTAGTTTATAGAGAATATTCCCTCATATAACAATAGTTTGATGCTATTGGAATATATTATTGGGATAACCTAAATATTCCTTATAATCTATTATGAGGGATTTAAATATTGGTTACCAAATAATGAACTTAGTCATACATAAGTTGTCAAGTATTTAAAATAAGGTGTCATGATTTATAAATCTGATTAATGATTCATCATGGTTATACGATTCTTCTCTATGACTATTAATTCCTACACTATCATAATTTTTTTAATAAATGGCTAAATAAAAGAGGAGTCATTTTATTACTGAATGAAATGGATAATGGAATAAATTTACACCTTCATAATTAAATGAAAAACAAGATAAAAGGAAAATACATGGGATTATTCATAATAAATTATGTCATTATATGATTAAAAATATCAATGTGAGATATTTTCATGAAAAACTAGATTAGTAAATAATTGATATTCCTAAAGACCATGGAGGAAGAAGATTTAACGTCTTACATTTCATGTATGTTGGAAAAACAGATAGGTAAATGTCTTAGAGGAATAATAGTATGCATTATATGTGGAAGAACTCTTCATATATAATGTAATTACAAAGGATAAAAAAATGTATAATGAATTAAAATGAATTATTTCATGAGTATACATTTTTATTTTAATGTATAATGTGTGGGAATATGAGAATTATTTGATAAAATGACTTAATGTAAGGGTTAAATTTTAGAGAACAAATGGACATGTACAATTATAATAGTTTAAAAAAAATATTGGTGTTTTTATGCATTGGGATTCGTTAATTATTTTTATAAGTGTAATAAACATGATATTATAGATATAAGAATAATGAATAATACATTTATTTTTCTGTAGTACCGTTTTGTTTAGGGATTTAAAAATTATGTTGAATGATATATATAACTAAGAAAAATGATTTAGTGGTATGATGATAATTTTTTCTAGGATTAAGAGATGATTAAAATTAATAAAATAGATAAGATATTAATGGTGGCCTTGAATTTGGATATTGATTTGATGACAATGTGATTGAGTTCATATTTGATGAATTTTATATAATTTTATGGAAACTGGAAATTATGTGTGAATTTTATTGAGGAATAATGATTGTGTGAATTTTGGGAAGAATATATTATTTCTTGTAGGGATAATATAAAAGTTATATATATCATTAGTGGTTAATAGGTTTTTGTAGGATAATATGTTGAATGACATAAATCATTTATTTGAGGTTTTAAGTGATGATTTTCCTATGTTATTTGAATCTCGTTCTGGTTTTTAGAAATAATACCCTATAATGGTTTAAATTACAATTTGGGTTAGAATATGATTTTATGTTATTTCAATCATGTTTTGTTATATAGTGGGATATTTATAATCAAGAAGAATAAATTTTGATTCACATATAATGTGATAATTTTATAGATATTCATGGTCAAGATAACAATTATCATTTATGTTAATATCCTAATTTTATTGATGATATTATGGGGATAATAAAAACATTTTATGATTATATAGAGACATATGATAATTATTAATGTTATTTTGGAGGACTGTTCTTTAGGTTAGTTTATAAATAACATTTATCTTCAATATGTAATTTAATATAATATTTTATTTGGGAGGAATGAAAATAAACTTTTGGGGACATATAAATAAATGTATGAGATTAACTATGATGTATAAAAAATTAATTTTGAGTTTATTAAGGTCAGTTTGGATATAGGGTTGTTTTTTTTAATAATTTATATGGGGATTTGTTATTTTAGGTGAAATTTTGTAGTTAAATGTATTATTTCATCATATGAATGCTATTAAATTTTAAATATTCTATTACCTTATTCTCTCCATCTTGTTTTGGATAATTTTCACAAACTATAGTAATAGATTAATATCCTTTTATGGATTGTGATGATGATTTTAATTCCTTTGGAATGAAAAAGACATAGAGAAAACTGATTATTTGGGAAAAAAATAGGAAATTATATTGGAAATTGATTAATATATGTGATTTTTATTCTAAATTAAGTATATTTCCTTATATTATTTGTCTATATGATAATGGTATTCCTCCTATAAAAATATCATTAAAAAAGAGCTATATGATTAAATTCAATTCTAATGAATTGATGGTCTTTTCACCTCTAATTGATTAATTGTTTTATAGTAAATAATAATTAATAGTCATAACACCTAGAATCTTGTTTTATTTTTATTGAAAACTCGACTTCAGTCAATGTCGGAACCTTTATAAAAGGAAAAAAAATACATCACAAGATTAAAAATATAAGAATTCAATTGAGAACTACCAACATTATGCCACAATAGATATACCACATTCTGATTCAAAATTCAAAACCATCTCACTATATACATGCTAACAAATCACCTGTTTCAAATATTAAATTTATATAAATTCCAAAAGGGTGAACTTCATCACATCATCAAACATACTTTCTATAAACGAATACATTGACACAAACCAAACATCATCAGGATTAACTTTTAAAAAATAATCTATCAAGAAATCATCATCATCACCGATAAGCACAACACCGTCACAAACGCCTACCTAAATCATACCAAATATTTACTAAAACATGATAATAAAATTGACATCAACACCAAACAATCATCAATTAGAAATATTTCATGTAGAGAATTTCAAAAAAAAATATTCCATTATTTCATTGATAAAGAAAAATATATAAAATATGAAAATCAAAAAACCGCCTTCACAAGAAAATATAGCTTCATTATGCATCTGGAGCACTGTCAGCCACAAAAACTCACAACTCAGATCCCCAAGGATTTTGCTACACCATATCCAAAATGGATTTGGGTTGAGTAATTAGAGTCCAGAATGAATTAATAAAAGTAACTAAATTATTAAATATATATAAATGACCTAATAAAAAAATATATTAATTAATTATATTCCTTCATTTCTAAATATTCAATTTCTATTAAGGATATCGTACTATGAAACCTCATTATTTTTTATTCCAGATTACCTAATTATTCCTCTTTGGCTCCTCTCAAGATATGATTTATTAACCATTTTATGATACTTGTTTTCTACATAATAATTTATATAAAATGATATCCTTGATTAAATGTTATAAGATTAAATTATAAAGATACAATTTATTATAGTGGGACAATAAACCTAATTTGTTTATATCATTAGTATATGATCATTTTTTCAATAATCCTGTCACTATCATGTTAATTATAATAAAGAATTTCAATAATAATTCTATCCCCTAAAAGTTAATTGTTTTTAATGGGATAATGTCTGAATATTATAGATTGGATAGTTAAAATATATCAATATTTTTCATTTATTATTCCTAGTACTTATCTCTCAATGTTAATTGTATGATTTTATCAATATGAATTTGATATACATTCATTATATTTTTACTTTTTCATTTAAAAATACATAGAATATTTTAATTAGAAATAATAATTATATATATATATATATATTTATAATAAAATCTAATGATATAGTTGTATTAATTTATAAAATAATATATTTGTATGACACTTTACATCATCACTTGGATATGTTACAAAAATTTTAATCTGTATAATTTAATTAAATATGTTAATTTCATAATTGGAAATTGTTGAGTTTTTTAAATCCCATAAAACACATTCTCTTACTATATAAATGTTATAATTTTCACAAATATCTATTTTATATTATAATGAATAATTAAATTAAGGTATGTAATTATATCATGTAGGTACATTATATTGATAAAAATAAGTATATAAAAAATGTAAACATAGAAAAAAATGAAAAAAATAAATTTTAAGGAAATGATTATCCATATAATCTTATTAAATTTTGAATTCATAACATTAATTTAGGAATTTTTGGTTTCTATCATTTGTAAATATTTCATTAATTTATTATAAGAATCAATTTTTCTTCAATAACATCGATGTCATGGATTTATAGATATCTTAATTTTTGTACATTTTTAATTGATCAGGACTTCTAATTTAAAAGAAAAATCATTTATTTAATATTTTCTAGGTTATTTTTATTTTTATAGAGATCACATAACTGTATTTTTTAACATGTTTTTTTCATAAAAATAGTTTTCTTTAGTTATATCTATTATTATTATGTATCATAAAATTGTTTTTTATCAGCCAATGATTATATATTTTTAATAGGATAATATTAATAATTTTTTTAGGTTATAATTGATTTAAAGTATTATAAAAAAAATTAAGAATATATGGTACAATATGATGATTTGTTGAGAATAGATTGGAGTCAACAACATCTACATTATAGGAATTGGATTAATTCTTGAGAATTTCAATATTTACACATAAATGATGACATTCACCTGAAGTGGACGCAATTGATTATTATTCATTAACCTTAGTAAAAATAATATCCCTAAAACTATATAGGTAAGTAATCCACAATTTCTCTTTTTTATCACTTATATCCCTCCTTAATTTTTATGGCATTGGATTGAATTTTTTTACTATTTAAGAGGTGACCGGAGCCTAAAAATTATATATCATATACAATTTTCCCAAAAGATCATTATATATTTCAAAAAAATAAATACCTAAAACTAATTTTTAAATTTAATTATTTAGTATCTAAAAACATGTGTTACTAAATAGAAAAAATTAACAACTTCCATAACAATTTATTTATAATATTTATTTATAGGATCTCGATATGTCCCACTCGAATCGCGGCGCTCAGAGGCTTGGCTATAGCGTTTGACGGCGCTGAAACCCTAGATGGAGCTTCGGGACGATTTCCCTCCGCTTCCAAGAGTTGTACGGGAGGCGAAGAACAGGGCCTCACCACCTCCAGCGCCTCAGAAACTCTTCATCCCTTTCTCGAACCCCAACTATCTCCCGGATTTCCCGACGATCTTGATATGTCCGAAGGTTCCAGATCTTCATCAGGGGGCTCCTCAGCTGCCGATCTATTCATCCGAATTCCTTGAAGCTTCGAGTCACCTAGATTTGACGCTGGTTTCTCGCTTCGATCGCAGAAGGCCCTCGGTTGACGATTTCGACCGTTTCATTTTCGGAAAATGGGATTTGCAGGAACGCGTTGTTGTTGGGCTGCTAGACAGCAGACAATTCATGATCCGCTTCAACTCAGAGGAAGATTTGATTCACGCCTGGTCTAATGCGCCGCGGAGATGCAAAGGGTGTCGTTTCTTTCTCCTTCGATGGTCCTTTGATCTTCACATGAACCGCGATCCGTCAACCACTGCGACGTGGGTTAGTCTTCCGCAACTCCCACTCCCTTTTCAAAACCCTGCTATTCTTCGTATGGTTGGTAATTTGGTGGGGCGATACCTCTGCTCGGATGTCCGCACATACACTGTATGTCATCCTGTGAATCCGCGGATCTGCGTGGAGGTGGACATGGCTCGGCCTGCTGTCAACTGGGTGTGGTTAACCGTTGGTGAGGAATTTCGTTGGAGGCAACCCGTGGTGTTCGAATCCTGGGCTGGTTACTGTGACAATTGCCATCGGTTGGGGCACCTTGTGTCGCGCTGTGGCTCTAAGATGCTGAACAGATGACCTTCGAGCCGGGAGGAGAGGTTGGTCGAGTCCCCTAGCCCGGGTGCTCTGCCTGCTGGGAGTGTTGCTTATGGTTCTGCGGATGATGTGAGGAAGCGGTCTGTTTTACCTGCGGGGAGCGGTGCTGAGGCTTCTATTAATCCTGCTATGTCTGTTGTTCTCGGCAGGCTCAAACATGACTTACAGTTGGGTGAGCATGTGCGATGTGTTATTGCCAGCGAGGGCTGTGGCTTAGGCGAAGGAGGAGGTTATGCTGGTGACCTCAGTGTGGTGAGGGAGTCGCAGAATGGGGTGGGTATGCTGGCTCCTACTGGAATGGATGAAAATGGGGGCAAAGAGGCAGGAATGGTGGAGAATGGAATACCAGATGCGATCAGAAGAGGCAGTGGCGGTTTAGAGAATGTTGTCTTTGAGAATGGGGTGCAAGGAAGGGATGCAATGGATGGGCAGGTGGGCTTCACTGTGGCCACTAAAAATCGGTTTGAGGGGCTGGAAAATGAATCCAGAGAGGAGGAATCCTCCTTGGTTGTATTCCAGCATGAGTCTGCTGTGCAGGAAGATGAAAATGGATCAACAGAGGTGGCGCGAGGGGCTTCAATTACTCAGGAATCTCCGGAACAGTCGAGATGTCTTGCGGTAATTGATGACAGTGGCCAATGTCAGCAGCCTAGTGGTGAGGATGGTATGCTTCAGCAAGTGTGTATCACTGGAAAGTGGGGAGATTGCTATGAGAGCGATCAGGATTACTATGGTGACATGAGAAAACCCTCCTTCAGTGATGTGGTCCAAGGAGGGAAGACAAAGACGATTAAAGCTCCTGAAGTCTTAACTGCTCCACCGCGGTGGAGGGCAAAGAAAGACTACTCATATCTTCCAAAGCCGTTGGCCACCAGATCCTCTAGAGGCAATGATGAGCTATTATCCTTGGAGCGTATGAATTTGCGAAGGAAATATGCCAAGGTTCTTAAGCGTTATGAAAGCTCGGAATGGGAAACAACCACAGTGGAGGAAGAATATGGAGATGGGTATGGTGCTTGTGATATGTAACTTGCTTTCCCTTTGGCTTTTGGTGCTTGTTTACTGTCATTTTCTTTTATTTTAATAAATGGTCAGGGAATTCTCCCTGGCTGAGCCTTCCTGGTATTTATTTATAGTAATATTTAATAATACCACCAGTTCACCACTAATGGCACACCTCTTATATAACAACATATGTTTTTTGAAATAATTTTATTCAAATTATTGTAATCCATATATATTTTTTATTACACAAATCACAATTTCTATCTTCCATTACATATAATAATGATTTTATCTTTTGTTAAATATATTTACCAGTTTAAAAATTGTGAAATAATATAACAATGATAATATATATTATGATATTTATCACATTTATTTTTGAATGGCTGGTGTGAATAAGACCAAATAAATTAACAAAATATATTTTAGGAATTCATATAAAAGTATTTCTATGGCGTTCAATTAATGAGAAATGAAAATAATTTTTTTTTGAAAATAATGGAAGTACTTTTATGAAAATCTATTTTTATACACAAAATTTCCATTTATATAAATAAATTATACCACCCAATTTGGGTGAATTATTAAAAATAAATGTATATATTTGAATTTTCAATAAAAAACATAGAATTCATTTATTGTTTTCTCTTGACAATAGATAATAATAAAATAATTTTTAGTCATAAAAACTCTATTTTTAAGGCACATTTATCTTCATTTACAGACTTTTTTAAAAATAATTTTTGATATACATAATATCAAATTTTGAAAAAAAAATTCAAATTTGTAATTATATTTAAAATTTTATCTTAGGTTTAATTATTTATAATTTATTAAGAAGATGAATATTATGATAAATATTAAATAATACTAGTTTTTTTAGAATTATGATTTGTTTTAAAACATTTAAGAATATAAAAATTCCATTAATATGGAATTGGAAGAAAAATTAACTAATTTATATATCAATTAATCTAAATTAGGTAATTTGAAAGATTTATTTATTCAATTAGGATATAAAGACATTTAAAAAATTCAAACATTTTCTCTTTGGAAAGGCACTTTCTCGTTGTATCTCCATGATTAATTTTAAATTTTAAATTTTTATTATTTATTTGTATGGAATTTTGAAAATATGGTTTCAATATTTTGATTATGATTAATTTATTTAATATAATGTGATCAAAATAAATTTTTTACATGATTAATATTAAAAAGAGTAAAAATTATTTAACATGGTAAACATAAAAAAACGGTATCTATGGTGTTAAACTTAACTAGATAAGACTAAAAAATATAAAAAAATATGTCCAAGACCCATTATATGAACATATTTTACCATATATCTTATATATTTGAAATAAGACTATTTTATATCCTTCTAGAATATAAAAATACATTGGTAAACTCTTTAATTTTCAAATATTACAAGTGTGCCACTCACCTCTCTCATAAAATCCCACCCTATTTCCCATTCATTTAATAAATCCAAAATAATTGGGAACAACCAAAACTTGTGAAAATATATTTCTTAATTCCATTATCTCATCTAATAATACATATATTGGTAAGAAATACAACCTATGAATACTTTTGTTGAAACCCAATATAAATTGTTTGAAGAAGAGGTAATTATTGTAATAAAGACTTTAATATTATTTCATCCTCAGATGGGATATATTATTAACAAACCATGATTATATAATAAAATAAATATATAAAATATAATTATATGTTTTTATATTCAAGGAATGACATAACTCAATGATCAATTTCATAAAATGGTATACTAAATTAGTATTGGTGTGTACGGTGGACTACCGCCTCACAAACCATTTTCATTAATTTTTTCTCTACCACCTCTCCCAAATTAATATAATTATTTAATTAATATTTATATATATATATATTATTTATGATATTTTTTTATCCAATATAATTATAATTTCACAAATATATTATTACCTCCTAATACAATAAAAAAATGGAATCAATCAAGTGTAAGGTAGACTACGACCCCACGAACCGTTGAGATGTGCTTTTTATTTTTATTTTACATGGATAAGAAGAATATTATATTCAATTAATAAATAATATATTATGAATATAAATATACTTATATATATAAGGTATCATTTATACATTAATAGATTCCATTCCATGAGGGATATGATAACGTCGTTCTTATGTACGGAAGACTACCGCCTCGGGAAGCGATGAAATTCATTTTTTAGGAACTCCATACACAAAAGATATTAAGGATAATATACTATCAAAAATGTTTTTATATATTAAATAAAAATATTTTTCCATTATAATAACATCTCTACTATTTATAGTTTGTATATAACTAGAAAATGGACACATCATTCATTCATGCATATAATGTATTGTCTCTTAGAGTTGTGTATTTCATTTTCCATCTATAATATATATGGATTACTATAAACACATATTATAGTAATATATATGATATTTTAATAAATATTATCATTCTGGAGTTTATGGAATAATTATAAATTTAAATTTAATGAAAATTCCAAGCCAATACATATGTAAAAAATGAAGTAGTAATTACAGGAAATGTAAATTTATCTAGGAATAGACAAAAAATAAGTAAAAAAATTGAATAAGTAAATCAAATATAGTAATATATATATATATATATATCTGTAATATATTTATATTTGACATATATTTATTATAATAATTTTTTTAATGTCTATGATGGACATTGAGTCTTCAGGTAAGTGATTTGCTGTATATCTCTTAATTTTGGGCAAGATATGCAAATAAACCACTCATTTATTTCATATTGTGTTTATAATGAGCCTATAAAAAGTTATATATTGAATGTACTTATTTCCAACATATATAGTTTTTAATTTAATGTTGTAATCTATTTTATATTACCATTCAAATGATTATTAAATATACAATAATTTTCTTATATTGATTTTAAATATGTGAGATAAATTCCATATTCACCAATTTTTTATCATATTTTTTGTATATATTTCCCATGAATGTATTTTATATTTATTATAATTAAAATTATTGGAATTTAAATATTCTTTTTAATTTATAATTTTCAGATGGTTTATGGTACAAAAGATACCCAATTGATAAGGGAATTTGTCTCAATTTTATTATTTTGAGATATATGTCATGTTATCCCCCACTCTTTATTTATTATGTGAATATAAATCCCCATTTAAATTTAGTATCATGAAAATAGTTATTCTATAGAAAAATAAAATATCTATAAATTTAGTTACTTCATGGGTATTATCATAAAATGGTACCAAATTTATATGTTTTTTACCATATTATCTAGTCGTTTATTAGTATTTTTTAATTTGGTTTCTAATGATGAAATATTATGATCAACATATGAAAAAATTGAATTATTTGATCATGGTTTTTTATTAATTTTTTTAAAATTTTAAATTAATTAATAAAATTCATTATAAGAAACATAATTTCAAACATGAATTTCAAGCAACATCGGGTATAACATATGTTATTTGCAACAATAAGTTTCAATGAAATGAAATTTTATTATTATAATTAATTAATGAAGGAAGTTTTAACATAGATAATAAAAATAATAATATCAATTTAAATAAATGAATTTAAATTATTATTTACAATGGTTTCATATAAATTAAAAATATTGATAATGAAATATAAATTTTTTGTATACATTATAAGTTTTTAAAATACCATTTTCTCAAAAGAGCTGTTTTTTATTCCATTATTTGAACAATAATATAATAATTTTTTTACACCTTAAAATTATTTATTAAAAATAACTACTTTTTTAATTAAAATTTTCAAAAATAATTAATTATTGAATTATTGTGATTTGTATAAAATATATCATTTTTGGATAAATAGTGAAAAAAACTAAATTTTAATTAAAAATTGACTTTTGTTTTAATTATCATATCTAGATATATTATTTATTAATTTTTTAATTATATATTTTGTTAAAATATAATTATATTAATCCAAATTGTGTCATTGGAAAATATTTTCATTCAAATTCAATTTAAAAACATTGTATGTTATTAATCGTTTTTTAAAACATATTTTCTCAACCCATATATAGTATTAATTTTTAATTAATTTTTTTAATTATTTGTTGGAATATTTATAAATAGATTTTATATTTAGAATTATATTAATTTATAATTTATAATAATCCAAAAATAATTTTTTAACATAATGATTAGTGAAAACATTTCAGATAAATCTTGGCGATGAACCGAAAATGAGTTTACTAAGGGAATAAAATTTATAATATAGGGAAAATGTTACCTAGAAACATTTCAAAATCCCATTATCAAGAGTTATTTAGACCATGAATATTAATGAATATAAAATTTTCATTATTTAGGCCTTTTTTAGGTACAATATATGGTTTACATAACCTTTTTTCAAAAAAAAATCTTGTATCTCTTTTCCCCCACTTATTAAAGGCCACCCTTAAACCCCTTTCGTCACAACACATGATCAAATTGGGATAAGAAAAAACTACCCCAAATAACCTATAAAATACAATAAAATAATAACATAATCCATAATTTTGTAGAAAATTAATCCAAGGAAGGCGTTTGGTGAAAACCAAATGAAGATACCTGAAGAAGAGGTAACATTCATCAATATTAATTTTTTTAATTTCTTACTCAAACCCCTTATGTTAATCTTGTATCAATATTATATAACTAAATAAATATATAAAATCTACATTGAAAATTTTAAATTAATGTAATGGAATTAAACCACACACATGAGAATCAAATGGGTTTCACAATCATCGTTCAAGAGTATGGCGGACTCCCACCTCACGAAACGATATCAATCAATTTTTAATTACCACACTTCAAGGATGGGATAATGATGGTAAAAATGTTTTTATATTATATATAATATATTTTTGATATATGTTTTATTTTATAATTATTATATAAATCATACATTTATTCTTTCCATTTTTTGGGAATACAATAATGTTGATCGTGGGTACAATGGACTACGACCTCACAAAATGATGTGATTTTGTCAATACCTTACATTGTATATAAAAAATAAGTTTTTAATAATATGTTGTGATATATAAGACTTTAAAATTATTTTTCAATAAAATATATAGTATATTTTTCTTTCCTTCTATCAGACATAATAATAGAGAAAAAATTCTTGTGTATGTCCGACATACAGTCTCCAGGAACGGTGCATTTAATTTCCATGTTCAATATATTGTAATTTATTATTAAAACATATATAATTAATATATATGATATTCATATAATGGAAATTATTATTGATATATATAAATAAATAATAAAATAATATAACCAAAAATAAACAAAAACACATATAATAAAGAAAAAAGTGGTTTTAAGCAGAAATGTAATTTTAACATGGAATTTTAGATAAATAGCTAATAATATATCATAATAAAATAATATATGGAATTATATGAATGAATATGGTTCATTAAAATGTGTTTATTATTCTTATATTTTTAAAAATGTGTTTTTAATGAGAAATACATAATTCAAGACTTATAATAAATGATTTCCATCTCAATTTTTTTTAAGGGACATAAGCCATGTTCAACACATATTTCATGTATGTGGTGTGTTTGAAACCAATGGACGAATTTTATGATTTTTATAATGATAATTATTTGGATTAAATATCCATTTTATTAACTCTCATTCATTGGGTATATAGATGAATCATTTATAATGCATTGAGGGAATTTGTTTCAATTTTCTTTCTATGAGACACATGTTATGTTATTCACTAATAGTTTTTTACGAGGTGTATATAACATCATTTTGACATGTTATATGATGAATATTATTATTTACATGATATTTTATGCTTTGTATAATGTTATTATTTCAATGGTATTGTGATTCAATGTGACTAAAGTTGTAAGATTTTAGTGATACCATTTCAGCGTTTATCAGGATTGGTTAAGACCATGATTGCATTCATGAATTCTTATGATACCTATCACAATATTTCTGATGAGGTATATTTTATTTTATTTATTCATGATATATTCATGTAATGGTAAATTTTTTAATTCATTGTTACTTATGTTTTATAAGAATTTTTTTTAATAAACCCAAACTACATTTTTCTCTTCGGTCAGAAATATGTTATCTCCGAAATCTTTATTTTCTATAAATGTTTTCAACAAAGTTCTACTGTTATAATTTTATTTTGATAATAAATTTATACCCATTTTTACCGTTTTATAAAATGGTTTAAAAATTTATATTCTATTCAATTTTTTGATCAATAATCCTTTGAATCCTAAGGAAAATATGAATGGAATCAATATTTATAAATATTTATCATGTTAGGAATTATCTCCCATAATTATGACCTTATTTGTTCATTATTAAATCATATTTTTTATTGAATATTTTAACTTTGTTTTTTTATAAATAAATCTGAAAAAATATTATTTTAAATATAGTTTCAATGAAATAGATTTTAGAAATTTTTTAGGAATAATTATTTTTATAAAATTACTTTTAAAAAATATTTTATATATTTTCAATGTTATTTTTAAATTAAATGAACTAAAAAATATTATGTGGTTTAATTTTTCTTAAATCCAGAATGATATTTTCCTCACGAAATGTTTTAAATGGTCTTTGAAAGTAATTTGTCATCTAAGATTTAATCTGATTATGATACATTTATCATTCATGGGATATGATCAAATAATATAATTTATATTATTTCTATGATTGATTAAATTTTACAGGGAGAATAACATTATTAAAACTATTTCTATTCGAGAGGTTATACCATGATAAAATTTCTATAAACCTACATATTTTTATAGGAAATTCTATAATGAAATTATTGTGATACCCGTTTTCTTTCTATATTTATGTATTTGATGAAATGACTTTCATACCCATTTCATATGATGTATAATAATATGAGGAATGTTTTACAATCTTGTGGAACAAATAAATATTTTATTCATTATGTGAAGTGTGAGACCTATATTTCCCTCCAATGAAATGGTAATATATGGGTATTTCTTATAAAATTGAATCCACTAGAACTGAGATTGAACCGGATATATTAATACATTGATGAAATTAGGATATAACCCGGTATGATAATATGGTGTTAGAAGTAGGGGTGTACATGATACTACCAAGGAACATATCCTATTTGATTTCCTTAGACTTTATCCTTGAAAAATAATGAATTTATTTTATATGATTTTATGAATACCACAAATTCATGAAAAAATCTATCATTATTCTATCATGCATCATGTTATTTGATTACCTTATGACTCGTGTCATATTAACCTCCAATATTTATGTCATGGTTCATGATTTGATCATTGATATGTATGATATGGTTTTATAATGTTATAATCATATTCTCATACACATATATTCATATTATGGTTATATATATCCATTTTTTATCCTACCGAGCATTTGAGATCACTATTGCATATTTTTTCACACCCTATGATATGAATATATATATATTTTTGGTTGTTTCAATGAAGGGAAATAGTTATGAAGAGCATATTTGTAAATGATATAACTTACTTGTTTAATAATGCACATGTTTTCATGTTTCCAAAGGCACAATACTATTGTGTTCTTTGTGATTGTGTCTTTTTAATATAACAAATATTCATTAAAAATGGATTATTATCTATTTATGTTAATATTTAGTCTCTATTGATGGTGTTAGTGAATCATTTTATTCAATATTTTTAAACTATATTTATAAATCCATATTGAGATCCATAAAGGAAATGTATAGAGTTATGTACAAGGTTTAGTCAATGTGTTTGAAAATATTATAGAATTAGGTAAATGATAGAGTGAGTTTATATATAGAAATACATCCCTATCAAGAAACAAAAAGTGGATTTTTACCTGGAATAGATGTACCTTGAGGTAACAACCTCGAAAAAAAAACTATACTGATCTACGATTATTCGGAAACTAGTGCATGAAAATGGTCCTCGATTCACTCCTAGTTTTAAAATCCTATGGGATATGCTTTGATGATTCACAAACTCTTTATTAAAAATCATGAAGGATTTGAAATAACATGTCTTCAATTGACGAAGGTTAAATAATTGTGTCTTATACTAAATTTGGGGTCATAATTTAGAAATTATATATGTGATTTACAATATTATGTGTTTCCACAATTAGATAATCATTTCTCACATTATTTAATTGGGTTTTAGTCAATGGATGGAACCTGAGGGAACCACATTAACGCAGTGATCAGTGGAAAATGAAATGATTATCCTTTTGAGAATACAAACATTATGAAAGTTTGAAAGAAAAATACAATTTCAATTATCTCAAAACATTCTCATGATATGAATCATGTTGGAATTCGAAATGAAAAAAGGAGGAAACAACAATCTGGTGAGTCCTTCATGATTCCATGTCCACATTCATTAATTGGGAATTCTAATCCACTTGATATTAAAAATGGATCCATATCATTATTTTTTTTTTCATTATCAAATTTTCATAACAAGAAAATTTTACTTTCGTTGTATAAAATGTTATGGTGTAGATAATACATGGTTTAATCCAATTATGAATATGAGTAAACATAACGAAAGTGAAAAAATATATTAGGATTAGTTCAAGAACATATTCATCAATATATAAATTTATCTTATTCTTTGAATGATGATAGGTAATGATATCATTCAGTTAACACATAAGTTTGATGAATTGGTTGGTATATACGATGATACTTTTACAAGGCATGAAATTTAAGCGTCGGGAATTATCATACAACCTAAATGTAAGGTTGATCGATCCATCAGTGTCTTAAAACCCAGTATCATAAGGGAGTTAGAAATAATAAACATTATTGGGTATGAAGAGATTGTGTGTTGTGATATCGTGGAAAAAATGGATATCAGAGCTATCTATCAATCTAATGGTTTTTATATGAAAATAAAGATATAGGTCAAAGGAAAATATATACACCATGAATAGAAGAAGAAATTATATCCATTACGCTCAATTTATCAGAAGAAACATTGATGAAATTTCCAAAATAGGACAATTAAATGTTTTAATTATGGTATGGAAGGTTATTATGTAATTAATTTCAAATATTATGGAAATAAATTTTATTACAATGTTAATAGATAGAAATATAAATGTAATTTACCAAAAAACATTAATGATTCATGTGTATAGGAAATGGGAATTATTGTCACAAATTTCCAAGCCTAAAGGATATTTAACATAATTGAAGTTATTATCCTCCTAATACAGTGGATAATAGAAGGTCACATGTGATAAGTATTTCCAATGAAGAGTGAGATAATAATGATTTAATATATACAATTCATATAAACTATATAAATTTAAATTTATTATTTGACTCTATATATAACAATTATTTCATATCAAATGAATGTTGTAATGAAATGGAGAATCCACCCAAATGAGTAGATTTATAATTATTAGTTAAGACATTTAACTATATGATGATCACATATCATTTCAATAAATCCTCTCTAGCTAATGTTGGATGTTATTGAGCATCTATAAGATTTATTCATTCTCACACCAGTTTATTTATTTATCATCTCATGAATGTTTTTTTATAACAAATACCAAATAAATTATACAGTAAGAGTTATCTCTTGTGATACATCAAAAAACCTATTATCAAATATGAATTTGAATATTAATATAATAATCAGGTTGAGATAAAATTCAATGTTTTGATTTTATATAAATTTATAATTGTAATTTATCTCATATTTTTTTGGATGAAACAAGACATCAATGATATGCCTATTGCATGAGAATTTTATGATGTCCTTTTAGAAGAGTTTTCAAGTATTATAAAAAAATTTGTATTGTAATTCTCATTAGGATGTATACATGGTTATAGAAAATTTTCAATGAATCCCTATATAATGACCCCAATTGATTTGATGGAACTAAAAAAGTAACTCTAAGAAATTGTTACCCAGGGATTATTTCATCCTTGGGTTTTATTATGGTAGGAACCTATTCACTTTAATAAAAATAAATTTGGATCGATGTGAGTCTGAATTGATTATTAGGATTAGAATAGGTCTATGATCAAGAACAAGTATATTGATCCCCTTATTGACAACTTTATATATCAACTATGTGGAGGTAAATAGTTTTTAAAAAGACCATAATTATGGATATCTTCAATTGAGAAAAAATAAGCATGATATACCCAAACCATCAATCCATACAAGGTATGGAAACTATGAATACATTTTTATGCATTTATTTAATTTTAATTCCCCTGTAATCTTCATGTACTTTATAATTATAGTTTTTTTAGTTTACCCTGGTCATTTTTTTGTTGAAATTATAGATGAAATTATTTTACACTCAATGAGAATGGAATATCAAAAATATCAGTTAAAATAATAAATAAAGTCCCTATAGAAAGAGAAACTATTTTAATATGTAAAAATAAATAAATTTTAACTATAAAGGATTTTATTTATGGGTTATATAATCTCAAGAGATGGTTATTTGTAGATACATTAAAGATTTAGGCAACTGAATGTTCTTTGAGAACAACAACAGTGAATGAGATTTATAGTTTTCATGGTTTAACTATATATTATCAATGATTTTTTTTAAAATTTTCTAGACAATATAATCCTCTTAATGTAACACCACAGGTAAATAAAGAATATGACATTTTCATATTTATCCATATTTGTGAATAAAATATTGATATGACTTTAAAGGGGACGCTATGCTCGATGGCGTACCCAACACGCAACAACGAGTTTCTTGGAATCTTACATTGCACTCTAATAATAAAATAATATTATTTCAAATGGTAGATAACATGTAGCCATTGTATTGGCGGGAATGGATATAAATAACTAAAATATGATTATATATGTTTTTTAATGTTTTTTACATTTATCCAATAAAAGCTAAAGGCTTAAAATACGGAAAGAATTCAATTTTAGGCGTATATGCCCTAGTTTTCACTAAAGGTTCACTTTTCGCCTTTTAATGGAGAACTGTCATTAAATATAGTTTTGATCACTCTTATACATTCTTTTGGACCAAATAAAACTCTTATTAAGAATCGGGACATCAAATTTTACTTTGTGTAAATTTTTGGTATTTTTCCAATAAAGTTCATTTTTTAATGAATAGTGTAAAATGTTGTGTTTTAATTCAAAACCTCTTTTTAATCTAATTTATTTATATGATTAGATAATATTTTGAATTGTTTTTAAAGTGAAATTAGAAAATATTTTTACCATTAAATACAATAGTGGTCGTTGGAATTAATTTCACTTTGAAATCAGACTTAAACTAGTGTTAATCTTTTGATACTTATTGTTTTATAAAAACACGCTATTTGCTCTGACAGCGGGAATTAATTATTAAATTAATTAATTTGACTAATATGTTTTGAATTTTTTAAAACGGACTTCATTTTCGAATTCAGAATATCAAATATAGCTTAGGGTGAAGTTTTGGTATTTTTCTGAAAAACTCCAATTTTTGATGAATAGTGAAACCACTAAGTGGTAATCAAGCAAACTGATTTTTCAGTTAAATGAAAGTTTACCACTAATGTGTATTGAATTTTGAAAATCTGACATACATGGTTGTCATTAGTATGTAAAATGTGGTTCAATGGGATGAAAATAATTTTTTGGTGAATAGTAACTTTTTTTCATTAATCGCGATTAGAGGTAATTAGTGTAGTTTAAGGTAAAAATAATGTTTTAATAATATGAAATGAACTTTACACATGTCCTAACCTCATTGTATGTGTAATGGCCGACCAAGACAAGCCATGGGTCAACTTGGGGACCCCATGGAGCCACTTTGGTTGGGAAATGACATAAATAACTTTTTATTTAATGTAAAAGTAAAAATGACACAAACATGATATGTTTTACTAAAACAATTTTTAAGTGGGGTTATACAAGTCATATTTTTTGTTATAAATAGTCATTGGAAAGATAAAAAAATTTTCTACATCATAGTAATTTTTTATAATTTTTAGACATTAAATAAATTAAATTATTTATGACATCATAATGATGCAGCGATGACATCATTATCTGACGATTTAAATAAAATGGAAAGATAATGTAAAATCTATGAACTAAACATGTCCAAAACTTATTGGATGAGTGGATTTCGAAGCTTTATCACCTTATCCATGAATTATATTAATGTGTGACCTTTTAAAACCGAAAAACATTTTCAAATAAAGTAATATTTCTTACTTTCCAAAAGTGCCCCTCCTCTCCTCTTATAAAAGGCCCCCACCTCTACCTCATTTCACACACTCCTCAAGCCTTTGGCTCGGCCAGACCCTACCCATTTACTCTCTCCACATACCTCTCCTCATCCTAGAGGATTCCCTTTGGGAATAATCCTTTCAAAGGAAGCCTTTAGGCTCAAATCAAAAGGAGTTACACTTTTAAAGGTAATTCATTCTCTCATGTTCATTTGTTTTATTTTGCTTCTCCAACCCCCTAAACTCTTTTTATTTACTTCTTTTGTAAAAAAACCAGTATCTTCAATATACTAGGATGTTTTTATAAGATTTATTCGAGCTACACTCTCACACAACTACATAAAATGGTTAAAGAACATACGGTTTCCGTGGATGGCGAAATTCTGCCTCCCGAAACGATGATTGTTCAATACTCATTTAACACCTTCAAAGGTGGCCATTATGATGTCACTATTTTTATATATGATATATAATATGTTTATGTTTTACTTATGTTTCTGTATTTTTCATTTGTGTCTTACCTTTATGGCATCCATTATGGGTATACGCGATATCTTCATTTTAGGAAGTGCGAACTACCACCCCCTCAAAGTGATGTGATTCGTTAATGCCATACGTGGGACGTATAAAGGATGGATTTAATGATATTATATATGATATAATACTGGAATTATAATATACCTTTATATCATTATTTTTCCATTCTATAAAATACGAAATAGAAATGAAAGTAGTGTTCATGCGTACGTACGGCTTACCGTCTCCATGAACGGTGCATTTCATTTATTACCTCTAAATGATTATGTAATGTTATAAATGCGTGCTTGTACTGGATATATATGAAATATATGATATCTACATCATTAATACAATTATTTATATAATAAACATTTGGCCACACGAACAACATGTAATTGTAAGAAGTCCACTTTCGACTTAAGAACCAAGTATCGGCAAAACAAATATTATTAACATAAACGATTACATAAATGTTTATGACATGGTAATAAGTGATATAAAAGGAATAATTAACTTGAAAAAGGTTCTTAAGGAAGTATAAATTAACTCAAGTTTATTATTCAAGAGATTAAAGAACGATCGAGTCAAGTCGGACCCGAGGTAAGGGATCCTACTCCTCTCTTTCTTTTTAAGTACACACTTTTATGTCATTCCTTTTAAAGCTCATATTTATTGTTATTGGGATTATCTTTTATATTAAACTTACTGTAATTTTTATGTTCATGTGATGAGAGACCCTATTCTCTCTCATCAATCCATTTTGGAAGTTTTGAGTGGCGCCGTTAGGCTGCCGAACTTTCGTAAGAGATCTAACCTCTCTCTTTCTTTTTAAGTACTCTCCTTTATGTCACTTCTTTTAAGCTCCTCTTTGTAATGTTGGGGGATGTTATTTTATATTCCTCTTTCTGTACATTTTATTGTAATGTGATTAGATACCCTATTTGATCTCATCAATCCATATTCGGAAGTTTTATGTGGCGCCGTTAGGCTGCCGAGTTTTCGTAAGGGATTTTTCATCTCACTTTTATTCCCGTGAGATTTATGCTACATTTGCCACAAATTCCATTGAGTGGTGTATGTACTGCCCATTATTCTACTCTTTGTGTAATATACTTTCGTTTATGAGTATTTACATCAATGATCTATTGTCCCTCTTTCATGGGGTGTATGTTTTGAAAGATACCCAAGTCGATAAGGGAACCTTTCACCCTCCTCTTTTTTAAAAGACTTCTTTTGTTGGGTCTTTTAATTTACATATTGTTATGTTGGTATATGTTCTCATATATCCTTATTGATGTAAATTTTATGTCCAAGTGATGAGATACACTTTTTATCTCTCATCAACTCTTTTTTATGTGATGTCGTTAGGCTGTCAAGGGAACTTTTTAACCCAATTTCGATTTCTTTGGGTTCAACATGTAGTCATTGAATATGTAATCCATTGAATATTTGTGAAAGACCTTTTATTATTTTACACTTAATATCCACTTATATTGGGTGTATTTATATTTGTCACACATATTTTTGAGATTGATTTGTCCTTAATTTATGGATACCTTCTTTATAAGGGATTTCATCACATTTTACATTTCTATTGAGGGTTCATTGTTGTTATGCACCAATTCACTCTTATATGGTGTATATACTGTCCTTTGGAGTATTATATCATGAATCCATTTATTCTCATGATATTATAAAGTTCTGACTAAATGTTATTCCTCAATTATTGTATTCAAGTGTCTCTAATTTTGGTAAAACCCCTTTAACCAAAATATCGTTTTAAATGTTTTAATTATTTGTTCTTATTAATATCCATGTTTTCAAAATGGTTTTAAGGATTTATTTATATGGATATTAATGGTTTAAAATTTTAAGCTTCAAGGTGGTATGGGACACTTTGATTCAAAAATCTCTTTATTAAATGTTTTAAATGGTTTTGGAAATGGTTTCTTTTTGAATGGATTCATTATTTCAATATACTAAAATGTTATATTGTTATTGAAATGTGGAAATGTTATGTTTCCTTTATGCATGTTTTATGTGATACATTTATGTTATGGTTCTTGGGCGTTGTTATGAAAACAGGTGGTTTCGTGATAAACTAAGGGCGGGTGAGCCCGATATAGCTCTCCAATGCATTGGGTAACGCGAAGGAGTGAAACGTTAAGGTTTCTCCGAAGAGATTTAGGGAATATAATGTGATGGGTATTCCAAACGTAACCAAGAGGGTTACTCCCTACCTAAGAATTTTATGAATGCCTCAAGTTACCTTTATGTCATATGATTTCTATGATTTTATGAGCTATGTTAAAGTGCCTATGTTTTATGGGTAAAGTATGATTTCATTCTTATGTATACATGTACTCATGGTTCCTTTCCATATTTTTATATCCCTTACTGAGCTTTTTATGCTCATCCCAAGTTTTTGAAATGTTTTTCACAGGTCAAGGAAAGGGTACATGATGTGATGACAGTGTCAAGGATGTGTCAATAAAGAATCCATGTTTTATTTTAAATATGTTTCCGTTGATGGGAAGAATGAATACTGTCATTTATGTAACCACTTTGTTTAAATGTGGAATGTAATGCAAGTTTCATGATCTAATTCTCTAAAACTCTAAACCAGAAAAGATCCTCAATGTGTAATCTTGTAATAACTCAAGATTAAGTAAGGTTTAAGGCTGGGGCCTTATAGTTGGTATCAAAGGCCAGTTTAGATAACTTTAGAGGTTAGGGTATTCTTTAAGCATAAGTGACATTACCATAATGGTTAGGATTTCAGAAAGAGTCCTAGTTTTAGATAAAGTGAATGAGTAAGTATATCTTAGTGTTTACCTTCCTCATTAGTACATGATGGTTTTGTTGATATACTCACACTGACCTTTTTGGTTTTAGTAAATGGCTGGATCTAGCTGGCACCAAAGTGACAATGGGTTTGAAGGAAACTGTGGTGGTTCTCTGATTAAGATACTGGATGAGATGAGGGATTCAATGAGGAATCTCATAGTTGTTCTAAACCAACTATCAAGGAGTCATGATCAATCACTTCAACCTTGGTGATTTCTCTAATGCATCATGTACGAGATGGCCAACTCGATGTGGAAATTCAGGTAATAATTATTAAGGTAACCATTAGGGTTTATATGATCCTTACTTTTGAGGTAATTATGGGTTAATATATGATATGATGGAAAATGAAGGGCATGAGATAAACTTGAGGTTAAAATATGTTATGATTATTCTTGAAGATTTTATATCATTTTGGGGAATGTTTTAAGAATTATATAGTTTTAGAAAAAGGACAACACGCAGATCGCGTGACATCCCGTTGCGTCGGACAAAGCTGCGGGAATCGAACCCACAACCAAAGTGCGACTGATATTTATCGCCTACCACTGGACTACGTGAAGTCCCTGGTTAGTTTGACCGATTCTTTCTAGTTATATGATTTTATGAATTAAGAGTAATTTGATTTTGGGTTATTTATGAAAATGATTAACCTATCATGGAGGATATGTGATTAGGTTAATTACTTTTCAATACGAGACTTTAGGAGAAACTGATGTTGTTTGGAGATAAATGTTACGATTTAACTTGGAAGACTATGTGACTAAATCATTCAAATATTTGGGTTTCAATCTTAGTTTGGTTTACTTTGAATAATTTTATGGACAAATTGATTATAGAATGGTCCTCGTTGAACTTTGGGTTTTGTTGGACAAATTTTGGAGGTTAAGAATAGATTTTCTTTTTATAAAGGGTTATCCTTTTCTAGATTATCTGATCTTGTAATAACCTTTTTGGTTTTGGTTTAAGTCTAAAGACATGGAAAGTATATAGTTCTATTTTGTGGATTAGGTGATTCTCTAGAAGTTGATTATAGTACTCTTAATGCAAACAAGTCTCCCTAAATACTCGTCTTTTGGAAAAAATATGAGTTTGATTAAGGAATCTAGTAAAAGTTGAAAGTCAACGTGATAAGTGATTATGTTTCCTTATGAATAAATTCCTCACTAAAAAGTAACTTAAAGAAAAAATGTTGTCTATTAAATTTTCCTACCGGGGAATCGAATACCGTTTAACCCATCACAAGTTTGTGATTTTCTTGTGGTTAACTTTCTCCTAAACATGTTTTCTATCACTCTCCATCAGAACATGACCCTTTGTTTTTTCCTCCATGTCCATATTTTCATACTTGGAATCCTAGTATGGGTTAACTCGGGTGACCTCTGTGCTTATCTTTCTTTATTTTAAAGTGATTGTTTTACCGACTCTTGTTCCGATGTGGGACTTTCAAGGATGTTTCCAAGCGCAATTTTAAAATTACGAGGACGCAATTCCCAAAAGGGGGGAAGGATGTAACACCCCAGGTAAATAAAGAATATGACATTTTCATATTTATCCATATTTGTGAATAAAATATTGATATGACTTTAAAGGGGACGCTATGCTCGATGGCGTACCCAACACGCAACAACGAGTTTCTTGGGAATCTTATGTTGCACTCTAATAATAAAATAATATTATTTCAAATGGTAGATAACATGTAGCCGTTGTATTGGCGGGAATGGATATAAATAACTAAAATATGATTATATATGTTTTTTAATGTTTTTACATTTATCCAATAAAAGATAAAGGCTTAAAATACGGAAAGAATTCAATTTTAGGCGTATATGCCCTAGTTTTCACTAAAGGTTCACTTATCGCCTTTTAATGGAGAACTGTCATTAAATATAGTTTTGATCACTCTTATACATTATTTTGGACCAAATAAAACTCTTATTAAGAATCGGGACATCAAATTTTACTTTGTGTAATTTTTTGGTATTTTTCCGATAAAGTTCATTTTTTAATGAATAGTGTAAAATGTTGTGTTTTAATTCAAAACCCCTTTTTAATATAATTTATTTATATGATTAGATAATATTTTTAATTGGTTTTAAAGTGAAATTAGAAAATATTTTTACCATTAAATCCAATAGTGGTCGTTGGAATTAATTTCACTTTGAAATCAGACTTAAACTAGTGTCAATCTTTTGATACTTATTGTTTTATAAAAACACGCTATTTTCTCTGACAGCGGGAATCAATTATTAAATTAATTAATGTGACTAATATGTTTTGAATTTTGTAAAACGGACTTCATTTTTGAATTCGGAATATCAAATATAGCTTAGGGTGAAGTTTTGGTATTTTTCTGAAAAACTCCAATTTTTGATGAATAGTGAAACCACTAAGTGGTAATCAAGCAAACTGATTTTTCAGTTAAATGAAAGTTTACCACTAATGTGTATTGAATTTTGAAAATCCGACATACATGGTTTTCATTAGTATGTAAAATGTGGTTCAATGGGATGAAAATAATTTTTTGGTGAATAGTAACTTTTTTTCATTAATCGCGATTAGAGGTAATTAGTGTAGTTTAAGGTAAAAATAATGTTTTAATAATATAAAATGAAGTTGACACATGTCCTAACCTCATTTTATGTGTAATGGCCGACCAAGACAAGCCATGGGTTAACTTGGGGACCCCATGGATCCACTTTGGTTGGGAAATGACATAAATAACTTTTTATTTAATGTAAAAGTAAAAATGACACAAACATGATATTTTTTACTAAAACAATTTTTTAAGTGGGGTTATACAAGTCAGATTTTTTTTTTATAAATAGTCATTGGAAATCTAAAAATATTTCCTACATCATAGTAATTTTTTTATAATTTTTAGACATTAAATAAATTAAATTATTTATGACATCATAATGATGCAGCGATGACATCATTATCTGACGATTTAAATAAAATGGAAAGATAATGTAACATCTATGAACTACACATGTCCAAAACTTATTGGATGAGTTGATTTCGAAGCCTTATCACCTTATCCACGAATTATGTCAATGTGGGACCTTTTAAAACTGAAACACATTTTCAAATAAAGTAATATTTCTTACTTTCCAAAAGTGCCCCTCCTCTCCTCTTATAAAAGGCCCCCACCTCTACCTCATTTCACACACTCCTAAAGCCTTTGGCTCGGCCAACCCCTGACCATTTACTCTCTCCACATCCCTCTCCTCATCCTAGAGGATTCCCTTTGGGCAGAATCCTTTCAAAGGAAGCCTTTAGGCTCAAATCAAAAGGAGTTACACTTTTAAAGGTAATTCATTCTCTCATGTTCATTTGTTTTATTTTGCTTCTCCAACCCCCTAAACTCTTTTTATTTACTTATTATGTAACAAAACCAGTATCTTCAATATACTAGGAATTTGGTTATAAGATTTATTCGAGCTACACTCTCACACAACTACATCAAATGGTTAAATAACATACGGTTTCCGTGGATGGCGAAATTCTGCCTCCCGAAACGATGATTGTTCAATACTCATTTAACACCTTCAAAGGTGGCCATTATGATGTCACTATTTTTATATATGATATGTAATATGTTTATTTTTTACTTATGCTTCTGTATTTTTTCATTTGTGTCTTACCTTTATGGCATCCATTATGGGTATACGCGATATCTTCATTTTAGGAAGTGCAGACTACTGCCCCCTCAAAGTGATGTGATTCGTTAATGCCATACATGGGATGTATAAAGGATTGATTTAATGATATTATATATGATATTATACTGGAATTATAATATACCTTTATATCATTATTTTTCCATTCTATAAAATACGAAATAGAAATGAAAGTAGCGTTCATGCGTACGTACGGCTTACCGTCTCCATGAACGGTGCATTTCATTTATTACCTCTAAATGATTATGTAATGTTATAAATGTGTGCATGTACTGGATATATATTACATATATGATATCTACATCATGAATAAAATTCTGTATATAATAAACATTTGTCCACACAAACAACATGTAATTGTAAGAAGTCCACTTTCGACTTAAGAACCAAGTATCGACAAAACAAATATTATTAACTTAAATGATTAAATAAATATTTATGACATGGTAATAAGTGATATAAAATGAATAATGAACTTGAAAAAGGTTCTTAAGGAAGTATAAATTAACTCAAGTTTATTATTCAGGAGATTAAAGAACGATCGAGTCAAGTCGGACCCGAGGTAAGGGATCCTACTCCTCTCTTTCTTTTTAAGTACACAATTTTATGTCATTCCTTTTAAAGCTCATATTTCTTGTTATTGGGATGATATTTTATATTACACTTACTGTAATTTTTATGTTCCTGTGATGAGAGACCCTATTCTCTCTCATCAATCCATTTTGGAAGTTTTGAGTGGCGCCGTTAGGCTGCCGAACTTTCGTAAGAGATCTAACCTCTCTCTTTCTTTTTAAGTACTCTCCTTTATGTCACTTCTTTTAATCTCCTCTTTGTAATGTTGGGGGATGTTCTTTTATATTCCTATTTATGTAAATTTTATTTTAATGTGATGAGATACCCTATTTGATCTCATCAATCCATATTCGGAAGTTTTATGTGGCGTCATTAGGCTGCCGAGTTTTCGTAAGGGATTTTTCATCTCACTTTTATTCCCATGAGATTTATGCTACATTTGCCACAAATTCCATTGAGTGGTGTATATACTGCCCATTATTCTACTCTTTGTGTAATATACTTTCGTTTATGAGTATTTACATCAATGATCTATTGTTCTTCTTTCATGGGGTGTATGTTTTGAAAGATACCCAAGTCGGTAAGGGAACCTTTCACCCTCCTCTTTTTTAAAAGACTTCTTTTGTTGGGTCTTTTAATTTACATATTGTTATGTTGGGATATGTTCTCATATATCCTTATTGATGTAAATTTTATGTCCAAGTGATGAGATACACTTTTTATCTCCCATCAACTCTTTTTGATGTGATGCCGTTAGGCTGTCAAGGGAACTTTTTAACCCAATTTCGATTTCTTTGGGTTCAACATGTAGTCATTGAATATGTCATCCATTGAATATGTGTGAAAGACCTTTTATTGTTTTACACTTAATATCCACTTATATTGGGTGTATTTATATTTGTCACACATATTTTTGAGATTGATTTGTCCTTAATTTATGGATACCTTCTTTATAAGGGATTTCATCACATTTGACATTTCTATTGAGGGTTCATTGTTGTTATGCACCAATTCACTCTTATATGGTGTATATACTGTCCTTTGGAGTATTATATCATGAATCAATTTATTCTCATGATATTATAAAGTTCTGACTAATTTTTATTCCTCAATTATTGTATTCAAGTGTCTCTAATTTTGGTAAAACCCCTTTAACCAAAATATCATTTTAAATGTTTTAATTATTTGTTCTTATTAATATCCATGTTTTCAAAATGGTTTTAAGGATTTATTTATATGGATATTAATGGTTTAAAATTTTAAGCTTCAAGGTGGTATGGGACACTTTGATTCAAAAATCTCTTTATTAAATGTTTTAAATGGTTATGGAAATGGTTTCTTTTTGAATGGATTCATTATTTCAATATACTAAAATGTTATATTGTGATTGAAATGTGGAAATGTTATGTTTCCTTTATGCATGTTTTATGTGATACATTTATGTTATGGTTCTTGGGCGTTGTTATGAAAACGGGTGGTTCCGTGATAAACTAAGGGCGAGTGAGCCCGATATAGCTCTCCAATGCATTGGGTAACGCGAAGGAGTGAAACGTTAAGGTTTCTCCGAAGAGATTTAGGTAATATACTGTGATGGGTATTCCAAACGTAACCAAGAGGGTTACTCCCTACGTAAGAATGTTATGAATGCCTCAAGTTACCTTTATGTCATATGATTTCTATGATTTTATGAGGTATGTTAAAGTGCCTATGTTTTATGGGTAAAGTATGATTTCATTCTTATGTATACATGTACTCATGATTCCTTTCCATATTTTTATATCCCTTACTGAGCTTTTTATGCTCATCCCAAGTTTTTGAAATGTTTTTCACTGGTCAAGGGAAGGGTACATGATGTGATGATAGTGTCAAGGATGTGTCAATAAAGAATCCATGTTTTATTTTAAATATGTTTCCGTTGATGGGAAGAATGAATACTGTCATTTATGTAACCACTTTGTTTAAATGTGGAATGTAATGTAGGTTTCATGATCTAATTCTCTAAAACTCTAAACCTGAAAAGATACTCAATGTGTAATCTTGTAATAACTCAAGATTAAGTAAGGTTTAAGGCTGGGGCCTTATACTTAACACATATTGAAATAATTTCAAGAATGTTCACTAGATAGATTAATGTAATGAACATTTCATGTAACTACAGAGAAGACTAGTAAGTTAACCTATTCCTACTATACCATACAACATATAATTCTTTATAATTGGATGTGATGCGACCAAGAATGTGTGGGTATTTTTTTTAAATATTGAAAATGTTATTGTATATTATTTATGATAATTGATGATTCATTAATAAAATCACCCAACTCAAGATTTCAGGTTAAATATTTTAATTTTTTCATTAATGATACAAAGGAATTATATTTATATAGAAAAGTGTTACATATATAATGATCAAAAATGAATAATGTATATATTAACACATAATTATTTAATCATGTTCCAAAAATGATGGTTAGTATATATAAAATATTATGATTGGGTAATAAATTACCATGATGGGAAAGATAAGAAGGTGTTATGCTTTGAATCAAATGGATCATTCTGGATTAAACAATATGAGGACACAAAGCATCAAATATTATTGGATGTAAAAAAGAACGAGTTTAAAATCCTAAAAGAAGGGGAAATATATTAACTTTCTTAATTGAATGTTCTACCAGCTATCCAAGTTAATATTAATGATTAACATAAGGAATATTTTGAGTTGAAAATTAATGATAGAAATTTTATATATTATAACCATGATCCTGATAAAATGGTAAGGTTCATGAACTATGAATGAATTCCACAAATACAATATTTTAATAATTATTGGTTAACGAAATCACATTTTTCAACATTCTATATTCATCTTAGATGTTTGAATATATTTTGAGAAATAAAATACTACTTCTTATCAGATGGAATGAAATGATATATGACATAGTAGGTATCTCCATGCTTAGTAGGTCAACAAGTTATGGATGAAAGATAATATTATAAGGTCAATTTGTATTGATTACCCATGCTATAATAGAAATGGTATAACATGAATATGGGTTTTTATAGAACCCTGAAAATATCTAAATAGGATAATACTATATGGGCTTTAGTCGATCACCAAACTATGTAAACATAATTATTCACAATCAAATAAGTCTTCTCTCAAGATAAAAATGCATAAATATTAAATTATGCTGTTGTAAGAGGTCATGGAGTAAAAAACTCCACTAAATATGAATGAGATCAATGTTTAACTTCAATTTTATATCGAGTTTTTCTACAAGACCATGATAAAAAATTGTGTTTCATCACCTCTTTCCATCCTCAAATAGATGGACACTCACATTTAATAATTCAAACCCTAAAGGATATGTTTATATATATATATATTAATTGTTTTCAAACTTGGTTTGGATAAACACCTTAATCAAGTTGAATTTCTTAAAATAATATTTTTCACTCAACTGTTCACATGGATCCTTCTGAATCCCTCTAAGGAATTAAATATTTTTCCCTAACAATATTTAATGATGTAAGATGATTAATCCTATTAGAAAAAAGTATAAGTAAACAAATAGATGGAAAGGATAATAATATTTTGATTTATAATAATGTGGATTAGAGATGGTGGGAAATTTACTCATATAAAATATAGTGTATTCTATAATTTCATGTCAGGGATTATGTTTTTCTATGAATTTTTCAATAGATGATGGTAATGAGATTCTGGTATAATTGAAAAGCAATACCTTGGTATATAGGCCCTGTTGAAATTGAAATTGATATCAGGATGGTAGCCTATCATATGGTAATTCCACTAACAAACTATTTAGTCCATGATGTATTCCATGTATCATTTCTAAGGAAGTACATTCATGACCCTTAACATGTACTGTACTGAGAGTCCTTTTAGATATAGAAAGACCATCTTATTTGGAACGATCATAGGATATTATTTACCATAAGGATAATGTAATTTGAAACATGTCCACTCAACAAGGTATTTTTTTAAGACAACTTGTATGATGAATCTATATGGGATGAAGATGATTTGATGTGGAAAAGCTATCCTAAATTGTATATATGAGAATGAAAAATTTTGAGGGTCATGGTTCATTTATGGGTTAGAATGTATCACACATAATATTTTTGAATCATTTTTTAATATATATTTTTTTTATAGTATTTCATTATATGCAACACCATGATATGATTGTACTACACACAACCCTCAGATTGACTTTCATTACACGCGTCACTGAGTTTCTATTAAACACCATTTTATTATTGTAATGATTTTCAAAAGAAAATTACAACCTAGACATTATTATTTATAATATAAAAACTATAAATTATTTTTAAATAATATTTATATTGGTTTTATATAATTTAAACATTTCATTTATGTAATATATATTAATTAGTGAAATCATTATATTTATTGAAAATATTATTTTTCCAATAGAACATATTCATAAGACTTTTTGTGAAAAATAAAACTTTTTTAATCATATAGAAATTTAAATTGTTAAATTATAATTATATATTTAATGAATATTTTCAAAATTATGATAGGTTTTTTTTGGGATTTATCTGAAATACTTTTTTTATGAATATTGTAAAATAATGAATTTTAATAGAAATCTAACTTTACATTTACATTATTTAGTTATAAAAACTATTTAAAACATTTTTATTTATATATATATTTCAATTAAAAATAAATTAAAATAATATATTTCATTTTAATCAATTGTATATTGAAAAATAATAAAAAAACATTGCAAACATTTGAACTTTTTCTCTTTAAAAACCATCTTTATCATATATCAATAATATTATTTAAAAACTAATATATTTATAGTTATGTGGATGGAATTTTAAAAAATGTATGCATTTTTTAGAAATAGAATAATTTATAATCTCAAATAATCCTAAATAATTTTTTTCAATAGTTAATTGTGAGATGTTTTATAAAAAATCTAGGTGATTATGGGAAAATGAGTATTGTATGGGACTAAACATTAAAATTAAGTACATAATGGAACTATTAAGATTTAGAAAACCTAATTTATGGAAATATTTCAACATTAAACCTTCATAGATCAAAATATGGAAATTATTATATCCATTGGTTAGGTAAAAATGTGAGTACTATTAGGATCGTAAATGACGGGTCCTTTGATACAATGATAATTGTGAGATTAAAAATAAAGTGCAAAAGTGCGGAATTAATGTGAACACTAGATGTAATGTGGAAAAACCCCCAAATGAAAGGGGTAAAAAACCATGGGCGAATAGAAGGATTTCACTATGGTAAAATGTGGGTACAAATTCTCTCTCAATTATAAGGAGAAAACACTCAAGAAAATATCTGTTGTAAAATAAGGAAAAACGCCTCAGAAAATACTACACTCTGGGATAAAGATGTGTTGCTTCTTAATCCGAAGATGAAAAAGTCCAGGAGGAGATCCATTTTTATAGCCTTCCTTCACATCCTTTGGTCTTCCCTCAATTAAATGACTTTTACCAAATTAATTGGGGAAATAATTGTAGGGTGTCAAATTCATTAAATGTAATGAATGCGGTGACCATCATTAATCTATCTCCACGTTTTCCAACATATCTTCCACTTGGAGATTTAATTAAGTGTCAATAACATCTCCACACATCCTTTCTATCTACCCAATCTGCTGCTCATGTATCTACAAGGCCACTTGAAGATCTGCACCATCTAAAATTTTTAGAATTAATCACCTTTGTTAGGAAATCTGCCAGATTTTCTTTAGTGTGAATTTTCTTTATGTCCACACTTCCTTCCTCCACCACATCTCGAACAAAATGGTTTTTTTACGCCAATGTTCTTTGTCCTGGAATGAAAATATGGATTCCTCACAATGTGCAAGGAACTATGACTGTCACAAAATAATGGAATATGATCTTGTTTGTGCCCAAGCTCCTCCAATCACCATCTCATCCAAATCACCTCTTTGCAAGCTTGTGTAGCTGCCATGTACTCCGCTTCTGTCATGGATAAAGCCACAACTGACTGTAGATTTGAAATCCAGCTCACAACTCCTCCTGTAAGAGTAAACACATAATCTGTAGTGGATTTCCTCTGGTCAGAATCACCTACAAAATCTGAGTCAACATATCTAGTGATATTAAAATTTGATCCTCCAAAACATAATGCAACATTTTAGGTTTCCTTGATGTATCTCAGGATACTCTTCACCATGCTCTAATTCTCTCTTCCTAGATTCTCCATGCACTGACTAACTGCTCCCACTACATGTACAATGTCTGGTCTAGTACAAACCATAGTGAACATTAAACTCCCCACTGGTGATGCATACAGCACTCGAGATATTTCCATCCTCTCTGCTTCACTGGTATGACTCATTGTAGAGTATAACTTGGAATTAATGGGAAGAGGGGTAGAAATTGGCTTACAGTCTTGTATATTAAAGCGTTTCAAGACATTGATCAAATAATTCTTCTGTGATAGCCAAATCTTTCCATTATTCCTGTATCGGTAAATCTGCATCCCAAGAATCTTATTTGCGGGTCTCAATTCCTTCATATCAAACTCCCCAGCCAACTGTGCCTTTGTCTCCTAGATTTGATCATTGTTGGGGCCTTCAACCAACATGTCATCCACATACAATAGAAAAATGATAAAATCATTACCATTTAAACCCTTGAAATATGCACAAGGATCTGAATTAAGTATCTTGTATCCAAGGCTCATGATATAGGAATCAAATCTCTTGTACCAACACCTTGGCGCCTGTTTGAGACCGTACAAGTATTTTGTTCAACCTGCAAACGAATTTCTCTTTACCTTTTTTTGGTAAAACCTTCTGGTTGGAGAATATATATTTCTTCATCAAGATCATCATGGAGAAAATCTGTTTTCACATCTAGCTGCTCTAGATGTATAGTGTATTCAGTAGACATAACCAAAACTACACGAATAGTCATTAGTCTAACAACACAAGAAAATATTTCATTGAAATCAATACCTTCCTTCTGATCATATCCTTTGACCACCAGTCTTGCACGATATCTTTCCACCTAGTCTGTTTCATCCCTCTTGATCTTGTAGACCCATTTATTCCCAATGGCCTTCCTTCCATGAGGTAATGGAACAAGATCCCAAGTCTTGTTCTTGTGTAGGGCTTCGTGTTCCTCCTACATCGCCGCCATCCATGAAGATATACCTGGACTCTGGGTCGCTTCCAAAAGAGATGATGGCTCCCCATCCTCTCTCAGTAAGCAATACACAACATTTCTCTCAGTGACATAATCTGAGTGCCATATCGGCTCTCTTTTCTCTCGATTTGATAGTCGTAGTCCAGGATCTTCTTGTGCTTGATCATCATGATCTGGTAATGCCTCATAGGAAACTGGTTCTTCCTTTGTTTCTTCCTTCACCTTGATTATTGTAGTTTCTGTACTTTCTTTCTCCGTGTCCTTTTCAATCATCATTTTCAACTTGTCTACTACAAAAATGACATCTCTGCAGATGATAAATTTGTGGGCAGTGGGATCCCAAAAACGATACCCCTTCACACCATCAGCGTATCCCAAGAAGATACATTCTCTGGATTTCAAGTCCAACTTCGAGTTTCCTGGTCATGAAGCAGTGCATATACAGGACTTCCAAAAGTATGCAAATTAGAATAATCAGTGGGTTTACCAGTATGCATTTCCATCGGTGTCTTGAGATCAATTGCCACCAAAGGGGATCGATTGATCACAAAGAATGCGGTATTTAATGCTTCCACTGAGAATGTCTTGTTGACTCCTGCAGTCTTCAGCATTGCCCTTGTTCTGTCCAACAGGGTTCTATTCATCTGATCTGCCACTCCATTCTGTTGAGGAGTGTACGCCACCGTGAACCATCTCTTGATGCCATCCTGTTGAAAAAAAGAATCAAACTCCTCACTTGTATATTCTCCACCATTTTCAGTCCTCAGACACTTGATCTTCTTTTCCAATTCAAGCTCCTTTCGCGCTTTGAATTTTTTGAAGACTTCAAAAACATCTGATTTCCTTTTGATTGGAAACACCCAACATCTCCTAGAATAATCATCAATGAAAGATACAAAGTATCTTGCTCCTCCTAGGGATATAACTGGTGGTTTCCAAAAATCGGAATGGATCAACTCCAAGATCTCCTGGCTTCTTACTGTTGACGTCCCAAATTTTAACCTGTGTTACTTGCTCAAAACACAATGCTCACAAAATGGTAAGGATACATTTGTCAACCCAGGCGGCAACTTCTGATCCGCATGAATCTTCATGCCCCGTTCTAACATATGGCCAATCTTCTGATGCCATAACGTTGTCAACGCTTCCGTCGAGGTTGTTGATGCAACAACTATCTCCGCCTCTTTGTACGTTTCACCCATAAGCACATACAGGTTCTTTGAGATCTTCTCCTCCTTCATTACCATAAGCACACCCTTCACAATTCTCATCACTCCATTCTCGGTGCGAGTCTTGCATCCTATGTCATCAAATTCTCCCAAGGACAAGATGTTCTTCTTGAGGCCCTCCATATGGCGTACTCCTTGGACGGTTCGAACTATGTAATCATGCATCTTCAATTTGATGGTTCCGACTCCAACGATCTTCAATGTATGATCATTTACCATGTACAAAAGTCCTTCCGAGATGGTTTCATATTGGTTAAACCATTCCCATCGAGAGGTCATGTGACACATTTCTCCTGAGTCGATAATCCATGCATCATCGAGGTGATGTCTTCCTTCAATAGTCGTCAACGCATCACTGACTAGTACGTCTCCATTTCCCGATGTACTCGCCACATTTCCTTGAGAGTTCTTCTCACCACTCTTCTTATTCCAGCAGTCTTTGCTCACATGCCCTCTCTTATCACAATTGTAGCATTTTATGATTTTCATCTTGTTCCTTGATTTAGACCTGCCATGATTCTGACTCCCACCGGAACCACGCTCCATCATTCTTCCTCTTTCCATCGATAGAGCTTCCACTTGGTGTGAAGTTGTTTTTCTGTCTTCCTTGTTCTTGCGCCAACTTTCTTATTCAAGAACCATAGCTTCAACATCACTGAAGGACAAAATATCCGTTAGGATATTATTGGAGAGGTTGATGATGAGTTGGTCATATGAATCTGGGAAACTCTCGAGCAGGATCTCTACACGTTCAGTATCCACAATTTTATATCCCAAAGTCATAAGTTGAAAAAAAGGGTATTGAGGGTGTTGATGTGGTCATTCATTGATGATGACTCCGCCATTCGAAGAGTGTATAATCTTCTCTTCAAGAAAAGTTTTTTGTGGAGTGATTTTGCCTCATATAGTTTTGTTAGAGTATCCCAAATTTCTTTCACCGTCTTTTTCTCTACAATGCTTGATCGGACCCCATCTGCTAAAGCCAAATGATGGTTGGCAATATCATTCCCATCCATGTCACTCCATTTCTCTTCCGTCACACCTGTCGGTTTCTCTCCAATTGCCTGTAGGCAATTATCCTTCCACAACACTTCTTGCATCTTCATTTTCCACAATGAAAAATAATTTCCATTGAATTTTTTGATCTCGTATTTCGCCGCCATTTGGACACGTCGTTGGTCCAGAATTTTCTTGGGCCACGAACCTGCCTCGGATACCACTTGTTAGGCTCGTAAATGACGGGTCCTTAGATACAACGATAATTGCGAGATTAAATATAAAGTGTAAAAGTGCGGAATTAATGTGAACACCAGATGTAACGTGGAAAAACCCCCAAATGAAAGGGGTAAAAAACCACGGGCGAATAGAAGGATTTCACTATGGTAAAATGCGGGTACAAATTATCTCTCAATTATAAGGAGAAAACACTCAAGAAAATCTCTCTTGTAAAATATGGAAAAAAACCTCACAAAATACTGCACTTTGGGATGAATATGTGTTGCTTCTGAATCCGATGATGAAAAAGTCCAGGAGGAGATCCCTTTTTATAGCCTTCCTTCACACCCTTTGGTTTTCCCTCAATTAAATGACTTTTACCAAATTAATTGGGGAAATAATTGTAGGGTGTAAAATTCATTAAATTTAATGAAGGTGGTGACCATCATTAATCTCTCTCCGCGTCTTCCAATAAGTACACCTATCATCCTTTCAAAAAGCCATGTCTGTCATATCCCCCACTTATCCAATGGCACCCCCTCTCCCCTTTGTTAACAAAATTAAAAATATTTTATTTATCATATACCTAAAAATATTAAATATTAAATAATATATTATCATACTAGATTATAAAATTTGTCATAAATCCAACCATGAATACCTTTGGTGAAATCCAAAAAGGATATACCCAAATAAGAGGTAACAATCATCAATGAATTTTTTCTATTTATTTCATCCTAAAACACCATTAATTTTAATTGTATCTTGATTATATTATAAAATAATATTAAAAAATATATTTATATTATTAGGATATTACTAATAACCACATCAACATCGATCAAATGGGTTATGAAATCAACATTAGCGGGTACGGAGGACTACCACCTTGCGAACCGATGTAATTTATTTATCCATTACCAGTATTAAATTTAGAGAATATAGATGTAAATAAATTATATATTTATTATATAAATATACAATATATTCATGATATTATTATTATTCTTTAATTATTATACAACACATACATTTGTTCTTCCTGTTTTTCTGTAATACAAAAATGATGATCATTTGTACAGTGGACTACCACCTCAAAAAGCGATGTGATTCATTCTCTAAATTCAAATAATTTATTAAGGACTATTTAAATAAATATATTTTATATTTGTTACATTAATATATATTTTTAATCATAATATATCATATACATTTATTTAATTTAATCTGATAATAAATTTCATACAATGTTCTTGTGTTTGTATGACCAACTGTCTCCATAAAAAATATATTTCAATTCATATTTATATTTTTTATAGATTATTATAAATAAATTTATACATAATATATATGATATATAAATTATATTCATATGTATTTATATGATAATATCATGAATAATTTTATAGGTATGAAACTATAAAAAATCAAAACATATATGAAAAATAATGCAGTTATTAAAACAAATACAACTATAACATTGAATTGTTAAGAAAAGAGTAATAATAAGTTATAAGAAAACCATATATTATACAATATAAATGAATTTTTTTCCATAATATATTTATAATATACATATATTTGTTATATATGGGTTTTGAATGATTAAATTTTATGTTGAGACTTAAGTTAAAGGATTTCTATCTCACTTATATTTTCAATGAGACATAAGACATATTTTCCTCCAATTTCATGGTTGTGGTGTTTATAATACACATAGTTTTATTTTATGTATATTTTAATTATAATTTTTTATCTATATATCCTGATATTTATTTCTCTTTTATTAGTTTTACAGCTAAAACATGACCAAAGTGGTAAGAGAATATTGTGTCAATTTACCTTCTTTGAGACACATGTTATGGTATGCACCTATAATCATTTATGACGTGTATATACTAACACATATACATGTAATATCATGGATTTAATTATTTTTAGGAAATATTATGCTTTATGTGATGTTATTATTTCACTAGTATATTGATTAAAAGTTACTGATGTGGTAAGAGTTTATTTCTACAATCTAATCATTTGTCTTGATTGTTTCATATTATTATTATATTGGTGAAATATTATAATATAAATCTAAATAATTCTCATTTTGTTTTATATAATATTATTATAAATGATATAATCATGTAATGGCATCATTCCTCTACTCATAACTTCATATAATATTTTCAAAATTCTTTTATGATAATCCAATTTTATTTATTCATTCCATCAAAAATATATTTTCTCCCAAAAACTTGATTGGTAAAATGTTTTTCAAAATTATTCTAATATTATCATATAATTTATTAATCTATGTTCTAGATTTCTTAAAAAATAGATTTAATTGAATATTAATATCATATTCTGATCAAATATCTTTTGACTACAACAAAAAAATTATATGTAATATTTTTTTACATGTACTACATATATAATCATTTGATACAAAATTATCACTCCATTTACTGAATATTATATCATATATTTTAATGAATATTTTAAAATTTAAATTTTTTTCATAAATATTTTTTAATGATTATTATTTTATATAAATTTTTAAATTATATTATATGATATATTTTGTATTATTTAAAAGTGTTTAAAATTATTTTCATATCATCCTTTATATGTTTTAAAAGTCATATTCAAACAAACATTTTTGATTTTTTTAAATTATTTTTAAAATTTGAATGAATTTCATCCTAAAGAAATATTTTAAATGATGTTTCCAAACTATTTCCCATCCATGATTTCTTCTATTGATGTGACCTAGAATTTACTAGGGAAATGAACTAAGGATATCATTCTTATTAATTCTATGAATGGTAAAGAATTATGATGAATATATGTTATCAAAACCCATTTCACTTCCATGGGTTATGCCACTAAAATTCACTCGAACCCACAATTTTCAATGTTTATTGAATAAGGTAATGATTTTTAATCATGTATTATATCTACATGTTATGATTTGATGAAGATTTTAAGACACACTTTTCATTTACGTTGTTATGATATGATTTATTTTTATGATATTTTGGAACAAATTAATATGGTATTACTTATTTGAGGGGTTTGGCCAATATCTTCCTCTAAATAACTAGGTAGATATTTATATATATCTTGAGATTGACCTAGATAAAACGAGGTGTCAAATCTGTATAGTAATATAAGGGTGGAGTGATGAATGGTATCGATAAAGTAATATAGTTGTGTAATGAGGAGTGATATTGGTTAAATAATGGAATTTTCTACTATGATGGCCTTGGAAGTAATCCTTGAACAATATTGAAATGATTTTGTATTCTTATGTTTATTCCATAAATTCTTATCTTATGCTAATTTTATTTAGTAATTGATGATTTACTTTTATTCACATACAATTAATATCATATTAACATTGAATTATTATATCATGAGTAATTATAATGATCAATAATGTGTATAGTATGGTTTTAAAATTTTATGGTCATATTATATCCCCATTATGTTCATGTTATTCTTATATATCATCATTGTTTACCCTTATTGAGTAGATGAGATCACCCGTTCTTATTTTACCTTTCCCTAGGTTATAATGATATTTTTTATATGATATGGTTAATAATGGTCATAGTTATGAAGAATATAGTGGTGTATTATGTAGCTCGTTTATGGACTAGTGCTTATGATTCCATGATACCAAATGAACTATACTAATATGATATTTGGGCATGTATTTATGTAATTTAATAAAAATTATACAAGAAATATATAACAGAAATATATTATATGCATAGGTTGGTATATGAATTGTATTCTCCAATGGTTATGTCATATTATTACATGTTTTACATTAATTTCCTATATAACACGGGGGCTGGGTGAGTTGGTTCAAGGCAGTGGTGTCCCGTCGTCGAGGTTCCGGGTTTGAGTCCTCACAAAGGCAACATGCACTATACGCCAGCGATCCTATTGTCCCCTCGACTCCGTGAGAACTGGACCAAGCCCAAGAGTTGGCCACCTTGGGCCTAGCTGGGGGCGTGCAACGTGCAGGTGGGCATGCCAGCCCTATACCTCATTACCCATACAACACATTTGCGCACAGGGTCAGGGTGAGTTGGTTTAAGGTGGTGGTGTCCCATCGTCGAGGTTCCGGGTTCGAGTACTCGCAAAGGCAACATGCACCATACGCCAACGATCCTATCGTCCCCTCGACTCCGCAGGAACTGGCCCAAGCCCAAGGGTTGGCCGACTTGGGCCTAGTTGGGGGCGTGCAGCACGCAGGTGGGTAGGCCAGCCCTATACCTCGTTACCCACACAACACGTTTGCCCGCGGAGGCTGGGTGAGTTGGTTCAAGGCGGTGGCGTCCCGTCGTCGAGGTTCCAGGTTCGAGTCCTCGCAAATGCAACGTTCACCATACGCCAACGATCCTTTCGTCCCCTCGACTCCGTGGGAATTGGTCCAAGCCCAATGGTTGGCCACCTTGGGCCAAGCTGGGGGCGTGCGGCACACAGGTGGGCAGGCCAGCCCTATACCACGTTACCCATGCAACACGTTTCGCCAACGAGCCTGTACCCTAGTGGTACAGGCTCCTGCTTGGCATCCAAAAGACCCAGGATCAAATCCAGGAAGGGGCGAATTTCCCAGGTACTGTAGTAGTACTGTAGCAGGTACTGTTGCAGCGACGACACTGTAACAGCGGCATCACTATAGCAGTGGAGGGACTGTAGTAGATACTGTAGTAGTAGTGGTACTGTAGTAGGTACTGTAGCAGCGCGGGTACTGTAGTAGTACTGTTCACCGAGGTGTCCTTTCGGCCAAAAAAAGGGCTTTCAATCCTTGTTTTCAGGCCACTTGGCCTTGGGCCTTCGGGCTATGTAATGGGTCTCCCTCTACCCAGTCTAAAGAGGTATTTTCTTTCAAATAATAAATTGAGGCTTCGACCCCAACCTTTTTAAAAAAACAAAACAAGAAACATAATTTCAAACTCGTGTTGCAAGAAACACCAGGTTTAACTTGGGTTATTTGCAACACTGTGTTTCTATGAAATGAAATTTTATTATTTTAATTAATTAAACAATGTAGTCCTAACAAATAAAATAAACATAAAAATATGAATCGAAATAACTGATTATAAATTATGATTTATAATTGTTGTATATAAATTAAA
Organism: Viscum album; assembly: GCA_963277665.1. Lineage (NCBI taxonomy): Eukaryota > Viridiplantae > Streptophyta > Magnoliopsida > Santalales > Viscaceae > Viscum > Viscum album. Next base: position 1,358,910,398 of record OY728147.1, on the reverse strand, counting down.
AATATTGAAAATGAGATATATAATTTTTGGTAAACAATATATGTTTTGAAAATACAATTTTGTTTCATAAGAACTATTTTTATGCCTTTCATGGATCAATAATAAGATCTGGTTTTTTACTCATTGAATTATATTTTTTCAAAATAAGCTTATTTTTTAATTAATAATACCTCAAAATATATAATGGGGATTTATTGTGATTTTTCAGAAATATTTTATTTTAGGATGAATAGTGGAAAATACTAAATTTTTATTATAAATGAATTTTTGGTTTAATTAACATATATGGAAAAAATTTCTATTAATTTATTAAATATATAAATAGTTAAAATAAAAATATAAAATTCTAAATTATTTCATTGGAATTTATTTTATATTGATATTTAATTTAAATAAAATTTATCTATTAATATATTTTCTTTAATTTTTTTTTCTCAACTCATATGTGGGATAAATTTTATATTAATTTTTTCTTTTTATTAGAATTTTTATAAATGGATTACATATTTGGAATTGGATTTATTTATAATTTATAATACTCTCAGATTTTTTGTAACACAATGATTATTGAAGATAGTTCAAATAAATCTCAATGATGAAGAGAGAATAATGTTTAATAATGAAGTAATCATTAAACATAGGGAGAAATGTGACAAATGCACATATCGAAAGCTGATTATATAAAAATATTTAGACCATGAATCTTCATTTATATAAATTTTCTCATTATTCAGTATTTTTAGATACAATATATGGTTTACCTAATTACTTTTTAACAAAATTCATGTCTATCCTCAGCTGCCCTTATAAAAGGCCACCACAACTCCTCTTTCATCACAACACATGAAAAATTATGGAAAAGAAAAAACCAACACAAATAACCTATAAATTCCAATAAAAGCGACTTATAATCCATAATTTGGAATAAAATTCATCTAAAGAAGGAATTTGGTGAAAATAATTAAAGATACCTACAGAAGATGTACCATTCATCAATATACATTTTATTTTATTTAGTAATGAAACCACATTTATTAATTATATATCGCTAATATATAACAACATAAATATCTCAAATATACATAGATATTTATATATTAATGTAATGGAATGAAACCAAACACATATCAATCAAATGGGATTCACAATCATAGTTCATGTGTATGGAGGACTACCGCCTCACGAACTGATATCAGTCATTTTTCCATTACCACATTTCATGTATGTGAATAATGATGGAAAAAATGTTTATATTTTATATATGTTATATTTATGATATATTTATGAAATTATAATTACTATATAAAACATATTTTAATTCCTTCCATTATTTGGGAATACTATAATGATGATCGTGGGTACGACAGACTACGGCCTCACGAAGCGATGTCATTCAGTCATTATTTACAATGTATATTTAAAAATGTGTATAATAAAAATATGTGATATATAAGACATAAAATTTTGGTTTAATTAATATATATCATATAGATTTCTTTACTTCTATAAGACATAAAAATTGACACAACATTCATGTGTATGTACGGCATACCGTCTCCAGGAACGGTGTATTTCATTTCCCATTTCAACACATTATGGTTAATTATGAATACTTTTATAATGAATATATAGTATATTTATATACTTTTATTTATAATTGATATAGATAAATCATGAATAAATTCATATGACCAAAAATAAAACAAATGAAAACATATAATAAAAATGAAGTGGTTTTAACCAGAAATGATATTTTTACATGGAATTTTAGATAAACGGTTAATAATATGTAATAAAAAATTCAAATATATAATTATATAAAACAAATGGGATCATTAATATGTGTATAAATTACTTATATTATTTATAGGTGGTTCTAATGAGTAATACAGAAGTCACGACATATGATAATGGATTTCTATCTCACTTTTATTTTTCATTGGACAGAAGCCATGTTCACCACATATTTCATGTATGTGGTGTGTTTAAAACAAATTAATGTATATTGTGATTATTATAATGATAATTATTTGGTTTTAAATATCCATTTTAGTATCTTTCTTTCGTTTTTTTATGGTTAAAACATTTCCAATGCATTAAAGGAATTGGGTCCAAATTTTACTTCTTTGAGACACATGTAATTTTATTCACCTATACTCTTTTACGAGGTGTATATATTATCCTTTTGACAAGTTATATCATGAATATTATTATTTAAATTATATTTCAAGCTTTATGTGATGTTATTATTTCTTGGTTATTGTGATTCAATGTGACCATAATAATAGGATTTTAGGGATATAATCTCATCATTTATTAAGATTATTTAATATAATGATTACATTGATGAAATGTTATGACACATATCAGAATAATTATAATGAATTAACTTTAATATATTTATTCATGATATATTCATGTATTGTTAAATTTTATTAACTAATTGGAATTTATGTTTTATAAGAAAACGATTTTAATAAAACCATAATTAATTTCTCTCTTTGGTCTAAAATATATTATCTCTTAATTCCATCATTTCTTAAAAGGTTCTCAAAAACATTATATATTATCCTATGTTTTATAAAATAAATTTGTACCCAGTTTTTACATTTTTATAAAATGGTCATAAAATTTATATTCTTATCGTATTCTGATCAATGATCTATAGAATCCAAAGTAAAATATGAAATGAATATATATTTATACATATTCATAATGTAATTAAATATCTCCCATCATGAGAACTTCGTGTGATAATTATTTCATTTTATTTTTTAATGAATATTTTTAATCATATTTTTTTGTTTAATAATTTTTAAATATTTTTATTTAATATTGAGTTTCAATTATGTGGATTTTATAAAAAATATAGGATTATTTTTTTCAAATGACATTAAAAAACTATTTTATATATTTTCAATGTTATTTTTAAATAAAAATAATTATAAAATGTTATATGGTATAAAAATTGTTTTTCAAATCCAATATGATATTTTTGTCCTGAAATGTTTTAATAGATCTTTGAAAATTATTTTTCATCTAAGATTGCATCCATTGATGATACCTATATCTTATAGGGGATATAATCCAACAATATCATTTTTATTAATTCTATTAATTATTAATTTTAATTTGGAGAAGATCATTATTAAAACTATTTCTCTTCAAGTGGTTATACCATGAGAAAATTCCCATTAACCTTCATCTTTTCATATGTTATTTTATAATGAAATTATTGTGATACTCATTTCTTTTCAATATTTTTGGATATGATGAAATGACTATGATAACCATTTAATATCATTGGTTATGATACAATGAATGTTTTTTATCTTATGGAACACATAATTATTGTATTCATTATGGGACGAGTGAGACCTATTTATCCCTCCAATGAATTGGGAATATATTTACCTTACTCATGAGATTGATACCACTGGAACAGTGAGTGAACACGAAAATAGTAATTTATGGAATGAATGGGAAGAGAACTATGTAAAATAATATGGTTCTAGAATGATTTGTAAACATGATACAATAAATGAGCCTTTCCTCTAGGATATCCTTGGAAGTGATCCTTGAAAAATATTTAAATTTTGAAATATGATAATGAGAATACACCAAATTAATGGACAATTCTATCTTTATTATATCATAGATCATGTTACTTGATTACCTTATGAATCATGTCTTTTAAACATCCTATATTTATGTCATCATTCATGATTGTGATCTTTTATATGTTGGGTATAGTTTTAAAATTTTATGATCATATTCCCATAACCTTATGATCATGTTTAGATTACATATATACCATATATATCCTTATTGAGCATCTATGATCCCTATTTCTTATGTTTTCACACCCTGTGTTATAAAGATATGTATAGTGTTAGTTGTGTTTAATAATGGAAATAGTTATGAAAAACGTATTGTGGGATGATGTAGCTCACTTGTGGAATAATGCTCATGTTCTCATGTTTCCAAATGCACAATACTAATATGTTCATTAGGAGTGTGTCTTTTTAATGTTACAAATATTCTTAAAAAATTGATGTATTATCTATTTATTTTAATATTGGTTCACTATCGATGGTGTTGGTGAAACATTTTTGTTAGTATATAATAACATGTATTATAATTCCATAGTGAGATCCACAGGAAATGGCTAGGGTTAAGTATACGGATCAGTCAATGTGTTTGAAATTTTTCTATAATTATGGTATATGATATAATGAGATTATTACTAGAAATTAATCCCTATCTAGATTCAACAAGTAGATTTTTACCAGGTATAGATATACATAGAGGTAACAATCCTGAAGAAAACTATATTGATCTAAGATCCATCAGAAACTGGTGCATGAAAATGGTCCTTATATCACTCTTAATATGATCCTCCTATGGGATACACATTGAAGGTTCACAAAGTCATAATAAATATTAATGATGGATTTAAATATAACTTTTCTGGGATTGACGAAAGTTAATATATTGTGTTGTATAATAAATTTGGTGTCAAAATTTACATATCATATATTTGATTTTCATGATTATGTGCTTCCCCATTATGTTAATCTTTTCTCACACTATTATATTTTGTTTTAGTCAATGGATGGAACCCGAAGGAAGAAAATTAACACTGTGATCAATGAACAATGAAATGATTATCCTCTTGAGAATACCAAAATTATTGATTATGGAATGAAAATTCAAATTTCAATACTCACATAACATTCTCAAGACATGAATCATGTTTAAATTCGAAATGATAAAAGGTGGAAACAAAAATATGTTGATTCAATCATTATTCCTTCATGATTCCATGTCCACCATCTTTCATTGGGACTTCTAATCCACTTGATATTAGGAAATGGATCAGTAACACTAAAACAATTTTTCACATTCTTTAATGTTCATAATATGAAATTTTTATTTTAGTGGTATACTATTTTATGGTGAAGAAAGTCAATTATTGAATCCTATCATGAATCTGAGGAAAAATAATGAAATTGAATCAATGTATTAGGATTAGTTTGAGAACATATTCATCATTATATAAATTCATCATGTCCTATGTGTTAAGATAATGAAGGTTTTCTATGAATTAACAAAAACACATGATGAATTGGTTGGTATATATGAAGATAATTCTACAAGGATAAAAATTTAGGCTTCAAGAATTATAATACAACCAAAAAGTATAGTTGATCGTTCCATCGGTGTCTTAAAAAAATGTACCAGAGGGGAGTTTGTAAGAATATACATTATTAGGTATGAAGCAATTGTGTGTTGTGATATCATGGATAAACTAGATATTAGAGAATTGTATAATTCTAATGGTTTTTATAAGAAAATAAATATAGAGATCAAGGGGAAATATATACACCATTTAGAAAATAAGACATGTTTTTCTTTATGCACAATTTGATATAAGAAAAGTTGATGCAATTTTCCTAAGGGGACAATGAAATATTTTAATTATGATAGAGAAGGTTATTATGTAATGGATTTTAAATGTGTTGGGATGAAGTTTATTAAAAATGTTTATAGATAGAAATCTAAATATATTTCCCTAAAAAACATTAGTGATTCATGTGTATAGGTAATTATAATTTTGAAATCTAATTCTCATTCCATACGTTTAATGACAATAATTGATGTCATCAACCTATTAAGACATGGAATGAGGGAATGTCATGTGAGATTATTATTTCCAATTATGGGTGAAATAATGATGTGGTAAAATATAATATTCTCATCAACTCTATAAATTTAAAATTATTATTTGACTATATATATGCCCATTATTTCATATCCAATAAATTTTATAAAGATGCGATGATTCCACCCAAATGAGTATATTTATAATTATTAGTTAAAAAAATTAAGTATACGATGATCACATCTCATGTCTATAAAACTTATCTGTCTATAATTGAATGTTATTATGCTTCTAGAACATTTTTTCATTCTCACACAAGTTTATTTTTTTTCTATTTAGGACTTTTTTTATTTCACAAAAAATTACCAAATAAATTATAGAATAAGGGAAGTCCCATGTGATATTTCAAAAAACATATGATCTTTTATGTATGTTAATATTAATATAATATCCAGGCCATGATTAAATCCAATTTATTGGTTTTATTCCAATTTAGAAGTGGTATTTATCTGAGATTTTTTTAGATAACAAGACATCAATGATATGCCCATTATTTGAGAATTTTTTGAAATCCTTCTAGATGACTAATATATTAATCTGAAAAAAATTATTTACAATTCTCATTATAACTCATAAATCCTTGTTAAAAAAATTCAATGAATCCATATGGAATGACCCTGATTGATTTGAAGGAATTAGAGAACAACTATAATAAATTGTTGAAAATGTATTATTTCATCCATGTATTTTAATATTTGAAGAACCTGTTCACTTTAAAAAAAATAAATATTGATCGATATGAGTTTGAATTCATTATCAAGAGTTGAATATGTCTATGATCAAGAAAATTTTTCATTTTCCAGATATTGACAACTTGATTGGTCAACTATTAAGAGGTATATAGTTTTCAAAATTTGACATTAATTATGGATATCATCAATTGAGGGTTAATAAGTATGATATACCCAATACAACATTTCATATGAATTATGGAAACTATGAATATATTTTTATGAACATAGGTATTTTTAATTCCACATTAATCATAATAGACATAATAAATATAGCTTTTTAGTTTCCCCTGGTAATTTGTGGTAGTAATTATTGAAGAAATTATTATCTACTAAATAAGAAAGGAAGAGCATGAATATCCCTTAATAATTTTAATAAAGACTCTAAGGAAAAAAGAAAATATTTTAATATTTAAAAACAAATAAATTTTACCAGTAAAAGTTTTTATTTATGGGTTATATTATACCAAGATACACTATATTTGTAGATAGATTAATAAAAGAGGCTACTGAATGTTGGATGATAATAAAAATAGTGAATGAGATCCATAATTTTCTTGGGTTAACTGAATATTATTAGTGATTTTTTATAATTAATCTAGACAATATAATCCTCTATCTACATAATGACATATTGATAAAAAGATTCACTAGATATATTAATGTGAGGAACATTTCATGTAACTACAGAGAAGAAAAGTAAGTAAAACTATGCGGTCATTATCTCATAATGAATAATGATTAATTATAGTAATTGATGCAACCAAAAAGTTTTTGGGATGTTTGGTTGTAAGTAATGGCTTGGTTATTTGACCTTCTCCATGATAATTGAAGATTCATGAAAAAATCACTCAAATCATGATTTTGAGTTAGCTGTGGTAAATTTTTAATTAATGAAACAAATGAATTATATTTATGGAAATGAGTGTGACATATATAATAATTATAAATTATTAATGTATATAATCACTCATTAGTAGTTGAACTTGTACAAAAAATAATGGTTAGTATAGATAAAATATTTTGTTAGGGCAATAAAATTCCACACCAAGAAAGGGAACAAAGTGGTTTTCTTTTAATCTAATTGATCATTCTAGATTATACAAAATGAGGATCAAAAAGATCAAATTATAAGGTATGTGGAAAGGATGGATGTGAAAATCCTAAAGGAAGGGGAAAATTCATAACATTCTTAATGGAATTATAAAATAGTTATCCAGGTTTATATTAATGAGGAATATAAGGAATGTGTAGAGTTTAAAATAACGGATAAAAACATTACAATGAATAACCATGATCACGATATAGTGGTAAGGTTCATGAACTATGTCTGAATTACATAAATATTATATAAGAATAATTTTTTTGAAAGGAATATAAATGTTTATCATTCTTTATTCATCCTTTAAGTATGAAGATATTTTCAGAAATAAAATCACACAACTTGTCAGATGGAATGTAGTGGGATATACCAAAGTATGTATTTAGATGATTGGTACGTCAAAATGTTAAGGATGGGAAATAAAATTATAAAGTGAAGTTTTATCCATTACCCAGTCTAAAATATAAATGATAGAACATTAATATGGATTTTTTTATAGAATCCTAAAAATATATAAAGGCAACAATAGAATATGGGTTTAATTCAACCACCATACTAAGTAAACATAATTACACACTATTGGAGAAGTATTATATTTATATAAAATTTCCTATATATTCATTAATGGTGTTGTAAGATGTTATGGAGTAATAAATTATAATAAATATTAATGTGATCAAAGTTTATCTTAAATGTTACGGTGTGATTTTCAACAAGACCATGGCAAAAATTTAGTTTCATCAGCTCTTTTCATCCTAAAATATATGGCCCGTCACAAAAAACTATTCAAACCCTATTAGATATGTTTAAGTATATTTCAATGGTTTGAAATTGTGGTTGGGATCAACACCTTCCTCTAGTTGAGTTTTCTTAAAATAATATATTTCACTCAACCATTCAAATGGATCTTTTGAATCCCATTAAGGAATGAAAATTAGATCTTGAACCAGATTTAAGGATGTTGGATAATGACTCTTATTAGAAAAAGGGATAACTAATGAAATAGATTATAATGTTGGTATAATAGAGAAGTATATTAATTTAGTTTAGATATGGTATGGAATTTATAAATATAACATCTAGTTAGTGCTATAATTTGAAATTAGTGATAAGGTGTGTCTATGAATTTCTCAATAGAATATGCTTATAAGATTCAAGAAAAATTTAAAATTAATACCTAGGTATATTGACTCCTTTGAAAAAACAAATTATATCAAGAGGGTAACCTATCATAATGTAATCTCATCAACCAACTCTTCATTACATGATGTATTCCTTGTATCATTTCTGAGGAAGTATATTCATAACCCATTACATTTATTTTACTCAGAGGCCATTCAGATATTGAAAGGTCTTCCTTTAGTGGAAAAATCATTTTATATAGTTTTCCATAAAGATAATTTCATATGAAACTTGTCCTCTCACCGCGTTAGTTAATTTTTCTGGACAAAGAGTATGATGAATCTATGTGGGATCTGGAGAATATGATGAGGAAAACGAATCATTAATTATATATATGAGAATGAAAAATATCTAGGGTCATATTCCATTTATGTGGAAGAATGTATCCCCATATTATTTTTGAATATATATATATATATATATTTATTTTCTTATATGCATCACCATGTTATGATTATACTGTAGACAACACTGGGTTTAACATGCATTACATGCATCATTGAGATTATTTGAGACAACATTATTAAAATTATTTTAAAAATAAATTTACAACCTAGAAATTAATATTTATAATACAAACAACAATTGATTATTGTAAAATAATATTTATCTAGGTTTTATATATATAAAATATATTCATAATGAAACATATATTAATTAGTGAAAAAATTATGTGTTTTGAAAATATTATTTTCCCAATAAAACATTTTCTTAGGTATTTTGGTGAAAAATAAATTTTTTAAAAAATATTTATATTTAAATTGAAAAATTATAATTCAATATTTATTGAAAAATTTCAAAATGAGCTTACTGATATTTTTCTGGATTTCTCAAAAATAATACTTTTTATGAATATTGAAAAATAATGAATTTTAATTGAATGATAACTTTTCAATTAATTTATTTAGATATAAAAAAAAATTAAAATTTTTATAAGAATATTTATTTCAATTATAAATAAATTAGTATAAATTAATTAATTTGATTCACTTTTATATTGAAAAAGATTATAAAAACACTAAAAACATTTGAACTTTTTCACTTTAAAAACCAACTTTATCAAAATTTCAGTAATATTATTAAAAAATAAATTTTTAATTACAGTTATTTGGTTGGAATTTTGAAACATGGATTCCATATTTATAATTAGAATAATTTATAATTTCCAATAATCCAACATAATTTTTTACCACAGTTAATAGTGGAATGATTTATAATATATCAAGGCAATTATGTAAAAAAAGAGTTTATTTATGGGACTAAACTTTAAAATTAAGTACAAAATGAAACATTTAACAATTCAAAATCTTATTTTGTGTAAATATTTAAACATTAAACATCTATAGATAATATTTTGTCCATTAATATTTACTTGGTTTAGGTAAGAATGTGGGTACACCTATCGTCAATTTAAAAATTCAATGTGTGTCTTGTCCCCCGATAACCAAGGGAACCCCCTCTCCCCCTTTACTAAAAAATTAAAAATATTTTATTCATAATATACCTGAAAATATAAACTATATAATTCCATATTATAATCATAGATTTATTAAATTTGTGTGAAATCCCACTATGAATACCTTCATTGAAAACCAAAAAGAGATACCCAATGAAGAGGTAACAATCACCAATAAATTTATTTGGTTTATTTAGTCCAATAACTACATTATATGTATTTATTTCATGATTATATATTATAATAATATATAAAAAATAAAAATATCTTTTAATGATTAATTTATTAACTATAACCACATCAATTTTTATCAAATGGTTAATGAAATCATTGTTAGCGTGTACAACGGACTATCACCTCGCGATCCGATATCGTTTATTTTTCCATTAACATCATTAAAGGATTGGAACAGAGAAGTAAATAATTTATATATATATTACATAAATATATATTATCCATAAGATATTATTATTATTCTTTAATTATTACACAACACATACCTTTTTTCATATCATTTTTTTGTAATACAAATATAAAGATCATTTTTATAATGGACTACCCCCTCACGAAGAAAAGTGATTCATTCTTTCTTTTCAAATAATGTGTTAAGGATTATTTAAAGAAGAATATTTTACATTTATTAGATTAAAATTATTTTTTAATCAAAATATATCATATATATTTCATTTTTCCAATTTAAAAAGAATTTTGACACAACGTTCATGCGGACGTAAGACCAATTGTCTCTATGTACAGTGTATTTCATTTCATGTGTCTATTTTTTATAGATTATTATAAATAAATATATATGATATATAAATCATATTAATAATTATTTGTATGAGTATATAATTAATAAATTAATAAATATGAAACTATAATAACTCAAAACATATATGAAAAAAATGCAGTCACTAGAGAAAATGAAACTATAATTTTGAATTATTAAGAAAATAGTAATAATATGTCATAATAAATTCATATATTAAATTATATAAATGAATTTTTTTAATAATATATTTACAATAATATAATATTTTTCATACATTGTTTTTTAATTATTGCATCTTATGTCGAAAATATGGATAAATGATTTCTATCTCACATTTATTTTCCATGAAACTGAAGTTATGTTTACCTCCTATTTCATGGATGTGGTGTTTATAATACACATAGTTTTTGTTTATGGATTTTGAAGTTTTTATTTTTTGGAATATATATATATCCTTATAATGAATCTTGTTTCATGAGCTTTTCATTTAAAAAAATGACCAAAGTGGTAAGAGAATTTGGGGCAACATCCCTTCTTTGAGAGACCTATTATGGTATAAACCAATACTATTTTATGATGTGTATATAGTAACAAATATACATATAATATCATTAATATAATTTATTCATTAAATAGTATTCTTCATGTTATGTTAGTATTTCTATAGTATTCTGATTAAATGTTATTAATGTGGTAAGAATTTATTGATACAATCTAATCATTTATCCTGATTGATTATGATTACTCTTCCATTAATGAAATCATATAATTCAAATCTCAATAAATTTCATTTTGTTTTATATAATACGGTTATTAATGATATATTCATGCAATGGAACCATTTTTTCACTTATAATTTATAAAAATATTTTTTCAAATTGTTTTACGAGAATCCAATTTAATTTTTTTGTTCGGTCCGAAATCAAATTTCTCCCAAAACCATGTTTGGTATAATGATTTTCAAAATTTTTCAAATAATATCATATATGTTTATTAATAAATATTATATCTTTTTAAAAAATAGGTTTTAAAGAAATATTCTTATCATATTCTGATCAAATATATGTTGACTGAAACCAAATAAAAATTATGGAATCATTTATTACGTATAATACATGTACAAAATTTTCATCATTATTTATCTAATCATTTATTGATTCTTATATTATATATTTTAAAGAATATTTTAAATGGTAAAATGTTTTCATACATATTTTTAAATGATTATTATTTTATATAAATTTTTAAATAAAATTATTTCATCTATTATTATTGTTTAAAAATTATATCAAATTATTTTCTAATCATCCTTTATAGGATTTAAAATATATTTTCAAGTAAACATGATTAATTTTTTAATGTGTTTTTCATATAAAATGTCATATATTTTTCAAAAAAATATTCTAAATGATGTTTCAAAACTATTTTCCAACTATGGTTTCATCTATTTATGTTACCATGACCTTAATAGAGATATGATCCCAGCATAACATTTTAATTCCTTCATTGAATGGTAAAATATTATGATGAATAGAACATCAAAAAACCCATTTCTATTCCATGAGTTGTACCACTATAAAATTTTCATGAACCCATATTTTTCTGTTTTTATAGTATTATATAAGGATTTTGAATCTTGTATCATTTCCCTATGTTTTTGATATCATGAAATGTTAATGTCACACATTGCACTTACTTTGTTATTATATTATTTATTTATTATGATCTTTTGGAAAAAATAAATATGGTTTAACTTATATGATGGGTTTGGGCTATATCATCATTCAAATAATTTGGTAGATATTTATATATACCATGAGATTATCCTTAATACAACGAGGTGTGAAATCAGTATAGTAATATAAGGATGGAGTGATCAATGATATTGATATATTAATGTAGTTGTAGGATGAGGAGTGATCATGGTATAATAATGGAATTTTTCCACTATGATGGCATTAGAAGCAATCCTTGATTAGTATTGAAATTATTTTATATTCTTTTGTGTATTCCATGAATATATATCATATGCTAATGTTATTATGTAATGGATTAAGTTCTTTTATTCACATATTATTCATATCTTATGAACATTCAATTATTATATCATGACTACAAATAATGATCTATAATGTGCAGGGTATGGTTTTCAAATGTTATTCACATATTATAAGACCATTATATTCATGTTTTGCTTAAATATTATCCTTGTTACCCTTATTGATCATCTGAGATCTCGCTTTCTTAAATTATCTTTCCCTATGTTATAATGTTATTTTTTGTGTATGATAAGTTTAGGAAGGGTTCGAGTTATGAAAATTGTGGAGGGGGTTTATGTAGCTCATTTATAACCCAATGTTTATGTTTCCGGGATTCTAAAAGCACTAAACTAATATGGTATTTGGGAATTTAATTGTGAAATGTAGTAAATATTATACCCAAAAAAATATATAATGAAAAACTATTTTATTCATAGGATGATATATGTATTGTATTCTCCAATATTTATGACCAGTTATTACTTGTTTTCCCTCAATTTTCTCTATATTTTTAAACCAGTGAAAAATAATTTTTTTTATGAAATATTAATATTAGCTATCACTTTGGTCAAAAATATATATTTCATCGAAGATCATTTTTTTCAAAAATTTTATATAATGAATTTAATTATTTTCATAATATATAGTTTAATTTTACTTTTTTATCAATTTTATGTTACCATTCAAATGATTATTAAACCGAAATATATTTCTTATCGTGCTTTTATATCTGTGAGATAAATTCCATATTCAATAATTTTTTATTATATTTGGGTTATATACTATCAATGAATTTATTTTATAGTTTATATATTTGAAATTATTGGTATATAAATATTCATTGTAAGGTATCACTTTCATATAGTTAATGGTTGAAATGATACCCAAGCGATAAGGTAAATTTTTATCAAATTAATTTTTTTGACACATATGTCATGTTATCCACCAATCATCTTTTATGAGGTGTATATAAAACCACATTGAAATTTAGTATCATGAAAATTGTTATTATAAAGAAAACTAAAATTTCTATTAATTTAATTATTTTGTGGGTCTTATGATTAAGTCTTACAAATATTGTATGGGTTTTATGATATTATCACATTGTTTATCATGATTTATTTTGTTGTGCTTCTAATGGGGGATTATTATGATCCATGTAGGGGAAAAATTATTTGAATCTTGGATTTTTTTATTTTTCTAATAATTTAAATTTATTTACTAGAATTTGTTACTAGAAACATAATTTCAAACCTACGTCGCCAACAACAATAGGTTTAACATGTGTTATTTGTAACACAGAGTTTATATGAAATAGATTTATATTATTATAATTAATTAAACATTTCAGTTCTAATAGAAAATATATACATAATAATATGAACTGAAATAACTAATTTTGAAATAATATTTATAATGTTTTTATATAAATTAAAAATATTTTTCATGAAATATATAATTTTTGTTAGGTTTTATATGTTTTGATAATACCATTTTCTCAAAATAAATATTTTTATGCCATTCGTTAAATAATAATAAAAATTGTGTTTTTGCATTGAAATATATTTTTTAAAAATAAAAATATTTTTTAATTAAAAATTTGAGAAATTATGTAATTATTAGTTGTTAGTATTTTTTTTGAAATATTTCTTTTTCTGATGAATAAAGAAAAATACTAAATTTTAATTTGAAAAGGCCTTTTGGATTAATTAACTAATAAATAAATATTATAAATTAATTTTTTAAATTTATATATAGCTAAAATATACATAAATTAATCAAAAATATGTCATTAAAATTGATTTTATATAGATATTTAATTTTAAAACATTGTAAGCTATTACTCATTTTTTCATTAAAAACATGATACCTCAACACTTATGTGGGATTAATTTTATTTTTTTTTCCAATTTTTTATTGGAATTATTATAAATAGATTATATATTTGGAATTGGATTAATTTGTAATTTAAAATATTCCAAACAGAATTTTTTAACAAAATGATTAGTGAAAACTGTTCAAATTAATCTCAGCAATGAAGAGAAAAACAAGTATACTAAGGGATTAATCATTAAACTAAAGGAGAAATATGACCTAGGTACTTTTCAAAAGCGGATTATCTATAATTACTTAGACCAGTAATCTTCATCTATTTACTGTTTTTCATTCTTTAGGCATATTTAGGTACTATATAAGGTTTACCTAACTACTTTTCAAAAAAAATCATGGGTGTCCTCTCCCCCACGTATAAAAGGAAACCTCTACTCAATGTTTATCAAAACACATGAACAATTTGGGATAATAAAAGAACAACCAAAATAGCCTATAAAATCCAATAAAACGGTCCTATAATCCATAATTTTGTATAAAATTTATCCAAGGAAGGCGTTAGGTGAAAACCAACTAAAGATACATGAAGAATAGGTAACATTAATTAGCATACATTTTTTATTTATTTCTAACTCAAACCATGTTTGTTAATTTTATATCATTATTATATAAAAACATAAATATATCAAATATACATAGGTATTTTTATATTATGGGAATGACATGAAACCACACAAATATAAATCATATGGATTTCACAATCATCATTCATGTATATGGTGGACTACCACCTCACGAACCAATATCACTCATTTTTTTATTACCACATTTCATGGATGAGAATAATGATGGTAACCATGTTTATATATTTATAATAACAGGATGTTTATGGAGCATGTTTCTATTTCATGTGTCAAGCATTGATGTTATGATTATGATTCATTATTATTTTTTTATATAAATAAATGATGAAATTATTTTGAAACCTATAAATTTTATAATTTTTATGAAATGATGAAATTTTTCTAAAACCCATGTCATTTCATGTTTTAGGATAATATTAATACTTTATGATCTTGTTGCACATAGATGCTTTATTTTCATTATATGGCATGTGGGACCTATATTTCTCCCAATGCATTGGGTAATGATTTATATCTCATGAGATATATAGGAATGGAATGGGGAGCGAATCTGATCAGTAATGGACTTTATCCAATATAATGATATGGAGAATAATAATTTATGACTATGATGATTTTTGTTGTTAACCCAATCCACTACGATTTCCTTAGTAGTGATATTTGAATACTATAAAAATGTTTTCTATGCATATCTGAGTTCGAAAAATATATCTATTTTTCCATTTTTAATATCTTATCAATCACATTCATTGATTTCATTGTAATTTATTTTTATGATATTTTAATCATAATGAAATAAATAATAATTTTTATTATCAGTATGTAGGGCATGGTTTTCCTATGTTACGTTATTGTTATCATAAAATTATTATCATGGTATGATTATATATATATATATATATATTTTATCCTTTCATGTAATATGAGTTTACCATTATTTTTTTCCCTTCCCCAACATGAAAAAAATATATATATTGAATTTGTAAGAAGATTATTATTTATGTAGATCATTGTGGGAGATGTTCAATGTCATTCAGTGAATAATTTTTTTTTGTATAGTCTCTAAAGGAACTAATCTATTAAAGTACCCATTCATTTGTTTTAATGTCCTGTATATTCAAATGAAATTTTCTAATATAAATATATGAAAATATTTATTCATTATAGTTGTTATTAAAGGAAATATTGTTTAAACATTTAGAAACTAGGTTGGAAAAAATTACTCAGATATATAATTACATTAATGGATTATATATTTGGTATAAATTTTGTTACACAAATAAATAATTTAATATTGGGTTACATACAACATAGAGAATAAATTTTCTTACTTGCCACATTATGTATAAATGAAAGATGACATACTACTAGAATTTTATTATTTATAATGATTGTCGTCATCTAGAAATTGTAATAGTTGGTATGAATAGGATTTAACTAAATTTTGGGAATATGGGAGTTAAACATGAATATATAAGGAATTTTTTACCTAATAATTAATTAGAAATGAAATTTAAAACTACATGAAAATAAAGGAAGCATTTTTCTGAAAAATATTTTTATGAAATAAATGTAGTTTTTACTCAAAAAATATAACAAATCACCTTTTTTGAATTATTTAAATGAAATATATATGTTATATATTCAATAAAATCTATAGCATTTTTATTATACTTTTTATATATAAGAGATAAGAAAAAAACTAATTTAACATTCAATTAAAAAAATTTCTACAAGAGATGTTAGTCTCCGTTTTCATTGCAATTTTAAAAATAGTTTTATACAGATTTCAAATTTTCTGTCAAAATAAATAGATTAATTTAATAATTTTTATATAGATTATACTTGGGTGATTTTTTTAATTTTTCTAAATAGATTAATTTATTTATAAAGAGTTAAAAATAGGGTTTTTTATTCAGAAATATCTACACATTTAATAGATTTATATAGTACAATTTTTTAAATTATATTTAAATGTAAATTTAATTTAAATATATATAAATTAATCCATTTTATTTCGTTTTATTTATTTTCATATTTAATTTTGATAAAAAATTAATAATTTTATGATTTTTCTCTCTAAAAACCCACTTTCTCATCTAATATACATGATATATTTTAAATTTACATTTTTTACATATCTATTTTTTTTTGGAAAATGGATTACATATATTTAATAAATAAAATTTATAGTATCTAATAAAATGAACATAAATTTTACCAAAAATGATATTAAAATTTGTAAAAATTAGTTTCCATTTTTTTAAATATTACACACTGGGTAATATTTTTTTAAAGGGTTGGGGCTGAAGCCTCAATTTTTTATTAAACCAAAGACCAATTTAGTCGCGGTAGAGGGAGACCCATTACATAGCACATAGTTATAAGGCCATGAGGCCCAAATACAAGGCTTTCAAGCCCATTTTTGGCCCAAAGGACCCCTTGGTGAATAGTACTTCTAAAGTACCTACACTGCTTCAGTACCACCACCGCTACAGTACCACCTAGAGTCCTTCAGCTTCTATAGTTCCACCACTACTATAGTTCCACCACTGCTATAGTACTGCTACATTGTACTGCTATATGACTGCTATAGTACCCCCAGAAATTCGCCCCCTACCCAGATTTGATCATGGGTCTTTTGGATGGCAAGCAGGAGAATGTACCACTAGGGTACATGCTTGATGGTGAAATTAGTTTCCATGACTATGTAAAAAATTATCATATCGGGGGTTAAAATATAATAATATGCATTAAAAATTACAAAAAACATTTAAAACATCCATTTTATAGAAATATTTTGGGAAAATATACAACTATCATAATAAAACATTTTAGAGCATCATATAATTTTAAAAGTCTAGGTACACCATTTTCTTTTAAAAAGATACCACAAAGCCAATCACCTCACTTATTAAAGGCAACAAATTCTCATATTCTATCACATTATCAAAACACATTGGATCATCCAAAACTGATTCATTTAACTTATTTATAACACTAATTAAATCTTATATGCCTTTTATTTTGTATAATTATATCCTAAGGATGTTTTTTGTGAAAATATCTAAAGGTTACCCGAAGAATATGTAATGTTCTTCATTGATATTTTTTATATTTTTATTCTGTACCTCATTCAACTGATATTTATAATTAATGAAATAATAACCTTGATATTTTCGATATAATAATATGTTGTTTTATTATGTATGTGACCAAAACCATCTCCAATTCAATCAAATGGGTTATGAAATCCTCATTTTTGTTTACAACGCTTTCACACCTTATTAAACATTGTTATTCACTTTTTCAATTATCAACTATCATGACATGATATAATGATGGATTGAATTTTTCTATATGATTATTATGATATTATTAATTTTTTTAATTATTATATGTCATATATCTTATTACATTTCATTTTGTGTTTATACAATAACATCACTCGTGTGTACTGCAGGCTACTACATTATAAAGAGATGTGGAACATTAAGGAATTGTATGGATGTTAATACTGCATGGATAGAGGAAAATTTATTATATATATGAAATTAATAACATTTTATAATAATAAAATATTAGTAACCATTATTTATTTCAATCCGTTGTGAAATTGGAAATATAATTAAGGCATAAAAATGACCCACTGTCTTCAAGAATTGAGTATTTCATTTTTTAAATATAAATTTTATGTGTAACGATAAATTCATATATAGAGAATATATATTATGAAAATATTATTTTTAAAATTATGGATATTATGAAACCATTATCATATTATTAGAAAAAAATAGAAAACAAAACATAAGGGTAAAAACAGCCATTACAAAAAATGTGTCATTAACATGGAAAAGTTTATAAATTTGTAATTAGGGAAACTATTTAAAAAATACATGTTATTATAAATATTATTTCGGTTTTATTATTGATTTATAATAAAATTATATTTTTATATAAAATTATAGAATATGTAAAAAGAAATTCAATAAATAAGGATTTCATTATTTCTTTTGTGAGACACATTCCATATTCGTCACTTATTTCATTTATCAGGTGTATATATATCCTAAGAATTTAATATATTAATATTAATAAAAAAATTATTTTTATCCACAAATATATTTTAGTAAATCACATTCATGTTGTTTATGGTTTATAAGTTACCAATACGGTACAAGATTGTTTTTCTAAATTTTCAAGCTTTGAGACAGATGATATTTTATGAATCTATCTTATATTTTGAGGATTATATTAAAACGCAATAAAATGTAAAATATTTAATTTCCTTAGTTTAATGAAATATTATGTTACATTTTGTTTTATTATTTCATGGGGCTTATGATTCAATGCTACAAATGTGTTTTGGTTTTTATGATAAAATATAATGTTTAAATGAATTTTTATGATTATCCATTAAACAATTAAATATAACGATCAATATATAAAGAATAAATTTAAATTTATTCATCTAATGTTGTGTTATGAGAATAAAATTTTCCCATTACTTTTAACACTTTATTTACATAATTGTTCAAAATAATGTTAAAAAATCATCATCATTTATCTCTTAAATAAAAAACCATTTTTCATCCGGTTTCCTAATATGTTTCAAAAAATGTTTTAACATTATATAAATGATTTATTAATGTTATTTTTAACTATTTTTTAATATTAAATTATTTTATAAATAAATATTCATTTAATTTTCAAAAAACATCATATTGTTGAATTTTTTTCTAAATTGTGGGAGGAATATTTATTTTACTGTGTATGATAGTAATAGTATTTTATGTCATCAAGACCACACATTTGATCATAAAGTAATTTATTTATTTCAATATATATATAGTAAAATAAATGGATTTCTATATTTTTCTTATTATTTTTTACTTTTTAAATGTTTCTTTTAATTTTAAATTATTCATTCCTCAATAAATGTTGTAAATGATTTTAAATGTTTTCTCTATGTGTTTTAAATTATATTTCAAATTAATAAGTTTTTAAAAATGTTTTATATTTTATTATAATATTATCAATGATAAAATGGTATTATATATAATAATTTTGAAAAATGATTTTGAAGTCATCACTTATATATTTTAATGGATAATTTCAAAGAAAATTATTTTTAAAATGCTTTATGTTTTAAATGTCATTTTCTAAATTGGAAAAGATACATCTCAAATAAATTTTACAAATATTATATAATTCTTCCTTCATATATTTCCAATGTTTTATTTAAATGAAATTAAATTTCACAATATTTTAGGTGGTGAAAATTTTAATTCAAAGTATAAAAGATATATTCTCATAAAATCCATCAAATGATTTGTAATGAATCCTTTATAGTTTATCAACATTATTTTAAATGAAAAGAATTTTAGAAATGAATAATTTTGAAATAAATCGAAGGGGGAGTATATATTCATCAATAATGTTTTATTTGATTTTTTATGATTAATTTATATGTATCAATGATTACATTAAATGAAATTTAATTCAATTTTATTTATGTTTTTATCAAATATTATTTTTATTGAATTTTTTTTCCACATGATATTTTGGAATCCTATTTTCAATGATATATTACATCTCAGATGAAATTAATTGATGTTACATATGCCTTACTAGAGATATAATTCATGGATAAAATAATTATTCCTTCATTGAATGGTCAATATATATTATGAAATGAGGTTTATGAAAATTATTTAACATCAACAGGTTATACTGAGATGAAATTATAATTAACCACACATATTTTCAACATTTATTATATTAAGAAATTTAAAAATGATTATAAATCCATTCAATTTTTACTTGTTATTATATGATGAAATTTATATGAATCAAATTTCATTTCATTGGTTATGATATGAATGATTTTTTATGTTCTTATGGTACACGTACGAATGATTTTAATTTTGATATGGTAGGTACATACGTCTCCATCTATTTGATTGTGTATTGATTTTATGTGATGAGATTGTTATGACTTATTAGGGGAGTTATTATAGATTAGTAAATGACTTTTTCAAATATGATGGTCTTGTGAGAATACATAGACAACTAAGATGGGTTGGGAATGATGCCATTCTTCTATGATAGAATTTTATGTCATCATTGACTGCTATGAATATCATTTTCTTTTACTATTTTTATTTCATAATTATATTACTTATATCAATATTTTTCTCTCATAGATCATTTTATTTTATTTAATTATTATTACTTTATTATAAATATATATTGATTATTCTATAAATAATGATTATTATCATTGATATTCAGTGTATGGTTTTTCAAATGTTATTATCAAGTACTCATTCCATTAATATCATGTTGCACATACATATCATGCATGGTTGTACTAAATAAAAATCTATGATCACCAGTTTTTTGTTTTATTTCCTCATGTTTTTAATGAATGGTTTTATGAATGGTCTATACATGATAAATACATAATATGATGATCTTTGAGTCACACATTGTACATCATTCAAGAATAAAATTATTTTCTATCTAGTCTATAAAGGAATTATACCATTACTATAGTATGGAATTTTGTGTGTGTGATGTTATGAATTTTCAAATAAAAATGTATAATATTATATATGTATATCCCGAGTTACATCATCTGGTATTATTGGAATGTTTTGGTTATCCATTATAAATAAGTAATATATAGCATTAGTGAAATCCTTGAAAAAATATATTATGATTTTACAAATAATGATTCAAATTATAAGAAAATTTCCTAATATCATGGTAAATGATAGTGTGATTAGATTAAAACCAATTAAATCATTATTTATATACTAAAAGTTGATGTGTCTCTAGAATATAGTGACTATGGGGTTATAACATCAATAAAGGTGCATTGAGAAGGATTTGATTATCACATAGTTCATGAATATAGGCTATAATACACACATGGTTGATATTCTTTGCAAATTTACAAACTAATTATAAACAATTATTAAGTAAATAAATAGATGATTAATATGAATAACCTTGGATAAACCTATGGTTTCATTAAATAAAATTTATTTCTCCTAATTTAAACATCTTATAAGGATTTTTCATGATCATTTGGTTCCACACTATTATTATTGTTTCTCACACATTGATTTTTTATTTCAATCATTAGTGTGAACTAAAAAAACTCGATTATTGTTGAATGTTATAGACAATGTGTTGATGTTTATCCAACTAGGATTATGAGTAGAGTGAAGGATATTTAGATTATACCAAATCATTTATCATGGAACAATATTATCAATGTAAACTATAACAACTAAAAGAATCAATAATAAATAGAATGATAATTTTATTTCAGGGTTTTGGTCACAAAGACTATAGGGGGGGAAAATGATTCAACTTTTCATGTATTGATAATGTCAGAAGAAGCACTCAATGGATTATATCATGGGGCTGTGAAGAAGATTTGGTTATAGAAATGATGAAATCAAATAATATAATTGAAAGACAAAAATTGTGGTCTAGTTAATATAATTGATCATAATAATTTTCTCCCAAATGTACTATCAACTATTGGGTTTTTTTAATGTAAAATATTTGTGAATTATGAATATCGATGTACTATAGATAAATCGTGTAAATATAATTAGGAAAGTTGTATGAGTAGAGATTTTTTTGTGTATGATGAAGTGGCTACAGAGGACATATGAATAGAGAGAGGTATTAAGGAATAAGATGAAGAATCCTATTTAATAATTCACTTTTGATGTGGGATAATTAATGTGTTTATTTATTAGAAATAAAATATTATGTAATATGAATCATAATATATATAAATTTCTTTTGAAAATGTTTATCTTTATGTATTTTAAATAATATGTTGAATGGAACTGATGAAATATAAAATTTATTTAATAATAAAGATATATTTTATGGAAACACATTGTCTTGGTAAGATAACCCTTAATACGTTTCTATAATTCATATAGGGATTTTGGGATAAATAGATATTTGATAGGAATATATGAAATTGGATAGTATTGAATACATTGGAAGTAGTTAGTGAATTTTCATGAAAGTTTATTATGTTACCATTGAGGGATTTTACAACATTATTGGAAATATGGAATATATAAAATATTATATAATATTATTCTATTAATGAGGAAGAATTATTGACTTCATTATTGTTTTATGGTAATTTTATTTATTACCGAGCATAAAGAAAATTTTGTACAATTTTGCTGTAATATTTGTTATGTGAAAAT
Organism: Viscum album; assembly: GCA_963277665.1. Classification (NCBI taxonomy): domain Eukaryota; kingdom Viridiplantae; phylum Streptophyta; class Magnoliopsida; order Santalales; family Viscaceae; genus Viscum; species Viscum album. Next base: position 1,358,886,665 of record OY728147.1, on the reverse strand, counting down.
ACTAATTTAATTAATGATATTTGATGCATTAAATTTATGTTTGAATTATTTATAATTTCTAATTTTGGAAGGGTTATAAGGTTACACATTTATTGAATGGAATATTATGATCCTTGGATGGGGATTTAGTGATTAATGTATTATATATTAATATTATGATTTATCAATATTTGAAAACCAGTGGTAGTTATTTTTATATTATGAGATAGAAGGAATGAATATAAATATATTATAGATCATATAATCCATTAACGAATAATGCATAAAAATATTTTTCATTTATTAATGAAATATTTGGAGTATAATTTTTTCATAGAAAAACCAAATGTAGGAATTTACATATTATACAAAAAAATGTTATATACTACCTATATCATTCACTTTGAATTTACTGATTGCATCAAAATGGTATAATATCTATTTGTTCTTCAACCAAACAATCTCAATTAAAATAGACATTCCATGAATGTATATTGACGATATATATACTTAATGACTCACATGTACCGAACATGGAGGACGGATTTTTTGTGAATGATATATTTTATAAGGAAAAAATAATGTAGATTAAGAATCTAATAGATGATTATATTCAAAATAATTGCACTTATCTAGCAATTTTTTTATAAGAAAACCATTGACATAAGAAATATATCTGTGGGAACTTGAGTATTGAATGATGTAGAATTACTATCAATTGTTGGTAACAATGTGATAAATTTCAAGGGTGAAATTCAATTTTTGGGTGGTAAAATCATAAACCCTATGATTATTGAGAAATATTTCTTTTCACACAAATATAAAGTTTTATATATTTTTTACTATAGATAGAATCTATTTCCACATGTATTACATGTAACTCTATATTTGACTTATGTTACACATAACAATATTTTTAAACAAAATCTATTATACTATTAAAATAATGTTTTATAAAATGATTGTAATCACTTAGATAGTGGGATGGTGGTTTGAATTGGATTAAATCAATTATGAAAATTTATGTATTAAGTATGCATACAAATTGAATTAATTTTCGAGCACATAATATGTAATGATAACATAAATCATTCATAATGTGGGAAATGTTTTTCTAAAAAAAAAATTAAGAACAAAATGAGTTTTAACGTAATAAATAAATGAAATAACTTTTTATTAATAATTTTTTTGGAAATTTATATATTATATTTTCAATCACATATTTATCGATAATATAATATGTTTTATAGATAAGTAATAAGAATAAATCTAATCATATAATTAATAACTATATGTTAAACTATTTTTTCTCCATTTTCACACAATTTGAAATTTTATTTTAAACAATTTTATAGTTGTTTGGAAAATATAATATTCATTTTTATATTCAAAATAATAGTATTTTCCATGAGTTAATTTTTCATGATTTTTAGATAGATAATTTTCTTATGAATAATGAAAATACAAATTTTTATTGAAATTAATATTTCTATTCAAAGAATTTATATTGTTCCATTTTATGTAAAAATATGTTTTAATTTGATATAACAAAAATATATGTAAATTAAATCAATTTAAGACATTTTAATGATTTATATATTATGTTTTTATTTTAAATTGTTCTAAAATATTGAACATTTGCCTCTTTGAAAACCCACTTTCTCTACACATTAATGAGATTAATTTTCCAATATTATTTTTACTTTTATCTTAATTGGAATATTTAAAAATTGATTTAATTTCTTTATTGAAAATAATTTAGAATATCTTATAAATTCAATTTTTTCAACCATAATATGTATTAAAAATATTAAAATTTATTGGCGACATATAATGTAAAAAATGTTTCACTATGGGGTTAAATGAAAAATAAAAGTGTTAAAAATTACCGAAAAATTTATAAAACATATTTTCAACCCTTATTTAGACCATAATTATTCTATTTTAAAAAATTATCCATTATTTATAATTTTTTATTTCAAAAAATATAGTTACACTTTTTTAAATTCAATAATTACATGTGTGTCAATCACCTCAATTGTTAATGCCCACCAACTATCCTATTATATTCAAAATTCCTAGGTGAATCTTTATAGACAAGACATACAAAAATAAGTTACCTATTTTCATCCTCTCATTTTATAGGACATAATGTGTGAATAAATGTATCATAGGAAGGCTCTTAGTTAAATCCTATGGTAGTTATATAAGGAAGCAAAAATATTTGTCAGAAATCAAATTTATTTAATTTATTCCTCAAAATCATTAAAGTAATGTTAAAAAATGATAATATAACTAACAATGTTAATTAAAAATTATAATATATTTTTATATTTTGATAATTTCCTTAAACCATATCCACTTCCATTAATTTTTTTTATCAAATCTAAATTAATGTGTACAAGAGACTACTACATCATGATCTCATTACATTTTTTTTACATTACAACGTATCAAGGGTTTATATATTGATAGAGTAAATATATATTTATATATATAAGATATTTATGATATTAATATACATATTTAATTATTATATGACAGAATTCATCTTACATTTCAATCTATTGTAATATGTTAACCCATGTCGTCTATATCGAAGACTACTTCCTCAAGAAGTAATGTGATTCATTAATAATTTACTAGTAAGGTAATATGGATTGGTGTAATAAAAATATGTAATATATATGACATAAAATATATTTTTAATTGTTAATATATATTTTATCAATATTCATTTAAATCATTCATGGAAGTTGAATTAATATTCATACACACTTACGACATACCATCTCCAAGAATGATATATTTCATTTTTTTTCTCTTACTTTTAATTATTAATATAAATATATATATAATAAATATATATATAATTTATATATATTAAATTGTTATAATTTAAAAAATTATGAAGATTATTGGTCCATGATCAATGTAATTGTAAATAAAATAAGAAATAAAAACCTACTCTAAAAATTGAGTAATTACCTAAAACATGATTTCAACAAGGAATCGATGCCAATTAGGTAATAAAAGGTCATAAAAATAATTTATATTATAATACATATGATAAAGGTGCTTAAATTAATTTATAATAAAATTATATTATTCTGTTGGTGGTTCTAATTTTTACAAAGGATGTCAAGACATGATGTAAGGGATTCCAATATCACTTTTTAACTACATTGAGACACATTCTATATTCAACAAATATGTATTTTATATTATGTATATAATTACCATTAATTTCATTTACTATTTTTAAAATAAAAAACATTTGTATTTATATTTATATGTGAGGATCTACCTTTCCTGGTTTTTAGGTTCATAATTTAAGAAAAGCCTTTAGGGGTATTATTGTTTCAATTTGTTATCTTAAGGAAATATGTTATGTTATGCACCTATATTATATTATTATGTGTATATAAAAACCCATTTTAGTATAATATAATTAATTTTTTAATCTAATTTTATTTTATTTTCCATTTAAATTTATTCTTTCAGAGTCATTTGATTCATTATTACCAAATTTTATAGGGTTTTAGGATACAATCTCATCATATTCCTGCTTTGCTTTTTAAAATGATTATAATATTTAATTCATTGTATCTATATATCAAAAAAAAAGAATTTTCTTCTCTTATGATTATTTCCTGATAATACATGTTATTCCATAATTTGCTTCTCCATTCTAAATATTAGTTCAAAATAATGTCTTTAAGAAAAATCCTCTTTATTTCATTCTTTAAATGAAAATCCATCATCTTCAAAAACTATGTCTTATAAAAATGTATTAAAAATGATCCAAATATTTTAAATTATTTAATAATTATTTTTTAATGATGTTATATTTTTTAAAAAAATTATTTTAATGGAATCATCATGTTTATTTTGAAATTAATCCCAAATTGTCTATTATAAAGAATATTAATGTAATATTTTTTTTACAGTGCATGACATAAACATCATTTTCATATATAATGGCCACTAATTTTAATTCATAATTATTTATATTTTGGGAACTTTTCATTAATAAACAAATATTTCAATATTTTTTTATAAATTTTTCTATTAATTTTTTTTTCAAATACGAAATATTTATTTTCCATATGAAATATGTTCAATGTTTTTTAAAATTCGATTATATTATTTCATTAGTAGATTAAAATAATTTTTTTGATATGAATTTATATTTTTAGTATAATTTTTCATTAACAAATATGTTATTTTCTAAAAAAATAGTTTAATTTTTTTCAATATTTTGTTATTGGTTATATTTAATGAAAAAAAAATTCAAAATGTGTTTTTTAAGAGGAAATTATATTTTTCATTTGAATAATTTTAAATTTTTTAATGTTGTCATGACCCGTCCTTGGGGAACGTGTTGTGACTACCCTAAGCCCGCCTTCCACAGGCCAGGGGATGGCGACAAACACCAAAGGTGAAAATCCCAAAGCTAGGAAGGCTTTTCCATGATATAGGTAAACACACACGACATATTACACAACTGGAACTAAAGAACTAAGCATTACTGAAATACAGAAGAGGTGCTGGAATGTAAAAGGGGATGGAAATACAAGCCCAATAGTAAAGTACAAGGAAAATACAAACTGGAACAACTAATCAGACAAATAGTTGGAAGGTGTCTAGAAGCTCATGGATCATCCACCACCGATCCTACCTGAAGGGTATGTATATATAGCCTCCTCAGCGCTCCACATTTGTCCATATCTTCCAGGTACTGACTCATTCTGAGGGTCACCTCTGGGTACCGTCCAGTCCTCGTACACTCTTCCTCGGTCAGCGTTATCCGTCATCTGCATCCAACACAACGAGGTACGGGAAAAGCCCATGTAGGGGTGAGTATAATGATAATCAGTATGGACCCTAGACCCTCAAGGTATGATAATATCAAACAAGGATAACACACAATGAAAAGGAAACAACTAATAACCATTACTTAGGTATATGACCATACATATACCTATGTTATCTAGTAACCCTTATCAATCATGAGGAAACACAAAAGTCACGACTCAACTAATACCAGGATTTTTGTTATCGAAACCTCGACTACTGGAGAACTCTTCCTCTGTTGAGAACAATGGGGATTTCACAACACTAAGGTGCTTCTCACTAAATTTGGAATGTTGAGGTACTCCTCCGGTCGAGTACCACAGGTCTGCCGCTAAATACTAGGCGCTCCTCCGCTGTGGGTCTCCAGCTAAATACCAGGTGCTCCCCCAAATAGCATGCAGAGGTACTCCTCCTGTTGAGTACCGTGGGTCTGCGCCAAATACCAGGCGCTCATCCTCCATGGGTCTACCTCCAAGTACCAGGAACTCACCACCAGGCTAGTCGAATCGGTCAAAAAGTCATCAGGTCCATCAGCTAGTAGGTCTCTGCACTCTGTCTTCTCATCACTGGAAGGATCTGCTTCCTGAGCTACCTGGTAAAACTCCAACGGTCATGAATTCTCTCATAGAAATATCTCAAAGTTTCGTCTCATCAATGTGATATCAATGTAACAGATGGTGCATCTTTTGGATGCCCGGTCTTTTCGTTATTGGCATTTTCTTTCCAGGGGCCCGGTTGGATTTTAGGATCAAACCAACCTGACTGTACCCCAACTATATCCAAATATCAAGTGGGAATGCCAAAAGAACAGTCTCACTCTCAAATTTCTGTCACCACTAAAGGTTCTTCGATAGAACACCCATAGCCCGAGTTATGCGCATATAGGTGTTTTCAAGTCTGACAGGTCCGGGTCCGGTCCCACCCAGTCAGAATCGAAAACACTTCTTCACCCATAACTCGGACTACATGTGACCTATATACGAAACTTATGTGGTGACGAAAAGTTGAGAGCAAGACGGTTCTTTTCGAATACCCCACATTAGGTTTGGATATAGTTAGGATACGGTCTGGTTGGTTTGATCCTAAAATCCAACTTGGCCATTAGAACTAATATGTCAATAACTAATAGTCTGGGCATCCAAATTATGCATCTTCTATTGCGTTGATATCCCATTGATAAGACGAACATTTGAAATATTTCTACATGAGATATTGTGAAAGTTGTAGTTTTTTCCACTAGCTAGAGAATCGGATCATTCGAGTGGCGTGCTAATAGAGTGCATAGACCTGGTAGCTGACAGACCTGACGACTGCTTGACCAATCTGACTATCCAAGTGGGGATCGCCTAGTAAATGATGAAAGAACCATGGAGGAAGAGCACCTAGTATTTGGTGGCAGACCTACAGTACATGACAGGATGAGTACATCTGTAGAAAATTTGGGGGAGCACCTGTATTTGGCGGCAGACCCACAGCGGGGGAGCGCTTGGTATTTGGGGGCAGACCCGCGAAACTCGGCAGGAAGAGTACCTCAACAGTCCAATGTTAGTGAGAAGCGACTTAGTTTAACAACATTCCCTCTTTTCCTGATAGAGGAGAAGTTATCTAGCAGATGTGGTTTCAATAATGAAAATCATGGTTTGAGCTGAGTCGTGACTTCTGTGATTCCTCATGATTGATATGGGTTACTAGATAACTTATCTATATGTATGGGCATATACCTAAGTAATGTTTATCCGTTGTTTACATTTATTTGTAAGTTATCCTTTTTGGATATCATGAGACCTTGAGGGTCTCAGGATCCCTACTAAGTATCATTATACTCGACCCTGCATGGTCTTTTCCCGCACCTCATTGTGCTGGATGCAGATGATGGAAAACGCTGACATATGCATAGTGTACGTGGACTGGAAGGTACCCGGAGGTGGACCACACGATGATTCGGTACACGTAGGAGACGGAAATACGTGGAGCTCTGAGGATGCTATCAATACCTAACCATCAGGTAGGATCTGTGGTGGATGATCCAGGAGCTGCTAGACACCTTCCATCTCTTTTTCCTTTTAGTTGTACATATTTGTCTTTTCCTTGTACTTTACTATTGGGCTTGTATTTCTTGTCCATTTTACCTTCCAGTACCTCTTCTGTATTTTAGTATTACTTAGTTCTTTTCTTTCAGTTGTGTACTCTGTTGTGTGTGTTTACCTTTATCAAGACAATGCCTTCATAGCTTACAGATTTATGACTTAGGTGCTAGTTTCCAGCCCCTGGCCTATGAAAGGCAGGCTTGGGGTTGTCATGGCACGAGCCCTGAGGATGGGTTATGATAAATTCTTCTGATAAATATTATAAATATTAATTTCAATTGAACGTATTTACCATTTTTTAAACGTGTTTCTTAATTTAGAAATAATATTTTCTTCCAGAAGTGGATTAAATGTTTTTATCTATTTATTTATATTATTTTGATGATATTTTTTAAAAAAAGGATTTATTAATTATTTAATGTTTTTAAAACATATTAAGGATGAAATTATATTTTATTGGTGAAATATTTACACTTATATTTAGATAATGTTTTATAAGTTTTACGTTTTAAATTAAAATAAACAAATTTAAAAAATTTGTATTATTTTTTATTTTTTAAAAGGTATTTTTCATAAAATGATTTATTATGGAAGAAATTATCTATTTTTATCATCATAACCATTTTCCATCTCTTATGAAATAATTTGATATTACATATTATTTTTGGGGATTGGATCCAATGGAACTATTTTAATTGTTTCTATGAATAATCTATTCTTATAATAGAATGTTTCTTATAAAACATGTTTCTCTACCTTGTATTATTTCATGAAGAAATACTTCTGAAAAACACTTATTTTCATAGGATAATATTCAATGAAATGATTAAATGACTATAAGAACTTTCCCTTTTTCAATAAGTTATGATATGATGAAATATTTACGAATCCCATTTCATTTCATTGGTTATGATATAATGAATGTTATCTAATTTTGTGCTTCGAATAAGTACGAATTTAAATATTTTTTATTATGGCCTATATCTACATATAATGAGTTGGTTAAGGATTATAATTCCTTGAGACAGATATGATTGGATTAGATTGTGAACCTAGTTCATTAAGAGACTTTGTATGTTGTAATGGTATTTGTAATGAACATGGAATATTATGATGGTTTAGGGAGTGAAACCATTCCACTATGATAACCTTTGGAGAGATCCTTATCTATTAATGAAATTATTTTTATATACATATGTGATTTTCTAAATTCTATGTCTAATTAAAATATTATTGTCACACCCCGATCTTTTAAAATATTTATATTTTATAATTTCATGGCTTCGGTTAGCCTCGTCAAGGTGCGGGTTGAGTGCGTGTTTAATTTTTTTTAACATTTGATGTTTTTGATGGGTTTCTGACCAATGCACGGACACCGCAAGGTTGGCCGTATCCATGTAGTTGGCCCGGATACCCTTGCGGTTACACATTACATAAAATAATAAAACATTATGAAAATGAAATAAAATAAATGTTTAAGATATAATAATAATAACATTTTTGTGTATATGAAAATGTTTCATTTAAATTAAAATTGTTAATGATCTTATTATCAATAAATTGTTATAAATATAATTATTATTTGGTTGTTATTAATTTTTTTATTATTTCAAAGAAAATAAATAACATTATGAATATCATTATGACAATAATTATTAACTTTTTTTATGTGTTATTTTTAATCTTATTTTAATTTTTATGGGGTTTTAGTCCCTTCTTATTTTATTCTCCATGCCACACTCACACCAATATCTCCCCATAAAACCCCCCACACATACCCACTCCCCTTCTCCCATGCCTCCCCCTTTTGTTTTCTTATGTCTTCCCTCTCTCCGATCTCCCATGCTTCTTTTATTTATTGTTTTTAATCTCACCATTATCCCCCTCTCTCCTCATTTATTCCTTTTATTTTATTCCTCCCTCCACTCATACCTCTCTCCAATCATCCATCCTCCCTTATCTCTCACGAATAACCCCATATCTCCTCATTTATTCCCTTTTATTATTATTCCTCCCTCTACTCACCCCTCTCCAATCACACCACTTTTTGCCTTTACCCATCACTCACCTCCTTGAACCCATAATTCATTCATTTATTTATTTTTATCTACCACTATCCACTCACCAATACCCGCTTCACCCATTATTTATATTCTTTTTTTTTCTTTATCTCTCACGCACCGACCAACTCTCCCCTTACACCCTCTCTCCCCGATTTTTTCCCTCACACAACCCTCTTCACCTTACACTCTCAAGAACGCCCTCCTCCCCTCCGGTGATTCTTCCGGCTACTGCTCCTCCCCTCCGGCGATTCTTTCGGCGGATGCTCCTCCCTCCGGCATTTCCATCCGGTAAGTCTCCTCTCCATATTCTCCTCTCCTCACTTAATTTCGAGGGTTTTCATATGGGGTTTCTTGTTGTCCAAACCCTAAATGTTAGTGTTAATGTGTATCTCGGGTTTGCTTTGGGTTTAGGGTGTGTGTTTTGTCCATGGGGCATCATTCTCCTTCCCGTTGAGGTTCCATTCCAATCGCATGAGCCTTTGGTAGGTGTTTCGAAGTTTTTCATTCTTAAAGTCTTTCCCTTGATGCTAGCCATTTTAAATAAATTTATAAAATAGTTTTGCAGCTCTATGGCACCCTTAATTAAATTATTATAGCGATTTAGAATTTATTTGATTTGTTAAAAATAGGTTTTAAATGAGTTTTAGTTTAAATTGTATAGCATTATGATATCTAGAAAGATATTTTTATTGTTTATGTTTGTTTAAGAATGAATTGACCCCTTATGAAATGTATCACCGTTGTTATGTTGCAACGAAATTTTTTCTTTATTACTAATGAACTTGGAATGGTTGTGTTATGACTTAGTTATTATGTTAAAACACTTTTTCAAAGGTTTAATGAATTCAATGTCTTATTTGGCGTTTCTTTAAAATAATGTGGGTAAGAGGTGGTTTTTGCGGCAAGACATTAAAATGTTTTTTTGGTATGCGTTTAATTTCCAAAGTAGATTTCAGGTGTGTATGGTTTGATGTTGGTATAACATACTAAACGTGTTAAAATGTGTTGGAAAGGTTTTAATGTTTTTTAGGATTGTTTTATGTTCTATAAATAATGTAGGTGGCCATTTAGGGTTTTAAGGTAATTGGTGTTTTCTTGGAAGTTTAGTTTTCTAAATGGATTTTAGTTTTCAAATAAAGTTTCCCCCCCATGAATGGTTTCTAAAGGGTATTTTAAATGTGGTTTGGAAAAGTGTTACTTTACGTATTTTGGAAATCATGGTTTATAATGTGTTCTTTAAGGATTGACCATTCATTTTAAAACATGTTTTGGTGTAGGTCAGAAAAGGGTAAAAGAATGTTTGATAATTGTGAAGTGTTTGAATGTGTGTTTAGAACTTAAGGGCTCATTGGTTTTGTAAATGTAAGAGGGGTGTTTCCTATATATTTTAAATAAATGCGTGTTATCGATTTTAAATCATAAACGTTTTTCTGAAATGTTTTAATGTTTACATGTTATAGCAGCCCGATTGGCACTTTCATGAATGTGAATGATTGAACACATATATGAGGTGCTCCTGTCTAGTGTAACCCCTTATGGGTGAACGTATAGGAAGCGTCCGTGTTTGAGGAAGGAAAGTGCACTAAGATGAGTCACGCGTGCGAGGGCCTTCCTACCTACACAGTATAATCATAACCACCATGGGATCCTGGGCGTCTTATTGATTACTAAGTGACGGTTGCTCACCAGCCCCGATTAGACGAGTTGGTTCCCCCTTGTAGATAGAGAGACCAGGAGGGATTTGCCACTGATTTTGTCGCGAGGGCGATCAGTGAGTCATAATCTATGGGGCTTCACCATATGCCGGTAGGAGGTTCCGAACCGAGTTCGTTAAGGGGTTGTCTAGGGATGTTCAGGATCGCCCATGGATACAGCTTGTATTGCTTGTTTATTTTCTGCTACATTGGTTTATATACATCTTGTATTGCTTGTTTATTATCTGCTACATTGGTTTATATACAACTTGTATTGCTTGTTTCTTTTCTGCTACATTGGATTATATATAGCTTGTATTTCTTTTTTGTTTTTCTGATACACTAGTCTATTATCAGCTTGTATTGTATACCTGTCTCCCTTTTTCGCAGCTCTAGTATTACTAGTTTGGTTTTGTTTATAAAATGGTAAACTGTTTTTGAAATAATATATGGCATGGGTTAGTTCTCATAGTGGGAAAGATGTGTTATTTTGTTTAAATGAGAAAATCAAATTTTTATAATTGTATTTCCAAACTTGTGTCCTCGGACAACATTGGGTTTGAAAAAATATGGATTCAGTGGTTTACTTTTGGCATCCCTACTGATCATTTTTGTGCTCACGCCTATCCTTTATCATTTCAGTTGCAGGTTCAGCTGTTGTTCAGGCTTTTTCATAGTGGCTGCTCATGTGGGAGAAGTTTTGGTCTTTTGGTTGGAGGTGACCAAGGGATCACATGGAGATCGTTGTAGCGGGGTCTTGTTTCTAGTTTTGTTCCTTTTAGTGATACTTTGTATCTGGATCGGTTCTTTGTTTATTTAAGTTTCAATTTTCGCCTTTCTGCATGCTCTATTTGTTCTACTTTTTTTTTTCTATTCTTGGTTTTATCTCTTGGGCTTAAATCGTTCCCTCTTGTGTACCTTGATGCCCGACACTATTTTCTAGCCCGTGGGGATCGGGAACGCCCCTCAGGACATGTCGCGGACTGGCTCGGGTGACCAGTTCAATGGAGACTCAGGGTTGGTTCCTGAAAAAATGATATCAAAGGCGGTCCTTTTTATTTGGGGTGTTTGGTAGAAGGAGATTAGGACTGTCGGGACTCAAGATGTAGGTGCGGGAAGGGCGTCATGAACCCTTACTCGTTCTGAACCTTAAGTTTCCAGGTGTAGTTTGGGATTTGAGTCTTGTGTCTTTGTTTTTGGATTGAGGGATGACAACGGAGGCAAGCCAGTGTCATTTCATGACCTCACATAGAGTAGTGTCCCATGTGGAGTCCGAGTGCATGGCTTAAGTTCCTCCTAGTTGTTGACACCCACTTGGGGCATGGCTCACTACCATGTCACTGGGTTAGGTGTAACTTCTAGTTCCCTATTATGATGGTTCTTTGTACATTGTACTTTGTTTCATTATAGTTGGTGAAGGAATGCTTTTGGAAATGGATGTGGATTTTTTTAATGTAAATGTTTCCTCTAAAATGATTTTTAAATTGGTAAAGGGAATTTTAAAGTTGGAATCATTTTAGTAAATTCTTTGGTTTCGATGAGGAAAGGATGTTGCCCTTGGTACTCTTTATGGAAGATTACATGTGTGTGGGTGTGTACAGTAAGTGTGTGGGAGAACTTGTTTATGGATGATATGAATGGAAATGGATGGACACACATGTGATGGTCCATAGGATGCCTTGGGTGTGTTTTAATATATATAAAGGTTTTGGAAATTTGTTTTTTCCTTGATTGTATTTTTGTCTTGTGAAAATTGGTTTTGGAATTTTAAAAACGATCGTGGGATAAGACAGTTCTAATATTTAAATGAAAATGGTGGTTTTGGAAGAGGGTTTTGGTTGTGTTTATATTTAATTGGCTTCTAGTCCGATTTTTTTGGATTGGGGTGTACTTTTTTTTATTGTTTTTTGGCTTGAGGAATGTTTTGGTTTTGTGTCTCTCTTGTTGTTCAGAGTATGCGGCCGAGAAAGTTCCCTAGTGTTGCCAATGATTCATGTCCTGGTTTCGATTCTTTTAATTGTCAACGCCCTTTGAGGTGTTGGAGGTCTGGTAGATGTGGGGAAATGACTTGAGGGAAGTGGAGTGTGTCTTTGGGTGTTTGGGAACTCCCTAGGCTGTTAAGGTTCATGTCGTTTCGGGTTTGTTTAAGGGTTAAGATTGGGACTAGTGTAGGTTGGTTGTCTTATCATCGTTAGAGTTTGGGGAGTAGTTGGTGATTTCTTTTTTTAAGGCTTCCTATCTTGTGAGGAGTGCGTCCATGTGGAAACTTCCCTAAGAGGTTATCTTCGTTGATCCTGGCACCTAGTTCGTCAGGATTCCTTCATGTGTGTCATCAATATAGCTGGTTCAGGCATTCCAAGCCGTCGGGCCGCATCCTTCCTAAGTATTGTCATCGTTGTGGCCATTCGGGTCACTGGGGGAAGTTCTGTGGGAAGTGTCATTTGAGGAAGGAGTTCTGATTGGGGGATTCTTGTGTTTGACTGTGAAGCATAAGATGCTTCAGCCATCAGAGCCCCATCCCCAGGTGTCGGTGTGAAGCTCGTGCATAGTCAGCGTGTCAGAGGCATTTGATACCTTTTCTTGTTTCATTAACTTTCGCCTTGAAATAGAGACATTCAAGGTTCCCTTGTTCTTATTTCCCTACTATGGAAATTTCATCTTTTATGGTGAAAGTGCGATGAACTTATCTTTTCATGATCATGGTAGTTGCGTTCTTCTGAATGTGACCTCTCGAATCGTTAGTTTTTCTTAAATGTGTTTTGGCCCTTGAGTGGGTTGGTCTTTTTTTAGTGGTCGTTTGGAAATGTGAGGTGTTGGATAGTTTTAGAACAGTGTGGAGAATTCTTAGTTCTGGTGGTGTTGTTATAGGAAATTCCTTATTCTGGTGCCCCAGTATGCCAGGTGGCCTTATAGTGGTTTTCCATTTAAGTCTTAGCGGTCCTGTTAAACTTACGTGGAGAAGTCGGTAGGCTCATTTTGGAGTTCCCGTGTTGCCCCCCCGGGTGGTAGTGTTTGAGTTCAAATTCATACGTTAGGGGAATTCTTATGGTGGGGAGAACCATCTCGTGTTCTCCCTTTGTTTTGTGCTATGGTTTCTCTTTGAGTCGGTCGGGTGCAGCTTGTAGAGAGAATAGTCAGCTCGATGCTCATTTTTTTCAATGGGTTTGATTGAGCATTGACCTAAGTTTTGGTTGTTTTTCAGCTGGGTGACTTTCTGGGGGCAGAAATTTTTGTGGTGGGGAGAATTGTCACACCCTGATCTTTTAAATTATTTTTATTTTATAATTCCATGGCTTCAGTTATCCTTGTCAAGGTGCGGGTTGAGTGCGTGTTTAATTTTTTTTGACATTTGATGTTTTTGGTGGGTTTTGGACCAATGCACGGACACCGTAAGGTTGGCCATATCCGTGTAGTTGGCCCAGATACCCTTGCGGTTACCCTTTACATAAAATAATAAAACATTATGAAAATGAAATAAAATAAATGTTTAAGATATAATAATAATAACGTTTATGTGTATATGAAAATGTTTTTTTAAATTAAAATTGTTAATGATCTTATTATCAATAAATTGTTATAAATATAATTATTATTTGGTTGTTATTAATTTTTTTATTATTTCAAAGAAAATAAATAACATTATGACTATCATTATCACTATAATTATTAACTTTTTTATGTGTTATTTTTAATCTTATTTTAATTTTTTAAGGGGTTTTAGTCCCTCTTTATTTTATTCTCCATGCCACATTCACACCACTATCTCCCCATAAAACCCCCCACGCATACCCACTCCCCTTCTCCCATGCCTCCCCCTTTTGTTTTTTTATGTCTCCCCTCTCTCCAATCTCCCAAGATTCTTTTATTTATTGTTTTTAATCTCACCATTATCCCCCTCTCTCCTCATTTATTCCATTTATTTTATTCTTCCCTCCACTCATATCTCACTCCAATCACCCATCGTCCCTTATTTCTCACGCATCACCCCATCTCTCCTCATTTATTCCCTTTTCTTTTTATTCCTCCCTCCACTCACCCCTCTCCAATCACACCCCTTTTTGCCTTTACCCATCACGCACCTCCTTGAACCCATAATTCATTTATTTATTTATTTTTATCTCCCACTATACACTCACCCATACACGCTTCCCCCATTATTTATATTCTTTTTTTTTCTTTATCTCTCACGCACCACACAACTCTCCCCTTACACCCTCTCTCCCTGATTATTTCGCTCACACAACCCTCTTCTCCTTACACTCTCAAGAACTCCCTCCTCCCCTCTGGAAATTCTTCCGGCGGCTGCTCCTCCCCTCCGGCGATTCTTTCAGCAGATGCTCCTCCCTCCAGCAGTTCCATCCGGTAAGTCTCCTCTCCATATTCTCCTCTCCTCAATTAATTTCGAGGGTTTTCATGTGGGGTTTCTTGTTGGCCAAACCCTAAATGTTAGGGTTAATGTGTATCTCAGGTTTGCTTTGGTTTTAGGTTGTGCGTTTTGTACGTGGGAAGTCATTCTACTTCCCATTGAGGTTTCATTCCAATCGCATGAGCCTTCGATAGGTGTTTCCAAGTTTTTCTTTCTTAAAGTCTTTCCCTTGATGCTTGACATTTTAAATAAATTTATAAAATAGTTTCGCAGCTCTATGACACCCTTAATTAAATTATTATAGCGATTTAGAATTTATTTGATTTGTTAAAAATTGGTTTTAAATGAGTTATAGTGTAAATTGTATAGCTTTATGATATCTAGAAAGCTTTTTTTATTGTTTATGTTTGTTTAATAATGAATTGACCCCTTATGAAATGTATCACCGTTGTTATGTTGCAACGACATTTTTTCTTTATTACTAATAAACATGGCTTGGTTGTGTTAGGACTTAGTTATTATGTTAAAACACTTTTGAAAAGGTTTAATGAATTCAAAGTCTTATTTGGTGTTCCTTTAAAATAATGTGGGTAAGTAGTGGTTTTTGAGGCAAGACTTTAAAATGTTTTCTTGTTGTGCGTTTAATTTCAAAAGAATATTTTGGGTGTGTATGGTTTGATGTTGGTATAACATAATAAACGTGTTAAAATGTGTTGGAAAGGTTTTAATATTTTTTTTTGATTGTTTTATGTTCTATAAATAATGTAGGTGGCCATTTAGGGTTTTAAGGTAATTGGTGTTTTATTGGAAGTTTAGTTTTCTAAATGGATTTTAGTTTTCAAATAAAGTTTCCCCCCCATGAATGGTTTCTAAAGAGTATTTTAAATTTGGTTTTGTAAAGTGTTAGTTTACGTATTTTGGAAATCATGGTTTATAATGTGTTCTTTAGGGTTTGACCATTCTTTTTAAAACATGTTTTGGTGTGGGTCAGAAAAGGGTAAAAGCATGTTTGATAATTGTGAAGTGTTTGAATGTGTGTTTAGAACTTAAGGGATCATTGGTTTTCTAAATGTAAGAGTGGTGTTTGCTAGATATTTTGAATAAATGTGTGTTATCGATTTGAAATCGTAAACGTTTTTCGGAAATGTTTTAAAGTTTACATGTTATAGCAGCCCTGTTGGCACTTTATTGAATGTGAATGATTGAACACATATATGAGGCGCTCCTGTCTAGTGTAACCCTTTATGGGTGAACGTATTAGAAGCGTCCGTGTTTGAGGAAGGCAAGTGCGGCGAGATGAGTCACGTGTGCGAGGGACTTCCTACATACATAGTATAATTATAACCACCATGGGTTCCTGGGAGTCTTATAGATTACCAAGTGACGGTTTCTCACCAGCCCCGATTAGATGGGCTGCTGCCCCTGGTAGATAGAGAGGCCAGGTGGGATTTGCCGCTGATTTTGTCGTGAGGGCGATTAGTGAGTTATAATCTATGGAGATTCACCATATGTCGGCAGGTGGTTCCGAACCGAGTGAGTCCAGGGGTTGTCTAGGGATGATCAGGATCGCCCATGGCTACAGCTTGTATTGCTTGTTTATTTTCTGCTACATTGGTTTATATACAGCTTGTATTGCTTGTTTATTTTCTTCTACATTGGTTTATATACAGCTTGTATTGATTGTTTCTTTTCTGCTACATTGGTTTATATACAGATTGAATTGCTTGTTTGTTTTTCTGATACACTAGTCTATTTTCAGCTTGTATTATTTACCTGTCTCCCTTTTTCACAACTCTAGTATTACTAGTTTGGTTTTGTTTATAAAATGGTAAACTGTTTTTGAAATAATATATGTCGTGGGTTAGTTCTCATAGTGGGAAAGATGTGTTATTTTGTTTAAATGAGAAAACCTTATTTTTATAATTGTATTTCCAAACTTGTGTCATTGGATAACTTTGGGTTAGAAAACACATGGATTCAGTGGTTTACTTTTGGCATCCCTACTGGGCATTTTTGTGCTCATGCCTATCCGTTATCATTTCAGCTGCAGGTTCAGCTGTTGTTCAGGTTTTTTCTTGGTGGCTGCTCATGTGGGAGAAGTTTTGGGCTTTTGCTTAGAGGTGACCAAGGGGTCACACGGAGATCGTTGTAGCGTGGTCTTGTTTCTGATTTTGTTTCTTTTAGTGATACTTTGTATCTGGATCAGTTCTTTGTTTATTTAAGTTTCATTTGTCGCCTTGCTTCATGCTCTGTTTGTTATACTTTTTTTTCTAGTCTTGGTTTCATCTCTTAGGCTTAAATCATTCCCTCTTGTGTACCTTGATGCCCGACACTAGTTGCCTGCCTGTGGGGATTGGGAATTCCCCTCGGGACTTGTCGCGGACCGGCTCGGGTGACCAGTTCAGGGCCAACTCAGGGTTGGTTCGTGACAATTATACTTTCAGGGAACATATTACTTGAATTTATAATGAGTCTTACTTTATGTACTCCCAATATTTATTCCATGAATAATAATTATGATCGTCCATATGACAGGTATTATTATCAATTATTATTCTTATGTTATAATACATTTATGTTCATTTTATTCTTATATACACCCTTTATATATGATTATTAATAATCTTAGATCACCATTTATTGTGGTTCATTTCTTAAGATTATAAATGACTGTTTTATCTAGGGTATTTCTATAATGATTTTCTAGTGGGAATATCTATGTGGGGGATATTGATAATCTTTCCTAAAATAAAAAAATATTTCAGCCCTATTTTAAAAGGCACTAAACAATTATGATCCTCAAGCATGTGATTGTTTAATATAATTAATATTCAATTTAAAAGTCGTTATATTAATATATGTCAAGGCTGAGTTGATAAATCCTTATACAGATAGTAATAGTGGATGTGGATCTAGTACAGAGGTACCAAAGGATAATAACATTACAAAGGGATCCTTGAGATAGAGTTAATAGTCATGTGGTAAATGAAAAATTAAATTTATGCATACCTCTTTTGAAAGACCTAGGGGATATGTTTCAAGAATTCTTAGAATATCTACAGACCGTCCTAAATAATCTTGAAAGTGACAATGAATATACTTTCATAAGATAATGGTTTCTCTAATTAAATTTTTTTTTCAAGATTTAGTAATCCATTAATTGATTTTTAATTATTGTAATTCAACTCAAAATGAATATTGTTTATTGAAATATGATTTTTGTTTAGATTAAATGGCTTGAACAAATAAAATATTGTTAACAATGAATCTAAATGAAATGTCAGTGACAATTTGAAATTAAATTCGATGTTGAAAGGAGAGATGTATGATGTAGTTATTATTAATCAGTTATCATGATATATGAATATTCGGGTGAACATTGGTTGGATTCATAATTTTTTAAATAATATGATGATGAAAATTTATGAATTATTATTTGATAATAAAAAAACATGAAACATGAGTAAACATACAAAATTTCATGAATTAGGATGAAATATATAGTTATCCATAATTTTCATACAAGGTTATTACATGATCTTAGATGAATATTCATTACATTTTACCAATACATGTATGAGGTCCACAATAGTTTACTTCATTTGAAAAAATATAACATAATGTTTAGAATTCATGAATGATCACAAATGAATTCCCCAAGATATTCCACTTTAATACTCATACATAAAATATTTTTTCATAACTAATGATGTGTAAATATTAGAATGACCAATCAATTATAATATGTAAGGGTAAAAAAGGAGATATATATTTATAACATGAATATTAGGGTACATGAACATGAGAATAATAAATTAATACCATACCCTATATATCAATGTTCATAATCCTATGAAATTAAAAAAATAAAGCATGGTAACATGTGATTAATCATAAGATAATCAACGAACATGAGAAATGATGGTATAACATTGTCTTAAGACATTAAATTGTGACATCTACATAAGTATATATACTAATTTATTATAATTCAATGATTATTTAAAAAATAGTTTAATTTCACTCTTTGGGTGGATACAACTCTGGGGTGGGACACACAACCATACCCAATAAAATCCCATTCATTAATGTTGAATGGGGTAACTAACCAAACCATCATTGTAGTCAAGGTTCACATAAAATCCATCATTTTAGATAAATCCTCTTACTAAACAGAGTCCACTCCCAACTCCATTGTATGAATGCATCATTAGATATAAATCATTACATAATAATTCAGTGGGAGACAAAGTTACAAGATATATTTTATTATAACATAACCACCATCCATTGTTATAACGTAATCACCATCGATGGTATCAACATAAAAAAATATCACATAATGAAAATCACATATATGTGTGGAGCATAGTCATAGAACATTCAAAATATGATATCCCATTAAATGAAAATGGTGTTATAATAATTTTATCATATTAATAAAATGTTGAATAGTGGTAGGATTCATAATAATTCTATCATTTCATCATAGTATATCCCATTAAGGAGGCTACTATCTAGAAGCATAATTAGCTCAAGTTCAAGTCCAACAACACTCAAAATTAGCTATGGGTTTTTAGAATGTAGGTGGTGGGATGGGCCCAGAATATGTGTGTTTCTTTTCTCACCTATACCTTGTTATGCATATAATATGTTTCAGGAAAGATGCATATTTGTCCACGACTCCTATCATATTTATGAGGATGCCTTCATGTGGGCATCGACAACTGATGGTGAATATCTTGATCTGTGAAATGGAGCTCAATTTTCACAAATATGTGTATGATATTTCTCAAATATCATTATATGGGTGTATGAAAATGGTTGATTTGGTTGCCTCGTGGAGATCTTGTAGTGGTGAGGGCATTGTGACATACTTCATTGAAGGTTGTACTCTTTCTCTAGTGGTTTTGAAAAATACATTTAGTAATAGTGGGTGGTGTGATTTCACTCAATGGTGTTGTTCAATGTTATATTTGTTGTTCATGCTGGTCATCAATCGGAGGGTTCATCTTGATTGGTGGTCTGTGTGTGTGACCTAGACTAGAAAGTCTCTTTATATTAGATCTATCTGGATTTGGTTCTTATCATCCATGGGGGTATTAGCATTGTGAAAGGATTGAGGGATTTGGAGGGCATGGATGATGTTGATTGTCTGTGCAGTTCTCTTGGTCAAGATGATATAGAGGTGCTCTAAAATGGGAGTGGTCTTGCAGTGGTCAAGGAAGGTTACAATAGTGGATGTGACTTCAAGGAGGAGGCCTCATTGCAGATTTTTTTTCCACATTAGGGAGGGGAAAATATTGGGTGTCATTATGCTGGACTGACAGTGTATTTTATTTGGCCCTTCATTTCCATTTGGGCATGTTTTTACGAGGATTACTTATGTAATGTGTACCATTGAACTTTTTTCACTCAGATCGATGACTACATTCTTCTGGCCTTCTAACATGTAATGGTTAATACTCTATTTAGTTCAAAAGTTTCCCCAATATTTATTTTTTTAATAAATAAGATCTCAGCCCAAATAATTCTATTATATCATATGGAAGAGTATTTTTTTTAATCATATTTCAATCATTAACACGAAAATCTTTTAAAAATAATAATAATGGTTTTATTTGATCATATCTGAATTAATGTCAGAATAATATCAAAGGTTGTCACATTAACTAAAGAAGAATTTTGAAAAATAATTTAGTTCATTTGTAAAGGAAAACAACCATTACTAAATAATAACACTTCAAAAGATAATCATTTAAAAAATCATTTTGTTTGAAAATAACATTGAAAACATGTAATAGAATAACATAAATAATCATTAAAAATATTCCTTAATGAATATACCTTTTCAGAATTGAATATACAATTTTAAAACTATTTAAAAATATTCATTGAAAATAAACATGAAATCTTATAAATCAGTTTTTAATGAGATTATTGGTCAAGACACTTAAAAATTATAATCCTTCCATAAAAATTAAATCAATATTCCATTAATATAGTTTGCTAAAATCCAAACAAGAATTGTTTGGGATTTTTTTATGATTTATTATAAGAATTAATAATGGAAAAATGGGGTACAAATGTTACATAGAAAATAATTGGAGATTAATAGAAAATTTGTGAAAACTGATTCATAAAATATGGTTCTCATAGAAAACAGATTTATAACCTAAGTGAGAAGCAAGGATTAAATTTTATTAAAAAAATTAAATTATTTTAAGTACCAAATATATGAATAATTGTAATATTAATTATAAATATATCAGAAATTTAGTGGAGGATAAAATTATGAGTTTATTTATAGATGAATTATAATATTTTATAATTGAAAAAATAAACATAAAAATACAGATAAACGGTAAGATAGAAACAAAAAATCCTTTACATAATCGTAACATGGGATTATAATCCGCATGAATTAAAAAAAATAGTATGAAACATAAAATATATTTTGGATAAATTAATTCATTATATGACATGTTAGAGTGTAAAAATATACTCCACATAATATAATATGGTTTCATAAGATAACTTGTGTCTCAAAGAAGGAATGTTTTGAAAAAAATACATTACCACATTTGTTTATTTTGAACTGTAAACTCTATAAAATAAAGATACTAACCTGGATATTTAAGAGAAATATTTTTTAGGATAAAAATCATAAAATATATTCATGGGATATATATACAACACATAAAATAAACACTTTGTGAATATGACATGGTGTCATAGAAAAAAGAACTATGATAGAAATCCCTTTCTTTATGTCTTGACCTCCATCGTACTCATTAAATCCTCACATATAATAAATATTTGTAAATTATAAAATTATTATATAAAAATTATTTTATATATCATACTATATAAGATTTAATTATTATTTTTATAACACATTTATTAAATTATTCATGACGATGTTTCTTTCCACATAATAACTATGTTGTTTTCCATATATGTTTTATTTCATTATATTCAGTCCTATTACATAGATCATGGTTATATAATCACCAAAATAATAAAAATAAATTATCAATTATAATTATACATTAATTATAAATTTATATCGAATCATTATTATGATTTTTAGATAATTTTTTTTTATGATCATGTTGATGGTAGACCGTACGTATACATGTGTATCATTTAAATTTAAATAAAAAATCCTTATGAAAAGATGATATGTAATATCATATAATAAGAAGATTGTATCATAAATAACAATATATTTCATTAATTATACTTATAAATATAATCAGTTTGGTGTGGTGATAAAAATAGAGACATGCAGCGCCTTATGAAGGTGGTAGTCCATGCCCATACAACTGATGTTGTTATCCTTCATGGATTGAAAATTAATATGTTAAATGCTATATTTTCTTATAATAATGATATATATATAAATAATTTAATAAGAATTTCAATAATATAAAATATTTTCTTCAATAAAATATTCCATGTAATGTGTTGGGGAAAAATAAATCACAACACTAGGCGAGGTAGTAGTCCACCACACACAAAAAAATGATTTCAAATCCAAATTGATGGATGTTGTGAAAGTTATATGTTATGAACATAAGATAAACAATTATAATTATATAATTAATAGTAATGATATTATATTATCATGGAATAATAATAATTTTTGGATGTTGATTAAGTAATAAAAAATCACAATGATGAATGTAACTTGTTCTTGGAGTATTCTCATTTGGTTCACACTAAAATCCTATGATGGAGAGATTTCTGTAAAAAGTTATACATATAGTATAATAAAAGGTATGTATGGAATTTTTTTGGGAAGGTAATGGATGAAAAAGGATTAGAATTTTTAATTAAGGGAGGAGAGGGGTGAAAAAATATAATTGTGTTAAGAGGCGAACATGTATGTATTTGAAATTATTTAATCATACCCACATTTGTTTAATGAAAGATGTTCCAAAATAGAACATTATAGATCATAGAAGATAAAAGTATGAAATATATAAAAATAATTGGTTTTAGACATGTCATTAAGAAATTAATATCTCTTATCTTTTATGTTTAGCCACCCCCACCACCCTCGGTAAAACATTTTTTAATATAACAGTGTAATTAATTTTTACATTGTTTATTATACTTTTTAGTTAAAATAAATTTTACCTTATTAGATAAAATATATTATTTGGGATAAAAATATGAAATATATATTTCCATATACCATTCATTTATGTGAAAATTTAATTTATAATTAATCATGAATATGTAATGATAAAGTGTAGTTTTAAGAAGATATTGTTTCAAAGAATAATTTTTTATCCACATTCAAAATGAAATTTATTAAAATGACCTAAATTTGATTAATTTTAATATAATTGAACTAATTTTACAGTAAAATGTTTTAAAATATAATATATATTTATTAAAAAATTAAATTAAAATAAATATTTCAATTAAAATTAATTGTTTTTTCACAATTAATCAAAAATAAAACATTTCTTAAAAAATAAAAACAAGTCAACCTATTATAATTTGGATATTATAATTTAAATATTTATTTTTTTCCAAATATGTTTTCTATAAATATTGAAATTAATATATATATATATATATATATGTATTAATATATATCATCCCTAAAGGATATAAAACAATTTTCAAGAAAATACAGTATTCAGCATAAAATGTTATTTATTTACATTTGTTGTCTTGAAAACAAAAAATATTAATTTCAAACATTATATTGAATATATAATATATAAATTTAATTAAAATCCCTCACTAAAAATAATTTTTTTAATATTTTGAGGTACTCCACATATTGACTGAGCTTATATTTTCAAAATTCTCATATGTATTTAATTGTTTTATGAAATTACATTATATCAATTTGAGATAATTTTAATAATATTTGTATTTTGGGTGTGTATTGGGATTAATTATAAAAATGGTGTACTTTTAGAATTTATGTATTTTAATTTATTGAAGTATCTTAGCCATAACATTTTATAATGATCAAATATAAAAAATCTATTTTTTAGTCAGAAATGCATATAGGGATTAATTTTATTATTCTAGACATAGAGTTTAATATTACATTTGGAGGCCCAAAATATTCTCAAAAGTCAGCGATAAATTATATTCATATACCTGTATATTTTTCATGTTGGGACTATATATAAAAAATTTATAGTCTAAATGAGCTAAAATTATTCTTGGAGTGAGATAAAATTTATATGAAAAAAAATAAATACTGTGGCCCTACATAATTTTACCATTTACAAGGCTATAAATGCCTATATAAGATGTATATTGGATATTCAAATCTTCTTATGGAATATATTAAATTTTAGTTGTTAATGGGGCATAACATTTTCTACACAAGTCAGAAGAGGCTGAAATTTTGTAAGAAAAATGGAACAATATTTCTATAAAACATTAATTAATAATCTTTTATAAATATTTATCATAAAATAGTCCTACCCTGAAAAAACATTCCTTGTATAAAATATGAAGGAGATATTATGGGGAGATATGGAATAACATGAATTTTAATACCAAAATTATGGAACCCCCTTACCCTATATAAGAACGAAATCCCCCCACATTAATGAAGAGTTCCACACCCCGAATAGAGAGGATTCCAATGAACATGTAACTTTGAATTTTATAATGTGTTTTTAATATATATTTCAGGTAATTATAGAATTATTTTCTAATAAAAATTCATATATTTTCATTTAACATGATTTTTCTCCTCCCATCAAAAATTTCTTTATCTTAATAATTATTCTTATTATATTTATTTTAACATGATTATTTTAAATTTGTTTATTTATTTATTTTATTTTATTATTTCCACATATATCTCCATTATTAATTTTAATTTTTTTTCATTCTCTTCTTATATTGTATACTCTTATACACGAGATTTTGAGCAACTATCCCAAGGAATATCCTAATGTTGTAATCTTCTGTTTGTGCATGAGTGCATGAGTGTGATTTAAGTTGATAAATTTGTTATTATATATTATTATTGGTGTAATACCCAATGAGGTTGTTTAAATTTTAGTATCATAATCTGCAACCATTTTCAATCGATTAAGGATGTGGATGAAATGTGCAGATGAAAATTTCTATGTAAAATTTTAATTCATTACTATGGAAGATTGAGGTTTTCACCAATATTATAGAGTGTGTTAAATATGTATAATCGAAATTGTTTGAATATGGTTCCCTCTAAAAATACTATTTTGAAGAATCCCCTTCATCTATAACTCCATTATATTTTGTAATCCATCGTACTTTACAATTGAATGTCAGTTTACTTTTTGATTTATTTATTTGAATAAAATTAATAATTTCTTAAAAATTACAATTTTCATAAAAATATAATAATTAAAAAAGAATTTTATTTTGGTTGTATTATATTAAGTAGGTTACTAAATGACAAATCTCCTCCTTTGAGACAACCCTAGTAAGCCTGTGTGATGAATTAAAAAATGAAATTTATTTATCCACACCAAACGATAGGTGTGCATAAAATACAGATCCATTTTTTAGGATCCAATTAATAATATATTTACAATATTATTTTCACATTGTTAATTTATTTTCAATGATTAAAAAACCATTACAATAGTTTATCATTTATTTTTTTAAGGACCATTTTTTAATTCATAGAACAATTACTCATTGGTGAAAGTAATTGTGTTTCAAAATGATGCAGTAGAGAACATACATAAAAGGGTCAATTAACTAATTAATCTATCTAAAAATATGTTTAATAGGCATGAAAAGTGTATATAATAATGATAACTAATGATAATGATCAATCATGTCAATAATTATTTTCAAATACATAAGCCCATGAAGGAAGTGCTACTAGTTTTCACCAATTTCACAGAACACATACACTAATTTGAGGGAAACTCAAGGAACATCAGTTTCCCAACCGTTTGAAGTAATTAATCCAGGAGTAACATGGTTATATAGAGTAGATACATCATTAGAATGACCTTCCAACAAATATAATTTTTTAATATTGACAATATATAGATGACATAAAAAATGATTATGATATAAAATATGATACCCTTGATCCCAAAAAAGAAAATGTTCTAGAACAATTGAATTTAACTCAATCCAATGAGGATGAAGGCACCATAGGGATGTAATTTTATGAAAATATAAAGGATCTTGAATACCTTCCACCATCCACCTATATCGAACATTAAGATGCACTTACCACAAAATAAGTTGTCGAACCATAACAATCTAAGGGAGACGATATTATTTAAAGTATTTATTTTAAGGTTTTATCCAATTAGATAGTTTTTCAAATCCTCATAGTGTTTAATTATAAAATTATAACAATACACTATTTTCCTTAGAATAATATAAATAAATAGAACCATCGTATGTTGAGAAAAACAGGAAGCTCCATGATTTTGAGGAACATGAATTTGAGGAAAGAAATTAAGAGACCCAAGTAGACGTGCAAGTGGAAATCACGATAGTGTATTCTAACATTGAAAATGGTTATTATGATTTAATGTCTTAATGTTTAAATTATATCTATATAAAAAAAACTTCTATCATATCTATTGAATTTAAAAATTTTGTAGATCACATTAATCATTCACTATACAATTTAGTAGAAGTTGAACAAGTTGAAACCAAGATAGAGGATGATAAATACTTCATACTACGATTACCATGAAAGCTAAAAAACATTATGTAGTGTATGGATATGGTATAATATATTCAACGATCTCTCCTATACAAGATGGAAGAAACAAAAAGTTGGAAAACCCTATTATTGGTCATTCATGTCAACAATTTTCTATTCACCATAAAACATTGGATAACACCTGGTACATCCCACTAGTGGAAGTAAATTTTCGAGGACCACCTGGGGGTATCACACAAAGAATATTAACATTACATTATTTTTTGTTTATTAAATTTAATTTTTAGGATTAATCCAACACATAGACAAATCGCTTTTATCTTTCTAAGAATTAATTACACAATCCCTATGATTACTTGTATAAATATATATTTCAAAAAAATGATGGAACAAGGAAAACTCTCAAAACAGTAGAAGGAAATGGAATATGTATCATGAGAAAGGGAGTTCTCATTTCTAATTTATCATTAAATTTCCTTTTATTTTTGTTTAAATTATAATTTTAGATTCAACCTAATATTTCATTCCCATATAATAACTGTTCATTTAATTGACTTATCAAAGAGACATCTGTTTCACAGGAATCATTGAATCCATGTTTTATTTATAAATATTAATGATATTTACTGAGAAAGTTGGTGAATTTTATTATTAATTTTAATGAAGGATATTAAAATAATAATTCATGATTTGAGTAATATTATTTATTCTTTTAAATGAAATTTCCCAAAATATTAACTCTTGGAATTTCAAATTTTCATACGAAATTATATTATATTTTTATTTATACATTGAGTGATTATCCCAAGTCATATATTACATAATCAATTGTATTTAAATATAAATTAAATCCTATGTTGTATGATTATATTTCATAGGTTATACAGGGACACATCACAATCCAAATCAATCATTTTATCTTATAAATTCTATGACTATACAGAGCCAAATTAAGAATCATTGATGTATATATTGAAAATACATTGCTCTTGAAATACCATATTTAAATCAATATTTTTTTAAACATATATATCAAGAATCACCATGTTATTAATGAATAAAATTTCAATCTATTTTTATCATTTAAAAATATCCTCTTAGTACATTCATAATATTTTTTATTTGAAATGTGGGGTTGAAGGGATTAATCACAAATGAGATAAAATGTTTTGTAATGAAAAATAATGGTGAAACTACATTATGATAGATAATTTATGATAATTCATTAATTTTTATATTGGGTTTCCTATAGTGAATAAAAAGATATTAAATGATAAAAGGAACTATAAAAAGAAAAAAAGGGTTTTGATTCGTGGAAACAAAAAATCACCAGTAACGGAAATATTATTTTAAATATATATGGTTATGTGGTGGTTGTGACGTTTATTTTAAAAAAATATTAAAAAACTAAAAAAATGAAAAAATTATTTTTTAAACCATTATAATAAGAATAGAAAAAAAATCTACATGGTTCAGAAATTATTTATTATTCCTTACTTTGATCAATACCATAGTTTGGGTTTTGGGTAATGTAGGATTTTTTACTCTGAAGGAAGATATTTCACATTGACATAAATTTTTTATATTGTTTTATATAATTTAATATTTAATCACTATCTTAAAACATTAATTTTCAAACATAAATTCCTAGAAACCTTAAGCCATAATCACATCTCAACCATCATTGTATATCATCACAATTTTATAAATCCTTTTTCATTCCAAGGGGCGAAATGAGTATATTTATAGTATTATAGGTAATTGTCCTTTTATATTGATATTATAATAAATATATTTCAATTAATATCATTATTAATGATATATAAGATTGTAAATAGAGGATGATTATGTTATTGAATGTTTAATAATAATGAATTAAGTTCAATGAATGTATAATAGGAAAACTGCCCAAATTTCAAATTGGGATAGAGTACAATAAATAGGTTAATTTAATTTTCAAAAATTGGGATATTTAATTGATATATTAAGTTTATTTTTTAAAATTTAATTTTTCATTGAATATTGATATATTTTATTCTTTTGGAATATAAATATTGGTAACATAGGAACACTATGATTGTTAATGTTTAGGTTTTATGCTTGAGGAAAAGCAATATTAAGCTGTGGGAGAATTGATTGAGTTAATATTTTTAGAATTTTAGCATGTATTTAAATTATTTAATACCTTTGTAGAAATAATCTATGGATAATTTATAAGATTTTTTAATTTTTGGTGGGATTTGGGCTTAATTGAAATATGGCCTAATTTATTAATTTATATGTTTTAATCTATTTAATTATTTCATAAATCAATTTCAATAAAATTATTAAATATATTAAATAAATTTTATTTTCACATTAATAAAAATTGGGATTAATTTATTTCTTTAGAAACATTAGCATAATAAAACATTGAGTGGCCTAAAATATTCTCTCCATTCAAGCCTCAATATATGTTTACATGTTTTGATATTTTGTATGATTGGACTATATCTCATTAATTAATGTTACAATGATGATAAATTTATTCATGGATGAAGATATAATTCTAATGAACAACATTCATAATTATTCCACCACTATATTCTAACAACATGAAAGCCATAAAAGCATTTTAAATTTAAATTTTGAGGCCTCAATCATTCATCTTGTCCAGATTAAATTTTTGAAGTTAATGGTGGATAATTTTTTTACAAGAATTTGATGATTCATACATTTGGTATCCAATCAAGAATTCATTTATATAACAACATTCAAGAATAAAATATTCCCCAATTCAATAATTAACTGAATCTACCACAAGTAAAAGTTTAGTGGAAACAATCAAGAGGATTTTTGAATAAGAGATTATGAAGATCTTGAATTTGAATATTACAATATGGAACCACCATGTTATATATATGGATAATTTTACCCACTCTTATGATTTTTTCCACAATCCCAACAACTAAGAGTAAAAGGGCCATGCTACTTCCTTTTATTTTTTGGCAGTGGGTGTAATCATGACTATGATTTTCTAAGGATTTACTTTTTGGTCATCAATCATATTACCTCAATTGAGGATGTGGATGTTGAGGGGGATTGGTAGATTCAATGTACACATATCATTAATAACCAGGGAATAATGATAGATTAACACATATGATCGAGTGTGGATAGTATGTCTTTTTAAAATGGGTCAATGAAGGTTCTCTAAGAGTAGTCTATTTGGATGACATCTTTTTTGTCTAATTACATTGTGTTTTCTATTTCATTGTACATTACAATTACTTGTGGGTTTATTTTTAATTTTTAATTTATTTTTTTAAAAAAAAATTATTTCACAAAATTATAAAATTAATTAAAAATATTATTTTAGATGAATTATATTTATTAGCTGAGAATGTTATAATTCTTCTCATGTGATGTGACACTGCACAACCATTGTGCTTTATTAACAAAATAAAATTTCGTTTTTCCCTTGCCCTATGATTGGATTGTGTCAAATTTATGTGAAAATAATTGTTTTTAAGGAAAATACTTTCATTATTGTTAATTATTTCATTTCTAATTAATTGGTCACCAAATAATTCATTTTAAATTCTGGTGAAAACCATATAATTTCATAATTTACATATTAAAATGAAAACCCAGGTTTATAATTTCAAGGTGAAAATTATCATATTAAATAATAATATTTTTATAATATGACATGTTTATTTTAAACTCAATTTTCCAGTAACTCATTCTAAGATCAATGTTGCATGTAAAGAAAGAGAATCTATATATTTTGTGAAACACTAAATATTGAAATGATTATATTAATTTGAAAAAAATCACTAAATCGGAGGGTGTAAAATTCTACCACCCAATAAATAAAATTTCACCACAGAGATTCATCATGGTCATTAAAGGAATAATATTTAATAAATTACATCATAGAAACACATATCGTTCACATGAATAATAAAAATACATTTGAAAACAGATGGTTGTAAAAACAATGATTACCCAAATTAAATCGTAAATATATTCCCCTATAAAATAATATATGGGAGAAGTAATGATTTGGACATTGAAAAAAATCCATGAAAATTATAGTGAGTAAAGGTTATCACTGATCACATGAAAGTGGGTGATATGAAGAATGAGGGTCACCATAATACAATAGACTAAATATGAATGAAAAATGTCATTTATAAAATTAAAAATGATTATAACCGGACACAATGTTTTTTCATGACCATTTTATATTTTTTGTAATTATTATGATAAGATAAACTAAATTGATTTCATTTCATTCCATAAGAAAAATATCACCCTCTGGTATTGCATTGATCAATTTCACTCTATCTCAAAATCTATGAAATGAAGGTGAATTCATTATACCAAAAGCACTAGAAGAATCTAATACTAATATATATAATAATAATTCATTATTTCTATCATTAGATTCCATCTCACTAAAATGGTTTTCCCCGTTAATCTAACATGTATAAATCTTCACATGGTTATATAATCCATTTTCCACTAAAACCGAATTCAATGGTCACCATCGACCATTTCATAAATTTTTATCTTTCTTAACCTTATGAATTAATAAAATTAAAAATAAAATAAAAATATGCTCACTACATTTTCCTAAATAACTAATCATTAATCCCAATAAAACCTGAAATAGTTCTTAGTTTTCATATACTAAATATTTGAATATCATCATCATGTCTTATCACGCAACAAACATTACCATAAAAAATATTAAAAACATAAATTCTTCTTTATTCATTACATCAAAAATCCTGTAATATATATTCCATAAATAATAAATGTTATAAATTCAATTAATGATATAATAAAACACTTTTTCAGAAAAATATTAATCATTTCAAAGGAAATCAATAATATCTAATTTACTTTATCCAAATCAATTATCAAGCTATACATAAATAATTATAACAATATTGAGAACATGTTGAGGGTCACCATAAAAATATCTAATTTAATTAAATCAATTTCTAATTCCATTAACATCACATAAAAAGATATTTCAAATCCTTAATGAAAAAACATATAATGAATAATACATATATATTTCATGATTTATTTATGTAAATCATTGAATTCCAGATCGTAAATAATTCATTCATCCTAAATTATTTGTAAAACAGTAACAATTATTCATCATATTATTCCATCAAAATACTTTTATTTATTATGTCATTTTTAATTTCTTTATCACCAACAATATAACCATTTCTCATAAAACATTTCTCATTTTTTAATTGATTTTCAATTAAAAATATATATTTTCATAATATTGTAACATTACAAATTTAATGTATTCAAAAATTTATGTAACATTTGAGATGCCTTTATTCTCATATATTATTTTAAACAAACTTTTATTTTTTACATTTTAGTTACTTTAAATTTGTTCTTACTTTCAATAGTAGAAAAATCTATTAGTTCCTCTAATACATCCTCTAGGTTTTTCATCCCACAATCTCAACACATATTAAACCAAATCCTCTTTATTCCATGGTCTTCACTATAAGAACTCTCAGTGAAATCCACCATCCTCTTTTTATGTGAGATATATTGATAGGTATATTACACATTAAAAATTGTTTTTCATGAAAACTGATTAGGCATAATCATGAGGTTCTTTACTCTAGTAATCATTCTATTTGGCTAAGAATCAGAAAATTTTCCATCATATTCAATGTTAATCATAAATATTATTCTTCATGCCATTGAATACAACCAAAAGCATAGTTTTAGAAATAAAAATCATAGACGAAACCCACATAATCATGAAAAAATAACCAAAAGGATGTCAATGTCATGAAACCTTATTTGTAATCTATCAATTCTTTGATTTATCCATGTTAATTAATATTCATCATATGTTATATTCCATGATGTTTTGTAAAAAAAAATTGAATTGATAAATCATATCTGATAAGAGTGTCAAAAACGGTGTACAATAAGGGTCATTTTTATTCACTAGGACACAAATGTGTCTTGATCAACAAACCATTTTCCGAGTTAATATATTGATTTAATTATTTTCTAGATCCACAACCACATATTAAACAAATATATGGATGTAATTTATTTAACATCAATTTCAAGATACAATTCTATAATTCTAGGAAATTTATATATATATTGAATCATATTTAGACTAATCCATAGATACAACTCTTAAAATACACTTATTAATATCACTAGTTATCTCATGAAAATTTTTCCTCCTATATTTCGTAGGGAAACTAAAACATATCTCTAATACCAGCTATAGAAACCAATTGTTTTCATACATAGATATTTAATATTTTTAGATTAACATTTATTATATTGTAAAAATAAACCCATGAGGACATTATATGATTATTTACCTTTGAAACATTGAAAACAAGATTCATAATTCATAAAAGATCATCAATGTCATCCGTAATGATACCCCCTTTATTACTCTGTTATAAAACATTTCTTAATATCCTATTAAACGAAACATAACGAATTGTGATCTCAAATTCCCCTAATGGATAATTAAAAAAGATATATAAACATAAATAGACAAAATTTTACAAGAAAATGTGAATAATATTTGATAACTATACCCTACAAATAAAAGATCATAATTGTAATTCATGGAATTAATATTGGTAGTTCATATGAATTGAATAATTAGATAATAAATGTATGTGAGAAATTATAATATAACATTAGTATAAGACATAAACTTGTGAGATACACATAAGTATAGTAAATTATTTTCTTTTTGTTTTTCCTCATAAAAAAATTTTAAGGGCACTCTATTAGATAATACACCTCTTGGGTGAGACACACCAATATTCCAACTAGAAGCCCATTCCTTATAGTAGAATGGGTTCACTCATGAAACCATTATAACAGTCAAGGGAGACTCCTGATAACATTATAGTATAAAATTTCCCTCACTAAACCATGTTCAATTCTCATGACACTTCTATATATCGCATAACATATATTTCATTACCCAATTAATTGGAGTGTTATATAAGTAACATCCATATTTGGTTATAATATAACCACCTTCCATTGTTATACAATAACCACCATCCTTGGTTATAATAAAACAACCATTAAATAATGAAATCCATAAATATCTCTTCCACACAATAATTAAACCTTATTTATATCATAACTCATGAAATGAAATTTTTATCATAAAAATATCATCATATCATAATTTTTTGTACAAGAGGATGGTTTCAAAATCATTTCCCCATTTCCTCAAAGTATTACCCATGAAAATTATATTTTTTTCATTCGAGTTTAATCATTTTAAAACCCATTAACGGTTAATTGGTTTCATTATGATCATTTCATCATAAACAAAATCCAGAATTAAAAATAATAAGTATTGTATTATTGGTTCATATCACCAGTAAATCATAAACTATATCAGTGTATGTCATCATAGATAGAGAATGATTTTGAAATATCACATGTAAAATTTCATTAACAATATAACATTTCATAAAAAATCAATTATTAAAACATATAATATCATCAAAATCCTTTTTTAGGAAAACAATATCGAATAATTATTAATAAATAATTAGACATTATTTAAAACATTTCTTCTAGAATATATTCATTCCATTTTTTAATAATTATTTTCGAAACTACAAGAGTTTAAAAATAATATTTTTTAAATAAAAGAAAATAATTTTGGTAATGGAATCACTGATGAAATACATATTGATGTTAACTGAAAATTCCATTCATAATGTACAAATTAAAAAAACTATTCCATCAACATTTTTAGTAAATTAAAAATAAATATCATTTATAAAAAAAATGACGATTTCATATATTTTTTATATAAAATGTGAATCATGCTTAGAAATTTCATGTAACAAGTTATAAGAAAATAATAATAAAAATTTTAAAAAATGTCTTCAAATCATTATTTTGGAAGAAATAGATTTATTTTCTGAAGATAAAAATTATTTTAGATCTTTTTAAAATCATATTATCTATTGTTTTATGTACCAATGAGTGTAAAAATGGAACCATTACATAAAAATATCATTAAAACCTTAAGATATTATATGTAATAAGTTTTTTTCAATTAATAATTGTAATATTTTGACATCCAAAACATAATGATAATTACTCTCGATATAAAATGAGATTGTAAAAAAATATTTACAAATTTGGTAACATTAAATTTTAATCCTCATGAAGAAATAACATAAAATGAAACATTAAATATCATGAGGATAAATAGTTTCATGATATTACATGTCCAATGGATTTTATAGGAAGATCATAAAATAATATCGATGCATAACATAACATATGTTTCATAGAAAAACAATTGTGACAAAAACCCATTATCATTTTGGTAATGTTTGAGTAGTAAACCTCGTGAATGATTTATACTCAAATTGATTGTTAAATCAAAATAATGTACAGTAAAATCATCATAAAATACATTAGTGGGAAATATATATAATACGGAAAATACTAACATGGTAAATGTAACAACCCGATATTTTATATGATATATTCTTTTTAATTTCTTTCATATCATCAGTTGTACGCTACACCAAGATTATCTTGTACTATACGCAACACCGTATTAGCTTGCAGTATACGCAACACTATTCTTGGATCTTGTTACACACAATTTCAAGTTCGCAACATTGAGTGTATATATATATATATGTATATATATATATATATTCAATGTATAAATGAAATATTGTTGGATTATGTTATGAAAAACAACAAAGGAGTCTTGCACTACACGCAACCCTGACTTGGCTTGCATTACACGCAATCACGACCTTTCTCGATAGCGTGTGTTGTACACAATACTGGGTTTCACTAAACAGTGATATATTGTTATTATATTATTATGGACTAGCCGTTATGAATAGTATTAACTAAATTTTGAATTTTATAACATTATTATTCATCTTACACATTTTCTAGAATATGTTATGAGAACAAAATAAATGTTTCAGGTAAAATATGTATTTTAAAAAAAATGCAGTTTTGCCACCTTTTAATGGCGCAACCACATTAATCCTAGTTTTTTACATGTTTATAACTTCAATTTTTCAAAATAAACTTCTTCTTTTGAATCAGGATATAAAAATTTACATTGGATAACGTTTTGATATTTTTCTGATAACTTTCATATTTTAATGAATATTAAAAACACGCTATATTTTAATTAAAAACAAATTTTTTAATCCTAATAATTTATATAGTTAAATTATAATATTGAATGGTTTTAAAGTATAAATAGAATATATTTTTACCATTTAATATAATTTATGTCATTATCATTGATTTTACCTTGAATTCGTATGTTAAATCAATTCAATCTTTTGCAATGTTTTAAAGAATAACCCGTTTTCTTTCGACAACGGGATTCAATTTAATTTAATTTCTGCAAATTTTTTGTATTGAATTTGGAAAAATGGATTCCATATTTGGAATAAGTGGGTCCAAATTATTATAATAAGCTAATTTTTATTTTTGGGCATTATGAATATTAACTATGGTAAATTATATTTACCATAGTTAAAGGTAAATCGGGTAATTAAGGGTAAATATAAGATTATAAAATTATCCTAACACCTGCAAAAATTTTATTGGATGGATAAAAGTATACCTATATCACCTAAGGGTCGGATTAGATTCATTTTATGGACTTTTTACCATGAAAATAATTTAGTTATTATTAAAACCAAAGAAAGTGACAACATGTCACTCTCTTAAATATTATAAGTATAATAATTATAATTTAGTGATAAACATCATAAAACATCGAACATGAATAGTCTAAAAAAATATAATAAAATTATATACATCATGATAATTTATTTATAATTTTTAGGGATTAAATAATTGTCATTAATGGTGATACATTAATGATGCAGAAATTATTTATTAAGTGAAAAATCAGTAATATAGTTTTTATTGAAATAATAATACCCATTAAAAGGCCCAAAAACCTGACCAAAACTTATTGGTAGTGTATATCTACACCATAATCATCCAATGACCTAATAAATAACCGTTTGGAGTCTTATAAAAGTTATTATGACACTTATATTATTTTATTTTAAATTATGCCAAAGTTGTCACCTTTATAATTTAATAAATATAACAATTTAAATATTGTGATTTTGAGAAGATAAATTCGAGTAAAAGTATAATTTTTAATGGTAATATATTTATCTTCATCATAGGATTTTATTTTTAATTTTTATGAAAAAAATAAGTATATTAAATAATTATACAAAAATGTTGTTGTAATTATTTTATTAAGAGAAAAACCGAATAAATGGTTTTATAAATAATATGAACTATTTAATATTCTCCACTAATTTTATAGATACATATGACCTTTAATGAATCTATTAAAGCTTTTAGTTCGAACATATCTTCTGTATATATTTTATTTAAATTCAAATAAATGAATAGTGTTAAAATTGACACTATTGTTATTTTATAAAAATAACATATTATAAAATTGTTTAAAAATCAAAAAATATATACAAATTATAAATTTAAATTTATATGGTCTAAAATTTTATAAAGTATCCAATTATGGAAAATTCACAACAAATAAGTAATTATTTGTTATAATTTAGAATTTATAATGTTATTACCACAAATAAAATTAAATTGATTAAGGATAAATCAAGTTGATAATGTTTAAAATAATTTCCTAACATGTCTAAAATTTATTGTTTGATGAGATTACAACCCTAAATCATCTAATATTTGAATATGAGTCTTTTTTGGAGGTTTTTATGTGGGGTTAGATTTATTATTAATATTTTTAATATTTCCAAAGGTGCCCCTCTCCTCCCTTATAAAAGGGCACCTCCTCCCTATCTTCCTCAGACAATTTGAAGCCTTGAAGCTTGTACAAACCCTGCCAATTTCCCTTCTAAACTTCCCTATAAACATTCTAGAGGTCTTGGTCTTCTTCAAAGACCAATTTTATTACCCTAAGAGGAGGTCTCAAAGAGGCGCTTCAAAGAAGAGGTAATGTCCGTTACCGATTCTTTCAACTTTATTTCTTCTTCTAATTCTTATTCTTTAGTTGTTTTATTATGAAGTAATAACATCAGTATCACTCATATACTGATATGTTATTATAATTATCAAACAAACCTATTTAACCATCTATCCATCCTACAGAAAACGAAATCACCAAGCGTGCGTACGTACGAAATACCGTCTCCACGCCATAGTGTAATCTATTTTCCACCACCACCTTACTTGGATGGGTATAATGGTGTAAATAATGACTATATATGATTATTGTAAATTTATATTGATTCTGAAATATTATACATACAATTCAATACAATTCCACGATCATGGGAATGATATCATCGCTCGTGCGTACGTACGGACTACCGTCTCCACGACGCGATGAGATTCATTCTCAATGATTAACCATTCATGAATGATTATAAAGTATATATAATAAGTAATCATTAAATATATGAAATAATAATTATAATATATTTATGTATATATATATGTATTCCATCTACTTAATTCCATTCAATTCAATAAGGAAATAAAAACAGTGTTCATGTGTATGTACGGCCTACCGTCTCCATGAACGGTGTATTTCTTTCCATTTATCGATCTATTATATATATGTATATTCTGAATATATATTATATATAAATCATGTTTTATATTCTTTAATTATGTAATCATGATCTAAGTAATCATATGAATAATTACAAGTCAAAACACGGACGACAAACGAAACGATTTTACCCAAAACGCTCTTTAACATGGATTTTACAAAAGAACGGGTAATATATAGTCATAATTGAACCATATATGATATCATAACAATTAATATGATTCTTTAATAAGTCAATAACATTATTTAAATCATTATACAGGAGGTTCGGATCAATACGAAGCATACCGAACCTAAGGTAAGGGATAAATTTTCCATCTCATTTTTTTATCCGAGATTGCTTATACGTAAGTATTTACTGGGGCTACGTTTATCATCCATGACCATGTTTACTAAAAATGTTTTCATAAAATGTTTAATATTATTCCATGAATTTTTAGAGTCATTTTTACACTTTATTGTCTTTTTACCACATTGTATGAACGGAATCTTTCCTTTGGTTATCATATAAGGTAGTTTTTGACTTTTCCCACAAAAGTATGAGGAGAATGTTATTTTTAACTTATAAGGCATGAAAGGAATTTTACGGTTTCATAAAGCCTTATTTTCATGAAGCTTCCTCCAAAACATTTCATGACTATTTTAAACAAAATCTTTTTCTTTTAAAATTTCATGATATTTTGTGAAAAGAAATTGATTTTGAAGAAGAAAGGATATTTTCCTCAAGAATTCATTTCAAGTATTTTATAAAAACCATTTTCCATCTAAGATGATATTATTTCATATGTGTATTGTTAATGTATAATGTCTCTATGATTTACATGGTTTCACTTTTTTTATTATGAAATGATATCCATTTCTTTTATATGGATTATGTGATGATGGGATGATGTTTAAGAAACCCATTTTATTCGATGGGTTATTATGAATGATGTATTTTTATTTTGTGGCAGAAGTAAGAATTATTTCATTATGAGATGGGTGAGACCTATATCTCCCTCCAATGCATTGGGTAAAGATTTATATCTCATAAGATAGACATGGTTGGAACTGCAATTTAATCTCGTTCAGTGTTACAGGACTGAAACGAGGAGTGAACTTGATTCATAAAGGTACTTTGTCCAGTAAGATGGTCTTGGCAGCAATGACTTGGATACTATGAAAATCATAACATGTTCTGAATGGTTTCCACAATTACATGTTTTATTCCCATTATATATTATCATGGTTGATGTTCCATTATGATATATGCCTTACTGAATTCCACGATTTATGTCTTTGCTCATGATTTTGATGTTTAAATTTCATGTTCATGTTTTTTCATTCAAATGTTAATGGATTGTTTTATGTTATCTATGTTTTCCCTTACTGAGCATTTGATCTCACCCTTTTTATGTTTTATTTTCCCCTGGAAATAAATAAAGGTTTTAGGTAAGGAAACAAAAAGGGGAAGATCATTATGGGAGTTGTTGAAGATATTTCAACATGATTATAAGTTTATATACAGAGTTTCCAAAGACACTAAACTATTATGGTCCTTATGTGTCTGTTTTTGTTATGTATTTAGTATTCCGAAAAATTAATGTAATGTATATGTACGTCAATATTCGGGTCTCTACTATTGGTATTAGAGGAAAGGTTTAGTAAACCTTTGAAATCTAGGATGTGAAAACGTTAGTGAGATCCCTAAAGATATTTCTAAGGTATGTTTAGGGTTGTCCCTAAGGATAAGTATACATATAGGATATAGTCATAGAACTATGGTAACAATATTATAATTTAACCTAAGATGTTAGATATTGAGGGTACTCCCCCTTTAATATGTTGTTTTCCCTAGCATGATTTTTACCTCTCACACTATTCTTTTTGGGTTTTGGAAAATGGATGGAAATAGGAAGATCCAC
The DNA here is from genome assembly GCA_963277665.1 of Viscum album. Lineage (NCBI taxonomy): Eukaryota > Viridiplantae > Streptophyta > Magnoliopsida > Santalales > Viscaceae > Viscum > Viscum album. Next base: position 1,358,846,373 of record OY728147.1, on the reverse strand, counting down.
TATAATGGAGGATATGACGGACAATGGAATGAAATTCTTCATGAGAAACCAAATGAAATGGGATTTGGAAGTCCAAACATCGTTATTATGCCTAATCAGCAATCTCATAATATGATCAATAATCTCAGATTTGGTAAGTTTCCAGACTCAGATAATAAGAGAACGACAGAGTTTCATGATGATCATAAAGGAATGAATGTTCAATTTCCCTCAGGTAAATCATGTGGGAAGAGGCACCGAGGGTATTGTTTCAAAGGAACTAGAATATGCTTTGGGTGTGGAAAAAAAGGACACAAATCCAGTAAGTGCAATGGAAAAGGTTCAGTTAACACCATGGACAAGGATAATGGTATTGCTACGATATCAACAATTATTAGATGTTTTAAATGTGGAATGTATGGGAATTATGCAAACCAATGCCCTAAGGAAAAATCTCATGAAGAGAATCAGCATGGTCACATGAGTATTATTTATGTGGATGATGATGAAGAGTCTAAAAATGAAATATGAGATGAAAGAAATGGCGAAGCTCAGCTAGTGGTTTAAGAAGTTAGTGGAATGATTATATGTTTATAAAGAATAATGTATGGTACTGTGGAATAAATAATAATCTAAGGATTCTTACACTATTGTTTTTTCTAAAGTATTTGAAAGTATATATTGAATGGTACTGGTAACCATGGTAGGTTATTCAGATATTTTTGAAAAGTAGATGATATGAGAATAATGAAGGGATAAGAAGATAATGAGATGTTTGATTGTATTCATGAGCTCATGACTGATATAAGGACAAAGTGATATCATGGTTTGAGTATATTAAATTTTTGGGATTTTGGTATGTGGAAAGAGTTACCTTTTGACAGCATTCATGTTTTCACTAAGGTTCTATGGTAATTTATTTTTCAACAGATTACATGACTAAGGTATTCATGTGTTTGGAATGTAACCAACAAGTTATATCTTATGATATAAGTTGGATAAATGCTTGTATTCACATTATTGGTAGATAACCTTTCTAGTAATTGTTTTCTTTATACTATGAGCATGGACATAAGTATTTTGGATAAGCCTAAAGATTGGAATTGTTCATGTTGGATGTGAGACAATATTGTTTAAGGCTAGAAATATTTTTCAATATTATTGATGAAATGTTATAATGATGTAGTTTTAGAAAAAGGAAAACTTGCAGGACGTGTGAAAACCCATCGTATCGGACATGGCTATGGGAATCGAACCCACAACCGAAGTGTGACAGACCTTTATCGCCTACCACTGGCCTACAAGAAGTTCCTGTTTAGTAGAAACTAGTTTTATTATATTAAGCAGTATGATATATTAATTATAAGTCCATTTTAGGAACCATATATGATTAATCTCACAATAGATGGACTTATGTATTTTTGATAACTTTTTCTAACCTTTTGTTTGAGATAGATGGAATGACCCATAATTCTATCACATGATCTGCTAACACTTCACGAATGACAAATTCAACTTCATTTCCTTAAGAGATGAAGTGGAAATTGTCCACGGAACGACCAACGGTGAGACTGTACCAAAATCACGAAAGTATTTCTTCTAATGAAAACTTCTGGGAAATAATCTTGAAAACCAAAAATGTTGTCCTAGTGCCCTTATATCTGATGAATTAGATGGTACCTTATATCATCGCAAATCTATGGCTTTGTGATTGTTGGATTTTTCATAGCCATGTTCTCTACCACTCTCCTTCAGAACATGATGGTTAGATTTATCTTCCATATCCATATTTTCACCTATGTTCTCCTATGTGGAAACCCAGTGATTTGTTAATTTTGGGTAATCATTACGTTTCATACTTTATATTTAAAAATTAAGTTTTTGTATTCCTTTTTATGATATAGGTTTCTATGAATAGTAAATGATTTATAACCCCGACGAATTTCGAGGGAGAAATTAATTTTAAGGGGGGTAAAATGTAATAACCTGAGATTTTATAAGATATATTCTTTTTAATTTCATTCATATCATCTGTTGTATGCTACACCAATATTATCTTGTACTATACGCAACACCGTATTAGCTTGTAGTATACGCAACACTATTCTTGGATCTTGTTACACACAATTTCAAGTTCGCAACATTGAGTGTATATTTATATATATATATGTATATATATATATATAGTCAATGTATAAATGAAATATGGTTGGATTTTCTTATGAAAAACAACAAAGGAGTCTTGCACTACACGCAACCCTGACTTGGCTTGCATTACATGCAATCGCGACCTTCCTCGATAGCGTGTGTTGTACGCAATATCGGGTTTCACTAAATAGTGATATATTGTTATTGTATTATTATGGACTAGCCGTTATGAATAGTATTATCTACATTTTGAATTTTATAACATTATTATTCATCTTACACATTTTCTAGAACATGTTATGAGAACAAAATAAATGTTTCAGGTAAAATATGTATTTTTAAAAAAATGCAGTTTTACCGCCTTTTAATGGCGTACCCACATTAAACCTAGTTGTGGACATGTTTATAAGTTCAATATTACAAAATAAACTTCTTATTTTGAATCATTATATAAAAATTTACATTGGATAAAGTTTTTATATTTTTCTGATAACTTTCATATTTTAATGCATAGAAAAATCACGGTATATTTTAATTAAAAACAACTTTTTTCATACTAATAGTTTATATAGTTATATTATAACACTGAATAGTTTTACATTATAAATAGAATATATTTTTACCATTTAATATAATGTATGTCATTAGCATTGATTTTACCTTTAATTCGTAGGTTAAATAAATTCAATCTTTTGCAATGTTTTAAAGAAAAACCCATTTTCTTTCGACAACGGGATTAATTTTAATTTAATTTCAAAAACTTTTGTGTATTGAATGTGGAAAAATTGATTCTATATTTGGAATCATTGGGTACAAATTATGTTAATAAGCTACTTTTTATTTTTGGGCATTATGATTAGTAATTATGGTAAATTTTATTTACCATAGTTAAAGGTAAATCGGGTAATTAAGGGTAAATATAAGACTATAAAATTACCCTAACACCTGCCAAAATTCTATTGGATGGATAAACGTATAAACATATCACCTAAGGGTCTGATTAGATTCATTTTATGGACTTTTGACCATGAAAATAATTTAATTTTTATTAAAACCAATGAAAATGACAACAAGTCACTCTCTTAAATATTATAAGTATAATAATTTTAATTTAGTGATAAACATCATAAAACATCAAACATGAATAGTCTCCAGAAATCTAATAAAATTATATACATCATGATAATTTATCTATAATTTTTAGGGATTAAATAATTGTCATTAATGGTGATACATTAATGATGCAGATATTATATATTAAGTGAAACATCAGTAATATAGTTTTTATTGAAATAATAATAATCATTAAAAGGCCCAAAAACCTGACCAAAACTTATTGTTAGTGTATATATACACCATAATCATCCAATTACCTAGTATATAACCGTTTGGAGTCTTACAAAAGTTATTATGACACTTATATTATTTTATTTTAAATGATGTCAAAGTTGTCACCTTCATAATTTAATAAATATAAAAATTTAAATATTGTGATTTTGAGATGATAAATTCGAGTAAAAGTATTATTGTGAAAGGTAATTTATTTATATTCATCATGTGATTTTATTTTTAATTTTTATACAACAAATAAGTATATTAAATAATTATACAAAAATGTTGTAGTAATTATTTTATTAAGAGATAAACCCAATAAATGGTTTTAAAAATAATATGAACTATTTAATGTTCTCCAATAATGTTTAAAATAATTTCCTAACATGTATAAATTTTATTGGTTGATGATATTACTACCCTATATCATCTAATATTAGAATATGAGTCATTTCTTGAGGTTTTTAAGTGGGTTTAGATTTATTATAAATTAATATTTTTAATATTTCCAAAGGTGCCCCTCTTCTCCCTTATAAAATGTCACCTCCTCCCTATCTTACTCACACAATTTGGAGCCTTGAATCTCGGCCAAACCCTGCCCATTTCCCTTATAAACTTACCTAGAAACATTCTAGAGGTCTTGGGCTTCTTCAAATGCCAATTTTAGTACCCTAAGAGGAGGTCTCAAAGAGGCACTTCAATGAAGAGGTAATGTCCGTTACCGATTCTTTCAACTTTATTTATTCTTCTACTTATTATTTTTTAGTTGTTTAATTATGAAGTAATAAAATTAGATTCACTCATATTCTGATATGTTATTATAAGTATCAAACAACCCTATTTAACCATATATCCATCCTAAGGAAAATTAAATCCCCACGCGTGCGTACGTACGGAATACCGTCTCCACGCCGTGGTGTAATCTATTTTCCACCACCACCTTACTTGGATGAGTATAATGGTGTAAATAATGACTATATATGATTATTGTAAAGTTATTTTGATTCTAAGATATTATACATACACTTCAATTCAATTCCACGATCATGGGAATGATATCATCGCTCGTGCGTACGTACGGACTACCGTCTCCACGACTCGATGAGATTCATTCTCAATGATTAACCATTAATGAATTATTATAAAGTATATATAATAAGTAATCATGAAATATATGAAATAATAATGATACTGGATTTATTTATATATATGTATGTCATCTACTTAATTCCATTCAATTTAATAAGGAAACGAAAACAGCGTTCATGTGTACGTACGGCCTACCGTGTCCATGAACAGTGTATTTCATTCCATTTATCCATCTATTATATATATGTATATTCTGAATATATATTATATATAAATAATGTTTTATAATATGTAATTAAGTAATCATGATCTAAGTAATCATATTAATAATTGCAAGTCAAAACACAGACGACAAATGAAACGATTTTACCCAAAACACTCTTTAACAAGGAATTTACAAAAGAATGGGTAATATAAAGTCATAAGTGAACCATATATGATATCATAACAATGAATATGATTCTTTAATAAGTCAATAAAATTATTTAAATAATTATACAGGAGCTTCGGATCCATATGAAGCATATTAGACCTAAGGTAAGGTATAAATTTTCAATCTCATTTTTTTATCTGAGATTGCTTATACGTAAGTATTTACTGAGGCTACGTTTATCTTCCATGACCATGTTTACTAAAAATGTTTTCATAAAATTTTTAATATTATTCCATGAATGTTTAAAGTCATTTTTACACTTTATTGACTTTTTACCACATTTTATGAATGGAATCATTCCTTTGGTTATCATATAAGGTATTTTTGACTTTTCCGACAAAAGTTCGAGGAGAATGTTATTTTTAACTTATACGACATGAAAGGATTTTTATGGTTTTATAAAGCCTTATTTTTATGAATCTTCCTCCAAAAAATTTCATGACTATTTTAAACAAAATCTTTTTCTTTTAAAATTTCAGGATGTTTTGTGAAAAGAAATTGATTTTGAAGAAGAAAGGATATTTTCCTCAAGAATTCATTTCAAGTGTTTTATCAAAACCATTTTCCATATAAGATGATATTATTTTATATGTGTATGGTTTAAGTATAATGTCTCTATGATTTAAGTGGTTTCAATTTTCTTATTATGAAATGATATCCATTTCTTTTATATGGATTATGTGATGATGGGATGATGTTTATGAAACCCATTTTATTCATTGGGTTATTATGAATGATGTATGTTTATTTTGTAGCACAAGTAAGAATGGTTTCATTATGAGATTGGTGGGACCTATATCTCCCTCCAATGGATTGGGTAAAGATTTATATCTCATGAGATAGACATGTCTGGAACTGTAAGTTAATCTAGTTCAGTGTTACATGATTGAAACGAGGAGTGAACTCGATTCAGAAAGGGACTTTGTCAACTAAGATGGTCATGGAAGCATTGCCTTGGCTACTATGGAAATCATAACATGTGCTGAATGGTTTCCACAATTACAGGTTCTCTTCCCATTATATTTTATCATGGTTGATGTTCCATTATGATATATGCCTTACGTACTTCCACGATTTATGTCTTTTCTCAAGATTTTGATGTTTAAATTTCATGTTCAAGTTTTTGATTTCAAATGTTTATGGACTGTTTTATGATAACTATGTTTGCCCTTACTGAGCATTTGAACTCACCCTTTTTATGTTTTATTTTCCCAAGAAAATTAAGAAAGGTTTTAGGTAAGGAAACAAAAATGGGAAGATCATTGAGGGAGTTGTTGAAGATATTTCAACATGATTAAAAGTTTATATACCGAGTTTCCAATGAAACTAAACTATTACGGTCCTTGTGTGTCTATTTTTATTATGTATTAAGTATTACAGAAAAGTAATGTAATGTATATGTATGTCAAGCATCGGGTCTCTACAGTAAATATAGATTTTTTATTGCAGAAAATAAAAAGTTGGATAGAAATCCCTTACCTTAGATCTCAACTTCATTTTCACCCATTTGAATGTCATGTATAATTAAAATATCTAAATTATAAATTTATTATAAAAAAATAATTATATATATATTATAACTTATAATTTTATTACTTCCTTTTACTACATATTTATTAATAACACCATACTGATGTTACTTTTTATGTATTAATCACATTATTTTTATATATGTTATGTTTTGTTATTTTAGGTAAAAAAACGTTTATCATGGTAATATCATTAAAATAATAGTTATCATTAAATAATTAAATAATTTATGTATCAATTATAATGTTAGTACTAATCATGAATGATGTTTTTGAGAAATGATGTATATTACCATCATGGGGATGGTTTATATAAATAACCATGAGTTATGTTTCTATGTTGTTCCATGTTAGTTATAGAAAAATGTTATTAATAAATTATCATTATAGGATGATTATAAAATAATTAAAAATATATTATTTTATTTAACATTATTTTATGAATCATCTATCTAGGGTGGTGATGAAAAGTGAGAGTCACGTCACTTTATGAAGGCGAGATTACATATGTATAAGAAATTTTTTTCCATCATTATACGATTGAAAAGATAATAAATAAAATGGAATACTAAAATTTAAGAATGAAAATTATGAAATTAATTGTATAATTTTTTAATGTGTATCACATATATTTATACTCATTACCATCAATATAAATTCATAGTTAAAATAGAACTACATCACTCTGTACGTTTGTTATCCACCATAGACACAAATAATGATTTCGTAACCCATTTTATGGATGTTAATATTATTATTTGACAATAACATAACATAAAAATATTGAATTATATTTATTACCATGATATTATTATATAATCATTGTATAATATTAATTTACTTAGTATGATGATGAATTTTAAAATGATCGTTGATGATCATTATATATTTTTAGGGTATCCCCCTTTCATTTGAACCAAAATTCAAATTTGGTTGGATATATTACCCAAATAAATATTATATCATGATTTTAATGATGTTTAAAATTTATTTGGGTTCTTATTTGTTTTGATAAAAATTCTATTACATTGGGAGGAAGAGATGATAAGTTTCAGACTTTTTTATGTGAGGGTATTGTAAATCCTATATTTTCTTGAATATATATAATCATATGAATTTTGTTATCTTGAAAAAAGATTAAATATTATTTATATATATATATATATATCATTTACTATTTGTTTTTTAGGTTTTTATTAAATATTATCCTATACATTTGGGTTTAACCCACTCAGAAAAACCATTTTTTCTTTAATTGTTGTAATTAATTAAAAATATTTTCATTATTAATTTTCATCAAAAATAAGTTAAAATTATTATAAAATATAAGTTATACTAATTCAAAACATGAATCCATTTTTAAAAATTCCATTCATATAAATCTCAAAATTTAATTTAACTCCAATCCCACACACATGATGAGAAATCATTTTTTTAATTAAAAATGTTCAAAAGATTATAGAGTTTATATATAAATATTGTACATTTAATAGATTATATTGACAGAAGTTATATTATTTTATATATAATTGGTCTAAAGAATCCTTAGAAAAAATATAAAATATAATTTAAATTTACAAAAAAATTAAATGAAAAAGAAGTTCTCACATAAAATATATTTTTTTCACTATTCATCAGAACAGGAAAATTTTATGAAAAATCCCATGAAATATTTACTATTATTATTTTAATATTATCATTTCAAAATGAATTGTATTTTTTCAAAAAAAAAATCATGTTTAACCCTCTATGATATTGTAGTTTTCATAATCACAAATAATGTATAACTATAGATTCTACTCTTTCATGACATTTAATATCTCTAAGTAAATCAATTATATCATACTGAAGAATATATTTTAATAAGAAAATAACTTATATTTTTAAAATCTTAATTTTACAAGTGTTTCTTATAACATGTATTTTTGGATGTCATGGAGTTGTCTAATGTTTTTTGTAAGACATTCTCTTCATATGATTTTATATTTCATGTTCGAGACAGCGATTTTCGACACACCGATATTCGACACACAGATGTCCGACACACCGATGTCGGACACACTGATGTTCAACAAGCTGATGTTCAACACATCGAAGATGACACATGGAAGATGACACACTAAAGATGACACACCGAAGAGGACACACCAAAGAAGAAACATCAAAATAACACAATGGAGATGACACACCAAAGATGAAACACTAAAAATAACACACAGAAGATGACACACCGAAGATGACCAACTGATTCTAAGAAACAAAATATGACAGACCGATGAAAATGACTCACCGATAGTCATAAATAACTGTATCATTTTTATGGAGAAAACTTTATTTCCAACAGTCATATTTAGATAAATTAATGTTTCTGACATTATTTAATATTGTTTGTAGGACTATCGGTAGATAATACGAGGTACATTCATGTGAGGAGATCATCCCACATACTGGTCCTTAAAGTATAAAATGATTAGAAGATCAACCTAAAAGATAGCTCTCTAAAACTGCTAGAAAAAAAAGGATAGTTGTGCTAATATGTAAGATATTTCATATAGAAGAACTTGAAGACTAAGTATGCAATAAGTTTTATTTTATAAGCTCCATCCTATTAAAGCTTGAAAAACATCCTAACATCGATGAGATTAACCTCTACACACCTGAAAGCTAGATTATAGAAACTAAGATACTCTATTTTGGATCTAACTTCCAAAAGAGGACTTGAATATCATTTTCTGTACATCCAATGAGTCTAGAACATTACTGCATGACACACAAAGATTTCTAAACTCTAGTTTTTACTTTTATAACTCTATTGTGTTATTGTGTTTTCATATCAAGATTTGTGTGTATATGTTTGTTTTACACACACTCTCTCTTGTACTTAACTAAAGGATACAAAAATATCCTCACACTCAATCCCTTTCTACTCTTGTATCCAATGTTGAACTTTAGAATAGATCTTGTGTGATCTGTTTGTTAGATTTTCCAACAAATAACAATGCTAGAGGTCAAGTGTGACCAGGAAAGCTCTGTGGGCTATTGTGAAACCCAATCCAAGGTTAGGATCAAAAGTTGAATAATATAAATTGCATGGTGGCATGTGATCACCAATTGAAATGGACTATGTCTCATCTTGATACAGAACCTCTTATTTTAACCGCTGTGCTGTTTGTCTTATATTTTTATCTATTATGTATTCTTTGAATTATGATAAACCAAACATTGATAATTAGTTAATCACGTTTCTTTATCTATTTTGAATTATTATATTAGTTTCAAATGTTTTACGAATCATTATATTGGTAGAACTGAGATCCAATAAATATTCAATGAAAATAAATGAACTTTTAGGACATATATAAATTCACTACAAAATTACTTTGATTTTATTTTAATAGGGGGATATTATTTTAAAGATACAATTTGAATAGAAATTTTTATAGATGAAAAATTATACACATATTGAGTCATTTACTCTAACCAAAATTTCGTATCAGAGGATTAAATATTTTTTTTAGTTTTCCAATATTGTCAACTTAGATTATAGTGGTTTTTCAAAGTCCTCAAAATTTATGTTATTTCAAAATTTTGTTCTCTTTGACATTATTCTAAAATAATTACCATGGAAAATATATTATATGGGGATACTACCAATATAAAAAATATTTAATGGAAGAAATTATACTCAATGTAAGCATAAGATGATAATAAATATAGAAATAATGGGATTTGAAATCTGGACTGCTGGTGAAAGTAAATATACATTTCCTGAAACTGATCGAAACACTTGGGATGAACCAACCAAGACTGCCTATAACAATAATTATAAAGTAATTAATTCTTTATACTGTGAACTAGGATATGAATAGAATAATTTTATATCTTCTTGTAAAACGACACATTTAATTTTGGAAACACTACCTGTTTCTCAAGAAGGAAAATCTAATGTTAATGAAATGAGATAAAATAATTATAGTATTAAATATGACAACTTCAGAATGATGTAAGATGGGAAAATTTTTGATATGTATCTCAGGCATAATGAAATTGTGAAAACCATGATTTCCTTAAGAATAAAAGTAAAAGACAAAGAGTAGATCATGTTAATTCTGTGATGCTTACCAAAACGGTGGCTTGGAACATCTATGTCTATTATAGAATTGTTTGATATTGTTAAGATGTTAGTGAAGGAATTTATTGGAAAATTAATGATGTATGAAGACAAATTAAAGATAAATGAAGAAGAAGTAGAATAGATTTGATAATATGATGCCTTCAAGACAAGTGCTTCTAAAAGTAATGACAATGATAATGTTCATGCTGTTAATGAATGCTCAAGCAGTGATGAAGTATCTTCAGATTATGGTGTTGAAATGGGCCCACTGGAAAGATGATTCAAAAAATTTTACAGGAAAAAACTTTTTTTTAGAAATCCAAATTATAAAGTTAAGTATGATAACAAGGGGAATTCAAAAAAGGATTATAAGGAAAATGATAAATCAGGAGAGATAATTTGGTATTAATATAAAAAGTAAAGTACATGTCAAGGTTAACTGTCCAAAGATGAAATACAAGGATAAGTATGAAAATATCGATAAAAGATATTATAAAGCAATGAAGTCCATCTAGAGTGCCTCTGAGGGCAGCTCAAGTGATTCTGGATCTTCTCAAAATGAGAAAGATGATATGGCTAATATGCGTTTTATGAAAAACACAACTGAGGTAGCCTTAAACTCCCTTGTACATAATTTTTTTCTGAATGTTAGTCTGAGAAAATGAAAAATGATGAATTATTCGAATATTGAAAATATGTTAGATTAAACATGTAATTAGATGAATGATAAGTATAAATCATTGAATAAACAACTTGCTTCTACCGTGACAACTATTTTTGAAAATATAACTAAAAAAAGAAAAATTCTCAACTTCTCAAGAAACATAATGAGTTAAAAATGTATACTGATCAATTGAAGAAAAACAATGGAATATTTACAGATGGGAAATATACTCTTCCTCAAATTCATTTTAAACAAATATATCCTAAGTATACTTCTGGGTTAGTATATTAACTAGGAAAAATAAATTTATCCGAATTGTGTTCTATAACCAAATCTAAAAAATAAACTATATTTTTTAAAAACTATAATATTAAATCAATATCTAGTTCCAAAAATTCGTTTACTTAGTCTAATTCATCAGGACGAAACACATATTTTTCCAAACACTATATATTCTGCATATTGGAAACCCATAAGACAGTTGTCGGTACCTAATGCTTATATTACTAATTTATGTGGACCTTGACAAATATGGGTACCAATGTTGTTTTTTGGTTAAACTATTCTATAGGTAAACTGTCTATAGAGCACCTGAAAGGAAATTTTGTACTTGTAATGTGGGTGTTCAAGGCTTATGATAGGGTCTATTGAATCTTTAAATGTCTTATCATGATTGATGGAGGACAAGTCACATTTGCAGACAATGATAAAGGAAAAATCATTAGCCTAGGCCAGATTGGTAACCCGAACTCTATTTCAAATTCTAAAGAATTGTATGAGGATGGATTAAAGTATAACCTACTCAACATATCTCAATTTTGAGATGATGGATTTATTGTTAAATTCAAAAATTATTAATTCCATGTTTTTGATATCAAGAATTTTTTAGTGTTTACAGCTCTTAGAAATGATAATGTATATGTTATAAATCTTGACAAACTAGGCTTACAGAATGTTTGTTGTCTAAATTCCTTTCACCAATAGTCTTGGCTCTATCATAGAAGATTAGGGCATTACAACATAATCTATAATAAAATGTAAAATATAAAAGGATTAGATAGATACTTACACAAATTAGAGTTTATAGAAAATAAGTTCTGTAATCCTTGTGAAAATGGAAAGAAAAATAAAAATATTTTTCAAACCAAAAAAAGAAGTAACTACTTCAAAACATCTTGATTTTATTCCCATGGAATTTATTTGACCATCTAGTGTTTCATATATCAATGTTATGACTATGTTAATGTCCTTATAGATGATTTCTCTAGGTACACCTAGAACTTTTTTCTAGCTACTAAAATTAAACCATCATCACATTTTACCTAGTGTACTAGGTATGTATAAAATCTCAGTGGATTTAAGATTAAATCCATAAGAATTGATCATGGTCGTGAGTTTTAGAATCATTATTTGGAATCATTTTGCTAACAAAATGGATATAATCATAATTTCTCTGCTCCTAGGAAACCACAATAGAATGGTGTAGTAGAAAGAATAAATAGAACCTTACATGAAATTACTATGACTGTTCTTAATGAATATAATCTACCCATTTATTTTTTTGATGAAGCTGTTAATAAAACTTATTACATAATAAATAAAGTCTTAATCAGACCCATACTTATGAAAACTTCTTACAATATGAGGAATTATAATAAACCCAAAGATGGTTATATTAATTATTTTTTATGTAATGAATATATTCTAAAATCTATAGGTAATTTAGATAAATTTTCATCCAAATGTGATGATGTAATATTTCATGGATATTATACATCAAGAAATGCCTATGTAATCATTAATAAGAAATCCAAATGTGTGGAAGAATCTGTAAAAATTACGTTTAATGAAGAAAATCCATATGATACCAAGACCTCACTAGACAATATTGAAGACGATATATCCAATCTGAACATTAATGATAAAACATCAAATAAAAATATGAAGGAATTTTTGAAAACATCCAGTTCTGGATATTCTCCAGATCCTAAAAATAGTGATCCAGATCAACCAGAAGATTTAAAAATATCATGTCCCACCTTCTATAGACAATTCATTACCCTTAAAAACCATCCCATAGATGTGGTTGTTGGAGATTTAAATAGTGGAACACAAACAAGATCTTCCATGTGAAACCAAATTAAACATCAAGATTTCTTGTCGCAGCTTGAACCTAAAAATTTCAATGATGATATCAATGATGAAATTTGGGTAATGGAAATTCAAGAAGAACATAATCAGTTTGAATAAAATAATGTTTGAAAACTTGTAAATAGACCAAAGGATACATTCACCATTGGAATCAAATGGGTGTTTAGAAATAATGTGGATGAAGCTGGAAATATAATAAGAAATAATTCTAGAATAGTTTCCCAATGATATAAACAAGAAACAGGAATTGAGTATGAAGATACCTTTGCACTAGTAGATAGACTTGAGGCAATTTGAATCTGACATGCCTATGCAGCACACTTGTATTTTTAACATTATCAAATGGATGTAAAAATTTCATTCCTAACTGGTTATATAATTGAGGATGTTATTGATGAACAACCCCCAGGTTTTACATATCCACTTTTTTAAAATCATGTGTTCAGATTATCGAAAGATTTATATGGTTTGAAACAAGATCAAAGAGCTTGGTATGAATGGTTGAGTAATTTTCTTATTTCTAAAGGGTTCACAAAAGGACTCACGAAGCCTACATTATTTATAAAAATATTTAAAAAAGAAGTTTTAAAAGCCTAGATATTTGTAGATGATATTATCTTTGTATTTTCTAAACACTCTTTATGTAATGACTTTTCCAACATAATTAAAAGTGAGTTTGAAATGGGTTTAATGGGAGAACATAACTATTTTCGTGGATTTCAAATATTTCAAAATAATGAAGGAATTATTTTAAATAAAATTATATATTGTAAATATCTTTTGAAATGATATGGCTTTGATCACTTTATGAGTAATGGTCCCTCTATGAATATTACATGTAAGTTAGATCTTTATAAAAATAAAACATCAGTTGATCAGACTGCTTATAGGGAAATGATTGGGAGTATACTGTACATAACTTATAGTAGGCCAGATATTATTCTCAATGTGTGTATGTGTGTGATATTTCATTTAAATCTTTTTTATTCACATTTAAATACTGTTAAAAGAATATTCAAATACATCAAATATATAACTATCTTTTTATTGTACTATCCTAAAGGGAAACCATTTTATTTAGTTAGATATTCAGATTCTTATTTTAGATAATGTATATTATATAGATAGAGTACCTCTGAAACATGTTACTTTTTAGGAAAGTCGCTAAAAATTGTGGTGTAATAAAAAGAAAATTTTACTTGCATTATCAACATCTGAAGAAGAATATATTGCTACTGATAGATGTTGTGAAAATATTTTGTTGATGAAACATACCTTATTTGACAATGGATTTCAATTCATACATTTCACAAAAAACTGAGACAACACAAATGCTGTAAAAATTTCTATGATTCTGATTTCTCATTTTAGAAAAAAGAATATTGATGTAAGACATCAATTTTTTTAGAGATAATTATCAAAAAGGTGAAATATCATTTGAGTTTTTTGGGACTGAGAATTAGCGTGCTGATATATTCCCTAAAACTATACACTCTAAGAGTATGAAATACATCCGACTTGATTTAGGAATGATAAATATCTAATTTCATTGAAACTGATCTTGAAAACTTATCCATGATTATGATCTTGTCAAATCGATCATTTAAACCGATCTTGAAAAACCGATCCTTGAAACCAATCATGTCAAACCGATCCATGAAACTGATTTTTTCAATCCAATCCTTGAAACTGATCTTGTCAAACTAGTCCTTGAAACTAATCCTGTCAAACCAATCATTGAAAATGATCTTTTCAGGCAGATCCTTGAGACTAATATTGTTAAACTAATACTTGATACTGATATTGTCCAAATGATCCTTGAAACCGATCTTGTCAAACTGATCCTTGAAATAGATCTTGTCATTAGATCCTTGAAACTGATAATGTCAAACAAATCCTTGAAACTGAACTATTCAAACTGATCCATGAAACTAATATTGTCAAACCGATCCTTGAAACTAATCATGTCAAACCGATCCTCAAAACCAATTATTCAATATGACCCTTGAAACCCATCATTTCAAACTGATCATGTCAAACTGATCCTTGAAACTGATCATATAAAACAGATCCATGAAAATAATCATGTTAAACTGATCCATGAAACCGATCATGTCAAACCAATCCTTGAAACCAATTTTGTCATTTGGATCCTTGAAACTGATCTTGTCAAATTGATCCATGAAATAGATCCTGTCAAACTGATCCCTGAAACCAATTATGTCAAACTGATATCTTGAAACTGATCTCCTAATACCGATCTTCTGAAACTGATCTTCTGAAACCGATCACCTGAAACTGATATTTTGAAACTGATTCATTGACTCCGATGTTTTTTGGACTCTTTTGTAATTCTATATGTTTTTAATAAAATGACGTTGTTTTTGTATTCTTTTTGATGAATTTAAATTTTTTTCTATATGATTTACAATCACTAAATGATATATTAAATTCAATCTATACGGACCTTTCACCTTCTCGCTGCTATAAAGCTTTCTACATTTTATCACTGTACCTCTCGACCCTCGTCCTCAACTATTTTTGGAATTTGAAGCCTCGACATGGAAATGACCAAGTGTGCTATGGAATATCCAATCAAATAACATTTTCTAAGTGGTAGATAAGTGATTCCACTGGGACTGTAAAACCAAGAATTGAAATCCAAGTGCTTATGGCTGAAAAAGAAATGTCTGATGAGTGGCTTCTATCAAGAATTTTTTTATTAACAGTAATTGAGTCTCAAGGGTGTCTGATCAGGTTTGATAACAATGAAAGTATTTATCATCCCAATATAGTGTATGAATTCAATCAGCATTTTTAGATATCTCTGGATGAATCTGAGACAGCATGAATGAAGTCAGTAGTAATGTGAATGGAAGTAGCATTTTCATCTACATAATGGGATGAGTTCTTGGAGATGCCTCATGAAGGTGTATTTGCTGATTATCCAGGTAATATTCCACCTTCCTATGATTTGTTCTCTTATAAAGATGCTCTAAAGGAGATTACATGAAATAGAGAATCCATGTGGACTATTTAAAGTGAGTTTTATAGAGAAATTAGATCATTTTTTATGTTTATACAATATCAATATGCCTAATGAAGGGATATATTTGTGCTGCGAAGTATCTAGATGTATTTTTTATCTATCTGTTAAAAAATGAGATAAAAGTAAACATGTGTAAGTATCTAATGGTGCATGTCTTTGATTTTATAGACCATATAAGATAGAAAAAATTTTGTACTATCCGAGGTTGATCTTTTCCATGCTAAAAAAGGTCAGGCTATGTGGAAGATACAGATGAATTGATATGTGAATGTAGTAGTTTCTGTCTTCAAAAATACATTTTAAAAAAAATTAATATTATCTAGAACCCTTGGATGAAATTTTGGGTATGTTATGAGGAAAGGATATATAAATATTTAACTCCCATTGACCATCATACCAGACCAAAGGATCAAGTTGATCCAGGACTCAAATCGGGAGAAAACTAGTTTATTCCGATGAGGAGGAAGAGACTGAAGTGCCAAGCATAAAATGATCTCCATTTGATGACAGGAGTTATCCTTATATTGATGAAAGCACCAAGGACTTTTCTTATGTACCTGCTACTCCACCATCGGACTTACCCTCCATAGATTTCATGTTATGTGATGAATATGAAAATGAGACTGAGGTTACTAGAGTTTAAAGATATGTGATTAAATTAGATGAGTAGTTTGATGATGATTATGATGTTGATGATATGGATGGAGGAGGAAATGATGAGCATGTATATGATTATTTAACAGTGGGTCAACAAGTGGTGTACTGATCCAGTGAGGAATCTGTTCATGGAGCAGGTAATGATGTTGAGCATGGTAAACAATGAGCTGTTGAACGTAGGGATGATGAACATGTAGACTGATCACCCTATCTTAATGTTGAAAATCAATATATCATTCATGAAAAGAATGAACTTATGTTTGTTCCCATGAGGATGAAGCAAGGGATCAAGTGTCTCAAATTCAAGATTATTTTGGAGAAATTGAATTGGATATAGATTATGTAGAACCTGAATATTAGTTGCTTCATGTACCCATAAATGTTGTTATGGCTGGAGGACTGAATGAAGAAGTTTCTGAAGATAATTATGTCCCTGAGCCTCAAGGAAGAAGTATCATAATTTATATTATTGAGCCAAGACAATGTACCTATACTAGAGAGAGGAATAATGATCCATGATACATTATTTTTGGTTTGGAATATGACTCAGATGTAGAGATGGTGCATCCTCCTCCTGTTCCACAAGTCCAAATAGAACTAGAACTTGTTGCACCTATTCCACCAATTGCACCTGTAGCAGTAGAGCCAATAGCACAAACTGTTCCAAATGACTATGTCACTAATGCTGATTTAGAACAGTTAAATTTTATATATGTGAGTTACTGAATGCCTCAGTCATATCCAGAAGTGAAGCCTCTAATTATATAGGTATTTTGAATGTTGATGCAATAAAGTTTTCATGAATTGTGATCCAATAGATTCAACCTAACCTATTTACTATATTAGAAACCATTATTAGTCACAATAATTTTCTAAAATATATAGTATGAATGATGAGAAATGGGTTAAATTATCTAACTTATGACTTCGAGACCCCCTTCATTGGTGTTCTATAATTTCATAGGACCTTGGTGACTCATTAACTTCGTGAGGATCTGATGAAGTTGAAAGAGGATCTTGGAAAAATGATAACTGGCCCATCCAGTTATAGAAGGGGGAAAAGGTTTGTTGCTGATTTTTAGTCTCTGAAAGTTGTGATGAGAGAGGAACTCCAAAATCATTAGAGTATTTCAGAAAAATAAACTCTTGAAAAGGTATACTAAAATGTAGACCTTGTGTACAATATGGTTAGGAAGTTCACTAATGAAGCATCTTCTCCTCATAAGGATATTCTATAAAAGGTCAATAAGTACGTTACCATGTTCAGTACCAAGCATTACCTCATAAATTGCTTTAACAATCTAGAAGAGAATCTTAGAATACCTCTTGTCACCAAAGAGTTCATGAAGAAAGTTACTAAATGAAAGAAGTTTATCCCTTTGCAAAATAAATTCTTGGAGAATAAGGAAGAAATAAAAAAAATAAATGTAGTATGGTGGTGAAATCATTAATTATTTCATCAATCCCTTTAAGCCATATCTGCATGTTCAGGCTGATGCCATGGTGGTCCCTCCTAAAGCTTCCCTTTGTATGACCTCTCAGTCTCCTGCTCCAATGACTGTCTGTCAGGATCTATCCCAGATTCAACCAGTCATTATAGAGCACAATTTCAGTCATGTGTTGTTAGAAAGAAGGCATAGTCTTCCAGAAAATGTACCTACTAGTGTTGTCCTTCCTAGTGTTATCTTCAGACCTACTCATTCTTATGCCTCTACCAAACCATGTAATCCTATTCTGGATCCTTCAGATAAAAGAAAAAACCCCACAACAGTCAAACCCTTAATGATGGATTGTTTTTATAGGGATTTGATCTTTTTTTACTGCACCTTTCTTCAAATTCATGGAAATATTTATATTGTCTTTCTTTTAAGATATTTATTCTATTATTTTATACTTTTTTTTCTAATCCTAAAAGGGGGAGATAATAGAATTCATACATTACTAATCTAAGAAGAGGCATACATTATTAATCTAAGGGGGAAAATTTCTGGTATAGGACACATGTATTATACTCATCATAATCCTTTTATTGAGCAGGGGATTTTCATAAAACTCAAAAAAGGGAAGGATTTAGTTATATTGCATATTCTCTTTCAGTGTAGTATATTCTTCCCACTTATATTTTGATTCCTTAAATTTTTATATATGCCTTAATTTGTGATTATCAAAAAGGGGGAAATTGTTGGACCCTCTATGATATGGTAGTTTTCATAATCACACAAAATGTCTAACTACATATTATACTCTTTTATGCCATATAATTTCTCTAAGTAAATAAATTATTTCATATTGAACAATATACTATAATATGGAAATAAATTATATTTTTAAATACATATGCTTACAAGTGTTTGTTTTTAAATGTATTTTTTGATGTCCCTAAGTCGTGCAATGTTTGGTGTAAGACAGACTCTTCATGGCCTTTTTATATTTCAGGATCGACACACCGATGTTCGACACACCGATGTTCGACAAACCGATGTTCGACACACCGATGTTCGACACACCGATGTTCGACACACCGATGTTCGACACACCGATGCTCGACACACCGATGTTCGACACACCGATGTTTGAAATATTGATGTTCAACACACCTATATTCGACACACCAAATATGACACACCAATGATGACACACCACTGATGAAACACTGAAGATTACAGACTGAAGATGACACATTGAAGATGACACAATGATGATGACACACCGAATATGACACACCGAAGATGACAAACTAAAGAAGTCACACCAAAGATGACACACCGATGATGACATGCCAATGATGATAGACCTATTCTAATAGAATGAAGATGGCAGACCAATGCAGATGACTCACTGATAGTCGTAAATAACTGTTACAATTTTATTAAGTCAAATTTATTTCTAACAGTCATATTTATGAAAATTAATGTTTCTGAAATTATTTAATTTGGTTTGTAAGACTATCTGTAGATAGTACGAGGTGCATGCACGTGTGAAGATCTTCACACCTATAGGACCATGAAGTATAAAAGGATTACAAGATCAACCGAATGGATTTCTCTCTCAACCCACTTGAAAATAAAAGGCTAGCTATACGAATATGAAAGATATTCCAAATAGAAGAACCAAAAACCTTTGTATGCAAGAAGATTAATATTACAAGCTACATCCTCCTAAAACTTACTGAAAATCTTGATATCAATGAGGTAAATCTCTACACCCCATGAAGCTAGATTACAAGGAATACGATACTCTATTTTGGAGAAAAATTTCATAAGAGGACTCAAATATCATTTTCTCTACATCCAATGAGTCCAGAACATTACCGCATGACACGCAATTATTTCTAAACTCTAATTTTTACATTTATAACCCTATTGTGTTGTTGTGTTTACATTTCGATCTTCTTTTATATCTGTTTCTTTCACACACATTGTCTCCGGAGCATTACTTAATGATACTAAAATAACCTCAATCTCAATCCCTTTATAATCTTGTATCCCACGTAAAACTGTGGAAGAGATCCAATATGATATTTTTATTATTATTTCCCACGAATAACAGTGGTAGAGGTCAAATGTGAATGGGACAGCCCGATGTGCTGTTGGGAACCCTAATCCATGGTGTGGATCAAATATTTATTAATATAAATAGCTTGGTGGAATTTGATCACCAAGTGAAGAGGGATAACTCTCAGCTTGAGACCAATCCTCATGTTTTAACCGATGTGTTGTTTTCCTTATAATTTTATCTATTGTGTATTCCATTCATTAATATAAACATAACACTGATAGGTATTTTATCAAGTTGTTATATCTTTTCTGACTCTGTAGATTAGTTTCAAATGATTTACTAATCCTTAGATAGGTAAAACTGAGAAGTTATCCATCATCAGAGAAAATAATTGGACTTTTTGGACTTATATAAATTCACTAAAAACTAACTTTGATTTTATTTTAATAGGGTGATGTTATTTTAAAGAACCAATTTTAACAAAAATTATTATACTTACTCAATTTTCCCCCTCTTGAGTAATCTACTCCGACCAACAGTTTCAAAATGGGGTAAAATTTTATTTATATATATGATCCCCAAAGACTCTATAATGGAGTTTTTTGGAAAATACAATTTTAAGTGGAAAATAGAATTTCATATTATATATTATAAAAAAAACAAATAAGATGAATTTTATCAATTAAATTTAATATATAATATAAAAATTTACCGAAAATATTTTTAAAAAATAGTACTTAAATTTAATGAGGTAAAATACATTTATGTTCATAAAAAAGAGTTTTTAAAAAAATGATTTGCATTTTTTTCAAAAAAAATTTATTATCATTTATAATTAATTGGTAACCAGGGAAATATTTATATGTACATGGATAAACTGTATATTTTCAAATTTTAATTAATTATATTTATACCTACCATTACAAAATCAAGGAATAAACTACCAAATTAAATATAAAATTTTTAATAATATGACATGTTTTGTTTAAATTTATTGTTTTGTTTAATGCTGGTTAAGCTCAGTGTATAATATAATTCATGTTAAACTCAATATTTCATATAACCAAAAATATAAAAAATGTTTATATTCAATTGAAAATTGTTTTTAAAAAAACATGAAGTAATACACAAGAACATAGATGAATATATCAAATAAAGATGAATATTTTGTCTATGTTGAATATAATGTATGAGTGTGACAAATTATCGATGAGTTCAATGAATTATATATGTGGAAGTAGGAATTAAAAGAGTAAATGATCTAAACATTGTTTTCTCCCAAAGAATGTGTAATTAAATTTTATTTTCAAAATAATTTAGTTAATTTATTGAAGTGTATATGTATTTAGATTCTTGAAATATATTTTGGGGGATGAAATATACCATGTTAATGAAGTATTTGAATCCATAGCTAGATTTTGAAACATGTTAAATATTTAAAAATCTAAACATTAGAAGTTTTCTTTTTCATATGGAGGTCACATATAAATTAAAATTTCAGAACAAATTAGATTTCAAATTATATTAATAATAGATAAGGGCTTGTATGATTCCAATGATTTGAGGCTGGAGTCTATATTAATTAGTGACTACCACCAACCATTGAAAACTGAGATATTATTTTTATTACATGAATAATTTAATATAACATCTATTACAATGAAAAACATTTATGTATCATTATTTGAGGTAGAAGTATTTTTTCATACTCAAAAAGATAAAATGTTACAATTATTAATATAAACTACATTATATAATGTCATAACTAATTAAATAACTTTATGTAATAAATTAAAGAACGTATGTAGTTCAAAATTATAATGATTAAATCATCCATGAAATATTTCAAAATCATCAAAGGAATATAATATTTTATCATGTAGCGAAGAATAATTTTCAAATATATATATCTGAGTGGGTAAATGTAATCATTTAAAATTGAAAACAAATAATTGATTTAACACATTATTATATTGGAAAATGACTACTAATCCATTTTTTGTATTTTGTGAAATTGAACTAGGAAATCTATAATTGTTTGACACTAATGTCTGTGGACCATTTTTAGTAGAATATAATGGTTTTTATTATTAATTCATTGTTTTATCTAAAGATTTAAATAGATATGGAATAGTGTAATTAATGAGTAATAGGTGATAAAATTTTAAAACATTTTAAGAGATCATGAATAAATTATAGAATCTACTCGGTATGAAGATTACAAAGAATTAATCATATTGAGGTGGTGATTTTATTATCCATGAATTCATTGAATTTATATGGGAGTGTGGTATTCTATCCCATGTCATTATCCATATACACCATAGTATAATGGGGATAGTGAAAGTAAGAAACACACCTTACATGAAATTTAAAGGTAAATTATGGATTAGGAATATACTAAATAATACATATATTGATATAAATTACACACTGCAACATATAATCTATAGAAATTACATACTAATGAAACAGAAGAAATAGAATATGGTTTAATGTATGGAGATTAATATGATTTTTCAAAAACTCATGCAAGGGGTTTTGATTAATTTATAAAGGATAAATGTGGAAAAACATATTGACTATAGTAATGAAGTGTATCATAATTGGGTATCTAAATAAATAAAGGACATATTATTTGTAAAACCCTCTAGATATGATGGTTGTTATCATTATAGAAGATATTTTTCTTGATTGGGATCACATCCTCAAGATGAAATGTTGGAGAAAGATTTATATTGAAAATGTTGATGATTTATATAAACTATAGTGGGTGTAATAATATATTATATAGGGCATTTAATAATAAGTTTTTCCTCAAACATTAGTAATTTTTATGAGAACAATAGAGAGTATAGAACAAGAATGTTATTATTTTTTACGCACCAATTACGAGTACACATTATTGGTTGAGAATAATGATTATATATTGTATAAAGAGGATGTTGAGATCAAAAACATTGTATGATGGTAATAAAAAAAGAATTCATAGTTGGATTCAATTAATCTAAATTATTTCTAGGTTCATGTCGATCCTCTAGTTGATGTATTATTTTATGTAAATCTATATTCATGATTAAATTGGACATGGAATATAATGTAAGTACATCTAAATGACGATTATTGGGTAATGGTATTGAAAAATACCAAATCATTTACTATAGTAAATCCATTTTCCTATATTATTTGCTTAAAACCATTATAGATCTATTTTCCATATAATAATTTCATGACTGAGAAATTGTGAATATGTTTATTAAAAAAAATCCCATAACATAAAACTCTCGAAAAAATGTAAAAATGACACAACCTAATGGTTAGTGACTCCTAGAATATATTATAATATTAATATGTTTCATTGATAAATTTATAGGTTGAATAGTGTATGTAGATTATAGAATATTTTGATTGATGAATCTGTAAGAGATTTTAGTTTTATAATGAATGAATCTAAAAAATGGATTTCTAGTGGATTAGTGGGACTGTATATAGAAACCCTACATTTTTCATACATGAAAATAATATCATTTTATGGATAAAAAAATAGTTATACATTCAATATTGAAAGGCATAGTATTTGACGAAAATTAAGATTTTACAAAAAATTATCATTATAAATTATTACAATTTATTTAATGCCTTTTAATTCATCCCTCTAAAAGCACACATTTTCCTTAGTACATATAGTCATATGGGGATATACATTGATGAAAGGGGTCTACAAAAATCAAAATAAGAGGGGGAATTATGGAAATAAATCAATATAAAATGGGTTATAATAATAATCATGAACACATAGTATGAATAAAATCACCATCATAATTATGGGGAATATAATTAAGAAATTCATAGATTTCAGAAATGACTAAAAATTAAAAAATCATATCATTTTTGGAAAATTCCATATGTAATTAAGAACAAATATTTCATCATTTTCATAAATATCATATGTGAATAATCATGAAATCATCATTTTGAACACATCAAGAATCATGTTCATGAATAATACACATAATATCCTGAGACGCATCACATTACCCCATAAATTATAGGGATATACAATTTAGGGCTCTCCCATTACATCCTAAAATACACTTAATCATGCCTGACACATAGAACATATAACAATCATAGTCATGAAATAAATATAGTTTTTTTAAATGTGTTGTGTTAAAAAATAACCTTAAATTAAAATGATACATTATTTCATCATTGTTCTACATCCAAAATATTAAACATAGTTTTTTAAAATATTTATTTAGAAGTAAATTAATTTCATTTTTAATAAAATTTATCTTTTATAATCATTCACCTAATTTTATTAATTTTTTTGGTGGAGGGGAAATCATTTTGATATCATGTTTTCCATAAATTTTTTTCTATTTTCTACTATTATTCTATTTTTGTTGAATTTTAATTAAACATTAATTGATTTAATTATAAAATATTAAAAAAATTATGTATATATATTTTAAATAATTTATTATAACCATACATGAGTTTGGTTATAAAAAAATCATTGGCTGTTTCTTTATGGGTTATTTATTAACAATACATAGAACATTATCAAAAGAGTGGGAAAATGATTTTTAAAATTTATATATGTCATAATTATGATATGTACAATAAGATTAAATAATTTTCATACTATTATCATAATGCATAAATAATTTAGGAATATTTTTTGAGTTAATTTTGGAAAAAATGAATTGAAAAATTAATGAGAACACAAAAATTATGGATGAGTTTATATAAACGTAGTATTTCATCAGTGTATCCTCTCATATATTACACTAAAAATACACTGAAATATGGATTTGGATTATTCTAGATCATCCATATGTATTATTAGGGTATATGAGTGGATGAATTTTGATGATATTTAACTTTGGAAAGTGTTTTATGAGTGGTTTGTAAAGGGGTGAGGGAAGGGTTAATTATATTTGAGATGGTTTTTATTTTTCAAATAAATTATTGAATAAAATATTATAACTAGGGAAATACTTATAATACTAAATATTTTAAAATATACAAAATATACAATATATAAAATGTTATTTTTATGAAATTAATCCTATTTATAATTTAAAATAACCTTGTTATTAAAAAGTACTATGGAAAGATATAAAAATAATTATTTTAAGGGATCCCATTTGAATTTAGGTTATTTCAATTTGATTTTCAGGTATGAAAAAAATTATTGTATTTTACTGGATCATTTATGAAATTAGATACATTTTGTTGTTGTAACTTACACATCTATAAAATATTTGTTGATATTTACATCATGGATAGTCTAGTTTATTATATAATAGTCATGTGAAAAAAATATTTTTTACTATTGACATGAAAATTGATGTATTTCAAAAATATTGCAATAAAATATTTTTAAAAAAATTGTGATGTTATGATTAAAAATAATTATGTTACAATTAGAAATTTAAATTTCAAACATTTAAATTTTAATTTTCTAAAAAATAATAATATTCTTTATGAAATGCATTAATGTTTAGTTTTTACGAAATGTTCCAATATTTTCATAGTGTTTTTAATCAGGATATTCAATTTTCGGAATGATAATTTATACATTCAAATACATTAATAAAGATAAATATTAAATATATTTTATTTTATTATATTAATATCAAATTACATTTAGGGTGGTCGGGTTACTTTTCCAACAGCAACAAAACTCCAATAAATATAACTTCATTTAGTTAATCAGTATTCTCAAAAATTACTCCAAAGAATAATTATATTAATTATATATTATTTTGATATGTTTTATAACATTTATTTTCATTTCTATAGTGATGTTCATTGGAGGGTTTATTCTAGAATATTGGGCCGATTCATATTTTCATAGTACAATTTTTCAATTTTTTATTATCGAGTTACAATATGTGAGGTTACCTATATTTATTTATTTACACAATTTCCCAAGTAACCTATTAATAATTCCTCTGAATTTACATCACATTTATATATTCATTGGTTTCTTTCAACATTGTGTCTATGGTTCAATATCTTTCTTATATGATCCTCATATGAGAGGTCTTTCTCAAGTCTTATCACCACTAGATTCAGTACGTGTGAATGGTTAGTTTTGTACATACTTAGGAGAGATTCGAGGAACACAACATAATTTTGAAAATTATTTTGTTAGAATATTTCATAATGATAGTACACATTTCAAATATAATAAATGTTCTAAAAGGATCCAATGTACCTAGGGATTAGCTAATGATTCATAACAAACCACATAACTTTTATCTATTAGGACATGAAGAGGATAAAATTGTCTACAAAATAATTCCCATGATCTTTTTTAATGGATTAATAATAAATATTTTACTTTCACTATGAATTTTGTATATGATTTTGGATGTATTGAACCTTCAGTTTAATCTTTTATACAAGATCAAGTCAAAGAATTGTCCATTATTCAGTATCATTCAAACATGTATGAGTTAACAATTGATTTATATGTAGATATATATATATATATTTATATTGGAATAATATATTGAAAAATGTTATTGTTGGAGAGATCAAATAATGGGAGATGTTTATCCCATAAAGCCTTGAATTCCATTTCGTGAGATCAAATATTTTCCTATAGTATCTGAATGGTCCACTAAGAATATACATCATCTTGAGGGTGATTGGGCATGTTGAAATTCAGTATTTGTTTTTAATTTTTTTAGAAATATTTTATGAAACATATATGTAATTTGTGGGTCGTGATTATATATTATAGAAAGTGGCACACCATGTAGCCTCACCTTTTCATTTATGTATCTCACAGAAATTCATTTAAGTGAGAAAAAACCTCATATAATGATGAATTTGGTAGTTTTGGTGAGTCTATACTCCACAACCAATACCACAATATTTCATTTGGATGTCTTCAGGAGACTAGTGATGATGTACATAATGACATTCTCCCATTAGTAATTATGTATAGGAAATCGTTGCATAACATATTTGGACATCTGTCACTTTTAATTAACTTGATGAAGTATTATACCATCCATCCACTCCTCATTTTCTTGAGAATGAAATCTGATTATACGTGGAATTAAGAAACACCCCAAGGCCCCAAAGGTAGATAATAAATGTTGTAGCAATTCAGTTCATATGGAGGACAATTTTTTTACTTTATGAATAAATTAATCTATCCAAACACACCTTAACAAAATATATACTAATGATGCATAATAATAAATTAATACTACTCAAAATTTCATTCATATCAAACCAAACTAAAACTACGTTCCATAGTAAAAGACAATAATATCTAAATACACATTGGAAAAATAAAAACTCAACAAGACTCAAGGATAACTACAACTCCAATGCTCCAAAAATATCCACGATCCAAATGAAAAAATATACCATGTTTCATGTAGTTCTAATGATTTGTAATAAAATACCTTTTTTTCATGTCTTAATAATCAACATCTGCAAGACCACCAATGTGTAATGTAGTGGTGAGTACTAAATATCTGTATGTTTTCCTCAAATGAAATCACTACTCACGCTACAGTCATTGAAACATGTTACCATAATTATATAAACAACAATTTAATAATTAATTTAAAACAAATTATAATATATAAATGAAATTGAATTATTAAAATAGGTTTCCAAGTAAAAAAAATAAACTATACATTAAATCATTTAACATACCTTTTATGAATTTCCATTAAAATCCACACACCAATGCATATACAAATGAATTCTTCGTAATGATAGTTCCAAAATCATGGTTTTTTTCCAATAGATCTACCATGTAATTAAATGGTAACGAAATACCCTATTCAATTCAACCATTGGCACTGAGCACATGATCATATTTAATCCATGATGTGAAAAAATGAAATATAAAAAGACAACCCCAAGAATTCCAAATCACCATGAAAATCTATTTAAAATAAAAAAAAAATCAATATAAATAACATTTTATTAGAAACCCATTATACATAGTTCAATACAATATTCATTTAAAAATTAATTGTCTTAAAATAAATTAATAAAAGAACATGCACATTAATTAAACAATACCACAACAATCTTTAAAATGAACATAAAGACATTTTCTGACATGCCTTAATAAATAACCATCACAATAAATTTCAATAAATTTAATCAATAAAAAACTAATCCTTCATGTTCTAAATGAAGATGTTGAGAGTGAATCCACTTACCCCATGTTTTAGGATAAAAACAAAGAAAAACATTATGAACTCTAATGAAACTAGGTCAAAACTCCATGAACCCTACATTGATCTCTTCTTATATCATTAATAAGTAGAAATAACAATATATTTGGCATAACATATCTTATATCTAACCATAATAGTTTTATAACTAGGCTACTAAGAGAGATAGAGAAGAGGTCCTAAGAAAAACCATCATAAATTAAAAAATTGATGTCCTACCATGAGAATCGTGATCCAACACACTAAGGAATAGATTTAGATCACATACAATTAAATTGGAGGAGGATACTCAACAATTGAGAGAGAAATGTCTTGAGTTAGGGCCATTTTAGGGGAAAACCAAGACATTAAAACCTGAAAATGACTTAAATAAACATTTCTTGGATCTAGTTTTTAAAATGTTTATTTTTAGTCAGATGGTTAGGAAAAAAATTCACTAACCATGTGAAAGATACTACATCAAGGGTTGATCTTTGCACAGTTAGATCGCACAATATCCAAATCATGCACTAGTCATCCCAAATCCCACTATCTAATGTACCACAATTTATTCATGGTAGTCACATGGTTAAAAAAACCACGTGTTTCATGTGCGACTTCACTTTAGCCTTTACTTCACTATTCATAGTTTCTTTTTTGTGTTTAACGGTTTCCCCCAAAACATTCACATATTTGAACCTATGGAAGAGCCCCAAAAAATTCATGAAATTCCCCCAAATCTCCCAAACAAAGCCCATATACTTTACATACAAAAATTAATATACAAATAATTGGTTACATGAAATTAGGGGTACAAAACATTCCAAACCATTGGTCATTACATATTATAAAAGTATAAAACCATCATTGTAGTGAAATTGTTTTGGCCACTGTTCATTCATTTATTTTTCTTATTTTCTTTTTTCTTCCAAAATCAATCCATGTAGGCACAAAAACAACACAAGAAAAATCCTTAATAAAATATTTACCTACATGATAATCCATCTAATGGTCAATATGATTTCATTAAATCACATGGTTTGAATCAAGATGGTACATCTTTAACATAGATACCTGAAAGACATTATATACCATACAAGAACATTTGTTTTAATACCAAGTGATTTCACACATCTAAAACTAGTTCGAGTATCTGATAATGTCCAAGGTATCAGGGATATAACCTTCCCTACATCCGAAAACATTGATGTACATGACTTAGTGAGATCATCAAGAATACATGATAACTCCTCCTGAACAATAAACGATTGTCGATGATGATCTGCATTCAATTTATGATGATTGTGATTATTCTCCATTTATTTTCTAATCAACTAAATCATATTTATTTTCTCTGGTAAATGGCTTGGACCACCTACTAAAATATCACCATATTCTATGATATAAAGTTGATAATGACACAGGAACACACTAAATGCTTCAAATAGATCCATATGTATCGAGGGATGATAACGATTGTTATATGAGAACATAACTAATATCATGTGATCTTTTCATAAGCAACCAAATTCTATTATACAATCTGATAACATGTATTCATACGTTTTTATCATTTTCACAGATTTTCCATCCATCTGAGGATGATACGCCATTCTCATAGTCAATGGATTCCTACGGTACCAATTCCACAAAACTGGGTTTCTGTAGCGCCAACCTTTAACAGTGCTAAAAACATGCTCGATCCAACCCGACCATTTCCCAAAATTATCCAAATCACTAGTGGGGTATACCAAAAGGATCAACTTTCTCTAAGATTTTAAGGGTCACTGACGGTTCATCAAACGAATGTAAGGTGACAATGTCATGGCCAAATGAGCATAAATGGGTCGTAGTGGGTCCGGGTCTGGTCCCACCCAGTCGGACTGACCTGGACCGACCCTCTGTGCGTGGATCGGCCTGCTGGTTCTGGCCCGTCCCGCACGGGGTGGCCAGACCCACTGGGCATCGTCACTTGGTAGCGACCTGGTGCATATGAGGGGCATGAGGGGTCGCGGTGGGCCGCGGGGGGGGGGGGGGGGGGGGGTCGCGGAGTTTACAGAGGCTATGAGGGGGATGTAGAGGGCCGTTGTGTGGTGCCAGGGCACTAGGGAGAGGGCCTCAGGGTCGCGCGACGAGATCATGGAGGGCACGGTAGACCACAGGGTGGATAGGGGGGGCCGCGGCATGGCGCGGCAGTGCCGCGGGGTGGCGAGGGGGGGCCACGGCAGGGCACGGCAGTGCCACGGGGTGGCGCGGCATGGCTGTTGGTGGCGGCGGAGACCGCGGATGGTGGAGGCCATGGGGGTGGTGGCCAGGACGTCGGAGGCCGCAAGGCAGCGCAGTTACGTTGTCGCCTTCGTTGTCATTGGTGGAGGTGCCGACCGCCGTTCTCGTGTTCCACAGGTGCCAAAAATCGGCACCGGTTGTCGTCACAATCATGAATAACACACATGAAAATCAAGTAATATGGAGGGGTGGGGCTATGTTTTTTTGTCACGTACCCTACGTGTTAGAGTTGTAGCAAAATTCTCAACAAAAACATGAATAACGAACGTCAAATTCCTCAATCTCATTTAAATGATTATTCCCATCCCACAGAAAAATAAAACATCCACTGATTGTTTTATAAGGGAAAAACATGGGAAGTATAATCATTTATAAATAACACCTACCTAATTTGATTTGTCGATAGAGATCATGAGGATGGAGATGACATCGTTGGGGATAGACGGATGTCGGCGATGACAGAGTTTCCTCGATCATCGGTAGAGATGTTCCTCATTGGCGATCCTTCGACGGAGTTTGGAGAAGAATTCATTGAAGGAGAAATGTTCTTCATTGGTGTTCTTTTTTGGATAGCTTTTCTCCCAATTTTTCTTTTCCACACCTTTCCCCAATTACACCAAAATGAGGGATTATCCAACTTATTAATTTAAATGAAGTAGATTAATAATTTTGGAACAAATTAAATTGGCATGTAGTCTTAATTAATTAGCCCAATTAATTTTACAAGTGTTGGTGAAGTAAAAGTTGGATGGAGTCTAAAAGGATTATCACACTTAAGAGGGGAGATCAAGGGGGTTTTGGTCTCGGGTGGTCCCCACCACCATAACCCACATAGAGGATAGGCTCAGGTGGTCCCCACCACCATAAAATCACATGGGAGGTTTATTTCTGGTGGTCTCCACCTCTTAACATCCACATGGGAGACCCAACAAATAAAATAAAATGTCAGTTTATTTTATTTTATTATTTCCACGAAAAACACAAAATATATCTTCCACCATCGTCCAAATGTCATCAAGGTGAAAGTATCCTTAAGAGAATACCGGCATTTTTTGTTCAGCGATGTCCTCATATTTCAATTCCAAGCACCGGTTAAGAAGTTTCAAAATCCCGCTCGCACGTTTAATGAACGTACCTGAAAAAACCTCAGAAATTCATTTCTAGCACTTCGGGCCTCAGAATAATGCACCGTAAATTTTCACAGACATGTAAAATTCTCATATATTATAATATTGACATGGAAATTTCTGGTATTTACAATAATGACTTCAATTCCATTATCAAAGGGATAGATAAAGTTTACATATATAATTATTAAGATTAATAACATGGTTATGATATTTTACATTTTGAAAACATGGTTATATTTTCAAAAATATATAATAAAAAATATTCATTTAAAAAATACAATTTTATAGGCTCTTGATTTAGTTTAATACCTTTAAAGGAAATATAGGATTCTAAAATATTAACTCACTATAAAATATTTATATTTGAAAATGTGTCATCGTATTAAATTATTTATTGACCAAAAAACCCATTAATTGTTTTTTCTATTTTGTTTTATATAATTTATCTAAACTCAACTAATTTATTTCGAAAAGGTATTTATTTTTGACAATTTGTGAACAAAATGGTGGGTAATACCTTATGTATACATCATTTATTGAAAATTTATTTTTTTATTATTTAAAAAAGAAATGTAAATTAGAATAACTTAAATCCGATAAATAAGTAATTGGTACAATATATGAAATAAAATAGTTGTGAGTGAAAAATTTTCATTGAGTATTTTCATTTTTTCACTCTGGAATCAAAATGTGAATTTGTTCCTTTTATAGGATAGTCATTATGTGATTTCTAAATTTATTTAGATGATTAATCACCATCAAAACAAATTTTCATTTCATTATTATTTATTTTTTCACCAAAATAAAATTCACTGAATTCATCAAAATTATATTCTCGAAAATAAATATTTTCATTTATTTATTTATAAAAAATATATTCAATAAATATTAATCAAAAAAATTATGTTACGAAATTTAATATATGACTTAATAAACATGTAATTATCGAAAAAAATAAATTCAACAAATTTATAATAAAATTTAACTTTTGAATATTTAATATTTATGATTAAAAAGTTAAATAAAACCCTTAAAAATCTATTTTTAGGATTCATTCATTTCAATAAATGTAAAGTATTTTCATTTGTTTACATTAAATATATATATACGTATATTATGTATTAATTTCTAATTTATCCATCAAATATTTTTTGCAGAATAAACCTATTAACCATTTATGATTCTATGTACAAAATTGTTTGATTTTTTCATTCGACTTCACAATTTTCAAGGGTTATATAGAAATATTTTTTTTGGGAATTAATTTTTTTTCAAAAAAAATATTAAACATTAGAATTAATAAATCACCACCTTTATTTCCAATAATTAATATAATATTTCATACATTTTTATTTTGGAAATCATTATGTAAAATTATAAAATTTTCATAAAGATATTAGTTTTTCTAAAATATATTAAATTTTTGTATATCAACAAATATCATCAATAGTTATAATAGATATTTTTTCCAATTGAAAAATTTATTTCAGTTGATAATTATAAATATTAAATAATCAATTTAAGGAAAACTGTTTTTTATATATTTAATATATTTAAAATATGATTTCATATGCTTTTCATTCATTCATGACTTACAAAGTGATATTTTAAAATTTTTATTTTGGAAAAAAGTGATACAATACAATGTTCTCACATCATGTTTGATATTAAAATGTTTATATTTATATGATTTATATAACATACAAAATATATACCTATAAGTAATTAAATCACATTTCATTAAGATGTTGTGGATTTATAAAAGAAAACAAAAAATTGAATTTTTATTAGCATAAAGTAGAACATGAATAATTTTACAAATAAATCATTTTTCATTATCAAAATGCAGAATGATTGCATTAATATTAAATTTTTTAAATAGTAATTTGATTATTTTTTAATAAATCAATATATAATTCATTGTAAATAATTTAAAATTAAAACAAATACTAACTTCAGTAAATATTATTCATATTCCTATCGCATTGCCTCCAAATATAATATTCCACCATTAATAGTTATTGCATTTTATAATTATTTATATATAATTAGTAATGTGTCAACAATAGCCACTAACCATGTAGAATGTATCCTTATGGATTCCCCAAATAAACCCTTTATAAAAATATGGTTACTAAATTTTATTGGTACACATAAAAATATTTGTCTAATAAGATTATTAAAATAATTTTCTAATTCCCAAACAAATATTCAAAATATATTATTAGATAATATTGACAATAATTTAATATAACTATGTAATTATGTATATCCTAGAGATTATATTGATTATAATTAATATTAACTTACATAACATGTCTAGATTCAATCTTCAACCAAATTTATTGTTGATATATATCATATAACACTCTTGATAATGGAATACATATACATTTTGAGGGGTTTTTTGTCTAATAAATAATTGGAATTATGAAATAATATTAATGTTTCATTAATATATTTAACATTACCTAACCTAGTTAGTCCAACCAACAAATAAACAATTTTATTCTTATGTTTTTCATGTTTTAAAATATTATTTCTTATTATTTATAAATATTTTAATTAGAAAACGACATTTTGTTTTGTGGTATTTCATTGAAAAGAGTTAGAATTAAGTTTCCCTAATAATCCATTTATTTATTTTGTTTGATTTATTTTATATCATAATAATTATTTGTATAACACATTATAATATCATTTTTCATTATTCAAATCAATAAGATTATACTTTTCAAAAACTATTTCATAATCTAAACTAAAACTATAGTCACAAATTGAAATTATATGTAGTTATATTTAACTGCATTTTATCAATAAAATTTTTATATAAAAATTACACACATTTATATTAATACTCAATGAAATACCATTTATAATGACTAGGATTTTCATAAATTTCAAATACATCTGGTTAGATGAAAAGTCATTACATGGTACAAACAGATGGTTGATGGACATACTAGTTTATAAACATTGGAATCAAAGAACATAACCATCATAATTATTTAATGATCATAAATATATCTCATAAATATCATCACCCCTAGTAATCATACAGTAATTCATTCATTATTTCCATGGAAAATGAATTATTAGAAAGTGTGAGTACAAATTCTCAATAATGGTAAAAAATAGATATGTAAGAAAAACATGGACATAAAGTTATGATAGCAGGAAAATAACATATGAACATTGTTACCTGAATATATAAGTTTTTAATCATTATTCAAGGGACAAATATAGGAATTTTCTAATATAATAACTGTAAGATATTAAATAAACATGAACAATTACATAATAACATTAGCATAATATGTAGAATTTTAACATACACATGTGTATAAAAGATCATTTCCATAGAATCTAATTCTTATTTAAAAAAATTATATGAAACTATATGGGTGGCTACACCTCTTATCCATGATATTACACTAACCCTAGTAGTATCCCGTTTTTCAAATTTATTTTGGTTCACGATCCAAACCATCATATAATTCATTATTCACTCCGATGAGAATCATTACTTCCGATGTCCTTTAATAAAATGAGTTCCCTCCCACATTCAATTCTTTTATATCAAATGAGATATAATTTATTTCCCAATTCATTAGATGAAGATACATATCCCAGTAGTATTTGGATATAACATAATAGTCAACCATGGTTATAATTTTTTTATTATATTTGGGTATAATGTTACTTTTATCACATATCAAATATCATATATAAATGTTCCGAAATAATATTAACCATTCTTCATATCATATCCCATATAATGAAAAGGATTTTATAAACATTCCATAATATCATAAGCTATATAAAAGTTTAATTATTAATATAAACATCATCATTTTGTTGTATAATAACAACAGAATAGATGTGGTTTTTAGAAAACTTTATCGAGGTATAACCCAATGATGATATATTGGTTTCTTAATCATCTTTACATTATTATGTTAAAAATATTAGAAACACAATAAAAATGTAAGCCTTGTTTCATACCCCATCTAATGTATAAATAATATCAAATAATGTCATCTTTGATGGATAATGACATTGAAAGATCACATAGATCATTTTAGAAAGAAAATAATCATTCATCGAAAGTAAATTGTTTAAAAATATAAAATTGGAAATAATATTTTATTTGAAAATAGAATCGATTACTTGTAAATGAGGTATTAAAATTCTTTTAAAACATTTCATTAGGAAAATATATTTTTTTATTTGAAAAACCCATTATAACTGAAATTAATTTTAAAAACATTATTATTTTAGAATAATCTTTAATACTACTAAATTATTCTAAGAGATTATTTATTAGGAAATGAGAATATTCCATTCATTTTTCACATATTGAAATAATTATTCATTTCAAATTTTCTAATAATAAAAAATGGGAATTATTTCGAAAACGACATGATGACTCCTTTAAAAATCATTTTATAAAAAGTAAAACATGAATAAATTTATGTTATAAAAAATCATATGATTTTGGAAAGAAAATTGAAAAAAAAATTGAAAAAAAATTATTGGTAGAAAATAGATCTATTTCTAATTAGATAGATATATATGTATTTTGATAAACACATATAGTAAATTATTATATGTACTATATTGAAGAAAATTGGTAAAATAAATTGAATATATCAAGAATAAATATATTAGAATTAAATCCAAGAGTTTGATAATAAATTAATAATAATATTTTATCATTGGAAATATAATCATAAACAATCCAGATAAACGATAATATTGTAAAATAAAATCATTAATAAATTGTTATCATTGAAGCATAATACCCATGATGGAATTAAATATATTTATACTTAAAATATCATGGGGTTAATAATGTTTTTATATTTCATGTTAAATGGAATTTATATAGTCCTATATATGTAATATAGTTTTACAATATATTATGTGTCTCATAAAATGTAAAATTGATGCAAAAATCCAATGCAACATTAGAAATATTAGATCTGTAAAAAATATGATTGTTTATACCTAAAATTTATATATAAATTCAATTATTTTATGAATAATAATCACCAAAATATTTAATGGTTACTATATTTTCCATATAAATGAAGCACATGGTGAATATAGCTTATTACTCACATAATATTTAATGGTAACTATGTTTTGGTTTACTACAATAATCATTATGTAAAGTAGTTACAAAATATATTATGATTACATAATAATCAAATTATCATATATAAAATATTATTTCATTATATATTTTCCAGGCCCACCTTCTTCAAGATGAGGGAAGGGGAAGGAAAGTGTCGCACACTTCCTTATTCAAGATGAAGGAGATATAATGACCCCCGAGACCCACCTTCAATAGGCCATAGCATGGAAACTAGCACCATGGGTACATAATCTCATAAAAATGGACGGAATGTTCATGTGATTTTTGGGAGATTTAATTTTTAGAACCATAGTTTTATTATGTGACACTTGAAATATCATAGAATAGTAATTTCCACTGTTGTTTTTCTAGTTATATCATCCATTTCATGGTTCTGGTTAAATCTGCATATGGAGTAAATTTATGATCTACAGCATGGAACTGCACCTTGATTGAGAATGATTCATATCAGGGGGGGAAATTAGTTTTTGTGAACTTTGATAAAATTTTATCCTATTATATATATATATATATATATATATATATATATATATTGTAGATCATCCCTTTTCTATTTCTCGATGAGCACATATGGTGGGTTATTTAATAAGTCCATTATGGTGCCCAACTGTGACATCCCAAAACATAGAGTGAATTTTTTTTGTCTATTTATTTTATAAATAAAAAAACAAAATATCAATTTCTCAATTTCAAAAATTTTTCCTTTATTTTATTGAAATATTTATCACCTTGGCTATTCTATTTCAAATTATTAAAATAAATAAAATTTTATTATTAATATCATTTTAGATAAATGAATCCCACCATCTGACCAACATCCCGTCATGACAAGCATGGCCACGAGGCTCGAACCCATGTATGAAGGGTAATAGGATTGAAGCATCTCCCATTATCCACCATGGATGCACTAATTTTGTTTTCTATAAAATATATATATACATATATTCTCTAAAATACATTATATTTAAAATTTATTTCATTAATTGATAAATACATTACATTTTTTAATATTATATTTTTTACATAATCAAGGAAATTTATTCATTATAATTTAATGGTTATAAAACTATTGTTTGTCTTTAATATCATAAAAATATGTCAGATGGATCCCTTCTCCCCCGACCCCCCTCCCGTTCTCGGCTTTAGTTAGGGTTTCCCTCGAAACCCTTGTCTTCGGGGATGGCGGCGCGTCTGAGCACAGATTCCTCCCCTCGCCTCTTCCATCCTTTTCTCTTCTTCTCACACAACCTCTCCTTGTATCCTCCTTCATGCCGCTATTTTCTTTCTTGTACTATGTTTGTTGTGTTTTTTTAGGCGTCATTCGATCCCGACGATGGTGATGCTGCATCCCTCGACCGGTTCGTCCCCTCTCTGACCACGAGTTCCTCCGCTCCAATCCAGGTCGGATTTGGAGAGATGGTTACTCAATGGTCTTTGGCTTTCCTGGCACTTCTGTATCTGGCGGTTTGCTCGAGCGATGAAGCCGACGATGATGGAGATGGAATTCCGACGACGACAGCGGTGATGGAGGTGATGGTTCCGAGAAGCGATGATGTCGGAGATGAGATATGCCATTAGCTCGAATCGAGGCAGGTGACCGAATCAACATTTACGCGTCTCGATGTGGCTCTCGGATTAACTCATAATTTTGACTGTTGGTGGCATGTGGTCTGATAACTGGTTTATTGTTTTTGAATTTTAAATTTGATTTCCCTGTTGGTGGCGCGGTTCTGAAGAAGTGGGATCTCTGGAATTTGGTGTTTGTGTAGTTGGGGTGCAGTTTTTGAATCTTATGATGTATGGATACCACATACCCATAAAGTGGCATTTAGAAAATACAACAAAATGGATTTGGCGGATAAAACTATGTGATCTAATCATTTGAGGAGCATTAACATGAAAAGTTTTATGTAACAAGTTAAAATATATTGTTAAATGTTTATAATATTTCATTATGAAATTATAATCCAAAATATTATTTATATCTTAATACATGTATAGGTATTATTATATTCCCATTAAAAATTATTATGTACATTTTTATTATGTAAATTATGCATTATAAAGTTAATTGAAAAAATACAGTTTCTGAACAGTCATATGAATAAAATAAAAACTTTTACAAAAATTATTCACATAAGATACATTTACATATAATAATAACACTACACATTATGGAAAAATATGGGCATGTATATAAATTAATACAAAATTGATAAACATATTAAATAAAAGTACATTAACTATAACAAACCCATATGCATAAAATCTACAATGACTATTCTACCAAAAATAAAGATCATAAAATGACAGAGAATCATTAGTTAAATGGCAGAATTTATCAACAACTGTTTAAAAAGAATATTAAGAGATTATTGTGGTGATGAATACAAAATTTAGGTTTTTTATTTTGAAAAAAAAATTATTTTTCCCTTAATGATTTTCATCCAAAATATATAATCGAGATTTTGACCATTAGTGAATTTTATTATTGGTCATTATTATGTTTACATTATACTCCATTATTTACATAAATTATTTTTTAAGGATGTGTATATATTTAAATTATATAATATATGTATACTCTCATAATAAAATATTTTATGATATATTTAGAAGGCTAAAATAATATTTTCATGGAATTCCCATATAATCAACATTAAAAACTACAATATATTTTAACGGATCCTTCTATAATTTTTATAATAGAAGTAATATGTATATGATATGTAAATAAATCATTAAAATTATATTAATAATATAATTCAAAGTATAAAATTATCATATTTAGGTATGGAAGTTGAAAAAACATTTTTTAATGCAGCAACATAATATTAACTTCGTGATATTTGTTTTGATTTTTTAATGATGATCACTTTTTGAAAAAATTTAAATGTTTTCAAATTACATACACTGAATTCTTAAAATCATATTTTGAAAAAATGATTACAAAATTTACAAAATAATATTATTCTTTTAAAATCATTTAAATAAGTACAAAAATGAATTTAAAAATAACAATTTTAATTTATAAATTAGAACATTACATGTTTAAAAATGGGGGTTTTGAGAAAAAAAAAATTAATTTTTGGATTGTGTACATTGAATGTGATGTATTTTTGGCAAACTTCAGTATTGTAATGCTTTCATCATATACTCACCCTCATCACTAATTAATAACATGTAAATGACTTAATATTTAT
The DNA here is from genome assembly GCA_963277665.1 of Viscum album. Classification (NCBI taxonomy): domain Eukaryota; kingdom Viridiplantae; phylum Streptophyta; class Magnoliopsida; order Santalales; family Viscaceae; genus Viscum; species Viscum album. The sequence goes on along the minus strand of OY728147.1, from coordinate 1,358,805,746 downwards.
TGTACCATGATTTATTCTTTTATATATTTAAATTACCATTATTTAATTCATTAAATGTACACCCACTTCTTGTTTTATGGTCAACATTCTCACCTCACATTCTACACCTACTCAATTGTTAAATATTTCAGTATCAATATTATAAGGCCCCAGCCTTAAACCTTACTTAATATTGAATTAAATGAATAATTCACATTGAGGATCTTTTCAGGTTTAGAGTTTTAGAGAATTAGAACATAACTATTACATCTTAAAAGATTACAAAGTAGACACTTCAACTAAGTCTCCATAAAATAAAAAATCTTAAAAAGAAAGATGTCTAGATTCCATGTTTTAGATAGCATGAAATTCCCTTGATCCCATCCTTGACCTTATTCCACTTTAAGTCCTGTGAAAAACATTTCGAAAAACTTGGGGTGAGCATAAAAAGCTCAGTAAGGGATACAAAAAGAATGAAAACTATTAGTTTTTCAAACATCAAGTAAACCATGTATACTATATCAAAGTAATACCTTCACCTTCATGAAGTAGTAAAAAAAATCTTCACAGAATAAAGTATCATTACTTACCTTTTTGTAACCAAAGGATTACCATAAAACCCATATAAAGAACACATAGAATATATAAAGGTAACTTGGGACATAAACATACTTAAGTGGAATAACCATACGGTTGACTTCCACACATATCACTTAATGGAATAGCCATTCGGCCAATTTCCATACATACTTAATGGAATAGTCATACGGCCGACTTCCATACTCAATGCATTGGAGGTTATAACGTAACCACCCGTCCTGGTATTCACGGCACCACCCGTCATATGGTTTATAACGTAACCACCCGTTAAAATGTCCAAGTACCAATATAAAATCATAAAACATAAAACCAATATAAAGGAATGATAACATTTCCACATTTCAATCACAATATATCATAAATATATTGACATAATAGAATCCTTTTTCAAAATCATTTTCAATACCAAAATACATAAAAGAGTATATGGTATTTATTTTATTCTAAAAACATTACGTCTTGTTGAGAAAGCCAAAGATCAAATAATACTCGCGGCGGCGGAAAAGGTCGTTGTCACCGCGTACGTTAAAAAAAACATTCCTTTTTGTCGTTTAGTAAAACGCTTCGTAGAAAAAGATTCCTTTTGTATAAAAGTAAAAGTCAAAGGGTTTATACACCGTATAAAAGAAAGTTGTGTATAAAATGAAATATGCCTCAATGAAAGGAGATTGAGACGAAGTCCCTTACAAAGATAATTTTTAAAATAAAATAGATATATTATGTGTATTCACTATAGGTACACATAAAGAAAGTAAAAATACAAAATAAGACATAATAATATCATGACATAATTTGAAAGTAGGAGATTAACCCAAAGAATGGAAATTGGGTTAAGAAGTTCCCTTACCTCGGGTCCGACTTGACTCGATCGTTCTTTAACGTCCTGAATAATAAACTTGAGTTAATTTATACTTGATTAAAAACCTTTTTAAACTTCATTATTCCTTTTATATCACTTATTGCCATGTTATAAACATTATGTAACCATTTAAGTTAATAATGTTTGTTTTGTCAATATTTGGTTCTTAAGTCGAAAGTTGACTTCTTACAATTACATGTTGTTCATGTGGTCAAAAGTTCTTTATATCCAGAATGAAATTCCCGATTTGGATATAATATGTATCATATATATCCAGCATATACATGTATTTATAATATTACATAATCATTTAGAGGTAAGAAATGAAATGCACCGTTCATGGAGACGGTAAGCCGTACGTACGCATGAACGCTACTTTCATTTCTTTGTCATATTAGTGGAATTAAAACTAAATGAGAGGTATGTATATTTTAATTCCAGAATTATATTCATCATTTATATATATCATTAATTATATATATACATTATATACATGTAATTTTAATAGTACATTACATTTGGGGATAAGAAATGAAATGCACCGTTCATGGAGACGGTAAGCCGTACGTACGCATGAACGCTACTTTCATTTCTATCTCATACTTTAATGGAAAGAAATAATAATGATATAGAGGTATATTATAATTCTAGTATAACATCATATATAATAACTTTAAATCCATCCTTTACACGTCCCATATATGGCATTAACGAATCACATCACTTTTAGGGGGCGGTAGTCCGCACTTCCTTAAATGAAGATATCGTGTTTACCTATAATGGAAACCATAAAGGTATGCCAAAAATGAAAAATACAGAAGCTTAAAGAAAACATAAACATATTATATATCATATATAAAAATAGTGACATCATAATGGCCACCCTTGAAGGTGTTAAATGAGTATTGAACAATCATCGTTTCGGGAGGCAGAATTTCGCCATCCACGGAAACCGTATGTTCTTTAACCATTTGATGTAGTTGTGTGAGAGTGTAGCTCAAATAAATATTATAACAAAATCCTAGTATATTTAAGATATTGGTGTTGTTACAAAAGAAGTAAATAAAAAGAGTTTAGAGGGTTGGAGAAGCAAAATAAAACAAATGAACAAGAGAGAATGAATTACCTTTAAAAGTGTAACTCCCTTTTGATTTGAGCCTAAAGGCTTCCTTTGAAAGGATTCTGCCCAAAGGAAATCCTCTAGGATTAGGAGAGGGATTTGGAGAGAGTAATTGGGCAGGGGTTGGCCGAGCCAAAGGCTTGAGGAGTGTGTGTAATGAGGTAGAGGTGTGGGCCTTTTATAAGAGGAGAGGGGGGGGGGCACTTTTGGAAAGTAAAGAAATATTACTTTATTTGAAAATGTGTTTCGGTTTTAAAAGGTCCCACATTGGTAGAATTCGTGGGTAAGGTGATAAGGGTTCGAAATCCACTCATCCAATTGGTTTTGGCCATGTGTAGGTTTTATATTTTTCATTATCTTTCCATTTTATTTAAATCGTCAAATAATGATGTCATCGCTGCATCATTATTATGTCATATATAATTTAATTTATTTAATGTCTAAAAATTATAAAAAAAATACTATTATGTAGGAAATCTTTTTATCTTTCCAATGACTATTTATAATCAAAATATGGACTTGTATAACCCCACTCATAAATTATTTTAGTAAAACAATTTATGTTAGTGTCATTTTCACTTTAACATTAAATAAAAATATATTAATGTCATTTTCCAACTAAAGTGGATCCATGGGGTCCCCAAGTTGGCCCATGGCTTGTCTTGGTCGTCCATGACTCACCCAATAGGTGTAGGACAAGTTTCATGGTGTTTTCACATTCTTATAATACCATTTTTACCTTAAACTACACTAATTACCTCTAATCGCGATTAATGAAAAAAAGTTACTATTCACCAAAAAAATATTTTAATCTCATTGAACCACATTTTACTTCTTAATGACAACCATGTATGTCGGATTTTCAAAATTCAATACACATTAGTGGTAAAATTTCATTTAACTGAAAAATCAGTTTGCTTGATTACCAATTAGTGGTTTCACTATTCATCAAAAATTGAAGTTTTTCAGAAAATTACCAAAAATTCACCCTAATCTATATTTGATATTCCGAATTCAAAAATGAAGTCCATTTTACAAAATTCAAAACATACAAGTCAAATTAATTAATTTAATAATTAATTCCCGCTGTCATGACAAATAGCGTGTTTTTGTGAAACAATAAGTATCAAAAGATTGACACCAGTTTAAGTCCAATTTCAAAGTGAAATTGATTCCAATGACGACCATTGGATTAACTGGTAAAAATATTTTCTAATTTCACTTTAAAACCAATTAAAATAATAATCTAATCATATAAATAATTTAGATTAAAAAGAGGTTTTGAATTAAAATACAACATTTTACACTGTTCATAAAAAAATGAACTTTATCAGAAAGGTACCAAAAATTTACGCAAAGTAAATTTTGATGTCCCGATTCTAAAGAAGAGTTATATTTAGTCCAAAATAAAGTATAAGAGTGATCAAAACTATATTTAATGACGGTTCACCATTAAAAGGTGATAAGTGAACCTTTAGTGAAAATTAGAGTATATATGCCCTAAAATTGAACTCTTTCCGTATTTTCAGCCTTTATCTTTTATTGGGTAAATGTATAAACATTTAAAAACATATCTAATAATATTTTAGTTATTTCTATCCATTCCCGCCAGTACAACGGCTACTTGTTAACTAACATTTAAAATAATATTATTTTATTACTAGTGTGCTACGTATGTTTCAAAGAAACTCATCGTTGCGTATCGGGTACGCTATCGAACATAGCAACCCCTTTAAAATAAAATTAATATTTAATTTGTAAATATTAATAATTATGAAAATTCTTTATTCTTTATTTACCTGGGATGTTACATCCTTCCCCCCTTTTGGGAATTGCGTCCTCGCAATTTTATTCACTTATCAAAATAAGTGGGGGTATTTATACCTCATAGCATTTTCAGATTCCCACGTTGCCTCTTCAATCACATGGTTTTTCCACAAAACCTTTACCTGATGAATCACCTTATTCCGTAACACCTGCTCCCTGTTGTCAAGAATCTGGACCGGTTGTTCCTCATAAGATAGGTTCTCTTCCATCTGAACTACCTCTGGACTCAAAACATGAAATGGATCTGGCATATACTTTCTCAACATTGAAACGTGAAAAACATTGTGTACCTGAGATAAACTCGGAGGTAAAGCCACTCGGTATGCAACTGATCCAACTCTTTCCAGAATTTCGTATGGTCCAACCAACCATGGACTCAACTTTCCTTTATTACCAAATCTCATCACACTTTTCCAAGGAGAAACCTTGAGAAAAGCATGATCACCTACCTCAAAAGATAGATCCTTCCTCCGGTTATCCGCATAACTCTTCTTCCTGCTCTGAGCTGTTCTCATGTGTTTTCTGAATCAACTGAACTTTTCCTGCCATCTCTTCTACCAATTCTGGTCCCATCAGCTTCCTTTCACCAACTTCATCCCGGAAAGCTGGAGTTCGACACCGCTTCCCATACAATGCCTAAAATGGTGCCATCTGTATACTGGAATGAAAACTGTTATTATAAGAAAATTCAACCAAAGAAAGATGTTGGTCCCAACTTCCCTGATAATCCATAGAACAAGCTCGTAGCATATCCTCCAATGTCTGGATTGTTCGTTCTGACTGGCCATCTGATTGAGGATGAAAAGCTGTACTAAAATTTAATTCAGTACCCAACGAATTCTGAAGGCCTTTCCAAAAGTTAAAAGTAAACCTGGGATCACGATCCGATACAATGGAGAGAGGAACTCCATGTAACCTGAATATCTCTTTAAGATACAAACGGGAAAGTTGATCAAGAGAGAAAGTATCTCGTATAGCAAGGAAATGAGCAGATTTGGTCAAGCGATCAACAATAACCCAGATTTCATTATTAACTCGAGATGTCTTTGGTAATCCAACAACAAAGTCCATGGATATGTTTTCCCACTTCCACTATGGCACTGGTAAAGGCTGAAGCATCCCTTTCGGTAACTGCCGCTCTGCTTTAACCTGTTGACATGTCAAACACTTCACAGTAAAATCAGCAATATCTCTTTTCATTCCATCCCACCAGTAATACTCCCGCAGATCTCTGTACATCTTAGTACTTCTAGGATGAACTGAAAACGGGGAACTATGAGCTTCACATAACAACTCATTCTTAAACTGTGAATCAAAAGGCACACATAACCTCTTCCCAAACCTCAAAACACAAACACAAACTTATCCAAGAACTCATGGAAAATTTTATTCATAAGGTCCATGAATACAGTAGGTGCATTGGTTAACCCAAAAGGCATAACTACAAATTCATAATGGCCATATCTAGTACGGAACGTAGTCTTCGGAACGTCTGCTTCTTTTACTTTCAACTAATGGTACCCCGACCTCAAGTCAATCTTCGAAAAATACTGAGCTCCCTGGAGCTGATACCACTTCATTCGATGGCCCAACATCTGCTGAAGTTGTTGCAAAGGATTTCGCCACCCCTTTCTGCTTGTAGTCTGGCTGCATTCCCCAAGTTGAGTTCTTCGTTGGACACTCGTTTTCATAATGACCCATTTCATTACACTTAAAACATCTTACCGTTGGCTTTTCATTTCCTGCTTGATCATCTTCCTTACAGTTACGAGCAATATGACCAGACTTACCACACCGAAATCACTTACCAGACTTGGATAAACATTCTCCAGGATGCATTTTACCACACTTCTCACAGGATGGATATTTGGTTTTCTTACCTCCTTGCTTCTTTGATGAATTCTTCCCCTTTGCCTGCCAACTAGACCTCTTATTCTGTTGTTTGTCATAGAACACCTGATCATCGACAAACTCCATTTCCACCTTCTCCGCACATCGAACAAGTTTTTCATAACTTTTGTACTCACGAGAAGCTAAAGCCCTTCGATACATTGGCTTTAACCCTGAGTAAAAACGGTTTATTTTACTATCAGGATCTCATATGAAGTTTGGAGCATACCTTGCCAATCGAGTGAACTTTTCTTCATAAGCAGCCACTGAATCATCCTCCTGCCTCAATTCTAGGAACTGTTTTTCCATCCTAAGACGAACCACATTAGGAAAATATTTCTCAAGAAACATACCTTTGAATTCGTCCCAGTGAAGTTCCTCAATCTCATCACTATCCCTTATATTTTTCACCATCGACCACCACTGATCAGCTTCACCTTCAAAACGGTAAAGAGCAAGACTAACCTTTTGATGTTCTGAACACCCCATGACATCAAAAATCTTTTCCAGTGCTTTAATCCACCCTTCAGCTTGCACAGGGTCAGATGATCCTCTGAATGATGGGGGATGTTGCCTCATGAAATGTTCCACCACTGACATGTTCCTCTGCGGTTGATCTGGCTGATCTCGTGCATGGACACCACCACCATTTATCGCTTGAGTCAACTGCGCCATTATTGTAACAAACTATTCAGTTCCGATTCCGACCATCTCAGGTTGTTGATTTGGAAGGTTATCTTCCTCCTGATGTCGTCCCAACATAGCTGTTTGTTTCCTCTGCGGAAAACCATTCTGAACACAGAAATATCTTAGGCGAAGCAACATGGTAATCCGTAAATGCTATATCATTTCAATCATATTATAATTTAACACTTTTCTAACTCCTAAAGTTGTCTAAACCGACCTTTGATACCAACTATAAGGCCCCGGCCTTAAACCTTACTTAATATTGAATTAAATGAATAATTCACATTGAGGATCTTTTCAGGTTTATAGTTTTAGAGAATTAGAACATAACTATTACATCTTAAAAGATTACAAAGTAGACACTTCAACTAAGTCTCCATAAAATAAAAAATCTTAAAAAGAAAGATGTCTAGATTCCATGTTTTAGATGGCATGAGATTCCCTTGATCCCATCCTTGACCTTATTCCACTTTAAGTCCTGTGAAAAACTTTTCGAAAAACTTGGGGTGAGCATAAAAAGCTCAGTAAGGGATACAAAAAGAATGAAAACTGTTAGTTTTTCAAACATCAAGTAAACCATGTATACTATATCAAAGTAATACCTTCACCTTAATGAAGTAGTAAAAAAAAACTTCACTGAATAAAGTATCATTACTTACCTTTTTGTAACCAAAGGATTACCATAAAACCCATATAAAGAACACATAGAATATATAAAGGTAACTTGGGACATAAACATACTTAAGTGGAATAACCATACGGTTGACTTCCACACATATCACTTAATGGAATATCCATTCGGCCAATTTCCATACATACTTAATGGAATAGCCATACGGCCGACTTCCATACCCAATGCATTGGAGGTTATAACGTAACCACCCGTCCTGGTATTCACGGCACCACCCGTCATATGGTTTATAACGTAACCACCCGTCAAAATGTCCAAGTACCAATATAAAATCATAAAACATAAAAAAAATATAAAGGAATGATAACATTTCCACATTTCAATCACAATATATCATAAATATATTGACATAATAGAATCCTTTTTCAAAACCATTTTCAATACCAAAATACATAAAAGAGTATATGGTATTTATTTTATTCTAAAAACATTACGGCTTGTTGAGAAAGCCAAAGATCAAATAATACTCGCGGCGGCGGAAAAGGTCGTTGTCACCGCGTACGTTAAAAAAACATTCCTTTTTGTTGTTTAGTAAAACTCTTCGTAGAAAAAGATTCCTTTTGTATAAAAGTAAAAGTCAAAGGGTTTATACACCGTATAAAAGAAAGTTGTGTATAAAACGAAATATGCCTCAATGAAAGGAGATTGAGACGAAGTCCCTTACAAAGATAATTTTTAAAATAAAATAGATATATTATGTGTATTCACTATAGGTACACATAAAGAAAGTAAAAATACAAAATAAGACATAATAATATCATGACATAATTTGAAAGTAGGAGATTAACCCAAAGAATGGAAATTGGGTTAAGAAGTTCCCTTACCTCGGGTCCGACTTGACTCGATCGTTCTTTAACGTCCTGAATAATAAACTTGAGTTAATTTATACTTGATTAAAAACCTTTTTAAACTTCATTATTCCTTTTATATCACTTATTGCCATGTTATAAACATTATGTAACCATTTAAGTTAATAATGTTTGTTTTGTCAATATTTGGTTCTTAAGTCGAAAGTTGACTTCTTACAATTACATGTTGTTCATGTGGTCAAAAGTTCTTTATATCCAGAATGAAATTCCCGATTTGGATATAATATGTATCATATATATCCAGCATATACATGTATTTATAATATTACATAATCATTTAGAGGTAAGAAATGAAATGCACCGTTCATGGAGACGGTAAGCCGTACGTACGCATGAACGCTACTTTCATTTCTTTGTCATATTAGTGGAATTAAAACTAAATGAGAGGTATGTATATTTTAATTCCAGAATTATATTCATCATTTATATATATCATTAATTATATATATACATTATATACATGTAATTTTAATAGTACATTACATTTGGGGATAAGAAATGAAATGCACCGTTCATGGAGACGGTAAGCCGTACGTACGCATGAACGCTACTTTCATTTCTATCTCATACTTTAATGGAAAGAAATAATAATGATATAGAGGTATATTATAATTCCAGTATAACATCATATATAATAACTTTAAATCCATCCTTTACACGTCCCACATATGGCATTAACGAATCACATCACTTTTAGGGGGCGGTAGTCCGCACTTCCTTAAATGAAGATATCGTGTTTACCCATAATGGAAACCATAAAGGTATGCCAAAAATGAAAAATACAGAAGCTTAAAGAAAACATAAACATATTATATATCATATATAAAAATAGTGACATCATAATGGCCACCCTTGAAGGTGTTAAATGAGTATTGAACAATCATCGTTTCGGGAGGCAGAATTTTGCCATCCACGAAAACCGTATGTTCTTTAACCATTTGATGTAGTTTTGTGAGATTGTAGCTCAAATAAATATTATAACAACATACTAGTATATTGAAGATACTGGTGTTGTTACAAAAGAAGTAAATAAAAAGAGTTTAGAGGGTTGGAGAATCAAAATAAAACAAATGAACAAGAGAGAATGAATTACCTTTAAAAGTGTAACTCCCTTTTGATTTGAGCCTAAAGGATTCCTTTGAAAGGATTATGCCCAAAGTAAATCCTCTAGGATGAGGAGAGGGATTTGGAGAGAGTAATTGGGCAGGGGTTGGCCGAGCCAAAGGCTTGAGGAGTGTATGTAATGAGGTAGAGGTGGGGGCCTTTTATAAGAGGAGAGGAGGGGCACTTTTGGAAAGTAAAGAAATATTACTTTATTTGAAAATGTGTTTCGGTTTTAAAAGGTCCCACATTGGTATAATTCGTGGATAAGGTGATAAGGGTTCGAAATCCACTCATCCAATTGGTTTTGGCCATGTGTAGGTTTTAGATTTTTCATTATCTTTCCATTTTATTTAAATAGTCAAATAATGATGTCATCGCTGCATCATTATTATGTCATATATAATTTAATTTATTTAATGTTTAAAAATTATAAAAAAAATATTATGATGTAGGAAATCTTTTTATCTTTCCAATGACTATTTATAATCAAAATTTGGACTTGTATAACCCCACTCAAAAATTATTTTAGTAAAACAATTTATGTTAGTGTCATTTTCACTTTAACATTAAATAAAAATATATTAATGTCATTTTCCAACTAAAGTGGCTCCATGGGATCCCCAAGTTGGCACATGAATTATCTTGGTCGGCCATGACTCACCCAATAGGTGTAGGACAAGTGTCATGGTTTTTTCACATTCTTATAATACCATTTTTACCTTAAACTACACTAATTACCTCTAATCGCGATTAATGAAAAAAAGTTACTATTCACCAAAAAAATATTTTAATCTCATTGAACCACATTTTACTTCTTAATGACAACCATGTATGTCGGATTTTCAAAATTCAATACACATTAGTGGTAAATTTTCATTTAACTGAAAAATCAGTTTGCTTGATTACCACTTAGTGGTTTCACTATTCATCAAAAATTGAAGTTTTTCAGAAAATTACCAAAAATTCACCCTAAGCTATATTTGATATTCCGAATTCAAAATTGAAGTCCATTTTAAAAAATTCAAAACATACAAGTCAAATTAATTAATTTAATAATTAATTCCCGCTGTCATGACAAATAGCGTGTTTTTGTGAAACAATAAGTATCAAAAGATTGACACCAGTTTAAGTCCAATTTCAAAGTGAAATTGATTCCAATGACCACCATTGGATTAACTGGTAAAAATATTTTCTAATTTCACTTTAAAACCAATTAAAATAATAATCTAATCATATAAATAATTTAGATTAAAAAGAGGTTTTGAATTAAAATACAACATTTTACACTATTCATAAAAAAAATGAACTTTATCAGAAAGGTACCAAAAATTTACACAAAGTAAATTTTGATGTCCCGATTCTAAAGAAGAGTTATATTTGGTCAAAAATAAAGTATAAGAGTGATCAAAACTATATATAATGACGGTTCACCATTAAAAGGTGATAAGTGAACCTTTAGTGAAAATTAGAGTATATATGCCCTAAAATTGAACTCTTTCCGTATTTTCAGCCTTTATCTTTTATTGGGTAAATGTATAAACATTTAAAAACATATCTAATCATATTTTAGTTATTTCTATCCATTCCCGCCAGTACAACGGCTACTTGTTAACTAACATTTAAAATAATATTATTTTATTACTAGTGTGCTACGTAAGTTTCAAAGAAACTCATCGTTGCGTATCCGGTACGCTATCGAACATAGCAACCCCTTTAAAATAAAATTAATATTTAATTTGTAAATATTAATAATTATGAAAATTCTTTATTCTTTATTTACCTGGGATGTTACAAATATAAATCAATGATGTATCTCCATGTACGATCCATGTTTATATAGAGTCCCCCTTTAGATTCATGTTGCATCCCACTAAGGGAATGATCCACAATCCTCCTCACTCCATATAACGTTAATTACCTTTTTTATATTAAGTATTAAAATTTAATTAACTAAATATTACATTATTTTTATTATATGTTATTTTATTCAATTTGATATTTTTAAATGATATTTTATTTATTCCCACTCATTATGTTCATTTCATATGCAACTGTTTTATCAAACTGAGTGTTTCCTGAATCATTTTACCTCCATTTTATTTTCACATTGTAAGATGTATTATCGTTAAGAATAAATTTTTCATATATATATATATACATGTTTTTATCGTATGATATAATATTAAATTTCATATGTTTCAAATGAGTGTTAATTTATTCCATCTCAATATATATTGTCAATATATTATAATACATTGACTATCCAATTTCCCTGAAACTATATTATGGTTTTTTCTGTAATGAAATATGTATGTGATTTTCCATAAAATTATGTCCCAATATATTTACAAAATATTTATTGGGATCATAAATAATTAAATATAGGGGTAATTACCCCTATTGGGAGTAACTATATTTGACATTAACATCACATGGTGCATGATAATGGGCCTTATAAACCCATTATAAAGTATTTTTTGATAATTTTATTTTCCTCAGAGAATTGAAAATAAATTTACACCAAATACCAATATACTATGAAGATATATAAATTTTGAAAACCTAATGACTACGTCTTAATATCCTTTACCTTTAAAGGGTACTCATTTTTTGGTGTGATATATAAAGTTATTTATAAATGTATTATAAGAAGATATATGTTTTTGATTATTTAAGTGGGAAACATTTTTCATACTATATGTTCATTTTTTAATGCGGTATGATAAACCAAATTAACAAATTATTCAATATTATTCAATATTTATAATAATAAAATTATTCTATGCTATAATTCATTTTTCTATATAAAAAAATTCATGTTATGACTCATTATAAATTTTTTCAATGCATTTATTTTTTAATATATTAAAAACTGTAACATGAAATTTATTTTTTATTTTAAATAATGCATTAGACATACACTGATAGGTGGGACCTAGATTTATACATTCTCTCAGTGCTCTATGAGGTCTACTGATATATTTATTTAAGGATAAAGATATAATAATACTCGTTATATAACATGAATTAGGAAAATGGATTGATGCTATATTTAAGGCTTCCATCTTATTCTCTCTAATCACTATATTTTTTCAAATTAGTTTCCTTGAATCTATTAATTATTTTATTTTCCTTGTATTTTTTTATTCGTTGATTTTCTTATGATATGACATTTCTCATTTTTTCTATTCATTTCTCTTTTAACATTATGATAATTTATTGATATCATGTAATATTTTAATTTTTTTTCATTTCTTTTTTTATTCTCTAACATTTATATGATATATATTAAATTAGTTATTTAATTCATGTGTCCTTTCACATTCTGATAAATTATTAATTCCCTAAAATCATTTCATTGTAATGATATAAATTGATTTAGGCATAAAATCAATTATTAAAATCATATAATATATTAATTTTTTGAAATGGATTAAAATATTCTCCTAGACTCATATTTTATCGGAAATGTCAAATTATTTTCTATCACCGTAATAATATCATATTTATGTTTTTTCCTTGTGAGAATATTGGGACCCACAATGTATTATTTATCTTTTCCCATGGATTCCAATAATAGTATTATATATGGAAAGTGAAATTCAAGGAGAATAATAATGTTTTCTAATTTATTATGATGATGGAATTTAAACATCAATGTGATGAAAATCTCAATAAGGGTTCCTTATGAAACTGTTGTACCCTCATTATTGTCATCCATATTTTATTATTGTGGAACATACACTAACTATAGATGGATATAGTCAAGATATTTGAATTTGGAATCAATTGAATTATTAATATAAACATTATAAAATATATTTAGTAGAACATACATAGAACCAAATAACATAATGTTTCATAGAAAAATTGATAAAAACCTAGCTAATCGGAATTTAAGAAAAATAGTTTTGCACAGTTATGGATATACAATATGAAAAAATGTATGATCATTGATTTTAATGATTTTCACGAATGTTAATGATTGTTTTGGGATATTTACATCAGAATTTGAGTTAATATTATTAGAAACCCCAAAATAATGAAACCTATATTGATCCATGGTTAATATAGGTTTTACTGATTGTACAATCGTCTAAAATATGAGCCCCATATAAACTAATAATATATATTATTTCAAATTTATATATGTTTATTTTCATAAGATTTGTCTTACCCCTCAAGAGTAATTGTATTGTTTTTATATGTAGACTAGAAATAAAAGGTAGGTTATGGCACTATAATTAGGTGGTAGGTAGTTTTTTTGTGTATAAAACTAATATTAAAATGGATTATTGGTATTTAGACATGATGTACGGTGGAACCTCGCAAAAAAACTCTTTTTTCTCTTGTAGATGATATTTTATTAAGGATTACCAAAAAAAATTCCCAAGTGAATTTGAACATTTTATTGTATCCAATTTTCATTAAAATAAAATTATGAGGAATTCAATACCTCTATCATTTTCCCGAATCATTCATCGATAATATATTATCAATTTTAAAATTATTCGCTCCCAAAATTATCACATAAATAAAAAAGGAATTTATAATAAAAAACTCTTTGAATTCTTCTTTTCGTATCAAACACATGGTTCAATTAATTATCTTGATGATTTAACATCGGGGTATCCACATAGACTCATATATGTATCTAATAGCATTTTAAATTTTTTAGGGAATATCAAAATTGATTATGGAAAATTATAATTAGAAGTATTTAATTAACTATCCAAAATAATGTTTTTTTAATTTGAAATCATAAATAAATTTTATAATTATTTATTTTAAATACTATATGATTTATTTATTTAATATTCCATTGATTTAATATAAGATTTATGGGTTTCATTTTGATTATATATGTAGTTGAAATTTAATATATCTTGACTTACCATAAAGACACATAAACCGTTGAACCATGAGTGTGTCCCCAATATATAAAATTGATGAATTTATTAATCAGTTGTGTAATATCATGAAAATAGTTAAATATAATTATTAGTCGTGGTAAAATTGATTTTTATTTGAATGAATAACATCTACAAAAAATCCGGGAAATTGAGGTTTATGGTGTTCTCATGTTTAATGAAAATAAAGTTTTATAAAATAATATTGTTTATGGGGGTATAATTAAAAATTATCAAATTTCCAATGAATATTTTGTTGAATTTTATTTTAGTAATAAAAATATATGTGGAAAACTATTTTCAATATTTAAATTGACCAATTATATATAAAAAGATATATCTTCTATAGTGTCAATTTACATATTATTCAAGGAAAACTAAAATTTAATTCATAAGAAGGAATTATAATAATAGCATCACATAGGCTCTACAACAATTAATCACATCATCAATAGACATATGGCTCATACCCACGACCAAAGGGTGATGAGGTAGTATTTACTAATGTCAGCATACTCAAAAGACATTATTTTATTATTAATCATATATATATATATATATACTTATCATTATTTATATATATTGTAATTTTTAAATAAGTAGTATTATTTGAAAACAAAATTCAATTTGTTAATAGTTTTCTTTTAAAATTCACTTGGCTGTTAAATCATTTTAATTTAAAATATTGCATTGTATGATGCATTTTTTTACCCTGAAAAATTACAACAAAAAATAATTCCAGCTATTTTCATATGAAATTTTATATGAAATATGATAAAATAAAACATTTATTGTAAATAATATGTTATAATTAATTTATATTCATATATTTTTTTGTCATATTTAGTATATATATATATTATTAATTCCCTTTTAAAAGGATATATTGTAAATTTTATTAAAAAAGTTTATGTTAAATAATTAACTAAAATAATTAAATTTATTGAATGATCATATTTCATTAAATAAAAACTTTTTCAATATTCTGACACATCGTAAGAATTTTAAATTTTAAAATAATTACACATTATGTGTAAATATGGACACCTATGACTTGGAATAGAAAAGGGATACACAGATTGAAGAGAAATACATTCATATTGGAAAAATTCATATGATTGAAATTTAATAACAGGATTGATCCTACCATAATAATCATAAAATCGATGGGGAGATTTATTAAAAATATTTTAATTATTAAAAATTGAGAAAAAACCTTTGTATATTTAGTATTGAGTGACAATGTGGAAATTCCGTTTTTATAACAGGGATATATGATAATTTTAATTTATTATGGTTAGATAATATAGCTAATAAGCATTATAAAAAAAATCATTCAAAAAATCATTTATTTATGTTATTGGTTATGTACCAGCAATTATGCTGTTGACATGATTATTTTAATGACAAAAATATTTTTTAAAGAAAATAAATACATTTCTAAAAGAATATTGATTTTCCCATGTTATATCTATTGTCAATTATTCAATATGTTACTGTTGATGAAATGGGGATTCCTGGAGAATTTGTATTGGACACCTTTATGGAATTCAAAATCATACATGAGAAATTCTCTATGACAATGAATTGGATGATTGTTTGATCTTATCAATCATCCAAAATACTTATAACAAAAAATATAATAATTTATAAAGAGATGAAACATATTAAAGAATAAAACACAAATAAATATTCATTGGATGATAAAATAAAGAAAAGCTAGATAAGGATGATAATATATTGGGGAGTGATTATTCATTTGTATTTATAGATTATTTGGATTCTATGAAATGATATTTATAAATTAATATTATATGAATAAACCATGTGCCCATTTTCCAAATATCTATTTATATAATATAAAACTGTCAATTAATAATGATGAATTCACATATCCTCTTGATATGTATTAAATTTCAGAAGTAAGGCACATATCCAATTCATTAATTTTATATTTTTTTATGTATCCATATTTATGAGGAATCAAATAGTCTACTTTTAGATATTTCTCACATAGATTATTTAATTATAAGGTTATTGATATGTTCTCACATAGCTAAATTTATGAGGGAAATATTCAAATATCAATTTTCAATTTAAAATGGAGTGTTTCAATGCATTACAAAAATATTAGTAGAATTTATCTATTTTTTATACTATATAAAAATGGGTGACTAAATATACATGTCTTTGTAATATATAAATTTAAAATTATTGCAATTCTCATAAAAAATAATGATAAATTTTGAAAACCTAGTTGTCAATTTATGTCAAAATTCTTTTCATCATTTAAAAATAACTGATATATGTGATGATCCTTAGGTGTTTAATGAGTCTTGAATCAACATAAATCATAGAGGATAGTGGGGTTAAATCAATTGATATTAATAGTTATTTTGTTGTTAGAGGATGAGGTATCTATTAAAATATATTATAAAATGCACACATTTATTGGAAAAAATAATACTTCAGTTATTTTTTCGCCCATAAGAGAAGAAAGTCTGTGTGAATTATTTAGTATTGGGATAACCATGGGAAATAGATGTTATGATAATGAATGATAATCACCCTACTAGTTATTTTCAATGATAGTGTTCTTGTTATAGAATTATTCTTTTTTTGGGGATATCATGTAAATAAATGTATATTTAATTCAAAATCATTTAGAAAGGAGGTTGTTGAATTACATGGGTATTTCAAATTATCAACCCTATATATCCCCTAATGTGTCTATATGTTAAATGTCTAAACATTGTTGAAAAAACTTTATCACTTGTATGCATTAAAAATAAATAGAATTAAAATGATATAAAAAATAATAAAATAATCAAAAAATAGTGTATTATTTTTTATAACATGTAAAATTCAATTAATAGATTTTATTTTGTTAATTCATATGAATACTCGAGAAGTGAGAATTCAAACAATAAGATATCATGGATTTATAGAGCATTTATCCTTAATTAATAAAAGAATTAATAATATTAATAGCTAATTAATCCCACCCTTCTCAATAGATCTATAATGGAACTCTACACGTAGTATCAAAGAATACCTAGTTCCAATATTTTTATACACTTTTAATATTTACTTCGGTGATTTTGAATTCTATGAATAATATTGTAGTACTATATTTTGATGGAAATAAATTTACTATGTGGAAGAATCAAATAATACCATGTCTACAATCACATGTGATGTATGTAAATGATGATAAAACTACTGGATATCCAATAATTCAAATATATTATACAAATATGTTTGTAGAAAAGAAAAATAGAGGATGATGGAAAATAAATAACTATTATACTATCAATATTATCATATAAATTTTATAACAAGTGAACCCGTCAAGTGTTTTTTTGTTGTTTAAATAATTTTCAAATAAATAAGAATATGAAAATTCAATGAATTGTTAAATATGATGATTTAATAGATGGGTTTTAGTTTATAAAAACATCAGTTTTGGGGGATTTGAGATTGGAAATTTGTTTAAAACAATTTATTTAGTAGTGGAAAATATTATTTTTCATAAAGAGAATATGTGGTTTGGGTTTTTTTAATCCATTGGTTTTGGGAATATTTTGAGTTTTCTATTCTATCAGAAGTATAGTGAATATTAATATAGATATTACCTAAAAAAATTAACCACGCCATCCAACTAAGGGGGTATCACCTCAAGAGATATTGAGCTTTATCATTAGGCTAGCCAGCATAAAGGCACATATGTAAAGGTTTGTTCCCATAGGGAATATGGGAGAGACAGTATAGTGTTTTCATGTTAGAAAACACTACTCTACTAGAGTACCGAAATGATGATGTTCCAGAGTGATGTAGGGGTTGTCCGTTAACTATTTGTTCTAGAATATTAATGAAATTTATTGTATTGTAATATAGAATACATTAATGAACCATTTCGATGTGGGATCCAACATTTTATTATTGTATGAATATCCACTATTCAAACTGATCAGTGTAAAGAATAGTTGTCTAATCGTTATTGTTGAACATCTACAGTGAAATATATTCATCAAATTTTCTATGTCTGATCAATCACAAGATGTTGTGTTATCTAGTAATCCATACCTTAGTATCGTGATCATCATTTCTCCATCAGTATCAATTATCATGTGAGGTCATGATTATGATAATATTTTGAGTGTTCTAAATTTCTATAACGATTGAAATGTTATGAAACTCAATATTCAACATTAATCGATTATTTAAATGATGATTTGTATCATAATGATAATGAGATTTTTCGGGTGATGGTTATATTACACGATATACTCATTATCCTAAAACTGAATGAGTCATGAATGTTATCGATGGTTATAATATGATTATTTATTCCTAAAAATAAGGATGTATAGAAAAATTGCAGTGGCATTTATATCACATCTGAGTAGCTTCTAGAGATAATTTTTTCAATGAATTTCTCTGGTTCAAGAAGTAGAGATGACATGTAATTATGTTTGTGTGAATAAAACTTTTGGTAAATTACTATTATACAATTTATAATCATATTAAGATATCCACATTATGAATTATGTTCTACATAGATTTTTTCATGTAATTGAGCCCCCACATAATAATGTGTACATAAAAAATATTTTATGAAGCAGACATATATACGTTTACAACCTTAAACCCTTCACTATTGTGTTTGAATGAATTATAATTTTATAGTGATATTTTATTATTTAATATAAATAATTGAATACTATGAGAAATGTTTCAAACTAATAGTGTGTGTATGAGTCTTGTGTGAAAGAATAAATGAATGATATTCCTTCATATTGCATGAAGTAGAAGTGTAAAAGTATAGTGCATGTATTATAATATTTCCATAGTGTGTTCAAATTCAAAAATACAAACATCAAATAAATTTATCGATGCATTTTTATGCATGTTGGAATATACACACATTGAGAATAGTATTGTATGATCATTGAGTCAAGAAATCATTTTCAAGTATACAACATGCATTATAAAATGAAGTGGTAAAATACATGAATTAAAGAATGCATAAAATGAGATAGCTAGGTGATTTTATATATACATTCATGACATTAGATGATATGAATGTTGATTAGACTTTTCATTATGATATTTTGTATTTGAGACTAAGTCTACAACTATTTTATCATTACTATTTCCGAAGAGTTTATGTGTTAGGGTGTTGAGTGTTTTCTTAGGTCGAGACTTCTATTGAAAAAATAATTATTTATAGATATGTTTTATACTTTGTAATCTAACCATATATAGGTGAAAAAAAATATTTAAAAAATCTATAACTATAGTAAATGATCTAGATTTTTACCAGACATGTTTGATCAAGCATGCTCGTGAAGGAATATAATAAAATCACCATATAAGTGGATCAAAAATTGTGCGACTCAAATTTTTACAATCCACAATGGGGCTCCAAAGACATGGAATTATCCAATGGGGCTTTGGAGCATGATAGTGGGATGATGGTATCACTATTTGATTGAATATAAAGATCCCTCTCTGGGACTCATTAGTCACAAGTGTTGGAGGGAAATTGTAAACACTACTATGATTCTAGAGTGAAACATTGAAGGACTCGTGGTAGATGGGAATGAGAAAATACCTACTTATACAAATCTATATATAGTAATAGTATATATCCATGGGTGATTTCTAGTTAAATAGGTATTCAAGTCTTAGTTCCAAATCCTGTTAAAATACTATGTTTCAGGTGTACATGTACATTCGACATTACATATATGATCTTGTAATCCAAACACGTGACAGAGGTTTTAATTGGTTTAATAAAAGAATAGAATTTCATAAAATCTAGTCACACCTAATTCACTACACAATATGATAGCTAGTTCCTTTTGGAAACTTTAATGGGTCCATTGGTTATGACAACACATATTGAATCTACTATATTTGTGATGTTTTTTATCAGAGGAATATGAAGTGAATATTTGAGTTTGAAGAATATACAGTAATGTTTCATTTGGAAAATCCTATCAATTCTCTTTATGTCTGAAATGTTTATTTTTAATTACTTACTTGAAAGACAAGTAAGAAAATAGTGGAAAATAATAAATTGAATTTTTCAATGTTAAATGGCAATAAAGTTTTATCATAATGTACTTAGAGTGTAATTTTTTTTGATGAAATATATTTGATATATTTGTGATGAATCAAGTTTTGTTTGTAATTATTTTATGATTAAATCTAAAATCCAAAATCATATAAAGAAACATATCCAATAAGTGGTCACCTATATGACTATAGTTTTTAGGGAACATTGGGATAAAAATTTATATCTTGTAGATGTGACAAAGGCTGGTGAATAATTATTGAAAAAATGGTTGGCATAACCAACACACTCACAAAAAAATTGAAATAAAATTTAGAAACAATATTATTCATCAATAAACAATATATTGGAACTATTATAGAATTAGAATATATTTTTTATAAGATGGGTATTTTTGAAATTTTTTATAAAGATGTTATCCCTAAATTTGAAAAGGTATGTAATACAAATTTGATTTTCAAATATACCCAACTTAATTATAAAGCACAATTACTAAAGGGAATAAAATTTGGTTTTTTTAATAAAATCATATAAATAAAGAGGATACTTGTAACTTGAATATTCAGGGAGAGGAAGGCATGAAATATTTTTTATATGAGAAAATTTATCTAAACATAAAGTGTCTTGGTCTTCAATTTAAATTGAGGAATAAAGAAGGGACACAGGCTGAGACATCCTATGTTGCTAGGAAAACAATCATCGACCAGGATTAATCTGATAAAAGTATTATTTCTGAAAAGACATAATATAGTAGAAATAATTTGGTGATATTAGATAAGGATAAATATGATCTAGACTCTCTGAAGAAGGAAAACCATTTTTGGGATTAATTTTTGTATACTATTTTTGATTTGACGACTATTGTAGATTAAAATATAATATCTAGAAACAACTGGGTATGTAAAAATTATTTTTCCCTCTTAAAGCATAGAATAAGTAATGTGATACTGATAATAAGAAAAATGTCAAAAAATCATAATTTGGAACATAAGAAGATGAGAATATTCTTTTCTACAGTTGCTGTTTTTAGAAGTTTTAGAAATATGAATGTAATTATTAGTATAATATGTTATTGTATGAAAATTATATTATGGATTATATTTTATTTATAGAATATTACTTTTTTATATTTATTAATATTTATGAATAATATCATAATTTTATGGTAATGGAACTCTTTCCATGATAGCATAATCGATACACCACAATAGGTTACTCTGAATTCTTACGTTGCACACAACAATGAATTATATAGAAAAATAATGTGATAAAATTATATTAATTATAAATTGTAGTTAATTCAAAGACATTTAATTTGAATGAATGAAAGGAACTAACTATAATATGATTGTACCTTATTTTTAAATGTTTTTACATTTATCTAATATGTTTTATATGCATAAATGAGAATGAATATAATTATAATAAAAAAAGACTCTAATATTTTTAAAATTTTATTTTACCATATTTTTATAGAGAAACCTTTTAAAATATATTATTTGAAATTATATATGCTCTATTTTACAAAATTAACTTCTTATTTGGATGTACAAAATCAAAATTAAATTTTGATACAATTTTGGTAATTTTCAAAAGAAATTCTTATTTTAATTAATAAAGAAAAATACTGCATTTAAATTTAAACATACTTTTCAAAAAAATTATTTATACAGTTATATTTTTAAATTAATTTTTTCTAATCTTTAATTGGATTATGTTTGTATAATTTAATACAATTTTATTTATTGGTATTATTTTCCCATTAAAAATGGACATAAACACATGATAATATTTAGTTTGTTGTTACTTCTTAGAATCACACATTCTAGTTTTGACAGAATGAATTAATTTTAAATTAATCTCTACCAATTATGTGTTTTGAACATGGAAAAAAGAATTCCATATTTTGAATCATAAATTCCAAATATTGTAAATAGGTAGTATTTATTTTTGATCATTATGAATAGTAACATTAGTAATTATTTTATATACTGTGGTTAAAGGTTAAATATGGTAAATAATGTGAAAACATTATTATTATAATAACATTAAACACCTTTAACATGTCTTCTTATTCTAATTTATTATATTTTTCCAACTATAGTCATCCATGGGTAAATTTTGGGGACCCCATGGAGCCACGTGGGTGTTATAATGACATGTTATAATAATTAATTTAAAGAAATGATTAATATAACATATACGTGTAGCTTTTAATAAATCAATTTAAATATGGTGTTAATTAATAAATCAATTAGACTATGAATATTCATTATAAATATAAAAATAAGTCTTACATTAGTGTATTTTAATTATAATATTTAGACAAAAAATAAATAAATTTAATTACACACCATCATGATGTAGTGATTTCTTAATTAATAAATTATTCAAAAAAATGATATTATAAATATTAAATTAAATATTATTTTACATAACTAATTCCATACACTTATTCTCTAGGTGGATATGAGATTTTATTATTGAATCAATGATTTTTTTTCGAAAAAATAATGATCATATTAATATTTTAAAATTTGATGTATAAATGGTGTCCAGAATTGAGAGGATTCATAAAATCAAATATAAAATAGTTTATTAAATGATATTAAATAACTAATAATACATAATTCTTAGAAATTGTTAAAATAGGTCCCAATATGTTATAAATAATTTTTTTCCATTTCACATGATTTTTTAATTACATTAACCCATAGTGTGTAAATATCATGATATCAATCTTATTTTAAGATGGGTCAAATAACGGTTAAACCAAATTATAAGGACAAATAAATATTCAAAAGTCTTCTAAAATTTAGTGGATGATCTTTATTCAAACAAATATCATCTTATTTTGGAATTAAATGTGTTTTGGACCATCTTAAATCAAAATTGAATTTATAATAAATTAATATTTCACGACTTTACTAGTGTGCCACTCCCCCATCTTATAAAAGGCCACCACCTCTACCCACATAGTCACACTTCTATATCCCATTGTATAATCCATATTCTCTTAAAATATGCACCCAAAATTCGTAACTTCTTCTTTGAATCCTTGCCTTCGGGATCCGAAAATTCATTAAAGCCTATTGGCTCAAATGATAAAAAGTTACATGATTTAGAGGTAACGTCTTTTCTCAAGATCATTTCCTTTATTTTCTATATTAACTCCCTGTGATCATCTTATTCCTTGATTAATTAACAAAAAAAGTTTATTATGTATTCTAGATAGTTTATTTGTCATTTTTTTGAACTAAACAAACACACACATCCATATAATGGACAAGAAGATACTATTTCATTGTACATACAACTACTTTATCCTGAAATGATAATTATTCAAGGAAAACTAAAATTTAATTCATAAGAAGGAATTATAATAATAGCATCACATAGGCTCTACAAAAATTCATAACATCTTCAATTGACATATGGCTCAAACCCACGACCAAAGGGTGATAAGGTAGTATATACTAATGTCAGCATACTTAAAAGACATTATTTTATTATTAATCATATACATATATACATATCATTATTTATATATAGTGTAATTTTTAAATATGTAGTATTATTTGAAAATGAAATTCAATTTTTTAATAGTTTTATTTTCAAAATCACTTGGCTGTTAAAATCATTTTAATTTAAAATATTTCATTGTATGATGCATTTTTTCACCGTGAAAAATTACAACGAAAAATAATTTTAGCTATTTTCATATGAAATTTTATATGAAATATGATAAAATAAAACATTTATGGTAAATAATATGTTATAATTAATTTATATTCCTATATTTTCTTGTCATATTAAGTATATATATATATATTATTAATTCTCTTTTAAAAATATATATTGTAAATTTTTTTTTAAAAAATATATGTTATATAATTAAATAAAATAATTAAATTTATTTAATGATAATATTTAATTAAATAAAAACTTTTTCAATATTCTGACACATCGTAAGAATTTTAAATTTAAAAATAATTACACATTATGTGTAAATATGGACACCAATGAATTGGAATAGAAAAGGGATACAAAGATTGAAGAGAAATACATTCATATAGGAAAAATTCATATTAATGAAATTTAACAATAGCATTGATCCTACCATAATAATCATAAAATGGATGGGGAGATTTATTAAAATTATTTTAATTATTAAAAATTGAGTAAAATATTTTGTATGTTTAGTATTGAGTGCCAATGTGGAAATGCAGTTTTTATAACATTGATATATGATAATTTTAATTTATTATGGTCAGATAATATAGCTGATAAACATTATAAAAAAATCATTCAAAAAATTCTTTATTTATGTTATTGGTTATGTACAAGCAATTATTCTATTGAAATGATTATTTTAATGACAAAAATATATTTTTTAAATAAAATAAATATATTTGGAAAATAATATTGATTTTCTCATGTTACATCTGTTGTCATTTATTCAATCTGTAACTGTAGATGAAATGGGGATTCTTGGAGAATTTTTATTGGACAACTTTAGGGCATTAAAAATCATACATGAGAAATTATCTATGACTATAAATTGGATGATTGTTTGATCTTATAAATCATCAAAAATACTTATGACAAAACTTATAATTATTTATAAAGAGATGAAACATATTGAAGAATAAAAAACAAATAAATATTCATTGGATGATAAAATAAAGGAAAACTAGATAAGGATGATAATCTATTGAGGAGTGATTATTCATATGTATTTATAGATTATTTGGCTTCTATGAAATTATATTTATAAATTAATATTATTTTAATAAACCATGTGCCCATTTTCCAAATATCTATTTATATAATAGAAATATGTCACTTAATAATGATGAATTCACATAGCCTCTTGATATGTATTAAATTTCAGAAGTAAGGAACATATCCAATTCATTAATTTTATATTTTTTTATGTATCTATATTTAGGAGGAATCAAATAGTCTATATTCAGCTATTTCTCACATAGATTGTTTATTTATAAGGTTATTGATATGTTCTCATATAGCTGAATTTATGAGGGAAATATTGAAATATAAATTTTTCAATTTAAAATGTGGTGTTTCAATGCATTACAAAAATATTAGTAGAATTTATCTATTTTTTTATACTATTTAAAAATGGGTGACTAACTATGCATGTATTCGTAATATATAAATTTAAAATTATTGCAATTCTGATAAAAAATAATGATAAATTTTGAGCACCTAGTTGTCAATTAATGTGGAAATTCTTTTCATCATTTAAAAATAACTGATATACACGATGATCCTTAGGTGTTTAATGTGTCTTGAGTCAACATAAATCATAGAATATAGTGGGTTAAATCAATTGATGTTAATAGTTATTTTGTTGTTCATGAATGAAACATCTATTAAAATATTTTATAAAATGCTCACATTTATTGGAAAAAATAATACTCAAGATATTTTTTCAACCATAAGAGAAGGAAATCTGTGTGATTTATTTAGTATTAGGAGAACCATAGGCAACACATGTTTTGATAATGAAGGAGAATCACCCTACTAGTTATTTTCAATGATAGTGTTCTTGTTATAGAATCATTCTCTTTTTAAGGATATCATGTAAATAAATGTATATTTAATTCAAAATCATTTAGAAAGGAGGTTCTTGAATTACATGGGTATTTCAAATTATCAAACCTATATATCCCCGAATGTGTATATATGTTAAATGTCTAAACATTGTTGAAAAACATTAGCACTTGTATGCAGTAAAAATTAATAGATTTAAAATGATATAAAAAACAATAAAATAATCAAAAAATAGTGAATTATTTTTTTATAAGATGTAAAATTCAATTAATAGATTTTATTTTGTTAATTCATATGAATACCATAGAAGTGATAATTCAAACAATGAGATATCATGGCTTTATAGAGAATTTAGCATTAATTAATAAAAGAATTCATAAAATTAATAGCTAATTAATCCCACCCTTCTCATTAGATCTATAATGGAACTCTACAAGTTGTATCAAAGAATACCCCATTCCAATATTTTTATACACTTTTAATAATTACTTCGGTGATTTTGAATTCTATGAATAATATTTTAGTAATATATTTTGATGGAAATAAATTTACTATGTGGAAGAATCAAATAATACCATGTCTACAATCACATGGGATGTATGTAAATGATGATAACACTACTGGATATCCAATAATTTAAATATATTTACCAATATGTTTGGATAAAAGATAAATAGAGGATAATGGAGAATAAATAACTATTAAACTATCAATATTATCATATAAATTTTATAACAAGTGAACTAGTCAAGTGTTTTTTTGTTGTTGAAATAATTTTGAAATAAACGAGAATATAAAAATTCAATGAATTGTTAAATATGCTGATTTAAAAGATGGTTTTTAGTTTATAAAAACATCAGTTTTTTGGGATTTGAGATTGGAAATTTGTTTAAAACATTTTATTTAGACATGGAAAATATTATTTTTCATAAAGAGAATACGTGGTTAGGTTTTTTTAATCCATTGGTTTGTGGAATATTTTGAGTTTTCTATTCAACCAGAAATATAGTGAATATTAATATAGATATTACCTAAAAAAATTATCCATGCCATCCAACTAAGGGGGGTGTCACCTCAACAGATATTGAGCTTTATCATTAGTCTAGCCAGCATAAAGGCACATATGTAGAGGGTTGTGCCCATAGGGAACATGGGAGAGCCAATATAGTGTTTTCGTGTTAGAAAAAACTACTATACTATAGTACCGAAATGATGATGTGCTAGAGCGAAGTAGGGGATGTCGGTTAACAATTTGTTCTAGAATATTAATGAAATTGATTGTATTATAATATAGAATACATTAATGAATCATTTCAATGTGGGATGCAACATTTTATTATTGAATGAATATCCACTATTCAAATTGATCAGTGTAAATAATAGTTGTCTAATCGTTCCTGTTGAACATCAACAGTGAAATCTATTCATCAAATTATCTAAGAAGTCTGATCAATCACTAGATGTTGTGTTATCTAGTAATCCATACCTTAATATCAGGATCATTATTTCTCCATCAGTATCAATTGTCATGTGAGGTCATGATTATGATCATATTTTCAGTGTTCTAAATTTCTATAACGATTGAAATGTTTTGATACTCCATTTTAAACATTTATCGATTATTTAACTAAAGATTTGTATCATAATGATAATAAGATTTTTCTCGTGATGGTTATATTACACGATATGCTAATTATCCTAAAACTGAATGAGTCATGAATGTTATCGATGGTTATAATATGATTATTTATTCCTATAAATATGGATGTATAGAAATATTGCAGTGGCATTGAGATCACATCTGAGTAGCTTTTAGAGATATAATTTTCAATTAATTTCTCTGGTTCATGAGGTAGAGATAACATGTAATAATTCTTGTGATAATAATACTTTTGGTAAATTACTATTATACAATTTATAATCATATTAAGATATCCAAATTATGAATTATGTTCTACATAGATTTTTTTCATGTAATTGAGCTCCCACATAATAATGTGTACATAAAAAATATTTTGGGAAGAAGACATATATTCTTTTACAACCTTAAAAGCTTCACTATTGTGTGTGAATGAATTATATATTTGTAGTGATATTTTATTATTTAATATAAATAAGTGAATACTATGACAAATATTCCAAACTAATAGTGTGTTTATGAGTCTTGTGTGAAAGAATAAGTCAATGATATTCCTTCATATTGCACGAAGTAGAAGAGTAAAAGTAGAGTGCATGTATTATAAGATTTCCATAGTGTGTTCAAATTCCAAAAGATAAACATAAAATACATTTATCGATGAATTTTTTTTATTTTGGAATATATACAAATTGAGAGTGATATTGTATGATCATTGAGTCAAGAAAACTTTTTCAAGTATACAATATGAAATATAAAATAAAGTGGTAAAATACATGAATTAAAGAATGTGTAAAATGGGATAGCTAGGTGATTTCAATATACATGCATGACGTTAGATGATATGATTGTTGAATATACTTTTCATTATGATATTTTGTATTTTTGACTAAATCTACGATCATTTTATCATTACTATTTCCGAAGAGTTTATGTATTAGGGTGTTGAGTGTTTACTTAGGTCGAGACTTCTATTGAAAAAATAATTATTTATAGATACATTTTATACTTAGTAATATAACCATATATAGGTAAAAAAATATTTAAAAAATCTATAACTATAGTAAATGATCTAGATTTGTACCCAGACATGTTTGATCCAGCATGCTCGTGAAGGAATATAATAAAATCACCATATTAGTGGATAAAAAATTGTGTGACTCAAAGTTGTACAATCCACAATGGGGCTTCAAAGACGTGTAATTATCCAGTGGGACTTTGGAGCAGGATAGTGGGATGATTGTATCACTATGTGATGAAATATAAAGATCCCTCTCTGGGACTCATTAGTCTCAAGTGTTGGAGGGAAATTGTAAACACTACTATGATTCTAGAGTGGAACATTGAGGGACTCGTGGTTGATGGGAATGATAAAATCCCTACTTATACAAATATATATATATATATAGTAATAGTATATATCCATTGGTGATTACTAGTTAAAATAGGGATTCGAGTCTTAGTTCCAAAACCTGTTAAAATACTATGTTTCAGGTATACATTTACATTCGACATTACATATATGATCCAGTAATCTAAACACGTAATAGAGGTTTTAATTGGTTTAATAAAAGAATCAAATTTTATAAAATCTAGTCACACTTAATTCACTCCACAATATGATAGTAGGTTCCTTTGGACACATTAATGGGTCCATTGGATTTGACAACGCATAGTGGATCTACTCTATTTGTGATGTTTTTTTATCAGAGGAATATGAAGTTAATATTTGAGTTTGAATAATATACAGTAGTGTTTACTATGGAAAAGCCTATCACTTTTCCTTATGTCCGAAATGTTTATTTTTAGTTAAATAATCGTAATATGAGAAAGAAAATAGTAGAAAATAATATAATGAATTTTTCAATGTGAAATGACAATTAATGTTTTCATATTGTACTTAAAGTGGATTTTTTTGATTAAATATATTGGATATATTTTTTGATGAATGAAGTTCAATTTGTAATTATTTTATGATTAAATCTAAAATCCAAAATCATCTAAAGAAACATATCAAATAAGTGGTCACCTATATGACAATAGTTTTTAGGAAAATTTCAGATAAAAATTTATATCTTGTAGATGTGACAGAGTCTGTTGAATAATTATTGAAAAAATGGTTGGCATAACCAACACAATCACAAAAAAATGAAATAAAAGTTTGAAACAATATTATTCATCAAATAAATATGTTTGAACTATTATAGAATTAGAATATATTTTTTATAAGATGGGTATTTTTGAAATTTTTTATAAAGAAGTTGTCCTGAAATTTGAAAAGGTTTGTAATACAAATTTGAATTTCAAATATGCCCAACTTAATTATAAAGCACAACTAATAAAGGGAATAAAATTTTGTTTTTTAAAGAAAATCACATGAATAAAGAGGATACTCATAACATGAATATTCTGGGGGAGGAAGGCATGAAATATGTTAAAGATGAGAAAATTTATCTAAACATAAAGTGTCTTGGTCTTGAATTGAAATTGAGGAATATAGAAGGGACACAGACTGAGACATCCTATGTTGCTAGGAAAACATTCATCAACCAGGATTAATATGATAAAAGTCTTATTTCTGAAAATACATAATCTACTGGAAATAAGTTTTTGATATTAGATAAGGATAAATATGAAGTAGACTCTTTGAAGAAGGAAAACCCTTTTGGGATTAATTTGTGTATACTATTGTTTATTCGAAGACTATTATAGATTAAACTATAATATCTAGAAAAAATTGGGTATGTAAAAATTATTTTTCCCACTTAAAGCATAGAATAAGCCATGTGATACTGATAATAATAAAAATGTCAAAAAAAAACATAATTTGGAACATAAGAAGATGAGAATATTCTTTTCTACAGTTGGTGTTTTTGGATGTTTTAGAATTATGAATTTAATTATTAGTATAATATGTTATTGTATGAAAATTATATTATAGCTTATATTTTATTTATTGAATCTTAATTTTTTATATTTGTTAATATTCATGAATAATATCATAATTTTATGGTAATGGAACTCTTTCTGTGATAGTGTAATCGATACACCACAATAGGTTACTCTGAATTCTTACGTTGCACACAACAATGAATTATACCGAAAAATAATGTGATTAAATTATATTAATTATAAATGGTTGTTAATGAAAAGAAATTTAATTTGAATGAATGATAGGAACTAACTAAAATATTATTATACCTTATTTTTAATTGTTTTTACATTTATCAAATATGTTTTGTATGCATAAATGAGATTTAATATAATTATAATAAAAAAAGACTAATATTTTTAAAAAATTGTTTTACCAAATTTTTATAGAAAAACCATTTGAAATATATTATTTAAAATTATATATGTTCTATTTTAAAAAATTAACTTCTTATTTGGATATAGAAAATCAAAATTATCTTTTGATACAATTTTGGTATTTTTCAAAAGAAATTCATATTTTAATGAATAATGAAAAATACAGCATCTAAATTCAAACATACTTTTCAACAAAATTATTAATATAGTTATATTTTTAAATTAATTATTTCTAATCTTTAATTGGATTAGGTTTGTATCATTTAATACAATTTTATTTATTGGTAGTATTTTCCCATTAAAAATGGACATAAACACATGTTAATATTTAGTTTGTTGTTACTTCTTAAAATCACGCATTCTAGTTTTGACAGCATGAATTAATTTTAAATTAATATCTACCAATTATGTGTTTTGAACATGGAAAAAAGGATTCCATATTTTGAATCATAATTTCCAAATATTGTAAATAGGTAGTTCTTATTTTTGATCATTATGAATAGTAACATTAGTAATTATTTTACATATTGTGGTTAAAGGGTAAATCTGGTAAATAAAGTGAAAACATTAATATTATAATTACATTAAACACCTTTAACATGTCTCCTTATTCTAATTTATTAAATTTTTACGACTATAGTCATCAATGGGTAAATTTTGGGGACCCCATGGAGCCACGTGGGTGTTATAATGAAATGTTATAATAATTAATTTAAAGAAATGATTAATATAAAATAAACCTGTAGCTTTTAATAAATCAATTTAAATATGGTTTCATTTAATAAATAAATTAGACTATTAATATTCATTATAAATATAAAAATAATTCTTACATCAGTGTATTTTAATTATAATATTTAGACAACAAATAAATAAATTTAATTACACACAATGATGATGTAGTGATTTCTTAATAAATAAATTATTCAAATAAATGATATTATAAATATTAAATTAAATATTATTATACATAATTAATTTCATACACTTATTCTCTAGGTGGATATGAGATTTTAGTATTGAATCAATGATTTTTGTTCGAAAAAATAATGATTATATCATTATTTTAAAAATTGATGTATGAATGGCATCCAAAATTGAGAGGATTCATAACATCAAATATAAAATAGTTTATTAAATGATATTAAATAACTAATAATACATAATTCTTAAATATTTTTAAAATAAGTCCCAATATGTTAGAAATGATTTTTTTGTCATTTCACATGATTTTTTAATTACATTAACCCATAGTGTGTAAATATCATGATATCACTCTTATTTTAAGATGGGTCAAATAATGGTTAACCCAAATTATAAGGACAAATAAATATTCAAATGACTTTTAAAATTTAGCGGATGATCTTTATTCGAACAAATATCATATTATTTTGTAATTAAATGTGTTTTGGACCATCTTAAATCAAAATTGAATTTATAATAAATTAATATTTCACGACATTACTAGTGTGCCACTCCCCCGTCTTATAAAAGGCCACAACTCTATCCACATATTCAGACTTCTCTATATCCTTGTTTAATCCATATTCTCCTAAAATATGCACAAAAAATTGGTAACTTCTTCTTAGAATCCTTGCCTTCGGGATAAGAAAATTCATTAAAGCCTATTGGCTCAAATGATAAAAAGTTACATGATTTAGAGGTAACGTCTTTTCTCAAGATCATTTCCTTTATTTTATATATCAACTCCCTGTGATCATCTTATTCATTGATTAAATAACAAAAAAAGTTTATTATGTATTCTAGATAGTTTTTTTTGTCATTTTTTTGAACGAAACAAACACACACATCCATATAATGGACAAGAAGAAACTATTTCTTTGTACATATAACTACTACATCCCGAAATGATAATTGTTCAAGGAAAACTAAAATTTAATTCCTAAGAAGGAATTATAATAATAGCATCACATAGGCTCTACAACAATTCATCACATCTTCAATAGACATATGGCTCCAACCCATGACCAAAGGGTGATGAGGTAGTAAATACTAATGTCATCATACTCAAAAGAAATTATTTTATTATTAATCATATATATATACTTATAATTATTTATATATAGTGTAATTTTTGAATATGTAGTATTATTTGAAAACGAAATTCAATTTGTTAATAGTTTTATTTTAAAAATCACTTGGCTGTTAAATAATTTTAATTTAAAATATTGCATTGTATGATGCATTTTTTCACCCTGAAAAATTACAACAAAAAATAATTCCAACTATTTTCATATGAAATTTTATATGAAATATGATAAAATAAAACATTTATTTTAAATAATATGTTATAATTAATTTATATTCCTATATTTTTTTGTCATATTAAGTATATATATTATCAATTCGCTTTTAAAAGGATATATTGTAAATTTTATAAAAAAAATTATGTTATATAATTAACTAAAATAATTAAGTTTATTGAATGATCATATTTTATTAAATAACAACTTTTTCAATATTTTGAAACATCGTAAGAATTTTAAATTTCAAAATAATTACACATTATGTGTAAATATGGACACCTATGACTTGGAATACAAAAGGGATACACAGATTGAAGAGAAATACATTCATATAGGAAAATTTCATATTATTGAAATTTAACAATAGGATTGATCCTACCATAATAATCATAAAATGGATGGGGAGATGTATTAAAATTATTTTAATTATTAAAAATTGAGTAAAAACCTTTGTATGTTTAGTATTGAGTGACAATGTGGAAATTCAGTTTTTATAACAAGGATACATAATAATTTTAATTTATTATGGTTAGATAATATAGCTGATAAACATTATAAAAAAATCATTCAAAAAATTCTTTATTTATGTTATTGGTTATGTACAAGAAATTATGCTGTTGACATGATTATTTTAATGACAAAAAAATCTTTTAATAAGAAAATATATAGATTTCGAAAAGAATATTGATTTTCCCATGTTACATTTATTGTCAATTATTCAATCTATGACTGTGGATGAAATGGGGATGCCTGGAGAATTTTTATTGGACACCATTAGGGAATTCAAAATCATACATGAGAAATTCTCTAGGAATATAAATTGGATGATTGTTTTATCTTATAAATCATCCAAAATACTTATCACAAAAATTATAATCATTTATAAAGAAATGAGACATATTGAAGAATAAAACACAAATAAATATTCATTGGATGATAAAATAAAGAAAAACTAGATAAGGATGATAATCTATTGAAGAGTGATTATTCATATGTATTTATATATTATATGGCTTCTATGAAATGATATTTATGAATTAATATTATTTGAATAAACCATGTGCCTATTTTCCAAAAATCTATTTATATAATAGAGACATGTCACTTAATAATGGTGAATTCACATAGGCTCTTGATATGTATTAAATTTCAGAAGTAAGGAACATATCCAATTCATTAGTTTTATATTTTTTTATGTATCTATATTTAAGAGGAATCAAATAGTCTACTTTAACCTATTTCTCACATAGATTATTTAATTATAAGGTTATTGATATGTTCTCACATAGCTGAATTTATGAGGGAAATATTCAAAAATCAATTTTCAATTTAAAATGGGCGTTTTCAATGAATTACAAGAATATTTGTAGATTTTATCTATTTTTAATACTATTTAAAAATGGGTGACTAAATATGCATGTATTCTTAATATATAAATTTAACATTATTGTAATTCTGATAAAAAATAATGATAAATTTTGAACACCTAGTTGTAAATTTTTGTGGAAATGATTTTCATCATTTAAAAATAACTGATATACGCGATGATCCTTAGTTGTTTAATGAGTCTTGAATCAACATAAATCATAGAAGATAGTGGGGTTAAATAAATTTGTTTTAATAGTTATTTTGTTGTTTGAGAATGAGATATCTATTAAAATATTTTATAAAATGTTCACATTTATTGGAAAAAATAACACTCAATATATTTTTTCAACCATAAGAGAAGGAAATATCTGTGATTTATTTATTATTGGGAGAACCATGGGCAACACATGTTATGATAATGAAAGATAATCACTCAAATAGTTATTTTCAATGATAGTGTTCTTGTTATAGAATCATTTTTTTGGGGGATATCATGAAAATAAATGTATATTTAATTCAAAATCATTTAGAAAGAATGTTCTTGAATTACATGGGAATTTCAATTTATCAACCCTATATATCCCCTAATGTGTCTATATGTTAAATTTCTAAAAATTATTGAAAAAACATTTGCACTTGTACGCAGTAAAAATAAATAGATTTAAAATGATATAAAAAACAGTAAAATAATCAAAAAATAGTGTATTATTTTTTATAACATGTAAAATTAAATTAATAGATTTTATTTTGTTAATTCATATGAATACTCGAGAAGTGAGAATTAAAAAAAATGAGATATCATGGCTTTATAGAGCATTTAGCATTAATTAATACAAGAATTCATAAAATTAATAGCTAATTAATCTCACCCTTCTCATTAGATCTATAATAGAACTCTACAAGTTGTATCCAAGAATACCTCATTCCAATATTTTTATACACTTTTAATAATTACTTCGATGATTTTGAATTCTATAAAAATATTGTAGTACTATATTTTGATGGAAATAAATTTACTATGTGGAAGAATCAAATAATACCATGTCTACAATCACACGGGATGTACGTAAATGATGATAACACTTCTGAATATCCAATAATTTAAATATATTATACAAATATGTTTAGAGAAAATATAAATAAAGGATGATGGAAAATAAATATCTATTACACTATCAATATTATCATATAAATTTTATAACAAGTGAACTAGTCAAGTGTTTTTTTGTTGTTTAAATTATTTTCAAATAAATAAGAATATGAAAATTCAATGAATTGTTAAATATGATGATTTAATATATGGTTTTTAGTTTATAAAAACATCAGTTTTTGGGAATTTGAGATTGGAAATTTGTTTAAAACATTTTATTTAGACATATAAAATATTATTTTTCATAAAGAGAATACGTGGTTAGGTTTTTTTAATCCACTAGTTTGTGGAATATTTTGAGTTTTCTATTCTGTCAGAAATATAGTGAATATTAATATAGATATCACCTAATCAAATTAGCCACGCCATCCAACAAAGGGGGTACCACCTCAAGAGATATTGAGATTTATCATTAGGCTATCCAGCATAAAGGCACATATGTAGAGGTTTGTGCCCATAGGGAACATGGGGGAGCCAGTATAGTGTTTTCGTGTCAGAAAACACTACTATACTAGAGTACTGAAATGATGATGTGCCAGAGGAAAGTAGGGGATGTCGGTTAACTATTTGTTCTAGAATATTAATGAAATTGATTTTATTATAATACAGAATACATTAATGAACCATTTCGATGTGGGATCCAACATTTTATTATTGAATGAATATCCACTATTCAAACTGATCAGTGTAAATAATAGTTGTCTAATCTTTCCTATTGAACATAAAAAGTGAAATCTATTCATCAAATTTTCTAAGAAGTATGATCAATCACTAGATGTTGTGTTATCTAGTAATCCATACCTTAGTATCGGGATCATCATTTCTCCATCAGTATCAATTGTCATGTGAGGTTATGATTATGATCATATTTTGAGTGTTCTAAATTTCTATAATGATAGAAATGTTTTGAAACTCCATTTTCAACATTTATCGATTATTTAACTGAAGATTTGTATCATAATGATAATAAGATTTTTCTACTGATGGTTATATTACACGATATGCTCATTATCCTAAAACTGAATGAGTCATGAATGTTATCGATGGTTATAATATGATTATTTATTCCTATAAATAAGGATGTATAGAAAAATTGCAGTGGCATTTATATCACATCTGAGTAGCTTTTAGAGATAAAATTTTCAAGGAATTTCTCTGGTTCATGAGGTAGAGATAACATGTAATTATGTTTGTGAGAATAATCCTTTTGGTAAATTACTATTATACAATTTATAATCATATTAAGATATCCACATTATGAATTATGTTATACATTGATTTTTTTCATGTAATTGAGCTCCCACATAATAATGTGTACATAAAAATTATTTTGTGAAGAAGACATATATACTTTTATAATGATAAACACTTCACTATTGTGTGTGAATGAATTATATTTTTATAGTTATATTTTATTATTTAATATAAATAAGTGAATACTATGAGAAATATTTCAAACTAATAGTGTGTGTATGAGTCCTGTGTGAAAGAATAAGTGAATGATATTCCTTCATATTGCATGTAGTAGAAGTGTAAAATTAGAGTGCATGTATTATAAATTTTCCATAGTGTGTTCAAATTCAAAAAGACAAACATCAAATACATTTATCGATGAATTTTTATGCATGTTGGAATATACACACATTGAAAATGATATTGTATGATCATTGAGTCAAGAAAACTTTTTCAAGTATACAATATGCATTATAAAATGAAGTGGTAAAATAAATGGATTAAAGAATGCATAAAATGAGATATCTAGGTGATTTTATATATACATACATGAAATTAGATGATATAAATGTTGAATATACTTTTCATTATGATATTTTGTATTTGAGACTAAATCTACGACTATTATATCATTACTATTTCTGAAGAGTTTATGTGTTAGGGTGTTGAGTGTTTACTTTAGTCGATACTTATATTGAAAAAATAATTATTTATAGATATGTTTTATACTTTGTAATCTAACCATATATAGGTGAAAAATAATATTTAAAAAATCAATAACTATAGTAAATGATCTAGATTTGTACCCAGACATGTTTGATCCAACATGCTTGTGAAGGAATATAATAAAATCACCATATCAGTTAACCAAAAATTGTGCGACTCAAATTTGTACAATCCACAATGGCACTTCAAAGACGTGAAATTATCCAGTGGGACTTTGGAGCAGGATATTGGGATGATGGTATCACTATGTGATGAAATATAAAGATCCCTCTCTGGGAATCATTAGTCACAGGTGTTGAAGGGAAATTGTAAACACTACTATGATTCTAGAGTGGAACATTGAGGGACTCGTGGTTGATGGGAATGAGAAAATACCTACCTATACAAATCTATATGTAGTAATAGTATATATCCATTGGTGATTACTACTTAAAATAGAGATTCAAGTCTTAGTTCCAAAACCTGTTAAAATACTATGTTTCATGTATACATTTACATTCTACATTACATATATGATCCAGTAATCCAAACACGTGACAGAGGTTTTAATTGGATTAATATAAGAATCGAATTTCATAAAATCTAGTAACACCTAATTCACTCCACAATATGATAGAAGGTTCCTTTGGACACATTAATGGGTCCATTGGATATGAAAACACATATTGGATCTACTATATTTGTGATGTTTTTTATCAGAGGAATATGAAGTTAATATTTGAGTTTGAATAATATACAGTAGTGTTTCTTATGGAAAAGCCTATCACTTTTTCTTATGTACAAAATTTTTATTTTTAATTAAATACTTGGAAGATGAGAAAAAAATAGTGGAAAAGAATATAATGAATATTTCAATGTGAAATGACAATAAATTTTTATCATAATGTACTTAGAGTGTAATTTTTTTGATGAAATATATTGGATATATTTGTGATTAATCATGTTCAATTTGTAATTATTTTATGATTAAATATAAAATCTAAAATAATCTAAAGAAACATATCAAATAAGTGGTAACCTATATGACCATAGTTTTTAGGAAAATTTGGGATAAAAATTTATATATTGTAGATGTGACAGAGGTTGTTGAATAATTATTGAAAAAATGGTTGGCATAACCAACACACTCACAAAAAAATTGAAATAAAAGTTTGAAACAATATTATTCATCAACAAACAATATGATTGCACTATTATAGAATTAGAACATATTTTTTATAAGATTGGTATTTTTGAAAGTTTTTATAAAGAAGTTGTCCCTAAATTTGAAATGGTATGTAATAAAAATTTGAATTTCAAATATGCCCAACTTAATTATAAAGCACAATTAATAAAGGGAATAAAATTTTGTTATTTAAAGAAAATCATATGAACAAAAGGGATACTCATAACATGAATATTAAAGGGGAGGAAGGAATGAAATATGCTAATGATGGGAAAATTTCTCTAAACATAATGTGTCTTGGTATTGAATTGAAATTGAGGAATATAGAAGGGACATAGGCTGAGACATCCTATGTTTCTAGAAAATCATTCATCGACCATGATTAATCTGATAAAAGTCTTATTTCTGAAAAGACATAATCTAGTGGAAATATGTTTTTGATATTAGATAAGGATAAATATGATGTAGACTTTTTGAAAAAGGAAAACCGTTTTTTGGATTAATTTGTGTATACTATTTTTGATTTGAAGACTATTGTAGATTAAAATATAATATCTAGAAAAAAGTGGGTATGTAAAAATTATTTTTCCCACTTAAAGAATAGAATAAGAAATTTAATACTGATAATAATAAAAATGTCAAAAAAATCATAATTTGGAACTTAAGAAGATGAGAATATTCTTTTTTACAGTTGGTGTTTTTGGAAGTTTTAGAATTATGAATGTAATTATTAGTATAATATTTGATTGTATGAAAATTATATTATAGATTTTATTTTATTTATAGAATATTACTTTTTTATATTTGTTAATATTTATGAATAATATCATAAATTTATGGTAATGGAACTCTTTCTGTGATAGCGTAATCGATACACCACAATAGGTTACTTTGAATTCTTACGTTGCACACAACAATGAATTATATCGAAAAATAATTTGATAAAATTATATTAATTATAAATGGTAGTTAATTCAAAGAAAATTAATTTGAATGAATTAAAATAACTAACAAAAATATGATTATACCTTTTTTAAATGTTTTTACATTTATCGAATATGTTTTTTTATGAATAAATGAGAATGAATATAATTATAATAAAAAAAGACTCTAATATTTTTAAAAGTTTGTTTTACCAAATTTTTATAGAGAAAGCTTTTAAAATATATTATTTAAAATTATATATTTTCTATTTTACAAAATTAACTTCTTATTTGGATGTAGAAAATCAAAATTAACTTTTGATACAATTTTGGTATTTTTGAAAAGAAATTCTTATTTTAATGAATAATGAAAAATACTGCATTTAAATTCAAACATACTTTTCAAAAAAATTATTAATACAGTTATATTTTTAAATTAATTGATTCTAATCTTTAATTGGATTATGTTTGTATCATTTAATACAATTTTATTTATTGGTTGTATTTTCCCATTAAAAATGGACGTAAACACATGTTAATATTTAGTTTGTTGTTACTTATTAAAATCATGCATTCTTGTTTTGACAGCATGAATTAATTTTAAATTAATATCTACCAATTATGTGTTTTGAACGTGGAAAAAAGGACTCCATATTTTGAATCATAATTTCCAAATATTGTAAATAGGTAGTTTTTATTTTCGATCATTATGAATAGTAACATTAGTAATTATTTTATATACTGTGGTTAAAGGGTAAATCTGGTAAATAAAGTGAAAACATTATTATTATAATAACATTAAACACTATTAACATGTCTCCTTATTATAATTTATTAGATTTTTCCGACTATAGTCATCAATGGGTAAATTTTAGGGGCCTCCTGGAGCCTCGTGTGTGTTATAATGACATGTTATAATAATTAATTTAAAGAAATGACTAATATAACATAAACGTGTAGCTTTTAATAAAACAATTTAAATATGGTGTTATATAATAAATCAATTAGACTATGAATATTCATTATAAATACAAAAATAAGTCTTACATCAGTGTATTTTAATTATAATATTTAGAAAATAAATAAATAAATTTAATTACACACAATTATGATGTAGTGATTTCTTAATTAATAAATTATTCAAATAAATGTTATTATAAATATTAAATTATATATTATTTTACATAATTAATTTCATACACTGATTCTATAGGTGGATATGAGATTTTGGTATTGAATCAATGTTTTTTTGTTCGAAAACATAGTGATTATATTAATATTTTAAAATTGATGTATGAATGGTGTTAAAAAATGAGAGGATTCATAACATCAAATATAAAATTATTTATTAAATTATATTAAATAACTAATAATAAATAACTCTTAAAAATTGTTAATATAAGTCCCAATATGTTAGAAATGATTTTTTTTGTCATTTTTACATGATTTTTAATTACATTAACCCATAGTGTGTAAATATCATGATATCACTCTTACTTTAAGATGGGTCAAATAACTGTTAAACCAAATTATAAGGATAAATAAATATTCAAAATACTTCTAAAATTTAGTGGATGATCTTTATTTGAACAAATATCATCTTATTTTGGAATTAAATGCGTTTTGGACCATCTTAAATCAAAATTGAATTTATAATAAATTAATATTTCACGACCTTACTAGTGTGCCACTCCCCCATCTTATAAAAGGCCACCACCTCTACCCACATAGTCACACTTCTTTAGCCCCTTGTATAATCCATATTCTCCTAAAATATGCACCCAAAATCTGTAACTTCTTCTTAGAATCCTTACCTTCGGGATAAGGAAATTCATTAAAGCCTATTGGCTCAAATGATAAAAAGTTACATGATTTAGAGGTAACGTCTTTTCTCAAGATCATTTCCTTTATTTTCTATATCAAATCCCTGAGATATTCTTATTCCTTGATTAAATAACAAAAAAAGTTTAATAACTATTCTAGATAGTTTTTTTGACATTTTGTTGAACTAAACAAACACACACATCCATATCATGGACAAGAATATACTATTTCTTTGTAC
The DNA here is from genome assembly GCA_963277665.1 of Viscum album. Classification (NCBI taxonomy): domain Eukaryota; kingdom Viridiplantae; phylum Streptophyta; class Magnoliopsida; order Santalales; family Viscaceae; genus Viscum; species Viscum album. The sequence goes on along the minus strand of OY728147.1, from coordinate 1,358,763,712 downwards.
ATATAACTACTGCATCCTGAAATGATAATTGTTCAATTATCCCCTATAAAATCTTGTGGTGTCCATTATTATGGAAATTTATTTATATATGATATATATTATAGCAATATTTTATCTTTTATTGTGTATTTTATATTTACTGCATATCGTTATGCTTTCAATGGTGTGTAAATATGATAATATCATTTGCATAAATGTGGAATACCGCTCCTTGAAAGTAATAAGGCTTGCTCATGCTATACATGGAACATATAATGGATGATTTTATTAAACCTATGATACCTAGATGTAATAAATATAATACTGGTATTATATTATACATTTATATCATTTTATTGTTATTCATTTAATATAACAATGAAATGAAAGTAGTGTTCATGCGTATGTACGGCCTACTGTCTTCCTGAACAGTGCATATCATTTCTTATCTCTAAATGTTATGGACAATTATAAATAAATATATACTACATATATATGGTATTTAAATCATTATTTTCATTTTTTAGTTGATTTACTTTTGAATACATGAACAATTTATACCAAAACAAGTTCATTTTCGACCCATGTACCAAATATCTACAAAATGACTGATATTAAGATAAATAATTATGTAATTTGTATAATACGGTATGAAATGATATAAAAGAAATAATAAACATTTACACACTTCTGATACCAGTACAAATTAACCTTAATTTATTATTTTTGAATATAATGAATGAACGAGACAAGTCAGACTCAATGTATTGAGATTCATCTCAATATTCTTTCATTGAGGCATATTTTAATTTTATACACCACATTCTTTTATATGATGTATAATAATCCCCTTTGACATTTAATTTCATTAAATTCAAGTATTTTATTCATGAAGTATTTTACTAAATGAATAAACTAATATTTTTAATGTATGTGGCGATAATGACATCTCCACTGTCGTGACCATTATTTGGTATTTGGATTACTCTACAAGCCGTAATAATTTTAAAGGAATAAGTAAATACAAAATTACATATTTTGGTATATAAAAATGTTTTTTTAATGTATTTATTATTTTAATATATTGAAATGATCACTTAGGATTGAAATATGGAAATGATATTTTTCCGTAATTTTTGTTTTATGTGTTTTGATTATATATTATTTCATTAATATTTAATGGGTTTTTAAGTTATAAAACAAGAATAGTGGTCATGAGGTAAACCAAAATATGGGTGGTTCTATGAAACACCATAGATGGTGGATATATTATAACATAAAATGTATTGGGTATATAGCCATCCGAATAGATAATTTATTTATTGATATGTGTGGATGTAGACCATATAGTAATTCAATTTAGGTATATTTATGTTTCAAGATACCATTATATTTTATATGTTTCTTTATATGGGATTTATGGTAATTATTTTTTTATAAAAGGTTATTCAATGATATCATATTCAATAAAGTATATTTAGTACATCTTAATGGGGAAAAGTATTACTTTATGATAATTTATTCATGGTTTTCATGTTTTAAAAATACTAACAGTTTTCCCTTAATTTTTTATCCATTATTGAGATTTTTTTTGCTCATCCCATGTTTTTAAATGTTTTTCACATGTCCTGAAGTTTAATAGAGTCAAGGATTAGATCAATGAAATGTCATGCTATTTAGAACATTAAAATACACATGTTTATTTTATCAGAGTTTTTGTTTTTTGAAAAACAATATAGTGATTAGAAGTGTCTACTTTTAATATTAATTTTTTTTAAAAGTTATGACCATGATCTCTAAATATCTAAATATGAATATATCCTCTATGTGAATTGGATTCAAATTATTTTCATATCTCAAGAGTATGTAATGTTTATGTGGGGGATATTTACTGTTTATATCAGAGGTTGGTTTAGATATGTTTTGGAGTTAGAATATTGTTAATCAAATATCCATAAATGATTTTTACTTTATTTTCATATTGAATGAAATATAATTTGAAGATTTCACTTTCCTTCGTCTATGATATGTTTGTTTTGAATGATTTTCTCCAATGAAAACAGGGGAGCTGTAATGGAGAAGCACACAATGGGAAATAATCATCCAAATAAACATCCACAGATAGTCAGAATTTGAACTGAAAGGATTGTTGCAGTGATGGCTCAGCTGACTTAGGTGAAAATGTAGGAAGTTTCTATGTGTAATATAAACTATACCAACCACACATGAATATGTTCAATGTAGAGAATTTACTGTCTCAATGTCCCCCATCATTCAGTGGATCATCTAACCCTGTTCCAGTAGATGGTTGGATTAGAGCATTAGAAATGTTTTTTATGTAATGGGTTGTTCAGACAATAAAATGGTTAGTATTTATATTTATTTTTTTGAGGTTAATTTGATAAAATGTGGTTAATAACTAAAAATATTATACTATGTGAAGATAGTGATGCAATGGAATGGGTTTAATTTATGAATATCTTCCTTGATAAATATTTCCGTATGGATGTTTGACATAGGTTGGAAAATAATTTGTTGGAATTGAGACAAAATGTGGATGATTTTATGGCTGAATATGAAAAAAATTTCACCTATTGTCAATGTATGTCGCAAATTTTATCTGGGATATTGATATTAAGTTAAATAATTTTTACACAGGATTGAAGATGAAATATCGATGTGAGTTACCTTTCTATGAGAAAATAAAAAATGAGAAACATGTCTGATATCCTGATAGGGTAGGAATAATATTTTCTAATGATCATTTATTCCCTATGATCAAACAGAATATGCGATCCAATTGGAATAAAGTGGGAAATAATTCATCAATGAAGCCTAGAGGTAAGAAAACCACATTTCTAATATGTGAGAAGTGTGGTAAAAATAATCATGGAGAATTTTTCTAAAAGACTATGAAGTGCTTATGATGTTGTAATACTAGTCATATTGCTCATAACTGTATGGAAGATGATCAGGAAGGCATTGAAAAAATAGTGGTAGGAGGTTTTAGTTGTAATAAGATATGAAATTATGCCAATGTGTGTCCAAAGATGATCTCCCAGGGAGAAAACTATCATGATTGAAAGGATAAGGGAATGGAAAAATCATTTTCAACTACTATAGCTGATGTGGGAAAATAAAATGAAGTGGTGATAGGTGTGTTAAAGTTTTTTTCAAAATATTCTAATATACTATTTGACGCTAGGTATTCGTATTCCGTCATTTAGGATTGCATTTATAGGAAATTGGATAAAGAACCACATGAATGTGATATATATATTTTGGTAAAAACTATAAATGGAAGTATTAATGAAACCAATAGTTATAGTATTCTTCATATTATCATTTATGGTATAGCCTTTCCTGCAAATCTTATTAAACATTCCATAGTGTAATTTGATATCGTTTTGGGTATGGATTGGATTTCAGTTTATCATGAAAAATTATATTTTTAATATAAAAATGTTTTATTCAATGATTTCATACCATTGATAACATATCAAAAAGATAATATATTCATTTAAGACTATAGTGATCATTTTCTGTATCATGTTTGTAAAAAGAAAGAAGCATTTTTGAATTGTGACATTCTAGTAGTGAATGAATTCATATATGACTTTCCTAATGAATTTCCTGGTATTATTTCTAATATAGAGGTGGAATTTACTATTGATATATCTCTTTATGACAAAATGATTTAGAGACCCCCTTATCAAATGCCTCATGAACAACTAGTGTAATTAAAAATCAGTTCAAATTATTACATGATAACAATTTCATTCGAGCTAGCACTTCACCTTGGGGTGCTCCAATTTTGTTTACGTAAACAGAAATATAGTTCTATGACACTATTTATTGATTATTGACACTTTAATAACATCACTATTAACAAAAAATATGTGTGGCCTCATATCGATGTTTTCATTGATCAGATCTAGTGAGAACAATACTTTTTGAAGATTGATTTGAATTTCAGGTACCCTCAACTGAAGGTGAAGGAGGATGATAGTCCAATGATAACATTCTGAATTAGTTATGGGAATTATGAGTTTGTAGTTATTCCTATTGGGGTTTATAATGCGAGTATGATATTCATAAATCTCTTGAATTGAGTATTTGTTCAGTTTCTGTATCATTTTTCTATAGTATTTATTGATGACATTTTGGTATATTATAAAATCCATGAGAGATTGAAAGGAACTTAATGAATTTTTTGAAAACATTAAAAGAAAATAAACAATATTGAATTATTTTTAAAAGTGAATTTTATTAAAACAAATATAATTCGTTGGTCATATTGTCTCTAAATATTTCATAACAGGTGATACTTCAAAAACAAAAGTTGTTTAAGAGTGCCCACAACCTACCAATATCACAGAGATTCATAGTTTTCATAGATTAGGGTGTTATTACCAAATGTTTTCTGAAAACAATTCTAGGTTATATATCCAATTAACTATGAAATCACATATTGTAGTTAAGTTAATATGATAAAAAAATGTGGTGATTATTTTCTGGAACTGAAAAGAAGAATGGTAATGCTCCAGTTTTGTCCTCGCCTTCTAGGAAACATGATTTTGTTATCTACTGTAATGAATCATTGAATGGACATGGTTGTGTCCAAATACAGAATAACTAGGTAATATCTTCTTCTTCGCGTCACTGGAAACCTCATGAACTAAATTACCATACACATGATATTGAATTATCTTCTTTTGTTTATTGCATTAAAAATATGGAGGCATCATTTTTATGGTCTAAATTATTAATTATATATTAATAAAAAATGTTTGATGTATATTTTCACTAATAAATAATTAAACAAGATATAGAGGATATAGCTAAAATTAATAAAGGATTATGATTTCACTATCAATTACCATTGGAGAATGGAACATAAAGTGGATGAAGCTTTGAGTCGAAATGGTAATTATACATAAACCATGATCCATTTGGAATGAAATCCTTTGGATTAATACTACAAAAACAACTTTTCTCGTCGCCAACCTTTTTCAGCGCTAACGAAAAAGCCCTGATAAAGGGTGTACCTTTATCAGTGATTTTTTTAAAAGCATTGAAAATGGGTCAACTATAAAAAATTAATTAAAAATAATATATTAGTATATAAATATATAAATATAGTTACATTGATATAAATAGAATATATAATTTTTAAATATATTTTAGATATATATAAATAAACATTTACACTTAATATACTTAATATAAACAATATTTATGAAAATAGCTTTTAAAAAAATTAAAAAAAAATATATTTAGTTAATAATTTGAAAATTATTACTGATTAATTGTCATTTAATAATAATTTGAGGACAAAAAAAATTAAAAAAATTAAAAAAATGATCCAAAGTATGTTGAAAACACAACTCGAACTTCAAACGACCATAATTTTTTATCCGGGTGTCCGTTTGAGCTCTACCACATATCAAATCAAAGCCTAAGACGAGCTATACACTCTTATAACCTTAAGGGGACCTTGGTCAAGGTTCTTACGATGCCAAAAAATGCATAGAAGGCCTCCAAAACTGAGTTTTTTTGTCGGGGTTCCCTGATTTTTTAACATGTTGTGGATTTTGAGCCTCGTTAATCGGTGTAATATTGCCTTTTTATGGTGGGGAATGAATTTATTCCAAGGTATTACAGTCATATTGATATTATTGCCTTGATATTTTATCGTTTATTATAATTCACTACTATTTATAATAAAAAATATAACTATATGTACATATTATATATATATTCACACCTAAAAATTTAATTTTTTAAATAAATATTTACAAATATTTACATATAAAATATATTAGTGTTATGTAAATAATAACTAATATCTAGTTTATTTAAAATAAAAATATATGAATTATTATATAACTATATATTAATATAACTATATATATTAATATAACTATATTTATATATTAATTTAACTATAAATATCTATATTAATCTAACTATAAATATATATATTAATCTATCTATTACTATATATATTAATTTAAATAAATAAATAAATATATATATTAATTTAACTATATATATATATATATATTTTAATATAATTATATATATTAATATAAATATATATTAATAAACAAATAAATATAACTAAATATTTATATAAATAGATATATCATAAATAAGAGAATAAATCAATACAGGGGAGTGGAAAATGCTTCAGGTGTGTAGGGGGGAGGTCTCGAGATCAAATCTGGGTGGAGGTTGGGGTGCACGCGGATGGAGGAATTAAAGGGGCTAGCGCTGATAAAGTGTGGAGGCGGTGTGTGCGGGCGCTGGAGGTGCCGGAAAGCACTGTTAAATGGAGCCTCAATTGCTGTAAAAATCCCCCCCTGAGATTGGAATAATTTTTTAATTTTTTTTTAATATTTTCTTTAGTTTTGTCACGGCTAAAAAAAGAGCTGATAAAAGGGGTCTTTTATCAGCGCTAAAAACAAAGCACTGATAAAGGACCTTTTTATCAGCGCTTATTTTTACCGATGATAGAAGACGACTTATATCAATGATTTTTTAACGCTGTTATAAGGGGTCTTTATCAGTGATTTTTGAGGTGCTGATAATGGGGACGCCCCCCCCCCCCAATCTTTTCAGGATTTAACAGTGCTTTTCTAGCGCTGTTAAAAGCCATTTATAGCGCTGATAGAAGGTGTATTTGTAGTAGTGGATTCTAATTTGATAAATTTTGTATTCGATGTTTTCAGTGAAGGGAATTACTTTTTTTTCTTTAAAGAGGTAGTGAAATCATCTCAATCAGATAGAATTTATAAATATCATAAGGGAATGATTGAGTTGTAGAAAAAGGTAGAATTTTTTTAGGAGGGTAAATTACATAAATTTAATATAGATAAATATTTTTTTGTGGTTCATATATAGATTATGTTTTCCACGAGATTCATAGATGAAGAACGAGTCATAATTTTGAGCTTATAGTTCTTCATTTTTTTCATCCTGGTTGTACTATGATGTACACAAATCTTCGAGAGTATTTTATGTTGGATGGAATGGAAAGAGATATTGCTGAAATTACTCTGAATTGTTTGATTTGTCAGCATGTTAAAGAATATGTGTTATTACTAAAATTGATTCTACAACCATTTATAGTTCCATATTGGTAATGAGAAAAGGTGTCCATTAATTTTGTAGTCAGGTTATATGGAGTTCATCTCTTTATTGTATCTAACCATGATTCTAGGTATGACAACCCTCCTTTTATTACAAACTTAAACATGATTTATTACATAAACTATTCACTTGATACAACATGGAAGATCGAGAGGTATAGTGTATTTGGGGCTTAGAATCATTACATAAAAAATTAAAACATGAAGTACAACATCTTTATTGAAAACTTCTTTTACATGACCACTAGATTCCCACATACTCAACATTGCATGGGATAACCTGAGGACACTCATAAGAAAAGGTGTGAGCAATGAAGCCCAGTAAGGGAATAAAAATGGAATAAATGAGGAGTACAATACATGTTATAAAATAGGAATATCAATAGATCACAAGAGAAACATGAACATAAAGGCATGATAATGCATTATAATCATAACATGGAAATGTGACAACAACACTTAAATAGAATTAGCATGATCCAAGGCTCGTCGCACATGGAGCATGAGTAAATCCTCATTGCACATGAAGAACGAGTAGACCCTCATTGCACTTGAATTATCATGAGTCAACACTCATTTCACATGATGTATCATGATACTATACTTTACCCAATGCATTGGAGTTCTATAAGGGTGCACCCTTTTTAAACATTTCATTTCATGCATAAGTGTGCCACATGGATTATAAAACATGGAGTCATAAAACATAATCATTTATTCCACAAAAAAGGAATGTATAATGAAACTTTATAATAAATAAGTTAATGTGCATGTAGGTGAATACCCTTGATGGAGAGAAGGGCATGGTATTCACTACACAATGGCATTGGCTTAGAAAATCGGTGTAATTTCGGCAGCGTAATGGCATGATATAAGACTTCATAAAAATGGTTGATGAGAGAGAAAGGGGTGTCTCATCATATCTACATAAAATGGAAAGTATGGGGGTCATATAGATACATGTTCCAACAATTGTAATGTAATTTAGATTCATGATAAAAAAGTATTGCTTGAATGTATATGAAGAGAGAGAAGTTAATTTCTCAATTTTGGCATAGTAACGGGTGTACATGGGAGGCATTTACTGAGAAAGAAAGTGGTCTCCCATCATTCAAAAAATAATGGGGAAGTATGGGGGAGGTGTGAAACCATACCCCAGCATTTATAATTTAAATTAAAATGGCATAACAATACTATGAAAATTGGACATAAAAGTGAAAGAAAGAAAAACCCTTACTTGGAAGTGTTCTTCCAATGGCTTGAGAGAGGCATGAGAGAGGCTTCTTGGGATCATGGGGCACCTTGGTAGGATTCTAGGGAGAGTAGGGTAGAGGTTGGACGAACTCCAAAGGGTTTTAGTGAGGATAAAGTGGGAGCTTGGGAGGGTTTATATAGGAAAGGTGAGTGAATTGTTTATTATTTAGGTTTAGGACCCCTTACATTAAACGAATCAAAAACAAAAATCAGATCAACTTTTTTGCCCACGGTTTTTGGAAATGGGGAAAGTAAAAAAATATTTTATAAGACCAAATTCCAAACTTCTTAAAATAACGGAGTTGCGTATGTGGAGGTGTGTCACACTCCCATGGAAAATAATTTAAAAATACTAGATGTTTAATAAATCTTTAGGGGTCCATTAATTCTTGGTAAAATAAGTCAATCAAACCCAAAAAAACATTATTTTAATGTTAAACCATATAGTGGCCTAAAATAAAGCTTTTAGTATTTATTTACATCACTATTGGGTCATTATGATGTCATAAAACCCATTATATATTTAAACGGTATTTAATTTATTACCCAAAAATTTGACTGTCTCAAAAAATAATGGAAAATTTACCGTTGGATAATTTCGACATCTTGATTATATAAATAAAATTTATTTTATCTAAATAATTCTCTAAATAGGTTAATTTTCACTTTTAAAATAAAAATCTACATTTATCAGAAATTCACGGGTTTTGACAAAAATAGCTTTCAAACCTTAATAATAATTACAATTTCCTTCATAAAATTATAAGATCATTTATATTTTATAAAAATTAATATAATAATAATAATAACATTTTATTAAAATATTATTTTATTCAATAATTCCTTAATTTAATAAAATATAATTCTTAATAAAATAATAACTAAAAACACTATTTCTACTTTAAAAACTATTTTCAATGTATCAATAATGAAAAAAAAGTATCTTAATTTTTATATACAAAAATAATGTACATGAACATAGTTATAGAGATTTTTTACATAACCCCTTAAAACAGCCTCATAAGACTGAAGGGTAATGTGTGTGCTGGTGACAGACTCTTGGGGTGGCTCATATAACATCGCTCGAGTGGTAATCTCTATTAACTTCAACTTTTCTCATAGACGGTCCTGTTCGAGCTTGACATGATGAAGTATAGATTGGGCTTGGTCAAGGGAAAATCCCAAAGATGCCACCTCTTTTTCGAGCTCCGAAAAATGGGCTTCGTATGGAAACATTCTACTGGATGAGTCGAATACTTCTTTTGTCTTAGTAAATTGGGTTTGTTAAATCCTTATATTTATACTAATCATGTGATAACTGTTCAATAGCTATAAAAGTAACAGTCACAATTCTTAACATAAAACAAAATAAGATGACATTTTATATAAACATTTTACATAAAGAGACATTTAATTAGATCAATAGGGATTTCTATTAATGAAACGTTGGGTCGTCACAATAGGGTTCACTTCTAAATTTTGGATAGGCCTTCAAAATTCAATGGGAAATGAATTAAATATTTTTATAGCATTCCATCCACAATCATATGGGTATTCAAAATGAACAAATCATACCTTGGAAGATATTATATGTGTTTTTTCAATGGATTCCTAGGGATGTTGGGATAATCATCACTATTTGGTTGATTTTTTTTATAATAACAGTTTTCATTCCAGTATTCAAATCACACCATTTAAAGAATTGTATATAATTCGGTGTCAAACTCCATATTTTTGGGGTGAAGTATATGAAAGGAAGTTGATGTGACAATAATTTTTAGAAAATATGGTCGAAAAAGTTCAGTTGATTTATAAGCACATGAGGACAATACATAGGAGGATGAAAAGTGATGAAGATAACAAAAGGAAGGTTCATTCTTTTGATGGAGGTGATCATGACATTCTCAAAGATTTTATTTATGATATTGTGATGTGTTTTGATTAATAGAGTATATTGAGTCGAGGTTTTATTAGACCCTATGTAATCCAAGAGAATGTGTGATCGGTTGGCTAAAGGGTGGATTTAGCTCCTTGCTTATCTCAGGTACATAATTTTATTATGTTTCAATATTGAGAATGTATATGTCATATCTATCTCATGTTTTGTATCTAGAGGTAGTTTAGTTGGAAGATTATCATTTTTATGAGGAAAACCTTGTAAAAATTTGTGACCATATAGATAAAGTGTTTTTGAATAATGCGCTTCTTTAGAAAATGGTTTTGTGAAAAAACTATATGGCTATAGAGGAAACATGGGAATTTAAAAATGCTATGAGGGATAAATACCCCCACTTATTTGATTAGTAAATAATATTGTGGGGATGTAATTTCCAAAAGGGGGATTAATGTAGCATCCCATGTATTTATCAACACAATACTATTTATATCTATAAATATTTATGAATAAGATATTATTTTTATGTTAATGGGGAGTTTTTTCGATAGCATACTCAACAGACAACAACGTGTTTCTTTGAATTCGTACATTGCACATAACAATGAATTTTAGTGAAAAATAATGTAATAATATTATAATTATTTTAAATGATATATAATGAATAATAATTCTATTCTCAAGAATAAAAATACATAACTATAATATGATTATACATGTTTGTTAATTTTTTTCTTTTATATAACAAATTATATGGGATTATATGAGATTAAATCCAATTTTTATCATAAATACTCTAATATTTTTAAAAGATTTCATTACCACATTTTGATGGAAACCCCATATTAAATATAGTTTTTTCTCAATTAAATGTATTATTTGTCAAAAATAAATGTCTTCTCTAGAAGCAAAACATCAATTTTTTTTTTAAATTTCAGTTTTTTTCTGATGAAATTCACATTTTAACGAAATGTTATAAATATTTCATTTTAATTCATAACTACTTTATCAACTAATTTTTTTATATAGGTAATTTTTTTTTTATTTTTGTTGGTTTTAAAGTGTAATTCGATTAATTTTTTATCATTTAATCAAATTATATCTATTGAATGTAATTTCCCATCGAAATTTTACATAAGCACATTTAAATCTAATGATACTTATTAATTCATAAAAACTCTCTTTTTGGTTTTGACTATGTGAATTAATTATATTAATTTATGCTAAATATATTTTTTTTACTTCAAAAAATGTCATCAATATTTGGATTATAAGGTCCAAATTGTGAAGTAGGTACCTTGTATATTTGGACATTTTGAATAGTAATTACATTAATTTTTTTATTTACCATGTTAAAGGGTAAATCTTGTAAATATGTGTAAAAATAATATTATAATAATATTAATCAACCATTACAAGTTTTATAGTCATATTGGATGATAAATATAAAACCATGGTCATCCATGTGTCAATTGTGGGACCCCATGGATCAATATTTTTTGGATAATGGCATGTTGTTAAAAATATTTTAAATTAATTATAAATATAACCTAAACATGTATCTTTTACGAAAAAAATATTATACAAAGTAATATAATTTATAAATATGAGTATATATAGTCATTAAAAATCTAAATAAAATTCCTACATCATGGTAATTTATTTATAATTTTTAGAGATTTAATAAATAAATCTATTAATGAACCAATGATGATGATGTAATTAGATCAATAATAAATTATTCAAATAATTGATATTATAAATATGAAAATAAATATTATTTGATATAAGTAATGTCATATAATAAATTTATTAGTGAATATGACATGTTAGGGTTGAAGAAATATTTTTTAATCCAGTTGTTATGAATTTTTTATAAATTCAAGTCGGAGTAGTGTCCAAAATAGACATACTTTATAACATAAAATAAAAGGTAGTTCATTAAATTATATCAAACACCTAAGAATCTAATATTCAAAAAAATATATAATATGCTTCAAAATATTTCATAATTTTATTTTGGTTTTAGGACATGATAGGGCTATTATATTAACCCATAATGTATAAATAACATGATATCAAGATAAAATTAAAAGGGGTAATATAATGTTTAAACCAAAATAATAGGGATAAAAAATATTAAAAATATGTATGAAATTTTTTGGATGATGGGTATTTGAAAAAAAACATCCTATCTTAAAATTTAATGACCCTTGGACCATTTTTCATTGAAATTAGATTTATAATAAATTTATATTTTCAGACATCCCTAAATTGTCCCTCCTCCCTCTTATAAAATGTCATTATCTCTACACAGATACACACACATATCAATCAAATTGTCTCATCAAACCTATTCTCAAATAATCACCCAACATATCTAGCTTCCTATTATAAGTGTTAAATTTTCCAGAAGTCAATTCAAAAAAGACTTTTTTCTCAAATCAAATGATGTTACCAGATTTAGCGGTAACTTCTTCTCTCATGTTTCTTTCCTTTATTTTTCTTCTCAAACCCCTGTTATATTCTTATTTATTGATTACATAAAAACAAAAATATCATAACATTACACTAATTTTTTTTAAGATTGTTTTTATATACACTTAAAAATACCACCATCTAGTTGAGACGAACATACTGTTTTTCGGTATTCCAGACTACTTCTCATAAAATGATGATTGATAAATTTTCATATACCTCCTCTCAGGGTGGACATTATGAAGGAAAATTATTCATATATTGTATATATTGTATTTATATTGTCCTTATGATTTTGTAATATTTATTTACAACATAACTTTATCTTCCAATGATGTTTAAATACATTAATTTCATTTGAGGAAATGTGGACTACCGCCACTCATAGTGATATGACTCGTTCATTAATTACATGGAACATATAAATGACTGTTTTATTAAACCTATGAGACATACATGACATAAATATAGTATTGGTGTGATAATATACATTTATATCATTTTATAATTATTATTTAAATATTTCAGAAAATGAATGTAGCCTTATTAGTACATATATCCTACCATCTCCATAAATGGTGTATATCATTTATTATCTATATATATTATGGACTATCATAAATAAATATATACTGGTTATATATGTTATTTAATTCATTAATATCAATCTATATGTTATTTAATTTTGATAGAATGAACAATTTACGTATATTTATCAGTGAGGAATATAAACATTGAATGAGAAAACTCAGACTCAAGGTAAGGGGATCCAACTCTATCACTTTTCCTTGAATCGTATTTTGATGTTATACACCACATTATTTTATAATGTGTATAATAAACCCATTTGGATTTAAATTTAATTCAAAGAGAATATTTTTTCTATGAATTGTTTTATAAATGAAAGAAATGAATTTTTCATCATATGTTTTGACAAAGACTTATCCACTGCCATGACCGTTATGTAGTATTTGACTTGCTCTACTAGAAACATTTTCTTTAAAAATAAATGTGAATAGCATATAACATTTTTGGTATTTTGGTATTTAAAATGGTTTGGATAAATAATTAATTATATTTATATATTGAAATTATCTCTTATTATTTCAATGTGGAAATGATATTTTTATATTATATTTTTTTATTTGTTATGATTATATAACGTCTCTTGGACTTTTGATGGTTGGTTATGTGATAAACCAAGGCAGGTGGTTAAGTGATAAACCAAAAGATAGGTGCTTCCATTGTAACGCCCAAATGATTTTCTATGGAAATTCCATTTTCATAAATATGACAAATAATCACACGAGTTCCCAACCCAACAAACTACTATGTTAAATGTGACCATTAAACATAAGTCAATCACTAATGTGATTTGAATTTCGATAATCAGACATACAGGGTTGTGATCAGTATGTTTTTTGGAGTCTAATATGACAAAACTAATTTTTGGTGAATTGTAAAATAGCTTAATGAATAGTACTTTTTCCCTTATGAATATTGACATACATTAATGAATGTAACATACCTATGATAGTATAAAAATAAGATTCATGTGGTTGTACAATATACCTGTAACTGGGAATTAGAAAATTAATGTTTTTAAATATATACATTTCATGTAAATTATGATTTAAATTAAATGTTAAATTAATCATATTTAAAAAATAATTTTTAAAAAATGGGAATATTTTTGGATACCAAATGACGAAAATTGGTCAGGGTGAATATTTTGGATTTTTCTGAAATACATGAATTTTTTTGAGTAAAAGAATACAATAATTTAAAGTAAAATTCATTATAATTTAAATCCATTATTCCATGAACAATAAGTTATTTGAGAACCAAAATCAGAAACTCACAAGAAGATATTACAATTCCTGGTCATGGAATCTCACTATTTATTGTCTTCTGTGAAAATAATAAATTAATGATTATGATATTATGAAAACTCTCCTCCCATCCACAATAAATACCACACATTCTTAATTATTCTCTTCACTCTTCTAAATCCATGTACCATGACAATAATAATCCAAAATAGCTTCTCAAGCTCCTCTCCCACGTCCAACGATCCCTATTCTCATCAAAATACCAAATCCTCTTCACTTAGGAGGATCTCAAAGGAGATAAATGAAAGAGGTATATTCTTATTTCCAATTCATTTATTTCATTTATGTTATTTTCTTTTCATTTTTAATTCTTCACATACCTACACCCAAATGGTATAATAACAGTAATATCATACATGTAATGGAATTACATTAATAAAATGGGATAGTTCATTATCTTCTCTATTTTACCCATTATTTATTTCATTGAAATGTCAACACCATTTAGGATGTGTTAGTTTTGCACATTCAAGGACGACGAGTTATCAATTTCAATTATCATCGTCAATTATTGTCATAAAGTAATTTTCATGGTTTATCCATCTCATAATATATGCATTATGCCTCATCTATAGTTCTGGAATCCTTCTTTCAACATTGTGTTTGTTTATA
The DNA here is from genome assembly GCA_963277665.1 of Viscum album. Lineage (NCBI taxonomy): Eukaryota > Viridiplantae > Streptophyta > Magnoliopsida > Santalales > Viscaceae > Viscum > Viscum album. Next base: position 1,358,748,449 of record OY728147.1, on the reverse strand, counting down.
AAACAAAACATGTTCGTTATGGTGAGAACCCAACAATTAACCCAAAAAATTGTCACTAATTCTTTATATAATGATTCTACTTAACTCCATGTAAAAAAATTCAAATTTGAACCATTTAATGTTATTAATGTTCAATAATAAAATTTAAACTGAATTATGGATCAATAACATCATCAAAAATGATTATCTAAACATGAACCCATCACAAAAACCCTGGAAACAAATGGACCCGAACAATAAAATTGAACCTCACAACAAATCAAAATGTTTTTGAATTAATGTAAAATGGTTATACTAAATAAACTAATTATATAAGAGTTTATTTAATTATTAATTAATGAACCTAATTTTACTTTTCAGGTAATTGATATCATGTGGAGAACACCATCAGATTTTAGGTAAGGGATCCTCACCATTACACATGTATTCAAGAATGTCCTCTATGATATGTAATTTTATGTATAATACCATATGATTGGGTATGATTTATCACATAATCCATAAATCCCTCATGATGTATAACTAATGAGAAACCCCATTAACACTCAGTAATAAATCTTAAGTACACCTGATACCATGCTGATAATCTATAAGGAATTCAACCCGAATCACCTTTATTCTGTCAGGTTTCTCTATCATTATTTTTACCCAAATTATGTTTTATTTTAATTTTATTTGGCACATCTAAATGTGGTTTTTTTCTCCAAAAACATTTTTCATGACCCATCCCTCATTATATTTCGGGTATATAGTTGCTATTAAGTGATTCCGTCGTTGATAATTCCCAATAAGAAAACTCGTTTTAGGGGAACTTCCCAAATTGATCAGCAATGTAAAATGCACTCTATTTAATATTTTAATCCATTTAGGTATTTATAAAAGCATTATTTATATTATTAAAAAATTATTGGTTCCTTATGGTTTTTTTTAAAATAATTTTCCATTATATATTTAAAAATCTCTTTAGTATTTTCTTTAAAACAACACAAAAATGTTTTATTACTACAATTTACCAAATACAATTCTTAAAAGTTTGAACCTTTATTTGACATCATTTACCATGATATATTCTTATTTAATGGCCATGTATGTTCTAATTCCATTATTTCATTTACACATTCACGATACGTCTATTTGTTATGCTTTATATCCTGATTGTGGTACCCAATTCATTCCATTGGTATACCTTATGTTTATGTATGATTCATTATGCATGACTATTTATGAGGAAAACATATTAATGAAATTTCATATGGGTGTTACAAGATATATCTCTAATTAATAGTGTAAATTTGAGTCTCAAGAGTCATTATGTGAAAACTTATTGGTGGTTAGCCTTGGATTGTGCTTCTATATACAACAATCTTGGTGGTTAGCCTTGACTCATTTTAAATTCACATTTTACGTTTCTGCCACATTTCCATGATTCTATGATTGAATGATCCCATTTATATATGTAATGATTCGATATGATACATGCATGTTTATATGATCATTTCATGCCTTCTATCCCATGTTCAAATGCATTATTACTATGACTATTCTCTTATTAGGTTTTTGGCAGATGCCTCTTTTCAGGTTAACCCTGAGTTATCCTATGCAGAGGTATGAGAACAATGGAAGATAGAAGCTCATTATGAAGATTTAATAAAGAAGTGTTTTTGGCCACATGTTTAATGTTATATGTACATAGTCTTCAATGATTCTAGACATCCTGATACTTGTATTGTTCTCTGATGTATGACTATAAAAAAAATCTTGAAATGTTATTTTTAAAAGGCTAGGGTCATTTTAGTTGGTATCAGAGGATGGTCTAGTTTATCTAGTGATTTGGAATATAAATCCATAGTGATAACCTTAATGAAAAGCCAAATGTTTAAGAAAACATCCATATGTTTTAGTAAGTATAGATTTAAAGCATTATCAGTAAATTATGTCTTCATCTAATAAGATCAGGTAGAGGTAGCTCTGGCACAAATGTACCTATGAGTGAAAAATAAAATAAGGTGTTTCAGGCTTGAACTAGGATGTCCTAATACATGAAAATAGGCCTTGCATTCCATGACCCAACACAACGGGGCTCGATCCGCGACTCCCCAAGCCTACCTCTAATATGCCAGGGGATGGCGTCTAGCGCCGATAAGGCTATCACACACATGGGTGGCACTAGCCTAAGGTACCTATACAAACACACCAACATACACCTCCATGAAACAGTGTAGATATATAAATAAAACCCGAAAAGATGATGCATTCTTGCAAAAATACCAAACTAGAGTGCAACAGAAGTACAAAAGGGAAAAATAGGTCCCACCAAAAGAAAACTACAAAAGCGTCCAACCTGCTCGGAAAAAGGGGTACACTACCAAAACCACCACTGGAAATCTCCTCGAGACATCTCCAGTAAGACTCCACGTTCAATCCCGCTCACTCAGCTCTGCCTGCTCCTGGTCCTCCTGGGACACCGTCGAAAGGCATGTGGACTACACATTACAAAAACATGTGTGGGCATTGCTCGTATAGGTGTGAGTATAAAAATATTCAGTAGATACCCCAAAAACCTAAAACAAAAGAGAGAAACTAAAAGGCAATAGTTTTCTCCTCCCATAAAGAGGGATCCCAAACGAGGGAGAAACTCCATCTTGTGACCATCCTCGGCTAAACACAACTAGTTAGCTAAATCTAGGTGTATTCCCCTACATACACCATTAACATCCACTCAGTTATACGCCCAAACATATACTATGAACATCCAGATATACTCAGCTCACGTACCAAGAAACCCGATGTACCGACCTCATCACACACAATGGTTCACAACCTAGAGAGAACACTCCACGATCACGGTTATCCCATATGACACTCGTCCGAGAGACACACTCCATCGGGTCCCACAAAAACATCTCCGACGCTCACCTGAGAGATCACGCTTGTCAGATACATTCACTGAGGAAAACATTCTGAAACTATAACACCCCAAGCTTCTGCGTTATGCTTCTCTTTGAATAATGCAGTAGTGTGTGTTGTACGCAACTTTGAGTTCTAACACACACCACAACCAATCAAACTAGCCGTTAAGAATATTAATACCCACTTTTTGAAATTTTATACATTTTATCTTTCAAAATGGAATTCATTTTTGGATTTTGAATATCAAATTTATCTTAGGGTGAATTTTTTGTAATTTTCAGATAACCTTCATATTGTGATGAATAGTGAAAATTACTAAATTTTAACTAAAAACAACTATTTTAATCGAAATAATTAATTGTGATAAATTATGGATTTGAGTGATTTTAGAGCATAATTAGATTATATTTTTACCATTTAATCCAATTTTTTACATTGGACATAATTTCACATTTAATCTAGTTATAAACAAGTGCTAATCTATTGATATTTATTATCTCTTAAAAACACGTTTTTTGTTTTAACAACATGAATTATTTTAAAATTAATTTCTTCCACTTTTGTGTTTTGAATTTAGAAAAATGGATTCTATATTTCGAATCAGGAGGTCCAAATTGTGTAAATAGGTAACTTTTATATTTACAAATTTTGAATAATTACTTTGGTAAATATTTTATTTACCATGGTTAAAATGTAAATCCTGTAAATAAGGGTAAAAATAGTATTATAATAATAATAAATTAGCCTGAAACGGGTCATAACCCTATTGGATGATACATGTCCGACCATGGGCATCTTTGGGTAGATTTTTGGTCCCCATGTATCCACTTGTAAGTGATATTGGCAATTAATAATAATTAAGATAAAGTAAATACAAAAATGGCACAAGCATATATCTTTTAGAAGAAATTTTTTTACATAGGGTTATATATGTTATATTTTAGACTATAAAAATTAATTAGAAATATAAAAATATTTCCCACATAATATTATTTTATTTATAATTTTTAGACATTGAATAATAAAATTTATTTTTGACATAATAATAATGCAGTATTTTCCATATTGATGAAAGAATCAAATAATTAGTATTATAAATGTTAAATTAATTATAATTGGAATGTTTTTATAACATTAAATGATTTTATTGGTTAATATGACATTTTATTATTTATTTAATGAATATGTTTTGAATTAATAACATTGTTAAGTCTTTAACAATAATCAATTATTAAATAGTTTTAAAATTTACAAAAGGGGTTTTTAAAACAAATATTATATTATAAATTGATATTATATTCATAAAAATCTAAGGTTCAGAAAAAGGACTTATATAATGATAGTTGTATTATTAATGGACCTCATGGGGGTCGCTGGGATTTTTATTGTACGTTTATTGACTATATAATTTAAAAATACAAAGAGACAAGGTAAATGTCAAACTATATAACTAAGAGTTAAATAAAAAAGATAAAGTTAATATAGTGACCCAAACCTATCTAAAACCTATTTTATGAGAGGTGTTAGACCTATCCCCACCTCAAACTTTAAATAATACACTTTGGATCCATTAGAAACCGAATATGTATTTATTATAAAATAATATTTCTAGCTTTTTCTAAGGTTCCCCTCACCCCTCTTATAAAAGGGAACTTCCCCTTCCCTCTAATTCACACATTAAATGCCTTTTGACTCAGCCGAACCCTACCCAAATATTCTCTCAACTTCCCTCAAATAAAACTAGAGGCCTTATTTGGATCATAAATCCATCCTAGGGAGCTCTTTTGATCAAATCAAAAAGAAGAACCCGAAGAAGAGGTAATGTTTTCACTACCCTCTTTCACGTTCCTTTCTTCTTCCACTTCTTATTTATTTGTTATTCCCATTCTAAAATAATAAATCCATTATATTCTATATAATGTGATGTTATTTAAAATATTTCACAACTATATTCATTATTATATCCATCTTATGAATGATAATCCCCCCATGCGTGCATACGTATAGCTTACCGTCTCTATGTAGTGGTGTAATTTGTAATTCAACACTTTGTTATTTGGATGGATATAATGATGAGTAATATGTATATAAATAATGAAAATAACATAATAATGTCTCTGTAAAATTAATATACCATCAAATTCCACACCTTTATGGAAATGATATTGTCGCTCTTGCTTACGTACGAATTACCGTCTCCACGACGTGATGAGATTCATTTCCGTATTCACCATTCATCGACGGTTATAAAAATATATATTACTAATTTGTTTTTAATATATGACATAATAATGGTACTTGATATATATATATATATATATGTACATACCAATAATTTATTCACATAGTTCCATTCAATATGTTATGAAAACGGAAACAACATTTATGCATACGTATGGACTACTGTCTCCATAAATAGTGTTTCCCATTTCACACACACACACACACACATATATATATATTACATAATTATATTATAAATAAATATGATATATAAATCATTTTTATCCCGTATGTATTTAAATCATGATTTATGTGATACAATCAAGAGTAACAAGTTCAAACACATACGATAAAGAAAGCGATTATTACCTAAAATGTTAATTTAACATGGAAATTTTTATTAAATAGGTAGTAAAAAGTCATAAATGAATAATGTATGATATCATAAACATTAATATGGTTCTTTTATAATTTAATAACATACTATGGTCTTCATACAAGAGGTTAAACGTACCCTAAACTAAATGAAATAGCAAGGTAAGGGGTTTTCATCTCACTCTTTATTCCCTTGATATTCATGCCATATTGCCACTATTAACTTTTGTGTGGTGTTTGTACTACCCATAATTGTATTAATTATGTAATAAAATTTAATTTATGTGTATTTACATATTAATAGTATGATTCCTCTTTCAGGGGGTGTAAGTTTCATAATTTACTAAATTGGTAAGGGTTAATTCATCAATCTCATTATTATCCGAGATTGTTTATGTGTAAGTATTTGATAGGAAATTTTTATCATCAATGTCCATTTTTCATAAAAATGATTTAAAAATTAATATTTTAAAGCTTTGTGAAATGTAATTTTTATCAAGATCATAATTTTAAATTTTTTAATGATTTATCTTTATAAATATTTTTATTTAATGTCCATGTTTTCAAAATGATTTTATGGATTTATATATATGGACATGAATGTTTTGAAATGAAAATTATTTTAAAATGTATCAACATGGTATGTGACACTTTGTTTCAACAATATATTTTAAATTACTTACTTTATAAATGTGTGACTTTTCAATTATCTCAAAAAAATATATTTCTCTCAAATAGTTTTGATTTCATCTATATCAACATCCTTTGATGGATTTTAAGCTTATTTGTAGTTGATTTATTATGATATAAAACGTCCATATTTTTTTGAAGGTTTTGTGATATGTTTGACTATAGATGTGTTATTTTTTTAACATTAATTGTTTATGGAGAATTTATTGACATTGCATATTCTAGTTTTAATACGAATGTTTATCTTATGTTTAAAACTTTTTATATGAGAAATGAATTGGACTTAGTAAGTGACGGGTGGAGCCTACTATAGCTCATCGATGCATCGGTATGTCCCATGAGATAGACTAGTGTCTTTGCACAAGGCCTTGAAAAAATCTTATTTTTTGTCTTGGCACAAGGCCTTGACTATGTGGTTATGATAGTCAGGAATTATGTATTCCATCATTATAGAAGTGGTTAGTGATATTTCTTGTGATTATTCGAATAGTAGAATAACCATGTGAATAAGTAAATGGAATTACTTATTTTTATTTTTTCCATATTATTCTGAAGATCATGTTTAAAAGAATTTTGTTTTAGTTATACATTACCTTAAATGATTATGATTCTTTATGAATGTTTCTGCTTTATTGTTATCCTTACTGAGCATCTGAGGACAACCCTTTCTATGTTTTATTTTTAACAGGATTCCAAGAAGTGTATTGTGATTGATATGCAGGGTTAAGCCAGGATAATAATGGCATTCATGAAGGATTATTTATGTTGTTTTGTATGTGATGAAGGGTAATGTAACATTCATGTATGTAATTTATTTTCCAAGCCTGCTAAACCGATCGGTTCTTCGGGACATGATTCCTAGTAATTATGCCAATGTATTAAAATAATGCACCGAATCTGGGTTACTGGGGTCAGGGCATTACAGAAACAACATAAACACCAAACTCATCGGATATGGGATTGATTATAGGGTCTGCTAGGGGATACCAGAACCCATACCGATATACAAAGATCTCTCAAATAGGGGATCACTCCTAGGGTCCGCTGGAGAATACCGCAACCCGATCTGGCATTCGTAGATCTCACAGATATGGGATCATTCCAAGGATACGTTGGGGGATACCACAACATGATCTGGAATTTGTATAGAAACTTTCCACTCAGATAGAGGATCATCACCCGTGTCATGATGATCATGACGATACCACAACCCTATCTTTTTACATCTCGCGTAGTAGGGGATCGAACTGACGATGTCGCAACCATACAGAAACCACGAGCTAAGTAGGGGATCGTATAACGAATGATACCACAAACCTACTATAATCCTCATGCTGAGTAAAGGATCGTATACTCGAAGATGCCACTACCATAATGATCACGGGCCACTATGTAGGGGATCATATTCGTGATGTTCCCAAAAACCCTACAGGGTTAACCTGCTAGATAGGGGATCACAACCCAGGGATAAGTGAACACATTGATACCAAGAACCCGATCTAGGGAAATGATGCAAGAGGATCCCACTCTGGGCCCACTTGAGGCATGCCACAACTTTAATAGATTAAAAATCTCATCGATAGGATCAAAAACCTATACTATGGTTGTGATGTCATGTGAAACCTTATAGGAACGAACCATTGGATTACAAAAAACCACTGCTGGTCCAAACGTCGCTAACCCAAGAGAACCATCACAACGCCACACCGCATATCTCTATGGTTGATACTGAGGCCCCAATCACGATCTACACAGAAAAACATGTAGGATATGCTATTCACTCGCCCGAAACAAAGAACCGGTAAAAAAGGAACTATTCATTGTAGCTAGACCGTGCGAGGCCCACACGATGATCCCGAAACTCATCATGTGGATCAAACCATTGCGATCCCCTATGGAAGACACATAGGATACACTAATCTTTCATCCCAAACTGACCCCTGTTTAGAAAGGTACTACTCACTACAGGCAGCTCGAGTGGGGCCCACACCTCGATCCCGAAACTCTTCGAATGGATTGCACCATTGAGGTCCTATCAGAAAAACACACAGGATCAAATATTCATCTACCAAAATCGGACTCATAATGATAAAGTTGTGTTTCTACATAAACGCCCAAACCCGGCCCTCGTGCGGCCCACTCCCCATACTAGTCCCAACACCTGAAAACCAACAGGAAAAGTCTGTTGTACCATCAGGGTCTCAACGGCACTAACGACATGTCAATCAGACGATTCAGGTAGAAAATATGATGGCCCTAAGTCAAATAATAATAAAATATCAATATTTTATTTAACATTTGTAGCTCCCGGGACAATATACTGAACTTCAAAACCTACGAACACACATCAAAGGGTTCTCCCTTTTTCCAGGGTGGCTTCGCCAAAGACGGAATGTGAATCCGACCCCTGGATTGCATGAAACATGGGTTTTAAAACCCCCATGTACAAGGGGAGGGTCGGACATGCCTGAATCGGTTGGTACAGCCGGCCTGGGCCGGCCCGCCCTGGAGGACCTGGCTGCCACCGCCATCGACTACTTCAGCTAGCAGACCCCACCACCGCGGAGCGACACCGCACGCATGGCCGACCCCCACTGGGTAACCTCTAATTGGCGGTTAGACCGCAACAGGGGCCAAAGGTCTGATCGAAACCTGCGGCCCTCCGCCACTCCTATGCCACACCGGCGGACATTCCAAGGGCAATCGGGGGCACCCTGCAGATCTGAAATCATCCACACGCCTCGGGACCAGATCTACACATCTGTAGTCTCAAAATAGAGAAAAACCAACCAAAATGAGATCCGGGATTTCGAAACTCAAAATGTCTACCTGTAGGCGGATCACCGAAGGTTTGAGTGCACAACGATGCCCACGACGGCCTGAAGCTCAATCCGCTGACAATATGCACTGAAAACAGACGCATGGGGCTCGATTCAGTGGAGAAATAGACGAGGGAGGGGGGAAGATGGGGGTTTTTAATTTTTTTAATTAAAACCTCATTTCCTATTCCCGCCATCACGCCTCTGGCCCTACACCCGGTGTCGACTAAACATATGTCGCGCCTAGGGTAAACATAGTGTTTTTAATGCAACGATGCACTCCGAATTGCAATATGAGACTTAGTTCAGGTGTTATTCGAGCCGACGCTCGTGAATAAACATTTCCATTTATTTATGAAAATGCGCCCGGTGGATTTTCTCACAGCAGACCCGCACCTGGAAGGTTTACATCCCACCTAGGGGTAACGACACGCTCCAAATGCAATCATGCCCTCATATTCATGTTTTGATCTACAATTTAGCAGATAACACACCCCTGCCACATGCATAGTATAAAAATACATAATATTTTTAAAAATTTTATTCTGGCCACACCGGGCATCAGAATCGCACACCGTCTTCATTCCTAGCTCTGGAATTATTCATATGAATAATCCAAAGACTGATAGGGCCAAAACCCGAGTCGCTGAATCCTCCCCACCTTCGAACATTTCATTCCCAAAAAAACTATAAGAGTAATGAAAGTAACTAGACTCTCAACTGGGTCTCCCACGCCAGCGAGTTCACTAACAAACACCCCAGACTGAAAACATAAGTCAGAGGGACTCATTCACCATTCATCAACACAATCTTCTTTGGGATGAACTGACTCACCTGCACTGTTTTGATCGCCTCACAAAAACACGTCTCAAGGGGGGGGGGATGGATCCCTCTTCCTCATGCATTCGATACATTCCAAAAAACACCCACACATGGTCTTACCAATGCCCTAAACAAAACTAAAACATGTAACTAAAAGGAAAGAGCACCGCTAAACAATGTCTAAAAAGCTACTGCAGAAATTAAATATGACACAAGGTGTACCTCGATCCATCTGTGGAGCCTCTGGGTCAACAAACTCTAAGGCTTTCATCTGTCCCCTCCATCGGCCACCAGCTCATTGAGCCCGACATGGACCACTTGGCGGTGGGGTTGGTGGAAACTGATACTGACTACCACCTCCAGTTGCTACACCAGCTCTGTCACCACATATGCCGCCATGCAAACCTCCTTGCTCGAGACGCTGCCGCTACTAAGGCGGTCTGCCGACTGGCACCATCTTAGCAGCACGACAGGTCGGACAATCTCTAAAATATTTCCTCGACCGTCGCAAGCATAACACCACCTCTCATGAGGCTAATCAAAATTGGCATGCAATCCTTGAGCATCAGATCCTCCATCCTGTGGTCACCCACTAAAATGTCTTCCACATCTTGACCCTTGCGTTTGCTGTCAGCTGCCAGATGCCGATCCGACTAATGAAGTATCAGCACTTGGGTGCCCATCACTACCAGGAAGGATTGGCTTAGCCAGAAATCTCTCCACCACCAACGATCACTCCAGCACTCCAGCATATGTGGGAAGACAAAATGAGACCACACTTTATTGGATGTCTCTACATAGTCCCTTCTCGAAGATCCAAACTCTAAAGAACTAGTCTCAAACCATATCCATGGAGTAGCGCGACAGTTTGGTAAACATCACTAATTACTCCAACATGGTCATGCCCTCCTACTGAAGCTTAAGAATCTCTTGAATCTGCACTGACATCAGCATCACCAGACAGAACTCCTCCCTGAGGAGATGCTCAAACTGTGCCCACGTGAGAGTATCCTCATTAAGGGACTGCTTCAAAAAACTCCACCATCATCCGGTCGAACCATGTAGAAGTCTTGCCATAGGAACAACATATTATATGGGGGTGTCCTCAACAGGCGGAAAACTCAGGTAACTGCTTCCAGCAAGTCATCAAATTCCTAAGGGTCAAGATCCCCCCGAAACCTCAAAGGTCAATGCCTCTAGAACTCGTGTAGTGCACTCATCCTGTGTGAAACCACATATTACACTGCGGGCACAACCTGTAGCTTGACAGGTGGTGGCTCAACTAGCATACCACCTAGAGTTCTAGCCTCAAAACCTACGCCCTAGTCCATAGCCTCTACATGGGGCAGATCGTCACCACAATCCTGCTGCGGAACCCTCGTTGGCTATCATCTTTTATTCATCCTGAAATTAAATCAAGATGCCCTATAGTCAATGATTATATCTGGAGAGCTGACTCAATAAGAACAAAGGAAACCCAAAAACCCAGTCTTAAAGGATGCATGCACTATTAATCACATGCGACTAGTTTCCAAACATCACGAGTTGAAAGGAAGGTAATGAGAGTCCTAGTGAATTGATATGTCGGCCGCCACACCAACACTAGAGTCCCTGGCATGAAATTAGAACTCGAAACATCCAAACACTGCCTCTATGCAAACCAAACCAAACTCACAGCTAGACCAACTACGCTCTGAGATCCCAAAGGTTCAACATCTTCTGATACCAATCTGTCATGACCCAACCCAACGGGGCTCAAGCCGTGACTCCCCAAGACCGAATCCAACAGGCCAGGGGCTGGTGTCTATCGCCAAGAAGGCTATCAAATACATGTGAGGAATTATCCTAAGGTACTTTTACACACGCACACACTTATACCTCCATGAAATAGTACAAATATATATATAAAATCTGAAAAGAAAATTCATGCATACAACTATCCCAAACCAGAGTGCAACAGAAGTACAAAAGGTAAAAACATGGCCCACCAAATGAAAACTAAAAAGTGTCCAACCTGCTCGGAAGAAGGGGTACGCTTCCAAAACCACCACCAAAAAGATGCACGACACAGCTCTGATAAGACTCCATGTTCAGTCCCGCTCACTCATATCCGCCTGCTCTGGGTCATCCTGGGACACCATCGAAAGGCATGTCGACTACAAATGACACAAAAATATGCGAGCATTGCCTGCGCGGGGGTGAGTATAAAAATACTATGTAGGCTCCCCATAATTCTTAAATAAAAGAGAGAAACTGAAATGAAATAGTCCACTCATCTCTACTAGAGAGAACCTAGATGAGAGAGAAACTCCAACTCGTGACCATCCTCATCTAAACACATCTAGTCTTCTCAATATAAGTGTATGCCCATATGTACTCCTTGAACATTTACTCTGGTATACACCCTAACATATACCATGAACATCTAGATATACAAAGTTCACGCACCAAGCCACATGAGGTACCGACCTCATCACCAAAAACGGTTCACAACCAGGATAACAGACTCCATAATAACTATCATCCTAGACATCACTCGTCCAAGAGATAGAATCCATAGGGTCCCACACAATCATCATAGATGCTCAACCGAGAGATCAAGCTCGTCAGATACCATCGTCGTGGAACCCTTGTTGAAATAACAAAAACAGCTAACTCCTCTAATAGGGGATCACTCCTAGGGTCCTCTAAGGGATAGCGGAACCCACACTGGTATACGAAGATCTCATAGATAAGAGATCACTCTTAGGGTCCACTGGGGTATACCACAACCCGATCTAGAATTTGTAGATCTCACAGATATGAGATCACTCCCAAGATCCGCTGGGGGATACCATAACCCGATCTGGCATTTGTACAGAAACATGTCACTTAGATAGAGGATCGCCAACCATGTCATGATGGTCAAGACGATACCGAAACCATATCTGGTACATCTCACGCTATAAGGGATCGAATTGACGATGACACAACCCGATAGAAACCACGCGATGAGTTGGGGATTGTATAACCAATGATACAACAACCCTACCTTAATCCTCATGCTGAGTAGGGGATCATATAAAAGACGATTCCATAACCCTAATAAGCATGGCCCACTACGTAGTGGATCATATTCCCGATGATGCCAAAATCCCTATAGGGTTAACCTGCTAGATCGGGGTTCATCGGCCGTGGATTTGTGGCCACTACGATACCAAGAACCCGATCTAGGGAAACGATGATAGAGGATCCCATTCTGGGCCCACCGGAGGAATAACACAACTCTAACAAATTAAACATCCCATTGAGAGGATCACAATCATATAATAAGGTTGTGATGCCACAAAAATCCTCGTTGGAATGAACTAAGGGAGTACCCTCAAACACTGCTATTCTAAACGTCACTAACCCGAGCGATCCGTCACAACACCACACTGAACACCTCCAAGGTCGATACTGAGGCCACCATTGCGATCCACACGGTAAAACATATAGGATAACCTATTTACTCACCCAAAATGATAATCAGTGAAAAAGGAAATATTCACCATAGCTAGCCTATGTGGGGCCAACACAATGATCTCGAAACTCATCAAGAAGATCATACCACTATGATCCCCTCAGAATAACACATGTGATCCACTACTCGTTCATCCCTAACAGACTCCCGGTAAAAGGTTAGTATTCACTGAAGCCAAATCAGGTAGGGCCCATGCCTCGATTCTGAAATTCATTGAAAAAATTGAACCATTGCGATCATCTTGGAAAAACACACAGGATCGACTATTCATCCGCCAAAATCTGACTCCTGGTGAGAAAGTTGTGTTTCTACGTAAACGTCGAAACCCGGCCCTCGTGGGGCCCACACACCAAGCATGGTCCCAACACCCAAAAACCTACAAGACAAGTCCTTAATACCATCAGGTTCTCAAATCCACTGACAACACATCAATTGGATGCTCCGGGTAGAAGATACGACGACCTGAAGTCGAATAACAATAAAATATCATTATTTTATTCAACTTTTCGATCTCCCGGGCCAATATCCCGAACTTCGAAACCCCCAAACCCACCTCAAAAGCTTCAAATAATAGATAGGGTCACGTCACTGTAGACAAAACACGAATTTGACCCCTATATTCTATGAATTGGGGGTATTAAAAACAGTGTGTAGCAGGATAGGTCCAGGCCGGCTAGAACTGGCCAGTCCGACTGCCCTGGGCCGGCCCGTGCTGGCCGACCCGGCCGCCACCGCCGCCAGCCGCTCCGGCCAGCTGATGACACCTCCGAGGTAGGGTGTGGCATTCGCATGTGGCTGACCCAGTGGGGTCACCGATAATTGGTAGCTTGGCCACCGTAAGGGGCAGCATTCTGCTCGAAACTTGAGGCCCGCCGCTGTGGGCTGCATGCTGTCGGCCGTAGGTGGACATTCCAAGGGCATACTAGGGCACCCTGGGGGTACAAACGTAGATCCGAAGGCATTTGGGTGGCCCCCAAGACAAGATCTACACATACGCAGGCTCAAAATAGAGAAAAAACAACCAAACATGATCTGGGATTTCAAAACAGAAAATGCCTACCTGTTGGCGGATCGCCGAAGCTTTAGGTGCAGAATGATGTCCACGACTCCCTAAAGCTCGATCTGCAGATGATAGGTGTAAAAATGGATTCTCGAGACTCTTTTTGGAGAAGATACGGATGAGGGAGTGGTGTTTGTTCCTCCTGCACGTACAAGGGGTTGTGGGTGGGAGAAGATGGGGTTTTATTTTTTAATTTTTTCAAATAAAATCCTCATTTCATCTCCCCGCCATCACGCCTCCAACCTGGCACCCGACGCTGACTAAACTTATGTCAAACCTAGTGTGAAAACAGTGTTATGAACGCAACTATGCACTCAGAATTGTGATTTGAGACTCTGTTTATGTGTTATTTGAGCCAATTCTCGTAAATAAACTTTTCCATTTATTAAAAAAATTCCCCTGGGGGCTTTTCTGAAAGAAGGCCCACGCCTGTAAGGTTTACACCCCGCCTAGGGTAAAAATCACACTCTAGACGCACATGTTCCCTAATATTCCCGTTCTGAGCTACTGTTTAGGAGATAACACACCCCCACCACGTCTATATTATAAAATACATAATATCTTTATAAAATTTATTCTGGGAACACCGGGCCTTCGAATCGCATGTCGTCTTCGCACCTAGCTCTATAATTATTCATAGGAATATTCCAATGTGTGACAGGTCCAAAACCCGAGTCGTTACATTGCTTCACTTTTGATTGTCAATCCATGGGTTTATAAATTGGTAAATTCATGATCATAGTACAAAACATTGTTAAGGGAATAAGAAAATCACATAAAAATATAAGAAAATAAACTAATCAAGGATAATATAGAATGATTCATAGGTGATAACATGTTAGGATATAATTTTCCACTACATGCTTATCATTTTATGTCAAGAAATTTTCTTTTTTATCATTAATAACATAGTCTTAAAGCCCTTTAATTGTGTGTTTTTTTCTTAGTTAATGGCGGGAAATAGATTTTTTTCCAATAACCAATGTGGTAGGTAACTCAAATCTTTTCCTAAATATATGCCTGATATGACAAGAATGGGTGCTCAAAACATCATGAATGAACTTGATCTTCTGGATCATGTTATAAATAATAACATGAATCATGTGGAACTCCCTCATCCTCCAGAGAATGATACGGATTCCATATAATCCTTCATGCAGCAAAGGCCTCCCATGTTTAGTGAATCTTATGGTTTCCTCTGCATGTAAAATTTTATTACCTCCATTGAAAAGATATTATCCAACCTCCAATTCCTAAAAGAATATAATGTTGTACTAGAGGTATATAATTTTGATGGGGAAGTTAATTATTGGTAGAGACTAACCAAGAATACAATGTACTATGAGAAAATTTATTCCATGGATTTGGAGGAATTCATGAAGATGTTTTTCAATAAATATTTTCCTCAAACACCGAATCTTAAGATGGAAAGTGAGTTCTTTGGACTCATGCAGGGGGAATAAAATTCCATCAGGTTGTATGGATTAGACCATAAATGGAATTGCAGGTATGCCTATAGATTTTTCATGAACATTGATAGATAGGTGGATCACTTCAGTAGAGTACTAAAGATGAGTCTATGAAAAGCGTTGGGGATTCTATAAATCAAAATTTATGAGAAGATTTTCCATTGATCACTCAAAGTTAAAATGAATATTGGAGACTCTTAATGTTTTCATGGTCGTAGTGAAAATAAGAAATAAATGGAGAGAAACATGGGTGGTTAAGGAAACAAATACCAAAATGTAATGAAGCCAGAATATCCCGCATATAGAAGTTGTACGATGAAACATCTTGGGAACTTTAAAACGGGAACTGGGAATCACTTCAAATGTAGATTGGCTGGACATTTGGAAAAGAACTAATGTAGGGATATGAAAAATCTTACTACTGCAGATGAATAAAGGAAGGTTCAAATCAACTGACATCCAGTGGTGCAGTGTTACAATGACAAAGAGAAAGGTAATTATGCAATAAATTTCCCTATTCCAAGGGATGTCAAGGGTAAACAACAACAACCTCTAAGAAAAAAAGAAGCGATTATCTTATCACTACAACTGAGGTGGAGCTGGAAAAATATGTGGTAACAATTACGCATGTCATTCATTCATGAATAGAGAATTTACAATTTGATTCTAGCACTACACATTATTTCATATATTACATGTTTAATAGAACTATTCAAACACAACCTAAAAATTTGGAGGACATGTTATTTATGATAACTGTGAATGAGGAAATTATTGCATCCATGCATGAAAACTCCTCCATGGATAACATATGGGGACTGAACCATCAATAAAATCACTTCATACTTCATTTATTCGAGTTAGAACCTAATCTATGCATGGATTTAGTAGATTTATACAAATCCAACACCAACTATCAGGAAAGGGATATCAATCATCACATCATAAAGAATATTCATATTATTTACATGTGTAAGGAGGTCGATGAATCAACTTTGTAGTAATCATCTCATGTGGGGATATTTTATCCTTATGTGAAATCATTTATATCCCAAATCATTGAGATAAATATGAAAATCATGTTTGAAGACATGGAGATTATGAGGGATTACAATGATGTATTTTCTAAAGAGTTGCAAGTTCTTCATCTATAGAGAGAGTTTGAGTTCTCAAATGATCTTATTTTGGGATATATTCTTATATCAGAGAAACTATATATAATAGACACCATAGAGTTGGAAGAGATGATTAAGAAGTTACAAGTGAATCAGTAGAAGAATTTTATATGCCTGAGTGCTTCACCATGGGGTGCGACAGTCTTACTCATCATGAAGAAAGATAGATCAATGATCCATTGAATTGATTATTGTGAGGTCAATAAAATCCCGATTTAGAACACACATCCCTTACCACAAAAAGATGACTTGTTCGATAATCATAGTGGGGCCAGTTATTTTCCTAATGGGGCCTTTGGTTAGGATATCACCGATTATAGATAATAAAGGAATATATTCACTAGATTTCCTCTAAAATGAGGTATGAACACTATGAGTTCGTAGTGATACCATTTGGACTCATTAATTATCCATAAATTTTCATTTATTTAATGAATATAGTATTTAGAGACTACCTTAATAAATTCCTCATAGTCTTTATTAATGATATTTTAATATACTCCAAGAGTGAGGAGGAACTAGAAGAGCATTTGAATACTATGTTAACGAATTTGAGAAGGGAGAATTCGTATGAAAAGTACAGTAAACGTGTGTTCAATATGTGGGATGTATCATTAATTGGGCATCGTATCACCAAAAAGGGATATATTGGGACCCCTTTAAGATAATGTCAATTGATGAATGACCTATTAAAGCATTTGTAATAGATATCGGTTGCATTTTGTGTCTAGCACAGTATTATCGATGATTTTTTACAAAATTGTTAAGATTGCAATCCCTAATGACCAAGAAGACACAGATAGTATTAATTTTTTTCTGGACTCAGGAACACTAAGACTTTTTAAAGGAATTGAAAATGAGGGTACTCACTATGACAATATTTACAATTCCATCATGTGGATAAGTCTTTGTTGTGTACAGTGATACATCAATATAGGGATTGGGATGTGTGCAAATAAAAAATGATAATGAAATGGACTACCCATCATGAAAAAGAAAATCCCTGATAAAAACTATCCCACTCAGGATCTTGACTTGCCAGCTATTATATTTGCATTTAAAATATAGCTCCATTATCTATATGGGGAGAATTGTAATATACATATAGACCAGAATAGTCTCCAATAAATATTCATAGAAAAATAGAATAATATTCACCTATAAATATGGATAGAGCTTATCAAGTATTATTACTGCTCTACCAACTACCATCCTGATGAGGAAAATAAGGTCGAGGATGCTCTCTGTATAAAGGATTATGCATCATTATCAATGATTAGAAATGAAAAGTATATGATATTATATGATTTATGAAGGATATAGATGGGAATAATTATTATAGGATCGTCATAAATCCTTTCTCAAATGATTTCCCAAATATCTGTCATGGGGATAATAAATAATGCAGAAGAAAATATTTGAAAATTCAGAAAAATATGGAGGCTATAAAAAATAGGAAATAATCATAGTTCACAGTTGATTATGAATGAGTTGTAATATTTAGGGCATGATTATGAGTACCATTTTTTATAGAGATAAAGAAGTAGATTATAAATGATGCACAAAGCTCATCCTTCTCTATCCACCCATGGAGCATAAAGATGAATTGAGATCTCTGCAAGAAATTTGGGTGGGACAATATGAAAAGATAGATTGTTGATTACACATAACTGTTCCTGTTATGTCTTTAAGTGAGGTCTAAGAGTAAATAGTCTTAGTGTATTATTCATCCTCTACCCACACCAACATGGAAGTGTGAGAAAATTGACATGGACATTGTCAATGGACATCCTAGGACATGAAAAAGAAACATTTCCAAATGGGTCGTTGAGGATCATATTACAAATATAGAACACTTTATAACAATTAGAGAGGACATCTCAAGGGATCAAAATAAATGGATGTACATCAAATACGTGGTAAGGCTTTATTGAGTACCAGTATCTATTGTATCCAATCGTGATCTAAGATTCACCTCTTTGTTCTAGAAAAGTCTCCATTATGCTCTAAGCACTGAATTGAATTCATGTACGACCTATCATCCTCAAATCGATGGATAATAATGTTGGACCATTCATACATTGGATGACATGTTGATAGCGTGTCCTATGGAATTCAATGGCGGATGGGACCAACATCATCCATTGGATGAATTATCCAGCAACAAGAGATTCTACTCGAGCATCCAAATTACAACATATGATTCCCTTTATGGGAAAATGTTCATATATATGATTTATTTTGATGAAGTTAAGAAGCATAAGCTGCTAGCTCTTGAATTGGATGAAGAAATATTTGAGAAGGAGAAAACCATTCAGTAGCACATCAAGGTAGCCCCAATTTGACAGAATAGTTATGAAGACAATATTCAACGTGTACATGGGTTATGAGTGGTAGGAATGGTATTTCTATGTGTATATCCATGGAAGAAGGACATGTGGTTTGTAAAGAAATGGAAGTTAAGTCCTATATACATTGGTCCCATTGAGATTCTTGATATTGTCTGGGTTGTGGCCTTTCAACAAGTACTTCCCCCTACCATAGAAAAAGTCCATGATTTATTTCATTTATACCTCTTATAGAAGTACATAACGTACCATTCACATATACTCTTATAAGAGGTGGTATTGTTGGATGATGATATTTCATACGAGTAGTAGCCGATGAAGATCTTGGATCACAGAGATAATGTTCTATGTAACAAGACTACTCACATAGTCAAGGTACTATGGTGGAATAATATTTACAATGAGGAAACATGGGAACTTTAGGAGGCAATAAAGGAAAATTACCCACAGTTTTCCATATACTAAAATGAAAAATGAAGTTTTAGGGGTGAAATTTTACAATGGGAGAAGAATGTAACAACATTATGTTTTTAAAAGAATATAAATTTCATATAAATATGTCATATAATAACATGAATTCCCAGAAAATGATCTACTATGTTCTTGGATACCCCCATATAAATTTCTTTCACATATGTGATTTTCATATCGAAAATCTAATATACATGCTTACGATCAGAATGTTATTTGGAGTCTAATATGACCAGCATTTTTTTGGTAAATAGTAACATACAGTAATAAATAGTAATGTCACCCTTATGAATAATGAAATACCTTAATGAATAATATCCTTAAATTTTTTAGTATATTAATATTATTTATGTGGATGAATGATATACCTGTATCTAGGAATAAGAAAATAAATAATTTTAATTATGTATTTATCAAATAAATTATCATTTTAATTAAATATTAAATTATGCATATTTACAAGATCATTTTTGAATAAATTGATTTCATTTATGTATTACACACATCAAAAAATTGATATTATGATTTTGTTGGAAATTTTCTGAAATAATTGAATCTTTATGAATAGTAAAATACATTAATTTACCTTATAAATACATTATAATTTTAATCCACTATTCCTGACATCATATGTGATGTAAGAACCTATATTTAGAACTCACCTGGATTTATTACTATTTTTCATCTTGTAATACTCACTTTTTCTTTTCCTATGTGGAAATATTAAATTAATTATTATAATATTATGAAAACCCTCCTCCCCTCTAATATTAATACCAAACATTCATAGCTATTATATTCACTCGTCTCAAGAATTTAACCTTTTCAATATTCTTTGAAACTCTCTTTCCATGTTTCTCCCCCACGTTCAAAAGCCCTAAGTCTCTTCAAATTACCATATCCTCTCCCCATAAGAGGCTCTCAATGGAGATAAACCCAAGAGTTAAATTCCCCTTTCCAATTATTTTATTACTGTTAAGTTCTTTTCTATTCCAATTTTTTCCACTCCTCTCTTCACCCAAATGGTATGATAACTTTAGTAACCTACAATTACTATAATTATATTATGTTAATGGGATAATTCATTATCTTCTCTCCAATTCTCATCATTTATTTGAATGAAATGAAAACACCGGTAGAGATGTGTTAATTTTGCATAATCAAGGATGATGAGATATCAATTTTCATTACCGTATTCAATTATGTTAAGGAAAACAATTTGATGTTTGAACAAGACCATTATATATGTATTATGCCTCATATATGGTTTTTTAATTAGTGTTTACACTTGGTTTTGGTTTATAAAACCAAACATGTTCTATGTGGTCAAAAACAACCAATTATCCTAAAAGGATGTCACTAAAGAATTATATAATGATTTGACTTCAATGCATGTAACCAAATAATATATTCAACCATTTATACTTATTTATGTCCAATAATATAACATAACATCAATTCTGTACAAACTACTTTATCATACATGTTTATCCAAACATGAACGGATTAATAAAACCAAGGAAACACACAGACCATATCAATGAAATTGATCCACATAACCAATCAAAAATCATTTGAATGAACATAAAAAGGATATCAGAAATTATTTAATTATTGAATAGATTTTTTTAATTTTTAATTAACCAATATATTTCTACTATTCAGTCCATCGATATTTGTTGGATTACATTATTGGATTTAGGCAATGGGATCCTCTCTATTTCACTTTTATTCATTAATGTACTCTTTTCTATTCCCATTTATGTATAAACGCTTTTGGTGGGGTATGATTTATCACCAAACCCATATTTACCTCATTTTTTATAAGTGATGAAAAACCAAATTCTTACTAATGAATCCCTCTTATCTACCCCTAATATCATGTTGATAATCTATAAAGAATTATACCTGAACAACCATTATTCCTTCAGATTTCTCAACCATTCATTTTACCAAAATGAAGTTATATTTTATTCTTATTTAAAAATTATAAATGATGTTTTTGTGCTCCAAACTCAGGTTTCATTGCCCATCAATCATTCTCTTTTGGGAATATGGATTCTTCTAAGTGATTTCATCCACGATACTTCCCAATAAACAAACCTGTCTTAATGAACATCCAAAACATTTACCCCATTTCAAGTCCACATTATACAGTTGTTTATCCACCATTGTATTTATAAAATATGTATTTTTATTATGAAAACCTTCTTTCTTAAATTATGGTTTATATAAAATATCGATTCCCTTACTTTATTAAAATCTCTATAGTATTTTCCGTAAAACCACCCAAAAATTTATTAATGCTAAAATTTGTCAAATATATTTCATAAAAGTTGTCACATATGTTTGACGTAACATAACATTATTTATTCCTATAGAACGTCTAGGTATGTTATAATTACTTTCATTCATGGACACATTCATTAAATTCCCATTGGTTATTATTTATGTCCTGAGTGTGGTACCAAATTCTTTCAATAGTTAACTCCTATATTTATTTATGATTGATAATGTATGATTATTCATGTGGAAAAAATATTCATGAAATTTACGATGCGTGTTCCCAAATAGTGCTTCAATGCATCGGGTAAATATTATTCTCATGAGGTGTTTATTGTGACATTCTTGTCGGTTAGTATTATCTGGTGCTACTATGTCCAACGGTCTGGATGGTTTTCCTTGGCTTGTGAAACTATGTGAAAATGTATTGGAGGTTAACCTTGACTCATACTATATTCATTTTTAATGTTACATACACTTTTCTACGATTTTATGTATGAATGATCCAATGTTTTTATATAATGATTCTATATATTATGTCAGGCCTTCTATCCCATGTGACAATGCTTTGTTTTTATGGTTATTCCGATAGATAAAGTCTAGCACATCCATTTGTTCATGTTATCCCTAGGATATACTATGAAGATCTATGTGCACAATGGAAGACATCCAATCGTTATGGAGATTAAATAAATAAGTGTTTTAATCCCCATTTTTTTGTATTATGTACCTAATCTTCAAAAATGATAGACATCATTATCATTGGCTTGTACTCTAATGTATAATTATGAATAAAATCATGTAATGTTAGGTGTAAAAGGATAGGGTCTCTATACGAGTGATAAACCTAGTATGAGTGGTTATGGGATAAACTACAATACATTGGGTGTGAAAGTCGATCATATGGCTATTCTGTAACACCCAAAGCTTCCACGGTACGCTTCCATTTGAATAATACAGTAGCGCGTGTTGTACGCAACTTTGAGTTCTAACTCACACCACAACCAATCAAACTAGTTGTTATTAACGGTAATACAAACTTTTTTGAATTTTTATAAATTTTACCATTCAAAATGGACATCATTTTTGGATTCAGAATATATAAATTATCTTTGGGTGAATTTTTTGTATTTTTCGGAAAACATTCATTTTTTGATGAATAGGGAAAAAACACTGAGTTATAGTTTAAAACTGAATTTTTATATAAATAATTATTTATTTTATTTAAATTTAATTAAGGTCCAAATAGATACATAATACCTATATAAGTTCGATGTAATTCATTGGAGTTGGTTTATAATAATTTTAGATATATAAAAATTTTATTGAACTTTTCACCGTCTTTTACCCACCTCCTAGGAGTATTTGGAAATTAATGTAAAACGTACTTTTACAACTTTTGAGAGTGGAATTTCTAAAATTTGAGAGAAACTTTTATTATCAAGGAGTAAAATTTGGGTCAATAAGATAAAAATAATTTTTGGTGAATAGTAACTTTTTACTTTTATTTACAACGGTTAAAAGTAAATAGGGCAATTAAGGGTAAAAATTATATTAATATTACCCTAACACATGTCCTAATTCTATTGGACAAGTGTGTCTCGACAAAAAATAACCTTTGGAATAAAATATTATCATTTTTTTCTACTTGTATTAGATTAGGACAATTATTATTATTTATTTCAAAGAAGAGTTAAAAGAGTTAAAATCAATGTCTAATTACTAAAACATTTTTAATATAGGGTTATACATAAGGTAAATTAGATTGTAAAAATTAATTGGAAAGATAAAAAGGTTTCAAACATAATGGTATTTTATTTATAATTTTTAGACATTAAATAATTTAATTTATTTATGACACAATGGTGATAAAGTAATTACCAAATTAATGAAATATTAAAATTATTGATATTATAAATATCACAATAAATGTAATGTGAGACATTTTATAAATTACACTAATTTTATAGGATAATAGAAAATTTAAGATTTCATTAAATAAAATTTTTCGAAGTAATCATGCTTTTGTGATTTTCACAAAAATCAAATTAAAAATACTGTCAAAATTGAGATAAAATACTTTTTAAAACAAATATTATATTATTAATTCATATTATATTCCTAATAATCTAAGGTTTGGCCAAAGGACTTATATAATTATAGGTGTATCATTAATGCACCACTTTGAGGTCTCTTGGATGTATATAATATATTTATGAAATATATAATATAAAAATACAAAGTGACATGGTAAATGTCAATCTAATTAACTAAGAGTTTAAACTAAAATATAAGGTTAATATAATTCCTCAAACCTGTCTAAAATTTATTTTTTGAGTTTTTTTCGACCTATAACCACCTTTAACTTTAAATAATCCACTTTGGAGCCATTAGAAACTGAATATGAATTTATTATAAAATAATATTTCTAGATTTTCCTACGGTGCCACTCACCCCTCTTATAAAAGGACACCCCCTTATCTCAAATTCATACCTTCAATGACTTTTGGTTCGGCCAAACCATGTCCAAATACCCTCTAAAAAAATCCTACCTACATCCTAGAGGCCTTCCTTTAGTCTGAAAGCCAACTTATGGAGCCCTTTTGATCAAATCAAAAGGAAGAACCCGAAGAAGAGGTAATGTTTTCAACACCCTCTTTCATGTTCTTTTCTTCTTCAACTACTTATTTCTTAATAATTTCCACTCTAAAATAATAAATCCAATATATTATATATACTGTGATGTTATTTTAAATATGGTACAACCATATTCAGTATTCTATCCATCCTTTGAATGACATGTCACCATACGTGCGTACGTACGACTTACCGTCTCCACGTCGTGGTGTAATTGTTATTCAATATATTATTATTTGTATGGGTATAATAATGATGTGTAATTCATGTAAATAATAAATATAACATGATAATGTATCTTTATATATGATATATCATCCAGTTATATATTATATTTATATCAAAAGAATGATATTATCGCTTGTGCGTATGTACGGACTACCGTTTCCACGAATGCGATGAGATTCATTTTCCATCGTACCCATTCAAGAATAATTCTCATTTGATGATTAAAAGTAATGTTTAATAACTTTATATCATTCTGGATATTAATAACAAACAACCTATACATAAAAAACATGACTTATGTAACAAATCATATAAAAGAAAACAAGTCAGTTAACACCTGAAACGACGATAATACTAAAATATTATTAACAAAGCATTATTAGAATATCATATATGATATCATAATTATGTATATGGTTCTTGTGAAATTTAATAACAATGGTATAACTATTATACATGATTTTAACATACCATTGACTAAGGAAAAGTACAAGGTAAGGCGTTTTCATCTCACTCTTTATTCCCGTGAGATTCGTGCCATATTGCCACTATTACCTTTTGTGTGGTGTGTGTACTTTTCATCATTGTATTATTTGTGTAATACACTTTAATTTATGTGTATTTACATATTAATTGTTTGATACATTTTTCATGGGGTGTATGTTTCATAAGATACCAAATTGGTAAGGGTTTATTTCACTATCTCTTTATTATCTGAGGTTGTTTATACGTAATTTTATACTGGGACCTTTTTATCATCCACATCCATGTTTCTTAAAAATGTATTTCAAAACATTCTTACTATTTTACATAATATGGTTTAACGTCATTTATACCCTTTTTTGACATTTTATAAGTAGTTTATAAAGGAATATTTCCGTCATTTTCCAAACAAGGTCCTTTTTATCCTTTTAGACAGAATTAAGGTAAGAATGTCTTTTTTTAACTTATACTGCGGGTGCAGCTATTTTCCACCGTTATAAAATCTTTGATGCTTCCCTTACAATATTATAAAAATATTTTCAATGTAAATGTTATCTTTTATAATTATGTTCCTTTTAAATTATTTCAAAAAAAGAGATATTTCTCTCAAATAGTTTTGATTTCATCTATGTCAACATCCTTTGATAAATTTTACACTTATTTGAAGTTGATTTATTATGATACAAATATTCCATATTGTATTTAAGTTTTTGTGATATGTTTTACTATGGGTGAGTTATTTTTATTCCATTTATGGTTTATGATTATTTTTTTTGGCATTTCGTAAGCTAGTTTTAATATGAATGTTTATGTTATATTTCATCCTCTTCATAAGATGAATGTGTTGGACTAGTATGTTCCAGGTTGGGGACCGGTAAAATTAAGCCCTCCGGGTTGGGGTCCTGTTCCTGCAGACCCTTTGGATTGGTGTCTGGTTATTAGAGACACTCCGGGTTGGTGTCTGGTTATTAGAGGCACTCCAGGTTGGTGTCCGGTTATTAGAGGCACTCTGGGTTGGTGTCCGTTTATTTGAGGCACTCCAAGTTGGTGTCCGGTTATTATAGGCACTCCGGGTTGGTGTCTGGTTATTAGAGGCACTCCGGGTTGGAGACCAGATATAGTGGCTCTTTGGGATGGAGTCCGGTTATAGAGGCCCCCCGGGTTGTTTTCCGGTTACAGTTATCCTTTAGGTCTTGGCACGAAGCCTTGAAAAAGAAATTAATGTTCTGTATTATGCATTTCCTTTATTATGAAAGTGGTTATTGATATTTCATGTGATTATTCGACTAGTATAATATCCATGTGAATAAGTAAATGGAATTAT
The DNA here is from genome assembly GCA_963277665.1 of Viscum album. NCBI lineage: Eukaryota > Viridiplantae > Streptophyta > Magnoliopsida > Santalales > Viscaceae > Viscum > Viscum album. Next base: position 1,358,721,630 of record OY728147.1, on the reverse strand, counting down.
TTCATTTTATCTTTTCCATATTATGCGGATGTTAATGTTTAAAAGGCTTTTGTTTTAGTTATATATTGACTTAAATGTTTATTCTTTTTTATGAATGTTTCCGCTATATTGTTATCCTTACTGAGCATCTGATCTCACCACTTTCAATGTTTTATTTTTCATAGGATTTGAATAAGTAATTTATGAATGACTTGCAGGAATAGTATGAGGGGATATTAAGACAAGATGTTGTTGTCGTAGTTTTAACTTTATGATGTAATGTAACCATTATGAATGTATCTAGTGTTTCCAAGGCTACTAAACTAATCGGCCTTTCGAGACATAATATTTTTGTGATCATTCCAATGTTATGTAATAATGCACCGACTCTGGGTAACTGGGGTCAGGGTGTTACATATTCCATTTAGTGATATGTGTGTAAGTTGACCGTATGGTTATTCTATTTATGTATTTTTATTTCTTATGTTAACATTATTTTAAATATTTTTTTCTATAGTATTTATGGAAATATTGTAGTTACAAAAAGGGTAATCAATGATATTATATTCAAGGATTCATATTTGTTACTTTATAAAGGTGAAAATTATTACATTATGATAATATATTTATGGTTTTAATGTTATCCCTAGACTAATTGCTTCTTTCATTGTGTATCCATTATTAATTATTCTATGCTCATCTAATGTATTGAAATGTTTTTCAATGGAATAAAATAATAATGAAGTCATGGATTGGATTACAGAAAATTCATAATGATTAAAACATGAAATGAAACATGATTCTTTTTAAAGTGTTTTTGTTTAATGAACAAATGGAAAGTGTGTATAAGAATCTTCTTATAGTATTCATGTTTATAAGTATAAGATGAGACATAATTCTCTAAATATCAAAACTTGAGAAGATCCTAGATGTAAATGAACATCAAATTATTTATATATCTCAATATCAAAAAATGATTATGTATAGGGCCTTATATATATAATCCCTACATTTTGGGGGGAAAATATCATGAAATATTGAAACATTTATAATAGAAGTATAATTCACAGAAAGACAATCTATTTTCAGTAACATAGTTTATTAATTTAAATGATTCTTTTATTATTGAAAATAAGTGTTCCATATTATGATAATTGATGGTTTGTTCTGATTAGGAAAGAATCATCCTTTGTTGTGAGTAGATGACCACAATAGAAAATGTGTAATGTATGAAATGTATTTGACAGTTGAACCTTGGTATGTGAACATAAGAATAAATTTGTTAAAAAAAACTCCCAATAAGAATGTTAAGAACAAAGTGAATATGGGATTTCCAAGGAAATTATGATTAAATTATGGAATGAATGGTCACATCATGGCATATTTTCAATTTTCCATGAAAATTCATACAAAAAAATGAAAAATGGTATCCAAAAAATAAATAGTTTAGAAAATAAATTACAAGATTTATTTGTTGAATGTAATGTCATTTGAATTATATGAAAATTACATAAAATCTGTATCTATCTAAATTATAATGTTATATGTGACAAGTGAAATATATCTTGACTTTAAAGTAAAAGATGTTTGACATAGTTATATGATCCATAAAAATTTCTGATGAAAACCAGGACCAAATATGTGACTTCATATGTGGGGAACCTATGTCCAATAAAAGAGTTAAAGCTGAGAATGATCCTAAAGTTTGATTTATCATATTTTTAGAATATTTGAAATAAGAAATAAAGATATAGAAAGTATAATTACATGGAACTATATTGTTAACCAATAATATTATGTATTTTTATCTAATATCATTTGTTGTGTTGAGAAGCCACTCTCATCCATGTTTCTCTAACTAAAGAGAATTGATGAATCACCATACTCCCATATATATATTTCTTTATTTTCATGTAGTGTGTTTAAGGTGATGAGAAATGCAGTGGTAGACATTAAATTATAATATATATCCATCATGGATGATTATTAGTATTAAGTTGTATATTTGAATCATTTAAAAAATGTTTATATAAAGAATCTTGGTGTTTATTCTTGAAGAAATCATATCATTATGAATTTTTTTATTGAATCTCATAAGGGGGAGAACAAAAAAATACCAATCATATATTATTTTCCTTATTTATGTTTTACGAGTATGAGAAGATCTATTGTGGTATGAAATAAAAAATTCTGAATGTTTATAATTTCTAATTTGTTTGTTGAGATGTATGCAAGGGATATGTTCAAATTATTTTGAGAAGTTCTTATAAATTTTTAGTGACTTCTATCCCATGTAGGATGTTTATAGATAGCATTCTTGTTAAATTTTATCACATTTTTTAGGCATATGAATTATCATGTAGACATAGATATGATGATTTTAATCTCTTTTATAATCTAGTAGTTATTTTATCCTTCTGAAAAGTAAATTAGAATATTTGTGTCAGAAGGGAAGAGGATAATTTTTGAAATTAAATTTGGAAAATGGAAATTTATTCTCATTCTTAAAATATTATATTTATTTCCCAAAACAATGAGATGTTATCATTGAATTTTAATAGGAATTAGGTATAGTAAACAAAACCAAAGGGGGATATTGAAGTGGAAAAATGATTTTGTGAAGTTAAAATTGATGTCAGTTAATTAAGAAGTTAAAAACTAAATGAATTATTTAATATGATGATGATAAAGAATGTTTTTTAGTTCATAAATACATGTGTTATTAGTATTTTTATTTTGGAACATTATTTACAACAATTTATGTATCCATAAAATTTTTTTTTTCAGGAAAAGTATATGATGTTTGTGTTTTTATATTGAATGGTTTTATTTATAGAATTTTTTTATATGTATACTCTTTGAGAAATTTTTTGGTAATTTATATGGATCGTACATAATGTTTTTAGCCACGTCATCCAACTAAGGGGAGCAGTACCTCATTGGTAGCTGAGATCTACCATCAGGCTAGCTGGCATAGCGACAAGTATATGGAGGTGTGTTCTTACAAGGGAAAATGAGAGAGACAACAACACACCAATGTGTGGGGAGGAATGAAAATATCAGGGAACTGGCATGAGGTAGTTCCAATTGGGAGAAAGGGACTTTCAATAACCATTTTTATAGCAGATGATTGATGCAGCTTGTATTATAATGGATCAGACATACATGGGATGTTTTGTTTTGGGAACCATCATTTAGCGGTGAATAAATCACCACCATTGCAACTGTTTAGTTTAAATATGGTTGTGAGATCAACTCATCTGAAATGAAACTATTCAACATGTTCGATGACCTTTATTAACAATCTGATCAATCTCTAGTTGTTTAATTCTCCACTATGCCCCACCTTAGTGTCATTTTCATCGTTTATCCATCTACATCAAATTTAGAGGGAGGATAAGCTTATATTCATCATTCATGTGTTAAAATATTTCAATAATGATTGAAATTTTTTGAAACACAAATTGCATCAATTGTCGAATAATTATCCAATGAAATACATCAATAAGAAAATTATATATTTCTAGTGATAATGATCATTCATGGTACAATCATTGAACATAAAAACCATGAATCTCAATGTTTCTCGATGGTTATGAGTTTATGATCGAAACCTATAAATACCTCATCCAAGATCATTTGAAATATTAATTTATCTCACATATGATTATTTTTGTAGAAAAAAATTGTTCCATGTATCTCACTGGTTCAAAAATTGAAGATCCCACACACTTCTATTTTCATTAGTAATACATGATGTTTGCAAATGTTCGACTTATACATTGCATATTTGGATATCCTTGAGATGAATTGAGTTCTGAATATTGTTTGTTTTGCATGAAGGAATTGAGTATTCAAATTATAGTTTGTACATACAATTTCTTTGGTCATGACTACTTGTGCGCCATCACAGCATACAAACATTCTAGTTTTTGAATGAATGAAGAAAATTTGTATTTTAAGAGTTTATAGATGCGTGTGATGATGTTCAAACTATAATAACATGTTTAAGATAATAGTTTCTGTTTCACTGTTGCAATGAATAAAAGTTGAATGTTATGCATTACGTATTCACAATTGTGTAGTGTACAATCATAAAGCATGAATTCCAATTAGTTGATAGTGTGTTCTAAATTATAAAGAAAAATCCATTTACATGTATCCATTCTAGTCTATGAATATGTGAATAAAAACACTTTGAAACACACAAAATTTAGTTAGTGTGTGTGGAAAACATGTGAAATTATAAAGTATGCATTATTTGTGGATGTAATAAAATACATGAATTAATTAATGCATAAAATGAGATGTTTGTCTATTTTTATAAATACTTTAACAATGTTTTATGATATATAAGTGGAATAAAAATTAAATGATGAGTATTAATATTTGATACTGAAACCATGAATATTTTATCATCAGTATATCATATTATTTTCTCTATCCATATTTTTTGTTTATAGTGATGCTGGGACTTCTATAGAAAGAAGAATTATTCCATGAACAATTTAAGTCATTGTTATTGAACCATCATTAGTTGGTAATAAATTATTGATAAATAGTATCACGAGTAAAAATATTCTTGAAAATTACAAGGGAGAGTTTTATCCGGCAATCTTGTAGTGGACGATTAAAAAATAATTGTACTAGTTGATCAATTATAGTGTGAATCTTTATTTTAATGTATTTAGTGTGTATTTGATGTAATGGAACTATCTAGTGGGAATATATATAAGCCTAGTGGGATGGTGCTAAAACTATGCAATGCAGTATAAGGATCCCTTTTTGGGAATCAGAAGTCACTAGTGTAGGTGGGATCATGAAAACACCGGGGTGATCCTATAGTAGAATTATGTGGGACTCAATGTTTACGGTAATGTGACTTTTCATATTTGTAACCATATAAATATAGTGAAAATATGTATCTAGGTGTGATTAACTGTTTCAGTAAGGATAATGGTCTTAGTACCGAACCTTGTAAAAATATTTTACATTATGATTTCATTTTTATTCATATTTTCATATAGGATCTCCTAATACTAACATGCGAAAGAGGTTTAACAGGGTTTAAGAAAATAAAATACATTGATATAAACATGTCAAAATTTTGAATATTTATAAATTAGGAATAAAAATCCAAAAATAAATATTTCATGTGTTTTGCAATAAATTCTAATATTTAATAATTTATAATGACTAAAATGTATAAGAAAATTCCATAAGGGTAAATGAGATTATATCAAATAATAGAGGGTTTGGTGAAAATCTAGTTGATTCTATTATTTTGAAAAAATTAATATGAAACATTTACAATAGATAAGAACCTAATATTTAATGTTAATATAAAATCCAAGAAATATCAATTCATGAATCTGTAAATATAATCCTGAATTTTGAGATGATAAAATATTAATTCTTAATAAAATTTAGTGTATTACATAGATAAGAACAATAAATTGATCTTGTAGTAAGAACTATTTAATCCTCCATGTTATTTAGATGTTTAGTATGAGAGTGATGATAAACAAAATTAAAATATATCTATTATATTAAAAAAATTCTCATAGGTGAAAAGGATATAAAATATATAACAATTTTAATTTTTTTTTGTTGTGGTATTAGAAACTTTTCTATATATATTCCAACTATAAAGAAATATATGGAATCTTATGAGGATAAATAATAATAATTATTAAATATTATGTAAAATATATTATTTGGTAATTTATATGTGAACTTTAATGAATGGAATAAATAATTATTTTTTGTGGAAAAAGAGAAGCATGTTATGAAAAGTGGTATAAACAAATTCATCCATTTTTGAGAATTCATTATGTTAATATGATATAAACACATAAAATGTATGTAACATAGGGAAATGAAAATTTATTTTTTATATAGTGTATGATAATATGCAAATGATGAATATTTGATTCAAATTTAAAAATAAAACTTCCGAAATTTCTCGATGTAAGGATTGTGCCCATAAAATAATTTAAATAATATATTATGAATGATAATAGTTGTTGGAGGTTTATGAAGATTTTAACAAATATTAAAATTTTTACATAGTAGAAATAAACATTTCCAATGTAAAAGTGGAAGATTTAGGAAGATTTATATCAGAATTAATGGGGTTGATTAACACTACAGAGGAAGAATATTATAATTCTAAGTGAATGGTTATAAATTTAGATAAGAATAATGGGAAAATGTCGATTTATTATGATAATAAAATTTATAAAAGGGTTGAATAATATTGTCATTAAAGGAAAAGATATAATTATTATCTGTTAAATATAGTTGTCATTAAATTTGAAGTTATTATCTCTATAATGAATATTTGTGTTACATCCGTAATAAATTATAGTCAAAATATGGTTTATAAATATCTATATTAATGTTTATATGAGTGAGGATTGTAGCAAAATCAAATAGAATTATGGATCCTCAAATAGTATAAGAAATTAGGCATGTCGTGTCACGGTATTTCTTTACTGTATTCAATAATTTCCAAAAATGATTTTAGTAGTTCAAAATTTATGTGTTAATGTTTGTAATATAGAACATACGGACAGAAATCCATTTTATAATGAAAATATATATCTCTCCCTAAGAATTAAAAATTATAAAATTTTGATGAAGGCACCCATATAGTTTTAGGAACATGAGTATGAGAGGAAAAACAATGAATTCAAACTATTGTGTAGTGTTTGAAAAAAAATAATTTCATGGTCTTGTAGAATGTTATCGAAGATTTGGACATCAAGTGAATTATGATGAATGTTGTATAACTGTTCTCCTTGGAAATAAATTCTTATATATGATAATATTATACACATAATAAACCTTGAAAATTCATTGATTATGAATGTTTCATTAACATGCATCAAAATTGGTAGAAGATGGATTCTTGATAATGGGTGATTTTTTAATATAATAGTACATAAAATGATTATGATAAATATTTAGGAATATGAATGAGGCGTTTTAAACATTTAAATATCGATCTTATAAATAATTAATTAATTTTTCATAGATGACATTTATCTATATAGACTAATTGCATAAGAGTTTTAATTTATATATGGTATGAAACAAAACATATCGGTAGATAAAAAATAACATGATAGAGGTGACGAGGTTGTTAAAAATAAGAATTATTACCTTATCAAGGTAAATTTATATGGGGAATATTTTATATGAGGTGAAATAATTTGTGTGATTTTACTTCTGAATTGAGATAATAGTAATTCATGTTTTCCTTTTTCAAAGGAAGAAAAAAATATATTTAATATGAAACATGGAAATATTTGTAAAAATAATTTCTTTCTAATAGTTATAGAAAACATGTTCATGGATTTTCTTAAGATATTTAATGAAATTTACAATTTTTCATTGCTTCTTGGAATGGTAAATAGTTTCTGCTAAACCTAAGAGAGTTGAGACAAAATCATTAAACCTCTATGATTAAATCACTCAGATATATACAGACATCTGGGAAATAAATATAAAAAATGGGACATGTTTTTTATCACATTTATTTATGTTTCCACTATAATTAAAATAGTTTTATTTGTTTGTCTCAAAGAATAAGTTTATGACATGTTCAATAAATACAAGAGGAAATTTTAAAGAGTTCTTAGTATACATATTATGAAATTATGATCTAAAAATGGGTTGGAATATGTTGAACATCATTTTGAAGATTAATTTTTAAAATACTGAAGAATATATTCAAAATTGTCAACCTACTGAGTAGATCAAAATGGAGTTTCAAAATTAATGAATCAAATTATTGTAAAAATTGAGAAAACAATGCATTATGAGTTTGATTGGTGAAATTTTATTAGGTGAGATGTAGTGTGTAATACTGTACATATAGATAAAAATACTTTTTTCATAACATATTTTCAAATTATATATCATATTATTTCTTCAACAAAAAAATATTAATGTTAAATAATTTTGAGTCTTTGGAAACCCTTTGATAATAAAAATATAAGATAAATATATGGGTATATTAAATGGTTTTGTTTTTTAATGTGTCCTTCATGGATATATAGCATCTAGATAAGGATATAAATTTTGGAATTATAAAATTAAACAAATTAGTGACTTTCATGTTTTCATAATCATTGTGAACCTAAAAAAAATTAATAGTTTATATGTATTTTTTTAGGAATATCTTTAAAAAACATGTATGTTCCCGAATATAGTAGTGTAATTGTACTCCCAATGAGCTCTGTTATTGATATTGCAATTCATACTATACATATTATGATGAAGAGATTTATAAAATTAATAAATAAAAGTACAACCAATAGAAGGAACATGTATGAAGAGGAATATCATTGGAGAATATTTTTCACCTTGGGGGACCCAAGGAATAATGATATATAATGATAAATTATAAGATCCATCTAGATTAAGGTTGTGGTTTGAAAATCAGAAATTAATCATCTATCAAGTTTATCATAAATAAGAATGACAATATTATTACAATGAAGATTTTATTTTTACTATTATTGAATATCAAAGTCAAATTCAAAATAATTATCCATGGGATATTATACCAATACCTTGTGATAAAAATAATTATAACCAATTGGCCAATAGAAATATCATAAATTACCAGGGATTATCGTTTTACATTATCTGAAGACATATATACAATGGTTACTCACAAGATCAACATGTTTAATTTTATGTTACAGTTTATCTAGTACCAATAATGGAAGAAATTAAAATGTTCATTTCTATTGTTGGTTATAAAAAATATATCACATATTAAATTCATGTCAAATATACCTTCTTAAAAGAGTATCTTTAATAAGAGTTGAATATTTTTTAACTAGGTTATTATTTAATTGAAAAGTATTACATTTGAGTATAATTTTTTTAGAAATATAATTAATTTTTAAAATAGGGAACATGGGCCTAATATTCAATGCCCTATAATTTCATGATGTAGATAATGTAATTCCATTGAAAACTAGCCATCAAAACATATATTAAATAATTTAAGATGTTTATTATTAATTAAAATGTTTTTGTTAATGATATTATCTTTTAGGTTTTAATGAATATTATTTTCGATACTAAGAAAATAAAATAGTAGATTTAGATCTTCATGCATAGAGCGATGAAATAATTATTTGTATTATAAATATTAAAAAATAATTAAATATTTCTATCATAATTCCGGAAAATAAATCTAGAGGATTGGTGAAAATATTTGAAAGTTACAAATAAAATCCATTTTCTACACACATTCAAGAAGTCTTCAAGCAATATATTACTGAAATTTGGAATAGTGTTAATCAATGAGAAATAGAATGTCATATTGTGAGTCTTCGTTATCTCATTTAAAATAAATTAGATATTGTATATGGTGTGAGTATCTAAAATATATAAGAGTGTTCTATAGGATTCAAATCATATAGATATCAAATAAATTTTTAGGAATAATAATGAAAGTATAAACTGTGGAATATTTACATGAAATGAAACATATTTAATCATTCTAGATTTATAAATGTTGACTGGTCAAGTGACATCAATTATAAAAGTTCCATCTCAAGTCGAATTTTCCTATCACAAGATAGTTCTGTGATTTGGAACCATAAGAAATTGAACGCAGTCACACTAAGTACTACAAAGACAAACTATCATTATTAAAATATTTCTTACAATAAAAATAATTTGATTAGTGAAATTTTATATATTTTAAATTGTAAAATTGAAAAACCATTAAAATTTAACTATGATAACAAAATTCAAATATATCATTCAAAAATTCATGTAAAAAATCCATGATGAAAGTATATATACAATTTCACTTCATCCGGGATAACGTAGATTATAAAGATAGATGGTGGAAATTTATTACTACATTAGATCAACTGGATGATTTATTCTCTGAGGATAATTGTAAGGAAATATTTGTAAAACTATGGTTTATAATGGGTTTGTATGATGTTCTGATTTATTTAATACCCTCATGTGTGAACATTAAAATACATTGTGTTATGTTTCCAAAATTGGATAGAGTGTGTACACTTATTTCTTTATGCATATTGGTTTTGAATCAAAATTTTTGTTTACTATTAAAAGTGGGTGCGATATAAATAGGGTTACTTAATTTGAAATAAAAAAATGTTTCTTTCATGTTTGTAGGTTTATGAGAATTATTCCATATACATGTCAGTTTATGGAAAACATCGAATTTTATTTATCTGATATTTTTGTAAACTATCTCAGTGGACTTAGACATAGAGTTGATTATCTAAATTCTCTTAAATATAAAAAATATGTGAGATTATCCATCTTTAAAAAGTTAACAATATTATTTTTTCATAAAATGGAATATATCATATTTTCTTAATAGAAATGAAATATCATGACCCCCACATAGAGTTTTCATTTCACTTGAACAGAATGGAGATAATTTTTTCTCTATGTATTAACATGATGATAGGGATAAATATTGCCAAAAAATTATAATGGTGGAGATTAATTATCAAATAATTCATTTTTTCCCATAGGTTAATATGTGTTGTTGGATTTGGTGGGATACATAGAGAATTTATAGAGAAAAACATTGACAAATTTGATGTCATACATGAGAAATTATTCATGCCATCAAATTTGATTACTTTTTGAGCATAACATTAAAGAAAAACTGTTGTGTAAAATGAATTTATGATTAACACAATCTTGAATACTTTTCATAGGTGACCATGAAAATAAATACCTTGGAAATGAGTTTTTGAAGAAGATATGTTGATAAATTTTCATTGAATATACATGACAAATTGGACAAATCATTTATGGGACTTTACCATTTATGAATGCAACTTACATTATCTGATGAACAGAACTCATGAAAGCTACTTATTAGGCATGAAATAAGGTATAACTTTTAATAAAATGGAGTCTTTTGAATCATTGATTCATTCATTATTGATGATAAGTGAACAGTTGTGTTGATAAAAGTTGTTCCACCATGTGGGGCGACATAGTCACACAATGAGATGACATTGGTTAATTCTAGTGTCTTTTACAAGATGATAGTCATACTCACATCTATGTAGACAAATGAAAAAAATTATTATAAATTGAATAAAATAAATGAACTGAACCTAAATATTGGATGTGGTAATGCAGTTTAATGTTTTGAAATGTTAAATGATATGTAAGCAACATAAAATTCAATAACTTTTTTCATCATGGTTATTTTAATAGTGTGTAACTCCCTCCTCATTAAAAGGGTTATGATTGAGTGGTTCCTCCACCATTATAGGGTAATATTCAACATTTCACCATATACAATTGAATGAATATCCCATGGTCGTGGATGGACTGAATACTTGATACCCATGTGACCCTAATATTTTAATCACACTTTATTTTCATGCACTACCATGCATAAACAAAGAACACCAGTGGAGATGTCCCCTAATGTTTCTGAGGTCATAGATAGAGTAACTACTAGATTCCATCTATAGGTATGTTTGAAACATAATACCCATGAATTTTCACATCCATGAATATAAATTGAATGGGAAAAGGTTTAATAACAATATGAGGTCGTTAAACTAGTGGTAGTGTTTTATTTATGGATATTAGAAACATTTGTGGATACTGTAAAATGATATTTACGTAGAATTTTTCAGTAATGAATCCACATATCCATTTAATACATATGTATTTAAAGAAAAAACACATATCCTAATGATAATGAATTTAGGAAGCCATTATATATATATATATAATAAAAATACATTGCCTTACCTTTCATGTATGCATGTTTGAAATGTAGTTGTTTTTAGAAGACAATCGCATAGTATATTCTCTGATATGTCGCACATATCCAATTTCTATATAAGGGTTTTGATAGTTTATAATGTATATGAATACATGATGGAAATGTTTTGGTAATAATTGAAATATTCATTTTTATTTTTGATGAATCATGAAATGTGGACTAGTTGAGGTTATAATAATTTTTAATCTACAGTAATAAATTTGTGACTTTATATCAATGTTTTCCATATATGTAAATCAGCTTTTATTTTTTTATCATAATAAAATATTTGGTGAAAATTTGATCTCCTTGGAATCATGTTATTAAGATGAGAGTATCATCATTTATAATAACTAAGATACACTAGGATTAGTTTTCATTTAATCCTTCATACCACTATATAATTTTGAAAGATAGGAGGGATCAACCTTCTTATGCTACACCAGGGTAGATCAAGAGAGATTGTTTCTACAATATGAATATTTTTTGTGCGAATTTATTTTTTGGAAAATTTTAATTTGGATATTTACTTAAGAATAGGTGATGGAAATGCATGTTATTTTATAATATGGAACATAATAACGAACAATAATTTTTATGCAATGGAAGGAGAATATTCTAAAAGTATTATATAGAATTTGAAATTATGTTATTCAATAAAGAATATCATTCTCTATTTTTATTTAGAATTAATTTAATATAATTTGAATCATAATAATAATATTGAATATGACGTTTATTAATATAATGAGGGACTCATTATAAAAAATTTCATCTACCCATTATATGGTGTGGGTTTTTGTAGTCTGAAATTAAATAATATGAATTCAAAAGATGAATCACAATAAATTAACAGTCATAAGGGAATCCCAGAAACAAAAACATTTTAATCCTGAAAATATATAATAATTTACAGAAATTTATAAATTTTTTTATTGAAATTCATTTCTTTCATTTTTTTTCATAATAGAGTAGTGGAAATTAAACGATTGAGTGGAAGAGGCATCAAACCACCAAATATGATGAATTAAAAGAAGAAATCAATGCATTCACCACTTATTCAATAACTCTATTTGTAGATCCATACATGGGATTTATAAATATGTTTTCTGTTATATGTATCTTCTTTAAATAAAATTTATTTTCTTGATAATGTTTTATAAAATAATTTTTAATGATAAAATATTTCAAAAAATCCATATGTAATATTTATAATAGATTGAATATTTATGTTCAATAATATTTTTATTTTTCAATAAGTATTTTTATTTCACTATTTAATTTTTTTTATATAATTATTTTCATAGAAGTTTAATTTTTGGACTCAGATAATAAAAATAAACCTATAGTGATTATTTCTGAATATTGGGAAAATTAAATTTATTTATTGAATAAGTGAAAACTATAACATTATAAGAACTATTAATTTATGAAATTAGTTTTTTGTAATAATGAGATATTTTTTTTTTGAAACCATGAATTAAATATATATTATAAATTATAAGTAAAAATTTAATTTCAAAATTTTAATTTAAATATATAAATTTAAACATTAAATTTTGTAAAAAATATCATATTTATGGAGATTAATTTATTTTTGGTAGTTTTGCATAAAATGGTTAGTTTGATTGTATGTGTTGGTTTTAACATTAATTTAACTTAAACCTACTATCTATAACTAAATTATATTATTTCAAAAAAGATAAAATTTAATTCATCCATATGAGGTTTTATTATAAAAAAATTACCAATATTTAATCCTTTTAAACCGCCACATCTCATATATATATAGCGCCTCTCCTCCTAAATGTCCTAATAAATTTAATTGTGCATGATTCCAATTTCAGAATCCACCTATAAGACTATCCAATTTCTTTTCATAATTTTAAAGTGTCCCTCTCTATCTTTGAGAAGCATCATCCAAACATAACGTTACAAAATCTTCCAGGTAACTTTTCCAGCTCAATACTTTTGTAATATACTAATTTAATTTTTTTTCTTATGACTCTGTATTTTAGTCTCTATGAAAATATATTTTATTTTAAAATTTGAAAATAATGTTTATTTATTCACATTCATTAATTCATTTTCCTAATTCGTAACTATGAAGAATTGAGGGTTTACACAAATATTCACTTTTTAGTTTCAAGTATATTATTTTAGTAGTATAGACATTTAAAATTTTATTTATATATAAATACATGTATTATATTCCATTTGATATTTTTTAAAATTATATTTCATCAATTCCCTATCAATATATACTTTTAAATGTCATTATTTTACATAAACTATCTCAAAAACCTAAAAAATCCTTGATTTAAATTTATTATTGAATTATGTGGTTTTATAACTGATGATATCCTTATATACATAGTACATGTGGATGTGGATCAGACACAGGAATAAAAAGTGAAAATACCCACTAATGGTTCGTATAGGGATTTGACTTGGTTGTCACTAGGTGTATTATAAACTTCCTTGGAGAACACCTATCTTGAAACTAATATGGTATATGATTTACCTGATTCAAATGATCATTACCTAACAAACTGAAGGATTTATTTATCATTTCTATTGTATGCTAAATTTTCAAATACATTTATTCCAAATAACAAAATACATTGAAATATTATCCTTTTTAAACACAATGTGATAATATTAATATGTTATTAACCTGATAAAGATGTTTATTTTTACATATCAAATCCCTAGTTATTTTAGTAATGAATTTAGAACGAAAACATTATGAATTCATTGATTTAAGAAATATAATTTTAATACAAGAATTTTTTTAATGATAACATAAATAAAACTGTTCAATTTTTCAATGATGATAAATTTTATAGAGTGGAAAACAATTTATCACCATATAATTTTTACTTATATATGGGAAAAAAGTGTATGATAAGACTCATTGTGAAATTTCTTTTAATATTTACATTTTTTATTCCATGAAAATTATCCATTGTAAAATAATATATGTTATTTATTGCATTGAAATTCCAATGATTTATAGTACCCAAAAATATACATCCCATTGGGTAACTGGCAGGTGACATGATATATTAAGATTGGGTATTGTGATTTTCCATTACAATTATACAGGTATTAATAGCACATGATCATATTGTTATACTAACAATGTCTTATATTATTCTCCATCATCAATACACATTAATTTATTGATATCAATGAATATATTCATTATTAGGATGGTCATGGATTAATTTATGCACTCAGTTATTTATGATATGTCATTACTCTATTTATTCATCCTTGCCTCATTTTTAATTATGATCAGTTATTTATATCCTAGATTATATTCATTTTTATATAATACATTGATTAATTTATGCCCACGGTTTCTTATGATATATCATTAATACAGTTATTCATTCATGCCACATATCTAATTAGAATCACTTATTGATATATTTTACTTTTTAAATTGTTAATTTTTCGATGAGATTAATAATTATCTCATAAATCTATATCCTAACGTCAATTCTTTCATATATTGTGAATGGATTTATTTATGTCCACTGTTTCAATCTTTGTTCCATAAGTAATTTTAAATTTTAGGGCCATAATTACATGAACTAATTTTTTTACCTTATATGGCATCAAAACTCATAGTTTATATTTCTATTCATTTCCTTATAAAAATAATAAGGGTAATAAATATGAAAAATAAAATACAAGGAGAATAATAATGTTATTAATCAATGTAAATGATATTTATTTAGTTTTAATGAAATTTAAAACTAATTTATTTATCTTGTTTCTTGTGAATTATACATCTATTGGATACTATATATTTTTATCATTATATAAACTTTAATAAAATAACCACATACTATATTTTTATAGAGTTAGTGTTGTTAAAATTAATCATTCTGAATGATCTATGAAGAATAAAATATATTTAAAATTTAGATATTATATTTTTTCCAGTTCGAATCTTTTCCATTTGAGTTGAAGACCTTGATAAAAGCATGTGTTTATTATCGATCACATATATATTTCTATAGTTACAAAAAATATTTAATTAATTTGTTTATATATCAGATAAAAATTATATATCTATATAACATTTCAATTATCTTGTGTATGAGTGATTCATGTGCGATAAATCATTTGGAGTGGGTCAGAGTATGTGTATATATACATCAACTGTCAAGAAAGAATCCAAGGTTGAATTTTATTCTTCATTGTTTTCCCCTTATGTTATGATATTTTTGTTATATTTAATATATGTTAATTATTTGGATAGTTTTGTAATATCATTTTTTCATGAAACTATAAAAGATGTATGTAAATAATTCCATTAATTGAGGTGGCCAACTAAGTTATATTTATAACCCCTACACATAAACCTTATTGTTAATGTAGAAATGATCTCTAACCCCTATTTGGTGATTAAGATTATTTATGAATGGGGCTATGGGATCATATTTTTTTATCAATAATAATCACTCATGTTGAGTCTCAGGATCAGGTTAGTGAAGCTTGAGTGGAAGGGATACTTTGTATGTGGTTAGGATCATCAGGCTTAGTAGATATTGTAGAATTTTTTTATTTTATTTATTTTGTGTATTTTGTAGGCCTAGTGGTTGACCCACCAAGGATTATTTTTTATAACGGTGATTCAATATTATTATATGATGAAATTCATTTAGTATTGAATTCCATTTTTATTGATTGTTTAATATGAATTCTCTAACACATTACACTATGTATGAGTTTTGGAATTTTCAATTATTATTACAATATAAAAATAATGTATTTTCTAAAATATGCATCCCTTTGAATGTTACCAGTAGTTAAATCCATTATAATTTAGGTATGTGTGTTTGAGGCCTTTTGTCAAGCTAGATCAAGTGACATTTCCTGTTGACCTAGCTTATTTCATTACATTTATATCATATAATGATCATCCAAAAATTTTATGTCTAGAAATATTCTTCAACCAATATTATTATCAACTAGAGAAAATTATTGTATCTTGAGATTTCATGATGTTTGGTATTATTGAGATCAATATAGAATAATATTTTAGTAGCTATTTTCATAATTGTAGATATCAAAAAAACAATCACAATTCCACTAGAATCATCCTAAAAACATTTCTTCTATACGTCTTAATTATCCTTCTACAATAGAGTCTCTTTACAGTATTCCAACAACATTCTAACATGTTAAAAATAAAATTTTTGATATATATATTTGTGAAAATTTAAAAAACCTTTTTAGGAAATCATCATAAATGATATTTAATATCCATATTAGATTTCTAGTAAAAATTCATTAAAAACATTCACAGGTCACTGAGTTTCAAAAAAAGAATATTTATTCATTTTATATTTCAAAATTTATTAATTTTATCAAATGATATATTTTTTAAAAGAGAATATATTAAAACTGTAGTACCAGATAACCTAATTATTATTAAAAAATTACATCTGTTGATGACAATAAAATAATTTTCTTTGATATTATAAACTCCACATCAATTCATTTTTCTATGAATTTTTCAAAAAATGTCATCTTTCAGAAATTTATTATCAACTATTATATTAATTCCTACATTCTATAAAAATAATAGATTTAAATTCATTAAGGATGTAGATATAAAAACAATAGTCAATATTGATTTATTATTTATCACATTGTCAACATAATCCTATTAACCTTTGGTGAGTTTCATAGATATTTTATGAAATCACTGGTGAACATAAAACTATATTTTTTTCCTTAATTACACAAATATCAATCTTCATAGATTTTTTTGAAAAATTAATTGATCATATTTAGTTGAAATCTATTAAAATATAACACCTCCACTAGAAACATTTTATTTAATGAATTTATACTTTATATCAATGTGTCCTAACATCAAATTTTGGAAAAAAGATTTCCAATTATTGAGGGAAATTTGATTATCCTAAATAACAATAAACGTCGTAGAAAAATTCACTTTAAAATCACTCACATCTACATTCACCAATATAAATTTTGTACAATCATGTGTAAAACCCCTAGTCTAATTCTACTATAATCTAGGTTACTTAAATTATTATCATTCAATGCCAACTACGATTCCACTCTCCCATGAAAAATGTTCCTCTAAATCTTCATTTAAATTTATTTTAAATTCCCTCACGATCATCATTAATATATCACATAATGATACGTTTGAAATTATTTTATATAAAAAATGATAGGAAATTTTCCCTTAACATATCCCAGAATTCATTTTTCCGAATTAGATAATATTTTTTTGGATCACTATGATATCTTCCACATAGTGTAACAAAATAAAAAATTTCAATCTTTGATCATTTGATATAAAGTGAAATTTCTATTAATATCCAAATTTTTTTATTATTAACTATATTCGTAACATTTTCGTAACACATTTTAATAAAATATTTTACAAGAGATGAATATTATTTAGAATATTCCAGCAATGTTTAAAAATAATAATCTGTGGCCTAAATTACAAGAGATAGAAAATGTATCAGTATTATATATTTAGACATTTAAAAAATGTTGATTCCATGACCATTGACATTTTTATAATTTCTTTTATTTCATTTGGAAAATAAATATGTTTATTTTTTCTAAGGCAAAAAAATATTTCAACAACATAAAAAAATTAGCGTCCCCGACTTCATATATCCTTTACTTATTAGTTTATGTTAACATTAACTTTAGAATTATTCAATTTCATCAAGAATCTATTAGGTGTTGTGTATAATGATCATGGATCTCTTTTCAACCCATATTAGTATCTCATCAATGTAAAAACTATTCAATCAAATTTATCATGTAAAACAACCCAATGGTTCTATATATAATTTTTTTTGTCAATCTATTTGCTTAATAATGTTTATTATATATATATATCTAATAAACATTATATCAATTTCGAGAGACCTTAAAGAACATTATGCCTTATTTTGATGGAAGGAAATCCATGGTATCATTTTTATCTATCCAGTGTATCACATTATTCATTTAATCAAGTAATTATTTATGATCAGACACATTTGAATCCTATTATTTCTCTATATATTAAATAACTGATCGTTATTTTTTCTAATGCCATATTTAATGTAGTCTAAACTAAATTATTTTTATTTCTAGAAAAATGTTCAAATTGAACCTATATCTGTATGTTGAGAAATTTTAAATAATATCTTCTTATATAATTATTCGAATCACATTTTTCATCTAAATATTTACTCAATTGTTTTTCTTTACATTCATCTTCACATTTTTTATTCTCACTTACAATCAATATCTTATCATAAAAAAATTATCCAAAAAAATTATTAAATAAGTGTAATTAAAAAAATCACATAATAGGAATCATATATATTATAACATATTAAATAAAAAATTTATAATTTATAATTTTTTCGAAAATAAAATGGAAATTCCATCCAATCATTTTTCAAAAAAAAATCACATTATTCTAATTATTTATCATTAGCCAACATGGATATTCAAAAACCATGAAATATTACATAATTTTTTTTATAACACAACACATATTAATTCATGTTGGATTATGAAATTAATAAAAATATATTTTGTACATGTAAATAATTATTGATTATGTTTCTTCATAAAAACATAAGAAAAATTTTAAATAACTATAATTTTTCTTCCCATTTCACTAAACATATATTTTTTTATTTCTAATATCTATTTTTCTAATTGATATATGGATCACTAAACTAATTTTTTATTTATTGTTTCATAGTATATAATTCAATATAAATATATTTTCAATAGTTTCTATTATAAATTTTATGTTTCAGTTTATAAACACCCCACTCTATTTCTAAATGTCTTCTAAAAAGTGAAAATTTCTAAAGGCTCTAATTTATTACTCATAAACATAACATTCACCATCTGAGTAAAATCATTAACAAAAGTCATAATGTAAGAAACCATATTTATTGATTAGATTCTCATCTTCCTACAAAAATTGGAGTGAATATGCTTAAGATGACTTGTAGAATAAATTATATCTTATTATGTATTTTTTTTAAAATATTCATTTTCATAAATGTTGTCCATCCATCATCATCCATCCTTTTCAATATTAAAATTTTTATTAAAAATTATAATTTTAACTGTTTTTCATTATTTTTTGAAAATGATACCCAATAATGTGAAATCACAACTTTTTGTCATCTTTGAAACTCAAATAACATAAGATATAATGAACTCCAATTTGAGAGGGGTTACAACCAATTATTTCTTCCATTGTAACAATAATACCATTGTCTACACATTTGATGATGGTTGAATATTTTCATAAAATCACTTCTGTTAAATAATCACCATTATTTTTCAATCTATGTAGTTGTGTGTTGAGACAATATTAATATCAAAATTTTTTAGACTTTAATTTAATAACATGAATCTCATATATTTCACTTCCTTTTTATTTTTTAGGATATATTATTTCGGAATGTAACAACTCATTAATCATGATCTTCATTAAAATCCATCATTTTAATGTTTCCTTTCATTTTTATGGACAAACACAATCCAATATCCATTCTTTTTTCCTAAATAATTTATTCAGAGATTCCTTGAACAACAACAGATCCTTTTTTAAAATTATTATTTCCATCATCTACAAATTTCTAAAAAGAGAAACATTCCCTAATAGAGTATTCATCAATTTTTAAGATATTAATAATGGTTGTATATATCTTATATATTACCCATTCATATATCAATATTGATTTTAGGTTGATGAATGTTTACCTTCTTGGGATTTTGGTTTTCCAACATCATAGTACATAAGAATATTACTAACATTTAATATTCTATTATTACATATAATTTAATTCCTTTTTATTGTGAGAGACAAGTTAATAAAATAATTATAAAAAATGGGTCCAAATATTCCAGACACCAAATATCTACTAAAAAATAATATTCTATAGAAATATGATCGTTCCTTAAAATAAAATATTATATTCTCAAAAACATTTCTAATTCTTATTACTCATGAATGTGGATAAATTATTATATGGGATTTTCTAAACTCTTATTGATGTGATATATTTACCAAATCCTTTATCAATCCACATGTTTTCAATATTTCTTCTAAAAATGAAAGTGTTGGATAATTCTATCAAACATATATATTTTGTGGCTGAGGATTTTCCAAGATTAATAAAGATATACTTATTTTCATCCTGAGGTGATTCAAATTTCATCCTTTTAATATTATATAAATATAAATTCATAATTATTAAGGTACATTCATCATCTAGTTTCATTTATTGAGTTTTATGATACTCATATTTCATAATAAAATCATTATTTCTATGATCTTCCACAATGTGCCCTTTTTTATTAAATTTTATGTTGATGTTTATAATATTATAAATATACTCATTTTCTATTTTTGAATATATATCATTCCATAAATTTTCATTAAAACTCATTATATAATTTTTTTTGTGAGATTAGTATTCTACTAAAAAATACCAAATGCTCTAATCTGAGCTGATATTCCTCATATGATTCTACACAACAACATTCTTCTTTACTATTTGAAGAATCATTCCTTTTGATAAAATTTATAAATATTGTTCAATATATTTTTGAGCATTCATCTTCTAATGATTTTTAGTATGTTCATATATTACATTCTTACATAAAATATAGTACTCATTTATAGATGAATTTTTCATACATCTTGTGTACATATTATCTTCCCTAGAATATTTTCTATACAAATTCCATAATTTTATTCCATAAGAATGAACATTATATTTTCAAAAATTCAACAAGGGAAATTTCATATTAAATTGAAAAATTTCTCCACACTCGAAAAATTTTAGTGGATATTTCATCAATACATTCCCTTACCTATTTGGTAGTTAATAGAGGTATGATATTTGATAATTTAATTCATATCCAAAAACTTATTTTCTTCTAAATTCATGAGCTCATCATAATCAAGTTTATATGTTTTTTACATTCTCCTATAATAAAATAGAATGCTAAACTCAATCATATCTTCTGATAACATATATTTTCATTTATTAAAATAATTATGAATATTATATAATTTTGTAAAGGATAAATAATCATGATCATTGATGTTAAAATTTTAGAACCAACCATCATAGGGATGTTCCTAATCAATTCTTTTTGAAAAATTCATCCTCCAATACATCATCAAATAATATGATATTACAGAAAAATATAATAAATTTCTTCAAGAACAAATCAAAATTTTCTTTATATCTCATTTTATTATCATTCATCTCAACCTTATATAATTATATGTTTGAATCCTTTACTTTGGTGATTCACTCATACATACCGCTAATCGTACCCAATATTTGTTAGCTACTTTGAGGACCAAAAATTTGAAAACAAAATTTCTAGAAATGACATGAGAATAAAAGTTATATATTTTTAAAATAAATTAGTTTTATACGAATGTGAAAACGTAATAGGATCATCATTTTTTGTGGAGAGAAACTGAGATGTTATATAATTTCAATCCTCATGGATAAGAGACAAAAGGTAAGGTATCATTTTTTTTCCATTCAAGACCAGTTTTCTTCAATTGAATATAGAAAAAAAACTATACTAAATGATAATTTTATATTATATATGATATTTATTCAAAAAGTTATCCTTCCCCATAATGAAATGTTTTTTGTAATGATTATGGATCCACAAATATGTGTTAGGGGGATGAATCATTGGTTTTATTTAAAAAAATGATCATTATATAATTTACACGTTGTGACATGTCAAATATAATTTCATATATTTTTTTGTGGAAATATCAAGAGAATACAATTATAGGAATATAGAAAAGTAATATACTGTTTATAATTTATAGCCTTAGTATGAGAACATCCATACATTATATGTAAAGAACTAGAGTTACTAAGAAGTTTACTATTAAGATTATGTCAATAAATAATTTAGATAACACATATTCGACCCTTACTATATAATAATAGTTATTATTATACTCACTCACATCTGTGTATAAATTATTTCTTACAAATCTAATCCATCACTAAAAATGTCAGATTTTAAAAACTACACAGAGAAGGATTATATATATTTTTCTATCTATTTCTGTTTATCATGAATTGCATGTATGAGTAACACCTTTTTTATATCTTGATATTTACATCCATTGTACCCATCTTAAAAATCACTTTCATATTCATACTTATTTAATATACAAATATAACCAAGCTATAGAACAATCTATATGGAAACATAATCATAAGAATTTTTTCGTTTCTATGAACTGAACATATATCTATTCTGTGTCATTGAATCATTATTTTCCAAAAAAAACCTCTGCTGAAATATAATATTTAATTTCAAAATAAAACTAAACCATCCATTGTGGTGAATAATATTTTAATACATGAAAACTATTTCAAGTACATTATAATTTTCACCAAATATTTTATGTTCGACATGAGTAGAGATTTAATGTATCACATTACTCTTCCACACTCACTTAACATAAATATTGGATCTGAAAGACCTTTTTTAATCATTATATTATTGTCAATACATATGGAATATTCATAATGATATATTTAATTCCAATAAATTTCCAATATTCCTCAAATTTCTTCAATGTCAAATGTTAATGAATTCTTCATAATTCAAATAATTTATCTTTATATAGAAACATTTTATTTAGTGTAAAATTAGAAAATATACATACAATGAATCATTTCATATAAGATGAAAAAACTACACAAATTGATACTGATTCATCAAAATGAATTGTTTGACCAATAAATCCTAAAAAAAGATCTCTGATGTACTTTTTTTTTCTAATAACACATTCTTGACATAATTTCATCTAAATATCAAAATAATCATCTTATGTAAAATAGATCTAGGTTTTATCTCTTTGATCAATTTTGACTTGTCTTCGACTTTATACATATTCTTTCAAAAAATTATTGTCTGATGAATCTTCATAAATTTTTCTTTAACTAATTCATTTTTTGAAATTTGTTTTGATTTTTTTACAAATAAACCCCACAGTGATATTCTTTTTCTAATATATATAGATTATTTTGATGGACATCCTCTAATAACACAATTCATTATATCTAAACGTCCAAATACATCATTCCAAAAAAACATTTTGTTAATATATTATTTATAAATTCTATATATTTAGAATATTCATATCGATAAAATTTTCATCTAAACATATTGAAAATTAGCAATATTTTAATTTTAGTTTCTAAGGAACCACTGATGATGGTTGATTATATTGTTACCTCATCTACAATAATTTATTAAACTGTTGATTCATTATCTCATACGAAATATATTCTACTTGGAATAAAATTTCTCAAACTACTTCATCAATACTGATTATCTCATTCCTCTTCATTTACTAATTATTATGTTTGCAAAAACCTTATCATATGAAAATATTACAATTTTATGTCCATAAAATCTATCAAATCTTCGACATCCAGGGTCGAAATAATTTTCCTAACCTTTTAGTCAAATAATTCATAAAATATGTTAGTTTTAAAAAATACATATCATTTAAGTAAATATTCAAAAATATTTTCCATGTATATTTTTTATATGATTTTGAGTATCCATGTATTAAAAAATATGGGTTTGTAGTTGGTATCAAGTACATACGATACAGTTGGTACAAAATTTATAAAACTATGTAACTTGTGTAATTTTATTAATAGGTATTTTTCTACATATTAGACATCTGAATCAAGAGTGTTTTACCCTACTTTATTTTCCCATTTGGGTTGGTCGAGCTTATGTTCTTGACAAGGGATCATTACTTCACCTCTATCCAATTTTTTATCTTTTATTTGATGAATCTAAAATAAAATATCATGGTAAACTACCTCATCTACCTTATTTCTTCCAAATCCTTCTTTTTCATTGGTTTCTACCTTGATTTACTTTTCTCATGAAAACCATAGGTGTATTTATCGATGGATTTCTGGGATTTTCGGGGTTCAATCGTCATATTTTTTTTAATTGATTATGGATGACCTATTGTTTCTTTTTTGGGTGTTCTAAATCAATACAGAACATCCATTAAAATCACAATATGATTAATATAGGGGTTTTGTGGTGTTTCAATAAATTTCAACTCATTATATACTAGATATAAATAGATTATTTATTTCAAACATATCTCATATATGTGACAATAGAGAGTAAATTAATATTCTTTAGTTGATTATGTATATTTAAAAAAATCAATATGTTCTTAATTTTCCAAATGTTGATTTATGAAATGTTTTAAAAAAATGTATTAGTAAGTTATTTAAAATTATTTTTAGATATTAATATATCCCATTGTTATTCTTACATAGATACTAATGTAATCTAAATGGAATTATTTAAATGAAAGGTTTTTTTGGTTCATCGAATGGTTTTATAAGGATGTGGTCTATTGTTTAAAAATGGATTTATGAGTTGTTTCAATGAATTTTTAATGAATAATCAGAACATTGCTTTTATATGCTAAAAATAATGTTTAGAATTAAAAAGTATGTTTTTAGGAATGACCATTTATCACATTTAACTAGATTTCATGATATTATTCATTGTGGGGACCGAGATTGTATATATATTTTAGTATTATATTCCCCTCGGTGTTTGTTTTATTTTTATTTTTATATAGATTATCAAATTCTGGTTGTTTACTGTGATTTCCTTATAAATGAGGAGATGTTTATGTTTAATCCCTTATTGAATATTAGATATTTGTGTGATATAGATTTTTATGATCCATTGATATAATTTATTACATATAATAGTGAAAATGTTATATGATTAGACATATTATACACTATAAAATCATATTATAATCTTGTACACTATTAATGTTTCTCATATGGGTAGTAAATAGCGTACCCAAAATTTTTAGCTATATTCTAGTTTGAGGACTTCTATATTTTGGATGAATCATGTTCCATTAGTTGGTTATATCTATTGGTTAGGTCATATATCATTATATAGTTAGACCTAGTGTGATTCCAATGGTACTGAATGATATCTGACCAGAAACTCTAATATATAGTATTCCCTATATCAATTTACATATATGTAACCATGAATTAATCTTCTCACTAATTTACAGTTATCATCATATAATATGTTTCATTGGAATTTTATTTTTTATTAATAAATTTGGGACTATTTTTTACTATTTATAAATTTACATTGGAAATTGGGTTTCTAAAGTGGATTTTAAAATGGATGATCCATAAATGAGGCATTGGTTGAGGAAATATTTTAAAATTTATCATATTAATTTAATGGGGAACTTGTGAAATATTATAATTTTTGAATGATGCTTTTGTCTATCATTTTATTTAATTACATTTGAAAAACATTACATCTAATTATATTTCATACAGTCATGAATGGAATAAAATTGTAATGGAATAACAAAAATATATTGTAGGATATTACTAGGATCTCTTTTAATAACACAACCAAACACCATTCTATGCATATAAATATTATGAATCCTTTTTTTTGTTTTTATCCTTAGTCATTTATCTGTGATTTTGTATAAGATGACATGTTGTGTAATGGGTTTGATGTGATAATTAACAATAGTGTATTAAGGAAAAAATAAGTTTCTATCCATTTCTTTTGGTTTTGGTTTTAGTTTTGTTTTTGGTGTTTTTATTCATTGGATTCTTATATCCAGGCCTTTTGAATATATTATATTAATATATATTAAAATGAAATTTTTATCTACATTACACTATAATGAATTAAGACACTAATAGAATGGTTATCAAAGTTTATATTATTTTATGGTAACATCATGGCCTAGTTGAATATAGATATCTTTTCAAGTGTGATGTTTTTCATATTTTTTATTTACTCACCCCCTATAACATGATTCTATAATAGGGTGATTCATAATACACCTTGGGCCTTTACATTGGGATGTTTTTCATTAACCAACCCAGGCCGACCCCAAAACCGTCATCAGAGTCAATTTTCAACAAGACTCCTAGGGCATTCTCAATCTCCACATGCATACACAAGTACCTGAGAAATAAATGGAATGAGTTGGAATGAATAACCACATAAAAATGAATTAAAATAACCAATGAAAACAAAAAATAATTATCTGATAAAAATAAACAAGACATCACTTTATTAATTTACAAAATTTAATTTTACAACTACATCAATACGAAAGTCTACAATGAAAATAACGGGACCTAAAAACACCCTGAAACATCATACAAAAAGAGGAACAACATACATATGTTGTCAAACTTATGGCCACAAGAATACCAACCTACCAACACTACATGCGTGTCGTTAACCCAAAAAAATGACAATATTGTCTGCCTATAGCCCATGGTGAACGTAGGTTGTGAGCCAAAGTGCTGTATGATTTCACAAGGATAAAATATTCCATGAATTCATATTTTAATGAAAATTAAACATGAAAGATTTATAATTATATAATTGCTTGGATATTTTTTACTGAAACATACTTTAATGTAGAATTTTTTTGAATAACTGATACATAAAATATAATAAAATTTCATAGAAGTCCATTTTTAAAGAAAACAATTTTAAAGAATGACACTTTAATGATAACACACATACCATTAAAATTACCAGCCCAACCTATTTTATGCCAATGAAAAGTTCAAATTAATCCTTGAGCACTCGTCATGGGAAATATCCCTAGGCACTAACAAAATGTGGGTCCCTATGTACATCATATATTGGTGTATGAGTAACCATTTTCAATATTTTCCTCATGCATGAGACACTATGAAGGGAAAACCTAATTGCCTCGTGGTCCCCAACATCACCATTGATTAGTAAATGTTGTCATTTTCAATCATTCTTTGTGAAACTAGGATGAATCCAGTACCATATAATTATCATACATGTCATAGTCCCCCAACCTTGATTCTTGGGATACTCTCATTGTGCACAAACATGTTCCACTTGTTATAAAATACAATTTAAAAAATTCATCCACCAATCCAAGAATCACATATTATATTCTCGTAAATTCAAATTAAAATATGTTTTTGAAAACTAACACACATTGAAACAATTTATAAATATATTTCTTAGCCTTAAAATAATTTATCAAACCATTATATCAATTATAATACTATTTTGATGAACACCGAAATACTTTTATACAAAAAGCACACCTAAAAACACCTTTAGAAATTAACATAAAATTTATTCCATATCAAAAAACAATTTCAATCATACATGTTATTTAATAAATAAATTTCATGTTTTAAAAAATGACATGATGTGGAACATAATAAATTTCACAAGATAAATAATCAATTTCATATAGAGCTGCCACTATAAAACTGAAACTCGTAATCAAAAATAAAAATTACAACATTCACACCACAAAAAAAATTTGACACACCATCTGAACCTGATGAGAGTCGCATGGTACCATTTTGTCATGGTCAACACTAACAACCTAGTCCACTTCCACCATTCCATAAATGGATTCCCGTTACCACTCATAGGACAGACCTACAGACATGGAAGCATCCAACATCGCCTTTGACAACTCAGGAAACATATGAAAATATGGTCTCTTCAAACATCCACAATTACTCTTTCGCAGAAAAAAGGAGTAAATTAACTGAAAAAAATAGAGAATGACTAAACTAAAGGGAGTCCTTACATTGATCAATGGTAGGGTTTACCATTTTCGGATCAACCATGGTTGCACATTGAATATACATCAATACTTTGTGGGGGAATGCTGAAGACAAGAAAGAAAACGCATGGAACCTATAAAATTGATACAATTTACAATACATATTGGAAGAGAACACAAAATATTCTGAGGGAACCACATCAAGGGATTCCCAAATTAATTTTCAAATTAAACCTCTAACCACATGCTACCACCCCTTGTTTCCAAAATGTACTTAAAATTGTGATAAAAGGCCACAAAAAAGGATTCTCAGCTCAAAAAATCTCGCAACCAACATTCCAAAAATACAAAAGATACACCACCCAATAAAAAGTTATTAATACACCAATTTTTAATATAAAATAAAATTTTAAAATAATATAATATTGTAGGTGTCATAACAACAAATTATGTCATATAGTCCTCAAAACATTATTATCTTCCACACCAAAAATCCACCTAATATCCATCTAGGAACTCATTCAATAATTCAATTTTCTATCATCCATTAAATATATTTCCATATATGTGGTATTTTATGACAACACAAAAAAAACATTAAATATCCATAATTCATAAAAAAAAATTCAACCAACACTATTCAAAAAATATGCTTCTATTTTGAATCATTTCATTTCATAACATTTTCCACTTCCCCAGAAGCAAATCATCATTACATAAAAACTAAAATTTCCATGATTCCACTATAAAGAGATGTAGAATAATTTAAGAGGAAACAATATCCCATGGGTATATTAGACATATGTTTGGAGGATATACGAGAATCACTCCATCGATAGTGAGAGTGTTGTAGGAATATTTCCAATGCTGCACATGGATTTTTAGGCCCTACAATCAAACTATAATCATTTACCCATCCACCAATAAGATTTCAAAATAACAAGTGAAAACAAGGTCCAAAAAAATAATATGGAACCCCATATCTCTTGGTAACTATAGTCCCACTACAATGTTTGATGGATACGAACTATACTCATTACTAGAATGTCATGACGGGATAGTCCTAGTCCATGTCTACCCTATCTCTACCCCAAGGAGTAATACCCCAAGACACTAGCGTACTATGAGACCCTAGGAAGATCGTATCTCATTGTAAAAGTAAACATAACCAATTTCCTGCGCGTGCAGAAGCCAGATAGTGGTGAAACCCCAATAGCCTAGTGGTACCCAACATCATCATAGTTTAGTTAGTGTTAACATCGTCAATCATTCTCTGTAAAACATGGATGAAGCCATAGCCGAATAACTAGTAAATTAGTCCTAGTCCCCCCACCTATATACATGAGATTATTTCTTTGATCTCAATCATTTTATACATGTAATAAAATACCATTTTCACAAATCATCCACAAATCTAAGACTCACATTTCACAATCCACTATTTTCAAATAAACATTAATT
Source organism: Viscum album (assembly GCA_963277665.1). Classification (NCBI taxonomy): domain Eukaryota; kingdom Viridiplantae; phylum Streptophyta; class Magnoliopsida; order Santalales; family Viscaceae; genus Viscum; species Viscum album. The sequence goes on along the minus strand of OY728147.1, from coordinate 1,358,691,661 downwards.
TTTGAAAACAAATACACTTTGAAAAATCTTACAATGATACTTTTCACCCCTTTAAAAAAATTATCAACGCATCATAACAATTATAATCCAATTTTAATTAACACCATAAATAATTTTTTACCCAAATCCCACCTAAACCCCTATTTAAAAAATAACTACCCATTAATGCTATATCAGAACAAACTTTTCAGAATACACAATGTTTAATAAATAAATAACATTATTTATAAAATCACATCAAGTGGAACATAAAGGATTGCACATGAAAAATACTTGATTTTATATAAAAAACCACATTAAAAATTGAACTCATGCTCAATCATGCCAATTAAAATGTTTACCAAACACCAATTATTTAAAAACAAAATTGAAAATTTTATAAAATATAAATAACGTCTCAATAATGGTTTTAATAAAAAACACATGCATTCATCAAAAAAACCCACATTAATATTAACTCCATATCATAATCATGAAAAAATATAATCTACACCATTTAAACAATTTTAATAATCATTTAAAAAACCAGAAATTGTACAACAGACATTATACACAAATAACATCCAATTTCACATTGATAAATTATTATAAAATCAAACACATGTCAAAGATTCTTCAATACCAAATACACACCCCAAATATACCTCATTATACATTCTAATTTAAAAAGAATCATATAAATTCATTAATTAAAGGTTAAGAATGGAATCACCTATCTCTAACCCAGAAACCCCTACTAAAATTGTGTGAAACCCATTCAAAGCTCAATTAAACCCAAACCGCACATCAAGAAGCACACAAAGAACCATAATCCAGAACATTGAAACGAACAGATCAAATTTAACCCCCAAACCCAAAAGCCTACCCACTGAAAACTGAAACCCTAAACATAGAAGAGAAAAATCTTACGAGGATGAATAACACACCTAAAACCAAAGGAGTGGGGAATCATCCATCGTCATCAGAGGCTAGGTGAATGAAAATGGGATTCCAGAGGTGGTGTGTGCACTGGGGATGATTGGTCACCGATGAGGGGGTGTGCATGGAATTGGGGATCAAGAGGGGGTAAATGTGTGGGAGAGAGGGGAACATGTGAAGGGTTTCCCATTAGGGAAAGGTGGTAGGAGGTGGATGTGTGTATGAAGTCGACACATGAGGATATGAAATGCAAGAAATTTATGGATGGGTAAGAGAGACATGAGGGAGAGTGTGATAAATGTGGGGAGGTGAGGAGTGGGAGAGAAGGTTGAAAAATTAAATCAAACACTAAAAAATATTTATCCAACTTAAAATAATAATATAAATAATATATTAATAATAATAAATAATAACCAAACAAAAATTATATATTCAACAATAATAATTTTAATAATAATTTTTATATTAATAACTCTGACAATAATAACAATATTCTATCTGTATTATTATTATTATTATTATTATTTATAAAAATTCATAATTACAATACTAGGATTAATAATGTCAATGTTAATATTAATATTAATAACACTAATAAGAAGAAAAATAATATTTTATTTATAATAATAATATTGTATTATCAAATAATAAAATTCTTAAAATATTACATGCTTCTCATATTTGAATTTACATAATTACTTTTTAAATTTATTTTATTTATATTATTTATTTTACTATAGTTTAAATGAAATAATTATTTATAATGAAGGGAAACCACATGGTTACTCTACCAGGTTAATGTAACCATGCACTGACCATGTGGTGGCTTCATTCCCATTCTATACGAGATGACACCAGAACCTGGATTACTACACAACTTTCTCAAATAATATGGTGTCAGCACAATGACCTAAATACCACAAAATTTTTAAAAATTAAAATATTAATATGGGACTCAAACCCAAACGTTGAAAATGCTATCTCAAGAACACAAACCTATCTCACTAGGTTCCCATGAAAAAACAACACAAACTAGACTCAAGTCAGTTCTGAGGCCAATATAAAAACCCAAGTGTGATGCTTTGTTTGGTGGATAAAATGTCCAAATGGAATTTTATTAGATTTGGAACACGTTTGAGCAAAAGGAGGGATTCTTATGTATCTCAGTGGGAGGATTAGGGCTAGTATTCCTGAGATCTAGAAGTTGTTGCATACCGATTTCACAAAGAATGATTGATGATGACAACACTATCAGAAATATGATGATGTTGAGGACCACTAGGCCATTGGGTTTTCCCCAACTAGTAAATCTTGCTTGAGAAGGATTTTGGTTGTGGTTTCATTTACACCGAGACAGAATGTACATAGGGCCTCATAGATAACATGACCTACTTTAAGACCTTTTTTCCATGAACCAACCTAGTTCGCCCCAAAAATAATAAATTGAGATGGTATATAATAAGGCCCAAGGTTGTTCCCAATCACCACGGGGTAGAAAAAGTTCCCAGTTAATAAATAGAACAAGTGGGAATGATTTACCCATACTAGAAATATTAAAATAATCAATAAAAACAATAAACCCATATCTAATAAAATTTAACCACAAATTCCTTTAACAATTTTATAATATTAATTGTTAAACTAAAGAAAATACAAAATAGGACAATGATTGAAAGGTTATGTAAAACAACACTCCAAAACAATGTGAAACAAGGGGACAAACATCATCAAGATTCCACCACCATGGCCACTAGAAATTTATCCAAGAAACCTGACACGTCTTGACTTAAACTGAATACATAAAGGTATTAATGTATGCATACTCCCAAAGGTGTATTCAGGGTGTTTCCAAATTCTTATTAAAATACTATAGGGATAAAAGATTCCATTCATTTACCATTAAATTATAAATAAAATTTTATGATTTGTATATACGGAAATATTATGAATTTTTTTGAAGAATGTAACATTATAGAAATAAAAATTTGAATGATTGAAACATAAAATACAAAATAGTTTCAAATAATGAAATATTCAAAAAAACGAATTTCAATGATTTCTACATTAATGAAAACATATTTTCTTTTAAAATTACCAACCTGACCTATAGTATGATGAGGGAAAGTCAAAAATAATCAATGAGCACTAGTCATAAAAAATAATCCTAGTCTCTAGACAATTGTAGAGAAATTATTACATCGTATTATGGTGTTAATGTAACCATAACAAATATCCTCTTCATAAATGATCTAATATGAGGAAAAACCCCATTGACCTAGTGGTCACAAACATCATCTTATTTTAATTAGTTTTTTCTTCGTCAACATTTCTATTTTAAAATTGGATGGTGCCACTAATAGATCACTAGCATAATAATCCTAGTCTTGCCTCCCAGATACTCGGGCATCCCAGTTTTCTCCCACACATGTTCCACATGTTACAGAATATCATTTTACCAATTCATCCACCAAACCAAGAATTAAATATCAAAATACAATATTTTCCAATAAAAATTAATTTTTGAAATGATACGAATATCGAAACTTTTTCCCAATACAGATTTTAGTACTTTAAATACATTACCAAACGATAATAACATTTTTATAAATATTCAACAAAAACACCAAATTAATTAATGATAAAAGTTCCCATGAAACCCTATTCAAAATTTAAATGCACCTTAATTCTATATCGAATAAAAATTTCCAGCTTAAAATAGTTTAATAAATCAATTTCATGCTTTATAAACTGACATCACGTATCACAAAAAATCTATCACTATGAAAATACTCAATTTTATATAAAACTACAATAGTAAAAATAAAACGCATTCTGAATCATGCCAACTACATATTTTTCTCCAAATAAATAATTTAACAAACCATTTGAATAATTTATATAACATAAAAGTGGAACAACAATTGTTTTCATAAAAAATACATCAATGTACATATGAAAACACCGCTTTAAAAATAACATCACATGAAAACGAAGAAATTTTTTAATTTTCCCCATTTTACGAATTTCTCAAATCATTTATACAATATATAAATGAAATCAAAAAGTTACAACAGACATTGCACCCCAAAACACACAATTTCACAATTATAATTTTTTTTCCAAGTCAAAATGATGTCAAAATACATTAGATAACACCTACTCACCACATATATACCATAAAAAACCTACTATTTTAAACAAACAAGAAATGAAATTCATCAGTTAATGGTTTAGCATGGAATCACCTACCTCAGACCAATATAATCTTGAAAACATAGTGTGAAACCCATCCACACCTAATGAAAATCCCTATATGCACCTCATTCAGCCATCAAAGAACCCAAAAAATCAAGACCAAAACCAATAGATCAATATTCTATCGCTAAACAGAAAACCCTACCCACCAGAAACCAAAAACCTGAATAAGGGAGAGAGAAAAAGTACCCAGATTAATAATTCACCCATGGTGAAGGAAGAGGATAAGTAGAGAGTGAATTAGAAGGAATTTCACATGAAGTGGGATTTTTTGGAGGTGGATCATGTGTCAGTGGAGAGTAGGAACTGATGACAGGTGTGTGAGGCAGCAGGGCATGAGCAGTGGTGCACATAAGGGAGAGAGGGGTGACTGCATAGGATTTCATGCTCGAGGAAGGTTTCCAGAGGTAGCGGTGCACAGAAAAAAGATGCATGTGGGACTTCAATGCAAGACATAGAGGGAAGGGGAAGAGAGATGTCAAAGAGAGGGGGAGATAGTGTCGGAGGCGTGGAGAGGGAGAGATAGAGAAAAAAAATAAATGTAACCCTGAAAATAGAATAAAATTATTTAATAATAATAATACTATCTTAATAAAAATTAATAATAACCCCAAAATAATTATATATTAACTAATAATCAGTTATTAATAATATTAATAATAATTTTAATATTATCAATGCTAATAATAAAAATAATATTCTCTTGTAATAATTTTATTATTAATATTTAAAATAATTATTAATAAAAAAATCGGATTAATAATTTTATTTTTAATATTATTATTGTTAAAAGAAATAAAAATTAAAAATATAATATCTTATAACAATATTATTATTATTATCATTTAAAAAATTCATAAAATTTTATCCGCATCATTATTTTAATCTACTTAATTATTCCTTGAATTTAATTGATTTCTTTTTATATTTTACTATTATTTTAACACACAATTTTTTTTAATTCATGGAAACCACATAGTTACCCTTGATGGCTCAAGAGACCATGCCTGGACTATGTGATAGCTTCTTCCCATTCTAGATGTGACAACATGGGAACCTATCTGACCACGAGGATTTTTTCAACTGTGTGGTGTCCATACACTGTCTTAAAACCCAAAAAATTTTCTTATATTAAAATTTTAATCTAATACCCAAACCATAACCTTACAAATGTACTGTTTGTATATAATTTCATATTTTCAAATATGATTTAAATTTTCTAAAAATATGGATGAAATATGTGTATCTTTCGTAAATTGTCATTTTTTATTTATGATGTTATTTTGAGATTTAATTTATAGAATATAGTATGTTTGTGGATTTTTTCTCTTTTAACTTGAATATTCCTCCTAGAGAGTCTCTAATTAAATGTTTTAATTTCTTTCATTATTATAATTATAATTATGTCATGTACCTTCACATATGGAAAGATTATTTTCCCATCATCTCTATCCACACCCAGCACTGAGTGATATAGTTGAGATATTCTAGAAACTATGACCACATCAATGTATTTATTCATAATTTTAGGCATTATTAATTGTTTCATAATGCAATATTAAGGAATTAATGTGTAAATAGATGGTTGAAATATTCATAATCTATATAAAAGAAATGTTTTATAAGTTTTTTAAGAAGAATTATTTTATTAATTTTATCCTATGGATATAGGTCATAAGAAATCCATTGAGTTATTATTTATTTTCTCATTGATAGTTTTTAAGTATTATTTATATAATTTCTCATTTATGGAGTGATATTCATAAAGACTAGATAGTAGAGTATCTTTGAAGGATAATTCCATTGAAAGGATACATTTTCTATATAGTATGATTTTTGTATCTGAGTTTGGATTGTTTTTTTCCAGATGATGTATTGATGCAGGCCGTGTTTATTGATGTTGATATAGAAAAATACTGTTTAGAGGTTTTTTGACTTGGTATTTTCATATCACGATGATTTATATGGTTGGAAGTCAAAGTGGGTAGAGATTAACATTTAAGTGTTTGATTAATAGGTCCGATCATCATTACAGATGAATATTAAACACCCACCACGAATCCAATATTGAGATTCATGTTATTACAAACTGTATTTTATTAAATAATAAAAAGATCAAATTTGGTGTGTTCATATTGGGAATATTCAATGGTTTTATATGATATATTATTTTAATGGGATGTTTTGAGAGTATACCATTTATTAATATTGGATGTTGAAATATAATTATGTTTGTATCATGGATTTCAAGGCCTTTTCTGAGGATAGAAAAGCAGTGTATTATGTAGGGTGAAATCTATTTTGGATTTTATTTTCAAATGTTGTGCTTCTAATTTGGTTTATCAAATATGGATTCATTGTGTTATGAATATTTGACACTTTATGTTTATTCTGGGGGGAAAGGATGATTCTTCCTTATTAAATATTATAATATTGTGGTATTTCATTATGTTTTCTTCAATATCAGGACACAACCCTCCATGATTCAATCTATATCTACACATTTGAGTAGGATGGCCCATAGTCTAGTGCCATTTCATTTTGTAAGCATGATTAGGTGTTTTCCCATTATAATTTTATTATTTAATGGATCTATTAAGCTAAATTGTTTTCTGTATTTTTAGTTCTCAGATATCTTGAAAATTATTAGTGAAGTTAGGTATAGTTTCATAGATGATTTTTTGTGTTTGGAAGAATTATGTGAATTTATTTAAATTTTATAATTATTTAATATTTTGAATGTGTTATTCCTTAGTGGTGTTTTTCTACCCTATATATCAAATATTGGGGATTTATAATTTGTGTTAATATGTATTTTTCGTCTCTATTCTTCTAATGTCTTATGAAACATTATCATACATTCATTATGTTTTGAGAAAATTGAAAATACTATGTTATTGATCTTTTATTTTTGATGAGTTTTTTGTATTATGAATTTATTTATTGGGCTTTCCGTAGTTTTTCTACAAACAAACTATCTCCATTTGTGAGGTAATTTAGTGCATCATGCTTATATCTTCTATGCTTATCCAGGAAATATTGAGGTATAATGTTACATTGTATTGAAGATATAACACCATTTTTAACAATAATTAATATATTTTTTAATTATATAATTTTATTATAAATATTCATTATTTTTTAACATAAAATCTTATTAATTTATTTTTAGGGTTTATATGTTTTAAAAATATTTTATAGTAACAATATGTTAACTACGATATATTTCCATTGACATAGCAGTGTAATTTTCCATGGCCATAACATAGATATCCAAATAGTGTGGTCCTCAATGAAAAAATTAATATTGTCTTTTATGTCATAGAATTATATACATAGATTTTTTGTTAATAAATTTAACCATAAAACAAAATATGGTAGTGATTTTGTAGGGATTTAGTGAAAAATGCATGTTTAGTGCATTTTATACCAAAACATGTTTCTTAATCACGTGACCTCTTATGTTTTTTTAAAATATCATTTCATATATTATTAATGTTGAATTATGATTTTCTCCACTTACTGTTCACCCCATTTAGGATTTAGGAGTGTATTTGAATAATAAGGTATATATATATCATTTATAAAAAAAATCAACACATATCACCAATATCAAGAGGATTCTCAATATAACCAAACATATCTCATTTATTTCCACATTCATATAATATTTCTACCTAAAATCCAACAATATCATTTATTCTCAAAAATAATAACGGATTTCATGGATGTGTTTTGGGATTCATGTGGCCTAATATTGTGGGTTTTGGATATTATGGTTTGTAACGATTCATGGGTTTTTATGTGTTCTTTATTATTAGTGATAACATATGGATCATTCGCCATATGAGTTAGGTGGTTGTTATTGAATGATTCCATTATCTATTATGTCATTGGATTCATGATGTATTTTTTAATTTTTTTAAATTATGCCAATATGTGTAATTAAAAGTTGATTTTGTAATCATTTGGTCTAATTCTCTAGATGGAATGAAATGTTCACTAAGAGTATTTTGATTTCTAAAATGATGTTGAATAAATATAAATGATTTACAAGATTCAATGAAATTTTTTCAAATGATTTTAAAATCATCAAATTTATTTGACTTTATTTGGGTTGTGATTTGTTGATTTTATAGTCATCACAATTTCTTCACAAGGAAGGAAATGTTTTTGTACAGAAAAATGTTTTATATTGAAGGGTTTAAAGTGTTAAAATGATATTTTTTGTGTTTTTAATGTCTTATTTATAATAAATTTTATTAAATGTGACTATAAATAGTGAATATTAATCACGGTATACTATTCATGGTTTTTAGGATTTCCTATTTGGGATTTTAAATTTATCATAGTGGAATTTGAGTATAGGGTATATGATTGTCAACATTATATTTTTTATAAACAATGAAGGTTTTCCAGTGTTGTGTATGGAATATTGATGATTTTACTAGGGATAATTCTTAAATGATAATCCACTTTGAGATGATATATAAGATTAATCATTAATTAGTCACTTAATGATTGTGTGATTCTTTGTTTTCCCACATCATATTTATTCAAATACATCACAAAAATATAAAGTGGGTGAGATGAAAATATTGTTGTCCAAATTTATAGTCACAAAATAAAAGTTTCACCCTTTTTGTTTTATGTTATAGGGATATTGGGACTTCCATATATGAGGATGGGTGTAGGCAATTAAGGTGGCATGTATTGTTCTTATTGATAATAATTAGTAATATCACATGTGTTTTTGTATAGTATAGTATAATCATAAAATAATAACTAATAAGATTTCCATTATAACATGTGATGTATAATAGTGAATTACTATACCTTTTTTCCCTAGTCAGATTAAAATTTATGGAACCATAACATATTCGTATTTCTAAATTACAATTATCTAATAGAGTTGTGGCTCACTATGATTTTTCATTATTATTAATATAATTGGTATTTTTTTTATTTTATATTTCCCATATATTTTCATAAAAGGAAATTTCAAAAAAATAATTTGGATTCAAAATTTGTTTCGTGTAATGATTGATTATGCAAAGGGAATATTTTTTGTGTGATAATTTTATATAAATTATATAGGGAGAAATACTATAAAATATTCATCAATGTTATTTTAAAATAATATTGATTCATAAATCCCTTATATTATATTTTATAGTTCTTTCAACCCAATACTTATATTGTTGTTAAGTCTATGTTGGTTACATATCGGTTGGGGTGGATTTGCTTAGTAGGAACTGGGTCACACACTAATGAAAAATTGGATTTTATATTTGTTATTTTTATTCTTCAGATTATTTTCTATAAACGTTTATTTAGATTTTTTATATAGTTCACAATGTAATTGTGATTATAAATAGTAATTTATTATTCATTTTATATGATTTTTATTCATGTGAGTTCATTTTATTTTAATGATTCATCTGGATCCTATTGGATGTCATTATATTATTAGAAAATAAAATCATTCCAATATTTCCTTTGATTGTACCTTAGAACTATTTTCCTTCCAAGAGTTATTGAGAACTTTACTTAAGCCATTAAAGAACCCTCTTTGAGTTCATAGATAAGGGTTAACCTGTATAAGTTCATGTTAAAAAAATGATATTAATAAAACCACTTAATATTATTGATGTGCATGGGAAGAAATAAACTTATGTATATTACCTATAATTTGATTCTTTGTGTGGAAATATTCACCTCCAAATCATAGTCAAATCAAACATCATGTGTCTATAGATGGTGGCACCTGAGTATTAATGTTGAGTTTATATTTTGATAATGAATGATGTATTCCTAATATGATTTTATTATTATTTTATTTCTATTTAATTATTTGGTGATTTACGTGGTCATATATATATTCAAGGATGAATAAATTAAATGAACGAAAGTTACGTGGTTATCTCACCCGGTCTAGTTATCCACTTTTTGTATGTGCAGATCGGCTCAAAGAACATTATAATGCATGTTTCATGTTATTTATATAGTATAACATACTATGAATCCAAAATGTGGAAAATTTTATCTCTCCTCAAAATTCATAATTTTCTAATTATTATTTCTAAAATTATGGTAAATTTTCAGCAATTTCATTAGATTTGTTACTCATTGAGATTTATGAATTATTATTGTTTTTAACAATAAATTTCATAGTTATTTTAATAAGATGATGAGTCCAATTAAGTATTTTAAATTATGGGTGTATTGACATGAAATATAAAAAAATTTGAATGAAGATTAGCATGATACAATTTTGTTTTTATAAATAAATAAATTTATTTTATTTTACTCTAGATATTATTTTGTATGGTTGAATATTTTTTCAGAAAAAATCCCATGGGATTGATTTAAATAATATGTGTATGATTAATTAAATTTGATAGGTGAGTGATTTTTAAAATAAAATAATCATGTATTTGGGAAATTTAGGTCATATATGAATTTAATATTAAATGTGGATGTTTTTAATAAATCCCTTGTTTTTAAGGGTCGAATATCATTTTCGAAAATGGGGAATTTTCAATTTATAATTAAAATAAATATTTTTTTTATATTTTTTATTATAATGATTATTTTTTATGGTTTGATTTATATGACATAAAATATGTAATGCCATGATAGTTTTTGAAATATATATATATATTTAAAAATATTATTTCATTGATAGATTTCTTAACAAGAAACACCGTAGTTTAAGAAATTTGTGTTATACTATAAAAATATTCTTATTTAAATGTGACTTTTATGATATAGATTATAACTTATAACTTAGAAATATGAATAAAAAATTATATATATATATATATGATTCTATGATGTTAATGTATTGATTAATTCATATTAATTAAGTACCCAATTCTTAGTATTGTAATTTATCATATCGAAAATTGTTTTTATTGCGCATTTTACTTTGATAGTATAATTATTTTATACTTTTTACATGATTTATTTTAAAAATACACATCATTTTGTGAATAAAAATATCAAATTTAAAATGGGGATCTTTTTTTAGATTTAAACAAATTTCATTATTTTTTAATAAAGAGTGGAGATACAGATTTTTCAAATATCTTCATCAATTTTCTACTATTATTATATAATAATGAATAAAAAATTAATAATTTTTCTTTATAAAATATATTTTAATTGAGAAAATTTAATTATTACAAAATATTATTTTGAATTCAGGAACTCAACATAGAATTGTTTTAATCTTAATTCATATTTAATTCAACATGAAAACTATTTTTTCTTGATGAAATTGATGGTTAATTATAATAATATATTAAGTATTTGTTAGATAAAAAAGTAATAAATAGTTTAAGTTTTATTTTTTATCCCAAAATATAATATAATCCAATTTATTATATGATTTAATAGTGAAATAGTGATTACTCATAAATATCGAAGCTTCTTAAAAAACATTTTAGATTTTTATTCACAAATAAAAATTTATTCATTTCACCTATTTAAATATAATCTCATAAATTGGATTCTAATAGTTTAATAAAAATGGTCAAATTTTTTTTGGAAATTATTTTTTCTTGTATATAATTTTTTTATTTTGTTAAAAACTTAAATTATTATAATTTCTAAAATAATGTTTTTGAAATGGTTTAATTATGAGAGAAGACTTAAAATGTATACATATATTTTATAAAAGTTATCTCATGATTTTTTCTTCAACACTTATATGATGTTTCTTCCATTGTGGGATTCCTTTGAACAACATGACAAAATTTTTATATATTTTATATTTTAAAATACTACAAAATTATATTTTTCGCAATTCTATCACATATTAATTTACACATCGATTCCTTAATTTTTTATATATTTTTATAATTTTTTTTGTATAATTTAATTTTGGATATTATTTTTCTTCCTTATCCATTTCATAGATTATTTTTTATTTTTATAATATTATCCTTTGAAGGATTAATGTTCATTGAATAGGGGATTCTCAATTAAGAGTTATAACTCTTAACAAATAACATTCCATTTTATTTCTTCAGCTACTTTTTATAAATTTATTGTGTATATGAAAACATGATTAAAATATTATAATACATATAATGATATTTTATTTAAATTATAGGACAATAATTATCCACAAATTTTATATTCTATGTGAATGAAGGTCATCACTCGTGTGTACGTGATGACCACTACCTCCAAGAAGCAATGCCTTTTTTGGTATTACCGCATCCATTTTTTGTTATATTGATAGGTTTTAATAAAATATAAATGAATTATTATATAATTATATACATGTGAAGGTGGATTATAATTGAGTATTATTTCATTATATCAATTGAAAAGAAGAGGTGTCACACATGCATACGTATGGACTACTGTCTCTATAATGTGATGAAATTAAATTTTCATCATATATATATATAATAAAAATTTTGTAATAAAAAATTATGATTAAATATGATACTCATGGTATTATTTAAATAACATATTTTACGCAACCATAATCAATGTTGAAGAACTGATACTTCCAAACTAAATCATACACAAATGGTAAAGAATATATCACCCAAAGTAGTGATATTAATTATTATATGAAAATAAATAGTTTATAGTATATTATAATTAAATCAAATATTTTATTATATCTTCCAGTATTATTCTATAATATATGTATAATAATTCTCTATTTATTAAACCTGATGGTCAAAAACATACGAAGAAAAACAAGACGTCAGTTAAGGGATTTTTGTATTAATCTAATTTTAATCATTGTTGTTTAAAATTATATTTACATTGAGATATATATATATATTAAATATCCTAATATACCATCTAATTATTTACACTGTTGATACTTTTTCAATTAAAAAATTTATTTTCATTTTTCATTCCTTTGTACTAAAAATGTTTTATTTTTTCAATGTAAATGGATGTCGAATTTATTAAAATTTCGTATGAAATAGTATTTGTTCTGAATACAGGTTTTATAATTATTTTTTCAATAATAACTTTTAATATTAGTTAATGAATCTTTGTAATACATTTAATAATATTTTTATTTTAAAAATATAATTTCAAAATAATATTATCACTATTTGTTAAGTGTGTTTCCTTTTATTGTTGTTTATATATAAATATTTATTTTATTGATTACGATATGAATAGAAATTACAACCATAATGATTGATGAAATATATAATTATTCATTTAAATGATTATATAGTTGTTTTCTATTCAGATTTTCTCATTGATATAAAAATGGAAATGGTAATTTCATCATGAAGTATTAAAGTTTACTTTTATATAAATTTCATATATATAATAACATCATTTGATTTTAATTATGATTTAATATGGTATATTATCAAAGGATACAATAAATTATTTTATAATGGATGTTTTAGGACTATGGTGTTAAGATTATTGTGAATCAATTTAATTTTGTAGGGGTTATATTAATATAAAATTATGAAAATTTATATGTAGCCTATTTTCATTCCATGGGTTATGATTTGTTTAATAGGGATATGCTTTGTGATATTATTGGACTCAACATAATGATTATGATGATTTTATTATTGATTATAGGATAATATATCCCTAAAATGTATTTTATACTAATGTATATCACAAGTAATAATAATAACTAGAATATGGAGAGAACAAATCCCATTAATTTACACTATCAAATATGATAGTCTTTGGAGTGGACCTTACCTATAGATATGTTTAAAATGGGAGTGGAAAAAATCCACAATAATTGGCCTATTTTGGACCCATAAAAAAATTTATTTATATAAATTGGAAAAAATATATTCTTTTCCTTCTTATTTGATGCTCTCTTAGAAATGGATCATAGATCATTTTAAAATTAATATATTTTCATAGATTATGTTTTCTTTCATGATTATTGTTTATGATTTATTATTTTCTTGATATTTTTTTCAAATTTAACATCCAGATTCATAAATAGTTGTAGTCATGTAATTATTAAATGATCAGTGATTCCCCCTTTAATACCATTGTTGTGCATTTGAGATCCACTTTTATTATGTCTCACATTACATTACAAATGAAGAGTCATTTTCTGTATAACATATCAATGAAGGGTTATGGTTGTGATGAATATAAATGTGAGATAATATATATATATTTCATGTAATTTTTTTCATAGTAAATATTGCATTAAAAATAACCATTAATGGTATTAACAAGGATTGTAATGATATGTAATGTAAATTCACAAGACATAGAAATTATATATGTATAAAAATTCACTATAATTTGTATAAATTATGGGTTCAGATATTATTTTCATAATTGGTTTCAAAAACATTATATAAAATTGTATGGACATGTCCATTTATAGGATATCATCATATTTTTTTGTTATGGTAAATATTATGAGGGTTTCATTGTAATATATTCATACATGGATACTACATGGCCATGTTCATTCAAAACAAATGAATCTTTGGGTAATAAAAATATCATGAGTTGGTTATGTATATCTACAACATTATTAAACTTCAAAAATTAATAAAATTCGAAAATTTTAACCTTCTGTTCAAACCGAGCCACAACGAGAGAACCTGCATCCAAGATATAATAAAATAATAATATATGTAAAAGTTAGGGTGTGATGATAAAAATATTTTATTTCATATTAATTTTTTTTATAGTTTGAAATAGTTTAATAAAATCGTAAAATCGTTATATAAGATGTTATGTCATGTATGAAGAAAATGAATGTTAAACGTTAGGGAATTCTAAGTCTCACTTTTTTTCTATGAGTGTTATGCCATTTTAAGAACATATTTCTTCTATGAGGTTCATATACTTACCTAGGAAATATATAATCATCAATTTAACTTATTTCATGGTACTCAAGGATGAAATTTATGTTACTCTTATACGTATCTCCCATTTCAATATTGAATCTTGTAATAAGGGATTTAGTCACAATTTATCTTTCATTGAGGATTATTTGTAATTACGTACCAGTTCAAATTTATGCGGGTTATAAAAAACACAATCGACATGAAATATCATGAAAACATAATTTTTAGGGTATTTTCATATTCATTTTTAATTTTCTATTATAATAATATTTGATATTAAAAATGGAAAAACTTATTGTGAAATATAACTGTATTTTTTGATTGATTTATTTCTATTAGAAAAATAACATTATTGTTATAATTTTTTAGTGGACATAAAATTACTATTAAATATACATATTTTGGGTGATGGATATTATTATTTTTTAAAATGTATTATATTCTTACATATATTTTTTAATTTCATTATTATTTGATTATCTGGGGAAAATCTTAAAAATATGTATTCTTTATTAAATATATATATTTAATAAGGATAATAGTTTATTAGTTAAAATCTGTAGTTTATATATGTGGAATAATTTTAACTTGAAATGAAGGGTTGGAAATAGAATATCTATATCCCGTTGACACATCGATATGTTCTCATGTGTAAAATTAGTTGGAAAAATTAAAATGGTTTCTACCAATAGTTTTAATTTTTCTAATGAAAATTATTTATTATATATGTTTTCTTGTGCCTCGGCAAAAATATCCAATATTTAAAAATTTTATTCATTCAAAATCTAGTTTTTATAATCATGTGGAATTTATATTCGAAAAAACTATGGATACATTTCATTTTCAGTCAATTGATAAAATTTATTGTTTGTTCAGTTATTTTTAATTCCATATTGATTACTCCTTATTGAAGTATTATTGCTAAAAATTCCCTTAACCCTTACTATTTATTTGATCTTGCCATTATTTTTATAATATTACCTAATATATGATGATAAATCATCATATTTTCATTAAAAATGTATAATTTTAGCTCTTGTTAGGAAATGAATTTCATTTTCTATCCTTAATTTAATATGTGTTTTATTTAGCTAATATGGTTTTCCAAATCATTGAAATGTTCTATCATTTGGAATTTCATTCATGTATCTATTCTATTGTGTGAAATTAAAAGGTCAACATTACACAATTGGGTAAAAGTTCATTATAGTAACAAATCAATTTCTCAGTAAATAAAAGAGGATAAATAATGGATTTCAGATAAAATCATTTAGTGGATAAATGTTTTAGGACCTAAGGATTTCAATAATCATCACTATTGAAAAATGAAATTATTTTTCATACATATAATCCAAAAATCATTGAATTATAATTAAATATATTTTGATACACAGAAATGAAAATATGGTTGGCTATTGACATCATAAAAATAAGGCATTGTATGTCAAATAATCATATTTCCATCGTAATAAGTAACATAATAGATTATAAAATTGAATTAATAAGATATAATGATAGTATATAATCAATAAAAAATTATTTCGATAGTATTTTAATGATTATAAATATATGATAAAATGAAAATATTAAAATAAATATACTTACAACAATTGAAGTATATAAATGAATAAATTGAAATGGGAAGATAATCTTTTATATTATATATCACATCCTAATAAAATAGTTGAGATTCCTTGATATCATTGGAGGATTCACCAATGAACATAAAAATATACTTTGAGATTAGGGGACATGATAATGGGATTCAGATTTAAAAAAATAGGATGTATTAGAGGGTATTTATATTGAAATAAATAGATTTGTTTCTTATTTATAAAATATTGTCAGTAGAATTCATTGTTAGTTAATGTCAAAAATTCAAGATCATCAATTATTTTGGATCATGTTTTATGACATTAATAACATAGTTTTTTAAAAATAAAAATTTCATAACTGATCTCTTATACTACTTATTAATGCTAACAAAAATAAAATCCTTCATTCATTAAAAAATATTTTTAAAAGATAAAATTACTTTTTTGGATTTAGAATATTTTTAAATTTCATTAAAAAATATCTTAATAATTATAAAAAAATAAAATAATTAGACTAACATATTATTTCCATAAAAACAAAATATATATTTTAATATCATTTTAATATAATTTTTAAATCCTTAAATATAGAAATTATGAAAATATTTATTTTTATTATGAATTAAAAATCAATATTTTATAATATTCTAAGAATTTGACCCTAAAATATTTAAATGTTATGATTTAAAATATATTTTTTTATTTAGGATAATAAATTCCCCTGTATGAGTAATAATTATTGTAAATAAATAATAATATTTTTGAATAAAATACTACAATATTGTTTTAGAGGAATAAATTTTTTATTCAGAAAAATAAATTCTATATTTTTTAATACCATAAATATTGAATCATTAAGAGTATATACATAAAATTTAATATTAAATATTTAATAATTATATTTAATACTGTAGAATGTTCATTAAAACTATTATATTACTAATCTAGTCGGAATGATAAATATTATAATGGTCATATAATGGTAACATTTGAATGATTATGTTACAGTCATCTAAAATTAATATCCTCATGGGGATTATTTATACCATATATATAGACTATCATTATTATAGCCTATCATTTACTACTTTAAATATAATAGTTCTAAACATCCCTATATTTTTCAATCCCTTACCGATTTCATCTTTTTATTTTATCAGTCATTATAGTGGGAGTCATCCTCAATGAAAAATTCAAACCTGTGTAGCTCACCCTTTTGTGTAAACTATTAATTTTATTTTATATACTTGTATTATTCCGATATGTTAGTGAAAATATTATTTACTGAATATGTAATTTTACTATGTATTGTAATAGTTTTTCTACAGACCTCTATTGAAACATTAAATAATGTAGTCATGATAAAGTATGACTTATTTTATTAATGGTAGGATGCAATTTTTAATTCTTATATTTTACCCCATTAAATTATTTCATCCTTGAATTTTTTTCTTTCCACCAAATAAATGGATTTATTTTTCCATTATCACATGATAATGTTCCTTGGTCACATTTTCAAACATAATATTTATCAATATGAATTTATTTAGTTTAATTAATTTTTTTCTTCAAAACTGGTTCCCATTAATATAGACTCTGAAATGATTCTTCAAAATATGAAAAATCATTTTATACTTCCCCACCATTGATACAAAGTATATATATTTTTGGAATATATATTCTATTTAGAAGGACATTTGGGTAATATCATTGGCATTATATTTACTTTTAGCCAATTCCAATTGAAAAGAATTATCACTAACTTTCTCTATAATCTATAATGGTCAACATTACTATTGCCTCAGTTTTTCATGTATCCAAATCTCATGAATCATTTCCAGGGTTATATTTTATGGATGAAATAGTCTCCAACATGAAAATATATGTCCATTATATGATTAAATTCAAAAACTATTATTGATGTTTATTATAAACAATTTATTTCATAATCATTTTCATCTAATCCATGAGAACATGTAAAATATATCACCAAAATAGTAAAAATATTTGAATAAAATATTAACATATTATAGTAGATGAATAATAAAAATATATTCAATCACATAGGTCTGTCATGAAACTTGAGAAGAGAAAAATATTATTAGGGAATTCTATTAGTGGAATGTGTTTTTCTTAACTCCAAAGAAAACTGTGCAGTATATCCATTAAAATTTCCTACAACTATTGAATTATCCTTTTTTCCAACTTATCAATTCATTGCTGATTTATTTTTCATATATTTTATTTTTTATTCATATCCTTTTTAATGATAATATGAGACATATATGTACAATATTGATAATAGTAAGAAAAAATCGAAAACATTGCTCCATGATGTCTAAAAAATCATGAATGCATCAATGATCTAAAATAATAAGGGATAAATCAATTTTCAATGTGATAAAATGGGAATACTTTTCATTGTATTAATAATTACTCAAGGGGAATTAATTCCCACATATTTCTTATGAAGGCCCAAAAGATTCTACAATAATGATATCCACCACTCTTATATGATTCAACAGTGGTTTCAATAATTGATATCATTTAGTAAAATAATAAATATCCCTGAATATATTATCCCATTAAGAATGATCATATGCTATAATAAATTTTTATCCATCAAGATTATTTAGTAAATTCTGGTTTTTGAGGTTCATCCATCATCTCATTCATTAAATCATCCAATATAGGATATATAGCCTCTAACTAAACCAAATTTCTCCAACTTAATAAATAGATAACTCTAGAAACATCACATTTATCATTATATATTTCATCCTTTCTATCATAATTTAAACACATTGTGATTTATTGATTTTATCTAGTAGATATGGTTGATAAATATTTTAGGGTAATATTGATAATGTATGTTCTTGGATGAAAATAAATTCTATCATCACTAATTCATTAATCAATTGATATCCTTTAATAATGAATATTTCAAGAAAAAAAGGTCATTTGTATATAAAGGATCAATGATTTTTATTTTTCATGGATATAATGTGAAGAATAGTTTATGTACGTACAATGTTCCAACCACATCATTTTTCTCATATTCAGTACCCTGAAAGATAATATGTACTATATAATATACATGCCACCATATATTTAACACATGTCTATCTGAATATAATTTATATGTATATTAGAGAATAAATTACTACATCTATTTATAAATTATCGATATGATACTTCCAATTATGAGACATTATTTGTTATTATGTATGTGATATTATATAATCATTATTCTGGAGTACACATCCATAGTATATTAAATAATTATCATTACAGATGAATCTTCCTTCTCTATCATAGGGTAATGTTAGTATAACAATAAGCATCAAACTCTTATTTAGTAATTTGTATCATTCCTAAATCATTTTTTTTTATAGTCCTAAAAATCACTTTAGTTAACAATGTTAGTGGATTATAAATCCATGATGTTCATTCAAAAAAATATTTATAGTATCCTAGTTGACCAAGATGTATATTAATATATATAACTATTATAGTATGTAGCTACTTTTCTCTGACCATTTTATAGTTGGATCAACTATGATTCCTTCACTAGTTTGAATGTTTCCCATGAATGAAACTATTTATAGCTCAAAATCAAATTTAATAACTTTATAAAGAGAATCACATTTATCATCGTTTGTAATATGATAATTAAATGATCCTCATGTTCCTCATGAATTCAAATATATATAAATTTTATAAATAAATTTCATTATACATTTATCAAGTTGTAACTAAGAATTATAATATTAAAATATGTAAATAAATTAATAAAATAAGTAAATTCAAATTAAATAGAAAATCCACATAATATCATTGTATAGTTAAAATAATTATCCATAAGGATATCGACATTCCATATAATTAACTGATGATACCTTGATCATATGTTAATCAGAGAGAATAATTTATCCTTCTATAGGCATTAAAAAATAATCAATCCTTGGTAGGGAGTATTTGTTCTTCTGTATTATTATAATATTCTATATAAAATAAATTCATCTATATTAAGATCTATCATTGTAATTCATAAAGAAAATATCTTCTCCCAATTAATTAAAACATTGTTGAATAAAACCACTATATAAAAGTTTTTGTAGTTTTATTTCGATTCATCTATCACCAGGGATTCCATTAGATATGGGGTCATCAATATTGGTTTAGATTGATTGTTTTGTTCAGTTTATAATTATACCAATAGATTATTTTCCTTTTTACATTGGTACCCTAACACCTAAAATGACACTGACTTATCCAAAAGGTAATTCTCAGTCCACATGGGTTAGATACTAGCACCTTGAATCACAAAATTTTGAGTATGCAAATTTTTTTCATAAAATCATTGTGGATGAAATAGAAACATATCTACATGCTCAAAGGAAAAACTCAATGAAGAAACTTTCCAAAGTAAATATTGTATAAAGTAATCCAAATAGTATATAAACAATGTTTCAAAAAGACAAAACACCCAACCCAAGGCCTAATAGACAGAACACATGAAACACAAAAGTTCCATAACCAACACATAAAAGTAATTCATTCACATTGAGTGAATTTGAGAGAAAAAAAATATAATAACCAAACCAATGTATTAATAAAGATTTCATATAAAATAGTTTATTTAAATTCACATTTACTATATAAATAATTTTTTTTTAAAAATGACATATGTATAAAAATAAAAAAAGATCAACAGGTTCATATTACGAAATATTTGACAGATTCAGGTTATGGTATCCTCACAATCTCATATAATGATAATGAAAATGTGCACACACTTCTCTCAGCCATAGGTCTGTGAAAAATAATAACCATCATGGATAATTTCTTCTAATGGATGTTTCATTAGATTTGCAATGAATCATTTATTTTCTAGGGTAATTCTAACCAAGTGTTTCTATTAAAAAAACTCAACATCTACCAAGGAATTCATCTACACAAACAATAATCAGCAATGGAAAAACTATTTCAGTATTTTTAAAAACAATTCCCCATTTATCATTTAAATCTATTAACTTATAATTAAAAATTGAAACACGTGTTTTTTATTCAATTAATTCCTTTTCTGATAATCCAATACAATGTTCTTATCAAAACAATTTAGGCCATCTTCTTGAATCAAATTTGACAATTTAAATCAACAATTCAGATTTCATAATTTCCATCAAATTTAATTCACACCCTTATTAAGTGGATATTGGGGGTTTTCCCCAATACCCAATCCACATCATCTTAAAATTCAAAATCACATTGAATTATATTTTCACAAATTAAATTAAATCAATTAATAAAAAAATAAAATCTATGTCAAATTTCATTCATATCATATATGGAACAACATACCATAGATCATTGGATCATGTAATAGAATACATTCCATGGAAAACAACATCAATGAACATCTACAGTGATGAATCATGAATCAAATATAAATTCTGTATCTAAAAAAATAAGATTAGATCGACCATAAATAAGGAGGATTTAATAATGTAAGTGTGCGAGATAAAGAAAGAGAAAATATATCTTATTAGAGATGAAATTATCAACATTCAACAAGAATTGATATTCCATGGGAAGTGTTTGTATGTTGAAATAACACTTATAGAGATCCTCTAATGAATAAAAAATTGTGTTTGGGTTCAATGGGATCATTAGGCATATAAAATGGGGGATCTAAAATTTTATATTAAACAATATTTGATTTAAAAATTTCAGTTTTCTTAGTTAGGTGGGAAGGGACAAATGATATTACAAAATGTGCCACCTACGATTGTGATGATACCATGGGGTGGACAATTTATCTTTAGTAGCAACATAGTTTTTTAATATGTTATCCAATTTTACAAATCATCATTGTCGAGGTTTTCATGGTATACCCATGTTGGGTCACAAGTTGGGACAACCCTCCCCCAATAGTACATAGCTCAAAAAGCTCCAAAATATTCATAGTTCATCACAAAACATCCTCATACAAACCCCTACCGTAGTATGAAAAAATATGGTTCCACCAATACTTGAAAAAGATACAAATATTTTTTAAACATCCCAACAATATGCTCATTATATTCCCAGAAAACTTGTAAAAATAAGATTCCATGTCCATAAGATGAGGCCGCTGCTCTATTTTCACTTTCACTCTCCCCCATGTATCTTGATTATTAGAATTATGCTACTATTTCACATGAAATAAATTTAACATAACGCTATGAAGATCCTTGGTTTTATAATAAACTATCCTTAATGGTTTCACTATCAAGGATAAATCCAGCATGACATCAAGATCACTATATCCCAAAACATGATATGGATGAGAAAGATAATTTCATAAAAGATAATCATGTAACACATTATGTGACTATTTCAACTATGGTTGATGTGATAAATTATAAAACACATCCCCACCCTTCTCATCACACTAGAATGGTCCCAGAAAACAATAACAATGTTTACTTTGTCTCCCATGATATCGATGACCCAAATGCAATGAGACATTAAAAATACTAGAACATTAATTGAAAATTCCAATAGTGTATTGGAATGATCAATATAATACATATAAGGGATTGGTTCCATCAAAATCCTCGAATTAATCGGCCAAATATTTTCTCCACTTTCTTAATACAAGCTCCATCCATCCAAATTAATTTCATCGATCAATTAATAACAGAACACATATATTCCATGTCAGTCATAAAAGGCATGAAAAGGATCCACAATGATTGTTGAATAATATCAACTATTAATATAAAAACTAACACGACCCAAATGATCAACTCAAGCTCGACCAAAATAATGGACTCATGGATGACACATATCCTCAATAATCTATATATCTCTCTCATTTATGGCAATTAATATATCAATAGTATTCGGTACATAAAAGAACATGTTATACCAATGTATATAGAATTCATTTGAGAAAATTATAAGTGAAACATGAACATATATTAGATAAATTAGAATATGGACCTCCATAAAATGAAAAATATCTATCAAATTGATATCCCTCGGCTCCTCAACATTAGTTTTTTCATGAAGTAGTATAATGTGAGATTATATTTTTATCATATAATCTATAAACCGTATAAAATTATTATTTCTCTATGTATGAGGGATCACAACCAACAAATCCATAGAAATATTATCCCACTTCCATGTTGAAATTGGATGTTTCTAAAAAACATGGTGGTCCTTGAAGCTCAGCCATTACCTGTTGGAATATATATCAATGAGAACTAATTTCGGTGATTTATGGTACCATAATTTACCACTGGAATCAACAACACATATCGTAGAACATATTTTTTCCTTATTAGATGCACATCCGAATTAGAATTATAAATACATCCCACCACAACATTCCTTATAGATAAAGGTAAAACATATATTTTATATAAACATATGATGCTCATCAGGGAGAATAACCCCACACCAATGGTCTAACAACCATAAATAGAGTTCCTAATGCTACTGAATTGATCACAAAGATTGTTTTTTGATGAACTATATCAATAATTGAATTATTCAATTGAGAAATGGAAAATATAACCTCGACCCATATTTTCAAAAACATCTATATGAATATCGGTAGAAAGATCCCTAAATTTCTAATCGTCTAATGATCATTTAATGGAATAGTTTAAAATATTCCAACTAAAAGTGTCATTATAAAAATTATCTCTCCCAAATGTATAAGAATGTTTGAAATCAATATATTTCAGTTAATCCACCCAATACCTTAGGGAAAGGTACATATTTTTTTAATAAAATATAACTAAAACACTTATGGTCATAAGAAACAAAAAACCATTCTATGAAAATGTAGTGTTGTCAAATCAAGAGTGGATGGATCACAAATTTGATTTATAAGTCATGGTTTGTATAATACTTCTTATTTGTAATTATTTTTTGATATCAGTAGGAAATTTCTTGATAACCTTCTATAATTATGATACCCATTGACAAACCTATCTAATCACAAAAAACCACAAGGACATGTTTTCCCTTAGGAATTTTCTAAACCGACGATGAAGTCAATAGACGATTCAACACAATATGTAGACTATGAAATTAGTTTTTCTAATAAAAATTCACCCACTTTAATGTTAAAGGGTTCAATATATATTCCATCATTGAGAAATCATTCAATACTAGTAGGTGATATCCTCCAAAAACTAAGATTATTTGTATCTTGAAATTACTACACTCTCGCTCCCTAGTCATAATAGATTTTGTCTTCTCTAGATACACTGATATACTATTTTCTAAGACCACATGATCCATGAACATAACTTATCGAATTCAGAAATAAAATTTCTTTATCATGGATTAAACAAGATGATTTCTCAACTATTTTTGAACTAATTTCATAGGACAGACATGTTCCTCCTCAAATATAGTGTAAAATTTTTTTTCCATTGAAACAACCATGAATGTATCAATATTATCATAGAGAAACTTATTAGTCATGTCTATAATGGTAATGTGATAATTTTTTTGACCAAATGGATTGAAAAGATACTCATAATAGCCATACATTTTCCAAAATGTAGTTTTTGTAATATCAAATTATTTTACATTCAGATGGTTTTAATCAGATAAATGATCAATCACAGAGAACTACTAATACCCTATGAACTTTTTAAATAGATCATCAATCCATTGAAATGGATAATTTTTCTTTAACACAACTTGGTAGAGCATTTAGTAATCAACACATAGGTTAAGTGATATATAATCAATACTAGATAATATAATAGTAGTAATCCATAGTGATACACTTAGTCATATGAATCTATTATCCAATAAATCATCCAACTTTTTCTTTAAATCTTTCATTTAAACCAATTCCAATCTATAATAAGGATTATATATTAGACTACTTCCATTCACTAAATAAATTAAATACACATTCACCATTTATTTTAGATAACTAGATAAGTTTGAATAAATAACATTAGGAATATCGACGATGTCATGGGGAGATCACCTATAATAGATTAACTCTCCAGGTGAAAATCAATCTCTAATATAGGTTTCCATGTTTCTACATATACTATTCTGGTCTAACTCATCCTTAAGTCCCATTCTTATTGAATGATATAACACAACTCATCAAGCATAAGGAAGGAGACCCATAATATATAAAAATAAATTAGGGATTTATTATCCATGATCTAATCCATCCCAATAATTAAATTAAGAATATTCATGTTGAAAACCCAAAAAATAACAATTGATATTGATATCTGATAATAATAAAACACAGGCTGAAAAATAATGTCCTTTCTCTCACTTCATACCAAGGGCTGTAGTAGTATCCATCACATAAGATAAAAGATCCATATGAGGATTCATCATATTCACAACCTATGATGATATGAATGATAGTGTTTCACTAGTAGAAAATAATGGAGTCACCATTGAAGAAGCTATATTGATGGTAGCTGTCATATTTGTGGGACACATATTATCTTCTTCTAGAGACTATTTAATAGCTTGAAAAAGTTTCAATTTAGATGATAAGGGATAAAAAACCCTAGTTAATGATGCATTTTATTTCATTATAGTAACATTTATGCATTGATGATCCTGAAAAAAAATGAGTAGAAAAATATACTTAATATAACTTATTGTGGTGACCAGATCATCTACATGAAAAACATATCATTGGGCCTCCGTGAAAACCCATTTTGAATTCCCATTATTAACACAATAATATTAAATAAATGGTCTCATTCCAGGAACTATAAGAATATATTGAAGAACAAATCAATTGAGTACCCCCCTGAGAATCATTATGCATACCCTATACAATGAAGAAACATAAACTGCAACTTAGAAAATAATTGAATCCCAAAAATCCTCATACAAGCCAAGTTCATCTCATACATCAACACTATATCAAACACATCATCATTGGATGGAAGAATCAGAAATAAAAGATTAGTGAGAAAACAATATTCAACTTATTTCATTAACCATTGATAATTAATCTTTTCATTTGATACGATTTTATGTACGAACTACAAATTCATAGAAAAGTAATTTTCTTATTCTGTCATGGCCCTGTCAGGATTCTTGAGTTTGAAAAAAAATTATATTCTAATCATACACCATTGACTCTGGATAGAATAATTTATTGAAAAGTGTTGTAATATACATACACTCTAATCCTTCACACTACATTTCTAACACCATCATGTCCCAATATATCCTAAAATATCTATTTGGATTTAAGGTGGAAGAGTTCACATGGATTGAACAATGAATTTCTATGAAAACTAAAAAATGATTAATAATTCTCAACATATGTACTAATTAATGAGGATAATTTTAAGCTTGTAATACTAGTGTCTTCGAGTGAAGTATTCAATGAGAATAAATATTGAATTCATCTTTCTAAAATTACACAACATGTTCTAGATTTGGAATGTGTATAGGTGGATATCCCAAATTTTGTACGACCCACCTAATGACCTCAAGAAGATTATGAACCACATGATTATTTTCTTGTTTTTTCTCATTATAAGCTTTATCCTGGAATATTTTCACACGTATTATCGTAAGTACTATGATACACAACATCGGAAAATAATATTTAAGAAATTATATTATTAGTTAGATCAATAGTCATCCCTGTGAAATTGGAAAATTCAATACATTAGAATGGATAACAACGTTTGTATTTCAACTACCTAATTATTGAGAATGTAAAAGATTTTAAAAAATCCTACGATACATTTTAAAAATTAACCAGGGAAAATTAAGGCATATTATAGTGAAAATTTTCAAGGAAATCACTCATAAATACCTTCTAAGTACTAAGAAGATTACTCAGTTGTATGATGATATTGAAGAATGTTTCAAAACCTAGTGATCTGATATAATATTGACTCTAAATAGACCATGTAACCTATAACCCTAACATATGAGCCAATATTAACATAATTTTAAGGTCATTTTCGATCTCCAAGGTCCGGTGACTAGCTCCTTACATTACACAATATTGATTAGGAACTACTATTTTCATAAAAATGATGAAAAAGTAACAGAAACATAACATCATACTCAATCGATTATTATAACGACCCATACTTTACATACATTGTTATTAATTCAGAATTGAAGCACACTTATTACAACATATAACAAAACCAGGAAAGGACCATATAGGTATAGAGTCATTAGGAACTGGGAAACATAATCAACTGGTTCATAAAGAATCTACTTTGCCTCCCATTTATTTCATCATATCTAGAGTCCCTTTTGGAATATACTACTTAATAACCTTCTTCCTGACCTGGGGAAAGAAAACATAAAAAAGGGTGAGCTCAAATTCTCAGTAAGGTTAAAGAAAATAAATATCAATCACATCATATTCATAAGAACATAACTTTTGGAAATCTGAACCTCCAAAAGAGATCATAATTTCATAACATGGGATAAATCATTGTAGTGAAATGTAATCCCAATAATAATAACTTAAAACATGAAAATTTGTGGCATACACACATAATCATAGATAATCATTTCTTATTAGTCAAGAATCATTGCCAATACTATCTTTGTTGACAAAGTCCATTGCTTAACCTAGTTCATTCCTCGTTTCAGTCCTGTTTCACTGAACCGGTTTAGCCTGCTGTTCCAGCCATGTCTATCTCATGAGATATAAAATCTTTAACCAATGCATTGGAGGGAGATATAGGTCCCACCCATCTCATAATTATACCATTCTTATGTGTTCCACAAAATCAAAAAAATCATACATTATTGCATAACCCATGTAATAAAAATGGGACTCGTAAACATCGTGATATCATAATACAATTCATATAAGATAAATGAATTCATAAAAATAATTCCATCACAACATAATCAAATCAATTTAATAACAGGGATATAAACAGAACCCTATATTATCTTATATGGAAAATAATTTTGATAAAACACCTGAACTCCATTCTTGAGGAAAATATTCTTTCTACTTCAAAAACATTTTTCCTTTCTTAACATGTCATAAAATTTTAAACTAAAATAAGTTGATTAAAAATAAACATGAAAACTTGTAAAGGAATCTTCTTGGAAATAATGTTTTAAAAATCCATTCATTCTGTATAAGTTAAAAAAACATTCTTCTCATAATTTTTTCAGAAAAGTCAAAAAGTACCTCGTATGAAAAACGACAAAAGATTCCTTTCATATCATTTACTAAAAACTCAACGAAGGGTAAAATTGGATATAAACTACTGTAGAAGGATATAAATATTACATATTGAGGAAACATGGATGTGTATGATAAAATACACCCGAGTAAATTCCAAAGTATAAACAATCTCGGAAAAAATGAGATTGTGATATTTCCCTTACCTTAGGTCCGATTTGCTACGTAAGTGTCAGAACCTCCTGTATAATGATTTAAATAATTTAATTGATTTATTCACAATAATATTCATTGTTATGATATCATATATGGTCATATTCTTAGCTTATTATTACTAATATTTCATTGCTACTTGTTATTCGGGTGTTTATTTCTTTTTGTTCTTATGCGTGTTTTGTCGAATAAATTCTTATTCTTCTTTTTTAGGTTATAGATACCTCATATACATAATAGTATTAATGTAATATAAATCATATTTATTCACTCAATTCATTTATGTAATCATTATTCAATGAAAATCATGTAGAACAAGTCGCATCACATCGTGGAGACGGTATTCCGTACGTACGCACGAGCGATGATATTGTTCCCATGATCGTGGAATTGTATTGGAGTGTA
Source organism: Viscum album (assembly GCA_963277665.1). Taxonomy (NCBI): domain Eukaryota; kingdom Viridiplantae; phylum Streptophyta; class Magnoliopsida; order Santalales; family Viscaceae; genus Viscum; species Viscum album. The sequence continues at coordinate 1,358,662,250 of OY728147.1, read as the reverse complement.
TGTATACTATTTCAGAATCAATATCACTTTACAATAATCATATATATTTATTATTTACACCATTATACCCATCCAAGTAAGTTGATGGTGGAAAATAGATTACACCACAGCGTGGAGACGGTATTTTGTACGTACGCACGCGCGGTGATTTTATTTTCCATAGGATGGATAGATGGTGAAATAGGGTCGTTTCATACTTATAATAACATATCCTTATATGAGTGATACTTATGTTATTAATTCATAATGAAAAAACTAATGAAGAAGAAGTGGAAGAAGAAATAAAGTTGAAAGAATCGGTATCAGACATTACCTCTTCTTTGAAGCGGTTCTTTGAGACCTCATTTTAGGGAACTAAAATTGGTCTTTAAAGAAGACTAGGACCTCTAGGATGTTTCTAGGGAAGTGGAGAGACAAAATTGGCCGGGTTTGGCCGAGCTTGAAGGCTCAAAGTGGTGTGCGGAAGAGAGGGAAGAGATGCCCTTTTATAAGGGAGGTGAAGGGTACCTTTGAAAAAACTAGAAAAATTATTTTATTATAAAGCCATATTGGGTTTTAGATAGCTCCAAATTAATTTAATTAGAAGATAAGGTGGGGATGGGTCGAAATACTGTCATCCAATAGAATTTGGACAAGTTTAGTTTACTATTTTAACCTTATCATTTAGATTTAACTTTAAGTTAGATAATTTTACTTTTACCATGTCTTTTTTGTGTTCTTACACTATAATGTTAATAAACATACTATAACAAGCCAAATGAACCCCAAGTTATTTATTATTAATATATATAACCTTATATATGTCATTTGGCTGAACCTTATATTTTTAGGAATAAAATAACAATTAATAAAATAATATTTGTTTTAAAAACTATTTTATTTCAATTTTGACACTATTTAGTAATTGATTTTTGTGAAAATCATAAAAGAATGATTAATTCTAAAAAAGTTAATTAAATCAATAACAACATGTCATATTAACCTAGAAAATTAGTTTAATTCATAAAAAGTCTCAAATTATATTTATTTGGGTATTTATAACATCAATTATGTCAATATTTAATTAATAAGAGAATTATTGTATCATCATTGTGTCAAAAATAAATTAACTTATTTAATGTCTAAAAATTACAAATAAAATACCATTATGTAGGAAATCCTTTTATATTTCTAATTAATATTTATAGTTGAATTTATCTTATGTATAACCCTGTATTAAAAATAATTTACTTATTAAACATTGATTTTAACTATTTTAACCCTTCTTTAAATAAATTAGTAATAAATGTCCTAATCTAATCCAAGTGGGCCTAAATGGTCATATTTTATTCCTAAGGTTGTTTTTTGTCGAATTAAACTTATCCAATATAATAAAAACATGTTTTAGGGTAATAATAATATCATTTTTACCCTTAATTACCCTATTTACTTTTAACCGTGATAAATAAAAGTAAAAACTTACTATTCACCAAAGATTATTTTCATCTCATTGAACCAAATTTTACTTACTAAAATCAACCGCATCTCTCAGATTTGTCAAAATCCACTCATAGAAGCAGTAAAATTATGTTTTATGTAAATTTGCAAATTCTCCTAGGAGGTGGGTAAAAGACGGTGAAAAGTTAAATAAAATTTTTATATATCTAAAAATATTATAAAATGACTCCAATGAATTGAATTGAACATATATAGGTATTATGTATTAATTTTGACCTAAAATAAATTTAAATAAAATAAATAATTATTTAAATAAAAAGTCAGTTTTTAAATAGTAACCTAGTGTTTTCACTATTCATAAAAAATTGAACGTTTTTAGAAAAATAACAAAATTTCACCCGAGGCTAATTTCAATATTCCGAATCCAAAAATGAAGACCATTTTGAAAAATAAAATTTAGAAAATTTCAAAAAGTGGTTATCAGTATTCATAACGGCTAGTTTTAATAATATTTTAATAGCATATCGTTGTTTAGTGAAACTCGGTATTGCATACGACCCAAGATATCAAGGAAGGTCGTGATTGCATGTAAATAAAGCCAAGCTAGTGTTGTGTGTAGTGAAAGATTTCCTTGATGATTTATATAAAATAAAAACAAAATATTTCTTATAAAAGTCTTGGGTGTTACATTCTACCCCCGTTAAAATGAATTTAACCCTCGAAATTCATCACTTCTAACAAACAGATGAGGATAACTCTCCCTCATCATATCCTCAAGCTCCCATGTAGCTTCTTCTAATTGGTGGTTCCTCTATAAAACTTTCACCAAGTGAGTGGTCTTGTTCCATAGGACTTTTTCACTACGATCCAGAATCTCTATCGGTTGTTCTTCATAAGAAAGATCTTGTTCCAGCGGTACAACTTCTGAGGTGAGTACATGTGAAGGATCAGGTATGTACTTTCTCAGGAGAGATACATGGAACACATCGTGAACTTGAGAGAGATTCAGTTGAAGAGCCAATCGGTAAGCTACTTTCCCAACATGATCTAGAATTTCGAAAGGACCGATATATCTAGGGTTCAACTTCCCCTTCTTTCCAATTCTCATGACCCTCTTCCAGGGAGATATTCGTAAGAACACTTTATCACCCACTTCAAACTCTAAGTCTTTTCTTCGGTGGTCAGCATGACTTTTTTATCAACTCTAAGATGCTCTTATGTGTGGTTGAATAGATCTAACCTTTTCTGCCATCTCATCAACAAGATCAGGTCCTAATAGCTTTCTTTCCCCAACTTCATCCCAACAAGTTGGAGTCCTGCATTTCTTTCTATAGAGAGATTCATAAGGAGCCATCTGAATACTGGAGTGAAAGCTATTATTATATGAAAATTCCACAAAAGGTAGGTGTTGATCCCATCCACCTTTGAAATCCATAGAGCAAGATCTTAACATATCTTCTAGAGTTTGAATTGTCCTATCAGATTGACCGTCTGTCTGAGGATGATAAGCAATGCTGAAACTCAAATCTATATCCAGAGTATGCTGAAGACTTCACCAGAACATCGAGGTAAACCTCGGATCTCGATCAGATATAATAGAAAGTGGTACTCCATGCAATCTTTCCACTTCCTTTACATATATCCTCACAAGCTGATCCATAGAGAAATCCTCTCCAATAGCAATGAAGTGTGTAGACTTTGTAAGACGATCAACTATGACCTAGATAGCATTATTGACCTTGGATTTTTTAGGAAGTCCTGTGTCAAAGTTCATAATGATGTTTTCCCATTTCCATTCGGGTACAGGTAATGGTTGTAACATCCTCTTAGACTTCTGTCTCTCTGCTTCAACTTGCTGACAAACCAAGCATTGAGAGACATATTAAGCAACATCTCTTTTCATCCCATCACACCAAAAGTACTCTTTCAGGTCCCTATACATCTTTGTGATTCTAGGATGAATAGAGAATGAAGAACTATGAGCATCATCCAGTAGCTCCTTCTTTAATTCGGGGATGTGAGGAACACAAACCCGATTCCTAAACATTATTATCCCATCACAATCAAGGTTGAATTTAGGAACATTTCTCACCTTCTTTTGTAACTCTACATCTTTTTATGTGCCTCTTTAATCTTCACATGTATAGACGGTTGAACATTCATTTGATAAAGATACGATTTTTCCCCTTCCATTATAATTCCATGATCTATCCTTTGTAAATCCATAAATATTGGATCTTTTGTGATCATCATCAAGGTTAAACTGACATGGTCTTGTCGACTTAATGCATCTTCCACCTTGTTTGCTTTCCTAGGGTGGTAATGAATTGAGCAGTCATATTCCTTAATCAACTCCAACCATATTCTTTGGTGCATATTCAACTCCTTTTGTGTAAAAATATTCTTTAATCGTTTATGATCAGTATAAATATCACACCTTTCTCCATAAAGATAATTCCTACAAATCATTAATGCAATGATTACCGCAGCTAACTCCAAATCATGAGTTGGGTTATTTTGCTCATGGATTTTCAACTGTCATGAGGTATAAGCTATCACCATATCATTTTTCATAAGAACACACCCCAATCCCTTCTTGGATGTGTCACTGTAGATCACAAACCTTTCTCCACTACAAGGCAGTGTGAGCACAAGCGCACTAGATAACCTTCTTTTCAACTCCTTGAAATTCTCTTCACATTCCTCCGTCCAAACAAACTTAACTCATTTCCGAGTCAACCTGGTGAGTGGAATAGATAATCATGAAAAATCTTTCACAAAACGTCGATAATATCCTGCCAAACCATGAAAACATTGGATCTCAGTTACTGTTGTTGGTCTTGACCATCTTTAGATAACCTCTGTTTTTTCTAGATCTACAGATATCCAATCTTTTGAGATTATGTGACCCAAAAGTGATACTTTTTGAATCCAAAATTTACACATGGTAAATTTGGCATAATGTTTCTCCTTTCTTGGGGTCTTCAATATAATTCTCAAGTGATCTTCATGTTCTTCCTTTCTCTTTGAATATACAAGAATATCGTCTATAAAGACTACCACAAACTGATCAAGATAGTCTCTAAAGACTCTATTCATCAGATACATGAAGATATAAGGGGCATTAGTAAGACCAAATGGCATCACTATAAATTCATAGTTTCCATACCATGTACGGAAATCCGTATTTGGTATATCCTCCCTTTTGAAACTTAATTGATGATACCCTGAACGAAGATCAATCTTGGAAAAGTATTGAGCTCTGTGTAGTTGGTCAAATAAGTCATCAATGCATAGGAGAGGATATTTGTTCTTGATTGTGATCTTGTTAAGTTCTTTATAATCAATACAGAGTCTCATTGATCCATATTTCTTCTTAACAAATATAACAGGTGCTCGCCAAGGTGACACACTAGGGAGTATGAACCCCATATAAAGATTCTCTTGGAGTTGTTTCTTCAATTCCTACAACTCAATTGGGGCTATTCTATAAGGTGTCTTTGAAATAGGTAAATCACCCGGAACGAGTTCTATTGAAAACTCAACTTCATGATTTGGTGGAAGACCCATCAGTTCCTCCGACAAGACATCGTCAAACTCCCGTACAATGGGCATATTCTTAATCGTGAGTTTCTCACCAACCATTTGAGATAAATAACCTTCATTTAGTGGAATCAAGACCCATAAGATGGAAGAAATTTCCACTAGAAGGTTATGTTCATCCTTGCATCGATAGATGATAAAAGATTGATCTAGAATATGAAATGTTACTTCCCTTCTTTGGCAATTGATATGAGCTCCATATAGAGAAAGCCAATCCATGACAAGAATCACATCAAAGTCCACTATAGGAAGGATCACAATATTTGCAGGAATCACTTTACCAAAAACTTCAATCGGAGAATAATTATAAACTTTTGATGCGACTGTTGTGCCATTAGGGGTTGTCACAGCTAACTCAACATCTAATTGTTGAGGTAAAATGGTGATACCCATAGAAAATTCTTCAGAAATAAAAGAGTGGGTGGATCCAGAATCAAATAAAACATTTTCTACTTTAGATTGGATGGTAAGTGTACCTTTTACCACATCGTTATCGTACTCCACATCACTGATAGAAATTGCATGTGACTTTCCTTTGTCTTTCGCCTTAATAGTTTGTTGACGTCGACCATCATCACCAACCGTTGTATTTGGGCATCGATTGGCATAAGGCCCCATTTCCTTGCACTTGTAACATTGATGTGTAGGAAGTGAACTCTGTGTAGCCTTTTCATTCATCACATCACTAGACATCTTCTTCCCATCATTGTGGAATTCAAATTCCTGATGACCTTCCTTTCCACATTTAAAACATTGACTTGTCTCTTTAAGACAAATCCCTCCATGTTTCTTTCCACACTTTTTCGAATAAGGGAAAACTCATCTTCTTTTTAGTGTGCTCTTTAGATTTTCCTTTGAATTCTATTTTCCTCTTATTATCAAACCCATATGACTGATGGGTAACTCCAATCTCCATCTCAACATTGAGAGTACATTGAAGAATTTCCTCATAGCTATTGAAGTCCCTTATGGCTAATGCCCTTTGAAGACTTGGTTTTAAGCCACTAAAGAATCGATCGATCTTACTCATAGGTTGGATAATAATAACAGAAGCGTACCTTGCAAGTCTTGTAAAATTTTCACCATAGGAACCAACAAATTCATCATCCTTTTGCTTTAGTTCAGGAAACTCCTTCTCCATCTTTGTTCGGAGAATACGAGGGAAGTACTTATTGAAAAATAAGTTCTTGAACTCGTCGCATTCCATAAACTCAATTTCATCTCTTGGCCTCGTATTCTTGACAAGATTCCACCATTGATCAGCATCACATTCCAAACGATACACTACTAAGATGAATTTATCATGTTCAAAACATTGAAGAACTGAAAATATCTTTTCAGTAGTACTGATCCATTGTTCAGAAACTAATGGATCAATAGACCCGCTGAATGAAGGTGGACGCTGTCTCATGAAGGATTCAACAGAATGTTGCTCCTTATTTTGCTCGTTTGGAAGTCCTGCATGATTCATAGCTTGAGAAAGTTGTGTGAGCATGGGTAAAAGATTTTTCATTCCATCTCCCATAACATTTGATTGCTCAGGGGGACAATCATTGCATTTCCCGTCGCATTCTGCATTAACACGGTTCCTTCGAGTTCCATCCATTGACTAAAACCAAGAAGAATAGTGTGGAAAACACTAATTAGAATAGGAAAACCACATAATCAAGAATAAAATTTCACACTTAAGGTCTTATCATAGGTTATTCATGGAAATTTCTAAATCACTATGATTGTGTTCTATTCTTAGACTTATCCTTCTGTTTCTTACTAAGGCTTTCACATCCTAGTTTCCAAAGGTTGACAATACCATTCCTCTAATACCAACTATAACGACCCATAATTTACATAAATTGTTATTAATTCAGATTTTAAGCACACTTATTACAACATATAACAAAACCAGGAAAGGACCGTATAGGTATAGTGTCTTTAGAAATTGGGAAACATAAACAACTTGTTCATAAAGAATCAACTTTGCCTCCCATTTATTTCATCATATCTATAGTCCATTTTGGAATATACTATTTAATAACCTTCTTCCTGACCTGGGGAAAGGAAACATACAAAAGGGTGAGCTCAAATGATCAGTAAGGGTAAACAATAGAAATATCAATCACATCATATTAATAAAAACATAACTTTTGGAAATCTTAACCTGCAAAAGAGATCATAATTTCATAAAATGGGTTAAATCATAGTAGTGAAATGTAATCCCAATAATCAAGACATAAAACATGAAACATTGTGGCATACACACATACTCATAGAGAATCATTTCTTATTAGTCAAGACTCATTTCCATGACTATCTTAGTGGAAAAAGTCAATTGCTAAACTGAGTTCATTCCTCCTTTCAGTCCTATTTCACTGAACCGGTTTAACCTGCCATTCCAGCCATGTATATCTCATTAGATATAAAATCTTTACCCAATGAATTGGAGGGATATATAGGTCCCACCCATCTCATAATTATACCATTCTTATGTGTGCCACAAAATCAAAAAGAATCATACATCATTGCATAACCCATGTTATAAAAATGGGATTCTTAAACATCGTGATATCATAAAAAATCATATAAGATAAAGGAATTCATAAAAATAATTCCATAACAACATTATCATATCAATGTAATAGTAGGGATAGAAAAAGAACTTTATATTATCTAGATGGAAAATAATTTTGATAAAACACTTAAACTCCATTCTTGAGGAAAATATCCTTCCTACTTCAATTTTTTTTTTCCTTTCTTAACATGTCATAAAATTTTAAACTAAAATAAGTTGATTAAAAATAAACGTGAAAACTTGTAAAGGAATCTTCTTGGAAATAATTTTTTAAAAATCCATTCATTCTGTATAATTTAAAAAACATTCTTCACGTACTTTTGTCGGAAAAGTCAAAAAGTACCTCATATGAAAAACGACAAAAGATTCCTTTCATATCTTTTACTAAAAACTCACCGAAGGGTAAAATTGGATATAAACTATTGTATAAGGATATAAATATTACATATTGAGGAAACATGGATGTTGATGATAAAATACACCCTAGTAAATTCCAAAGTATAAACAATCTCAGATAAAAATGAGATCGTGATATTTCCCTTACCTTGGGTCCGATTTGCATCGTAAGTGTCCGAACCTCCTGTATAATAATTTAAATAATGAAATTTACTTATTCCATAATCATAATCATAATCATTGTTATGATATCATATATGGTAATATTCTTATCTTATTATTAGTAATATTTCATTGATACTTGTTATTCGGGTGTTTATTACTTTTTGTTCTTATGCGTGTTTTGTCGAATAAATTATTATTATTATTCTTATGTTATAGATACCTTATTTACAGATTGGTAATAGTGTAATATATATCATATTTATTCACTCAATTCATTTATGTAATCATTACGCAATGAAAATCATGTAGAAAGAGTCTCATCACATCGTGGAGACGGTTTTCTGTACGTACGCACGAGCGATGATATCATTACCATGATCATGGAATTGTATTTGAGTGTATGTATACTATTTCAGAATCAATATCACTTTACAATAATCATATATATTCATTATTGACACCATTATATCAATCCAAGTAAGGTGGTGGTGGAAAATAGATTACACCACAGCGTGGAGACGGTATTCCGTACGTACGCACGCACGGTGATTTCGTTTTCCGTAAGATGGAAAGATGGTGAAATATGGTTGTTTCATACTTATAATAACATATCAGTATATTAGTGATACTTATGTTATTAATTAATAGTTAAAAAACTAAAGAAGAAGAAGTGGAAGAAGAAATAAAGTTCAAAGAATCGGTAATAGACATTACCTCTTCTTTGAAGCACTTCTTTGAGACATCCTTTTAGGGAAATAAAATTGGTCTTTGAAGAATAACAGGACATATAGGATGTTTCTAGGGAAGTGGAGAGGAGAAATTGGTAGGGGTTGGCCGAGCTTGAAGGATCAATGTGGTGTGAGGAAGAGAGGGAGGAGATGCCCTTTTATAAGGGAGGAGAGGGACACCTTTGGAAAAACTAAAAATATTATTTTATTATAAAGCCATATTTGGTTTTAAATAGCTCCAAATTCTTTTATTTCCAAGATAATCTGGGTATGGGTTGAAATCCCGTCATCCAATAGAATTTGAACAAGTTTAGTTTACTATTTTAACCTTATCATTTAGATTTAACTTTAAGTTAGATAATTTTACTTTTACCGTGTCTTTTTGTGTTCTTACATTATAAGGTTAATAAACTTACTATAACAAGCCAAACGAACCACAAGTTGTTTATTATTAATATATATAACCTTATCTAAGTGATTTGGTAGAGCCTTATATTTTTAGGAATAAAATAACAATTAATAAAATAATATTTGTTTTAAAAATTATTTTATGTCAATTTTGACACTATTTAGTAATTGATTTTTTCTGATAATAATAACAGAATTATTAATTCAAAAAAAGTTAATTAAATCAATACTAACATGTGATATTAACCTATAAAATTAGTTTAATTCATAAAAAGTCTCAAATTACATTTATTTGGGTATTTATTACATCAATTTTGTCAATATTTCATTAATATGATAATTAATGCATCATCTTTGTGTCATAAATAAATTATATTATTTAATGTTTAAAAATTACAAATAAAATACCATTATGTAGGAAATTTTTTTACCTTTCTAATGAATATTTATAGTCGAATTTATCTTATGTATATCCCTATATTAAAAATTATTTACTTATTAAACTTTGATTTTAACTATTTTAACCCTTCTTTAAATAAATTAATAATAAATGTCCTAATCTAATCCAAGTGGGTCTAAATGGTCATATATTATCCCTAACGTTGTTTTTTGTCGAAATAAACTTATCCAATAGAATTAGGGCATCTTTTAGGGTAATAATAATATCATTTTTAACGTTAATTACCCTATTTACTTTTAACCATGGTAAATAAAAGTAAAAAGTTACTATTCACCAAAAATTATTTTCATCTCATTGAACCAGATTTTACTTACTGAAATCAACCGTTTCCCTCAGATTTTTGAAATTACACTCACAGAAGCGGTAAAATTATGATTTATGTAAATTTGCAAATTCACCTAGGAGGTGGGTAAAAGACGATGAAAAGTTCAATAAAATTTTTATATATCTAAAATTTTTATAAAATGACTCTAATGAATTGAATAGAACATATATAGGTATTATGTATCAATTTTGATCTAAAATAAACTTAAATAAAAAAAATAATTATTTAAATAAAAAGTCGGTTTTTAAATAGTAACCTAGTGTTTTCACTATTCATCAAAAATTGAATGTTTTCATAAACATACCAAAATTTCACCGTAGGCTAATTTCCATATTCCGAATCCAAAAATGAAGTCCATTTTGAAAAATAAAATTTACAAATTTTCAAAAAGTGGTTATTACTATTCATAACGGCTAGTTTTAATAATATTTTAATAGCATATCGTTGTTTAGTGAAACTCGGTATTGTGTACGACGCAAGCTATCAAGGAAGGTCGTGATTGCGTGTAAAGCAAGCCATGCTAGTGTTGTGTGTAGTGAAAGATTACTTTGATGATTTATATAAAATAAAAACAAAATATTTCTTATAAAAGTCTCGGGTGTTACAATTATCCTAAAGGAGGTAGTAGTAAATGTCAAATAGGTATAAAAAATCCTAAATAGTATGTTAGAAAAGTAACATAAATACAAAATTGATTACATAAGAAATAACAGATAGATCATTCGAATCACAAAGTATCAACAACCACCTATACCAATAGGTGGTTTTCCCTTACTCAAACTTGGAAGATAGAAATCTTAAAAATATTGAAAACAATGTATGGTTTGAGAAAAAGTATATTGGGGTGTCACCAAGGATTACATTTTAATATTCCACAATAATAAGAATATAATTATTATAGTTTTATGTTAAAGTGGAATTGTAGATCAATAGGATACTCAAAACATATATTTCATTTCATTTCAATTTAATTAAATATAAAAAAATAATCAATTAATAATCACTTTATATAAAATTGTCTATATATATTCATTGGTAAAATGTAACACAGATTTACTATTAGTGGAATATATATAAAAATATTCAGAAACACTAATCATGGTTATATAATAGGATTTACTATTGTTCCAGTTTATGGGACCCTGCATCACTCAAATAATAATATTATTAATATGCACAAACATCCCTTAAAGACTGGTTAGAGGGAACAAATAATAAACATTATGAGGATAGTATATTTCAATATACTTGTTTAGGGATTCAAAGATGAATGTTGTTTCTAGGATAATTCCAACCTAAAATTTTTCACTTATTAGTCACCAGCTACATATATTTCAAGTCCTCAATCAATAATTAATTTTTGGAAAATTATTTGAAATTTTTAAAAAATACAATTGATAAATTTTTTTATACGTATTCCAATTTGAAATTAAAAACCAAAACATGGGAATTTAATAAATTATTTACTTTTTGGGGGAAATCCTAATCCAAGGTTCTTATAAAAACAATTGATTCCATTTTCTGAAATCAATTTCAGAATTCAATTTAAAAAATCAAATTCAACAATTTTCATCTAAATAAAATCAGAACCCAATTCATATGAATTAGGGAAATTCCACATTATCTAAAGAATTTTAATTTGAAATCCTAATTCAAATAAGATTCTATTATCACAATTTAACTGAAATAAATAATAAAATACAGAAATCAAATAATTAATTTTTGTAAAAACATATATGAAACAACATACATTAAAACATGTGATCACATAACAAAACACCCACAATTGGAATCTCTAATTAAAAATGTTGTAAATGAAGATCCAAGAATAAATCCCATATTAAATTTCTAAAATAATTAATATTTAATCCCCAAATAACAAGGATTTCTAACAAACCCTATGATATAGAGAAAGAGAGAGAAGAAATAAGGAATATGTAAAGACCCATTACCAGAATAGAATTGGTCATCATTCGACAATCCAGGATCATCATTTTAGATGTTTGAAATGAGATAAAACCACCTCCAGGGAGCCTTCAAGGATGAATAAATCATTTTACAGTCGAATGGGATCATTGGGAATATAAACTAGGGGTTTGTGATTCTAATTTTTTTTTTCAAAATTAATATATACTATTCACATGGGTTAAAGGGTAAGGCATCTTGGTTTTCCCAACTTTGAGCCCTAACTATACATCAGTATTATGGTTGGAATAGTTTGTTCTTATTGGGCACAATATTTTTCAAACCATACACCATCCATGAAAATCCACACAAAATAATTTTTAATGTATTACACTTGATGGGTGCATAGAAACGGAATGCTATGTGCCCTGAATTCCTAGGGAAAATGGTTTAAAATTTTATATTTCATTCTTAAAAAAATCTTAGAAAAAATGAAACCAAATAATGAAAAATAATTTGGGTCAAGGAGTACATGAATATAGTAACATGATTTAACAAAAACTCTCTTTTTCGGATAGATCACAATAATTAATTTGGAAATGTTTCAATACATTTCTTGAAAAATCACTCATTTAGACTATTTATACATTCTAATTTCCACTTGATCTCTTACCATTTAAAAAAAGGATACATGATGTGCTTCATGAAAAAAAATTGGTTGTGTTAATTCTTTTTTGGAGTCCTCTTGAAGAATTCCCTTTATTTGTTTTTCAAAGGGATTGTGAAAATGATCTTTTGAAAGATTTATTAATTTCTTTCCACTGCATATCTTCATCAACATCCTTTTAATTCAGATTATTTTTTATCAATTTTCATTATTAACCTACATCTCTATCTAAGTGGTATGATTCCAAAATATATTTTACATACTACAAATAATATATTAAAAATAATATCATTTTTATTTTATCGATTAATGGTTTTCCAATTAATGGATTAGCGGGTCTACTAAATGTAGGTGGTAACTGATACATAAAATATTTGAATAATAGATTTTTCTTTAGTGGTGATAATGGGTGATCTATATGGAGGAGGTTATTTTTCATTAACTAATATACTATATTTAAGATCATTATTATCTCTTAAGCAATAACATGCATCATATTGGGATGGAGGTAGTCTAATTTTCTATTGCATATAATTTTACCATAGGTTTTTCATATTCCATCCATTTTTTCAAAAGTGAAAAAAATAAATTAGGTAATTTCTATTGAAATTATTATTTGAATGACTTATATATTATAGAATAATATTTCTATGTAAATAATTAATTCATTCAAATTTAAGGATCCTTATGAGTTATTGTTTTTATATTACATTTCCACCACCATTAAAAAAATGAATATTACCTATAAGACTTGGCACATAATTTTAGATACCATTATTCCAACAAAGTAAAACTATTATTATATAAATTGTTTTATTTTAATTTTATATTTTAAAATTTTTCATCATTACCTAGTCCTTATACATTATTTTCACCAAAACCCTTTGAAAATTTTTAAGTGTTCTATTATAATAAAAATGTTATTATGTGATATTGAATGGAAGAATAAAACTCATTATTTAATGACTGATTTTTATTTCTTACACTAAAAAAAATTATCCCTATAAAAAAATTATTACCAATGAGACAATAATTTTCTACATAAATTATTTCATATAACTTTTCATAATAAATATTTATGGTAAAATATAACTCATAATAGAAATATCAAAGAATCCTAATAGAATGTATAATCACAATTTAATGATATTTTAAATGAGAACATCACATAGTAGAAATACTCACAATGTGAATTATATTCCATCATTAATGCATTATATATCACATAATAAGAAACTATCATTAACCAATTAATTAGACTGAAGTGATGGAAAATCACATCCTTTGTTTATAACATAACCACCCTTCATTGGATTATGAAAAAACTACAACTCCTTATTTTATAAATTTTTTTAATCAGTTCTATAGAATAAAATCACCCAAAATCTATATAATTTCCCCAAAACCATAAAATTATAACAAATAATTAAATATTTTTTACTTATAATAATTTCCCTTTATGTCATATAAAATAAATTTTGATTTATTAGAATTAATACCTCAGTTAGAAAAATTTTAAAAACAAATACCTTATCTAAGTGAATGAGCATTTATCTTTTAATAATAAATTGATGAATATAAATCACTTGAAATTATCGAATAATTAGTATATTTTATGGAAAATACATTTACATAATATATATTAATATAGAACATTTTATTATAATTTTTAAAAATAATGCTGATACTTTCTATATAATTACAATAAATAATTTGTTTTGAAAATATTTTTAATTAATTAAAAAGATATATAAACTTCCCATTATTTATTTATTTATTTATATATAAATAAATCTATATAAATATTTAATTATATAAAAGTAAAATAATCCAATTTAGGAAATAAATACTTAAAACATTAATTTTTTTGCATGTTAATGTGTCCCTTACCTTGAGCCATACTTCTAACATATGTTTTTATCTTCCTATACATCAAAAAACTCACATAGCTTTTCACCTCATTACCCTGAAGGTTATTATTCTATAAATATAAAACCCTTTATCATGGGGGGATGTTATGAATGAAATTTTAATGTATTGGCCAAATTAAATGGTTTTATATATATGATGAATAAAAGATACAAATTTACCTTTACAAAGTGAGAGGAGGGAATCTCTTAGAATATCTTAACATATTAAATTAATATAAATTATATTTCGTTTTAAAAATGTTTCTAAATGATAACATTTGAATATAGATTGAGTATTATTGTTATAAATAGAATCCAATAAAATTTAGAAATGATTATATTATTTTATTAACCTTTCATATTTGATTTAAACTATATGAACTATTTTTATAATTACAGTGATAAAAATGATTTTATTATGCAAACCATATGTCACATACAGTAAATGGAAAATTGAATAATAAAAGAACCATGTATAATTTTATAAAACTTATACAAATTTGTTGGTTTAATATAATATATTATTAATTTTAAATCATATAATAAAATATTATTTATTGTAAAATACCCGAACAAAATATTTTGTAAATATTCATTGATTTTTTATTTTAAAACATCTTCATAAAATGAAATATTGTCTTATCATTTCACACATCAATATAATTTTATATTCATCTAAAAATTTATTTGAATACCATAATTCAATCAAATTATATTAGAAGTTATATTTTTATTTTCATCTAATTTGTTCAATTATTAATTGAATATACATTGTTTTGGAATTTCATACGTTAGAAGGTATTAATTAAATTAAAAAACAAAACAATTACTATAAAATAAATAAAAGAATTCATCTCTGAAATTAATATATATAACTAAAAATATCCTCTAATAATTTCTATTTAAAAAAACTTCTAGGAAATAAAACAAAGATAACTCCATTTTTACATTACAAACCCAAATTAATATAATGGTCCAAATCAATGAAATATGACACATTATTTACACATTCCATAATAGTTTTTCATAATGGACTAAAAATATCACATTGAAGGATGATTTCATCTATTAACTTCATTTTTTAGTCCTTATAATATCATTTTTAACTATAATAACTTGATTTACAATTACCTGGTGATAATTTTTTAGTATGTTTACTATTCATAATTACCAAAAAAATGGACTTATATATAAAATATAAACACCAAATTTAAAAATATTGTCAATATTTCTCATGATTATATTTCAAAAAACTTTAGAAATTGATTTAATATTATAATAAAATAATCAATAAAAAACTATTTTTTAGAAAAATGACTTTTTCTATATAAATACAATTTTATACCAAATTCTTGTATGAAATTTCGAACAAATTAAATAATTTTATTATGAATAATTAAATGGATAGAATTAAATTTTTGATCTAATACAAATTACTATTTTATTTTGTAAATGCATTAATCGAAAATATTATCTTCAGAAAGAATATTTATTTTCAATGTTTATTGAAAAGAAAAAATTCGCTATATATATAAAAAAATCAACATAAGATAATTATTATATTATAGTTTAAAATAAATTATCATTATTTAAATAAAATTTTAAATGTTCAATTATTAATTCTAATATTCTATAAAAAATAAATTATAGAGTTTTTGATAATAATATTTTCAAAGAATAAAATGGCATTACATAAAATTGTGTGATAATATACAATAATTTTTTTAATAAATATGAATTAATTTTGAATTTTATATTCATTTCTAAATGTTTATAATTATATTTCTATATTATGATTGAATTGATAGGTTTAAATGGTCAAATTTATATAATAATATTTTTAAATTATATCCCCATTCACATAGTGTATAATTATTAATATTTATAAAGTTATGAATAATATTCTTTATTTAAAAATTTAGGGTTTTAAATTCTTCACCCATTTATGAAATAGAATCTCCAAAATTAGAATACTAATTTGGTAAATAATTATTTCAAATTTCACAATTCCTTTGCTGAAACACTTAATCAAAAAGGGTTTATTAATATATACATTGAAAATTGGGAAAGGGAAATAAAAAGGGAATATAATGTAACTCATAACTTATTTTCCAAATAAAGTTAATTTAGTTCGAAGTGAAAATGTTGACCTGGTTCAAAATCATTATTTAAAATTAATGATGAGGAGTGATAGAGACCATTGGTCATAAGAATATGAATGATTTCTAGAAACATAATGAACAAAAGAGTAATTATAATGAGTTTTTCAAAATTAAATAAATTATGTAATAATAATGGTAATATAATGATATTATTTTTTTAATATCATAGTCCTTGAGTTGATAAATTAATTTACCATCTAGACTAGTAATCATCAAAAATACACTAACATAACAAAAATAATTAATCAATTAAATAATTACCACCATAATATCACAATTTTCTCCATTTGATGAGTATTCAAGAAGAAAATTAATCTCTCTGCACTAAAATCAACATTATACTACAGAAAAGGATGTAATTATATTTATCATCTCTTTAAAAATTAAAAAAACCAATTAGTTAACACAATATATGATATTATAAAAAATTTATAAACCCTCATATGTTGAAATAATACCTTTAACTCATAATTCTACGAAATATTGAATAATTATATATTCGTATCATTTCATAAATAATGGAAACGTCCTAAATAACATTAATGAAGTCCACATTAATGAACTTTTTAACATAGATGATGATCTCATAAATTGATCTATAAATTCAGGAATATTTGCGTTCATTCATCCTGAAACTTATTTTTTGTTAAATCACTAGTCAAAAAAAAAATTCATATTTCACTCAGCTCAATGAAGTATATCCAAAAATAACATTAATGATCACAGTAAAATACTGTATATAATTATAATTATTTTAATTTTACCAAAATACCATATATAAAATTTAGGAACTAAACTAAATGGTTACCCATATATTGAGCACAAATATATTAGAAAATATCGCTATTTTATTGAATTTACAATCAACGCTAAATATTATCTATATCGCACAATCTAATTAATTAAAAATATGTTTATATAACCCTTATCAACAAAAAAATATAAAATATATTATATAAATCCAATAATTATATAAAATTAATCAACAAATAACTAAATAATTATTTATCAAATATCCACCAAATTTCAATGTTATAAATATTTTCCAATTTAGTAAATCAATTTCAACAATATATTTGTCCCTATTAAATATTATTATCTCAGTAACAAACCAATAATTAGGGAAATCCCTCCCATAGACTTTAGTTTTCTAGAAATACCACCAAATAACTGAATCATATGATTTATTATCAGTACCATTCAACATATTTTTTCACATTATTAAAGAAAAACTGTTATATAAAATTGAATTTATGTTTCATGTTTCTTATTACAAAAATAATATTGATTTAATTTTTTCTACACAATATTTTTTAAATACCAATATATAAATACATCAATATATTAATTCCCAATATTTTTATAAAATAAGTGTACCATAACACTCTAGGTTAGTATTTAGAATGATTAAATGAATTATATAGTATATTGGTTCTACATATTTAAGACCAATAATATATAAATAGATCACTATGATGAAACTTATTTATCTTTATTTAATTTCTCTTGATTTCTCAGAAATTAATATCTATATTCCATTCATTTCCACGCATAAAATATTTTTTTTATATTTCTTAGAGATATTCTCATGGTGTATCTTTCCATATTTTTAACATGATGTAAATTATCCTAGGTGTCTTCCATATTCTCTACCAACCAGGTTCTTTATAAATTCTATCCTTATCTATATTGATGAGACTTCTAGTTGGATATCATTTTTCTTATTAAACATATATCATGATATTATAAAAGGAGTAGTCACAAGATCATTCAATTCAACCATTATCAAGTTTATTTTCTCATAGTTACCTCATTTTTATTATATTCAACAATAAATTCATTCTTACTCTTCCATGCCATTGGCTAATATTGAAAATAATGGTATGGGAATAAATAATCAAGATAATGAAAAATCATTCATACAATGCCTCAATCATGAATTTTTTTTCCAATATGAAAAACTATATGTACTAGCTAAATTATCCATTATCATTACCTATCCAAATCCTTCATAATATTTCATAGTAAAAATATAAATAAACCAAATAATATCCCTCAAGAGTGTCAAACTTTGTGCGTTGTAAGGTTTCCCTAATTATTCACTAGAATCATGGTCGACATATACATGAATAACATATTTTGGGGTAACAACCCATAGATGCTTTGATTCAAAAACCACATCAACATTTAGTATATAAATGAAGATTCATTTCATCCAAAACAACATAACCACTACATTATCAAAATGTATGGTTTTTATCCAACAATAAGGACTATACATAGTGTTCTCACTAATTTAATTGAGAATAAATTTTGAAAAATAAATACAAATTCTTCTAATACAGAAAATATTTTCCAGTTCCATTTTACAAATATTATAATATTTTTTTTAAAAAATATACATTAAATAATAAATTTTCATTGAATGAAATATTTTTTAGAAGACAATTTATATAAGATAAAAATAAAGAATAAAAATAAAGAATTATTATTTTTGTGTCAATGTAATGTCCTAAATCATTTTTGATTATCCTAATACATTGGGTAACCTATAAAAAACTTAAAATAAAGGGGTGAGATATAAATCACAGTGAGGGAGTAAGTACGATATAGAATAATTACTTATAAATCAATAGTAATTAAATGACATAATAATGGGAAGAAGAATGAATAATCACATTTGAGGATATTATATGGAACAAGGTTTCATATTATCATGGCCTCATAAAAAAGTGGAGTAAATATAACCCATGGAATAAGATCATTTCCTAGATAAATGACAAGACAACATCACATGGTTAATAGTTTCCCAACATGGATGAAGTTTACTCCACAAACCTACATATAATTTTTTTTGGAGAAATATTGATAAACCAATTCATTAGAGTGATATAATGGACTCAAAAATCTATAGTTTTTAAGGTAACCATCCATCCTTTGTTTACCACAGAACTACAAATAGATATTTTTTACCTAAACCATCTATCTTTTAAATATAAAAGAACCACATTTCAATATAAAATATTTCCATGAACTATAATGAAATACTTACAAATAATATTTTTCTTACTTATAAAAATACTCCTTTAACATGTACAAAAAAATTACATGATATCAAAATACATATTCTAAATATAATTGTTTTTTTAATTCTAATAATAATGTGTATGAAGTCCATTATTTGAGTAAAAAATAAATGATTATAAAATTATTTAAAACATAAAATAATATTTATGGGGGTGGTAAAATCACTGGATGTTATATAGATTAAAATATAATATACCATTTTTTCCTCTATATATATATTCAAAAAGTTTTGAAAAAAATATATAAAATTCTTCCTTTTCAAAACAGAGTTTATGATTTTTAAAGCAAAAAAAATGCCATTTATAATTCAACTTTGTCTACATAAATATATCCAAAAATTAATTTTCATTTTATGAAAATTTAATACTTATTTAAATAAAATATATTACTAGAAAAATAAATGAGGTACTAAATTAATGTATCCCTTACCTTGAGTCTAACCAGGCACATATATTTTTTTTCATGATTTTAATTGAATAACATTAATTATATTTTTAGAACCCAAATTTTCTTATATGTAATCCTTCCATGATGTTACTCATATATTTAATGGTAATGTGGGGTAATTTGGGATACACTGGATTACTTTTTTGGGTTTTGTGTAAACAAAATGGTGCACAACGAGCACACGATTTGGCCAAAAGGTGTGGCTAAATTGTGAAATGCCAAAACTAATTGTCTATCATTGTTGATCTAATTCAGTTCAGTCATCTATTTGATCTATTTCAACCCATGTAAACCCTACCAGAAAACTATAACCCCCCAAAGGCCAATGGAGGTTCTACCATTAATCTGGAAGTAATCCAAATGCATTCCATGATGAATCAAATGCAGATTCTTATGGTATGTTCCGATTCATCATCATTTTCATTAAAATTTCATAGCTCAGGTACTCCTTTCATCTCTTTTTCTTATATTAATTCCCCTTTTGGGTATATCTAAGAGTTTTTAGGACTAATTTCATTACATATGTTGTTTTCTATGATCGGGGTGTAGATCATGGGTTATTTTAGAGAATCATGACCCAGATTCTTGAGTGTTCGTTGTATGTAGTCTATGTTTTTTGAAATGAGAAAGGTAGGTGGCTTCACTATCATCTCTTCATGATGTAATTGATATTAATGCATCAAATTTTTGTTTTTTATGAAAATAAAATTCAGCTTTTTTCTATATCACAATTTTTAAACAATCTTTAGAGACATGTGGTGGAAAACATTGAAAATTGGTGTTTTTGTGAATACACTTGTTTTTTATTTAAAATGGGGATTTTCAATTTATTAATTTTCAGTAATACTATAAAATTTAATTATTTATAATGTTTCAAGTATATATAAGGGTTTTTTATTCATTAATTTAATTAAATTTGATGGTCGAAGTGCTTTTAATAAATGGGTGTTTTTATTGAAAGATAAGAAATTGGATCAAATTGATTTTGGTTTTTGGAAAACACAGTGAGACTATAATATTGCATTACTAAAAATAGTATAAATATGATTATATTTCATGTTCCAATTTTTAAATAGAACATGGGTAATAATTAACTTGTGATGAGTACGTAGATCAACGATAAAAAATTCTTGAGTATGGAACCATCATAAAGACACATGCATTTTTTGGTAGTTATTGTTGAGTGGATCTTATTAGTTATCCAAATTATATTTTAGAAAGTGTATTAAATTTTTATTTAAAATATTACCTAGAGTATATCACTCTAGAAAATTGTCTCACAAGGTTATTATTTATTTTTTGTTATAAATTATTTTGATAAGTGTTTAAATTTAGGTATAAACTATTTTCAGAAATATATTTATATAAATTTTTTAATGTGAATGTGGATAACTATTCTATCTTAGTGGTGTTAGTATGGAATTTATTGGGGAAATAATACTGAGTTTTATACTCACTACTAATTTATAAATATGGTTCTTTTTCAGATTTAATCATCCTGGACATGGCTAAATGTAAGGTGCAATAGGTTTCTAGTACTACTTCTTGTGTTTTTTAGCTGCCTTGTAGTGGTGGAGCCTAGAGCTATTGAATCCTGTGTTATTTTGGTGATTTTGGTCTTCTTGATTTATCTAATGTTGTTATATTGATTTCTAGTTTTCACCCACTATAGAAATTTTGTTTCATCTCACCATGGTTTAATATATTTTCTTAATTTCTATTATTTTTTTCATTCATAATATAGATGATATGGATTTTTGGTGGTTGGATTATATTTTATCATTAAAAGTGTAAATCATCCCCTACTAGTATTTTAAACACTTCACCATTTATTTCCACCCTTTGGGATCATGGGGATGTTTCCTAAGGCCCGCTAATGACTTCTTGTGCTTTTAATCCAATGAGAAAGAGTAGGTCCTTACAAATGGTATAATCTTGGTCCCTTACCATTGGAAGAAGTAGTATTGACTATTAAACATATTGGTGTTGAAATCCTTATTGTTTATTCCATGGATGGTCTTCATAAAAAAGAGTAGTATTACTGAGACTTGAAATGAAGATCCTAAAAATACCTAACATTACAATTTATGCTAAAAATCATGTTACCTGGGAGTTGGATATGTATGTGTTTTGGAAAAAATTGTTGGATGGTGGAGTCTCATTATTATAGGATTATCCAATGAGACCAACATCATATGAATTGTAGATAAAGTAATTCCCAATTTGATTTCATATCTTAATTTCAGTTAGGACATTTGATTTAGAGCAAGGTTATAATTTTTTAAAATATGATGAATATGAATTTAAAATAAAGGAAGTTGAAAATGAAATATTTTATTCATTTTGAATATGTTTTTATTTTAAAAACAATGAGTGGATTGTTTTAAAAAATTGGTATATTTAGAATGAAATATTTTTATTTTGACGTTATAGAATTTTACCTTCCAATATAATCTATTTTGTGAGGGGTGAGACTTACAAAATGTGATTTTTGGATTGAAATGGCACCCATTATGTGGCGTCAAAACCTACCAGAGGAAGATGATGAAGATGTGGTTTTAACTCATCCACATGTGAACAATGAGATAGTAAATATTATAGACCGCGAATTCAATTTTGTAGACATGGGGAACCTAATAGAGGAGGAATGGAAGGGTTATCACTCCATATAGTTTTAAATAAGAAATCCACCCACCATTCAGGGTGATCTAGAAAAAGAGGGGGCATACAAATTTTTGTACATGACGAATCAAATCTTGGAGTTCATCAGCACACCATATTAAATTCTTGTCAAACTGGAATCTCCCATTCGGGAGGATCATGAAAATTACTATTGGGATTTTATGGTGCAAAACATATTGTATCCGAGCTTAATTTATGTGGATTCTGAAATTTTTTTAACAAACAATTATATCCTAACTCAATCATAATGTAGTGAACACATTATTTTTTCGGTTTTAATGGAGGAGAGCCTATATTTTATTGAATATGTGGCTAAATTCATGAATTCAGTGCGCTTTTCCTCAGAATTGTAATCATGTGTGATCTTGAAGGAACACATAATCGAGTCAAGACTCAGGTAGTATAATTAGTCGATGATTGTGGTACATAGTATCATATATTATATGGAGATGGTAAACATGGCTTCAATGGATAAGAAAATTATCTATGGATCTATGGAATGAGGAAGAATGTTGATATTGACAAGAATTTTTGGGGGAAAAACATCAGGTTGAAAAAGTATGAAGGACACCAATTTCTAGTGTTGAAATGGAAATCACATTCAATCATCTGTAATAGTAAATCTTCCTCCTAAACCAGAGGACCAACTATGATGTTATCAATGTTTTTCATTTGACCCCATCAAGAGATAGTGCAGAAAACAACTCATAAATTCAAAAACTACAACAAATTGGGACTTCTTTATCGATATTGGCATAGTGCTCTAGTTTCAAGTTCTTGGGACACTTCCCATATGTCATTGGCATCATATGATTTAATAGAGGGGGCCAATAGAATAAGAGACAGTTTCATAAAAGAGATAGCAATGGAGATTCTAAGAATATCACGGCTCATAAATTTGGGAAATTATAGTAGGGAGACAAAGAAAACAGATCCATTATAAATTAGTTATATTATGCAGAGTAAGTGTCTTTGGATGATCTGGCAAGACTATCTATGATGTAAGGTACAATTCTTCTAAATTCTACTCTTATGCAAGTGTTTTTTGTTATCTGTTGATCAAATTCCATTATGTATTTTTATAATTCAAATTTTATGAGTTTGAAACATGGAATTATTCCTTTTGTGATAAAACTAAAAACCCCTCTTGGTGAAGGAGAATGTTGATCTTTCATGTGTAGATCTTTTCCTATAACTATTTATGAATCTGAGAAAAAATGGGATTTCATAGTACTGTTGATGGATGTCAATTATTTTATACTAGGAATGGATTGGTATACCACGTGAAAGGTTTACATCAATTTATATTGTAGGATGGGTGGTTTCACAATTGAAGACGACATCATGCATCTCTTTAGGGGAAAAAGTGTGGAAAAACATGTTCCAAAAGATTGCAGGAACCAGTGGATAGAACGATCTGTTATCAGTTCGTGGAATATACATTGGCATTGATGGAAGAGATCGTTGATAAATGTTTTCCAACTATAGTGTATCTAAATCTTGGTTTTCTTCCTGAATATTTTTTTGGGGTTACCACGTATAAGGGAAGTGGATTTTATGATTGGTCCCTTTCTGGGGACAATTCCAATCTCCCTCCCATATTATTTGATTGTACCAACAAAATTATTCTAGATGAATGTAAATTTAGAGGAGTTGGAGGAAAATGATTCATTCGGACATGTACGCCATAGGGGGCAGCACCGGTCTTGTTCATGTTGAATGAATTTGTAACTCTTTAGTTATTCATTGATTATCGTAATCTTAAACATGTTATAATAATGAATTGGTATCCACTTCAATCCACAGATGATATATTCAATTAATTGAATGGCTATCAGTGGATCACAATGATTGATTTTCAATTAGGATATCATCAATTGAGAGTTATGAAGGAAGATATTATTAATAATGAATTCAAAATAATATATTGCCACTATGAATTTGTAGTCATGCCTTTTGGTCTAACGAATGCACAAACAATTTTCATGGCATTTTTGAATTTGATATTTCAGTGCTATCTGGACTCTTCTTTAGTTTCATTGTATACAACATCTTAGTGTATTCATTGACAAGGTCATATCATCACGAAACTGGGAGAAAATGATAAAAATCTTTTGAGATCACTTTTTGTATGTCAAACTATCTAAGATTGATTTTTCGATACAATTGGGATACATTCTAGGACATGTGATTTTTGAAAAAGGTGTTTGAGTGGGTCCAGATAATATTTATGCAGTTATCTATAGACAACTATTAAAGAACATTTTAGAGATACAAATATTTCATGGGATCATTGGGTATTATCATCATTTTGTTCGAGGCTTCTTATGACTAGCATCACCAATATCCTTGGGAAAAAAATATTCCTTTTTATGGGAGTGAAAAATTACATAAGTATTTTAAAGAGTCAGAAGGGAGTCTGAAATTGGCAGATATCAAGGTTTTATTAGAATTAGGATATGGATATATAGACTTATATGATTCTTTGGGATCAGGGTTGGAATGTGTTCTCATGTATTTAAATCATCTTGTTTCATATTGTTCAAGATAGTTGTTAGATCATGAGATGAATTACCCCACCCATGACTTGGAGTTAGTTTTGGTCGATCATTAATTAAAGAGACAATGTCACTGTTTCTTTGGTGAGAAATTCACTATATAGGATGAGCATAAGATAATGGTACAATGTTTTTCACAAAGTGATTTAATTCTATGTTAGATTATATAGATGGATTATCTCAATTTTTTTACATAAACTATATGTATACACTGATAGATAGAATTTCAGTGGCTGATGCATTAATCTTGAAGTCATATGCTATGTCATAAAAGCAATATTTAGTGGAGTGTAAGTTGATGTCATTCATATATGATTTACACGTGGAATGTGAAAACTAAGGGGATGTTATGGTTCTGTTCTCAGTTTTAATAGTTCATGAATTAGTAAAAATAGTTAAAGAGGCACATACATTCGATGTAGAATATTTTCATACAAATTAATAACTCAATGGTAGGTATAGAAATGACTGCTAGAAACAGGACGTGGCTTTAGTTTTGTGGTCCATTGATTTGATTTTTGTACTTATCACTTCTCATTAACAACCTCTTCATACATACCACCATTAGAGATGTGAGTTACATCTGTTGATAGAAAATATGTATATGTAGTTAAAGACATAATTTTGGATTATTGTTGTGAATCAAAAAGTGGATGAGATTGTTTCAATGTGCATAACTTACCAGTAAGTAATGGGAGACAATCAGCGATTAGTGGGTATGTTACAGTCATTACCTATACTACTGTGGAAATGGGAGTATATATCTATGTATTTTTTATAGGTATCCCATTAACATTCTAAAAACATGATGCCATATGGGTGATAGTGGATCATCTCACCATGTCGGTACATTTCATTCTATTTCATTAAACTCATATAGTAGTGGATCTGTCTAAAATCTATATGAAATAATTGGTAGATAGACATGGAATACCTATTTTGATAGTATCTAATAGAGATATGTGGTTCAAGTCTCATTTAGTGATATCCTCATATAATTCCTTGGGAACACATTTGACTATAGGTATAGCGTTCTATCCTCAGACATATGAGAAATCCGAAAGGATTATACATAAATAGAAATACATGTTCTGGAATTATGTAATGTATTTTTCAATCTCATAGGACGAGAACATTTCATTGGTGGTGTTCTCGTACAATTAAAATTACCAGGATTTGATATATATCCCCCATTCAATGCTTTGTATGGGTTAACTTTTCGTTCTCCACTATATTGGGTGGATGTAAGTGAGACCCCATTAGTTTGGTTGAGACATCTCCCAGAAATGATAGAGAAGATCCAGTTGATCAGAAAGGGAATGGATACAACTTAGATTCATCAGAAATAATTCTCATATCATCGACAAAGACAATTGGCATTTGTGTTGAGTGATCATGTGTTCCTGAGGATCTCTCCAAGTCCTGGACGCCAATGTTTTGGGAAGTATGAATCATTCTACCAGATACATTGGACCTTTATAGATACATGAAAATATAAAAGAGGTGGAATATTAGTTTCCATTTCCACCACAATTTTGATTGGTGCTCAATGTGTACAACATATCTCAGATGAAAATGTATCACCTTGATCCTTACCATGTGATAATATGGGATCATATTAACCTAGAGTTGGATGTTTCTTTGGTACATAATGTAGTTTAAATTATGGATAAGAAATAGAAATTATTTAATGGAAAATTTATCGGCTTCAAAATTTTTTATTGGTAACAATTTTTGATTAGGGAGGATTCTTCATAATTCGGGAACAAAAAGAAAGAGAAATGTCCTAAACTCTTTAAGGGTAGTGATCACATTCAACAATCCAGATATAGTAAGATCATTGGTGGGGAGAATTTAAAACCTATAGTTTTTAGTATATAAACCTTCCCTGATTCCTTTATTTTGTTTAATTGTAATTTGGAACGTTTTAATAGACATTGGATTACTTTTGGATGGTTTTGGGAAAAAAGGGTTTCCCGGTCAGCACACGGTTTTCCCAAACCATGAGGCCAAACCGAGAAAGGCCAAAACTAATTCCCTGTCTTTGTGAATCAAATTCGGTTTGATCATAAATGTGATATATTTTAACCCAAATAAACCATACCAAAATTTTTTTCTCCCCCAAATTCCAATGTAGTATCTCCCTTTGATCTAGAAGTGATCCGAACTCATTCCTTAGTGAATCGAAGATAGATTTTACCGGTAAGTGATCGTTCTTCATCTTTTTCATCCAAGTTTCATAGATATACTCCCCATTTCATTACAAAATCTTATGTATAAAACACATGTGGGTATATAAAAGAGTTTTAATGAAAAATAATGTAAAATAGAGTGTTTTTTATTATAGGAGAGGATAACTTGGGCAGTTTCATTGAATCATGAAAATTATTCTTTAGCATTTTTTATATGTTGATTGATTTCATAGAAATGAGTATGGTATGTGGAATAAATATCATCTCTATTTATATAATTTAATAGAATGAATTAAAATGTTATTTTTGTTACAAAGTGAATTTTGTTTTTTATAGTATTCAATTGTTTATCCATCTTTAGTGATGGGTGGTGGAAAACATTGAAATTTTGGGGGTTTTGTGAAAGACCTAGTTTTTTATTTTAAATGTGAATTTATATATTAATGATATTATAGAATATTTTTAAATTGATTTATTTAGAATGTTTCAAGTATATATATGTTTTTTAAATTCATTAATGTTTTGATGTTGGATTGTTGGAATAATTTTCAATAAACATACATTTTTCTTGGAACTTATGAAATTGTTTGAAATAGGTTTTTCTTTTACAAAAACATGGTATGAGTATAATATTTCATTTCTTGGAATTTTAGAAATATGATCATGTTCCTGGTTCCAATGGATAAATTGTAAAGTGGGAATAATTACATTGTGAAGATTTGGTAGTTTGATGATAAACCACTAACGAGTATGGAACTATCAGACTAATGCATGAAATTTTTGTAGTTGTTATTATATTGAGGTTATTGTTTCTCCAAATTAGTATTCAGAAAGTGTTTTAAATATTTATTTGAATGATTATATAGAGTATTGATATCTAAAAACATTGTTCACATTTATTTATTTTATATTTAGTTATAAACTATTTTGATAGGTGTTTATGTTTAATAATAATATGTTTTCAGAATTTTTTTCATATAAACTATTTTATATAAAGGTTTATAACAATTACATTGTAGTGGAGTGAGTGGGGAATTCATTTTGTTAATCCTTTTGAGTTATATACTCTCCCATTCTGTGGAACATTTTACTTTTGCGGATGTCAGCTTCATGGAAGTTTGAAAATGTGTGGTGAAATATGATTTCAGTAGTAATTCATGAGTAGTTGCGATGTATGGTGGTGGTGGTGATGCATTGATCTTGTGATTCATGGATTCTCTTGGTTATTTTTTTGTCTTGTTAATATATATTCTTCAACGAGGATTCTGTTTAGTTGTCTTCTAATGTATCACTTTTCTTTAGGCTCAAAATTTGTTTAAATGATTTTCTAAATTTTCATTATTTTTTTCATACATCATAGAGATGATATGGATTATGGTTGGTTGGATTATAGTTTTTCATGAAAAGGTCAAATCATGCACTATTGTTCGTTAAAATGTAACACCCCAAGATTTCATAGTGTGTTATTTCTTCAAAATAATTCAATAACTTGCACTACATGCAACACCGAGTTCAATAGCACCATGACTTACCAAACAAGCCATTCAAAAGAGGTTATGAATAGTATTAACTAAATTTTAAACTAATATATCCTTATAATTTTAGAATCCATATTTCGAGTTTCTTAGACATAATGTAACAACCAATTCATTTTCAGTATTGCACTTTTATCAACTTTTAATAGTGAAACCTTTTTAAATACAATATTTTATACTTTTTAACTAAATGGGGACATCAAAAATTTAAAATGAAACATCCCAAGCTTCTACGGTACACTTCTCTTTGAATAATGTGATAACGTGTGTTGTACGCAACACCGAGTTCTAACACACCATAACCAATCAAACTAGCCATTATGAATAGTAATACCTACTTTTTGAAATTATATATATTTTATATTTCAAAATGGACTTCATTTTTGGATTCGGAATATCGAATTTAGCCTAAGGTGAAATTTTGGTACTTTTCGGATAACTTTAATATTTTGCTGAATAGTGAAAATTACTAAATTTTAATTAAAAACAACTTTTTTAATCAAAATAATTAATAGTGATAAATTATGAATTTGAGTGGTTTTAAAGTATATTTAGAATATATTTTTACCATTTAATATAATGTTGGTCATTGGACATAATTTTACAATTAAACCGAACATAAACAAGTGTCAATCTTTTGATAGTTATTATCTCTTAAAAACACGCTTTTTGTTTTGACAGCGGGAATTAATTTTAAATTAATTTCTTCCACTTATGTGTTTTGAATTTAGAAAAATGGATTCCATATTTGGAATCAGGATGTTCAAATTTTGTAAATAGGTAACTTTTAATTTTAGGCATTTTGAATAATTACTGCGGTAAATATTTTATTTACCATGGTTAAGGGTAAATCCGGTAAATAAGGGTTAAAAAAATAATATTATAATAATACTAAATTACCCTAAAACGTGTCCTAGCCTTATTGGTTGATACATGTTCGACCATAGGCATCTTTGGGTCGATTTTGGGACCCCATGGTTCCACTTGTAGGTGATAGGGACATTTTATTTTAATTAAGTTAAAATGAATACAAAAATGACACAAGCATATATCTTTTAGAAAAACAATTTTTACATAGGGTAATATATGTTGGATTTTATATTATAAATATTCATTAGAAATATAAAATGATTTCCTACATAATTATATTTTATTTATATTTTTTAGACATTAAATAATTTAATTTATTTATGACACAATGATGATGTAGTAATGACTATAATAGTGAAAAATCAAAATAATTGATATTATAAATACCAAAATAAATATAATATGAAACTTTTAATGAATTAAACTAATTTTATAGGATAATATGATATATTAGGATTGATTCAATTGACTTTTTTCGAAGTAATCAATCTGTTATGAGTTTCATAAAAATCAACTATTGAATAGTGTCAAAATTGACATAAAAGAGTTTTTAAAACAAATATTATATTATTAATTAGTATTAAATTCCGAAAAATCTAAGGCTCGGCCAATAGACTTATATAATGATAGGTGTCTCATTAATGGACCACTTTGGGGTCGCTTGGATGTATATAGTAAGTTTATTAACCATATTATATAAGAACACAAAGAGACATTGTAAAAGTGAAACTAATTAACTTAGAGTTAATACTTAAAGATAAGGTTAATATAAGTACCCAAACCTGTCTAAATTCTATTGGTAGAGTTGTTTTCGACCCCTAACCACTTTAAAATTTAAATAATCAACTTTGGAGCCATTATAAACCGAATACGAATTTATTATAAACTAATATTTCTAGCTTTTCCAACGGTGCCCCTCACCCCTCTTATAAAAAGGCACTCCTCCTTCTCATTTCCTCACACCTTCAAAGCCTTTTGGTTCGGCCAAACTCTGCCAAACTACTCTCCCAACTTCCATCAATACAATCTAGAGGCCTTATTTTGATCAGAAAGACAACCTAAGCAGCTCTTTTGATCAAATCAAAAGGAAGAACTCGAAGAAGAGGTAATGATTTCACCACCCTTTTCCAAGTTCCTTTCTTCTTCCACTTCTTCTTTCTTTGTTTTTACCATTCTAAAATAATAACTCCAGTATCTTATATATACTGTGATTTTATTATAAATATGGTACAACCATATTCAGTATTCTATCCACCCTTTTAATAACATGTCACCATACGTGCGTACGTACGGCTTACCGTCTCCACGTCGTGGTGTAATTGTTATTCAATATATTATTGTTTGGATGGGTATAATAATGATGTGTAACTCATTTAAATAATAAATATAACATGTTAATTATTCTTTATATATGATATACCATCCATTTATATATTATTTTAATATCAAAATAATGATATTGTCGCTCGTGCGTACGTACGGACTACCGTCTCCACGAACGCGATGAGATTCATTCTCCATCGTATCCATTCAAGTATAATTATCATTTGATGATTTAAAAATGATGTTTAAGGACTTGATATAATTCTATATATGATTAAGATACAGCCTATCCATAACAAACATGGATTACGTAACAAAACATATAAAAGAAAACGAGTAAGTTAACACCCGAAACGACGATAATACTAAGATATTATTAACAAAGCAATGTTAAAAGATCATATATGATATCATATTAATATATATGGTTCTTGTATAATTTAATAACAATTACTTCACTATTATATAGGAGGTTAACCTACCCCAACCAAGGAAAAGTACAAGGTAAGGGTTTATTTCGCAATCTCTTCATTATTCGAGGTTGTTTATACGTAATAATCTACTGAGATTTCTTTATAATCCACATCCATGTTTCTTTGAAATGTATTTAAAAACATTTTTACTATTTAAAAATAATATGGGTTAAAGTCATTTATACCCTTATGTGTTTTTAAAGGAATCTTTCTATCATTTTCCAAACAAGGCACTTTTTACCTTTCGACAAATTTAAGGTAAGACTGTTTTTTTAACCTTATACAGTGGGTGCGGCTATTTACCGCTGTTATAAAATCGTCGAATCTTCCCTTACAAGCCTAGAAGGATATTTTCAATGTAAATGTTTAATTTTATAATTATGTTACTTTTAAATGATTTCAAAATAATTTAAGAATTTCGGAAAGGTACTCTTTATCAAAATCAGAATTTTAAATGTTTTAAAGATTTATCTTTCTAAATCTGTTTAATTAATGTCCATGTCTTCAAAATGGTTTTTTAGGATTTATTTTTATTGAAATGAATGTTTTTAAAAATGTTAATTCCTTTCAAAAGTTTCAAAGTGGTATGGGACACTTTGATTCAAAAATCTCTTTTTAATTACTTCTTTTATAAATGTGTGACTTTTAAGTGATTTCAAAAAAGGAGATATTTATCTCAAATAGTTTTTATTTCATCTATGTCAACATACTTTGATGGATTTTAAGATTATTTGAAGTTGGTTTATTATGATACAAAACTTCTATATTGTATTGAAGGTTTTGTGAAATGTTTGACTGTGGATGTGCTATTTTTATACCATTCATAGTTTATGGTGAAAGTATTGACATTTAGTATGCTAGTTTTAATATGAATGTTTATGTTATGTTTAAACCTTTTCATATGGGAATGCATTGGACTTAATATGTGACGGGTGGAGCCCGCTATAGCTCCTCGATGCATCGGTAGGTCTCATGAGACAAACTAGTGTCTTGGCACAAGGCCTTGACAAAATCTTATTTGTAGGCTTGGCACGAGGCCTTGGCTCTGTGGTTATGATAGTCTGGAATTATGCATTCGATCATTATGAAAGTGGTTATTGGTTTTGCATGTGATTATTCGATTAGTAGAATATCCATGTGAATAAGTAAATGGAATTATTTCATTTTATTTATGCCATACTATGTTGAAAGTTCAAGTTTGAAAGGCTTTTGTTTTAGTTATACATTGCCTTAAATGTTTATTCTTATTTATGAAAGTTTCCGCTATATTGTTATCCTTACTGGGAATTTGAGCTCACCCCTTTTCTATGTTTTATTTTTCCCAAGAAGTGAAGAAGTAAATTATGAATGACCTGTAGGGATATTATGAGGGGTTAATAGTGTGGACTATGGAGACAATATGTTGTTGTAGTAGTTTTTCACTTTATGATGTAATGTAAAACTTTATGAAAATATCTAGTGTTTCCAAGGCTACTAAACCAATCAGTCTTTCGAGATTTGATCTTTTTTGTGATCATGCCAATGTTATGTAATAATGTACCGACTCTGGGTAACTAGGGTCGGGGCGTTACAGTTGGTATCAGAGGAAGTTTAGTACAAACCTTGGAAGCTAGATTTAGATAAACTCTGATTAGAGCACATAGATTTAAGATAGAATTTGAGGATTAGTATAGAAGAATTTCCTAGAATTTTGGTATTGTAGAGATTTTGTGCGTTTTCTGAGCAATACATCCCTGTCTGGATACGAGCAGGTAGAGGCGGCTCTGGCACAGATGTACCTAGGGGTAAAACCCGAAAACACCGCTTTGAGCTATACTCGAATGGGAACTGGTTCACGACAATAGGCCTTGCTGTACTCTTGGTTACGACACTCCCAGGGGATATGCATAGGATAATTCTCATTTTCTTTACAAAACATTATGAAGGGTTTATGTGGATTTACATCCTCAAAGGAGAAATTTTTATGATTATGGATTATATCCATAAACTATTTAATTTATGTTATGTTTCTTACAAGTTTGGGATTAGGTATTGTTATTCATAAACTAATATAGTGTATGCCATTGTTTAGAAATGGTGCCCAGTAGAAGGAATGAGAACTCCAACAATGCACATGATCCAAAGAGAAAGAAGGATCATATCTTTCATGGTCTTAAGGCAGAATTTATAAGAGAAATAGTCTCCCATGTATTATCATCTTATGAAGAAATAATATCACGTGTTGATAAGATAAGTAAATATTTTACTGAGTCCTATGGATTTGAAGGGAAGTAAGAGAAGAAAAGGATGCACTACTGGAAATAAACTATTTCCCAACGGTTCAGAACCGTTGGGAAAGCCCCTGAAACCGTTGGGAAAGGTTTTCCCAACGGTTCTCATAACCGTTGGGAAGTAAGCCGTTGGGAAAGGTTTTCCCAACGGTTTACTTGCAACCGTTGCAATAGGCCCATAGAAGTTACCCTACCCCAACGGTTTCGGTGAACCGTTGGGATAGTTTTTCCCAACGGTTCTCCCAAAACCGTTGGGAAAACCAAATGCCACACATTTTTTCCCAACGGTTTTAAACCGTTGGGAATTGGTGAAGTCTTTCCCAACGGTTTAGAACCGTTGGGAAAAGACATGCTAAAACTTATATGCCAACGGTTTAAAACCGTTGGCATACCCTATGCTGCAAATTGCAGCACCCTGCAATTTGCACAGCCCCTGTCCCCTGTCTATCACCACAAGTCATCAGGCCTCATTTTCACCTCATTTTCACCTCATTTTCACCTCATTTTCACCTCATTTTCGATCCAACTATTGTACCAGTAATAAAATAAAACATACATATTCAATTACGAACAAATTCATACACATTTAACATATAATGGATCCTGAAACTATACAAATCCATAATTAAATTACAATTCATAAACATACATAATTCATATAGAATTCAATTTAAAATTTAGATGACAATTATACGTGGAATCTGAAATTCAATTCATAATATGATCGGTTTTTTCTATACCATATATTTTTACCTCAAATGATGTCCATTTTAAACAAAATACATACACCTGAAGTGATACCGGCCACACCGCACCTCATATTGAGGCGGGGTTAACTCGTACACGTCACATTTGACTCATGGATCGTTGTGCTAAAGTATCGACAGAATCCTAATGCGTTTGGTCGGTTTTCCGTATGCCAGTTGATGTTTTTCACTTAAAATGGCGTCCTTTTGAAACAAAAGACGGACACTATGAGTGGTGCCGACCACACCGCGTCTCCAATTGAGGCGGGGTTGATTCGTACACGTCACATATGACTCATGGATCGTTCTCCTAAAGTTTAAATGGAAACCGAATGCGTTTGGTCGGTTTTCCGTATGTACCTAAAATGTTGTCCATTTTAAACAAAAGAGTGACACTTAGACTCATCCCGACCACACCGCGACTCAGATTCATCCCGGGTTGGCTCGTACATGTCACATATGACCCATGGATCATTGTGATAAATTATAAAAAGATTCCGAATGCGTTTGGTCGGTTTTGCGTATGCCAGTTGTTCTTTTCATTTATAATCATGTCCATTTTAAACAAAAGAGACATAGTTAGAGCGGTGTCGGCCACACCACATCTCAGATTAAGACGGGGTTGACTTGTACACGTCACATATGACCCATGGATCGTTGTGCTAAAGTATCGATAGAATCCGAATGCGTTTGGTCGGTCTTCCGTATGTCAGTTGATGTTTTTCACTTAAAATGACGTCCTTTTGAAACAAAAGACGGACACTTTGAGTGGTGTCAGCCGCACCGCATGTCGGATTGAGGCGGGATGATTCGTACACGTCACATAGGACCCATGGATCGTTCTCCTAAAGTTACAATGGAAACCGAATGCGTTTGGTCGGTTTTCCGTATGTACTTAAAATGGTGTACATTTTAAACAAAAGAGAGCCATTTAGACTGATCCCGGTCACACCGCGACTCGGATTGACCCGGGTTGGCTCGTACACGTCACATATGACCCATGGATCGTTGTGATAAATTATCAAAAGATTCTGAATGCGTTTGGTCGGTTTTGCGTATGCCAGTTGTTCTTTTCACTTATAATCCTGTCCATTTTAAACAAAACAGACACAGTTAGAGCGGTGTCGGCCACACCGCGGCTCGGATTGAGGCGGGGATGATTCGTACACGTCACATATGACTCATGGATCGTTCTCCTAAAGTTTCAATGGAAACCGAATGCGTTTGGTCGGTTTTCCGTATGTACTTAAAATGGTGTCCATTTTAAACAAAAGAGAGCCACTTAGACTGATCTCGGCCACACCGCGACTCGGATTGAACCCGGGTTGCCTCGTACAGGTCACATATGACCCATGGATTGTTGTGATAAATGATCAAAAGATTCGGAATGCGTTTGGCCGGTGCACCAGACAGAAGCAAGGGATTTCTCTGGCTCCACCGGCTGACCGGTGCTGAGCCACCGGCTGACCGGTGGTCTGGACAGAAGCATGCTATTCTGTCTGGGTTCCACCGGCTGGCCGGTGGTCTGGACAGAAGGTATTCCATTCTGTCTGGGCCCACCGGTTGGCCGGTGGCCAGACACCGGCTGACCGGTGGCACCTGGCAGAGGGCAAGGCCTTCTGCCTTGTCCACCGGCTGGCCGATGGGCTGGATCCGGCTGGCCGGTGACCTTACCGGCTGGCCGGTGGTCTCACACCGGCTGGCCGGTGGACTTAAAATGACGTCTTTTTGAAACAAAAGACCGACACTTTTTGAGTGGTGTCGGCCACACCGCGTCTCCGATTGTGGCGGGGTTGATTCGTACACGTCACATATGACCCATGGATCGTTCTCCTAAAGTTTCAACGGAAACCGAATCCGTTTGGTCGTTTTTCCGTATGTACTTAAAATGGTGTTCATTTTAAACAAAAGAGAGCCACTTAAACTTATCCCGGCAACACCGCGACTCGGATTCATCCCGGGTTGGCTCGTACACATCACATATGACCCATGGATTGTTGGGATAAATTATCAACAGATTCGGAATGCGTTTGGTCGGTTTTCCGTAAGCCAGTTGATTCTTTTCACTTAAAATGACGTCCTTTTGAAACAAAAGACGGACACTTTGAGTGGTGTCGGCCACACCGCGTCTCCGGATTGAGCTGAAACCACCGTGAAACATTCTAATTATTATTCGTGACGTGTACGCGCAGACGGCACGTCAATCGGACGTGCGGTTTGCGCGGTACGGCTCAATATTAGTGTTTTAAGTGATGCGCGCGCTTCGTAAACGCGCGTGAGGGGGGTCCAAACGGGCCGAACGATGTCGGAATGGCCTGAAATCAGACGACAAATACGGGTGAGTGATTTCTGAAGTGGTCGAGCAGACGGCACATCAATCGGACTTGTCGTGTGCCCGCGGTGACCGACAACGCAGTTATGGTGTCATAAACGGCCAGAACGGGCGTCCAACGGTCAAATTCATAGCGGACGGCCTCGGATTGATCTGAAACCACCGTGGAACATTTTAATTATTATTCGTGACGTGTACGCGCAGACGGCACCTCAATCGGACGTGCGGTTTGCACGGTACGGCTCAATATTCGTGTTTTAAGTGATGCGCGCGCTTCGTAAACGCGCGTGAGGGGGGTCCAAACGGGCCGAACGATGTCGGAATGGCCTGAAATCAGACGACAAATACGGGTGACTGATTAAAATAATTCAACTCCAATACTATACTACGAGTCTAGATAAAACCAACAACTAGAATAGATTAAACATCACATGTCAAGTCAAAAATGTAACGGATCAATATGTCCCACATCAGCATCACCATCTCCATCATCATCATCATCATCGCCCTCGTCATCGTCCTCCTCATCGTCATCACCCTCCTCAACGCCTTCCTCCTCGCCTTCGCCCTCCTCCTCGCCCTCCTCATCTCCATCCTCTTCCGAATCAGACTGCTCGCCATCATCATCTTCAAGCTCGACATCGGCCTGACCACCACTGGAACTGCCACCTGGTGCACCATATATAGAATGTATCGACGACATGTATTCATCAATCGCTGGGCTGGCCTCTGCTGGAAGTGTTGGATGTAGAACTTCAATAAATTTCATAAATGCACTGTTTGCCCTTGCAGACTGTTCTGCCGTCTCTGTGGCCCTTTTCTCAGCCTGTTCTGCCTGTGCCCTAACTTGCTGCAGCTCGGTGGCACTACAACTCGTACCTGAGGCAGGCCAATACCTCGTCGGGGCTATCCTAGGTCGGCAGCGTACTCTGCCAGAATGATCATCTCCCAACACCTGATGTAAGTGATCAGATGGCCCAAAATTGTCTGCTTCTTGGGCATCGAGGGCCTCTAAAGCATCCTGTTACAAATATAAATATATTGTTAAGTTACGAAATAGATATTAAAATATAAAATCAACAGATTAAAACTTACAATCTGCTGCTGAGTCGCTTCGTTGACAGCACGTCCATCCTTTTTTCGTCTACTCGAGCAAAACAGTTTTGCTCGAGGCACACGTCCTTCAATATTTTGTACTTTCCTCTACAATGACATTGAAAACAAAATTTATATAAAGACTTCAGTAAATAATTAAATAATTGAGGAAAAAAAAGAAAATGTAAGTCGTAAAGAAAACTTATAAACAATTGTCATACCTGCTGCCTCTCATGATCCGGCATCGTCGTGCGTCCTAGTGTATGGAGGTATTTTTTTGCATCAATGTTTTTTTTATTTTTACCAGATGATTCCTAAATAAAATTCGATAATGCAAAGGATAATATTAATGCAAAACTTGAAAGTTATTATTTAAATACCTCAAATGTAATTCATACCTTAAACTGGGTACTCGTCCAATGAGTAATCATCTGACGATACTGCTCTATAGGACAATCATCCACGACTGGTACCGCCTCTAACTCAGTGCCAACTCTAGCACGCCAGCCAATATACAGCTCATGCTTGTAGGCTCTCCAAAGCTCGCCTAAATCCTTTAGACGTTCCATTCGTGCACCCTCACCATCAGGAAAATTAAATCGAAGCTGAAATGAAAATATTAATTTATATAAATACAAAAAAAATTCATGACATTAAATACAACAGATTTTTTTACCCATATCTCTGCCCAAGCTCTATCTTTGACCTCATGTGGCAAATGTCTCCACGACAGCGGGCTGACGGGAATGATGTCGGAGTATTTGGCAAGCGTCGCCATAAAACTCCGACATTGCTGCCCTGTTTTCTCAACCATCTGATTGTCTTCATTATATTCCACCATAACCTGTGTGCGACGGTTCCACACCGAATGCATGCGTGTACGGCCCCGCCCCCGCCTCCTTTCAGTAGATGTATCTGTCATGAAAGAAAAACAAATATTTTATCAAAACATGTTATAATGAAAATAAATATTACTATAAAAATTTGATAGGGTTTTATAAATATACCTGTGCTAGTCTGATCAATGAGTGGCGCCGGATCCACAGAACCTGATGGAACACCCTCTGGTGGAACGGGAGTCGAAGACGATGGAATATAAAAGCTCGGAGAGACAGAAGTAGAAGGAAAAGAAGATGGAACAACTGTATGACCTGATGCTGACTGGGGAGTGGGAATCATCATGGGATGTGAAAATGATGGGGCAGAAGATGCAGAAGGTAGCGAAAACATGGGAGGTCTAAATATCCCGTGTGTCCCTAACGACACACCGGGATCAGAATGTGGGAAGGCTGAAATGTCAGTGGGAGGGGCAGGGTCTAGTCGGGCACGCGCAGCTCTATGTCCACCTCTGGTACGAACCCTCCTCGTACCACCGGCCTGAGTACTCGGACCAGTACTAGGCTCCTCGTCAAATAACTGTCGACGTAATGGTGGATCCTACAAAAAAGTTTACAAAAAAAATTAATCACATGACATTATATATTCTGTAAATATATATATATATATTTGAAATAAAGTACTCACTGTAGGCACTAATGGTGGAATGCCCAGCTCCTCCATCCGACGATTGTTCTCCGCCATTTTTTTTCTTCGTCTCTCTTCAATTGGCTTCATTTCCTGCATTGGAAAACAAATATGTAATTAATTAGAAAAAGAAAATTAATGTGTAAACCAAAAAACTAAATATATGAGGGAATGAGGGGATTCATTGGTAATTTAGCTATCAATTGTTTTAGAAGAGCTTGAATGAATTTAATAAAACATACAAGTTGTAATGTTCACCAAGTTTGAAATATTGTTTGATTTGGTTTGAATACAGTTCAATTCCAAATTAGAAAATGCAATTCAAATAAAACAGCAACCAATAAACATTGAAAATTCACATAACGGTCAAGTCAGCTAAAACATATTTGTGATCAATACTAAATAAATATGAATATTACCAACCTTAACAACCCAACTCGAGGTAAACCAAAAGAATTGAGAACATGGATGAATGATTCTATATATTTCCAACCACAACTTCAGGTTCACAATCAACTCTGACAATTGAGCTATTGGAGTCATCAAAAGAAATAAATGGATTGGTTCCAATGGCAATAGGGACAGTGTCAATTCCATCATCAGCATCATCAAAAATATGTCTTGGAATTACTTCAACTACGACACCAAATTCAGGTTGAAGTTGATCTTTGACATAAAAAACTTGTTTAGCCATTGATGCCAACACATATGGTTCTTCGGTTGCAAGAGTGCGGGTCATATTAATTACTCGAAATCCACAATCATCAATAAATGTGCCATGTCTCGTCATCGAATCAAACCAATGGCATTTCATCATTGTGACTCGTCCATGAGAGTAATAATCCAATATTATTATTTTCTCAACGACTCCATAATAACCCACATTTTCAAGTCGCGGTCTACTATCTGATGCGCTGGCATAACAATCTGTTGTGGCAGTAACCATAATACCATCATGTTGTGTTCTCATGTTTTTGGCTCGTTCAGTGACAATAAATCTGTACCCATTGATAACAATTGATTTACAGTCACGAACCACGGTATTAGGACCAAAAGCCAAAGCTCTTATTTCCTCAGAGACAGAGTCAACAGACAAACTCAATACCTGCAATATAAATGACAGCTAAACTTAAGTAAATATTGAAATAATTAATTTAAACAGTAATATTTTTACCTTCAATTTTAACCAAGCAGAAAACTCTTTGCTATGCAATGTCTCTCTCCTTCTCAAAGATAAAGAACGATGCTTCCTATTTATCATTGTTTTATGTTCCCTGTAGATAAAAAAATATGAATAGTTTAACAGATATATATGTAAGATATACATATTCAATTTTGTTACCTGATATAGTCATCGAACAAATCACAGTTGAACAAAACTGTGCGATGTGCCATCTCCCGCTCTTCATTGCTTAATGTCTTCAATGTATATGATCCAGGAATTCCTCCTGTTTGAGGAAGTGATGGAAAACTGGGTTCAATTTGCTCATATTGTTCTTCTTCATTTCTCATTGGTCTGCTCATTCTTGTAGTAAGATCAGACAAATACATTGAACAGAAATCCATACATTCTTGAGCTAAGTAACCGTTCACGATAGAACCTTCGGGATGATTCTTGTTTCGAACATAAGACTTTAATGTGAACATATTTCTTTCAGTTGGATACATCCAACGAAAAGAAACAGGTCCTCCGAGAAGTATTTCAGTTGGAATATGGACAGTCAGATGCAGCATGCATGTGAAAAATGATGGGGGAAATATTTTCTCCAACTCACACAAAATTAATGGGGCATCTGTCAACATTTTTTGCAAGAAAGACTTCGACAACTTCTTAGCACAAAGATCTCTAAACAAATGGCACAACCGAATAACACCCACCCTTACATTATTGGACAAAAGATGACGGATTGCTATTGGAAGCAACTCATGCAGTAGAACGTGATAATCATGAGTCTTCAAAGATTTTAGCTTCAACTCTCTTCTGTTGACCCGTTTAGATATGTTGCTTGAATAGCCATCAGGAACTCTAATAGTCTCTAATACTTCCAAAAATTGTTTTTTTTCAGTAGGTGTCATCACATAAGAAGCACATGGAAGTTTCCATTTATTTTCACTGATACGCACAGGATGCAATTCTGGTCTGATGCCCCAATCCACCAAGTCACGTCGAGATCGTAAATCATCTTTTGTCTTCCCCTTGACATTTAGAAGAACTGAAAGCAACATTTCACATATATTCTTTTCAATATGCATTATGTCTAAGCAATGACGTAGCAAATTGGTTGACCAATAAGGCAAATCAAAAAAGATACTCCTCTTCCTCCAATTGTAACAGGTTTCTGTGGAAACATTCTTTCTCTTTC
This sequence comes from Viscum album, assembly GCA_963277665.1. Classification (NCBI taxonomy): domain Eukaryota; kingdom Viridiplantae; phylum Streptophyta; class Magnoliopsida; order Santalales; family Viscaceae; genus Viscum; species Viscum album. The sequence continues at coordinate 1,358,620,018 of OY728147.1, read as the reverse complement.
CAGATTTCATTTGACCCTTCCCGAACGAAAAACTGAAATCTTTCAATTCATTAAGCACATCAGTTCCAGACATACGCTGAGGTGGATCATCGGTCTCTATAGTATTATCAAATCTTCGACGATTCATTCTATATGGATGATCCTTTGGCAAAAATCGTCGATGTCCCATAAAACTGAAACTACAACGATGTTTCAGTCTTCTGGATCATGTATTCTTCATACAAACTGGACATGACAGTTTCCCCTTCGTGCTCCATCCAGACATCATTGCATAAGCCGGAAAATCATTGATTGTCCACATAAGCGCAGCGCGCATCTGAAATATGTCTTTCGAACATGCATCGTATGTGCGCACACCCACACCCCAAAGAAGCTTCAACTCTTTTATTAAAGGTTGCATGTATACATCAATATCAATGCCAGGATCAGAAGGACCAGATATGAGTATACTCATGAAAGTGAAAGGTTTTTTCATACACAACCATGGGGGAAGATTATAAATGTGTATAAAAACTGGCCATGTGCTGTGCGAAGTAAGCATCTGCCCAAACGGATTAAAACCGTCGCATGAAAGACCCAGCCTCACATTACGCACGTCAGCTGCAAAATCAGGATGTCGAGCATCAAATCTCTTCCATGCAAATCCATCTGCAGGATGAACCAACTCATCATCAGTCTTCTTTCTCTCGGTATCATGCCATCTCATTTTTATTGATATGTCATCAGACATAAAAAGATTCTGGAGTCTGGGAATCAATGGAAAGTGCCACATTACTTTCTGTGGAACGCGGGATGGTGTTCCATCAGATTTTGACTTCCAGCGGGATGTGCCACATTTTATACAATCATTTCGTTCAGCGGTTTCCTCCCAGAATAAACTGCAATCTTTCGGGCAAGCATGAATTTTGTTTCTTGAAAATCCAAGTTCCTCAACTAACTTCCATGCCATATAGTGGTTTGAGGGAATATCTGCATCATCTGGAAGTAAATCCTTCAAGAGGGTAAGAATGTAATCGATTGCTGTATTAGAAATCCCATACATAGTTTTCCCATGAAATAATCGGATTAAAAATTCCAGCTTTTTCATTTTATCGCATTGCCGATATACTGGAGTCGTGGCAGCATCATTCAATTTTTTCACCCTATCAATATCATCATTTTCACTAGATGCATCAGCTGTCCTCATATCGAAGTCTTCTTGAGTCGAAATCCTTTCTTTTTCATGATGACGAATAAACGGAAACCGATCATCTAACAAATTCTCCATTCCAGTCTTTTCATTTCGATCATCACCAATTTGAGATTTCGTTTTCTCCCCATTGTGATACCACAGAAAGTAGTTTGCTTGAAACCCATTTTTGGTTATGTGGTAGCTGACTTCTTCACGGCTCAACCAAGGTCTACCAACACAATTGGAACATGGGCAGTGTATGCGACCACTATCTGAAGCATTGTCAAATGCAAAATCTATAAAGCTCTCCAAATTGTTTTGAAAATCATCTGAGATCCGATCGGTTTCATACATCCAACTTCTGTCCATTCTATAAAAAGAATTTATATAAGTCATTTTGTCATAAACAATTCAATAGGCATTAACTATAATAGAATATACATTTAAGTAAACGATAAAGGAAGAAAATAATCAAGGTATCAACTACACATGTCAAAAAAACATACAAATGTGTTATTGAAAAAATGTAAAACCAACAAGAACTTAATGTGTTATATCACATAACAGCATGACTCATCCCATAACCATATTAGTAGGGTATCATGAACATGAATAACATCAACCTTGTGCCATCCTCCTACCCTACATGACCCCAACCACATGCCACATCTTATTATAGCCTTATCACATCACACCTCATCGAAAAACACTAGGGAAATCATAGTACATCTCACCTGAAGACACATGGACAATCACATCGCATCTTGCCTAAAAACACATGGTCAATCAATTTTGAAGGAAGAGTAGGGAATGTTGTACCCCACTCTCTTGGATTTTAATGATCACAATCACTCTCATAGTGATCTAATGTTGTTTCAAGTGTTCTTGTTAATAGGCATGATTTCAGGAGCAAGAAGTGGCAAAAAAAAGGAAAAGTGGACTTTTTTCAAGTCCACCGGCCAGCCGGTGTAGGACCACCGGCCCGCCGGTAAGGGCACCGGCCAGCCGGATCCAGCCCATCGGCCAGCCGGTGGACAAGGCAGAAGGGCTTGCCCTCTGCCAGGTGCCACCGGTCAGCCGGTGTCTGGCCACCGGCCAACCGGTGGGCCCAGACAGAATGGGATGTCTTCTGTCCAGACCACCAGCCAGCCGGTGGCCTCCTCACCGGCCAGCCGGTGGAACTCTTTGGAATAGTGAGACCTACTGTCTCACCACCGGCCAGCCGGTGGCCTTCCCACCGGCCAGCCGGTGGCTCCTGGGCAGAAGCTCTCTCCACCTTCCAAGGCACCGGCCAGCCGGTGGGAAAGCACCGGTCAGCCGGTAAGCAAAGTCAAACTAGCCGTTAGAGCTTGACCAGACTTGCCCACTTGATCCCCAACGGCTCCAAGAACCGTTGGCAAAACCTCTCAAATACCAACGGTTATACCAAACCGTTGGTATGTAAGTGTTGGGAAAACTCCAGTTTCCAGTAGTGAGGATCTTACATACTAGGATACACATCATGGATCACTATCAAAACCATAAAAACATTGACAGATCTCAAAAAATGAGTGCATGCCATCATTACCTCATAGAATTGAAAAAAGGTAAGTAACAATCAATATATCTCACTACTCCATACTCACCCCACAACATAAGGGTCTCACATTACTAGGGAATAATTCTATCCAATACTAAATGATCTTGATCCATTTTTCATATACATATATGATTCACCTCACCAATTACTAAATATTAATAACATACAAAATTATGATTCCATTTAACTAGAGTTAAACCATCAGGTTTTACAAGGAAATTCTATATAAGTATTTGTTTACACTTTAAATAAAGAACATGAATGTCATGTTAACACTCAACATTGATTCATTAATAAATTGTATTCGAATTTTATGGAAATACCAAAATAAATTAGTGAATCAATGTACCTATAGTGGTGCACATGACCACCATGAAACAATCATAAATTTTTACAAAAACCCTAATAATTGGGAATAACGAAATCAAGAATAGAAGTATATGATTTATAAGAGCTGGAACTATATCGTTGATAAAATATAGGAGTCTAACCTGGTAGGTGCTGATCTGATGGAAGATGTGGGGATTGGGAGGTCCTTCTGCAAGGAATCGCTCCAGGAGGACATGAACTGAATGCTTCTGGAATGTGGGGAGGCCGCTGGCTCGATTTGGTATTTGGGGCTTTTTTTTCCCAACGGTTATTAAAAACCGTTGGGAATGACCAACATTTCCCAACGGTTCCATAGAACCGTTGGGAAAACAAGATTTTTCACCACTTTTCCCAACGGTTCTTAGGAACCGTTGGGAAAAACCTATCTTTCCCAACGGTTGTATGAAACCGTTGGGAAAACTATGCATTGAGGGGTTTTTCCCAACGGTTTCTATAAACCGTTGGGAAAAACAAGATATGCCAACGGTTCATTGAACCGTTGGTACACAACTGTTGGGAAAGGTCCCTTTTCCAGTAGTGATGGAAGAGAGAAATATGGATAAAGGGAATAGGGAAAAGAATAATTTTCCCACATGTGATAACTGTGGGAAGAAACACCCTGGAACTTGCCTGAAAGGAATGAGAGTTTGTTATATGTGTGGAGGAAAAGGGCACAAAGTATGTGACTGCAAGGGTAAGAATATGGTTTCAAATGTACAATGCTTCATTTTCAAGGAGTTTGGACACTACGCGAACCTATGTCCCAGTCATCAGACTATGCCTCAAATGATGCTATTAGATAATAATAAAGTTATGATACTACCACAGATGAAGAGGAATGATTAGAGTTCTTGTGTTGATTATGTCATTTTCTTGTTGTATCAATAATGTACTTGTTATAATAATTATGGAGTATATAAGGATTGTACTGCATTACTATTTCATTATGGACTTGAGATTGTGTGGAACAACGAAAAGTGACTCAATAGCAGGATAGATTTTTGGAAAATATATGGTTGGGAGAATGATAAACAATAATATAGTTCTGATACCGAGGTAGTGATTTTGGAATAATACAAGATTGATTTGGATAAATTATATTGGATATTCTTGACTACCTTGAAACTAATTAATGATTTGTATATTCCATCATTGTTTGGGTTTAAAAAATTTTTGGATTGAAGGAGTATATCTATTGTTCTTTAAGGAATGAGGGATCATGAATGTAATCAATAAGGTTTTATGGTAATTCAGGATGTTGCAGTGTTTTAAAAGAATACATGATGAATGTGTTCACATGTTATTACATGGAAAAAAGGATCTTTATTGTGTTTACCTTCCTTATAAATTTTGGACTGAAGTATTTTGGATAGTTCTAGTTTGGATTATTTTGGATTGCCATAAAAGGACAACCCGGAGGTTGGGCGACAACCCGTCGCGTCTGGAAAGGCCGCAAGACTTGAACCCACAACTGAAGGGCGACAAGGGTGTATCACCTACCACTGACCCACGTGATGTCCGAGATTAAATAATGTAGTTTTTTTAAAAAGATCTGGTAGATGAAATATAAATTCGTTTTTTTGAACCCTATATGAATAGGATAAAAAGAATATATTTTTACATTCTATTATCTTTTAGAGTGAAAGATAAGTTTGTGGTATAAATTTATTAATGGATAAAACTCTAATTATAAAGTAAGTATATCTCCTTATGATCTTAGCTAATCTCATAAATAAATTCCTCTACATTAAGAAAAGGAACTTAGAACAAAAATTTTGTCCTAGATGGTACCTTAAATCATCACTAATTTATGGCTTTGGAATTGTTGGCCTTTTCATAGCCATGTTCTCTACCACTCTCCATCAGATAATTGATGGTTAGATTTCTCTTCCATATCCATATTTTCTAATATGGAACCCTAGTATGTGTTATTTTCGGCAATCTTCATACTTTCCACTCTTTATTTTAAATAGAGGCCTCATCAATTCATTTTTCGATGTGGGATTTCAATTAAGATATTTTGAAACGTCAAAAATGGGTTATCCAAATACCCTATGTTTTGTTGAACTGATGGTATTTCAAATAATAATAGATTAATGAATTTAAGGACCTCAATTTTATACTTGTTTGTGATTGATGACCTCAATCACTACCTATAAATATTTACGTTTCCCTCCAATTATATGTCTCTAATTTCCACCAATGTTCTCCAAATAGAGATCATAATTTGGTGGTGACCCTTTCATTTCTCTTTTCCTCATATTAAGACTAAATTTTAGTAACCCAATTTCCGATGTGGGTTTTCCCCCAAAGATATTTTTTATTTTGAACCTTTTATTTTCGAAGACCAATTTCAAATTGCGAGGATGCAATTTATTGAAGGAGGGTAGAATGTAACACCCCAAGATTTCATAGTGTGTTATTTCTTAAAAATAATTCAATATTTGCACTACATGCAACACCGAGTTCAATCTCACCATGACTTACCAAACAAGCCATTCAAAAGAGGTTATGAATAGTATTAACTAAATTTTAAACTAATATATCCTTATAATTTTAGAATCCATATTACGAGTTTCTTAGACATAATGTAAGAACCAATTCATTTTCAGTATTGCACTTTTATCAACTTTTAATAGTGAAACCTTTTTAAATACAATATTTTAAACTTTTTGACTAAATGGGGACATCAAAAATTTAAAATTAAACATCCCAAGCTTCTACGGTACGCTTCTCTTTGAATAATGTGATAGCATGTGTTGTACGCAACACCGAGTTCTAACACACCATAACCAATCAAACTAGCCGTTATGAATAGTAATACCCACTTTTTGAAATTATATATATTTTATATTTCAAAATGGAATTCATTTTTGGATTTGGAATATCGAATTTAGCCTAAGGTGAAATTTTGGTACTTTTCGGATAACTTTAATATTTTGATGAATAGTGAAAATTACTAAATTTTAATTAAAAAAAACTTTTTTAATCAAAATAATTAATAGTGATAAATTATGAATTTGAGTGGTTTTAAAGTATATTTAGAATATATTTTTACCATTTAATATAATGTTGGTCGTTGAACATAATTTTACAATTAAACCAAACAAAAACAAGTGTCAATCTTTTGATATTTATTATCTCTTAAAAACAGGCTTTTTGTTTTGACAACGGGAATTAATTTTAAATTAATTTCTGCCACTTCTGTGTTTTGAATTTAGAAAAATGGATTCCATATTTGGAATCAGGATGTTCAAATTGTGTAAATCGGTAACTTTTATTTTTAGACATTTTGAATGATTACTGCGGTAAATATTTTATTTACCATGGTTAAGGGTAAATCTGGTAAATAAGGGTTAAAAAAATAATATTATAATAATAATAAATTACCATAAAACGTGGCCTAGCCTTATTGGTTGATACATGTTCGACCATAGTAATCTTTGGGTCGATTTTGGGACCCCATGGTGCCACTTGTAGGTGATAGGGACACTTTATTTTAATTAAGTTAAAATGAATACAAAAATGACACAAGCATATATCTTTTAGAAAAACAATTTTTACATAGGGTAATATATGTTTGATTTTAGATTATAAATATTAATTAGAAAGATAAAATGATTTCCTACATAATGACAGTTTATTTATAATTTTAGACATTAAATAATTTAATTTATTTATGACACAATGATGATCTATTAATTACTATAATAGTGAAAAATTAAAATAATTGATATTATAAATACCCAAATAAATATAATAAAAACTTTTCATGAATGAAACTAATTTTATAGGATAATATGATATATTAGGATTGATTCAATTGACTTTGTTCAAAGTAATCAATCTGTTATAAGTTTCACAAAAATCAACTATTGAATAGTGTCAAAATTGACATAAAAGAGTTTTTAAAACAAATATTATATTATTAATTAGTATTAAATTCCTAAAAATCTAAGGCTCGGCAAATAGACTTATATAATGATAGGTGTCTCATTAATGGACCACTTGGGGGTAGATTGGATGTATATAGTATGTTTATTAACCATATTATATAAAAATCCAAAGAGACATTGTAAAATTGAAACTAATTAACCTAGAGTTAATACTTAAAGATAAGGTTAATATAAGTACCCAAACCTGTCTAAATTCTAGTGATTGAGTTTTTTTCGACCCCTACCCACCTTAAAATTTAAATAATCAACTTTGGAGCCATTAGAAACCGAATATGAATTTATTATAAACTAAAATTTCTAGCTTTTCCAAAGGTGCCCCTCACCCCTCTTATAAAAAGGCACTCCGCCTTCTCATTTCCTCACACCTTGAAAGCCTTTTGTTTAGGCAAAAATCTACCAAAATACTCTCCCAACTTCCATCACTACAACATAGAGGCCTTATTTTGATAAGAAAGAAAACCTAAGGAGCCCTTTTGATCAAATCAAAAGGAAGAACTCGAAGAAGAGGTAATGATTTCACCACCCTTTTCCAAGTTCCTTTCTTCTTCCACTTATTCTTTCTTTGTTATTACCATTATAAAATAATAACTCTAGTATCTTATATATACTGTGATTTTATTATAAATATGGTACAACCATATTCAGTATTCTATCCACCCTTTTAATAACATGTCACCATACGTGCGTACGTACGGCTTACCGTCTCCACGTCGTGGTGTAATTGTTATTCAATATATTATTGTTTGGATGGGTATAATAATGATGTGTAACTCATGTAAATAATAAATATAACATGTCAATGAATCTTTATATATGATATACAATCCATTTATATATTATTTTAATATCAAAAGAATGATATTGTCGCTCGTGCGTACGTACGGACTACCGTCTCCACGAACGCGATGAGATTCATTCTCCATCGTATCCATTCAAGTATAATTATCATTTGATGATTTAAAAATGATGTTTAAGGACTTGATATCATTCTAGATATTATTAAGATACAACCTATCCATAACAAACATGGCTTACGTAACAAAACATATAAAAGAAAATGAGTAAGTTAACACCCAAAACGACGATAATACTAAGATATTATTAACAAGGCAATGTTAAAAGATCATATATGATATCATATTAATATATATGATTCTTTTATAATTTAATAACAATTATTTCACTATTATACAGGAGGTTAACCTACCCCAACCAAAGAAAAGTATAAGGTAAGGGTTTATTTCGCAATCTCTTCATTATTCGAGGTTGTTTAGACGTAATAATCTACCGAGATTTCTTTATCATCCACATCCATGTTTCTTCAAAATGTATTTCAAAACATTTTTACTATTTACAAAGAATATGGGTTAAATTCATTTATACCCTTATTTGTTTTTAAATTATTCTTTCTATCGTTTTCCAAACAAGCCACTTTTTACCTTTCGACAAATTTAAGGTAAGAATGTTTTTTTTAAACTTATACGGCGGGTGCGGCTATTTACCACCGTTATAAAATTTTCAAAGCTTCCCTTAAAAGCTTACAAGGATATTTTCAAAGTAAATATTGTATTTTATAATTATTTTACTTTTAAATGATTTCAAAATGAATATTTTAAGAATTTCGGAAAGGTACTCTTTATCAAAATCAGAATTTTAAATGTTTTCAAGATTTATCTTTCAAAATCTTTTAAATTAATGTCCATGTCTTCAAAATGGTTTTTTAGGATTTATATATATGGACATGAATGTTTTTAAAAATTTTAATTCCTTTCAAAAGTTTCAAAGTGGTATGGGACACTTTGATTCAAAAATCTCTTTTTAATTACTTCCTTTATAAATATGTGACTTTTAAATGATTTCAAAAAAGGAGATATTTCTCTCAAATAGTTTTGATTTCATCTATGTCAACATCCTTTGATGGATTTTAAGATTATTTGAAGTTGATTTATTATGATACAAAACTTCTATATTGTATTGAAGGTTTTGTGATATGTTTGACTGTGGATGTGCTATTTTTATACCATTCATAGTTTATGGTGAAAGTATTGACATTTCGTATGCTAGTTTTAATACAAATGTTTATGTTATGTTTAAACCTTTTCATATGGGAATGCATTGGACTTAATATGTGACGGGTGGATCCCGCTATAGCTCCTCGATGCATCGGTAGGTCTCATGAGACAAACTAGTGTCTTGGCGCAAGGCCTTGACAAAATCTTATTTGTAGTCTTGCCACGAGGCCTTGGCTATGTGGTTATTATAGTATGGCATTATGCATTCCATCATTATGAAAGTGGTTATTGGTTTTGCATGTGATTATTACATGTGAATAAGTAAATGGAATTATTTCATTTTATTTATGCCATACTATGTTGAAAGTTCAAGTTTGAAAGGATTTTGTTTTAGTTATACATTGACTTAAATGTTTATTCTTATTTATGAAAGTTTCCGCTATATTGTTATCCTTACTAGGCATTTGAGCTCACCCCTTTTCTATGTTTTATTTTTCCCAGGAAGTGAAGAAGTAAATTATGAATGACCTGTAGGGATATTATGAGGGGTTTATAGTGTGTACTATGGAGACAATATGTTGTTGTATTAGTTTTTGACTTTATGATGTAATGTAAAACTTTATGAATATATCTAGTGTTTCTAAGGCTACTAAACCAATTGGTCTTTCGAGATTTGATCTTTCTTGTGATCATTCCAATGTTATGTAATAATGCACCGACTCTGGGTAACTAGGGTCGGGGCGTTACATAAAAACTGTGAGATGTATTTCTAGCCTGTGTCACCTTGGGTATATCACCTAAGGCCCAGTAATGTCTCAATGTTTTCTAAAACCAATGTGAATGAGTGGTCCATTACAAATTTTTCCCTTAAACCATCAATGGTTGGTACTCAATATGATCCATGGCCTCTGAAACATGGGTAAGGATGTTAAAAGTTTATCTGAGTATCTCATGGAAATCCTAAAATTCTATTGTTGTGCAAATTGTATAGGATATGAGGTTCTATTTTATATATGAAGGGATATGAACATTAGAATTGCATAAGATACTAATTCAATATTAATTACTTTTTCATTTTCAAATGGATAAAATATCTTATATTATTACAAAATGATAACTAAGGGTATAAATAATATTAGTTAATTAATGTTTGACAATTTTATATGATGTTTTTACTTTATCACATTGTTTTAAACGACATTTAGCAATTCTAACAACTTTGGTGACAATACCGTTTTCATTATTTTGGCATTAAAATTGTTACTACAAAAGAAACATATATTATAAACGGATCTTGGTGGATATTTTAAACTAAATACATATTATTTATCATATTTTATGACTTTTAGGGAGTCTAAATAATTAAATAAAATATTTTTTTATATAATATCATCAATATCAATTTATAAAATATTCATTTAATTTGTTTTCATAATAATATGACATTTAGGGAATTAAAATACAATCCTCTAACACCAAAATAATCTAAAATATTTGTCTAATAAATCATGGGACATAATAATTAATTAAAATTACCTTGATATTTATATTTTCAGTTTCATTTATTCAATTTTGATTACTGAATACGTAATATTTCACTACTGAGTAATGATTTATGTTGATTATATCATTAAAATGTTTTAAATAAATTACCCATATAAAATTAATTAATTATTTAAAAAATAACAATTTATAACAAAATATATCATATTTTTATCCACTTGTCAAAAATATCTAGATAATAAGGCAAATAAAATGCCATTTTTCACTTTTTTAATACATTACATTAATGAACTAAATACTAGAAAGAAGATACAAATTTATAAATTTTTTTCAGAAAAATATATATTATTATCAACTAATAAAACATAAAATATGATAAATCTATGTTTTAGGATAATTTTATATTTCTAAATATTTTTTTTCTTTATTTATATAATACGGTTACAATTCAAAAGGACAAAAACAGAAAAGGGACATATTTTAAAATATAAAAATAATTATGCATAATATGGACCCCATTTTAAATGATACAATTTCTAGAAGTGTAAGAAATTAATTTTAGATTAAAACAAATATTTCAATGAAAAATAAAATTTAGAAAAAATAAATTTTATGTATAAATAAATTTTATAATAATTTTTTTTTGTAAAATTTACTCTAAATATGATAATAGGATAATATTTAATGAAAATTAACTTATGAAATTTTAATAATATTTTAGAATACAAATTTATTTTGGAAATAAATTAATGTAAAATTTATTTTTCAATAATAATTATTTAATTTCTATTCATTGAAATTAAAAACATTTTATGAAAACAAAAAATTTACCCAAATGATAACATTGATATTATAATTTCAAAAATGATACTATTTTTAGTAAAAAAATTATATTAATTTCATAAATTAATTATAATATTTTAATAGAAAAATATATTAATAATATTTTTGAGGAAAACATATTTCGGAATAATAAAATTTATTTACAAAAATTTAAAATATTATTTTTATGAATATATTATTACATAAGAATATATATGGACCTTTTTAAATTTATATACTTCATAATGTATTAAATTATACATATACCCTTTAACTAAGTGGTTATACAAAAATGAACCCATTTGAGTAGTTATATTTTAATTATTTATATCTGATTTGACAAAAAGCACAATGTGTCATGTAATGATAGAAGTAGATAATAATATTCTATTAAAAATATAATATTTTACCTCAATAAATAGTATAAAATAACTTTAAATAGGTGTTTAATGATAAAAATTAATTATGTAACCCTTCAAGGAATATATAAATAAATCATATAAAAAAATTTCTCATGTAATATGTACTTAATACTGGTTTTTAAGATCATGTTATGAAATAAATTATATCCCCTAATACTATTAAACAATGTTGGTATTTGGGGGAATATTTTGTGAACCATGTGGTGATAAAATTAATTCCAAATACACATTTGTTCAGGTTAATTGACCATAGGTTCATTAAAGTGAGATCCTATATGAATATGTTTTATCAAAGTAGGGATGTAATTTTTTGGATACCACACTCAATAATTTTCAAAAACAATATATGTTATTTTATTTTATTTGGACATATCTATAATAATATAAATAATATTTTCAACTCAAATTCTATTAATTTTATAAAACATCAATTCATATAAAACAAATATAACCTAAATTTTTTATGCATTATTTTTAACATTATTAAATATAAATATATTTTGTCGATAAATTCAATAATATATTATAGGGGTTTATTCTTTGAAACATGTTACATTAAAAATTAAATTAATAGATCACATGAAAAAATTATAATCAATTAATGCACCTCAAATAATCTATTAAAAATTAATAATAATCTACCTTGTCACATTTTAGTTTTTAGGTAAATACGCTAATAGGAATCTGTGAGAATAATGCCTAGAGAGGGGGTAATAATAGAAAATGTAATGAAATTAATCATCATATATAAATAATGATGCATTAAATAAGGTAATTATCACATGAAACCAAGGAATAAATTATAAATATTTATATAATATAATAGTATCACATTCATTTAAAAATATATATATATTACCAAGTTGGAGAAAATAATATTTTGATGGTTCCTTAAGATATCAGGAAACATTTCATGGACATATAATAATGTTATCTCTAGGTAATAAATTTTAAAAATATAATTGGATCAATATCTTGGAATAATATTTGTATTCATTAATTTATTTTTTCCATGGATGGTATGTATTATAAGAAATCATTTCATCAATAACATTATGATTATAAAAGAATGTGTTTCAAATAAAATAGTTTAGTTCATAAGAATTTAAAAAGATTAATTTTTTATCATTCATAACACATGAATTGTCAATTTGGTTTTCGTAAATAAATATTCCAAATTAACTAGGTATAATAATATCTATATGAAAAACCATGAATGAAAATATTATTAGGTATTACCAATATAACAATATTTCATATAAAATGGATTAATGATTTCAGTTGCATTACTAGTGTATAAAATAAATTATTGTATGGGGTAAATGAATGTAAAATAATATTATCTCATTAATTGAAACAAATTACTATGTAATGGAATGATTAAATTCAAATAAAGTCATAATATATAAATATATAAAATATATAATATCAATGAAAGACTCAAATGAATAAAATTCCTAGACTAATAGAATTCCTTACCTTAAATTATTGTTTCCAATTATTTTAGAGGGGATTATATTAAATCGCAGTTGATTATCCAAAAGACATAATCAAAAACTAATAGTGGGTAAGAAGTTATTATGATCCTAATAGTGAATTAAGGTGGATGGGGAAGTGAGTATTAATACCAAAATAATAATTTATATTAATTTATAAATATATACATTAGAATTCATTTTTATGATATAGAAATATTCTATAGCCAACCATGGTTTTGGATCAATTTTGCGATATAAAAATATTTTTTAATACTACATGATCAAAACATACATCCAATTAAATATATTAATTTTACAATAAAATGAAATCATTTATAGTAGACATTGTTATTAAGAGTAAAAACTATTTTATGTTTGATAACATCATTATTTATCTAAAAAATGTTATCAATACATATAGAACAAAAAATATGTAGTTAAATAAATTTATTGCTAAAATAATATTATATATTATCATATAATTTTGGTTTCATAAAATATACTAACAATGAATAAATATATGAAGGCAACAAGGGGTCAAATTCCATTTTACGAAAACTATTAAAAAATAAGTCTACAATAACAATAAATGGGATGGTTGGGGTTATAAATTACATCAATTTCCTAAACCAAAATTAACAAATAAAAAAAGGTTCATAAATCAAAAAATATATAATATAATAATATTCATGATAATTATTGTAATGTCTCAGATTTTCCGTGTATTATTTTTAAATATTATATGGATTTTTTTCGAGACCAGGTGCAGTGATGACACATCATTTTGAGGCCCGGTGATCCCGGAATGGAGGTGCAAACATTTTTATGTTATGTGAGTCGGAACTTGTGCGTCGTTGCGGAATTTTCCAAATAGATGCCCGGATTAAAAATATGAAGGCACTGTTTCATCCGTGATGACAACATTACCTACGAACGGGTCTAACCTCGACCTGCGTTGGTCGAGGAAAAAATTTAATGTTCAGACATTTTGTGTAAAAATAAAATAATGTAAAATGCATGTTTTTTTATTTTGGAAACATTCGCTACAACACAATGACAAGGCGACTATTTCAATAATAAATGCCACATCATAATGACCCAGAAACAAGAGCGCTAACTCATTAATGCCACATCGTAATGGTAGAAACTCGACATAATAGAACGCTAAAACACGTTCTCTATTTTTAATGGGTTAATAGAACATTTCTCTTTGGATTATGCTGGAGAGAAACTCCAGAGAATTCTTGGTGCTTTGGAGAGAACTATTGGTGATGAATGACAATGAATCAAAGTTTTATATCGTACCACCAGTGAAGTTGAATGATCTCAGTGACGGCGACGACATGAACCTCCCCTGCCTGAAATCTAACCCTACGTGAGTTAGGGGTTGTTATTTCAATTTTCCTTTCCTTGTTTTTCATTTTTAAAGAAAAATGAAGATCAACCACGAACATTTTGATCCTATGATTCGTATGTTATTGCAGGAGGGTTTTTGTTGGGATGATTTCGGGGAATTAATCCATGTCGAATTGTTGTTTTTTATGCTCCATTTAAGACTAATAATAGGATTGGATCAATGTCATGACGAACAATGGTGGAGGTTCGTTCCTCGATCTTCGGATAGGATTTCCCCGCTTTTCTTTAACACTTGTGCTCCCCGCGTTCTTCATGGGACGACTAATAATGGATCATTGTGCACCCGTCTTGTAATGCAATGATCCCAAACTCGAAATCTGACATCGCAACGACCCTACAAAGGTGTGACGGTTATAGAGTATGATGAAGTGGCTCATATCAGAAAAGACCATTCTTCAAGTGTTCTTTGCGCATGAGGATCAAAAATTATTTTCGGAGCCGATCTGCGGCCCAAAAACAAAGGAGACGGCCTCGGGACATTGGGGAGACCTGGATTCTGGTTTCTATTGAAAATCGGAGGGCCAAATTGATGATCAGTGCAACACAGAGGCTCGGTGGTGGATGTCTACGATTCTGGAAATGTCTGGAATACCTAGAATTTACTTTTAATGAACACGACATGTAGTACCGGTGGGGGCGTCTATGGTTTAGAGGGTCAGGGAGGAATCACATGTCATGTTGGACTTTCCCCAAAGCTCGGCATGTATTTATGAGAGTACACGGACACTAGATGGACTACATTGCAATATAACACTACATGTACTCTCTAAGCAGCGTGGTAGAGGCTGATACGTGGGACTCTACGTGTATCCATGGGATACATGGACATGAGATGGAGTGCACAACGTTGAATCCATCACATATCCAGGTGAGGCCAGTAACACGGGTCACCCCATGCACCATTTACACGGGTTGGAGTACACGGGTTGAGGACAGTGTAAGGGCACATGACCAGCGTACACGAAGTCGACCCTAGTCACTCGGACATGGCGTGTATAGAGTACTACATGCCAGGTTCTAACATTTCTACATGACTAGCATTACGACATGGGCTGTTGTACATGGGAATTTCCCAAGGTCAAACAACACGGTGTGTGTTCTTTTCTACACATCATGTACTTTTTGAAAAATGGCATGGTCAACATGTCCACCATATATTGGACATGTTTCGATTGGGTTAGTTCCCCTTCTTCTCATTCCCCTAAATTCAGGCATCATTACTTTTATAAGAGTATGATACCATCAACATGACTTTTTTCGGTAGATTCGGAATCCCTCTAAGAGGCCCAGAGTGAGATCCTCTATCCATTCATGACCCTAGGTAGAGTCAGGCATTGACATAAACAACTCTATCAGGTGCTGATCTTTTACCTAGAAGGTGAATCCGAATGAGTTGTGGTATCCTCCCGGGCTGTGGCAGTGATCTTCATCTATGTATCATGATCTTTCCCACATAGAAGTGTTTCTTTCGTAATGAGTGCATCTATCTATCGTGATCTTTCCCACTCAGGATTGTGTCTCCCTTAACGAGTGTAACTTCCCCTCAGGATATTTCTCATCTAATAGTACTTCTTGGACGGACTTAATCAGAGCTAATAGTCTCATGGAGTATGTTCTCCTGGAATGCATTCTTCATGGAATCATCGAACTGAATCCCTAAACGGGGGTATGTGGTAGGGTGACTCCTTTCTCGACCATGAGTCTATGTTTTGAGTAAATTTGGATCGTGATCTCTTATTATTTGTTCAGTATAAATATATTGTGTATAGCTGACAGTTCATTTCATTGGTGTACTGCATTGTGTTTTTCAGGGTCCTCTATTGAGTATTGTTATACTCAGCCCTACACGGGCTCTTCCTGAACGTGTCATGTCTTGTACAGAAAAGTAGCCATTTTCCAGAGACCAGGGCTGACCAGGATAGGACCAATCATTCTATGTTCCCTATAGGTTGAGGTGTTCCTACAACTATGAGCAGCAGTCCCAGTGCCTCTCGTGTTTACATGTTGGTCTTTGCAGTTTTCAGACTATTGTATTTGTTGCACCTGTGTTCTGGCCGTGTTTACATTCAGTACATTACGTTCCGTCACACTATGTTGGTTGGGTTTAGTTATATGAATGCATTTTGTTCTTTAGTTTTTTTCATTTCCATATTTGTGGGCTTAAAGATGTGTGTTTGTGTGTATAGGTTCCTAGGCAATTCCTCCCATGATAGTAATATTTCTACTCGGTTATAGTCATCAGCCCGTAGCTTATTGGAGGCGGGCTTAAAGAGTCATGACGTGGGCCCCACAGGGACGAGTCATGGAAGAGTGGTATTAAAGGGGGTCGGTTCTACCTTAAGACCACTATTCTGTGAGATTAGATTGGGGGAACAATGTTAAGTGTTTCGAGATCGTCATTTAGGCCAATGACTCCATTGTTGGTGTGGCGGCCGAAGTATCCATACACCATGACTCTGATAACAAACTTTTCGATTTTGTACATGAAAACACTAGTTTCAGGGAAATAAAAGAAGGGTACATGCATCATATATGAATGGATTGTGTTTTTCATATCATTTTTGTCAGCTATCCAGATATACTCCATGATCATGGAACATTTTTTTCATTACAGGATGCCTCAGCAACACATACCCACTAGGATTTAACAGCACGATCACGAGGATGACCTCTTATGTGACGAGGCTTCGATACAAGGACCAGTTCTCTAGGATTTTCTAGCAGGTGGTGAACCTGTTATACCACCACTATTGAATCAGCCCGTGGTACCTGCAGTACCGAATGATGATGAGCATAGGCTATGCGTGCTCTATGTATTCTAGAGACAGAGACCCCTCAGGTTTCAAGGTGAGCCTGACCGTCAAGCGGCTTAGGATTGGATTTTGGTGGTGACCCGATTTTTCTGTCTAGAGAGGACACCAAGAGATCAAATGGTGATCCTAGGTATGAACCTTCTTCATGGTTCAGCGGGACAATGGTGGAGTATGACCCCATAGACTCACAATGAGGATACACATTCGTGGACAGTGATCGAGTGACTCTTCCCAAAGAAGTTCACTCTATTTATGCTGATAGATGTATGCATCCATGATCTTCTTCAGCTCTAGCAAGGCAGTTTGACGGTAGCTGACTATTCATCAAGGTTCACCAACCTCGCCCAGTAATCGAATGCTATGGTCAGGGATCAGTACCTCAGAGCTCCGACCTTCGAGCGAGGTATATAATGAGACATCTGAACTAGTTTCATGCCTATTTGCTTTTCGACTTATTCTGGAGTGATTGAGCATGATTTTGTGATTATGAGTTTCTTAGCAGAGCAGAGACTACCGACAACATTCACCAGTAGGCAGACAGGTGCAGAGTCCTCATCAGCAGGGAGCCAACGTCAGATGCAGGGATCTAGATTTGAGAGACATTAGAGGAGGACCCAAGACAGTGGATTGACTATCTGGGGCTCTTCTTCTGAATCTTGTCGTCCTAGGGAGAAGCGGTGCTATGCATGTGACAGTATGGGACATCTCTCTAGAGATTTTCTGACCTGTCAAGCCGCTCACAGGGAAGCGGTGTATGGAACCTTGAGGTAGAAGAAATGAGAGGAGCAAACAGTCTCTCTAGGAAGTAGACGTGGTAGATGATTAGGGTGATCTGTAGGTGGTGGAAGATGCTTCGATCTATATCCACCACCACCCCTAAGAGGTCCTCACCATGCTCTGTCAGCCAGGGGACATGGGCGGGGACAACTGCATGCGGCCGAGGCGTAAAACCTAGGGGAACCATGGATGATACAAGTTACGACATGTGACTTGTCAATATTAGTTGTCATACATATAGACATAGGTTCCATTCATTCCTTCATCGCCACACATCTTGTGATAATCCTAGAGATTCAGGTAGAACCATTGACACGATCTTTATGCTTAGAGACACCTGCGGGAGGAAACTCGACAATCACACACCCTTGCAGATAGTTTGATCTTACCCATGGAGGTGAGAAATTTGATAGAACCTCATGGTGGTAGCGTCGAGGATTTATGATGTAATTCTCTGAATGGATTGGTTATCTTCGGTCCATGCTTAGATAGACTATTTCCAGCAAAGAGTGTGGTGTGTCTATTGTACCCATGGAGCATTTGATTTTGTGATCTCTCAGTTCCCAGCAGTAGTGGTGGACTACAAGGACGTATTTCCTAAGGATGTTTTAGGATTACCAACCCACTGAGAAATCAACGTATGCATCGACTTACAACTCGGGACAACACCTATTTTTTCACCAGCATATCAGATGGCTTCCACAGTGCTTCGTGAGCTGAGGGAGCAGTTGAAGGATTTGCAGAGCAAGGGTTTCTTAAGACCCAGTGTTTCACCCTGGGCGGCACTAGTCATGTTTTCAAAGAATGAAGACATGTGTTTGAGGTTGTGCATGGATTACCGACACCTAAACCAGGTGACAGTGAATAATAAGTATCCACTGTCAAGAATCAATGACCTATTCGATCAGCTGAGAGGGGAACGTTGGTTCTCGATTGTTGATCTTCAATCAGGTTGTCACCAGTTACGAGTAAGGCACAAGGATGTACCTAATATTTCCTTCATATGCTTCTAATATCACAAAGAGTACTTGGTGATGCCTTTCGACATGATAAACCTCTCCGTAGTGTTCATGGGACTGATGAACCAGATCTTCCAGTCATACCTAGACCGGTTCATAGTGGTCTTAATCAACGACATCCTCGTGTACTCAGCGTTCGAGAAGGAGCACACAAGACATATGTGGATTGTTCTAGATGTACTCATAGAGCACCAGCTTTTTGGAAATCTCTCAAAGTGCCAGTTCCAGATTCAAGTGGTCCAATTTCTAAGACATGTAATCTCAGTAGATATAGTATATTTGGACCTAGCCAAGGTGGAGGTAATGTTATCTTAGGAGCCACCTCGGATTGTGACAGAGGTGCGGAGATTCCTTGGGTTGGCAGGATATTATAATAGATTAATTCACGATTTCTCCCGAATATCAGCACAGATGATGACAATGAGAAGGAAGGGTTAACCCTTTATGTTGACAGAGAAGTTCCAGAATACTTTAGAGAATTTGAGACAGAGTTGGACGGTCACCCCAATATTGAGATTTACAGAAGAGGGTGTCGCGTACATAGTTAACTATGACGCATCAAGGATTGGGATTGGCTGTGTCTAGAATCAGAGGCATGTTGTGATTTCTTATGGTTCATGCCATCTTAGGCCACATGAACATAACTATGTGACCCATTATCTTGAGTTTGATATAGTAGTATATGCATTGAAGATGTGGGGACACTACCTTATGTGTGAGCGGATTATCATCTACTCTGACCACAAGACCCTCATGTACATCTTATCACAGATGGATCTGATTCTGAGGTAGAGGCGTTGGCTAGAGTTCCTCTAGGACTATGATTTCGAGATCATATATAATCTTGGGAAGGAGAACGATCTAGAAGATGCTCTAAGAAGATGGTTGAGCTCACAGCTGTTGAGTGAGGAGACATATCGGTTAGCCGCATTGTGGTTATCCTTCATGGATAGGGAGGATATAGCTTACCTAAAGTCGATGGTTGTTGCCCCTCCACTCATACAGTAGTGTAGGGATGCATAACTAGAATATGTCTACTATGTGGCTTTACCTGCTCAGTTATCCAAATGATGTGCTCTTGAAGGATATTCACAAGGTGGGGAGCACATAATTATTTTCAAAGGATACACTGTTTTACCAATAGCATTGTAGGAAGAGGTATTAAGGCATTTTCATACATTTACCTTGGTGGTACATCTTGGAGTTGAAATGATGTACCGGGATCTATGACGACAGTTCTGGAGGTCATTCATGAAGAAGGTAGTTGCAAATTTTGTTTACCAATGCCTTATGTGACAGCAAGTGAAGGCTGAGAACAAGGTTCAAGTGGGATTAGCTCACCCTTGGATGTTCTAGAGTGGAAGTGGGATGCAATATCGATGGAATTTGTGGCTGTCTTACCACAGACGTCCAAGGGGCACTATTCCATCTGGGTGGTCATTGACTGACTCACCATGTTGGCCCACTTCCTAGCTATCTGAGAGCAGAGTTCCGTAGAGAGGATGGGACACCTATACTTGAAAGAGATAGTTTGGTTTCATGGAATCCCTTCAACAATAGTCTCAGACTGAGACACTATCTTTACATCCCAGTTGTGGAAAGGATTGTTGGAGGACTTTGGAACTCAGCTATGCTTGACCACGACGTTCCATCCCCGGACCGATGGTTAGGCGGAGAGGACCATTCGCGTTAAGGAGGAAATGTTGTGGGCCTGTATCATGTAATTTTTTCATAGTTTGGATGACCAACTACCACTGGTGAAGTTTTCGTATAATAACAGCTACCACTTCACCATTGGTATGGCACCGTTTGAGGCTTTGTATGGGAGACCCTGTCGGTCACCGCTTAGCTAGACCGACCCCACAGATTTAGTATTAATGGATCTAGAGTTGGTGTGAGCTACCACTGAGAAGGTGTAGATCATCCGGGAGTGGATGAAGACTGAACATAGCTGGTAGAAGTATTATGCAGATAGGTGATAGAGACCCCTTGTTTTTGAGGAGGGATACAACGCCTTTCTTCGGGTATCACCTAGATGAGGGTTAGAGAGATTTTGTTGAGCCGACAAGTTTTCCCCAAAGTTCATTGGACTTTTTCAGATACTGTGCATAGTTGGTGAGGTGGTGTACCACCTGTCTCAACCACCACAGTTGCATTGGGTACATGATTTATTCCACGTGTCACAGGTGAGAAGGTACATGCATGACCCATCGCCATCATTGACTGGGGAGAGATGGAATTCAAGTATGTAGTGACTATTGCTGAGTACGTGGGGGAGATCGAGGATAGCCTGGAGAGGATACTTCATGGGGGATCGATTCCCTTTGTGCGCATTCAGTGGAAGCTCGAGAATATTCAAGAGTCAACGTGGGAGCGGGAGGTTCAAATCTGTGCCCAATACCCACATCATTTTGGGTATTTTTTTAGCGTTTTAGGGACGAAAAACCCCATGGTGGGGAGAATGTAATGTCTCTGATTTTTCATGTATTATGTTTAAATATTATATTGAATTATTATGAGACCATGCATAGTGAAGACACATCATTCTGAGGCCTGGTGATCCTGGAATGGTGATTCAATATTTTTATAAGTTAAGTGATTGGGCACTTTTGCGCCATTATGGCAGTTTCGAAATGGATTCCCAGATTAAAAATTTGAGGGCATTGTTGTGTTCGGGATGATGACTTTACCTATGAACAGGTATAACCATGACCGGCGTGGGTTAAGGGAAAATGTTAATTTTCATATGTTTTCAGTAAAATAGATAAAATAAAATGCATGTTTATTTTATTTTTGATACATTCGCTGCAGCGCAACGACTTGGAAACAATTTCAATAATAAATGCCACATCATAATGACCCTATAATAGCAATGCAGACTCATTAATGCCGCATTTTAATGGCAGAAACAAAGCGTAAAGTAATGCTTAAACACAGTCCCTCTTTCTAATGGCTTAATCGAACATTTCTCGTAGCATAATGCTGGATAGAAAATATTGAGAATTCTTTGTGCTTTGGAGAGAACTCTTGGAAGTGAATGATGATGAATCAAAGCTATGAATCGTTGCGCCAGTGAAGTTGAAGGATCTCGGTGATAACGGCAGCTTGACCCACCCTCTCCCCAATAGTTGAACCCTTCATGGGTTATGGTTTGTTTTTTCAAGTTTCCATTCCCCATTTTTGAGTTTGAAAGAAGAAAGTGAATCAACAACAACCATGTTGATCCGTGCATTCATACATTTTTGCGGTAGGATTTTTGTTGGGATGATTTCAGGGAATTAATCCATGTTAATTTTTTTTGGATTACACTTTGTTAAATCCTACTAATAGGAGTGGATCAATTCCATGAATAACAATGGCACGGGTTTGTTCGTCGATATTCTAATTGGATTTCTCCCCCATTAATTTCCTTATGCGTTCTTCTTGTTTTTCATGGGACGATGAACAATGAATCTTTGTGCACCCTTATTGTGACACAATGATGCCAAACTATAGATATGACATCGCAATGACCCTACAGTGTTGTGATTGTCATAGAGGATGAAGAATTGGCTCAGATCGGAAAATCCCATTCTTCGAGCGTTCGTCACACATGGGGATCGAAATGCGTGTTTGGAGTTGATAAGAGGGACGAAAATAATGGAGACGACCTCAGGATGTTTGGGTAACCTGGATTCTAGAGTTTCATGGAAATCAAATGGCTGGATTGATGATCGAGGCAGCAAGGAAGCACGATGGCAGAAGTCTGCGATTCTAGAAATTTATATAATACCCGGCCTGTAATTCCGTAAAACAAGTAGTGTAGTACCGATGGAGACAGATAGAGTTTTGGTGGTAAAAGAGGAATCACATGGAATCTGACCCTGGTCACATGCCATGTTGGACTTTCCCTAAATCTCGTTGTGTATTATGGAAAGTACAAAGACACTATATGGACTACTCGGCTTCAAAACACATAGTGTACTCTCTACGCTGCATTGAAGAGGCGGATACATGGGACTCTGCGAGTATCTAGTGGATACATAGATGCGGAATGGAGTACACGAAATGTAATCCATCACACGACCTAGCGAGGCCAGTAATACTAGTCACCACGTGCACTTATTACACGAGGTTGGAGTACACGGGTAGAGGACCATGTACGAGCACATGGCCAGCGTACACGGAGCCGGCACCAGTTACTCAGAAACAGCTTGTACATATACTACACACTATGTAATAACATTTATACCTGGCAAACATTACAATATGGGTCATTGTGCATAGGAAGTAACTAGGGTCTTACAACACGATGTGTATCTTTTCAACATGCCATGTACGTTTTGGAAAATGGAATGGTCCTCTTGTCCACCATATCTTGTACATGTTTGGATTGGATTAGAGCACCTTCTTATAGTTACTGAGAAGGTCAGATATTGTTTCCTTCTACAAGAGTATGATCCCATCAGCAGGACATTCTGTGATATAGTCGGCATCACTTTGAGAGGCCCGGAGTTAGATATTTTATCCATTTCTGTCCCAAGGTAGAGTCAGGCATCGATGCGACCAACTCTACTAGGCATTGATCCTATACCTAGCTAGTGAATCTGGATGAGTCGTGGTTTCATCCATGTCCCTGGTAGTGATCCTCATCTATGTATTGTGATCTTTCCCACTTAAGAGTGTGTCTCCCATAATGAGTGCATCTATCTATCGTGATCTTTCACACTCACGAGTGTGTCTCTCAGAATGTGTGTAACTACCTCTCATGACATTTACCGGTGAACAGTACCTCTCAGACGAAATTCATTAGAGCTACCACAATCGTGGAGTGTGTTCTCCCGGAAAAAGTGCATCATGGATTCATCAAATTGAATCCCTAGACGAGGGTATGCGGTTGTGTGACTAGTTTCTAGACCACAGGTCTGAGTTTTGAGTATATCTAGATTGTGATATCCTATGATATGTTCAACAGACATATAAATTGTAGAGATGAATGTGCCATTACTTTGTGTACTTCTTTGTGTTTTTCGGTGTCCTCTATTGAGTATTATTATACTAACCCATGCACATGACCTGCCCACACATGTCGCCTCTTGGGCAGACGAGCAACCATTTTATAGAGTCCACAGAGGACCCAGATAAGACCATGATTTCTGAGTCCCCTATAGGCCGAGGCATTCCAATGGTTACGAGAAGCAGTCCTAGAACCTCTTGTGTTTACAGGTTGGCCTTTTCAGTTTTCAGACTCTTGTTTTTGGTGGGCTTGATTTCTGGCCCAATTTAAATTCAATACATTACATTTTGTCGCACTTCGTTAGTTTGGTTTAGTTATATGCATGCATTTTCTTCCTTAGTTATTTTTTTTATTTCATTGTTTTTGGGCTTGGAGATGTGTGAGTGTGTACAGGTTCCTAGGAAATGCCTCCCATGTTAGTAATATTCCTACTCGGTGCACGATGTGGCTCTATTTTTACATAGATTTTCCCCATCATTTTACTTAATTTATAATGATTTAATTAATTATTTAATCACTTTTTACTAAATAATTGTACTTTTGTTTTTATAGTTAACTTTGTTAATAAATAAATTTTTATATTTAATTATGTTTTTTAGTCATCAGAATAATAATTTTAATCTTACTAAAAAAATTTACTTTAATTATGTCTTATTTAGTTTGGTTAATTTAAATCTGCTTCACTTTTTAATAAGATGATATCTATTTTAAACAATTATTTAATCAACATAATTCTATTTCATAAAGTTAGTCTTTATTTTAATATTGTATCATTAAATTTAGATACATCATAAGAGGTTATCAATGTTAATTAATATGTTTATTCACCCTGCTAATCATTTAAGTAAATAATTTTATTTTAGTTACATAAAATTATTTGCTCTTAATTTTATGTGTTCAAATAGTTGTTTTATTTATTAATTAAGAGTTATAAAACCATAATTATAAAATATTATATATTCAAATAAATTATTAAGTCACTAAATTATGATTTTAGTCTACTGGTATCGTAGACAAGAACTTGCAATAACTTATTTGGGTCACCGATGCTAATATTTATTATTCGTTTCTTCATTGTAATTAACTTGTTTTGTTATTTTAATTTAAGTCTTTTATTAATTTACTTTATCAATTATTCAGTTTATAATTTTAGTGTTTTCAATTAATAATTTTTATTGATTTAAAGGTTAATTAAAATCTAGTTTTAAATTATGGTGTTTTGCTTTCATGTAGTTAATTGATTTCATTATTTATTTTTTTTAGTTTTCTTGTGTTTTAATTTAAGTTCAATTTGTTTCTATTTTAAAGGTTACTGTTAGTTTTCTATTGGTGACCATTTTACCCTTTGAAGATTACCAGTAGTTCTCAATTAATTATATCAGTAACTTTATTTTTATGTTTTTCCTGTAATCACTGATTATTCTATAGCGGTGAGCTTTTCATTCTTTCTTAATGGTGACAAGGATTTTTTATTAAGCTAACACTGACCATTTAATTTTAGTCAACCAGTAACCTTAATTTTTATTATGCATCAGTACAATTTTTTTTATTTCTATCGTTGACCTTTCACTAATGGTGAGCTTATTTTTTATACCTATCAGTGACATTTTATTATCATTATTAGCAGTGTGTATATTATATTTAAACTATCAACATCATTTTATTTGTATAAATAACGGTAACCTATAATAATTTTCTATCAGTGACCCTTCACCTCACTATTACATCTATGTACCAGTGACCCGTTGCTGCCCTTTCTACCTATCACCCGTTTTTTCTACCAGTAACCTCTTCACTGGTATCCACTTTCACCGGTTCCTCCCTTTCACATAACTGTTTTCCTTTTCTCTCCTCCACCACTTTGTTGACGCAACCAGACCCGAGATGACATAATGTGTGTTGTGATGAGGAGGATTCTCGTTGCATGGAAAAATAGGCATCGTGAGTAGAAGATCTGAGTCCGCACTTCTATGGAAGAAACAGAATAGCCAAGTTGCGAGGAGGAATTCCTTGGTTTAGAAGCTCAAAATCTTCCATGCAATGAAGGGGTCATCACTAAATCATGGATTTTTGTTGTGACACTAAGACACTGAAGTCGTCATGAGGTTTACTTACCACATCGAAGCATCTGTCATCTGTTGGGTTGAGGAGCTGAGCAGTGAGTTTCCGGTACTGAGGAGCTGAAGTAGCCTAACCCCATGTCGCGTCGCTGGATCCGGTTACTGTAGTTCGCGACACTGGACAGAAGAAGAGCCACTAGGGTGAGGAGTAAGAATTTCACTACTGGACCCGTTCGCCACAACTATTGGATTGTAGGAGAGTTCCCTTGTCCTTTTCCACGGCTGTTTTTCCAACTAATGAGTGATGGCACGCTAGAGGTGGGGAGATTCTTGTCACTAATTTCCGGATCTCATCACCTGGGAGAACTGTAGAAGGCTGTGCTGTCATGGGTTTCCACTAGAGAAGGAGACACAAAGAGGATAATCTGGAGTTCCGTGCCACCTGTTGAAGAGAGAACCATCATTGCTGGAGTGAAGTATTGTCGCACCGCTGCGAGGAGCTCCAGCCGCTATTGTCCGCAGGTGAGATGAGCTAAAGCTGCAATGGATGGTGGGAGGAGGCTGCCAGTTCCCCAGGAAGAAGATGAAACAACCCTTCCACTGTGCACCAATAATTGGGGGAGGAAGAAGTTAAAAAATTACAAAATAATAATAATAAAAAGTAATAGAAATCATAAAGTAAAAAAATAAAGTTAATATAAAAGTTAACTTTATAAAATTAATAGAATATAATATAATTTATAAAAGTTATAGCTACAAAAAATTATAATATTAATAAATAAATATATCGTAAATTAAAATACAAAACTAAATTAATAATAAATGTAAATAATTAATTAATATGTTGTTAATAGCATAAATATATACTTAATAATTATTATATATAAACTACAAGATATACTTATTAATTTAAAGAAATATTTAAAAATAAAGTATTAATTGTAATTACTAAATTAAAATTAACTAATTAATATATTAATAAAACATTTTAATATCTTGAAAATTAAAAATAATAATGATAATGAAATTATTAATTAATACTTTCTACATTGTTATTTTAATTACTTATTCTCTTATGATGTTAAACATTAATAACATAGTTAAAAAGTATAAAATTAATAACACAGTAACTATAACTATTAACTTAATTTAATTAATAAAATCTTGATAAATTTCTGTATTTCCATAGTACTGTGAAGTGAATAATTTTTATGAATAATATAAAAGTAAATAATAATTATCAATTAAGATATTAATAAATTAACTTTATTTAACTTGTACCAAGTAATATAACACTTAACTTAAAAAATAACTATTTATCTTTCTTTGTGTTCTCATTTATTTAAATTTATATTTTATTTTATATGTGCAGGTTCATAACATAATTGAATACATGTCCAGGTTCACGCAACTAACTCAGCGGTAGTTACTTATGTGGTTAAAACTACTGTGACCTGCCAGTCACGGAAAAAAATTCACATTGTGTGGTGCATTTGTGAAGGGCATTTTAAGCCGTTGGAAAACAAGCGGTGTCAAGCAGCTTTTGACAGTAGCTTCTTAAATCAGAGCATGTATTAGAAAAATTGTATGCTCATTCATTCCATGAGAGAAAGGAAGCTCATTCGGATTCCATGACACACCATTTTTGGAGAGAGATGATTCCAGAGAGATGAGAGGGCAGACATGGATGAGAAGGATCCCGAGAACTGAGCATCACTAATGGATTTATTTTCCCTTCCTGTACTTATGTTCTGTGTAATCTCTAATTGATTGTTTTTCATTTAATAAATCAATATGATCAAGGGATTAATTTTCATAGCTCCGGAATTCAATTCTGTTGGTTAATCTTCCAAACATCATCATGTACATTACAATTTTCAGAATCATAATCAGTCAGCGAGATTGAGTAATGATTAATGGTTTATTTGTTTCACACATTAAATGTTTCAAAAATTAATAAATTGGAGATCTACTGGCGAGGTAGTTCTTGAATACTTTTTTCGAAGCGTTAATGTCTTAAACAGTTTAAATTTAAAACTAGTTTAATTTCCATCTGTTATCCTTTTCTAACTATCAAGCAGTTTGACTGATTTTGGAGTGGAAAACTCCTAATGTCAGACTTCAGTGTGTTGATTTTCTTTAGGAGGGATACTTTTCATCTTTATTTCTTGAGGTGTGATTCAATAAAGTGTGGTGGAAAATATATCCTTTATACGAGAAGTTTGGGATTTTTGAGTTTTTCATTTGATCTATGCCATCGACCTTGCTATTTTAGTTTAGTATTTTGTTCTATTATGTAAGTTTTACCATATTTTTTAGATCATCAGTATACTAGTAATTGATTTTGTCTCTCTGCTCAAAGAAAAGTGAATAAAATTAAAAGTAAAGAAAAATATAAATATGTTTTCCCCAATGATAACAATTTTGGGGGTTTTAAATTAAAAAACTATAGATTTCACTCACCTTCCTTATATGGATCGACCCTACACCACTATGCTAGTGTAGGAGTAATTAATGTAATTTTGGGGGAAATTATGACCTCCGGTCAGCATCAAAATTTGTCAACGTTTCCTTAGAAGGCACATTTTGAGAGTCTAGGATTATAATAAAGAGTCAAAAAATCAATAAAAATAGAAAACAGAAGAAAAAAAACATTAAAAAATATAATATAAAAAAATTCTTAAAAAACTGTGAACTAGAACGTACTGCATTAATTGTCCATTAAAATCTGTTTCACTAGGAACTGTTTTTTGTTTAATCTCACCATGTTTTAGTTTAAAAATGGATATTAATGAAAATTAGAATCAATCGGGGCCTCATTGTTTTTTTTGTGGTTATTATGGGCACACTGCTTGGTAGTGTGTCCTTAACCATCTACAACAGGATTTTTACATTGAAAAAAATGAACAATATGAGCCTGGTCCAGAAACCGTAGCTAAAATTGATCTAATTGATTTTATATTGGATGCTAGGGTGGATATAATTAAAAATAGGTTAACTAAAACCCATGAAATTAAACTTAGAGATTATCAAGAGTGAGATAAATGACTAAAATAATTTAAAAACATGCCCTTGGAATTATAACAAAGGGTTAACGAACAAAAATAATTTGATGAAAATGAAAAGGAAAATGTGTTTAAATGATTTGAAAGTCATGTGGAAGAGGATAGTGAATCTGAATCTAGGCAACAGACAATTTACATTAAATAATCTGAATTTGTTGAACCAAATATAGAAAAAAATGCTTTAAACAAAGAACACATTGATGAAGACCCTAGAATGATCTTTATTGCTATTGAGTTGGAAAATTTTTCATATGAATTGAAACAGATTGAAAATTAATTTCTAGTTCTCTACATTATTCCTACATTAGATAAAAATCATTGTTTTAGAAGATTTGAGAATGAAGTCACTGAGGATGAATATATACTAGAAAATGAAAATTTAAATGTTAAAAACACTTCACCCAAAATTTTTGAAATTCTCAACATTGAGACTAAACTTGATATTGGGTATAATCGGGATGAGAACATTAAACTGGAAGTCACAGAATCTCAAATTTCTGAACCTAATTTGGACACTTCTCTTCCATGTTTTCAAACTCCAAACCAAATAATTTCTGAAATGTAGTTAGATGATGAGAAAAAGGGAATAATACTTTATAAAAGACTAATGAATGAGTTTTTCTTTCCCTACTCTCATAGTAATAACTTTTCTAAATATTTGTGAAATGAAATAGAAATCTGTGTTTGGAACATGAGGTGAATTGTCTTAATCTGAACATCATTGAAACTGAATTTATTAAAACTGTATGGTTCAATTCTTCTCATGAAATTGAATTGTAGCACTCAAATGACATGGTTTTAGAAAGAGGGATTTTTTAATTTGATCATGAATGAGAGGTTGAACACACACTTGATGACCGTTGAATAATTGAATTGATAGAAGCGGTAGATGTTTAGTGTGAGTTATTAGATAATGATATTTTGGAAGAGATTTATAAAATTATTAGACCTAAATCTGTTGGTGATAAAATAAATTCCCTTCCATGACTATAACATCTATCCTCACCTGTGAAGGTTTAAGAGACTTCTCACGATACTGATATTATTCTAGAGAGAGAATTAAAATTGAGTTCTATTGTACAGGATTCTATTCAACAATCTATTGAATCTAATCTTAAACCTTATATTCAGTATCTACCCATTTTCACCCAAGAATTTGTACCTGTTAGTATTGAGATTAATAGAGTTATCTCAGAGTTCAATGCTACACCCTTTGAAGCACCTGAATCTATGTTGTCCATTCATGTGTATTCAAATCATGAAATGTCTGATCATATTATGGAAGTGGACAACACTATACCCCCTACTATTAAAGGGTGCTACATTGGGGTGATTTCAGTTTATGAGAGTTTGCTTTTAGTCTACTTTTTTCTTGTTTCCCAAAAATCTCATCTTTCTATAAAAAATTACTGGTCCAAATATATGTGGTGGATCCTATTAAGGAATCCAAATCCACCTAGTTACTATGATTAGTTTCTCGGTGAGTCCGGATGGAGACATTAAACCTAGCGCTGCATGGGATGCAACCCATTGTTCTTCTTTTTTTTTTCAATAAGAAATTGTGATTAAATAATGTCTAACTGAAGACTTTAAAATTAGTGATTCATAGGTGTCAAACCATGCTCTTTCTTTTTGTTTATTTTTGTACTGTTTTGGGCTGAATAATGTGAAGCTTTGCTGCCAACTATCTGGTACGTCTCTGCTGATTAATTTTCTTTGGTTTACATACTCTGTTTTCCGAGGATGATGCTACTATGTCATTTAAGGAGTGTAATTACCATGCATCAAAAGTAATGGAAAACCAATTCAGGGAAGTGTCTTTATGTTATTGTTTGTTTCATTTTTCTACTCCTTAATGCTTTAGAAAAAAATCAGCTACATGTTTTGATTGTTGGAAAATTAATCTTGTATTGAAATATTCTGCAACATTTTTTCTAAAAAACTCTTCTGCAAATCATGAATATTCTAAATAAACATTGCTTTCATGTCACTAAAATGAATTAAAAATATTCCTTTTCCAGTTGGTTTCAACTAAAATTCACTATTTAAAACCTAATCAATGCATAAAATTAAGTTGGGGGGGGGTACATGGTTTCTAGTTAGTGTGTTTTTAATTATAATGGTTTTTATAAAGGGTTTAAGAATTCATTTTTCTATCATATTGAACGTTATTTTGAAACAAAAATTTCAGATTTCTACACCCTATCCACTCTACTCCCATAAATTGCATGCTTGTTCAAACTTTAATGGAAAATCATTGTCAATGGACATAAATTATAATACATATACATAGATATGAACCTGTTGATTATTTATTTATTGTGGAAAAAAACATTTTTAAACTTCATTGAGACCCTATGTACATGTCATAAATATGCTAAATTGAAAATCTATTTTGAACCTCTAATGTTTAATTGTTGTTCATCATATTTAGAAGTAACTTTGGGGAAAAAATTAGGTATTAAGTGTGGGGGAGGGGGTAAATTTATGACTGTGCTAAAATGTGCTTTAATGTAAGCCCATCAAATTCCCACATCACATCAAAACTTTTTTTTTTCAAAAAAATGGTTAATTAATTTCTCATAATTTTTGCATAATTATATGCTTTAAACTGTACTCAATTGAGTATTTATTTAGGAAAAGTACCTTTTTGGTAGTTAAGAACTATAGTGAACCTGAATTTGATGATAATGGATGATTGATGAGTGATCTTAATTACTAATTCAATGTAAATTTAGTTTAGGAACTATTTCTGAAAGTGATTTGGGTAACATTTTAGTGGAACTATGGTCATAATGCATGGAAATGGAAGTTTGTTTCTGATTCTAGGGGCCTCATTCATATTTTAATTATTAAAAGTAATTTCTTTAATGATCTAATATAAATGATTTTTGATATAAATGTTTTGAAATTTGAGTAATTTGGGTATATGGGATCCCATGGTGAGTATATAAGACCCGAAATGATGGGTGCGTTTCGGTTTACATTACGCCCTCTGTAAACATTGAATAAGTGTTTATGCACAGTGCTTAGCACAATGATACATGGTGTGGAAAAAATAAAATAAAGTGTATAGGGTAAAAAATGAGCTCATTAAGGTGAGGGGAATGATGAACACCAGATGAAGATGGGGTCAGTTGGTTTATATGGGAATCATTTAGGTTGTGTCATTGAGGAGATTTAAAAAATATATTTATTTATGGGCCATAATATTGAGTCAAAGTACATGGTTCCTCGGTTAAGGTCTTAATTCCATAGATATATTACCTCATGTCACTCTTGAAATTAGAACATGAGTTTGGATTGAAATGAGTCATTATGTTGTATCACATATGAGTCATGACATCTTCATTGCTTGATAACTCATAGCTTTTTTATTTACCATTGAGTATCTGCTATAGGAAAGATTCATATGAGTAATTCATTTTCATAAAGCGTGCTGTTATGTTTTGTCCTCTGTTTTTGAGTACTGAACATGTTATAGTGTGATTTTAATCAAAAATAAATTTTACTGTTTTTCAATGAAAATAAAACATGAGAATTTTTAGGACAAATAATTCTTAAGTGTGGGGGAAATTGAGATTGTTTGAGTATTCCTACCTGTAAGGTGGGTGACCCAGGTTCGATCCCCGGCAACAATGACAATTTTTGATGCTGACCGGAGGTCATCACGACCCTCAAAATTACTTTTTTTTAATCCCACACTAGGACAATTGTGCAGGGTCGATCCACATAGAAGGTAGGTGAGTGAATTCTATGGTTTATGAATTTTAAATCCCCACTCATGACAACAGTTGGGGTTTTAAATTCAAAAACCCTATAATTAACTCACATGCCTTCTCTATGGCTCGACCATGCACCAATGTGCTTGTGTCTGAGTAATAAATGTAATTTTTAGGGCCGTGATGACCTCCTGTTAGCATCAGTTCTAGTCACCATCCTCTGGACTATTGGAGGTGGGCTTGGGGAGTCATGGCGTGGGACCCACTAGGATGATTCTTGACAATTACCACTAAAATTATATGTGTCAGATTCATCACCCAAATTTTTTAACATGTTCCACTGCTCTACATTTTTATTTTTCAAGAAGAATTTTGTTTGGACTAAAATTTGGTTGTAGATTATCACATTCCAGTGAAATCATGCTATTCTTCATAAAAGTATATGATACATCATATTAATCCATATTCTTCTATTGGATTAATTTATATTGATAAGAAGACTTTATCCCTTTGTTATTCTCATTTATTTCTTTTCAGTATATCCCCAATGGTCTATAACTACCACTGAGTTGTTGGCCATTTTGTTATCATGTTGAAAATAATTTCTGTGATGATCCCATATATAATATAAATTAACCCCCATGGGATAATTATTATAAAAATACTTTATACATTTGATATTCCCTTTTATGACACTAAATTTTTATATGAGAATAACAGACCACAGGTAGAGAGGCCTCCTAGTCTATAACCAATCTAGATCCTATATTAATTTCATTTTTATTATCAACATTAGGAGTAGCCATATTCTTCCGACATTCCACTAATTAGTCTACATCTTATTTCTAACAATTATAATTACATATAAAATTTAAGAATCCTAATATAATATAATATTAGGGTTCAAATAAATCAAATTAATTGAAACCAATAATACACATACATGACTGGTTGATTTTGTGGCCTCAATGGGATGGATATTGAGTATCATTCTTAGACCTCATAGAACAATGATTCAATTATATAGAAAAAATCCCTATTCCCACTTCATTAATTATGAATTTCCAAAAATTTATAATGAATATATGACCAAATTGAATATGTTCCCAATATTAAAATACCCACATTGATGATAGTATGTACACCAGATCATCAAATGTCTATATCTTCTACCTTTTGAAAATAACAACACATCTGATAAAGAATATAATAAATTAAGAAAATATTTATGCTACTACATCTTGCCTCACAATAACTTGTGTTGTATCGCCTATTTTAAATATTTTACATTATTCATAGTTAGAATTTAATGATAGGAGACCTCTACTAAGATCTAAGGGATTCATTTATACGATTGTTTCTCATTGAAATATGATTTTTCAAATATAGGCATTGACCTCAAGGATTTTTACTTCTTCTGGATGAAATTCCCACATTATGTTTGCATGGTTGTATATGCATGTTGTCCACATTCCGTCTTATAGAGAAATACTTTCTTTGATAAACTAGTGGGGGATTTTCTATAGCAGGTCATATAAAACAATATAATGGGTTTTATATTTATGTACATTGAGAACCCTAAACAGTATATTTGAAATCTCGGGAACATTTGTTAACACACCAAGCCATCATAGACTCAACACTGTAATTTGAATATTTTGTACAAATATTATATAATAAAAAATTATTAAAATATAAACCGAACATACATTTGTTCAATTAATATTTATTATCATGGTTATATTATGGAAATAAAATCCAGATAATGATAAATATTTATATCTAATAAATACATCAATAATTCCTATAAAATAATACTATATTACTTTAATATAGAAAACATTTTTCAGTATCGTTAAAGAATTCTAAATTTTATTACATCATAAATATAGATTCATAATGGTTATATGGATATATAATAGTATTTTGTAAATGTAATTAATATATATAATTTATTTTAATTTTTCATTTATATTACTATCTTATTATACTATTCTGTATTATTATGATTCTAATGGTCATATAACAGTCACATTACAATGATCAGGTAATGTTCATGAAATTGATAGATCATAAGGGAAATTGTTCAAATTACACCACATATATAAAAGACTAATATCATATATAATAATTCAATACATCACGAACCATACATATACATATCCATTAATTTTTTTAAAACATCTATAATGATTATATTTCTTGTTTTATTTGTTACAATAAGAGGGATCACGATAGATGAATTTGAACAAATGGATTGTACCCTTTTGTGTGAAAAATACATTTTTGTTTATATCCATTTATATTTCCTAGATTATATCAATAATATATTTTTATTATGTGAAATTATCCATGGAAATGTAACATTGTAACTATTTTACTATAGTGTATAAAATATTTAAACATCCATTTTGAAGGATGGGTTATTTTACTAATAATAGATTGAAATTTTTTTCATTGAATTATTCATATAGACTAGTATAAATAAAAAAATTAGCATCTAGTTTCTTCAACATGATAATCTTCCACTTATTATGATATTCTTATATAAATAAAAATCAAACTGAAATCATATCTCTCTTTTATCAACCTCAAAAATCATCAGGAATATATTTGTTTGTCTTCACATATATTTTCACCTAAACATTATCAACATTGTGATTAGATAAATATCTCTAGATATATAACTAATCATTGTACCAAAAATCAGGCATACAAGAACTATATATTTATCCTCTCTAGAATATCAGTCAGACACCTACAATCCATTAAATGATAGGAATATTTTTACATTATTAGAGCCTAAAAAATCATAGTATAAATTATCTTAAATTCATACACCAAACAATTATATATTTTTCGCTTCATGTTCATAATTTCATTATCACTAAAAACCTTCTAATCTTCATAAAAAATAATGTTTGAATTCCCTAATTATTTTGTTAAATCTCTTGATGTTATTTCATCTCCTGGCTCATCACGTGATAAAAATTATTAGGTATTTTTAACCATGATTTCGTATCTACATATTTTATTTCCATATAAATCAAATATTCAGTGGCATTTTGAATCATTATACACAATATTAACACCCCTCGATGCTTCTAAAACATTCATAATTATTATCTAAGAAAACATTAGAACAACAGATTCGATCAACTCATCTTTAGATCATTTGATCTTCTAAACCTCTATTCAACATAATGTTTCTGTCACTATTCATTATATTAATATAATAATCATTTATTTTATAATGATATAGATGTGATAACATAGAATATTCAAACCCACTAAATAATTATCATAGGTCTACATTCCATAATTCTAAATATTTAGAATTATTTAATCTCATTATTAAATTCCTGAATCCTCACTAATAACCATCAAATTAGATTGGATTGACTAATAAAATTTCATGTTATTGTAACTATCTTGCCTGAAATATATATCTAATACTTTTTTCACCATCATCTATATGTCATCATGATTAATCTTCAACTGTTTGTTCCTTCATAAAATATACTCCACATGTGTCAAAGAGGTTATCATAATATCCATAATGTTTTATACACCAAATAATTTGTATTACATGATTTGACATAATTTAAAGACAATCCTCAAGATAATCTGAATAGTATCAAATATTTATAAACATATGAGTCTTATGTTTTAGACCATTGGATAATAGATAGGATTTAATTACTATGACACATTAAATAATGACACAAGACATCATATAATTTTTTTATCTTGTTCATTATATATGAAATAATAATTATTTATTATTATTTCATATATGCCAAATGCCAAAAATTTAAACCTATTCAAAATGTCATTTATATTAGATGAGATTATCAATAATTGAACAGGTTGTATGCATTTTGTTACTTGGTCACTGTTATCATCCACAGTCCAACCCTTATAAATTTCTTGTTGAAATTAATACAACAATACACATCTATATCAACTTTTATAACATATCGTATCATGATTTTAACACATGAATATATCACCTCAAATAGTATATCTTCAGTGAATTGATACATTTGTATATTATAGAAATATAATTATACCAACTCATATTATATTTACCAAATCCATTCTATTTTGAATTATAACATCATCAAGAAATATTCTGGAAAAACATTCTCAATTGTAATGATAAGAAACAATATAATTAAATGTATAATTCCTTGGATTTGTCATAGAAAAAATACATAATAAAATATATAACATATTGGAAAATATAATTTAAATATTCTCCCATAAATTATATTTTTTCAAAACATGCAAAAAAATCATACTTCACTAATTTTGACACCCTTTTTCCAAAAATGTAATTTGGTTTGTTAAAAAAAATTAATCCATTTCACGGCATTATTTCAATTTAATCTTAATAAATGGTTTATCAAAATAATGTTTAAATTCATTTTATTTAATATATAATCTTAGTATTACAATTTGATGTATAATTTTAAATTAATTTTATAGAATTATGATAAATATTTTACATATAGTTAATTTTAATTATATGTATTCTTCACCAATTTTCATGATATCCATTTTAATATTTCAACTAAAACATTATTATTATTACAATATTGTTTTGAGTACATTGATTCTATTTCCAATGGCTAAAACACGCATTTATATTAGTCTTATTGGATTTTAAATTTATATATCATGTAATTCTGTTATTCATTACCCACTCCTCCAATTATCTTCCAATGTATTTAATATTACATTTATAGAATTTTATTCTTATTTCCAACATTTTGTTTTCTACGTATATTATTTTTTGTCTCTATAGAAATTTTTTTGATACCATGAACTTTGATATTTCCAAATTTAAAAATATTTATTTACTATTATTTGTCAAATCATTTTACTTTTATTTTTTCTAATGTAATATATATTTCCATTATTGGTATTGTTATGTTGATATATAGAATGTCAATTTTTTCTAAAACTATTGTATTTCATAATATTATGTTGTATTTTAATGAAATAAATTGTCCTCAATTTATATAATGTCATTCAATAAAATAATATAACAATGTGAGATGTTTCTAGATTGTTGATCCACCCATTTAACAGTGATATAATTTAACCTATGAAATTGTAAATAATCGATCAGAAGCATTAATAGGTATCTCCCAACTAGAAGGATACTAATCTTAATCTAGTGAAGTAATTGTCACATGAATATGTATTCATGAACATAATAAAATAAATACTGACTATAATAAATAATATATAGGCAACTAAATAAAAATACTCAATTGATATCACTTAAAATACCTTTTACCAAGTTTACCCCAGTAAATTTGTCATGATTTATAAATGGTGAGTAAAAGGATTATAATTACCCAATGAATCAAGTTTTGAAAACTAAGGATACAATTTATTTAAATAATTATATTTTCATTTCTTCTCAATGAAAATATTAAATTCAATAAAAAATTTAAAAAATTTATAATAATCTATTATAACCATAGTTATTCAAAATTATTTTTTTCTAAAAATTATTTTAACATAATTTTATGTCTCCTTATCACACCTAAACCCAAGTTTATTTTAATTCATTATGCTCTTCTTTTATGTTGACTATCATGTTGAAAATTTTGAGGTATGTTTTTAGTTTTGGATGTTTATGTTGTTTTTTGGGAATATACTTAGTTTATTTTCATATTTTATGAGTAAACCATTTTTCTTGTTAAAGAAGAGAACATTTCTAATTAAATTTATTCTTTTACAGTTTAATTACATTATATTGGAATAGATTGACTATAACCGTATGTGTCAAAGGTATAACCACAAATCATGTGGGATGTGTTTGGTACATGGCTCACAACATTCACGTTTTCAATTAACACTATTACGAATGTGTGTGAGGGGTTATTCAATTTATGACATATCCATTTTTCACAATTGGTGCATGGTTTCTGAAACTGATTTACCAATATATGTTGGTGTCCTTCACTTCCAATATACTACACATGGTTGGAGCATACTTTGGAATTCCAGGATTCCATACCATGCTACGTGCCTTGATTCATTAAGAGGATTATATTTCCAATATCCCCACCATTATTTTTTAACCCCAATAGGACTCTGTCTCTTATTTTATAGCCTTGGAATATAAAAGAGGCTCATAAGATCCTCCCATTGGTTCCTCCACCTGCATTGTTCCTTTTCAATATTCGAATCTGACACCTCTTTGTTTATTGACCCATATTCTCCTATTATTCAAATTCCATTTTAGTTTCTTATTTCATTTGGAGGGTCCTATATAATAATAATAATATTGAATTGGGTTATATAATTTGGGAGGATTTATTTAATTTTAATGTGATTAGTTTTGTCCATCATATTTGATATAATTCTTCGAAGAATTTCATTACATTCACTCACCATTTAGGATTGTGTCTCAATTCATTTAATTTATAGAATATACCATTTTATTATTGATTGTTAATAATTAACATAAAAATGTATTTCTCATTTTTTCATTCGGTTTTTTAATAAAATTTAGTGTTTAAAACATGGAAATTTTTCAAAATGGTTTTTTATTGTATATCATTAATTATGGATTTTTTTCATATTAGTCATTTATCTAAATGGTAATTATAATATTTAGAATTATTGGGTATTTCTATGATGTGGTTAGATTTGTTTTTATTTTGGTATTTTTTCAGTGTGAATTTAGTTTTTTTGGGAGGTTGTTATGCCTTGTGGTGGTTCACAAATCATGTGTGATTTGTTGTGGTTAGTGGTAATACTAGTGGTCATTTATTAATCAATTTTTTTATTTAATAGGTTTACCTTAGACAATTGATTATATAATGGAATATCTATATGTTAATAGTTTACACATGTGGATTGGAACATAAATGATAATTATATTTAATAAATCATCTACGTTAAACCCCACACTTCAGGAGAATTATTCCATATTTCTTCTTATATTCCTTAAAATTATTCATTAAATATTTTCATTCAAAACCTAAATATTTTGTTAAAAGGATTCATGGTTCCCAAATTATTTAAGTCATGGTTTTCAGATGTTATTTTTAATCTGCATCACATTTGAAATATTAAAATTTGATTTGGGAATTAAATGACATAGAAAGCCCATTTGAAACATCTTGAACATAAATTGTGATTTCATCATGGTTTATAAAATTGTTGAGAAAATATATTTTGATTGGAATGTTTAAAGAATTATTGTTATCTTTTGGTGTTCAAGAAATTGGTCTTTAAACTCATGTGGAATTTTAGCTGGGATGGAACTTTAGTGATTCGATATTTTATTTGTGCCACTATGGTTGTCCATATGATAATAGGGCCTCCACATAGTTTGTCTCAAGGTTTGGGAAAAGAATAAATGGTGTAATATATGGGTTATGGTTACTTATAGGTATGTTATTACATCCAAATTATCCATTGAACTTTTATCATGGGTTTCATCAGTGTCAAGTAGAGGTTGGAGTGATGGTATATTTCTTATGCTGATGAGATTTACTGGTACACATAAATTGATTAGTTTCTAGGTTGTATTTTCCTCTGGTGAGAGTAGTTTAGAGTATACATGTTGATTATTAACTTTTTTTCTATGACTTATTTTAGTAGGTGTGTTCAAACCATGTACATATATGTATTTCCTATAGTGTTATTTAGGAAATTACAATAATTTATACAAGTATGTTCCTGTTTTATTTTTCTAAACATTGATATATATTTTATTAGTATTTTTTCATTAGTATTCATTTTTTAAATTATTTTTTTATTGGTTGTGAATTACTTTATTTACTTTGTACATATTTTCATTTGTCTCATCCATGACTATCATGGGTTTTTATTCTGTTTTTCGAATTTTACATTATAAATTAAAGATGTGGTTGGTTTTATAGACATTAATGATATATTTATATTATATGAATTTCAAACTATCATTCGATGACTATTTTAGGAATGTACATGAATGGATTTCATGGTTCATATATAATATTTTATTTTTTTCTCACACCCAAGTTAAGAAACATGAAATCATTAAACCTGACATTTTTTTTAGGTTTCGACTTTATCCAGGTTAGCCAAAAAGGTGATCTAGTTTTGTGGATAGTGGTGACAATGTGGTCACATATTGACTTCACATGTAACAGTATATGTATTTGTATAATTTTATTATTTATTCCATTCATTTTTTTTTGAATTCTCCTCTTCATATTTATTACTATATCATGGTTAATTTATTTTTTCATTTAGGGACATATCATTTCCATGTTGATGATTATTGATGACTGGAACTAGTTTCCATCCGAGTGTATTGAGAAATCATCTCAATACTTTATATAGTCTAGGATTGGTTTTGTGTTAGATGTAATCACACATTAGTTCATGAATAGATGGTAATAGAGTATCATTTTTTTATTTTGGGTCATCATGTAGTTTTAGCGATTATACGAATGAGACTTGGAAGGCAGTTCCAAGAAGTGTGCCAACAAAAAGGTCACAGTTATATACTCTAGTTTATATGGTTTGTATGAGGTTTTATTATTTTGTTATGTATTTTTGGGTTTTGGTTTCATGTGCTTGTTTGGTTTGTGTTGTGTAGAGGATGACAATTCATGTGAACTGGTGTTACACTATTAGATAAAATGGTTGTGTATATAGATTGAGGTAAAATGGTATAATATTCATCTAGTAGTGGCTACTAGCTTGAGGAATGGTTTTCTAAACCATGTGTTTGGGAAATTCATGTTAATTATTTCAATATTTTCATAATTTTTTGTGCGGTTTATTAATTGTTTTGATTTCAGTTTGTGTGGGTGAATTTTAAAAATGAATACTGTCTTTTTAAATGGTATTCAAATAGGAAAATTATTTTTGTGTATTGTATTAATTTTAAAAGGTGATTTGAGGGTTTTAAAATCTCATTAGTATGTGCATGGTTGTAATTAAGTATTTTCATTGTAAAAGTGATGTTTTGAAGTTAGAATTTAAATGCGGGTTTCGGGAAGATAATTTTGGTAATGTTTCTGACTTTTGGAATATGATCTTAGTGTTTTATATTATAAGGTTTTTATTGTAACATTTTATTTTTATTTTGATTCTATTTTGTGTCATTAAGATATTAAAATTATGATTTTATGAATGGTCCCAATGGAATCTAGAGATACTCTTACTATAATTAGACCTTACTATAATCACATTAGAGTGGTGGTGTCAACTCCAAGTAAGTTGTTATCTATTTTTCATGGTGATCAAGGTTCTTTATAATTGGTTGACTAGCTTGATAAATTTCAATTTTTTTATTATCATTGGGAATTTATGAATTAATGAGGGTGTGAGTTATTCATGGTCATTTTGGGGGTTCGATCATGGATCATTGGAATGTGATCAACCACTAAATGTTTCATGATTAGACGTCTTCGGATTTTAATAAAAAATATTTTATCTAGTGGTTTTTACTTGATGATGTGTAGGTTAGAATACGATCATAGATAATGGGTATTTATCAAGCTTAACAGAAAATGAAGGCCAATGATAAAATTTCAAATAACTGGTTCCTCTCTGTAGAT
Organism: Viscum album; assembly: GCA_963277665.1. Classification (NCBI taxonomy): domain Eukaryota; kingdom Viridiplantae; phylum Streptophyta; class Magnoliopsida; order Santalales; family Viscaceae; genus Viscum; species Viscum album. The sequence continues at coordinate 1,358,577,254 of OY728147.1, read as the reverse complement.
TTCATCATTAGTTAAATTTATAGGATATATATTCATATCAGGTCAGTCCTCAGAGATCATATAGTGATTTCTCTCATCAATAGATATTTTTTTTGAATCTGCTGGAAGATATGTTTTTAGGAACATTTATTCCTGGAGTAAAGATTTTATCATTTTGAAATATTCTTTCTACATGTTGTCATTATAGTCCCAAATTTGTTGATATGTGTATTGCAATGGAACCTATTCTTAAAGTGACTACTTTTCTATCATATTGTTCATCTAAAAACTATATCATGTTAATCATATGTGTTTTGGTCATGAATTTATATTATTCCTGATTTAGTATATAAAAGGATTTTCGACGATGATTTTTTTGTGTCCTAAATAGAATTTCATGAAAAAAGATTGTCTACAAGAAGAATTATTGGTCAGAGCTCAATAGATTCTATTTGCGAGGCATAAAATTCATTATCGCACTATGGTTCAATCCATATGAATTGGAGTGAATCTTTTTACCTTGTTAGGAATGGTTGGGTGTGTGGGTTATTGACCCACTATCTTTATTCAGTGTTAGAGTAAGGAGAAGTGGATTATGTGTTCTTGTAATATTTTTCATTAATATTGAATAATATTTTAAGGGATTAGTTGTCTCAATTTAATGATTTTATGATGTTTAATGTTTTGTAATAGGAAATAAGAGATTGATATATTTCATTTTTATCTGTTATATTTTTATATTATTCTTTTTTTCTCAGACCCTAGTGCATTAAAAAAATTAAGGGTTGTGGAATCATTCTGAGTTCTGTTGGAGTTTCACTCATTGGGTTTCCTTTTGTTCTAATAGTCTTGTGTTATTCTATGCATTTTGTATTATCTCAAATTGGAGGGGACTCCAAACATAGAACTCATTCTATAATTTTTTGGTCATTTTTGACCAATGATTGTGAACATATTCAATTCGGTTCTTGGTTTTATGGGGACAGATTACATTTTGGGTTTTAGTATTGGTTCACGTTCTAATGGGTGAATTTTTAGTGGATAAAATTATTATGGTTGGGATAATTTTCAAACACTAACCTCAATTTTTATTTATTTTTTAGTTATTTTATTGATGTTATATAATATGAATGAGATTTAGTTTACGTTTTTAGAGATAAATTTTCAGTATTTGTGATTTCGAGTGTGTTTTTCACCTATTCAAAATTTATGTGCATGTTTTATGAGAATAATAAGTGGATGGTTATAGTTGGGGGAATTTCACATAAAATTTGTTCTTGAATAGTTTAACATTCATAGCTTGAGCTTGGATTGACTCAAGCCATGCTAGGAAATGGAGTTACCATTCATCTGGTGGGAAATGTATGGTATATGGCATAAGACATGTGCAAAGTTAGTATAATCCATTTAAAATGTGTAAGAGGGGTCCTATAACTTTTGACCCATCCATTTTCATATTTGGTGCACAATTTCCCATGCCACACAACCATCAAATATAGTTGTCCTTGTATTTGACTATACTGTACATGATTTAATTATGCTTTTTATATCTTATTGGTCAGATCGTAATACCTTCCGAGGTTCTTTAAAAAGATGAAATTCCTAACATTTTCTCCTTATGTTATAATCCAAATTCGACTCTTTCCCCTATTTTGTAATCTTGGTCCATGAAGATGAATACCAAGATCTACCCCCTTGGATAACCCTCCTCCATAATTTCCCCTTCATGATTATTATTTGTGTTCATATTGATATTATTGGAAAATATTCTCCTATTCTTCCCCATAGAATTTCTTTTATTGATTTTCATTAGAGGTTTCTATATTTTATGAAACCATGGTTTTTGTATTTGGATCTATCTCACAAATCATAGGTTTTTTGTTTGATCTATAGTATTTTTTATTCCTCCTCCAATGGTTTTTTGGCATTCACACATCACTAAGGTAGGTGTAATCATCCATTTTCATTCAAGAACATACCATTTGTTTCATAACTTTTTCAAATTAATTTACAAAAGTATTTAAAATGCTTGAATTTATTAATGAATGATTTATTTAGGTGTCTTAATATTTTATATTTGGTAAAAAAGTGATATAAATGGGGTTTTATAGTATTAATGTTTTTCATATATAAAAGAAATTTATTTGATAAAGTTCTAATTTGATTTTTTATAATTAATTTCGTGATTTAGGATTGTGATTTGATTTTGTGGAAATTTTTCTTTTGTTTTAATTGTAGATTTATTTTGTAGTTATTTTTATGACGTATGGTGATTTATTAATCATGTTTGTGTTTTTCTGGTAGGAGGAAATATTTTTGGTGAATCATTAATTTTTTTTGGTATTTTTAGTATTAAAAATCGTTTTTAAATAGAATATAGGAATATCATTGTGCTCATGAGTCAAAAAATGTAATGTTACAAAAATGATAATGTAATTTTATAAAATATATACATTAAACCTAGGATTTAAATATATTTATTGCCACTATCTTCTTTTCATCTATAGACTTTATATATTTAAATGGTTCTAGTAAACCACACTTTTATTAAAATAGAGAAATAGTTTCTAAATGATCTCAAGTGTTGTATTCAAAAAATGATTCCTTATGATTGCCCTATTTATCGCATTGAAATGTGATTTTGGAAAATGAAAAAAGGCCAATTTTGTTCCTCTTGATCATAAATGTTGTTTTAATGTTAGATTTTTAAATGGTTAGGGAAATGGAATTATATTACATTTTTAATCATATAGTTTGTATCTTGTAGTGTTTTGGAATATGGTTTTTAAACTCACATGATGTGTATGATTTTTATTTTCATAGTTATGTTCTAATGGCCTTATTCTAATGATTATACTTACATATATCCCATGTTTCATTTACTAAGCAATTGATATCACCCATTATTATGCTTCCTTCCCTTGGATATGAAGATATGATTTATTTTTTATTTTCCTAATGTGGATGATAATCAAGAAGAACATATTGGGAGATAATGTAGCTCATTTATGTACCTATTTTTATGTTTTCCTTTTTCCAAAGGAATAAACAAGTACAGTAATTGGGAATCTATTTATATAATGGTTTATCTTTTATATAAATTTAATGTAATATTAATGTATTTAAAGAGTGTGTTACTATAGTTGATATCAAGGAAACTTTTTATTGAACCATTGGATGATATGATGATAAAACCATAGTCAAAATCCTAAAGACATGTCTATGGATAAATATAAGGACAAATAAAATCATTGGAAAATGTCTTGAATTTTTTTCAAAGGATATAGTGATTTTTTTCCTTGAAATACATTCATGTCTAGATAAAAGAAGTGGATGTTGCTCTCACATTGATATAACTAGAAGAATAACCCCTACAAGATGTTCTAATCCTCACACAAGGTAATCTATTTCACAACATTGAGGGTTATTGCATGATAAAAAACTATATTGTTGAATATTATATTAATAATAAATGATATAATATCCTCACATTGTGCAAAATATGTTTATTTATAAAATATTTGGGATTTGATCATTCATTTGAACATTTAGTGAAAATTCCGGTTTTACTCTTTATAGTGCACTGTAGTATTTCAAAGATAAATATTTTTATATTTATTATTTGAATTTGAAATTTTGTAACAGTGTTCCTAACTCAATTTTCTACAACCTTTATTCATGACACTAGAGATAAAGAGTGCATTTGGTTGTTGAACATGTTCCATGAAGTTAAATATGGGCTGGACTCGCCAGAATGGGCATAGGTTCTGTATTTGGGCCATAACTTCTAAATATATTCTTGCATTATGCCCAAATTTTGAGAGGAGATCTGGGATTAATTTTTACACAAATAATACTACTTGAAGGAGAACTGGTTCACACGTTTTGGAGGTCAAATGGGTGGTGCAGTTTGTATTAAAATATTTGGCCGAGATTTCCCATTCACACCTGAAACCTTTCTAAACCTTGCCTACCCTCCACTCTATAAATTAGTGTTTTTCACATTTTAAGGGGTTGGAACGAACATTATGAGATTTTAGGAAGAGGAGAATTTGTTTCACCCAAATTGTCCAACCATTGTAAGAGGGTTAGCTCTTAAAGCAAGGATCCCCTCATCAAAGCCTCCTTCTCTTCTTCATTTTGTAATGTTTTCATTTGTGTAATAAACAACTTTGATATTCTTTTATTTCTAATCATTTCTTATGTTTTGTTTAAATTTTTTCTTCTATTAATATTCCTAATAGGGTTGGAATTCTTGAGTAGAAGCGTTATTGGGTTATTCCCATTGAAAACCTTTGCACATGCAAAACGCTTCTACGATGATTACGCCACCTATGGAAGAGTAGTCTTTTAGTAATCGATCTATCTTCTACCCTCTTCATTTAATTATTTTTAATCATTGAGCTACTGTAATTCACATAATATGATCCATTAATTATGTTTTTAAATTACAATAAAATAAGAAAGCAATTGAACAATTAATACAAAAAACACGCGAGGTCAAGATTTTGGGTAAATTGTGAGAGCACGATCTTAATCGGTAATACAAGACCAAACAGGATAAATTTGTAGAGTTCAAATATAATCCCTAAACAAAATTCATCATCATTTCCAGAATGGATATGTTCTCTAATTAACCACTGAAAATAATCTATCCTCTGAAGAACAATCAAATCAGGGTGCTGCGATTGCGTGTTCCGAAGCTGGCCTAGTGTTTAAGTAATTTCATCTTTGTGGTTAAGTTAAATCTCATAGGTTTTGAGGGATAAGGAATTAGTGGATCATAACTAAGTGGATACTGATTTAGATGATAATGATTAATAACTAAATGAAGAGTTAGAGTTATATCGATTATTCCTTTTAAAATATATTACTAAAAAACATCTTCTTTTTGTGTCATTTTAATCGAAATTCATTGCAAAACTAAAAACAAAAAAATTATACAATCTTCTTCCAGAAAACATCTTCTATATTCATAAACTATAAAAAAACAATCCTTTAATGTAGTGTTTTTATTCTATTCTATTTTATTTCTTTTATAATACCTTTAATAAGTTGTTAAATTCACTTTCTCCTACAAGAGACGACCTTGGTCAGCCACTATGCTGCACCTAAGTTCCCCAAAATCACTAATCTTTTGGGGGTGGCCACAACATCGCTCTTTCAAATTGGCATCGTTTCTGGGGAGGCATGTAATTTATTTAACCATTTTAAGGTATTTCTTTTATTTTTAATTTTATTATTTTTATGACCTCTCTCTTTTATCTTTCCCCTTTCTCAAGTTTTCATTTTTTTCATCCTCTTCTTTTCAATATTCAACCAGTTGGTGAATTCCCCTCTTCTGGAGACATAAAAATTGGAAGCAATTCAATTTCAAACATAAAATTGGAACCAATGGCTAGAAATAATGGAAATAAACCTAATAGAACCATTCGAGAATTGGATTCCCCTGATATTGACTATCAACCAAATTGTATTGCATACCCGAATCTCGAATCAGACTTTGTGTTAAAATCTCGATTAATTCACCTTCTTCCAAAGTTTCATTGATTATCTGGTGAGGATACCAACAAACACCTTAAAAAATTTAATGTGGTTTGCTCAACCTTAAAACCAATAAATGTTTCTGAAGATCAAATCAAATTAATAGCATTCCCATTCTCACATGATGGAGCTGCAGAGGATTGGATGTACTATTTAAAACCTGAAGATGTAACATGTTGGAATGATTTGAAACGTCTTTTCTTGTAGAGATTTTTTCTAACATCAAGGACCACTTCTATTCATAAGGAGATCTCGGGGATCAAGCAAGCATAAGGGAAGTTAATGTATGAGTACTAGGAGTGATTCAAGAAGTTGTGTGCAAGCTGCCCACATCCCCAAATCAGTGAGCAACTACTCATCCAGTACATCTATGAAGGACTCACACCTATGGAGAGAAGCATGGTAGATGCTGCGACTAGAGGAGCATTGGTGGACAAGACACTAGTAGCTGCACGTGCATTGATCGACAAGATGGCCCAAAACTCCCAAAAATTTGACGATAGAGGTACACCACATGTCAGGGGAGTACATCAGGTAGGTCCTTCCTCTCTTGAAAGTCATTTGATTGATACCATGTTGGAATAATTGACCACTATGGTGAGGCAGATTGCATTGGATCCAAAGACATCCCAACCCCCACCTTCAAGGCCTTGTGGCATTTTCACTGAGACAAGTGTCCCAACTGACTGTTGCCCACAACTATAAGAAACAGAGGATTGCACACCAGTATTCCGAGGGAGACCATTTCTACAGCAACAACAACCATATCCCCAAAATAAGATTGATTAATTTTCTCCAACATAAAACCAAGGGTGGAAATATTAGTCAGACATGAGGTATGGCTCTAGAAAACAACAAAGGCCCCCTTTTCAACCAATCTTCCAGCAGCCTCCACCTTAACAACAGGGTTTCCAACAACCCTAAAGGAGATTCGAAGCTCAATCATCCACAAGTCAGCAACAAGGGAATATCCAACACAAGGTAGAATCTAAAATTGATAATCTTTTGAAACAAATTGTTATTAATCAACAGAATAAGCTGAAGAGTCAAGGGTTGGAGCTGAGAGAGTTTAAGACTCAAATGAGCCAGATTTCCACCGCCCTCCCTAAACTTGTGAGTAAGAATTCTGGAAATCTACCTTCCCAGCCCACTCCAAATCCAAAGGGGAATGTTAGTGCCATCACATTGAGAAGTGGAATGAAAATGAATGATAAATCTGTACCTACCATTCCACCGGGATTCACCTCTACTTCAGAGAAGCCTCATTCCATACCAACTGATGAGCAATCCAATGAGAAAGATAAAGGTAAGAAAAAGATTGATGATGCTCCTCCTAAACCCCGTCCTTTTCCAAACAGGGTTGTTCAAACCAAGAAGATGGCTGAATAAGCAATGAAAAAGGAGGTTTTGGACACATTCAATCGCGTGGAGATCAACATTCCTCTACTTGAATCCATTAAACAAATCCCAACGTATGCCAAATTCTTAAAAGAACTCTGCAATAATCGAAGAGGGCTCAAGGGAAACGAGAGGATCAACCTTGGAAGGAATGACTCAGCACTCATTACACGAACTATAGCAATGCCAACAAAGTGCAAGGATCCCGAGACATTCACCATCCCATGTACCATAGGGGAGTTTCACTTCTTTTATGCTCTTTGTGATTTAGGAGCTTCAATAAATGTGATGCCTCACTCTGTATTCTCTTCCACGCAGGTTGGTGAGTTGAAGCCAATAACAGTAGTAGTGCAGTTGCCAAATAGATCTACAACATATCCAGCAGGAGTCCTTGAGGATGTACTTGTCCAGGTAAGAGACATGATCTTCCCAGCAGATTTATACATGCTTAACGTGGAGGACGATCAGGTAAGTTCTCATGATCCCATAATCATAGATAGACCCTTCCTCAAAACTGCAAAAACTATCATAAATGTCAATAAAGGTACACTTTCCATGGAGTTTGGAGATGAAGTCGTGATATTTAATGTTATGGATTCCATGAAGTACCCCATAGAGGATCACTCTGCATTTGTTATCTCCCATTTCGAACCACCAAATAAAAACTCCACGGAATTTTATTTTCCAAAGCATAGGGATATTATGAGTATTGGTTCGAGTTTGATGTCTAAGAGCACTTCCACACATATTTCTGATACACAATCCTCTCTTGGATTTGATTTTGATGCAGATTCATATTCTTATTTTTATCATATTCACTCTGATTATGACATGGATGTCGAGTATGCTGATGGATTTGATGATTTATTCTTGGATTTTGATGATGTCTATTCTGATACTGATGCTCTTTGTGCCCATATTTCAGTTCCTTCAATATCTCCATCCATACTACACCCTCCTACATTAGAACTCAAGCCATTACCACCAAATCTGAAATACTCATACCTGTTGAGTGGTGAGAGATTACCCGTTATCATTGCTAACAATATCCCTTTTGAACATGAAGAAAGGATTTTGAATATTTTGAGGGAGAACATCATGGAGGTTGGGTGGACCTTGGCTGACATATCAGGTATTAGCCCCTCCATTTTCATGCATAGGATTCTCTTGGAGGATGGGGATAATCCAGTGAGACAGCCACAAAGGAGACTCAATCCCACCCTCCTGGAAGTTGTTAAAAAGAAGTTGAGAAATTACTCGAGGCAGGTATAATCTATACCATTTCAGATTCTCAGTGGGTAAGTCCTATTCAGGTTGTGCCTAAGAAAAGTGGTGTTACTGTTTTTAAAAATTAGAAAGATGAGTTAGTTCCAACGAGGGTTCAAAACAGTTGGTGTGTGTGTTTTGATTATAAGAAACTAAATCATTCTACTCGCAAGGACCATTTCCCCCTCCCATTTATTGATCAGATGCTTGAGAGACTAGCTAGGAAGACACACTATTGTTTCTTGGATGGATTTTCTGGATATTTTCAGGTTCTTATAGCTCCATAGGATCAGAAGAAGACTACATTCATCTGTCCCTTTTGCACATTTGCCTACCGGAGGATGCCATTTGGACTTTGGAACGCCCCAGGAACCTTCCAGAGATGCATGGTGAGTATTTTTTATGATTTTATTAAGGCCTTCATGGAGGTATTTATGGATGATTTTACAGTTTATGGATCCTTATTTGATGAATGTCTCTCTAGTTTGGGTGATGTGCTGCATCGTTGTATTGAAGAGAATCTGGTCTTAAATTTTGAAAAATGTCATTTCATGGTTGAAAAGGGAATTGTCTTAGGTCATATAGTCTCACAACATGGCATTGAAGTTGATAAATCTATGTAGAAATTATTTCATCCCTTCCATATCCTACATGTGTGTGTGATGTTCGATCATTCCTTGGACATGCTGGATTTTATCGACACTTCACCAGAGATTTTAGTAAGATCTCTCTACCCTTATGTCGATTGCTTCAAAAAGATATTGACTTCAATTTTGATGATTCGTGCATGGTATCATTTGATGAGCTAAAGAAGTGTCCGACCACTCCACTGATCATACCTCCCCCACGGTGGGAGATTCCTTTTGAGCTTATGTGTGACGCCTCCAACTTTGTGGTTGGATCTGTCTTATCTCAGAGGGTGGAGGGATGTTCACATGTGATATATTATGCATCGAGGGCACTGGATTCAACCCAATCAAATTACACAACGACTGAAAAGGAGTTTCTTACTGTCATATTTTCTTTAGATAAATTCCGTTCATCTTTATTGGGCTCTAAAGTAGTTGTTTTTTCTAACCATGCACCTTTGAGGTACCTCCTAAAGAAGACATATGCAAATCCATGACTTATCCGTTGGATGATACTTCTTCAGGAATTTGATATTGAGATAAAGGTCAAGAAGGGATCTGAGAATTTTGTGGTAGACCACATGAGTAGGCTTACTCACACACTAGAGAATGACACCTTGGACTAGGTACCACTTCCGGACACATTCCTCGATGATCATCTTTATACCATCTCAGGTACGCATCCTTGGTAGGCTAATTTAGTTAATTACATTGATTCTTCTGAAATCCCATCAAATTTCAAGAAACATCAAGTCCAAAAATTAAAAAGTGAGTCTAGGTATTATGTGTGTGATGATCCTTACCTCTGGCGCATGTGTAGTGACCAAGTCATTAGGAGGTGTGTTCCCGATCATGAGTTTGAGTCTGTTTTGCATTTCTGTCATACACCTACTTGTGGTGGACACTTTGGACCCCAAAAAAGAGATAGGAAGGTTTTGTACTCTGGATTATATTGGGCTAGATTGTTCAAATATGCCCATGTGTTTTGTAAGTCATACTCTCTTTGTCAACACACTGATAATATTTCTAGGAGACATGAGATGCCCCAAAAACCCATACTATTCTGTGAGATTTTGTATGTATGGGGCATTGACTTTATGGGTCATTTTCCTATTTCATTTGTATTTTTTTATATTTTTCTTGCTGTTGATTATGTGAGTAAATGGGTGGAGGCCAAGGCCACCAGGACTGACGATTCTCATGTTGTAGTGGATTTTTTCAAGACTCAAATTTTCTGTAGGTTTGGAGTACCAAAGGCCATCATCAGTGACCAAGGGACACACTTTTTCAATAGGAATTTTTCTTCCCTCATTCGGAAGTATGGGGTGACACACAAAACATCAACACCATACCACCCACAAAAAAATGGCCAGGCTAAGGTTTCAAATTGTGAGCTGAAACAAATAGTAGAGAAAACCGTGCAACCTAATAGGAAGGATTGGAGCAAGCGCTTGGATGATGCATTATGGGATTATAGGACAACATACAAGACACACATCTTTATGTCCCCATTTAGGATTTTTTTTGGGGAAGCATGTCATCTCCAAGTGGAAGTCGAGCATCGGGCATATTGGGCTATAAAGAAAAGCAACATGGATTTGGCCCAAGCTGGAATTCAAAGGAAGTTGCAAATTCAAGCGCTTGAGGAGATTCGACTGTCATCATATGAGAACTCAAGGCTCTACAATGAAAGATCAAAATCAGCTCATGACAAAATGATCCAACAAAGGGAGTTTCATGTTGGAGAGATAGTCCTTCTCTATAGTTCACCACTCAAGATGATACCTGGTAAGTTGTGTTCGAGATGGTTAGGTCCATATATTTTATCTAATGTTTTTCCTTATGGTGCAGTGGAGATCACACAAGAGGAAACTGGAAGGATCTTTACAGTCAATGGGTAACATTTGAAGAGATACATTGAGGGACTTCCTACTGATGTAGTGGATTTTATCACACTGCATAACCCCATCCTCACTTGATCACATCAGGCTGTTCCTAACCCTTTCACTTTTATATTATTTTTCCTATTTAAAAATTCTGCATTTCATGTGCAAATATCATCTCATGGGTACACATTGAGGACAATTCAATATTTTAAGTGTGGGGGAGGGAACCTTTTAGTTTAGTAATTTCAATTTTTTTCCTGATTAAAAAAAACAAGGAAAAAAATTGTGTGTTTTTTCAAATTTTGTGTGTTTATTTTTCAATTTTCTTTGTGTTTTTGAAATTTTTGAGCTTAAATTATTCTCATAACACTTTTAAAATCCATATCAATGAGTGAAACAATTTATCTCTTGAAACAAAGCTTAAATGAATGCTGAAAATTACTTTGTTTCAGGTTCAAATATTTAGTAATTTCATGAAAAGTACACCGAATTTTGAATCCTGTGCCACATCTCACTGTCTTTATATTTGAAATCACTTTCCTGTGAGGCTTCTGAACCATTATTTCCATATGTTTTACATTCACCTCACTTCTTGAGAGAACCAAACCATTCTTGATTTAACCAGAATTTTATTTATTTTTGTCAAAACTAGAGGGTTTGAGGTACTTATGTGTATATGATTGAGGAATTTTTTTTGTATTAAAGCCCCTACTTCAAAGAATACATTTTTTAATAATGGACTACCTTGAACATTTAATCTATTTAGCCCATAGAATCCATGAACATCCTGTTAGGTGATCCACATGTGTGTCACGTATCTCTGGACGTTGCCGAAGGGATCTCTGGGTGCTAGCGCAGAAGAACCTTCGCTTGCGATGTTCAACATTGACCGCCTTGATCCAGTGGAGGATCTTGCTCTCGTAAATTGAGTGCGTTCTTGGTGGAAAGGGAATTCCTTCTTTGGCTTGAGAGTATTTCCAAATCCGTTGTACACAATAATTTCTCTACAAAATGTTGGGGTTTTAATGATATTTATAATCGGGTTTGAGGTTAATAGAGTTATGACAATAAATAAACGCGTTACACATTTTATTTATTTCATTAACTCTTATTGAAAACCCCCATGTCGAATTATTAATTCCTTGACATGCGCCCATGCTGATTATAATAAATATCATTTATTAAAACAATATTAAATCCTCAAAATCCCAACTAGAAAAACTACACGGCGTGTAATAATTAATACACGATGTGTACTTGTTTTTCATAAAACTACACGGCGTGTATATTTAATATACACGGCGTGTACTTTTATTTTCCATTTTCTCCACCACATTTTTTAGACCTTGAGTAATGACTATTTATTTCTTAAATAAATGTAACTGAATTACTCGCTAATAAATATATTATTTCATCCACAATATATTCTCTCGAATAACTAGAGTCAAAATAAATGCGATCAAACATCCATAAATAATTATTCATCCACAGTCAGGAATAATATTTATTTAATTTGTTAAATTAATATTTAACTAAGATACATGGGCACACTTAGTGTGTGACCCTCTTGGCCTCTTTCTTAGTGGAATTAGGTTGAGTCTGCCTAAAGTCCAAGGTTAGCGTCTAACAACATGCCAAGGCACCCATAGAGAAAGAAGTTAACGCCACAATAACGTGTCACCTCCTACGAACTCCTACTGTGTAATATAATTCCTTTGTCTCCATATCTCCAATCAAGCAGGTTGCATGCTAGTGCCATCAACCCATGTGCTTGATTATTTATTCTTTGACTTCCTAGAATTTAACTTGCCCATACCTTATGATGGCCATGGATTTATTTAGGCTGTATCAATTTCATCAAAGGGCCTGAGATATCTACTTCCATTATGGAACAGAAGGGACAAATCCTTTCTCGCATTATCTATTAATGTGATATTACTCGTGATGCACCCAACGTATCCTACCTCACTGCGAACAGTGTGTCGTCACAGTTTTCGTCAATACATCTAAGTGCACGAGTTGTAATACCCATTAATAATAATCTTAAAGTCTAAGGACCAATACACACATCTGCAGATAGGAACATCCAATGACACTATGAAATTTGGATTTCTTACTGGCGGGTCTCGTTCTCATAATATCCTCCTGGATATTACCAAGGGCACACACCATGAGAAGATGCCTCAACTTTTTATGAGTCCTCACCCCTAATGACCTTTATTATTTGTGTCCCTCAAATAATATCATTCGGCCATAGAACATACATTCGAGAATAGTGTTATGGAACATCCAGGTTCTCATCATAGCAGGGATCCGCTAAGACCCTTTAATGCAACAGCTGTCCTTAGGACATTATCACATGACATGCCACACAGAAGAACAATCAAGAAGTGATAAGGCTTTTATTTAATGAATAAAGTACAAAGTAGTTGGTTCTAGACCACCAACTCCAACAGACTCCCACTTGGACTAGAGCCAACTGCTAACAACCTTTAACCCGCTAGCTCTCACAGGATTTTCATACTTCTGCTGAGATAGGCCTTCAGTCATGGGGTCCACCACGTTCTCTTCCGTGGACACTCTGCTCCCTGAAACTTCACCCCTTTGATAGATATCCCTCAAGAGGTGATACCTCCGGAGTATGTGCTTTGTCCATTGATGTGACATTGGTTCTTTTCCAAGAGCCACCACTGCAGTATTATCACAATAAAATGTAATGGAATCTTTACTGCTAGGCACCACATCAAGCTCCTGGACAATGTTCCGAATCCAGACGGCTTCCTTGGCTGCATCAGAAGCTACTATATACTCGGACTCTGCTGTAGAATCAGTGACAACTGGCTGCTTTGAACTCCTCCAGCTCACCACTCCTCCATTGAGACTGAAAACATATCCAGATTGCGACTTCAGATCATTCTGATCTATTTGAAAACAAGCATCAGCATACCCTCTTATGACAAGTTCCTCATCTCATCCATACACCAGGAACATATCCTTAGTTTTCTTAGATACTTAAGGATAGTCTTAACAGCAGTCCAATGCTATTCTCCTGGATCTGCTTGATATCTGTGTACCATGCTCAGTGCATAGGCAACATCAATCCTGGTACATAACATGACAAACATGATGGATCCTATTGCTGAAGCATATGGGATCTTGCTCATCCTAAATTTCTCCTACTGTGTTTCGGGACACATTTTCTTAGAAAGATGTAAGCCATGTGACACTGGAACCAATCCCCTCTTGGATTTTTCCATACAAAATCTATTTACTATCTGGACAATGTATGTACCCTGACTTAGTCCAAGTAGCCTCTTGGATCTCTCACGAATGATCTTGATCCCTAGAATGTTGGCTGCTTCTCCTTAGTCCTACATGGAGAAACACTTGTTCAACCAGTCCTTAGCTGACAGTAAGGCGAGTACGTAATTTCCAATAAGCAATATGTCATCAACATATACCACTAGGATGATGACCGCATTCCCATTAAACCGGTTATAAACACATGGCTCACATTCATTCTTAATGAAACCAAATTCCTTTATGGATTCAACAAATCGAATGTTCCATGAACTGTATTCTTGCTTCAATCCATAAATGGATTTATGAAACTTGCAAACCCGTTTGGCTTCACCTGGTGTCACAAACCCTTCTGGTTGTGTCATATAGACATCTTCCTGAAGGTTCCCGTTAAGGAATGCTGTTCTGACATCCATCTGCAAAATCTCATAGTCATGGTAAGCTGCTATGGAAAGTATGATTCTTATGGATTTAAACATGGCAACCGGCAAGAAGGTTTCATCATAGTCAATTCCTTGATGCTGTCTGAATCCTTTATCCACTAGCCTTGCTTTATAGGTTCTAACTTGACCATCCATGTCCAGCTTTCTTTTGAATACCCATTTGCATCCAACAGTCTTTACATCAACTAGTTCATCGACTAGAACCCAAAATTGGTTCTGATACATGGAATCCATCTCAGAATTCATTGCTTCTAGCCATCTTGCAGCTTCTGAGCTTTCTACTTCTTCCTTGTTTGAGAGAGGTTCATCATTTTCCAAAAATAATGATTCACCATCCTCGGTGACTAGGAAACCAAATCTCTCTGGTTCCCTTACCTATCTTGTGCTTCTAAATAATACTTGTGTTTCTGGAACCTCTTCCACGGGGACCTGTGGAACTTGTTCTTATACCAACTCCTGTGTATCTTGAGAATCAACTTCGTCAAAGCCAGTCTTTCTCCCACTATCCTTCTTGAGGATGTGTTCCCTCTCAAGAAAGATGGCTTGTCTGGAGACATTCACATTCTTATCTTGAGGGTTATATAGGTAATATCCTTTCATTTCCTTGTGATATCCTATAAAGATACACTTTATGCCTTGGGGTGATAGTTTGTTGCCTGAGAAGGCTTTAAAAAATTCCTCGCATCCCCATACATGTGTGTGCGACAAAGTGGGTTTCCTTTCATTCCATAACTCGGATGGAATTCCATTTGCTGCCTTAGATGGTACTTGGTTTAATGTGTATGCTGCAGTTTGTAATGCATATCCCTAAAAGGATAATGGAAGATCTGCATGACTCATCATCGACCTCACCATGTCCAACAAGGTGCGGTTCCGGATTTCACTAACACCATTCCGCTGTGGTGTATAAGGAGGAGTGAGCTGAGATAGAATCCCAGACTCCCGTAGAAGATCGATGAACTCTTGGTTCAGATATTCTCCACATCGATCCGATTGATGCTTATTTATCTTCTTACCATGATGATTCTCTACTTCATTCTTAAATTCCTTAAATTTATCTAAGGACTCTAACTTATACCTCATTAAGTAGACATAGCCATATCTACTCAAATCATCAGTAAAATTAATTAAGTAAGAATATCCCCCTCAAGCTTCTACTGGAAATGGTCCACACACATCCATGTGTACCAATCCTAGAAGCTCTGTGGCCCTTTCACCTTGTCCACCAGAAGGCGGCTTGGTCATTTTTCCTTATAAACAAGTGTGATATCTATCAAGTGGTTTTAGCTCAGTAGAATCTAAATAGCCATCTTGGTAGATATTTTTCAAACGCTTCTTGTTCACATGACCAAGGCGGTGATGCCATAACTGGGTGATGTATGAGTCATCTAAGTTTGTTTCGTTATCGATTTCCAACACTTGGTTTTCGTAATTCAATACATACAAACCATTTTTTAAATGTGCCATACCATGACATATGTTGTTCCTATAAAAGATACAACCCTTATTTCCAAATTTGAAAATAAATCCATCCATATCCAAACAAGATACAAAAATTATGTTATTGGTAACACTAGGCACATAATAACAGTTATGTAAAACCAAAATCATCACAGTCATCAATGAGAGGTGGTAGTCACCAATAGTCAACGCATCCAGCCTTGCGCCATTGGCAGCTCGAAGATCCACCTCTCCTCTGGAGATCTTTCTAAATCTACTTGGTTCCTGCATTTGAGTACATACTTGAGCCCCACAAGCTGTATCTAATACCCAATGTGTAGAAATAGAAAGATTTCACTCGATAACAAACACACCATTAGCGTCCCCATGCTTCTGGGATCAGTTCCTCTTCCAGTGGCCCTACTTGCCAAATGCAAAACACACTGCCTCCCATTCCTTTCCCTTCCTCTGGATCTTCCCCTTCTTGGAGGGATGGTGCTCGGGGGATTCAGACCGTTTATAAGTCTTTGGCCCCTTTGCCTTGTCCTTCCTTTTCTTTTTCACCATAATGACCGCGGGTTTGTTACGCCCCATGTCCTTATCTACCTGGAGGATCAAGGTCAGAAGCTCCGATAGACTCTTCTCATTGCCTCTCATGTTGTAGTTGACAATGAAGCTAGAGAATATATTGGGCAGTGATGATAGGATGAGATCTGTAGACAAATCATCTGGGAATTTAATCCCTAAGATGCCCAAGCATTCAATCTAGCCAATAATCTTGACTACATGAGGCCCAATTGGCATAGACTCTCCAAGCTTCATGGTAAACAAAGCATTGGAGATCTCATACCTCTCCTGTCTCGCCTTCTATTGGTAGAGATCTTTATGGTGAGACATCATGCTATACGCGTCCATGTTTTCATGTTGCTTCAAGAGCTCATAAGATATTGCCGATAGCATGAAACACTAGACATCTGTGGCATCATCCATGTGTTTCATGTAGAGTGATAATTCCTCATCACTAGCCTCTTTCCTAGGCGCAACTGGAATAGGCTCTTCCAGCACATATAATTTCCTTTCGTGGCGAAGGACGACGTGTAAACGCCTCTGCCACTCTTGGAAATTGGTGCCGGTGAGAAGGTTTTCTTTTTCGAGTATGGTGAACAATGATATGTTTGAAGTCATTTTATTGCTGTTTTTACAAATTAAGATGAGCTAAGGTTTAGTACTTTATTACAAAATTTGAGACAAATAAATAAATTAATACTTATTAGTCTCCCACTATTTTATCAAAATCCAATAGCCCTCACCATTGACTCTAGAATATTCTGTTGTGTGAATATTCTAGTGACAAGGATCCATATTGCCCTTAGCATTACCCCAACTAGGGTTGGTCAAGAAACATGAAGGTTTTTAGGTAGGCATTCCAAATGCCAACTGCATAAACTCGCAGCTTCTTGATCCGCTGAGTGGACTCCCCAATCCTGAAATTCTTTTTGGATTTCCTCAACATTTGCCTCTTGGTCACACCAAGACCTTCTGTGGCACTCAACCCTTGATGCGAACCAAGTCAAGTCAACCCAAAACCTTGGATTAGAATTCCCCAATAATTGAAATCGCCCCAACCAGGGTTGGTCAAGCCCTTTAAACTATGGTTCGATTCTAACCAAGATTATGGAAGGCTATGCCGACTTAATATTTATTTTGAGGGATTTTATCCTTATACGTAAATTTCCATTTTATTATCTTTTATTACATGCATGTTAATATAATGTTGGATATACTTAAGTGATTAACCATGTATAAGATAATATTTACGTATAAGCCGATTTTATTTTAGTTCTATCTTGCATGCTCGTTTAATTCATTAATTGTGTGATCGTGACAACACACCCACAATAAATAGACCATGCAACTGACAGAAATAAAATAAATGGTATGATCCTAAGCTTTTCTATTGGTTAGTTTATCTAGCGGTTGACAAACTAACCCAAGTCCTAGGGGAGAAACACATTGAACCTTTCTAGTTCGTGTTTACAGCTTTCCACCTGTCCACCTTTGTATCTCCTTGGATCGGTTTCACCATGGCTCCTGACTTGAGCCGCCTCCACTAGATTGGGAGCTCCATACAGTACATATGCATTTATCTCACATGCTGGTGAGGGGTAAAAGGGGTTTTTACATAAAAGAATCCTTGGGCACGCAGGCCCTATATATTAATGAGTAGATGGCTCGCATGCCAACAAATTTAATTTAAATAAATAAATTAAAAGAAACCATTCACATACAAAGGTCTTGGTCTAGATCATGATCATCCATACATGCAACGATGTTTATACATAAATAAAACTAGCATTCAATTCTTTAATTGTTTTTGTTTATGATAAATCATTCTTGAATCAATTAATTATCTTTAATTAATCAATCCTTTTATCTTAAATCCCTTTTCTGAATTTCCTTGAGATTCTCATCCATCATAATTTTAAACAAATAAATTCATTTAAAATTATCCTTGTACGTAACATGTACATTGGAGGCAACCTGGTGAATTATCATTTATTACGTAGATGTTAAATTAAACACATATATATAAAACACCTATCATGTGTTGTGCCTCATCTTTATGCCTGCACCATGGTACACGTCTCAAGGGTTTGTATAATATAATAATAAATTTTAATAAATATGTGTAATTTGAGTGAGTACACGGCGTGTAGTTCTGACTACACGGCGTGTACTTTTCTTCACCGTCCATCTAAAGTACACGCCCGGGGACAGGGCGTGTTAATGTACTTCAGAAATTTTCGGAGAAATGGCGTGTACAGTGGGACACACACCTTGTGGTTTCCGCATTACACGGTTTCCAGCCGGGAAGGCCGTGTACGGAGTACATGACCCAACCCTAACCCGAAGGGACTACACGCCGTGTTCATTGGACCACACAGCGTGTATTCCGGAAACCGTGTGCCACCTATTTTTGGTCAACACATGGTGTCTTAAATTCTTAGAAAGAATCCAATACACGACATGGTTTGGCGGATAAGTCATTGAATTGAACCTAGACTACACGACGTGTAGTTCCGAATATACGCCGTGTATTCTGGTATTATACGGACAGAAACGTTTGGCTCCTCCGGATGAGTTCCTCTATTTTATTTTAATCAAAATTAAAAGAAAAATTCATTTCTATGAGGTGAAAGAGAAATGAGGGAGGAGGAATAGATCTCAATATTCAGATTTCCAGAACGATTAAACTTGAATTGAAATAACTAAATTATTAAATGATTAAATTACCAACGATAAAATAAATAATTATAATCAACTATAAGACCCCCCTCTGATACCACTTGTAGGTTCCGGGCGCAGCGGAAGCGCGTTGGTCGGTTTTACCAACTTTATTTTTAACGTTAAACAACGTTCAATCCGAGATATGTCACGATATAAAAAGCATAATCTTCAGAATAGAATGAATAACAAAAAGAAACGAAGAGTCTCGGAACCCTTGAGGAGGATCATCATATGTTGATTATAATTAATTTAATTAATGCATAAGAATTACCTCATTGGAATTCTTTCTTCGATGATCTGTCCTGTCATGATTCGGTGATCCGTTGTTGCGTAGTATAATCCAAGTGTAGGATTCCTCTAGAGGTGATCCACATGTGTGTCACGTATCTCCAGACGTCGCCGAAGGTATCTCCGGGTGCTAGCTTGGAAGAACCTTCTCTTGCAATGTCCGCCTTCGACCGCCTTTATCCAGTGTAGGATCATGATCTCGTAACTTGAGGGCGTTCTTGGTGGAAAGGGAATTCACTCTTTGGCTTGAGAGTTTTTCCAAATCCGTTGTACACAAGAATGGCTCTAGAAATGTTGGGGTTATAAGGATATTTATAATCAGGTTTGAGGTTAATAGAGTTATGACAATAAATAAATGTGGTACACGTTTTATTTATTTCATTAACTCTTATCGAAAACCCCCATGTCAAATTATTAATTCCATGACATGCGCCCACACTGATTATAATAAATATCATTTATTAAAACAATATTAAATCCTCAAAATCCCAACTGGAAAAACTACACAGCATGTAATAATTAATACACGGTGTGTACTTGTTTTCCATAAAACTACACGGCGTGTACTTGTTTTCCATAAAACTACACGGCGTGTATATTTAATATACACGGCATGTACTTTTATTTTCCATTTTTCTCCACCACATTTATTAGACCTTGAGTAATGACTATTTATTTCTCAAATAAATGTAACTGCATTACTCTCTAATAAATATATTATTTCATCCACAATATATTCTCACGAATAAATAGTGTCAAAATAAATGCGATCAAACATCCTTAAATAATTATTAAACCACAGTCGGGAATAATATTTATTTAATTTGTTAAATTAATATTTAACTGAGATACATGGACACACTTACTGTGTGACCCTCTAGGCCTCGTTCTCAATGGAATTTGGCTGAGCCTGCTTAAAGTCCAAGGTTAGCGTCTAGAAACACGCCATGTCACCCATAGGGAAAGAAGTTAACGCTGCAATGACGTGTCACCTCCTATGAACTATTACCGTGTAATATAATCCTTTTGTCTCAATATCTCCAATCAAGCGGGTTGCATGCTAGTGCCATCAACCCATGTGCTTGATTATTCTATCTTTGGCTTCCCGGAATTCAACTTTCCCATACCTTACCATGGCCATGGATTTATTTAGGCTGTATCAATTCCATCAAAGAGCCTGAGATATCTACATCAGTTATGGAATGGAAGGGACAAATCCTTTCCCACATTATCTATTAATGCGATATTACTCATAACGCACCCAACGTATCCTACCTCGCTGTGAACAGTGTGTCGCCACAGTTTTCGCCGATACATCTAAGTGCGTGAGTTGTAATACCCATTAATAATAATCTTAAAGTCTAAGGACCAATAAAAAAGTCTGTATATAGGAACATCCAATGACACTATGAAATCTGTATTTCCTACTGGTGGGTCTCGTTCTCATAATATCATCCTGGATATTACCAAGAGCGCACACCATGAGAAGGTGCCTCAACGTTTTATGAGTCCTCACCCCTAAAGACCTGTATTATTTGTGTCCCTCAAATAATATCATCCGGCCATAGAACATACATTCAAGAACAGTGTTATGGGACTCCCGGGATCTCATCATAGCAGGGATCCGCTATGACCCTTTAATGCAATAGCTGTCCTTAGGACATTATCACATGACATGTCATGCAGAAGAACAATCAAGATGTGATATGGCTTTTATTTAATGAATAAAGTAAAAAGTAGTTGGTTCTAGACCACCAACTCCAAAAACTATGAAAATTGAGTAGAAGACCATATTTAAGTTAAGATTATATTAATGCAAATTTTCTTCAAATAGAGTCAAGCCCTCCTTATTCAGCCTCAAAATTTTTCACATATAAATCCTACCAACAGAAAGCCACAGAACAACCCTGAAAAGTTCTCATGATAAACATATGTACTTGACTCACATCAGGTGGAGATATAAGAATTTATCAAGCCTATGGTGACCCTAGTATGAGTTTGGATGAGAAAGACATTGCAAAAAAATTGATTTTTGAGTGATTAGAGAAAATTCAAGTGAGGTAAGTGTTTTGTGCATGGGAGGATAAATAAAGTGGAAATATATTAAATGATATAAATGAAGAACTTGAAATAATGGTTTTTTATGAGGCATGATATCTTTTTTTTTCTTGGTTTGTAGTTGTTTGATCTCTAGGATATGTGTTTTAAAATTGGTTTTGATTTGCTATTGATGTTTACTAGACATGAGGTTTTTCCCATGAGTGTAAAAGTGTAAGTGTGGGGGAGTTGATAAAACACTATTTTTTTGAATATTTTATTAATAATAAATTATATAATTTCCTCACATTGTTCTAAATATGTTTATTTATAAAATATTTGGGATTTGATCACCCATTTGAAAATTTAGGGAAAATTCTAGTTTTACCCTTTATAGTGCACTGTAGTATTTCGAAGCTAAATATTTTTATATTTATTATTTTAATTTGAAATTTTGTAACAGTGTTTCTAACTTAAGTTTCTACAACTTTTTTTTAGGACACTAGAGCTAAAGAGTGAATTTGGTTGTTGAAAATGGTCCATGAAGTCAAAGTTGGCCCGGACTCGACAGAATGGACAGAGGTTCTGTATTTGGGCCACAACTTCTTAAGATCTGCTTGGATTAGGCCCAAATTTTCAGAGGATCTCGGGGATTCATTTTCCTAGAAATCCTCAGTCTAGATGGAGTGCTGGTTCATGCGTTTTGGAGGTCAAATGGGCAGTGCAATTTGTATTACAATATTTGGCCTAGATTTCCCATTCACAGTTGAATTTTCTTTAAACCTAGCCTCCCCTCCACTCTATAAATTAGTGTTTTTCTCATATGGAGTGGTTAAGACGTACATTAAGAGATTTAATGCAGAGGAGAATTTGTTTCACCCAAATTCTCCAACCATTGTAAGAGGGGTATCTCTTAAAGCAAGGATCCCCTCTTCGAAGCCTCCTTCTCTTCTTCATTTTGTATTGTTTTTATTTGTGTAATAAATTTCTTTGATCTTCTTTTATTACTCATATTTTCTTCTGTTTTGTTTAAATTTAGTTTTATCTTAATCTTCCTAATTGGGTTGGAATTCTTGAGTAGAAGCATTATTGGGTTATACCCATTAAAAACCTTTGCACATGCAAAACGCTTCTTCGATGATTACTCCACCTATGGAAGAGTAGTCTTTTAGTAATCGATCTATCTTCTACCCTCTTCATTTAATTATTTTGGATCATTGAGCTACTTTAATTCACATAATCTGATCCATGAATTGTGTTTTTAAATTACATGAAACTAAGCAAGCAATTGAACAATTAATACAAAAACCCGCGAGTTCAATATTTTGTGTAAATTGTGAGACTGCGATCTTAATCGGTAATACCAGACCAAAAGGGATAAATTTTTACAGTTAAAATAAAATACCTAAACACAATTCATACTAATTTCCAGAATGGATATGTGCTCTAATTAACCACTGACCATAAGCTATCCTTTGACCAACAATCAAAGTAGGGTGCTGCGATTGCGTGTTCTGAAGCTAGCTGAGGGTTTAAGTAATTTCATCTTTGTCGTTTAGTTAACTCTCATAGGGTTTGAGAGATAACAAATTAAGGGATCATAATTAAGTGGATACTGATTTATATGATAATGATTAATTAGTAAATGAATAGGTATAGTTAGATCGATTATGCTTTTTAATATAGATTTCTAAAAAAACATCTTCTTGTTGTGTCATTTTAATCGAAATTCATTTCAAAACTAAAAACAAAAAAAATATACAATATTCATCCAGGAAACTTCTTCTAGATTCATAAACTATAACAAACCCAATCCTTTAAAGTAGTGTTTTTATTCTATTCTATTTTATTTTTTTAGAATACCTTTAATAAGTTGTTAAATTCACTTCCTCCTACAAGAGACAACCTTGGTTAGCCACTCTGCTACACCTAAGTACCCCAAAATCAATAATCATTTGAGGGCACCAATGACAACACTCTTCATTGAATAAATAGTTTCACACTGTCATGGGAATTCTTTGGGAATTCTAAAACTACTCCCAAACCATTATGAAGGATTTGAAAATAATTTTTATATGAATATCCAATGATAAACATAATTTGCCAAATATTATATAAGGAATTATAATTTAGACATCCAATAAGTCAATTTTCATTATTATGTGGTATAAAATTATGATACCCTTTTCATAATTTATTATTGTTGGTTTTATTCAATGGTTGGATCCCGATGGATCTATATTATTGGTGATTGTGATGTAAAATTCAATGATTTTACTCCAGAGAAAAAAATTCTATATGATATGTAATGAAAAACCACATTTCTCAACTCACACAGATATCTCAAGAGATAAATCTTGGTGGGATTTAAAATGAGAAAAAAATGTAACTACATTAAGTTTATTCCATCATAATTAAACTTATAAATTATTTAGCAGGGTCCTCTTATCCATATTTTACTGAACAATATATCAAAACTACTAAAATGATATTCTATTTTCAATAGTGTTTATATAATGATAAACTCATTATGTCTATATTTTTGTAATAAGGATAATAAGACTAGTGTTGGACTCTAATCAAGAATATGATACAATATGGTGGTTTTTATTCCATGGATTGGTATTAGTTCAAAAACTTATTTTCAAACTATTAATTTGATTTGATGATCTGACCCACTATAGAGAAATAGTTACATGAGTTGAAAGAAAGGGATAATGAAAGAGTTAGTACCAATGAGAATATTTTCACAAGACATGTGAGGTATGCTTCATGAATTATAATCCTTCCTAAAATTAATGTTTAATGTTTCATCAGTGGATCAATGCCAATACTTAGAAAGGTGTTGTCCATTAGAGAATTTAGTTGATGAAAATAGATAATGTGTTTTGAAATAATTTTTGAAATGAAGTTTGGAGTCTCATATCAACCAAAACGTTTCCATAAGTATGGGATTATGGAGAAATATTGAAAATCTAAAATCCATCAACACAAAATGTTGTGTTTTCCTTTATAATCTTGAAGTGGAAAGAATAATTGATGAATATTTCGTAACAGGACAATTAAATGATTTATATGGGGAAGGGAGGGTCATTGGTAAAGTTATTGTTGAAATGGTGGGAATAAGATATCTCAAAATGATAATATAGAAAAGTCCACACAGAATGAACCGTCCATGATTCAGTTCTATAAGTGTTAAGAGATTTGGAATTTTGATAACCACTACCCAAACAAAAGTTCTGGATATTATGAATGACGTCAGTAAACACATATGATGAGGGGAAAGGGAAAATCACATGAAATGACAATTTATGATGAGGTTTGTGATAATGATGTGATTAAAGGTACACATACCATCTAATATTGAACATCTAATGTCATATTTGATACTAGATAGACCCACTATTTTATAACTAAGGAATTTTTTATGTTTTTCATGTTTCCCCCAAAACAATTATATGTAGAATTAGCTGTGAAACCACCTAATGTCATGATGATTGTATCCTATGTATATGAATCCTCTGTAGTTGATTTTCATTGAAATGTGCTTCCCAAAAATATATTACATCTTCCATTGGTTGAATTTGATATCATCTAATGCATTGATTGGATTTCTCAATTTACATCACTAATTAATTATCAAAAAAGTGAAGTAACTTTTGGTAATTCTAACACACTTATGATCATCTATCCATTTTATGATAAGTATGGACTTCTTGTGTAGACTACATTTAGTGTATAGTTATGAATTGCAGATTAGAATAGTTTTTTATTTAAAATGGTTCGAGAGAGGGTCAACATTGATTATATTCTTATTGACTAGGATTTTAGAGATATATTCAAAAACATTTATCATATTCATCCACAAAAACAAGTAGCTTAGTTCTCAATTGCACTTTTACCTAGATTCTAACCAATTTTTACAACTTCTTATATAATGACCCCAATTGAGTTGCATGCATTGAAGAAGAAACACCATATAAACCTTGATAAGGGATTAATTTTTCCAACTATGTCGCCATGGGGTGCACCCATTCTCTTTTGTGAAAAATAATAATTTATCGATGAAAGTCAACATTGATTATTGGGTAATTATTAAGATCATAATAAGTAACATGTATCATCTTCCATGTATTGATACCTTGATTTGATCAACTACATGGATATCAATAATTTTACAATGTTTACCTTCATTCTAGATATCATCTATTGATTTTCATGAAAGGGGATATATCTAATATGGCATTCCATATATGGTATGGAAATGAATAACATATTTTGATTCAATTTTTTCAAAATAAACCCCCTACTATATTCATGGATTTAATGAATGTAGTTTTGAGTGATTAGATCAATATGTTTTTTGTAGTAATAATAGATGATATTATTATATATTCAAAGAAAAAATAGGTGTATGAATATAAAATGATAATTTTACTAAATACCTTATGGAATTAGAAGATATGTGCGAAATTTAAAAATTGTGAATTTTGGAAACAGAAGGATTCATTTTGGGAAACCAAATCTCAAGAGATTGTATAGTAGTTGATCTATCAAAGATAGAGGATATTTAATACTGGACTAGAAAAAACACAATGACTAAGAATGGTATCATTATTTGTTTATATGTATATTATCATTGGTTACTGTAATCATTATCATTAATATCTAATCTTCTGGACAAGTTTACTTTGATGGGTGTCATATTTATTCTGGATAGATGAATCTGATGAACATTTTAGGAAACTAATAGAAATATTTAGTAAATGAACATGTTCTTGAAATACCCTATAGTGTAATAGGTTTCGTAATCTATAGTGATACATAGATGAATATTTTGGGATGTGTTATTATATATAATATGATGGTTATAGAATATTCCTCATAATAGTTTATTATTCATTAGAAAATTTATCATACTAATGATTTGGAGTTGGTAGCGCAATTATTTATTTGAAGATATAGAATCATTATCTTAATGATGAAATGTGTAATATATATAGAGATCATAAATGTGTGAAATATATATTCAAACTGAGTTGGTTCGACATAAACCATCGAATATTCTTGGATTTGATAAAGTATTATAAATGAATTATACATTACCTCTCTAGGAAAAGAAAACTAGGTGGTGGGAATAGAGGCCTCTAAACGAAATCCTCTATTTCAATAATGGCTAGAAGGGATTACCCTCTCTTTAGTTTATCCTTCTTCTTCTTGGTGGGATCGGTTCATGGTGTGTCCTTCTGGTATTGGCATGACATGGGAGTGGTCTGGCATCGGTGTAAAATGACATGGATCCAGTGGTGTTGGACATTGTCTTCATTTTTGGAAGCATAATTAATCTTGTTTCATTCTCATTAATTATGAATTCCATCTCCTTCTCAACTCATTACAATTTCTATTTCAGTCTCAGCTCATTAAAATTTCTATTTTTTTCTTATATCATTATGATATTCCTTTATTTCTATGTTCATTATGTTCTCCCTTTATCATCGACCTGATGGAATCCTAAAAAGAATGGAACTCTCATTAAAATCTATTTTTCCATTTTGATAAAATGTAATTATGATGAAATTCTCATTTCAATGGAACCACCATAATTAAACATTGAAATTCTTCAAACCCCTAAACCATATATTGAAATGTTATTATTATGATATTTTTAATTAATTGTCATATCATCAGGATCAAGAAAAAAATTGTCTGATTTTTTTAGAAAGTAGGAATACATTGTGACTCCTAAATTCACAATCATCTTTCAAAAAACATCAACAACAATGTGACATATTCAAAGAGAAATAACTGAATTTCTTACATTCAATAAGTATGATTAATCAATATTATTATGGATATAAATATAATTAATATGGATTATATTCTTTCAGAAACATTCAACATTCCTAAAAATTATTTTTATTATGAACTAGGTCTATTTCTTGAATAACAAAAACATTATTATACAAAAATGGTACATGTAAACAAATAAAACAACATTGGTTAAACAATTTATCACAAAGGTTCTTCAATCTCACCCACTATTTTTTTGAAAACCCAGTTAAATTACTTTTCAAAAGATCTTAATATGTTTCTCTCACTCAACTATTGTATACATATCATGTTTTTTATGTGTATCACCACAGTACTCGATAAATATATCTTTTTGAAGAAATTACATCCCCCAGTGAAAATAAAACCACGTGTCCATGTAATGATAAACTCCACCACACTTATTTCATTTCCTATCATGTTTCTATTTCTCTCTCCAATGTTATAATAACCAAATATTTGGATTAATAAATCAATGATAGGTAAAAACATATGACAATGTAAAACAGTTGTTACATTTTTTCCCCTAGTGTCAACATTATCCAAATAACATTTCATATACTTCCTTATATGGTTTAAGAATATAGGGGAGGATGAACATGAAGTTTCATCCTCAATTCTACATAAATTTATTTTGGAAATTATTTTTTAATGATATCAATAATATGATTTTTTTTGAAATTTATTCAAGTAAATCATATATACCATCAGAATTTTATTTTTGATGTGAAAAATTGTAAAAAATTAATAATATTAAATGTTGGATTGGATTATTATAATGATAAATTTTACTCTAATTATCACGATGTATCTATAATGATTTAGAAACTGTTACTTTCAAATAATCATGTTGAACTTCCATCTTCATAATTTCAGTATAGATTGGAGTGTCTTCAATATATTTGGATTAATTATATATTAATGTTACTATGATTAGTTTCATTCTATGGTAACTTACAAAACATTACCCCGTTAAAAATATTCCTTCGAAATCATCAAAATCCGTAGTAGAATCAACATCAGTATAACCATGAAACTTTATCTGCCAGTTTGTTCTTTATAATAACCCATGTGAAGTTGTTCATTTGAAATATCTAAAAAACCACTTTTCTACAAACATGAATTATTCTCTATGATTACATTAATACCCATAAAACAAGTTCACGGTATAAAAAATTTCAGGACTTCGGTCTATTATGTAAGAAAAACTTCCTATCGACCTCTAAAAGTCATTCTAATTCACACTTATTTTAGATTCATCTTTACAAAACATTTTGATTACTGAAATAGGATTTGAAATATTTTTGGATTCTTCTATCCCAGACATCATTAACAAATACCTAGAATACATTTCTTGAGATAATAAAATATATTTTTACTTTTGTTGAATTTTATGATGAGGAAAAATGTTAATTCTCTTAACATGAACATTTCCAAATTGGACTTCATTTCCTGAGAAAATGTTTTACCAAAATATTATTTATCTATAGAAAAAATTATATCACACACATAAACAATAAAAATTATATTTTTGGAGACAAAATCATTCATATAGATGCTTCTATAAACATTTTCATTTAGAAAAGATCTTCATTCTTTAATAAATCTCAATTTTAGAATATTTAACAAGTGTTCCTTGTTTCATTCCATATAAATATTTCATCAATTTGAAGAAATTTTTTTCATCTTCACAATGTTTAAATCCAGATGGTTTTTTAATGAAAAATTATACCTCATTTTAACCATTTAAGAAAGATGAATTTACATCAACCTAAAAAACATTTTAATTACTGTGAGAAGCCACTATATGAATCATTTGAAAAGATCTATCCTTGCAATGGGGGAATATGTTTCATCAAAATCCATACCTTACCATATATTATATCCGTTAAAAAATTATTTCATTATTACATGAAACTTCTTTGTGCTCATCAAATTTTTTATATTAAACAACATTGTTTTTATAAAATTTTATTTGTTGGTAAGGAAACATGTTGTATGAACCTGGATCTTCGTTTTAGGAATTTCATTCATTACTGGTTGTTTTTAAGAAAATGTGGAGTTTTTTGGAATTTTTTGGAGTACATGCCATGTACTTAGTTGCCGCGGGTAGTCATGTGATGTTCGGGTAATGGTCGAACACATAGAAATGTGGGGTGACATAGTGAACACCTTAAGTGGAGGCAAGTTAATGAAAGTACACGACATGTACCCCTGAAGAACACACCATTTAATTTTTTTATTTCATTAAATGGGACGAGGTTGTGTCTAATTAATAGAACACCTTTATTCTCTACTCGTCTCATCTAGGAGCATATATGGCCGGGTATTCATCTCTGAGCCCCTGACTCTCCATCCGTTCTGTGAAATAACCACCATCAATTGTGTTGGAATCACCACGTTATGCTCTTAAATCATCTAGATCATCATTTTTTGTTTCATATTTTTGTGTGTGTTACATTTGGTTAAACTTTATCAGCGTTTTTGAAGATATAAAGAATTATTGGGAGATTCATGTCCTGAGGATCACATATATCAATTTTAAAACACTGAGGTAGGTTGTTTGTGCCTTTCCGTAGTTAGTCGTTGAGTTATATATTCAAACATTTCCCTATACCCTTGTTCGTGGTATTGCATGTTTATGGTTTTTGGCCCTGTTTTTGCCGGATAAGACTTGTATACTCTAGTATAGGATTTATGATAGTAAATAGGGTTATTTAACTTCATATTGTAGTGTTGACCATGTTTTTATGAAATTTACCATTTGTTTTAGCTTTTCTTGTCATGCTGCTTTGTTATCAGTGCCTAGTAATGTTATGATGGAGAGATTTTTATCTGAAATTCTGTGAGATGTTGTAGACTATTTATCCATGTATTTCATGAGGATTAATTTGTATTCCATATATCATTTGTGCATGATAGACATACAATGGACTGTGGGAACCTTGTGTAGTAGATCATAGAGGAAATTGATGTTGAGGTCTTTCCTAGAGTGTCTTTTTAATATTAAGATATGAGACTATAAGGGGGATGGAAATTATTCTCCCTCAGAGTGTTTGTAGTTCCTTATTACAAGAACACATAGGTAATTGGACATTGAGTACTTCCCCAAAGTGATTATAGTTACCAATATGAGACTCCAAGGGGAATTGATGATGAGTGCTTCCCTAGAGTATCATTGATAAAGTAGAACCAGAGGGGTATGACTTTGGGTAAAACCTAGAGGATTTCTTGTGTTTTTTTGGTTAAACCAGAGGGGTTGGATTTGAGTACATCCTAGACGGTTACTTATGATTATTTTTTTCTTAACTATTAAATGAATTTGGATTTAATTGAATGTGTAAGATTGTTTAATTTTGATAACTTCTTTTTTTAATACTTCGATTTGCTTATTGCATGCCATATACATTTATTGACTATTATGCACTGATCCTTGAGTGGTTCCCCACTATGATTCATCTCACACCCTATTAGGGTTATGATTTCAGGCCCAAACTGATTATCTTGACGCAGGTCTAGATAAGGTATGCCCCCGTCAACTATAGGTATGTGATTTTTGTGGATCAGGCATGCATGGGACCAAGATGAGGATTGTGATGCTAGGGAGCAGGTTACATTCTTTTCATTTGTACTTTGGTTTATTAATGTATTCCTGCATTTTGACTTTTTTGGTTGTTTTATTGACATATGTACCATGAAAAATTTATGTGTGTGCTCCATTTGCTTATTTATTTTAGTTATCCATTGATCATTTTTGTATGGTATTAATATTGTTACCTATATTATTATATATTTACTTATGTTGTGTTACTCAGACAATAAGGGCTTAGTTTTCCCAATATCACATCAAAGGCCCTCGCTTCTATTCTGTAGCCTCTGGCATTTGGGAAATTTTCTTGAGGCCATGTCATAAACCGGGTATGAGGCACCTTTGGGTGGATTCCGGAACCGGGACATTATAAAGTTGTATTAGAGGAATTATTTTCTTCATGACATATTGTTTGGAGCCTATAGCCATGGATATGAAGGAATATGTACATGGTAATAAGTTTTTCCTTGGAGTAGCTGACCCGTGTAGAGGTAGAGGCCAATTTACCTCATATATTGTTATTTTTATGAATTTTCAATTATTACATTTTGATTTACGTCACCATTTGGTGATTCAAATGTTTGTTTCTGTCATCATTGATATTTTTTGATGTTATATTACTGTTTCATCCCAATGAGATGAAGTTATTCTATCTCATGCATTATATAGGTACTTGTAACATATCACATTTCACGCATTCTTGACAAGCCATTTAGGGTGCATTCCTAATTTAATGTTGTTGGGATATATGTTGTGAATGATATGCAAGATGTGGTGATAGATGCCTAGATAGTATTCCAGCTATTTGATTGGGTATTGCTAATATATATGGTTTAGTTTGAATGAACACGAAAAATGGGTTCTTGATGTGTTATGGGCCCTCATGGTCTAGAATTTGGTGAATCATTTCATTGCTATGCTAGTATATCATATGTATAATATTCCAAGATTTGATTTGCAGGGAGTATGGGCCATCCCGGATCAGAATCTGGAAGGTTGATGTTCATTTCAGTTTTATGTGGGTTCCAGAGTAGTTTCAAAGGATTATTGTCTGAAAAATAAACCAGATTACATGGTGTGTAATTATTAAAACATGCCATGTGTACTTATGTTCTCGAAGGAAATTATTTTTCTTATGAATGTAGCATGTACGGTATGTACATGCCGTGTATTATTTAATTGTTTCATTGGATGTGTTGTAATAAAAAAGGGGTTATTAAATCTTTGGAGGAACACACCATGTACCAGAAGTACACTCAGTGGGGTTTGAACATATGTCCAGCCATGTGACCAATGACAAAGGTGGATAATGGTTAGTTAGTACAACTCAAGTTTGGCATAAACACACCGTGTAGAGTCAGTTGTGCAACCGACTATGTGGCTAACAACACTGGTCGATGATGATCGTCTACTATACAATGTGTCTGTCACAAACTTGTCATGTAGTAATTTTCTTGGGTAACAGTGTGGTTTTGCATGTAGAAGAGCTCAGACAGGCGAACACGATTCAAGTACACCCCATGAATTGGAGAAACATGTCATTTTTATGTTGTGTCACATGACTAGAGATGGCAAGAGTACATTCCCATGTGAAGGATAAAAGGAAAACGCGATGTTGGTGTAATAAATGATGTGTATCCACATTTTTGGAATAATGTATGCATTATTTTTCCTATTACATTCTTACACAACTAAGATTCAACCATTGATAAACATGAACTATGGTTTGTGCTTGACCATGTAGAGTAATTCCACAATGAGGTCCTCCAGTTGTATTCCAATTACAGGACATTGATCATACAACAATCATGGTTGATTAGGGACTACTAGTAGATTCTCCTATCATGCCCTTCATTACACCAGCCATTATCTCGGTTTCAGGTGATGATTAGTAGTTTCGAGATGGATTTATGTGGTTCATTAAGACCTTACTAGGAGTACCGCATCCTTCCCCTTACATGGAAGGATTGACTTGGGTTTTCAATCAACATCATCCTCTCACCTTTATAGGGGACATTAGACCTTAGACTATAGAGACATGGTTAGAAACCATGATATCTATCATCATGCAACTGGAGATGCCTCCATAGATGAGGGTGAATATCACTACATATATTCTTTGAGATTTATCCAAGATATTGTCAGATGTGATATCACGTGAAGGGCTATAGTACGTTATGGATTGGGATGAGTATCATCATGCATTCTATGATTACATCTACCCAGAGAATTTGAAGGCCGACCAAGCCTGAGAGTTCCCGATTCTGGAGCAGGTTACATTATCAGTTCTAGAGTATTCTTCTTGATTCACTGAGTTGCTGTGCTTCACACCTATCCTAGGAAGTGATGAGTTATTCTTGGTGAGAATATTTGAGTATGGTCTCAGAAACGACATTTGGTCTCTGTATAAAATCTTCAGGTTGAGTTCCATTTTCTCTATAGTCAATCAAGTGTTGATCACTATGCGCAATATGGTGTATTTTTGAGTGGTTGGCCAGGGCTGTTCAAAATCTAGAGATGGTACCCCTTAGACAGGAAGTAGGAATCACTGAAAGGAGTCTACATGTGGAGATCGTAGTCGTCTGGATACTTATTCAAGTAGCAAGATGGTGTGATACCAGTGCGGAAAGAGTAGGAAGATGAGGCCACATTGCCTGAGATACATAGTTGAGTGGTGATCATGTGGCATGATGTACCATATTCGGCATTTCAATCAGTTTTTATCACCAACTTCTAGAGATAGGAGTTCTTTGATGACTCATCCTTCATGAGAAACACCACCAGTTTCTCATCAGATTGGGAACAAATGTTCTTCCATCTATTCCGTCCAAGGTGGAGGTCGCGTCCAAGATATCTAGTTTGAAGGATTTCAATGAAAACATGGTAGATCCATTCAGGGTGGTCAGGAAGGGCCCCAGGGCCACGATACAGGCCAGACATTTCTAGTGGAGCAGGCCAAGATGGATCAGGATCCTAGACCCTCGACAGTTGAAGCTACGATTCTAGTGGCCTAAAACTATTCTTCTTCACTTTTTGACACAAGGGAGTCCAATAGTTTAATATATTTTGTTGATGTGAAGAGACATTGTCTATATATAAATTCTTATTCTGGTGTCTTGACGTTGGAAACTCGTTTGGGTACAAGAACAACTCGTGTACGATAGTTAACCTAGTGTCCTCAAGAGGATGGTTATTGTCACTTCTTATGGGACCACTATGTATTATAAATGATGTGCTATGGTGACATTCTTGGAATAGACTTGTTAGTTCCCTTATGGGGAATTATTGATTTCTATCAATGTAGGGTGAGATTCAAATCACCAGGGGGAGGATGGATTCTTCATTAGGGTGAATGGTATGTCCAGGAAAGAAGAGCAGGACCCAAGCATCAAGTATTGGGAAGAGTTACGTCCCAGATTTCTAGTCAATATCTTGATGACCAGGGGACTTCGTAGATGTAATTTCCTCTAGCCTTGGATCATTTCATGGATGTATTCTCAACGAAATTTCTGGTTTTCCTCTGGAGCACGAGGTAGACTTTTATTGATCTTGTTCTATAAGAGGCACCAGTGTCCATTCCTCCTTATATGATGGAAACACCAGAGATACAATAGCTAAAGAATTAGTTGGAGGAGTAATAGGAACAGGGTTTCATCCAACCCATTACTTCTCCATGGGCTTCACCTATTTTTTTGTGAAGAAGGTTAATGGTACCCTCAGACTTTGTGTGGATTATCAGAAGATGAACTAGTTGAAAGTCATAAAATGATATCCCTTGCTGAGGATTGATGATCTTTTGGATCATATATGACGAGCCTGGGTATTCTTGAGAGTTTATTTGTCATATGGTTACCACCAATTTCACATTATACCATTAGATATACAAATTATATCCATTCAAAGTAGGTATGGTCTATAAAAATATGTGGTTATGATGTTCGGTCTCAAGAACACGCCTGACTTTTCATGGAACTGATTAACTGAGTTTTCTATCCATACATAGATAATTTCATTTTAGTTTTATTAGATGATATCATGGTGTACCCTCAAACTCGATACGACCAAGACACACATATTTAGATTGTTATAAGAACACTGAGAGAGCATATGTTATATGCTATGCTCTCAAAATTACCCTTTTGGATGGAAAAAATTCACTTGCTTGGTCATGTTATCTCAGAGTCAGGAGTGTGTGTAGACCCCAGGAATGTCGGAGTAGTAGTTTCTTGGGAGCAGCTGAAAATGTATTTTAGGTACGATGTTTTCTATGGAATGCATGTCATTACAGACGTTTCATACATGAATTTTCACGCCTAGCAGCACCACTAGCAAGGCTCACTAAGGAGGGTGTGAAGTTATTATGGTCAGATTCTTCATGAGTCAGCCTTTCATGAGCTAAAAGGAATGATGTATTTCACACCGAGACTAGTTTTTCCGGAGTCGGGAAAGAGTTATATTGTGTACTATGATGCATCATGTATCAGGTTGGGAGAGTAATTTGTGGTTTTCACAGATCAAAAAATAATCAGGTATAATAATACTCAGTGTGATCTGAATCTAAGACTACAAAGGTGGTTTCAATACCTTTAGTACTTTTTCATTGTTCTTTCCTATATGCATGGAATATGAAACAGAGTGGTTGATTCCTTAAGCAGGAGGACTCAAATACAAGAAGTTATGGAGTCCAGCTCTGAGTGGCTTCTTATGGCTACGTTCTATGAGATGCACTTAGAGGTGTACGATATACATGGGAAACTATTCCATTATATTGTAGTTGTTAACTATATTCTACATGATTGATTGTGAATGGATAAAATATTAAATTCATAAGGCCTAGTACTTGGAAAGAGTGTTTTAGGAGATTAACCTTTTCTTGTATGGACCGTGGGTGAGGATGTGATCTTGTGTTTCCATGGATGCACATGGGAGTTAGCAGACTGCCCATGGGGCTTATACGGGAATTTTATTCCATAGTTTGGGAAGTTTATCCCTGTGTCACCAAGATGTATCATGATATTCACCATTAGTATTAGTGGCCAGTTATGAAGAGGGTTGTTGTTGGTTTTTCTAGGAGGTGTTCTACCTCTCAGCAGTGAAGGTGGAGCATCAACAACCATAATAGATTTTTTAGTAGCTACCCATTATTTAGTGGAAGTGGAATGATGTCACGATGGACATTGTGATTGGGTCACAGAGGGTTCCTCGAGGGAATGATGATATTTGGGTTGTCATTTTAAAAATCACGAAGGTTTCTCACTTCATTCCAACCAAGGAGACCCTCTATATAGATGAGTTACAAAGGTTGGACATCAGAGAGATTGTATGTCTACATGGGGTTACCCACTCAATTATTTCTGAAAGAGATACTTGTTTTATATCTCGGGTCTGACATTGATGACAAAGGACATTGGTTACACATGTACATCTGAGTATAGATTCCCATCCTCAGACATATGGCTAGTCCAAGCATACGATTTAGATGCTATAGGACATGTTTGATCATGCATTGTAGATTTTTTAGGTTTTTTCAAGAATCACATTACTCTAGTGGGGTTTTTTTACAGTATTTGATTTCATGAAACTATTCAGATTTCACTGTCGTAGGCTTTTTACGAAAGGCCATGATAATCACCCCTATGATGGCTAGAGGTAGGAGAGACAACTATGCTATGACGTTTTCTTGTTCAGGAGACCACGATGTAGATAGATTTGCTTTAGACAGGAATGGATACTGAAATTTCACGATAGAAGTCTTATGTTGATGGATAGAGATGACCTATGATGTTCGAGTTTGGGGATTATGCTTTCTTGCATGTCACTCCGAGGATGGGGAATAGTAGTATTAGGAGACATGGATAGATTTCACTATGATATGTTGGATTGTTAGAGGTTTTGGAGTGATTTGGGCCAATTTACAATTGGTTGTCGTTATCCCAGAGGTACATGGATATGCATGAAGACTTCCATGTTTCTCATCTATGGAATTACATCTGTGACTCGTCTCTTGTTTTTTAACCAAAGGGGATTGAACTAGATTTGTACGGATCATTCGAGGAGCATCCAGTCTAGATTTTTGATCACAATGGGATAGTTCACTATGGCCAGTAAGTTCCTCTGGAACAGGTGTTGTGGCAGCATGGGCGAGTACAGGACGAGACTTGGTAGAGGTAGATCGATGTACGATCATAGTGGTTAGAGATGTTTGAGGTTTCTTCTTCTATACTGAATTTCTATGGAAATTTGGGTATGAATTCTTGTAAGGGGGATGTTTATAAGAACATAGATCTTTTTTTCATGTATGCCTTTCATTACTAGTTGTTATTGAGAAAAAGGATATTCGTGATGTTTCAAGAGTACACAGAGTGTAATTGTATGTACACACAAGGTAATCATTTTCCATAGTTAGTCATGTTTTTTCCGTGTAATGGATGAACATAGGTCTGTGTGGGGTGACCTGGAGATTACCTAAAGAGAAGGTCTGTTAAAGAATGTGTATACCTTGTATGCTTGAAGAAATTTTTTTGCACTTTATTTTTATCTCATTAAATAGACTGGGTCTCGTATAATCGACCAAACACCCTTCTTCTCTACTTGTCTCATCTAGGAGCACACATGGCTAGTGATTATACTCTTATCACCAACTCATCATCCGTTATCCAGATTGATCGTCATCGATTGTGTAGGAATCGCCATAGTAGAAAATTACATCTTCTAGATCCTCATTTACAATTTCCTCTTCATCTGTTATTTATCTTTAGACGAACATTTTTAGTGCTTTAGAAGATATAAAACATTATAGAGAGATTCAAGTCCTGATGATCACACATATAGATCATATAATGCTTAGGCAGGTGGTTCATTCCATTCTGTAGATAGTCATTGAGTTAAATGTGAAAATGTTCCCAATTTCCTAATTTGGGGTATTTAAAGTTTATGGTATTCATCAATGATTTTCCTATATTTCCTTTTAAGATTGTGTAGATAATTTTTTTCGTAAATAGGGTTATTTACCTTTCTATGTATGTGTTTCCCACATTTGATTCATATTGACCATTTGGTCTAGCTTTTCTTGTTATGCTGCTTTGTTTTCCATGGCTATTATTGTTAGGATGGAGTGATTTTTATCTAACATACTGTGAGATGCTATAGACTATTTATCCAATTAGATAAATAGGTTTTAATTGGTATCCATATATTTATTGTCCATGAATGACTTAAACAGGGTTGTGGGAAACCTGTGTATTAGACCATATGGGAAATGGACGCTGAGGGCTTTCCCTGAGTGATTGTTTACTTCTATAAAGAGAGACCATAAGGGGGAAGGACTTTATTCTCCCTAAGAGTGTATTTAATTTCTCTTTAATAGAAAATAGTGGGAATTAGATGTCAAGTGCATCCTCATAGTGTCTATAGTCACCGATACAAGTACAAATTCATAATTGATGGTCAGTGCTTTCTCGAAGTGTCTTTTTTAAAGCTGAACCAGAGGGGTTAGACTGCGAGTACTTCATAGAGGGTTTCTTGTGTTTGTTTGGTTAAACCAGAGAGGATAGGCTGTGTTTACATCCCTTGGGGATAATTTTGATTATTGGTTACTTTACTAATAAATGAATTTTTATGTAATAGAAACATTAGGATTGTTTACTTCAAAGTAATTCATTGTTAACTTCTTTATTTTTTTATTTCCTACCATATACAATCACTAAATATTAGTCATAGATCATTAGGTGGTTTTCTACTAGGATTCGTCTCACACCCTTTTTGGATCATGCTTTTGGAACCAAAAAGATTATATTTTCAAATGTCTAGATAAGGGAAAGAGTCCTTCTACTTCAGGTACTTGATTATTGTGGAGCTGGGGATCAGGGGACCCAACTAAGGCTTATGATGTCGTAGAGTTGTTTAATTGATATTCTATTGTACTTTGGTATAGTACAATATTCCATCTGTCTGAATTGTTTGGCTGTTTTCCTAGAAATATGTACCTAGCATCATGTATGCATGTTCCTCATTTTCTTACTTCTTTCAGTCATTAGAAATTTATTATTGAATTGATTTAATACTACTTCTGCTATTTTTAACTTTTTATTTATGCTGCATTACTATGCCAAAGAAGTCATAGATTCCCCACTATAACTCCCAAGGCCCTCACAGCTAGTCGACAACTTCATTATTTGGGGAAATGCTATAGAATTTATGTGACCAACCATATATGGAGCACAAATGGGTGGCTTCTTGAACTGAGACGTTACATTTGTTCCCATGATTAATTAATATAAATTTGTTCACACTCTTCATTCATATAATACAACAATTCATTGATTTGAATACATCTTAAAACATGATCTAGTTCTACATTTGAGTAAACTAAAACAAGAATATCTAATGTCAACTATCTTCTTATTTGAACTGGAGCCTTCTAATTTCCAATAACGACTTCAGATTCAAAAACTTTTTGTATGGAATGAAATATCATTTTTTCTTTAGCAGATGAAATTTCATTATCATATAAATCTTCTAAATAAAGATAAGGATGTTTTGAATTACTTTCCCAATTTATGAAATTCTTCAGTTTATCCTCCTCATTATTTTAAAAAAAAATTATTAAAGAACATTGTTTTTAAATTAACTTCACATAATATGAGTCCACCAAATTTTTAAATATTTGTTCCAACATTTCAGTAATGTTCTATTTAGTGAATAACACATAAAATTTCATTCCACAACTTTCTCACCATATATTCCCAAATATGGATTTTTTATTTTGAGACAATATGGACATCAAAAAACAATGATGTATTCCAATTATTTTTTTATACCGCATTTGACAAGGGTTAAAAATAGTTTTTGGACAGAACATGCATCTATTCTGAACATGTACTATAGAAATAATAGCTTCTCTCCAACAAAATTTTTCGAAATTTGTATTCTTCTAACATACTCATTCACATTCCAACTATAATTCTATTCATTCATTCAAATACTCCATTTTTTGTGGAGTATAGGGAGAACTATTTTGATTTTAAACACTATTTTTTCTTAGATAATTACAGAAATTATTTTCTCTCAATTTGGTATGATTATCTACTCTAAACTTATTTATGGAAATCCCTATTTCTTTCTCAATATCTTCTCTGACTAATTTTAACATTTAAATATCCGTTGAATTGTGCTTCATAATAATGTGCTTTTCATCCAATTAAAAACATAAAGATATGTGAAAAAGTATAAATATAATTTTTTTTGATGTCTCATAAACCAATATATATCATAATGAATATCATCTTGTGGTCTGGAAGACTGAATCTCAAGTCATTTCAGACTTTTTTTAGTCATCTTCAATTTTTAATTATTTTAAAAACATATTTTTATATTAGTTTTCATAAATTTTTTTTGAACAACATAAAATTTAGTATGTTTGATCATACATTTATATCAAAGTTTCCCCAATCCTCAATTGAATAATTTTTCTTCATCATAATCAATCATGGAAAAATAGTTGTTTAATTACCCTATATTGATGAGATTCCCACTGGTTCATTCTCCATTTTTAATTACCGTTCTTCCATTCAGACATAATGATGATACCAATATCATTTCTAAAAAAACATCTTTACATCATCACAATGTTGACTTACACTATGTATGTTATGTTTTATACTGTCAAGAAATAAAAATTCCTAAGATTTTATCTTTCCTGATTCAATATCAGCCATTAAAATTCATCTAATTTTTAATGAACTATCATTACCAAAAAAATAATTGTCCCTCTATAATTACTTTCAACATGTTTCAAGATTATTTATATCACTTATCGTATGTTAGGAATATCCACAATCAGGTATCCATGGTCTGTTCCTTTTACTTTCATTCAAATTTCTCTCTACAATAAAATCTATTTCCACAATATTGTTCTTTCAAACATCATTATTTTTTAAATTGTATTAAATATGTTCTATAAGTAGTGTCATATTTTTTTTGTCAGGATGAATAT
Source organism: Viscum album (assembly GCA_963277665.1). Taxonomy (NCBI): domain Eukaryota; kingdom Viridiplantae; phylum Streptophyta; class Magnoliopsida; order Santalales; family Viscaceae; genus Viscum; species Viscum album. Next base: position 1,358,536,344 of record OY728147.1, on the reverse strand, counting down.
CCTTATCACACCATCCACAATATTCTTCCAGACAATAAAATTTATTTATTATTTGCATGTTTCTAAAAACATCAGAATTCACATTTTCAACCCCCCGTATGTTAGTAATGTTTCTCATTCAACCTTCAATATGTCTTCATATTTTCTGAAACCATTTTATAGGTTAGGATATGTTCTTCCTTACATTATATTCCATGTTCCCATATATTATAAAACATCAATAATAATATACAAAATCTACTTTTATATTGAAATTTGATCATTTTCTATTTATTTTTTTTGAAGTTGATATATTATTTCTTCTCTATCTATTCAATACATAGTCCATATTTCATTCAGAGATAGTATTCATATTTTATAAAGGTGATAGGTTTGTCACATCATTTTTTTCATCCATGATTTATATAGACTTTTTCTGGAACCTTTATGGATAAATTAGATGAAAAATATTATTTGTGAGAGAAAATATCTCTGGATTCTTATTTTCTTCATTCATAGAAAGTATAGATTTTTAGCACATACATCCCTGGAATTGTTGAAGTTTTCATTCATCTTATTAATGGTTCTTTTGGACATGTGTCCTTTTTGTTGAATATTTTTAACCTATTTTTCCTTAGATTAAAATTTTATATAGATATATTAAGTCAGCATCCCATGTACAAAAATTTTTAGTTTGTAACAAAATATCTATTGAATGTATTCAACCTCTTACTTGATTACATCTTTTTATCCATGAAAAACTTCATCAAAATTATTATTAATTTCTCTAATTTATACTGTTAGATATTTGAATTGCTAAATAATTTCAACAATTTTTATTTTCAGCTGATATTCTCTATAACATTCTTCACCCCCAACATTATTATCTGAGGAATATTTAGTTTTCTCATCTTTTATAATGATGGTTCTGAGTTTTTATGAACATTCATCTATAGAAGAATTTTTTTCAATTGAGTTTGATTTAATTCTATTACTCTCTAATAATATTTTTATTCTGGTAAACTTGTTATTTTATTTTTTGGATGACATTTCTCCTTTATCATTTTTGTTCTACTTCTTCCATCGAGGTTATTCACTATAATCATCATGATATTTGACAATTTTATTCACGAAGAAATTCATAGAAATGTGTCAAATAACACCACACTCAAAATTAATGTGATGAATTTTACCTTCATAATTTACCTTTACACTTTGATATATCTTTGATATATGAGAGACGATTTTATAGTTAAATTTCTTATCCTCATTACCACCAATGTCACAAGGATCAACATCTTCAACATATTGAATTTTCAAGATTCTCATAACATGAAAATCAAGTTATTCATTCATATTATTTTAAAAAATTAGAAATTTTTTCATTTCAATGGCATCGAGAAATTTAGTCTATTCATAAATATAGAAATCATCATTATCTTTAAAAGGGTGAATTTTTGAATCAAAAAATTCAAGAAAGATTCTCACAAAAATCTTCATAATTGTACAATCATTTAAGACATATATGAATCCTATGATGTTGGAAATAATTTTATTTAATCTTTTGAATTGTTAATCAATTTTTTATTCATCTCTAATTATTTTTTTCTTAATACTTTGATAGCCATTTTTTTATTCCATTACATTATTATTCCTTTCAAAAATACTTTCCATCTTTTCTTACATACATTTTTATGTATTTATATTCATAGACTTCTAATAAAAATTATATGATGACAACATAATGATTGAAATTATAGATTTACTATAAACATATATATTTATCATATCTAAAAACATCATAGTATCATATTTATAAATTGGTGGAAAACTATTAGTATATTCATCACCAACATAAAAAAACAAGAAAAACATTCATCATATTTTTTTGATTCATAATTATTATATCATCCGAATGATAGAAGTATTATACGGTTACAAAATTTATTTTATAAAATATAAGGATTAAATAAGGTAACCTTTAATCTTTTACCAATTGAATATCCAAAGGATCAAATAACAGATGAGAAGGTTGGATGAATCATTTGATCAATTTTTATACAATTAGAAATGTTTAGAATCATAACCCATGATTCATTTTCTAATTTATTTTAATATCAACTTTCGGAAAATAATAATAAATGAATAATCTGTAAAGAATGTAAATAAAAAAATATTTACAAGTTATGACCTCATTATGGAACCCAAATCCTTACCATATCCATCCTATGGGTCTATGGAAATCCACTATTTTGAATAATTGAAAAAAACATGAGTCAAAAATTGTTTAAAGAATCCCAGACTTTTCTTACATTACTATTACATAATTTTAAAGTTAAAAAACATAATAGTATTACACATTGAGGATCTAATGGTTTAGTGTCTTGGGCAAACTAGGACCATACATAGCAATTAAAAACATCAAGCATAAACATTTATTTAATTTCTTCTTCTCTAACTTCTTATTGTCACTTGTCTTCTCCTTAATATATGTAACCACCCGAGGATATACATTAAAAGGGTTGAGGTAAAATCCCAGAAATAGGATAGATCAGAATAATATAGAATGGGGTGAGCATAATCATGACATAGGTAATGAAATCATGAACATGAGAGGAACATAAATAAATAACTTGAAATGTGGCAATGCATAAAACTGAAACATCATGTTTTAGTGGTTAACTACCGCACATACTTGTGAACCAAGCTAGAATCAGGTTCATACATCATTTCACATTTACTAATGAGAATAATCACTTTATCCAATGCATTGGGGCGCTGTATAATTCTTGGCGCACCCGTCACATTGAAACATTCATATTGCGCTATATAATTCTGGGCGCACCCGTCACATCATAACATTATCATCATCATTCATTCCACATAGAACACATATAAAAAATCTACATAATTAACCAATGGAATGGAATGGGTTTCATCTCACAATTACACATTCAAAAGCTTTCAGTTCCCTAAAGAAATAGGGAACAACATACATGTTACAAGAACCGTCCACTTTGAGTGAGAAGTAAAAGGGGTGTTCTTAAAATGAAGATTTCATTTGGAAAACATTTTGTTTGACAGAAAAACTGGTGAAAAACATGTATATCCACAAAAATTAAAAAAACATTATGATAAAATTATCTTTATGGAGTAACCATATCAAAACTGGAGTGAAAGAGGGAGAACCCGAAGGAAGAAAATTGGGTTCGAGATTTCCCCTTACCTTGTATCCAGATGATTCATTCCCTTTAATGTCCTGTATAATGAAATTATATTCATTAATTAGAAATTCCAGAACCTTTTTAACATTAATATGGTTCATTATGGTTTCATTATGTGATTTTATGTTCCTTTTAATGAGTTATAGAGTTTAAAATCATTGCTTGGGAATGTTTGTTTTTATGGGTTTCTTAAGTGGTTCACTTGTATTCTTAAATTAAAGTTTGGGTAAAACATGAGTAAACATCCAGAACTGATATTACATGTTATTAATGAGATTATTGGAGATTTAATGATCTTATAATTAATCATATTATATCCATGTGGATGAATCATTAGATAAGAATTAAATGATGATTGTTTGGGTAAATTTGGGCGGTTTTTCGATCACAACGAACTTGTTTTAATTTATCACATAGTAATATGTTCATAAGTCAATTAAAGAACATTAAATAGGACATAATAGATATAAAATATTCTTTTAAAACCATAAAAATGGTTTCATGACTAGATATGAAGGTAGAAATGGAAGAAGAAATCATGTCATTCTTGAAGGTGATAAATTAACACATCACGAACAACGTTTTCTTTAAAAAAATAAAAGGAAGATGGAAATGGGGGTTAGATGATATAATATCCCTTTAGAATAATAACATTATAGTATATGTATAATAATAGAGTTACAATAACATTTGGGTGAATATAGCTAGGGAGAGATCCATAAATGAACTTGAACATGAAAGGAAATTAAAAGATAAGAGGGAGAGAAGTTACCTCTTGAATCCTTCTCTTGAGAACCTCCTTAACTACCTAAACATGGTCTTTTGATGAGACCTGAAGCTCCTTGTCGTGGGGGATGGGCTAGGGAGGATGTTTGAGCAGATTTTAGAGAAGTCTTAGAGGTTGAGAGGTGTGAGGGAATGAGGGTGTGAAGGGTGGTTTTTATAGTGGAGGGGAGGGGAAAAGTTTGAATATTTAATTCATTATTTTATTATTTCCCACAATAAAACCAATTGTATTGTTTCATGTGACCCCTAATAGTAATATCTTCATGTGATTTTGAACCAAGTGTCCTAGAATCAATTTTGATGTCATAAATAGTTTATTTAACTTTTAAATTGTATATATGGTATTTTACCGTATTTCACTATTTATAAAAAAATTTGAGTTTTTCAGAAATATACAAAAAATTTACCTTAACTATTTTTTGACGTGTATAATTCAAAAATGAATTCCATTTTTCATAATTAATTTTCCAAATATTATTAATTTACTATTTAAATAAGGTCATAGTTAATTTGAAAAATAACAATCATAAAGGTGTACATAATTTGTTTTCTCATTGAAATATTAATTAAGATCTCATTATCTGATTTCCTTATAAAAATAAAATAATATTACAATTTAATATTCCTAAGGGTCATATTACTATTCATAAGGGTATGTTACTATTCATCAAAAAAACAAGTTTGTTCAATCAAACTCCAAAAATCATCTAGAACACAACTGTGTATGTCAGATTTTCAAAATTCCAAAAACAGAAGTGACAAACTTATGTTTAAAGGTCACTTATCACTTAATATTTCATTATGTTGTGCATTCATGTGATTTTATGACATAAAATTAAGAAATTAAGTTTCTTTGAAAAACTTTGGGTCGTTACATTCTTCTCCTTAAGAAATTTCGCCCTTGAAATTTCGTTTTACATAAACAGGTTATGGTACTTCTACATCATCGCCTCTTCTGGTTCCCAATATGCTTCCACAAACGTATGGTTCCTCCACAAAAATTTGACAAGGTGGTTTTTTTTGTTACTTAGAACCTAATCACTTCGGTCCAGAATCTTTAATGGATGCTTCTCAAAGGGGAGATCATCTTCCAGCTGCACCACCTCTGAGTTTAGTACATGTGAGGGATCAGGTATGTACTTCCTCAGGTGTGATACGTGTAAAACATCATGAACTCAATACATATTTGGCAGAAGTGCAAGCCGATAGGCCACAGCTCCTATGAGGTCAAGGATTTCAAAGGGGTTAATATACCATGGTCTTAGCTTCCCTTTTTTCCTGAATCACATGAATCTCATCCATGGAGATATTCGAAGGAAGACTTTATCTCCAACGTCAAACTCTAAGTCCCTTCGACGGTTGTCATCTTAGCTCTTTTGCTGACATTGAGCATCTTTGATGGGTTTCATGATGACTTGAACCTTCTCTATCATCTCTTGAACAAGATCAGTTCCATGTTGATTTTTTCTCCAACATCATCCCAACGGGTTGGAGTTCTACATCGCTTTCCATACAGAGCATCATATGGAGCCATCTGAATACTCGAGGAGATGCTATTATTGTATGAGAACTCAACCAATGGGAGATGCTGATCCCATCCACCATTGAATTCTACATAGCAGTATCTAAGCATATCTTCAAGCATCTGAATAGTCATTTTAGATTGGCCATCAGTTTGGGGGAGATATACAGTGCTGAAATTTAATTCAGTATTCAAAGCATGTTAAGGCTCCTCCAGAATTTAGATGTGATCCTCAGATCACGGTCAGAGAAAATTGAGACTGGAACATCGTGAAGTCTTAGATGTTCCTTCACATATATCTTTGAAATTTGTTCAAGCGAGAGATCTTCCCGAATAGTGATAAAATGGGAAGTCTTGTTGAGTCAGTCAACCACAAATCAAATCACCTAATTTCCCTTTTATGTCTTTGGGAGACTCGTGAAAAAGTCCATAGTAACATTTTCCCATTTCAACATGGTTATAGGCAATGGCGACATCAAACTATTCGACTTTTTTCTCTCACCTTTAACATTCTTACATACCAAGCACCTTGATATATATTCTGCAATTTGTTTCTTCATGTTATCCCACCAAAAGTGTTCTTAGAGATCACTGTACACCATGGTACTCTCAGGATGGATAAATAATGTTGAGCTTTTTTGCATTGTCCAATAGCTCATTCTTTATCCCGGGTGATGATGTCACATAAAGCCGCATTCCAAACCGAATCACACAATCACCGTTGATATGGAAATCTAATAGCTTCCAATCATTTACTACATTCACCCTCTTTTGTATCTCCACATCATCCCTTTTTGCTTCCTTAATTTTCTCATGGATGGATGGATGCAAAATCATTTGGGGAAGGTAGGATGTGCCCACTTCCCATATGATTTCCAAATCCATTCATTGCATATCCATAAAGATAGGGTCTTTCTTAGTCTGCAACATGGATAGAGTAGCTAGTTTTTTCTTCTTAGAGCATCAACTACCTTATTTGCCTTTCTAGGATGATAGTGAATAGAGATATCATAATACATGATTATCTCTAACTATCTTCTTTGACACATTTTGAGCTCCTTTTGTGTGCATATATACTTTTGGATCTTGTGGTCGGTGTATATGTCACCCCTCTGACCATAAAGGTAGTGCCGCTAGATTTTCAAGTCAAAAATCACGGCTGCCTTCTCTAGATCATGCGTCGGTTAATTCTGCTCATGGATATTCAACTGAAATGAGGTGTAGGCTATCACTTTGTCATTTTTCATGAGTACACAACCAAAGATTTTATTTGAAGCATCACTGTATATCACAAAACATTATCCACTTTTCGGTAATGTCAGTACAGGTGTTGTGATCAGCCTTCTCTTTAGCTCTGTGAATCTTCCCTCACATTCTTTAGTCTAGACATACTTTACCCCTTTCCTTGTTAACTTATTTAGCGGGCTTGACAATCGTGAGAAATTTCTCAGAAAAAGTCGGTAGTACCCATCTAATCCAAGAAAACTACGGATTTCTGTGACACTAGAGGGCATGGGCCATTCCTCAATCGCCATTGTCTTTGAAGGATCCACATAAATTCCATCACTTGTGATCACATGTCCCCAGAACGTGACTTGCTTCATCCAAAAGTCACACTTGATGAACATGGTGTAAAAATTATCCTTTCTCAATGTTTCCAACACAAGTCTTAGATGTTCTTCATGTTCCTCCTTGATCTTGGAGTAGATGAGAATATCATCAATAAACACTACCAAAAATTTTTCTAGGTGATTTCTAAAGACTCTATTCAACAAATCCGTGAATATTGCAGGGTTATTAGTAAGTTAGAAGGGAATAACCAAAAACTCATAGTGCCCATACCTTATATGGAAGGTCGTCATCTGACTATCTTACTTCTTCACCTTTACCGAAAGATATCCAGAACGAAGATCCCCCTTTGAGAACTATTGAGCACCTCTTAACTGATCGAACATTTCATCAATCCTTGGAATATGATACTTTTTCTTTATGGTGATCTTGTTGAGTTCACGATAATCGATACACAGCAGCATTGTTCTATCCTCCTTCTTCACAAAAAGCACTGGTGCACCCCAAGGTGATGCACTAGGGAATTTGAAACATTTTTTCAGATGCTCTTGCAGATGCTTCTTTAACTCCCCCGATTCGATAGGAGCCAACCCATAGGGACACTTTGAGATAGGAGTAGCTCTGTGTATGAGTTCAATTGAGAACTCCACCTCACATTCTGGGGGAATACCAGGCATCTCTTCGAAAGATACATCACTGTATTCCCTCACAATGGGCATTTCCTCAAGGATGGAACATTCCTTCAGCTCATCCCTTTGAGAGAGGCATTCTTCTTCAAAGGGAATCGACACCCATACCATTGATGGTTTTTTCATAATATATTTTTGATCTTCCTAGAATTTGTAGAAGAGCTTGGGATGGTTCAAAATATCAAAAGATATTTCCTTTTACCGATAGTTGACATGTGCTCTATATAACGAGAGCCAATCCATTACCATTATAGTGTCAAATTCTACCATGTGAAGTATTACAAGATTTTCCGGAAGAATCTTCCCACATATGCCAACAGGAGAAGAGTCAAACACTTAGGTTACAATGATTGCACCAATTAGTGTTTTTAATGATATATCTACTTCAAGGTTTCGGGGCTTCAATTCTATAGTTCTAGAAAACTTTCATGATATAAAGGAATGTGTAGAACCATAATCAAATAAGACATTTTCCATTATTGAGGGAATAGGAAGTGTACCTTGTATGACGTCATTATCAAGCTCCACCTCTATAGTTGTGATGTCATAAGCGTTCCCTTGTTCTGTTGGCTTTGGTTTTTTTGATACTGATTACCCTCAAGAACTCGAGGTTTATTGCACTAGTTTTCATAGTGCCCTAGCTCCCTACGGTTGTAGAATTGAACCATGACTGGTTCTCTCATTTCATGGGCTATATTCTTCTACTTTTTGTGTCTTTTCGACAGTCATGAGCATAGTGTTATTATTTCCCACACATGAATCATTTCCACATCCATTTGAGGCACTTCCCATGGTGCAACATCCCACATTTTTGGCATGTGGGTCTTTGATTTCTCTTCCCACCATTGTCATTAGATCCACCAGCTTGAAACTCCATCTTTCTTTTCTTATCACCATAACCATGGGACCATTCTCCAAACTCCATCTCCACTTTGAGATGACATCGAACAACTTCTCCATAACTCTCAATGTCTGGAATTTCAAGAGCCTTTTGAAGGTGTGGTTTTAATCCACTAAAGAATCTATCAATTTTTCTATCATTGTTGATAACTAAACCCGAAGCATACCTTGCAAGCCCTGTGAAATTCGCTTCATGGTTTGTGACATATTCACTTTATTTTTGCATGATCTCTATAAATTCTCTCTCCGTCTTTGTATGAAGAGTTCGTGGGAAATACTTATTAAGAAACATTATCTTAATGTCTCCCCAATCCATTTCCGCAATTTCCTCCCTTGGGTTGGTGTTCATAATCAATTCCCACCATTGATCTGCTTCTCCTTCTAGACGATAAACAGCTAGGGTCACCTTCTCCATCTCAGAATAGTGAAGAACATAAAAGATATTCTCCATGGAGTTAACCCGTTGATCCGCAACTAGTGGATCAGAAGATCCACTAAACATCAGCGATCATTGCCGCATAAAACATTCGATAGTCAGTTTCTCCCTTTTTGGTCAGGAGGATATTCCCCATTATTATGAAAATTTTTCATATCTTAATATAATTGGGTAAGAATCTCCATGATGTTTTGATCACCACCTCCCAAATCATTGGGGATTTCGTTCGAGAAATCATTGCATTGTCCCTCACACGAGTTGTTGGCTTGATTTCTCCTGGTTCCCACCATTTTATAAAATATAAAAGCATAGAAAAAAAATAAGTAAAAATTTTATTAATAACATATTCATTTAAACAGTTTTATACCCAAAACATAACATATGGGATCCCTGTGTAGATTTTCTTGTGTTCCTACCTGCACTTAGTCTCATGCTAGAGCTTTTCTCTTGGGATCACTAATCCAAATTCCCAAATTAATAAAACCATTCCTCTGATACAAACTAAATAATCTTTGACTATTCTTACATTACTATTACATCATTTTAAAGGTAAACAAAATAATAGTATTACACATAGAGGATCCAACTGTTTAGTGTCTTGGGAAAACTAGGACTATACATAGAAATTACTACATCAAGCATAAACAATTTTTTAATTTCATCATCTTTAGATTCTTATTGTCAATTTTACTCTCCATAGTATTTTTAGCCACTTGAGGATATATATTAAACGGGGTGAGATAAAAGCCCAGTAAGTGGATAGATAAGAAGAATATAGCTTGGGGTGAGCATAATCACGACATAGGAAAAGAAATCATGATCATGGGAGGAACATAAATAAAAGACATGAAATGTTGCAATGCATAAAAATGAAACATCATGTTTAAGTGGATAACTACCACACATACTTGTGATCCAAGATATAATCTTTTTCACACATCTTTTCACATTTACTCATGAGATTCATCACTTTACTCAATGCATTGGAGCTCAGTATAATTACGGTCCCACCCGTCACATTATAACATTATCATCATCATGCGTGCCGCATAGAAAACATATAAAAAATGTAAATAACTAACCCATGTAATGGAATGGGTTTCATATCATAATAACACATTCATATGCGTTGGGTTCCCAAAATAAAGAGGGAATAACACACATTTTACAAGAATCATCCAGTTTGAGTGAGAAGTAAATGTGGTGTTCTTAAAAGAAGAGTTCTTTTGGAAAACATTTTGTTTGACATAAAAACCACTGAAAAACATGTATATCCAATAAAGGTATAGACAATTATGATAAAATTATCTTTAATGAGTAACCAAATAAAAAATGGTGTGAAAGAGGGAGGACCTGAAGAATGAAAATTGGGTTCGAGATTTCACCTTACCTTGTATCTGGATGCTTCCTTCCCGTTAATGTCCTGTATAATGATATTAAATTCATTAAATAGAAAATCAAAAACCTTTTAAACATTAATAGGGTTCATTCATGTAAAATTCTGTGATTTTATGTGCCTTTAAATGAGTTATAGATTTTAAAACCATTGCTCGAGAATGTTTGTTTTTATGGTTTTCTTGTGTGGTTCACTTATATTCTTAAATTGAAGTTTTGGTAGAACATGGGTAAACATCCAGAACTGATATTACAAGTTATTAATGAGATTACAGGAGTTTTAATGATCTTATAATGAATCTTATTATATCCATGTATATGAATCATTAGATAAGAATTAAATGATGATTGTTTGGGTTAATTTGTGTGGTTTTTCGATCATAACAAACTTATTTTAATTTATCACTTAGTAATATGTTCATAAGTCAGTTACAGAACATTAAATAGGATGTTATATATATAAAAAATTCTGGTTAAACCGTAATTTTTTTTCATGACCATATCTGAAGGTTGAAATTGAAGAAGACATCATGTCGTTCTGGAAGGTGATAAATTACCACATCACGAAAAACGTTATGTTTAATAAAATAAAAGGAAGATGTAAATTGGGGTTGGATGATATAATATCCATTTAGCATTATAAAATTCTATTATATGTATAATACTGGAGTAACAATACCTTTTTAGTGAAGATATTTGGGGAGAGATCAAGAAATTAACTTGAACATGAAAGGAAATTAAAAGAGAAGAGGAAGATAAATTGCCTCTTGAATCCTTTTCTTGAGAACCTCCATAAGGGCCTACGCTTGGACTTTTGATTATACCAGAAGCTCATGAACATGTGGGAGGGGATAGGGTGGATGTGTGGGCATATTCTATAGAAGGCTTGGAGCTTGAGATGTGTGAGGGAATGACGGTGTGAAGGGTGGTTTTTAAGGTGGAGGGGAGGGGTAAATTTTGAATATTTAATTCATTATTTTATTATTTCCCTCAAGAAAACCAATAGTATTCTATCATGTGACCCCTAATATTAATAATTTCATGTGAGTTAAAACAAATAGGGCTTTCATCACTTGTTATATAATGAATAGTGTATTTTACTGTTAAATTGTATATACGGTATTTTACAATATTTCACTATTCATAAAAAAATTCGAGTTTTTCATAAAAATACCAAAAATTTACCGTAACCATTTTTTGACATGTATAATTAAAAAATTAATACCATTTTTTAAAATTAATTTTATAAATGTAATTAATTTAATTTTTAAATAAAGGCATAGTTAAGTCGAAAAATAACAATCTTAAAGGTGCACTTAGTTTTATTTCTCATTGAAAAATTAATTATGATCCCATTATCTTATTTCCTTAAGAAAATAAAATAATAAAATTATTTAATATTCATAAGTGTAATATTACTATTCATTTTACAATTCATATGGGTATGTTACTATTCATCCAAAAAAACATGTTTGTTCTATCAAACTCCTAAAATCGTCTTGAACACAACCGTGCATATAAGGCACCAGCCTTAAACCTTACTTAATATTGAATTAAATGAATAATTCACGTTGAGGATCTTTTCAGGTTTAGAGTTTTAGAGAATTAGAACATAACTATTACATCTCAAAAGATTACAAAGTAGTCACTTCTACTAAGTTTCCATTATAAAAAAAACTCTTAAAAGAAACATGTCTAGTTCCATGTTTTATATAGCATGACATTCCCTTGATCCCATCCTTGACCTTATTCCACATTAAGTCCTATGAAAAACATTTCAAAAAAAACTTGGTATGAGCATAAAAAGCTCAGTAAGGGATACAAAAAGAATTAAAACTGTTAGTTTTTCAAACATCAAAAAAACAATATATACTCTATCAAAGTAATACCTTCACCTTCATGAAGTAGTAAAAACTCTTCACTGAATAAAGTATCATTACTTACCTTTTTGTAACCAAAGGATTACCATAAAACCCATATAAAGAACACATAACATATATAAAGGTAACTTGGGACATAAACATACTTAAGTGGAATAACCACACGGTCGACTTCCACACATATCACTTAATGGAATAGCCATACGACCAATTTCCATACATACTTAATGGAATAGCAATACGGCCGACTTCCATACCCAATGCATTGGAGGTTATAACGTAACCACCCGTCCTGGTATTCATGGCACCACCCGTCATATGGTTTATAACGTAACCACCCGTTAAAATGTCCAAGTACCAGTATAAAATCATAAAACATAAAACCGATATAAAGGAATGATAACATTTCCACATTTCATTCACAATATATCATACATATATTGACATAATAGAATCCTTTTTCAAATCCATTTTCAATACCAAAATACATAATAGAGTATATGGTATTTATTTTATTCTAAAAACATTACGGCTTGTTGAGAAAGCCAAAGACCAGATAATACTCACGGTGGCGGAAAAAGTCGTTGTCACCACGTACGTTAAAAAAAACATTCCTTTTTTTCGTTTAGTAAAACGCTTCGTAGAAAAAGATTCCTTTTGTATAAAAGTAAAAGTAAAATGGGTTTATACACCGTATAAAATAAAGTTGTGTATAAAACGAAATATGCCTCAATGAAAGGAGATTGAGACGAAATCCCTTACCTCGGGTCCGACTTGACTCGATCGTTCTTTAACGTCCTGAATAGTAAACTTGAGTTAATTTATACTTGATTAAGAACCTTATTAAAGTTCATTATTCCTTTTATATCACTTATTTCCATGTTATAAACATTATGTAACCATTTAAGTTAATAATGTTTGTTTTGTCAATATTTGGTTCTTAAGTCGAAAGTTGGCTTCTTACAATTACATTTTGTTCGTGTGGTCAAAAGTTCTTTATATCCCGAATGAAATTCCTGATTTGGATATCATATATATCATATATATCTAGCATATACATGTATTTATAATATTACATAATCATTTATAGGTAAGAAATGAAATGCACCGTTCATGGAGACGGTAAGCCGTACGTACGCATGAACGCTACTTTCATTTCTTTTTCATATTAATGGAATTAAAACTAAATGAGAGGTATGTATATTTTAATTCCAGAATTATATTCATCATTTAGATATATCATTAATTATATATATCCATTATATACATGTACTTTTAATAGTACATTACATTTGGGGATAAGAAATGAAATGCACCGTTCATGGAGACGGTAAGCCGTACGTACGCATGAGCGCTACTTTCATTTCTATATCATACTTTAATGGAAAGAAATAATAATGATATAGAGGTATATTATAATTCCAGTATAACATTATATATAATAACTTTAAATCCATCCTTTACACATCCCACATATGGCATTAACGAATCACATCACTTTGAGGGGGCGGTAGTTCGCACTTCCTTAAATGAAGATATCATGTTTACCCATAATGGAAACCATAAAGGTATGCCCAAAATGAAAAATACAGAAGCTTAAAGAAAAAAAATAAACATATTATATATCATATATAAAAATAGTGACATCATAATGGCCACCTTTGAAGGTGTTAAATGAGTATTGAACAATCATCGTTTCGGGAGGCAGAATTTCGCCATCCACGGAAACCGTATGTTCTTTAACCATTTGATGTAGTTGTGTGAGAGTGTAGCTCGAATAAATCTTATAAAAACATCCTAGTATATTGAAGATACTGGTGTTGTTACAAAAGAAGTAAATAAAAAGAGTTTAGAGGGTTGGAGAAGCAAAATAAAACAAATGAACAAGAGAGAATGAATTACCTTTAAAAGTGTAACTCCTTTTGGTTTGAGCCTAAAGGCTTCCTTTGAAAGGATTATGCCCAAAGGGAATCCTCTAGGATGAGGAGAGGGATGTGGAGAGAGTAAATGGGCAGGGGTTGGCCGAGCCAAAGGCTTGAGGAGTGTGTGAAATGAGGTAGAGGTGGGGGCCTTTTATAAGAGGAGAGGAGGGTCACTTTTGGAAAGTAAAGAAATATTACTTTATTTGAAAATGTGTTTCGGTTTTAAAAGGTCCCACATTGATATAATTCATGGATAAGGTGATAAGTGGACCTTTCATGAAAATTAGGATATAAATGCCTAAAATTGAACTCTTTCCGTATTTTAAGCCTTTATCTTTTATTGGGTAAATGTAAAAACATTTAAAAACATATATAATCATATTTTAGTTATTTCTATCCATTCCCGCCAGTACAACGGCTACTCGTTAACTAACATTTAAAATAATATTATTTTATTACTTGTGTGCAATGTAAGTTTTCAAAGAAACTCTTCGTTGCGTACCGAGTACGCTATCGAACGTAGAAACCCCTTTTAATTAAAATTAACATTTAATTCGTAAATATTAATAAATATGAAAATTCTTTATTCTTTATTTACCTGGGATGTTACATCCTTCCCCCCTTTTGGGAATTGTGTCCTCGCAATTTTATTCACTTATCAAAATAAGTGGGGGTATTTATCCCTCATAGCATTTTCAGATTCCCACGTTGCCTCTTCAATCACATGGTTTTTCCACAAAACCTTTACCTGATGAATAACCTTATTCCGTAACACCTGCTCCCTGTGGTCAAGAATCTGGACCGGTTGTTCCTCATAAGATAGGTTCTCTTCCAGCTGAACTACCTCTGGACTCAAAACATGATATGGATCTAGCATATACTTTATAAACATTGAAACATGAAAAACATTGTGTACCTGAGATAAACTCGGAGGTAAAGCCACCCGGTTTGCCACTGATCCAACTCTCTCCAGAATTTCATATGGTCCAATAAACCTTGGACTCATCTTTCCTTTCTTACCAAATCTCATCACACTTTTCCAAGGAGAAACCTTGAGAAAAACATGATCACCTGCCTCGAAAGATAGATCCTTCCTCCGGTTATCCGCATAACTCTTCTGCCTGCTCTGAGCTGTTCTCATGTGCTTCTGAATCAACTGAACTTTTTCTGCCATCTCTTCTACCAATTCTAGTCCCATCAACTTCCTTTCACCCACTTCATTCCAAAATGCTGGAGTTCGACACCGCTTCCCATATAATGCCTCAAATGGTGCCATCTGTATACTGGAATGAAAACTGTTATTATTAGAAAACTCAACCAAAGAAAGTTGTTGGTCCCAACTTCCCTGATAATCCATAGAACAAGCTCATAGC
Organism: Viscum album; assembly: GCA_963277665.1. Taxonomy (NCBI): domain Eukaryota; kingdom Viridiplantae; phylum Streptophyta; class Magnoliopsida; order Santalales; family Viscaceae; genus Viscum; species Viscum album. Next base: position 1,358,520,669 of record OY728147.1, on the reverse strand, counting down.
ATATCCTCCAAGGTCTGAATTGTTCATTCTGACTACCCATCTGATTGAGGATGAAAAGCTGTACTAAAATTTAATTCCGTACCCAACGACTTCTGAAGGCCTTTCCAAAAGTTAGATGTGAACCTGGGATCACGATCAGATACAATGGAGAGAGGAACTCCATGTAACCTGACTATCTCTTTAAGATACAAACAGGAAAGTTGATCAAGAGAGAAAGTATCTCGTATAGAAAGGAAATGAGCAGATTTGGTCAAGCGATCAACAATAACCCAGATTGCATTATTACCTCGAGATGTACTCGGTAATCCCACAACAAAGTCCATGGATATGTTTTCCCATTTCCACTCTGGCACTGGTAAAGGCTGAAGCATCCCTGCCGCTCTGCTTTAACCTGTTGACATGTCAAACACTTCTCAGTAAAATCAGCAATGTCTCTTTTCATTCCATCCCACCAGTAATACTCCCGCAGATCTCTATACATCTTAGTACTGCCCGGATGAACTTAAAACGGAGAAATATGAGCTTCACATAACAACTCTATCTTCAACTGTGAATCACAAGGCACACATAACCTCTTTCCAAACCTCAAAACACAAACACAAACTTATCCAAGAACTCATGGAAAATTTTATTCATAAGGTCCATGAATACAGCAGGTGCATTGGTTAACCCAAAAGGCATAACTACAAATTCATAATGGCCATATCTAGTATGGAACGCAGTCTTCGGAACATCTGCTTCTTTTACTTTCAACTGATGGTACCCCGACCTCAAGTCAATCTTTGAAAAATACTGAGCTCCCCGGAGCTGATACCACTTCATTCGATGGCCCAACATCTGTTGAAGTTGTTGCAAAGGATTTCACCACCCCTTTCTGCTTGTAGTCTGGCTGCATTCCCCTAGTTGAGTTCTTCGTTGGACACTCGTTTGCATAATGACCCATTTCATTACACTTAAAACATCATACCATTGGCTTTTCATTTCCTGCTTGATCATCTTCCTTACAGTTACGAGCAATATGACCAGACTTACCACACCGAAAGCACTTACCAGACTTGGATAAACATTCTCCAGGATGCATTTTACCACACTTCTCACAGGATGGATATTTGGTTTTCTTACCTCCTTGCTTCTTTGATGAATTCTTCCCCTTTCCCTGCCAACTAGACCTCTTATTCTGTTGTTTGTCATAGGACACCTGATCATCGGCAAACTCCATTTCCACCTTCTCCGCACATCGAACAGGTTTTTCATAACTTTCGAACTCACGACAAGCTAAAGCCCTTCGATACTTTGGATTTAACCCTGAGTAAAAACGGTTTATTTTACTATCAAGATCTCGTATGATGTTTGGAGCATACCTTGCCAATCGAGTGAACTTTTCTTCATAAGCAGCCACTGAATCATCTTCCTGCCTCAATTCTAGGAACTGTTTTTCCATCCTAAGATGAACCACCTTAGGAAAATATTTCTCAAAAAACAAACCTTTGAATTCATCCCAGTGAAGATCCTCAATCTCATCACCATCCCTTATATTTTTCACCATCGACCACCACTGATCAGCTTCACCTTCAAAACGGTAAACAGCAAGACTAACCTTTTGATGTTCTGAATACCCCATGACATCAAAAATCTTCTCTAGTGATTTAATCCACCCTTCTGCTTGCACAGGGTCAGATGATCCTCTGAATGATGGGGGATGTTGCCTCATGAAATGTTCCACCACTGACATGTTCCTCTGTGGTTGATCCGGCTGATCTCGTGCATGGATACCACCACCATTTATAGCCTGAGTCAACTGTGCCATCACTGCAACAAACTGTTCAGTTCCGATTCTGACCATCTCAGGTAGCTGATTTGGAAGGTTATCTTCCTCCTGATGTCGTCCCAACATAGCTTCTTTGTTTCCTCTTCGGAAAACCATTCTGAACACAGAAATATCTTATGCGAAGCAACATGGTAATCCGTAAATGCTATATCATTTCAATCATATTATAATTTAACACTTTTCTAACTCCTAAAGTTGTCTAAACCAACCTCTGATACCAACTATAAGGCCCCAGCCTTAAACCTTACTTAATATTGAATCAAATGAATAATTCACGTTGAGGATCTTTTCAGGTTTAGAGTTTTAGAGAATTAGAACATAACTATTACATCTCAAAATATTACAAAGTAGTCACTTCTACTAAGTTTACATTATAAAAAAACTCTTAAAAGAAACATGTCTAGTTCCATGTTTTATATAGCATGACATTCCCTTGATCCCATCCTTGACCTTATTCCACATTAAGTCCTGTGAAAAACATTTCAAAAAAAAACATGGGATGAGCATAAAAAGCTCAGTAAGGGATACAGAAAGAATGAAAACTGTTAGTTTTTCAAACATCAAATAAACCATATATACTCTATCAAAGTAATACCTTCACCTTCATGAAGTAGTAAAAACTCTTCACTGAATAAAGTATCATTACTTACCTTTTTGTAACCAAAGGATTACCATAAAACCCATATAAAGAACACATAACATATATAAAGGTAACTTGGGACATAAACATACTTAAGTGGAATAACCATACGGTCGACTTCCACACATATCACTTAATGGAATAGCCATACGGCCAATTTCCATACATACTTAATGGAATAGCCATACGGTTGACTTCCATACCCAATGCATTGGAGGTTATAACGTAACCACCCGTCCTGGTATTCACGGCACCACCCGTCATATGGTTTATAACGTAACCACCCATTAAAATGTCCAAGTACCAGTATAAAATCATAAAACATAAAACCAATATAAAGGAATGATAACATTTCCACATTTCATTCACAATATATCATAAATATATTGACATAATAGAATCCTTTTTCAAAACCATTTTCAATACCAAAATACATAATAGAGTATATGGTATTTATTTTATTCTAAAAACATTACGGCTTGTTGAGAAAGCCAAAGACCAGATAATACTCGCGGTGGAGGAAAAAGTCGTTGTCACCGCGTACGTTAAAAAAACATTCCTTTTTGTCGTTTAGTAAAACGCTTCGTAGAAAAAGATTCCTTTTCTATAAAAGTAAAATTCAAATGGGTTTATACACCGTATAAAAGAAAGTTGGGTATAAAATGAAATATGCCTCAATGAAAGGAGATTGAGACGAAATCCCTTACCTCGGGTCTGACTTGACTCGATCGTTCTTTAACGTCCTGAATAATAAACTTGAGTTAATTTATACTTGATTAAGAACCTTTTTAAAGTTCATTATTCCTTTTATATCACTTATTGCCATGTTATAAACATTATGTAACCATTTAAGTTAATAATGTTTGTTTTGTCAATATTTGGTTCTTAAGTCGAAAGTTGGCTTCTTACAATTACATGTTGTTCGTGTGGTCAAAAGTTCTTTATATCCAGAATGAAATTCCTGATTTGGATATCATATATATCATATATATCCAGCATATACATGTATTTATAATATTACACAATCATTTATAGGTAAGAAATGAAATGCACCGTTCATGGAGACGGTAAGCCGTACGTACGCATGAACGCTACTTTCATTTCTTTGTCATATTAATGGAATTAAAACTAAATGAGAGGTATGTATATTTTAATTCCAGAATTATATTCATCATTTAGATATATCATTAATTATATATATCCATTATATACATGTACTTTTAATAGTACATTACATTTGGGGATAAGAAATGAAATGCACCGTTCATGGAGACGGTAAGCCATACGTACGCATGAGCGCTACTTTCATTTCTATCTCATACTTTAATGGAAAGAAATAATAATGATATAGAGGTATATTATAATTCCAGTATAACATTATATATAATAACTTTAAATCCATCCTTTACACGTCCCACATATGGCATTAACGAATCACATCACTTTGAGGGGGCGGTAGTCCGCACTTCCTTAAATGAAGATATCATGTTTACCCATAATGGAAACCATAAAGGTAAGCCCAAAATGAAAAATACAGAAGCTTTAAGAAAAAAAATAAACATATTATATATCATATATAAAAATAGTGACATCATAATGGCCACCTTTGAAGGTGTTAAATGAGTATTGAACAATCATCGTTTCGGGAGGCAGAATTTCGCCATCCACGGAAACCGTATGTTCTTTAACCATTTGATGTAGTTGTGTGAGAGTGTAGCTCGAATAAATCTTATAACAACATCCTAGTATATTGAAGATACTGATGTTGTTACAAAAGAAGTAAATAAAAAGAGTTTAGAGGGTTGGAGAAGCAAAATAAAACAAGTGAACAAGAGAGAATGAATTACCTTTAAAAGTGTAACTCCTTTTGATTTGAGCCTAAAGGCTTCCTTTGAAAGGATTCTGCCCAAAGGGAATCCTCTAGGATGAGGAGAGGGATGTGGAGAGAGTAAATGGGCAGGTGTTGGCCGAGCCAAAGGCTTGAGGAGTGTGTGAAATGAGGTAGAGGTGGGGGCCTTTTATAAGAGGAGAGGAGGGGCACTTTTGGAAAGTAAAGAAATATTACTTTATTTGAAAATGTGTTTCGGTTTTAAAAAGTCCCACATTTATATAATTCATGGATAAGGTGATAAGTGGACCTTTCGTAAAAATTAGGATATAAATGCCTAAAATTGAACTCTTTCTGTATTTTAAGCCTTTATCTTTTATTGGGTAAATGTAAAAACATTTAAAAACATATATAATCATATTTTAGTTATTTCTATCCATTCCCACCAGTACAACGGCTACTCATTAACTAACATTTAAAATAATATTATTTTATTACTTGTGTGCAACGTAAGTTTTCAAAGAAACTCTTCGTTGCGTACCGAGTATGCTATCGAACGTATAAACCCCTTTTAATTAAAATTAATATTTAATTCGTAAATATTAATAAATATGAAAATTCTTTATTCTTTATTTACCTGGGATGTTACAGTGCATGTTGGATTTTAAAAATTAAAAACACAGAAGTGACAAACTTCTATTTAAAGGTAACTTATCACATAGTAGTCCATTATGTTGTGAATTCATGTGATTTTATGACATAACATTAAGAAGGTAATTTTCATTGAATAACATTGGGTTATTACATTGTTGGACACATTTTATCTCCTACTAGTAATGATTATACTAAGTCCATTCAGTTTAAAAAAAATTCATATAAAATAACTGACCAAATAAAAATAAAAAATAATTTATTGAACATAATCCAAAATTTCCTAGTCATATTCTTCATTTTAATTTTACTAGATCCAATTTTCTAAATCTGAAGAGTCTAGATCTGGTTCTCTCAATATGATGAGTTTGAATTTGAATCTCTCAGTACGATGAGTCTTAATCTAAATCTCTCAATACAATGTTTCTGGATTAGATTATCTTAATATGATGGACTCAATATGATGAACCCTTTCTCAATGTACAAAAATAATACCCAACCCAAATTATAAAACTGGTAAACAAACATTTAGTTGTCTAATCCTCCGCATGATATATCTGGACAGAAATGACATTCACTTGATTTCTTCACTTCTTCTACATTTTTGTTATCTTGAAAATTAATGAACGGAAAAATGAACTGATCATGTATTCATAGGCAAATCAAAAAATATAATGAAGAAATATGAAAAAAATAAAATATTCATCATATTTTAAAACTAAAAAAATATCTCATTTTAAATATCAAAATTTACTTCGTAATTACTCCATCATATTTAATTGATATTAATAAAATTTTTAATATCATGTATTGACTTATTAATATCTTTATAAAACATCTTGAATATTATTTTTTGAGTCTTATTCATAAACAAATAATTAAAATTTCTTTTCTCTCCTCTCATTATGAATATTTTTTCTTCTTCGTTTATTATGAAGATTTTTCTTTATTATCACATTATGAAATCTATTTTTCTCTTTATGATTATGAATTACTTATCCATGTATGATATTATTAATTGTGTATCATTATCATTAATTAAAACTATTTATCATTCCTAGTGAAAACAAATTATATATCCTTCTATGTTATTACTAATTTGATATCCTCATCATTGATTACAAAATAAATATTCAACTCAATGATTTTGAATTCTGTATCATTCTAAACACGTTACAATTTTGGTTTTCATCTCACATCATTATGATGTGTGTTTTTTTCTCAACTCATTACAACCTACCATTCATTATCAATTTATTATGATCTACATTTTGAATCAGCCTGTTGGAATCCATTAGGGGATGGAAATTTAATAAAAATGGATTTTAAAATTAAAATGGACATCTCATTATGAGGAAATTACAATTATGATTTAATCTCAATGCATAAACTACAAAATTCATTGATCCTCAAAATCATATAACAAAAATACTTTATAATGAGAGTTTTCTTGATTTTTGATAACATCATGACCAACAAATAATTATCTTATTTTCATTAGATATTATGAAAAATTTATAATTACTGACCATAGAATCTTATTTAAAAAAAACTTCAGCAATAATATAATATATTCAAAAAACATCTAACCTTCTATCAAATTATGAGTCCGATGAATCTCTATTACGATGGATCCATATCCGAGGCAGAAGTAATTGATTCAATTAGAATATTTTATCTTTAATACAAAAGATCATTATTGTGGACTGAGTCTGATTCCTAAATAATAATTACATTTTTATACAAAAACATTATTTATACAAAAATAAAAAAACATTGTTAACTTAGTTTTTCACAAATTTTCATTAGTTATTCTTCAACATCATTGATTATGTTATTTAAATTTACCAGTGGAATGACATTGGATTATACTATGTTTTATACCACTTTAATTTATTTTAGAAAATTGTAAACACAGTCACATCAATTGATCATATTCTATCTACAATGATTTTATATTTATAATGATTATTTGTATCAATAATATGTAATTGTGACATGGACTGTATTATTCACCAAGATCCTATTATATCGTGTGAATGCTTCCAATTTAGAAATTATATTGTTAATTGAACATTGATCATAATATTTATTACTTTTTTAGCATATCTATACAAACAAATATTGAATAAAATATAATAAATCATAAAATGCTTTTCAGGGTCTCAATTTCAATTAATTGTGACATAATTCCTATTATGTACCATGATATATTTTATATGTTTAACATTCTAACACATGAATGTTTCTATCATGAATTGGCCAGATGGGGTCTAATTAATGAGTACCCAAATGCTTCGTCATTTAGGCCAGGAGATAACTACAAGCATAAAGTTTTCATATCACACACATAATAGGAATTATCCTAATTTACCTATACACATGGACACATTTCAAGGATGATACACTAATGAAATATAAATTACTGAATAAAATATATTCATACATATATAATCCCACAACCATAGATAAATAATTAATATATAAAAGTTATAAAGAAGACAATACATTCCCTAAAAAGTATAGAGTGTCTAACCTACATAGAAATAGGTTAATATTGTTTTCATAGGCTGTGCCACATGCGGGAGGAGGAAGCTTTTTAATAATTCATGCCACATGCGAAAAGAGACCGTACTGGTGTGAGTATAAAAATACCCATTGAGAATACATTAAAAAACTATACACATAGAATCTAGAGTAGTGAACTCATTATAATTATATAAAAATAAAACTAAATCATAGATATACTATGTAATGACATTATCTATCTAGGTGGTCACAACTAATCTGCTAGCCATATTATTCTTCTCAATGCTTATAATCCCAATATATTCTAGGAGAACCCATTCCATGAGTCATTTTAAGATTGAAGACACTCATCTGAATGTTTATGATAATTTTCCATCACCTAATAAAACTCATAAGTCACTAAATAAATCAATACCCATATTGGGTATTTTAAATAAATAATATTTTGAACCCTTTTGAAAAAACATCAAGATGGAATATTATTTCCCCACACGAATAGGTCATATAGATTCCACAATTTACATTTATGTTGTAAGGAAAGATGACAGGGGATAAAACATCAATCTCAAAGAGGGAATCCTTAATCTCTGTGTGAGAATCATCCTCTAATGGGAATCACATTATTTGGATTTGTACATAATTCTCACATTATCCTTGATGGAATGGATCAAGGGAAGAAACTATTCTGATATTCGTCAAATTCATATGA